>JASGCC010000046.1:858691-2130645 GCA_030067915.1 Hydractinia echinata | reverse complement strand
TTACAAAGCCGGTGTGGTCATATGTTACCCTCTTAAATAATGCAAGAATGAATTATATTTGTTCAGGTGAGTGAAGCCATTCGCGCTTAAAACGAATTTTTCGATATTGATCACCTCAGTAAAGAATAACAGAAGTAACCAATTAAAAAGCGCGATCAGTATTCTGACCGCAAGAAATTTCTTTGCGACCAGGCGTAATTTTCCCACCAAAACTCCGATTTCCTGTTGGTAAGAAAATTATGCTAGGTCTCCTGGCTAATACAATTATGCCAAGATTGTGCTCGTTCCAAGCATTTTAAATTGCTGGCGATTTTGAATCTAGGGCGTTTACCTTAGCTACAGTGATCGCTTAAGCATGGTCATTTAAAGGCGTGACTGAGCATGGGCGTTTATTTAAAGGTGGGCGTTTAATCGGTATTAACGGCAACTTCGTCAACGAATCGCTCCAAGCGTCGAGACAATAGCAGCTAATCTTATAACCACACAAAACAAACAAATAATATTTACCTGGATTGTCGACTGCGCATATGGATACACAGGAATATATGACGAATTCCCATAAACATAATTATTTTTCCCTCTTATGTCAATAGGTTGGTCACCGACAACAGAAGCGTATGAGGGAGTGGACCAACTGGATGGTCAAACGTAAATGGTGGTGGCAATCTGGTGCACCTTTAATAAATGAGTAAAAATATTAAAAGTGGAAATCTGATTGGTAAAAACTATGGGTAAAAGTACGGTCTTACACCTTTTTATAATTACTTTCAAGAAACCTTTAACACGGGAGAACTTCACCGGTAAAAAAATCATCAATAATCTTTATTCTAGATTATGTATCTTATCGGAAAAAAAAGTCGGTAAAAAATGACCAAACATTTGCTAAGTAACTTATATTTTGTTGCGGTTGTTGAGGACCTGTTGAGTTTGGCAAAGTGGTCTATAAAATTCAAGTTGGGGAAATTACGAGTTTTGTTAGTACTTTTGCCGACCGTCAAATCGATTATTATAAATTGTTGTCCCATTGTTCGTGTGCGAGGTTGCTACTTCAAAATAACAGAGCGTAGTTTAATTGAAGCAGAAAGGTAAACCGGTAAAACTTTTACTTGATATAGCGGAGATGTTATATCTCCATTTTGATTGATTTGCGTTATCAAATAGATAGATACAACATTAAAACAGCCTGGCGCAAAAACTGCCGCCATGCAAAAAACCCTTTAATTTGTTAAGAAATTTAATTTTACAATCTTTCGAATAACACGCGAAAATATTTTTCTAGAAATAAAATGTTTTGCATTACTTTTCTTTATGCTTTTTTATAAAAATAAAAAACATAACATTTTCCAACCGACTGACATAAGTTATTTCATAAGTCGTGGTTTTAGTAACAAAACTATTCTCTACGGTTGCTTTCTTTCTGTTAACTTTAGATGCAAAAAGTCAAACATGATTGAAAAATTAAAATGCACTTAAATCATTTTACCTGAATCTTGTTGTGGAGGCTCAATAGCATAAGCACGAAAAGGGACAGTCCCTATCACAATAGGGATGACAGCAGTTAGATTCCATCCACAAGGGACTTCCACCTCAACAGCCACATGGTAAGTAACTTCGACACATTCTCCCATGATTGTTGGTGGCATTGGAGGTAACATGATTGGCTTATTGTTCCATTCTGCAACACCTCCTCTGCGAACTTTCTCTGTGTAAAAAATAATTTTTACCAAAACTTACAGAAAGATATTTGAAATGAATACTGTTCTATAACAATCAGCATATTCAAGCTTGAATTTACTAAAAGAAGTAAAGTAGTAAGTAGTAAAGCTTAGACAGAGCTCAGTTCATCATACGCTCTATTTTTTGTGAACCTGAAGTTGTGAAAAACTTATTCTTCTATGCATATTTTTAGTTTAAGTTTCCAGTGGAGCTTGTTTTATAAAAAAGAGAATTTTTAAAATCTTTCTGTATGTATCATCATTATCAATTGTTATTTAGAATAACGCTTGTTTTAAACAAAAGTTGTTTTATTGATTTTTCTAAAATTTAATCAATAAAAACTTATTATGTTAGTAGAGTGTAAAACCTTTTTTGGCAACTTTTTTAACCAAAAAGGTTATGACTATAAAACTTAAACAATGTTTCATGTTTTATAAACATGTCCCAATCAATTATCTTTAAAAAGAACGACACGACACATTCAAATTTTCTGTACTTATACGAAAAATGCATATTCGTGAAAATAAATTGGCAAAACATCTGAATTCAGACACTAAGCGAGAATAAATTCTTATGAAGTCTTGCAAAATTGTTGCAATTTCTGAAGTTATCTGGTCGCGAGAGTTCCTGCCATCACAGTAGTTTTAGGTTAGTTGAATTTATTTTTCGTTGTCAGGGTTCTCACTCTTTTTCAAAACAAAATCTGAGAAGATTTGAGAACTTTTGAGGAGATTTTTGGTGAATTTGGAGGAGCTTTTGAATTTAGGTCGAGAAGAAAACCTAAATTCCAAAAAAAAATTGAGGAAATTTGAGGAGAATTGAAGAGACCTTTTGAATTTGAGGAGTTATGAAGAGGCGTGGGAACCCTGGTTATTCATAAATATGAAAATTTTTACACAATAAATTTGCAGAACGCCAGGGTCACTTCAGAAATGAAAAATGTATTAAAAGATGTTTACAAGGTTTCCTCCTAAATTATTTTCAAATACTTTTAACCAATGTATAGTAATTCAATTCAAAATAAAAAAAAAGTTAATCTTTGAACGTATATAGCTCACAGTGATGTTATATGTAAAAACGATAACTTTGTACTCACCCTTTTCCGTTTTCTCTAAAGTTTTAAATGACCATTTTATACGCTTTCCTGAAGATGTATACTCTATTTCTTGGACTACTTTAGCTTTTATATTTACATTTCTTGTGGTTTTATTTTGAAATTGTGCGGTGAGAAATATTGTTTCGCCTGGACAATAACACCCGCGTTCCACTTTAGCTACGATAAAGATATGTAATGATATAACTTACATAGATAGCTTTAAATTTGAATTATTATTTTATAATCCCTATAATAATAGCCATTGTCTATCTGTCGGCCAAAACCAGGTCATGCTAAACCATAAAATCTCATAAAATCTTAAAGGGAATCCCAAGTTATGGGGTAGTCAGCAAAAAATTGGGACGAGCAAACGAGCAAAAGTTAATCAATTCACCTTTATATTATATCTATGCATTGATAAAGTTTGAATGCACATCCCTTAACAGGTCCAAAATTACTGATGACGGAAAGTGTCAAAATTTGCTAAATACTAGTCGATGGCCCGTGGAAAAACCCACGTGTTCGCCCGTCCTTTTTATACAGCATTGCGTGCGTCTCGCTACTTGCGGTACCATCGCGGAAAGATCAAAGGGATATCGGTAGCCATATTGCGTGACAGACAGACGCACACGGGTATTATAATACAGATGACATCATAATTTATGCGGCATAATTGAATCTGAAATTCTTTAAATGTGAATATCTTGAGAACGAAAAGAGCTATAAAAAGACTTGTTAACCAACTTTTTAAGCTCTATAATATAAGTTCAACATCATTTTTTACCTCGGGTTTCCTTTAAGCTAAAAATAAGAAATGCGATATATTTTTATAGACTTCACTGCAACGTGTGAATACACCTTTCCCGAATTTATATTCTTTATAATGTCGCGTGTGTGAAAACGAGGCACATCTTGGCAAAAAATTTCCCCGTTTATTATAAACATGGAGGAAGACAATGTTTTTAGAGATACTTTGCTAAACAATTTAACAGCAAAAACGTCGATGAATGACCAGATTTTTGAGACGTTAGTAAAGAAGGTTATGAAAACACAGACTAAAGTAGTAATATTATCAATTTGGTAAATAATTTCATGTTGTGAAGCAAGCATGAAGAAGGAACTTCGAGATATGGGTGATTTAGTACCAGCTATAGCGGAGATGGTGTAGTGGTAGCGCATTCGACTTGTAATCATAAGGTTTCAGGTTCGAATCCCCACTCCGGCGCACTTTAAATGCAGTGTTGTCAGCCCATTTGGTGCCATCTACTGACCGCTAACCGGCTTGTGTGGCAGGCAAGCAAGTTAGAGCAATGCTATACGTATCTCTGGCGGGTAATGTAACATAGTTACAGTCGGAGGGGAGGAAGAGCCAACCGTTAGGATGGAATCCCCAAGGACGTTAAAACTTCCCGTTACTTACTTACTTACTTACTTACTTACTTACTTACTATATTTTGCAATGAGATTGGGTGTTTGCATGAATTACTATAATAACAACAGAAGAAGCCATGGAATATGAAATATATTCGCTCAGGAGTTTTTTTGTCAAAGCAAGATGTAAAGCAAGCATAAAAAGGAACCTCGAGACATTGAAGTATGTTTAGCACAGTGAACAGTAAGCTCGTGCGTACTTGCTCTGCAGAACAAAATTCATATCACATAATGACACTATTACTTGAGCTCGCAGACTACTCATTGAATGGATAAACAAAATTCCAGCGGAACCCATGCACAAGACCAGGCAAATAGCTTGAAAGGAACTATTATTTCTTGAACTCACAGCTGAATGGGTCTAACTTTCAGGAATTAATAACAGGATATATATAAAACAAAGTATAAAACAAAAAGGTTGCCAGTAATTTCCGCATGTCTTAAATATATTTTTTGTAAGCACAACATTTTATAGGGGAATTTTTAAGTATAGGTTAAGCATATTGCTTAGTTTGGGTGAATCCTTCTGTGTTTTCCGTTATGGGATATTTTAATTAGACAATATTTTCTTATTTTCCACTATACTGTATGAAATCGCCTTCGTGTAATTCTGTAGACATGATTCTTACAGAAGCAATAGTTTAGCTTTCTTTAATTTCAGCCCTTGTATAAGTTGAGGAAGCTCTCCTAAATGCAAATATATAAAATGAAACTTCAATTTCTTCAAGTTTCTTGCTTTCGGATTCTTCTGGCTACTCGCCATTGCAAAATCAATATGCATTCTCCTTTTACAAAACAAATGTTTACAACTACAGGAGATGTTGTTTTGTTACGAAAAACCTGCTTTCTATATAAAATTCTTTAGAAAAACAAACAATCATTCATAACACACAAAAAACAGGTCACTCACCAGCTGAATTATATATGTTTACTAAGTTTACCAGGAAGTGCGTCCTTTTCATGTCAATGATCTAATCAAAAATTAAATCGGGAAAGGTATTTTTCATGGATTTTTCTCCATGTCTGTCTGTTTGTGAGGCAATTTTAAAAACCGAAGGTGTTGCAATCGAAAGTGTCATTATAATCACATCTACAATATTATGTAATAACCCCCGTTCAAGAAAATTTGGTTACTTCATGTAAACGGGCGATCCAACATGGAATTTTCCACGGGCTAACTTCTAGTGTTTATCAAATTATCTGCGCAAATGAAGAAGACAGTTGCTAAACTTTTATATCTTATATTTGTTCCAGTTCTGCTTATAATTATGTAATGTCTTTGTAATAAGATAAAGCTATCTAAGTGAACGGAAAACGAGAGAATGAAAACAAGAGAAGGTAACAGAATGCATCAGTAGCAACTTAGCAAAAAAAACACGGAAAGAGAATTCGCTTTTCCACTGCATAACCTTTAGTTTCAAACCTAAACGAAGTCACAACAACGACCATAGTGTAAATTTGCTGTGGTTAGAACAGAGAGAAAAGATAAAAGATTTACACTGTCTTCCTCAGTGTTTTTGTGCTTGTATGGCTATCATAAAAATATAATTGTTAAAATGTCAATATCTTGCATCAAAATTAGAACTCTAATATAGCATTCATAGAAACAGCAAGCAAACATCTTGTTTTGTTTACTAAACATTTCTAGTTATAGAAAATTTAGTTGTAAACCTTTCACCATAAAATTTTCAGACAGTTAATAAAATGTTGTGATTTTTTCACAAAATCACCATAACGTTTTAGAACAGATTTATTATTAGATTCAAGGAGTTAGTGAGTTAATAAAAAAAATATTGAGTTTTCCGATACCTGTAACTTCTACTAAACCAGCTTTCCAGCAACAACACCCAACATTTTTTCCTCACTACCAGTCACCTCTCTCCAGAAATCAGGTTTATTAGTGTCAATTATTTCATTGATAACAAATGGACGTATTGTTCTGTGATCAAATTCCACGATTGATCAATAATAGCTGAAGTGTTAAGAACTTAGATCAATTGGTTTGAATTTTTTAGTAAAACAATACACTATTTAAGTGAAAAGTAAAATAAAAAATAAATGTGAAAACCTTCGTTTGTTTGTTGATTCTAATAGTTTAGAAGTTTTAATCACAGTACTTGTTGCGATTGTGTATTTGGTCCATTAGTTACTACTTTTTTCGGTGTTATTTTAAACATTTTCGTGGCCTTCTCTCTTTATTCTGCGAAAATTTTCATAAGTGGAAAACAGCCTTTAGATGACAGAAAATACTCATTACGTAACTACAAAAAAAAAAAAAGAAGCTAGAAATATCAACGTTTTTAAAAACACTTTCGATCTTAGACGTTTTATTCTATTTATAATTTTTTCCTTGCACACGCTACTTTACTTATAAGGAGCATATATTTGGCAATATTGATGTGGCTGCAAATAGCAACCTGCTATTATAACCCTGAACTTTTAGATGAAGAACCTGTCAAACTGAATTAGAAATGTAAATTCAAATTTAAGTATATATAGTAGATAATGCTTTATCAGATTTTAGAAAAAAAAAAAAAAAAATATAGTATTGGTCAAAATACCTCTAAGTTTATAGCGTATATGACCATGTTTTCCTTCAAATGAACTTGGCATTGTGAAGGCAACAAAAACTCAAATGGATATGTTGTTTTACCCACTGGTAAAAAAACTTTTGGTCCGTCCTCATCTGGTAACGTGCCAAATAAACATTCTACTTCTTTGAATAGTGACACACTGTTGTCATAAACTTTTGTGTAATTTTTTCGTTCTTCTTCCCATGAACAAAATTCTTTTCCTAAATTTAGAAATCCAAGTAAAAGCAGACCAAAATAAAATAAAATAGAACTACTTTAGAAAAGATGTACATATATAAAGTGAGCACTATCACCCTCCTCAATTTTTTTGCAAATAGAATTTAATTAAGATTATGGATTATTAAATTTACAGTATTTAACAGCATGACGCATCAGTAGTAGATGGGGGGGGGTAGTAGATGGGGGGGGGGTAGTGAAGTTAAACATAGTTTTGCCTTTAACGTATATATGTAAATTGTTCAAACGCTGACTCATAGGAAGCATTTTTTCAAAATGTTAATTCTTTCTGTACATCTGTCGCTATTCGCAACTACCAACTTATACGAGTTGGATATTAAATATATATATATACATACCTACACATTTAATTCTGAGTCCCCTGGTTTCAATTGGTTCCTTCAAATCAACAACAACATGACCAGTTACTCTTTCTCCTGGATTAAGAACTGTCAGTTCATTATCCAGGTTGATGTCAAATACTGTGATCTTTCCCATTTATAACATTATGTACAAGTAAACATTAACATTATAATAAATTTGTTTCCTAAAACAAACACCGTGGAAGCAAATATAAATGTTTTATTGTAACGCCTTTAAAGATAGAAACATATAAACTAAGTATCGTACTTACTAAAACGAGGAACAACCTACAACGATCTACAACGAGTCGAAAAAAGTGCTCTATTGACTGTTTATGCCTTTCACTGGCAGTATGATAGCGTAAAAAAAACTATACAATCTCCAATTTTTCCTTTGAAAGTGGCAAATATATATTTTATAAAAACCGAAATCTATAGGCAGAGAAAGAAAAAGTAACAAATGCAATGAAGACACATCTTTAAAACTGAGACTATAAAACAAGCTAAATTTTCTGACTATGAGAGTACCATATAGCTCTTAAAGAGCTAATCAAGAAAATGTATAGGATAATGTATGTACTTTTGACATGCAGAGATATATTGAAGTTTAAACAGTCTTTGATGACGTCAGCAACCAGTCTCTTTCCGAAACAGGTGGGTTGGCCCAGCTTTGAGAAATTAGCCTAATTTTGGTCTGAGTGGTCCCTACCCACACAGGAAATGACATCAATTATTTCTGACCGTGTCCAAGTTATTCAGCTGTAAAAATAAAAGTGCAATGCAATGGCCTCACTAATGATAATTCAGTTACTGATGTCAAACTAACGTGATAGCAGCAAAAAATAGTCAATTTGTTGATAAACAAATGAGACAAAATCATTCTCTTTGTAAAAGTCGGTGACATACACACGGAAGTTTCGTATTATTATATAGACCATGTTTACAAATTGCGGATAGGTTTCATTCCGGAATCGTTCTGTTCCTGAATGACGGTGAACATGTTTCTCAAAAAACATGATTATTTCACTTTTTATAACGGAACAGCATCATCCTCTTTCGCATATGGGATAGCGTCGAAACCATGTGAACGCGAGGTCTATCCACAACGAAAATCATTTTAGAACGATATCTTTTCGCAATGTGTGAACATGGTCATAGATTATTGCATATAATAACAAGTCTGTAAATCTCTCATCTCCTCCTCATTGCTGACATCAGGATCATTGGGATAATTGGGACCAAAGAAACTGGTTTCAAATCCACTACTCATATTATAAACTGTAACCTTGAAGGATTCACATTTAATCATACCCCTACTGAAAGCAGTAAAGGTGGTGCTCTCTTATATATCTCAAATAAGCATAATTATTTTGTACGGCCAGACCTAGACCTTCTCGGATATAAATCCTCTGAGTTAGAATCAGTTTTTGTTGAGATAGTCCAACCTAAGATTAAGAATTTTATAGTTGGATGTATGTACAGACATCCTCGTATGGATTTACAAGATTTTAATAACAATTTTCTGATTCCTATTCTTAACATAGCCTCTTCAGAAAATAAAAAAAATTTCCTTTTAGGTGATTTTAATGCCAATCTTTTATCATATGATTCTGATACAAATATATCAAATTTTTTAGATTCAATATTTTCATTCTCCCTTTTTCCATCTGTTTTATCAGATTTCCATCTATCCGTAGAATTAAAGATGTTATCCAGATAAGAAGATTGAATTAGCTGGGGCACTTGGAAAGAATGGAGGAGGATAATTGGGTAAGAAAGTGTAGAGACTTGATAGTTCCTGGGGCAAAGCCCAGAGGCAGACCGAGAAAGACTTGGCAGGAGGTTATAAGGACAGACTTGATACAGAGGAAGTTGAGTTTAGATCTAACACAGTCTAGATCAGATTGGAAGAGGGTCATTAATATACCCCGTCCAACCCATGCTAGCATGGAAAACGGACGTTAAGCCGAGAATGATGTTACTTTACCCACTAGAGTCACCGAGAACACTAGCACTTTAATTGATAAAATATTCCATGATTCTAACGAATGGTGAAGGGTCTCTTTAAGAGACAAGAGAGGAGTTGAACGTCCTCCACCATACCTTAGTTTAAAGGGGCGATTGTGGAAGTCCCATGAAATGCCACATAGTGATGGTGTCACTTTAAAAAACACCCAGTCCGGTCTGTGAACGGTTGGCGCTAGGAAGGGCATCCAGCTGTAAAACAATGCCAAAACTCTTTATTAATGGCCATAAGAATAGTTGATCAGACAAACTGCGTAAACAGGGCTGGAACTCTAAGGAGTGAAGGTGTCGCGCACGGTAGGACAGATGTCAGGTGTGAGCATCGTCAGACCGTTACCCAGCTATCACATCACAAGGTAGATAACACTAGGTTGAGGATGGCTAGTGTAAATGTTGGTACTCTGAGAGGTAGAGCAGGTGAAGTAGTTGAAATGTTAGAACGTAGATCTGTTGATATGTGTTGTGTTCAGGAAGTCAGGTGGAGAGGAGCTTCAGTGAGATTTGTGGAAGGTAGGAGGGCAAGGTATAAGCTTTTTTGGATTGGTAATAGTGATGGATATGGAGGAGTTGGCATATTCGTTGCAGAGAAGTGGGTAGAAAAAGTAATAGATGTTATGCGTGTTAATAGTCGTATTATAGTGATAAAGTTTTTGATAGGTAATAGGATTGTCACTTTTCTGTCAGTTTATGCTCCACAGTGTGGACTCAGTGAGGAAGATAAAGATAAGTTTTATGATGAGTTAATAGCAGTCACATCAAAGTTTGGAGACACTGAACTTGTCATGGTGGGCGGCGACTTTAATGGTCATGTTGGGAAGTCATCTGAAGGTTATAGAGGTGTGCATGGAGGCTATGGATTTGGGAGCAGAAATAAGGAAGGGGAGAGATTGCTTGAGTTTGGAATGGCAACGGACATGGTGGTTTGCAACACATCATTCAGAAAGAGACCGAGTAGGCTGATAACATATGAGTCAGGTGGTTGTAAGACACAGATAGATTACTTCCTGGTTAGAAAGTCAGACAAGAAAGTGGTGAAGGACGTGAAAGTTATATCGGGGGAAGAGTGTGTTTCCCAGCATAGGTTGCTGGTTTGTGATATTATCTTGAAGAGTGTTAAAGAAGCCAAGGGAAAGTACAGGCCCCGTCGAAAAGTCTGGAAGCTGAAGGAAGAGATTGTAGCAAGACAATTTAGTGCAAAAGTTCAGCAGTTAGCCCACAATGGTCAATGTGATAGTGACAATGTTGAAAGTACTTGGACTACTTTGAAGAATTGTCTTCTAGAAGCTTCTGATGATACCTGTGGGTGGACGAAAGGACCAGCTAGACATAGACAGACCTGGTGGTGGAATAATGAGGTTGACCAGTGTATAAAGGAAAAGAGGAAACTTTGGAAAGAGTGGAAGTCAGGTGGTAGTAAAAATATTTACTTAGAAGCTAAGCGTCGTGCTCGTACAGCAGTGTATAAGGCAAAATCAGAAGCAGAGAGAAACAGATTTGCAGATGTGTTAAGAAGGGAAGACCAGCGCAATGAGGTATTCAAGATAGCAAAGCAAATGAAGAAGACTAATCAAGATGTTGTAGGTGAGAAGTGTATACGTAATGACGAAGGTGTTTTGGCTAGCACAGAGGAGGAGAAAAGGGTAGCTTGGAAGAATTATTATCAGAGGTTGCTTAACACTGAGTTTGATTGGGATGAGGATAATTTGTCTGATGATGATGTTGTAGAAGGGCCAGCTATGCAGATCAAGACAGAATGGGTAGTGGAGGCTATTAGGAAATTGAAGATTGGCAAGGCTGCAGGAGTATCAGGTATTGTTGCAGAGATGGTAAAAGCATCTGGATATATTGGAGTTGAGCTTATTACAAGTCTTGCTAACCAGATTATAAAGGATGGTGCTATTCCGAGTGAGTGGCAGTCGAGTGTAATAGTGAATTGTTTCAAGGGCAAGGGTGATGCATTAGAAAGGGGTAACTATAGAGGTTTGAAGTTGGTTGATCAAGTAATGAAAGTTATTGAAAGAGTGATTGATAAGTTACTTAGAGAAAGGATTGATATAGATAAGATGCAATTTGGTTTTGTTCCAGGGCGTGGCACTACAGATGCAATATTTTTACTCAGACAGCTTCAGGAAAAGTATTTAGGAAAGAGAAAAAATCTCTATTTTGCCTTTGTAGATTTAGAGAAAGCTTTTGATAGAGTGCCACGTAAAGTTATTTGGTGGGCTATGAGAAAATTAGGTGTGGATGAGTGGCTAGTTACGATGGTACAGTCTATGTACAGCAATGCTAGAAGTCGTGTCAGGATTAACGATTCACTTAGTGATGAATTTAGTGTAAATGTTGGTGTACATCAGGGTTCTGTACTTAGTCCTTTGTTGTTTGTTCTAGTCTTAGAAGCGCTGTCGATGGAGTTCAGAACAGGTTGTCCATGGGAGTTATTGTATGCAGATGATTTGGTTCTCATAGCAGAGTCGATGGAAGAATTAGTTGAAAAGTTTGAGAAGTGGAAGAAAGGACTAGAAGAGAAAGGGCTAAAGGTAAACACAGCAAAGTCTAAAGTCATGATTAGTAGCATTGCAGCCAAGTGTGACCTTGTAGTTGGAAAGTGGCCTTGTGGAGTTTGCAGGAAAGGGGTTGGTAGTAACTCAATTTTTGTCAGACTTGCAAGCATTGGGTACATAAGAAGTGCAGTAGTATTAGTGGAAGGTTAAGAGCTGACATTCAGTTTGTATGCAAGCGTTGCAAAGGTGAGATTATAGAGAATGAAGTATTTCCAGCTTTAATGATGTACAACAGTGGCTCGTTAGAGATAGTTGAGAACTTCTGTTACTTAGGTGATATGTTGGGCAGTGAAGGGGGTGTTGGAAGAAGTGTTACTTGCAGGATAGGTTCTGCTTGGAAAAAGTTCAGAGAGTTACTTCCTTTGTTGACTAGCAGAGTCCTGTCAATTGAGGTAAAAGGTAGGTTGTATGAGGCCTGTGTAAGAAGTGTTATGTTGTACGGTAGTGAGACATGGGCAGTGAAGCAGGAAGATCTTGACCGTTTAGAAAGGAATGATATGAGAATGGTTAGGTGGATGTGTAACGCCAGTCTGAGAGACAGAAAGAGTTCAGATGAGCTAAGAAGCAGGCTAAGTCTCCGTAGAATTAAAGATGTTATCCAGATAAGAAGATTGAATTGGCTGGGGCACTTGGAAAGAATGGAGGAGGATAATTGGGTAAGAAAGTGTAGAGACTTGATAGTTCCTGGGGCAAAGCCCAGAGGCAGACCGAGAAAGACTTGGCAGGAGGTTATAAGGACAGACTTGATACAGAGGAAGTTGAGTTTAGATCTAACACAGTCTAGATCAGATTGGAAGAGGGTCATTAATATACCCTGTCCAACCTATGCTAGCATGGAAAACGGACGTTAAGCCGAGAATGATGATGATGATAACGAACATACATCTATATCTGGTAACCTCATTTCATCAATTTCAGACCACTTCCCTCAGTTTTTAATTCTTAACAAAAACAATTTTGCTTCAGGTCCACCAAATGATAAACCACCTGCTCCTGATTGGAAAAAATTTGACCATAACAAATTTATTTTGAAAACTTCTTATGTTGATTGGGATAACTTACTATGCCTTGATGACAATAACCCATCTAAATCTTTTGATATTTTCTATAATTTTATAGATTCTACTTTAAAAGACTGTGTTCCTTTTAAAAAACCTTCCAACAAATTTAAAAAAAAATTCAATCATAAAAAATGGATGACGAATGGTATTCTCACTTCCATCAGAAAACGTGATGAACTACATAAAAAATTTTTAAAAGAAAAAAATCCCTCTCTAAAGTCTATCCTACATGATACGTTTAAGGATACGGTAACCCCCTTTAGGGTCAATTTTTTTAAAAAAATTATTTTTTTTAATTTTGATTCTTTGGCATATTTTCCTGATATTTTTAAAAAAAGAATCAAAAATATTTATTGTTAAGAGGGATAAAATGAGGAAAAATCTATTTTATCTTTTAGTGTTTGCAATAGTGTGCTCAAAGTTTAAAATTCCTTAAATATATTTAATCTGTATGATAATTAAAGAGAGTTATGCAGAACGAATAAAAAATTGCATCTCTGCATATAACATAGGAAACGTTCACACTTTAATAATCTATACAAATTTATTATTAGTTATTATCTATGCCTTTTTAATTTATTATTTATTTTTTTCATTTTTATCTTGGTATGTTATGTTATCCTGTTGTCTGTTTAACAATAACAAGACCCAAAGTTCTGTGAAAACACTTTACCTTTAATATTAAATAAAATATTCATGAGTTATTAATTATTTATAACGTTTAAGTGGGTGTAACATTTCTTCCTCATGATTTTTGCAGGTAAAAGCAAGGATCTTTGATTTGCTTTTTCTGGAAATAAAATTTTCAGTCGTAACGGTATATATTTTTGTCGAACACTCCCCTCCATCTTGTCGAAATTGTACGAAAACAAGTTTGTTGCGATAATTATGTCTTTGGCTACAGAACTTTGCTTTTTCTAACGTAGAAAGTGAGGAAATATCGAGTTATCGATCTATCATGCTTAAAAATAGATAAATCAGTTATAAAACAGCTATTGTAACACAAAATATGCTATATTTTCGGAACCACGTGTTGTTTTGAGTAAAAAAAGCAAAGTTTTTTAGAGCTGAATAAGAGCTTCGCAATCATATTTTTTTCAACGAACAAAAATTTTACTGAGGGGAGTGTTCAACAAAATGAACTGGAAGGGTGAATTTTTGAATATAATTTTTTTTCTCCTTTTTGGATTTTTTTTATGGAAATATTTTATCATCACTCTAGAGATAATTTATTTGGCTTTCAGAATATATATATTTGTTAGGGTTAATATAGCGAGCAGAGGAGATATTTTAAATATACTGAGTATGTGTCTCAGGGGGTTACCGTATCCTTAAAAAATATAGAAACAAAATTGTCACTTTATGTAGATTAAGCAAAAATAATTTTTACAGGGAATTTTTTACTGCAAACCAAAAGAACACTAAAAATATTTGGAATGGTATAAAGTCCATCATCTCCCTACGCAGCTCCAAATCACCGAGCCCATCTTGCATGAATATTAACAACAACCTTGTATCTGACCCTTTAATCATAGCTAATTCTTTCAATGAATATTTCAGTTCAATTGCAGATGATCTTAGGAAAACCATTCCACCTAGTTCTAAACATTTTTCTTCATATTTAAAAAATCCTGTTCCCAATTCTCTTTTTCTTACTCCTACTGATCAACTAGAAGTTTTTGACTGTCTTTCTCTCATTAATAGCAAAAAGCAAGTGGTCCATTTAGCATTCCTTCTCAAGTACTTATCCCATCTAGGGAAACGCTGTCAGTACCTATAGCTAAGTTAATAAATCTATCCTTTTCTACTGGTGTTTATCCATCTTCCATCAAAACTATACTAAAGTCATCCCGGTTTATAAAAAAGGCTCCAATATGGAACTCACTAACTATCGACCCATTTCACTACTTTCTAACATTGATAAGATTTTCGAAAAACTAATTTACAATCGCTTATATAAATTTTTATCCTCCAACAAAACTATTTACCATAATCAATTTGGTTTTAGAAAGAAATTTTCCACTTCCCAAGCACTCATTAACATCACTCAAAAAATTATGGATGCTCTTGACAATGGTCTCTTTGCTTGCGGTGTATTTATTGATTTGCAAAAAGCTTTTGATACAGTTGATCATGAAATCTTACTGAAAAATTTATCCCACTATGGTATTCGTGGCATCCCACTTTCTTTAATGAGGTCTTTTTTAACAAATAGAAAACAATTTGTATGTATCAATAACTCTATCTCTTTTCAGAAATTTATCAATCATGGTGTACCACAGGGGTCTGTACTTGGTCCACTTTTATTTTTAGTGTACATAAATGATCTTCATTTTGCTATCAATTATTCTTTAGTTCACCTTTTTGCTGATGACACCAACATGCTGCACATCAGTAAATCGCCTAAACAACTCGCCAAGCATTTAAATATAGATCTTAAACTCTTATGTCACTGGCTTAATGCCAATAAGATTTCTCTCAACAAAACAAAGACCGAATATGTTATTTTCAAAAGTCCTTTTAAGCCACTTCATTTCAACTTTAAATTAAATGTTAATGGTACTAAAATCTATCCCAGTGATCAAGTCAAATATCTTGGAATCATTCTAGACTAGTGGTCGGTCTCCTGACTGCTATAGCTTGTATTGTATTATTTTTATTTTTCAACATACAACTTTATATACATTTATACATTTATATATTATATATATACTGTACAATCTATATAGCAGCAAATAAATACTACTACTACTAGACTCTGACCTAAGCTGGAAATCACAAATTAATAATACCATTATTAGTCTTAAGAAAGCTAATGGAGCTCTAGCCAAAATCCGTCACCTTGTCCCCAAAAATATACTCCTGCTGATTTACTATGCCATCTTTTATTCACGTATTTTATACTGTTCACAAGTTTGGGGTCAAAAAAGTTATCGTACACATCGTATTGAAATTCTCCAAAATCATGCTATCCGACTCATTTCTTTTGGAACTCCCTACACACCACTCAGTTCACTCTACTCCAATCTCGGACTTCTCAAGTTTCCCGACATGATCTCTATGCAAAATATTATTTTTCTGCACAACTTAGCTCATAATAGCCTTCCTGACACTATCAAAAATTTTTTCCATTAACTTTTCTCGTGATCAACACACTCGTGCTGATCAACAAGGGCTTCTAAAATTACCTTTTGTTTTTTCAACATCATTTGGGAAAAATTCTATCAAATTTCACTCTTTAAAATCGTGGAATGAGGTACAAAAATCTTTTCCTTTTCGACTAATATCAGCTGCAGTGTCTGTGTTAGGACTATAGTTGAATTTAAAACTTATGACATCACACACACTAGCTAGCTAGCTAAATTTTGATTATTATTGGCAGGCATGTAAAAACCTGGACAAGTACCGCGAGGCAAAGATTGAAAGCAGACTGGACTGGGAGAAGAAAAGCAACAGGAGGGTACTTCGTGTGCTGACAACACAGCAAATAAAGGATGTGGAATGCCAAAACATCTCACGAGATTAGCAAATTTTCAATGTGTATGGAAGGAAATCACGTGTGTATCCAGTTCAGTTTAGGCTCAGCCTACAAACTTAGGAACAGTGGTCCAGGCATTAGATGTTATATCCCCTGATCCAGGCATCATATACCCCGAACCAACCGAGGCATACGGGAAAACCAGGACAGGACCCAGGAACCCTACAGGGGTGGGACCCGACGGGACGCACTGTAAATTATGAATATAAAATACCGCAATTCTTCTAATCTATTGCGGCCAAACAATAGTTATTTTGAACAAGCCCCGCACTTATAACTAGAGGAGATAAATGCCGTCATATCATCATCTCAATGATAGAGAAAATTTGATTATTACCGCACTAAATTTAAAGGGGAAAAAATACAAGTTTTTTCATCTATTTTTGTTGTTGTTGTTTTTGTCCGTTTTAAGTTTCTTTTTCTGCTTTTTTCTTCTATTTTTTTCTACTCCTCAAACTTCTCAATCTCGACCAACCTCTTTTCTTGGCTTTCAAAATATAGTTTTTTATTGCAAGTTTTAAAGGAAAACTCGACTGGGAAATTTTTCGCCCTATCTTTTCGTACTTTGGTAAGACATTTACCATGTTTGAAAAAAAAAGTTAGTTTTGATAAGAAATTAGGAACTGTCCGACTGTTTCATAATGGCAAAATTTTGATCAATTCCCCATTAAATTTAAGAGTAAAACCGAAAACTGCAAAAACTTATCCGCGCTAATAATTAGAGGGGAAAAATTGTTCAATTTTGGTAGAAAAAATTATAAGAATTATGGTATTACAAAGACCAGAATGCCACAAACGCAAACATGGCAAAGAGAGAATTCAATTATATGATAAATTAGCAAATTTTTATACTCTAATGCCTTTTTAGCTAGAAAAACAACCTCTACCACTGCTTCAGCAACCACAGCAACCACAGCAACAACACAACCATCGTCTACTACTACTACTACTACTACTACTACTGATAATAATAATCTAAGGCCAACTATTATTTCTATGGTTTATGTTTACTAATTCTATGTATGTTGTTTACAGATTCCCCGCCAAACATTATTTTATTGTGTACTTCATTATAGGTCCTATCATACAATGCTTATCTGTGTTATCGCCGACGTCATTCGGGGCCCAGGTCCAAAGCGTCATACATAGTGTGGCGTCGCCTCGGTGGCACGAGGGCTTTCACTGGCGGAAGCGGCATGAGCGGACCGAAAAAAAGGCGCGATTAAAAATCGTCAACATTTCCTTTAATGGGTGTGACATAATAGTGCGGTACCGTTGAATGGTGATCGCTTTCAGTAAGCTCGACCCCAGCACCTTTTACCGTGGCAGCGCTACGCCGTTGAGAAGCAAATAGTCCTGGGGACGAGGTTGCGTTTTCAAGCATTACATTTTCACAAGTGAACTTAATTTTAGTTTAACTCTTCTATTTTTGGTATGTTAAGGTGATAGATATTGTTTGTAAATATTCAACTACCATGTGCATCAAAAGTTTAGTTCTTGCTGTAGGTGTAGACTTTCTTTGTGCGGTAGTTTGATTATTCCTAAAAAAGATGGTCATAGATGTTAGAATGCCAAAAAATTCACATGAAGGAAATAATGGCAAACGTTTTTCGAAATTCAATAAAGAACTGACAATATTAGAGTGAAAAAGGAAAGTTGTGTTAAGCTTTTATTATCTAGCTTTAGCCTTATTGGTAAAAAAGACTGGATTGGTATACCTATCTAAATATAAATGTAATATATAAACTGGACTTATTTTTATACTTCTCTGATATGTATTTGACAACGCAAGGAACTCTTTTGAACTCTTTCAGCGCATTGCTTTTTCTTTTGTTGGTCTAGGTAACTAAGCTTTTTCCAAAGATTATAAAATTGAGGTCAACACCTTATCCCTTCCACGTTACAATGAAAAATCAAGGTGTATCTTCCAGCTATTCTCTTGTTTGTTAAACTCACTCTTGTCTACCTATACTTTTATTATTTTTTTGCAAACTTTCTGTCCAGGCAACAAATTACTGGTTGATATGCCGGTTATAAGAAAAATCACGCTATGTCTCCTGGCTAAGCAAAACTCCATTTCTGTTAATCTGTTTTTGACAGATTTGTAACTACGTTTTTAAGAATTTTCGGAATATATGAGAAACTAACCCAAGACGACGAGTGTATGGTATCATTTGATGTTACATCACTGCGCATAAAAATATACCGATAAAGGAAACATTATAAAACATCAGCGAATTACAACTAAATGATGATGAGTATGAAAACAAACTAATCAAACTTTAGACAAACTAATCTCCTTGATAGAAGTAGTGCTTACAAAAACATTGTGTTTATTTTACGGTAACTTCTGTACGCACCCCGACGGTGTGACTATGGGTGGCCTAACTTCCGCTGTAGTAGGTAAAGCTATATCCAGGTTCCTGAGGCTAAAGTTTTATCAGATCACGCTACCAGTGTTTGGAAAAGATTTTTAAATGAAGTGTTCTTATCAATTAAAAGAGCACATTTGACTCATTTTATTGCCATACTAATAATTTACACCCAAAATTTCAATTTACAATTGAATACAAGCTAGTGTCCCGCAATAGTGGTAACTTATCAGTATCAGTATACCGCAAACCAACTTATACTGATCAATATCTCAACAACTACACAGCTAATCATTAAATTTCCCGTGAAGGAAGTGTAGCATCTTCATCACAGGACAGAGCAGAAAATGTAGTCAGTGGAGAAAATGACACCAAAAGAAAGAGTTATATTATATAAACAACGCCTTACTTGCAAACAGGTCCTATACAAACCATTAAACATCAGGAAAAGAAATGGTGATAGAAACGGTGACGTGAAGGATGCAGAAGACGAACCGGTAGTCTTATATACGCTGTCGTCGAGTATATCATAAATCTATGGATGCAAAATGTTATGCCCTAAGGTACTTCAACTTTAGGAACAACAGAAACAGGGTTTCGTTGAAGATCGACGAATTGTACAATCATCTGAAGGAAGAGCTTTGGACTAAGACCAACTAAACTATCGGAAATCTGGTTGTCTGCAAGAAAGAACAGTGAAATTCGATCAATCAGTGCGATAAAACAGGGGCAACTGCAATTTATAAGGTTTACAGAGTATAGTATTCCGAGTGCAGGTAATCAAGCCACAACTCGAAAACATCTGAACGATCTAGAAGAGGTGTAGGGACATGAAAAGGAGATAGAGGTGTTTCCAGTCCATAGGAATGTTCTAAACTACACTGCCTCTTTTCGGAGGTAAACGCGAAGCTTCAAATCTCACGCGAAAACGTGAAACGGTTACACAACAGGACAGTCGTAAGAAGAAGGCGAAAGCGAATGTAAAGAAACAAGAGACGGAGAAAGCATAATCTGAATATATAATGAGCAGAGATATGACATTGCCAAGGCTAAAGATGGTCAAGTCTATAGCCAGTTTACAGAGGTTAAAAAGACACTGATGAATTTGACGAAAGGCAACAAGTCACTTTCAGAAAAATTGGAAATTCTGTTCAGCAGGCAGAGAATTCACGCTTGCATCACCCTTGCATCACGGCTATCGTAATGTTGATTTTAACTATCGTGCTGACAGTTACAGGTGCTATTGGTGACGCCGGTGAAAAGAACCTTGCATACATGCCTAAATATCTTGCAGGCAAGGCGAGAGCTGCATTAACTAAAATCATCGGGATGATCGTGTCTTTCTTTCTCCATACTGCTGCTGAAATTTGAGAATTTGGTTCACAGCACCTTTACATCGCTATTGCCGCCATTTTTTTCTTGGTTGCCGTAAGCCGTAAGCCGTAAATTTTACGCTTTTAATCTTTGTTTTAATTTTAATCATTGTTGTTGCTAAGACCATGGAGGTAGACTACCTAGACTGGCTTTATGTGCAATAAACTTGTATGTTTATATGTAAAATTTTGAAGGATATAGCTAGCAGCTAGTTCAAAAAGTTTAAAAATTATTTAATCAGAAAGGTTTAGTTAAAAGCAAGGTAAGTGCTTATATCGAATAAATCATCGATATCCAATATATGTAGGAAACTTTTTTTGTCATTTTCAGCAACTATGTTTTCAGTTATATTTGCATACCTAATATGATATTTAAGATGATTTAAGTTGTTGTTTCTTCCTCAGTAATCATAAACTTTTTCACCGCCATTAGCTCCACTTCTCCGTAAGTCACTTAAGTCGAAAACCAACAGCCGTTTCGTAGCGCCTTTAAAAAGTTTCTGTCAGCGGACAGACACAGTTATCGTCTTTTTATATAGAAGTAACGTGGGTACTTGAATAACCTGTTTTTAAATTTATTGTGAAATAATATAGGCGATGAAGCTTTTTAAATCACACGTACGGAGTAGTGTGATATGTTGGTTTACCCTTTCATCGCGGCGGCGGCGGCGGCGGCAGCGGCGGCAGCGACGAAATTCAGGACATTTTTATCACGCCGGATTCGAATCATTGTTATTTCTCATTTCACTGGATTAAAAATTCTCTACTATTTTCTGGCGTAAACGGAAAACTAATGTTGTTGTGCTTTCCTGATATAAAGTTAAGGAAGAAGATCTTTATCTTTAGCTGTTTTTATTGAAGCATGAGCCTTAGTTAAGATGGAGAAAGAAGCTATTGTTGCTGTGCTATCTATGAGTTTTCGACATTTTGCAAGCAAAAATGAAGTAAAGTGAAAAAATATTTTTAAAATTAAAAATCAACAATTTTTGGATGACTTGAAGGGACGCTACGTTTTAAAGTGTTTTTTATGTTAAAATACGTAACATTTCTTTCTCTTTGTAGAGTTCCTTATAGCTAGCTAGAATTTAGAGAGTTTATGGAGGGCAATTTTTAATTTTTCTTTTCAGTAAACGAACAAGCAAACAAACAAACCAATTTTTAATATAATGTGTATATAGCTAGATATGTAGTTAAGAATCGTAGCTAAGAATTTATTGATATTTTTCGATAAGTGTGATTTCAAACCGACCGCGGTTTCTTGTTCACTTTAAAATAAACGTTTTCGATGTAATGGTGTCTTTAGTTTCATTGTGCTCTAGAGAAAAACATAATAACAATCAAAATTTTTTATTAACTTCTAATCTTTAAATTAGATCAAAACCTCTTTTTGATGCAATAAAGCAATGACTAATCTAGTAATAATAACACTTTGGTTGGTTTGAAAAAAAAATAATGAATAAAAAATTTAAATTCAAATAAAAGTTTGCAACTTTCTTTCTCATTAGAAAAATTGTATGCTCGCTGAAAAATATGCGTAAGAGAAGCTGACCATACAAAACCGTGAATCAAAGCTGAATACAGTTTCCAAGGTAAAATGTCCAGAAAGATTTTTTTAATTTAAATATAATTTTGTTTTTTTTATTTAACTCACATAAGTTTTTCGACTTTTTCCATTAAAATGATTGATTTGGGTGATTTCAGAGAATCGTGTTGCTCTTAACATTTGAAGTAGTTACTGTTTTAAAACAGCCTCTGTTTCGATATACTGGTAGTTAAGGTTTAGGTTTTCAAGATACTAATAGTACTAACCACTGGTTGAAAATATATTTCTCCTGAATAATACCCGAAATCGTATTCACTACAACAAACGTCCACGTTGCAAAGCTTCGTTCCTTATTCTGTGGTATCATTTTTTTGTCGACGACAAAGCTAATTTTTGTTTTCAAGAAATATGCAGTGAGCTCTACGTACAGTTTGTTAATGAAAGTTAAATGCAGGTTTTAGGTTAGTTGCAGACCAACTAGAACGAATCTAAAATCTGCTAAATCTGCATAAAAGATTTGTTTGAAACTTTATATTTAACACCATGTTTTACTGCATTATTTGGCTATTAAATACCTTCATTGGGGAGACTTATAGATTAATTCTTCTTGGCGAAATTTGACAGACATGGTTTAATATACCATTACAGAAAATGATCAGTGGTAAAAAACTGGGGTTATGAATAAAGTTGGTTATTGGTTGAAGCCATTCTTTCCAGTAAAAATAGTGTTAAGGGTTGTTACAGAAATTAGGATCCTTGTTTTTTGTGGCTCCAAATAGATCAACAATAATTTTTTTTTCTTTGAAACTGTTGAAAGAACCACGTGACTTTAACCACCTTTGTATATGTATATATTTGTTTCTATTTTAAAATATTTGCTGTTCGATTTAATTCTTGAAGAACAAGGTTGTTTTCTGTGACTTTTTTCTAAACCTCCTCGTATTTTATACAGTCCTTTAAATAATCGTGGACAAAACAGAAACAGGTACATTTTAGTCTTTAGAGGATCACTTAATTACTGAAAAAAAGGAGATTCCCTTCAGTGAAAGTGCTTATTCGAACATTCCTGCATAAACCACAGCAATCATTGTTGCAAAACACAGATCAAAGAATTCTACCATCAGTAATTTCGCAGTAAAAGAAGCAGAAGAGAAAAAAAAGCCAGGCTGGTCAGGATCATATTGTGTATATATTAAATATTGATTGGACGTTTTTTTATTAGCTTTTTTGTTGGACACATTTTAATTACTATTCTTGAATTCTTTATTATGATAATTTCATAAATGTAAATATATTCTGCATTATTTTTTGAAAATAGTTGAATCACGTTGTTGTTATAAAGAGTCGCACTTTCTCGAGTTCTACCTCCGTTGTATGCAGTTAAAATTGTACAATTGTGATAATGGCAACCATTCCTTTCATAAAAGAAACATAGTAATTAACCAACAATAAAAATATGTTTCACTAACAAATATGCTTGAAAATTTTATAATTTAGAGCCGTTGGGCAAATTTGGGAAAACATCACTATTATAATACATCATCCTCGTCCCCACAGTTTGATGCTTGATGCTAAAGCTGCTAGCACTAACCCCTGGGGACGAGGTTGTAAATGCACGACGTGAAAATTCCTAGAAACAATACTTGTTTATTTTTGTGAACATTTACACTCATGTTTTAGTAAAACTTTTGCATGTGGTACGGTATGTTGAGTACTAGTTATTAGTTCAAATTTCGTAAAACACAAACGTAACAATATGTTTACTTTTAGATTAGAGCTCAACAGAAAACATGGATGAAGTAAAAGACTTTTGTGAAGAATACATTCAAATCAATTATCCAACCGTAAAACATTTTAAAGAGATAGATGCTGATTGTGTTACCAAAGATATGATGGAATACGCAATTAAATCTGCTCTCTTATGGAAGAAATTAAATGAGGATTCACATTGGCGAGAGATTATGTCACAGAAAGAACACGACGTTCTCCTGTTATACAACCAACTTAAAGTCAGGCAGATCATCAAAGAACTTAAGATACCTACCCATTATGGTTACTACGTTGAAAACCCTGCTAATGAATTCTCTCTACATAAAGGACTTAAAGACACTTTTAGACTTGATCTATCTTATATGAGTATGGAAAATTTAAGTTTAATTCTTCATCCTAAAGGTGTAATATTTGGGAAAATGAAACCACAAGGATTTACAATTCTTCATCGATTAATAATGGAGCATGTAGAAAGGTTGCATAATGAAGGTAGCTTCGACTGCTGTAGCTGCTCACTTATCAAAGTATTGATTGATTGTGGTGCTGATATTACTGCCAAAGATCACAATGGTATAACACCTTTCAATGCAGCTGTAAAGAAGTTGTTGGTATTTTCTGTGGAGATTATGCTCAGCACAGGAAAGATAAGTAATGATGAAATCAAGTCAGCCTTGCTCTCCATTACAACTGATTTACCCTATAGCAAAATCAAAAATTTTGAAAAATGTTTAAAGCTATTGGAAGCGTATGGTGGTGATTTGAATAGCATTGATCAATATGGCAATTCACTTTTAAATCGCTACCTTCTTTTAAACTGGCAGCAGGAACGAAGTTTATCTATAACGAAAGCACTGGTTAAAAACAGTCGAAACTGGTTTCAAAAAAACAACTTTGGTCTGTAACCGCTACATAGTTGCGCAGTATTTCCTTATAATGGCATTTCTGACATTATAAACTACCTTTGTAACTTTGTAAATATAAATATAGACGAACGAGATAACTATTCAAGATCTCCTTTAATTCATGCAGTGATTCAAGGATCCAAGAATTGTTGTAACACATTCTTAATAAATGGAGCAAACATCAACTTAAAAGATAAACTTGGGCTATCCAGTATGCATTATGCATCAATGCTGCATGATTCTAGTGTTATTAAATTTCTGCTGAACAAATCAGATGCTGACATACATGCTAAAGATCACTTTGGTGATATCCCACTTGTTTATGCTGCCGCAACAGGTCGAATAGACATTGTTAGCATGTTATATCCACTTCACAATGCCAATAGAGCTTTATATAACAGATTACTGTCAGTGGCAGACATCAACGATCATTCCAGTGTTACTCGCACAATACAAATGAAAGAAAAGTTATATAACACAATAGCTGCAGAAACGAAAAGCTTTGAGTTAAGCAAGAGAAAATACAAAAAGTGGTTGGACGAAAAAATTAAAGTCACTGCCGAGGAAGAGAAAATTAAAGGAAATATGTCAAACTTAAGAAGATTCTACGACCTAGAAAAATTGCGTAAAACTGAAAATAAAGAAATAAAGAACGAAGTAACAGAACTGATGACTCGCATTGCCGATCTTGTTAGAAGGAGGGATGAAAAAATATGTTTCGTTCCAATTCTTTCCGGAAGTAATGCAGAGGATACAAAAGTTGGAGTACTTGATGAAATTGACTTTTTGTGTAATTTGGAATATTTGTCCTCCCGTTTACAGGTTACGTTATTGGAAAGCGATGTATTACCTGGATATGTCAACTTAAGAATTGAAAATCCGCAGCAAGCTGACTGTACGTTTTTATTGCAAGAAATAAACCAAGAGTTTTACCTTTCTGTCAATTACGTTGGTTCTCACTTCTTCGATGCATTTGCTACAGCGATGTCTGACATTGAAATTTGGAAAGATCTTCACCTGACATGGTATAACGAATATATTACCGGAGAGTTAATATCCACAATTAAACTTATATGGAATGGAAGGAACTATAAAAATCAGGAGATTTCAATCGATCTTGTTCCAACATTTTTGATAAACAAAGACGTGATACAGTCCCCCTGTTTACAAATAATCAGCGAGCACCTAAACATAGGCGATGTTTTGAAGCAGATATCATTGGTGGCTAAACGAGCAAATGATGGTTTTAATGAAAGACAAGACGTTCTATGGAGATCCTCGTTTTCCAATGTGGAGGCAAAAATATTTCAAATGTTACCATGCGAGTGTTACCATGCCAGTGCTCGATCTGGTTACAAACTTGTTAAATTCATTCGAGAAGAAAAAATTTGTCCTTTACAGGCAATGCCAAAGCATTACATATCCAGTTATTTATTGAAAACATGTCTGCTGCATGTAGTGGTTAACGAAACGGAGAACGGTAACACTTCCCTGGAAGGATATGATGACAAAGCTTGGGGTTCAAAGATTCTAAGCAGACTGCAATTGTATATGGAGACAAGAGGCAATGTACCTCATTTCTTTCTCGAAGATGTGAATTTAGGAACTTCTGATAAAGAAGCTGTTTTAGTTTATTGTGAGATTGGCAAAGGATGGTTAGAACATCCTTGGAAATACTGTTATTAATGTAATTTAATACTTTGCCATGGTTAAAAAATAATTGTTATAAAAATTAACAAGGAGCATGTCAAAATTATAATTATTAAGAAACCTGCCCTGAACGAGCACATTGATAACATTGATAACAAAGTACAACATAGATTTTATATACCCTTTGTGTACGTATTTTCTTGTTTGTTTTGATCTCACCTTATCTCTTTTTTACTTTATAAATTGCCTTTTAGTTGTAAATAAATATTACATGTGCATAAGTAGAATGTTTTTACTGTAGTTGCTTTGGTATTGATAATGATTCTATAAATCGAAAGGCTTTTGCTGATTTTGGACATGTTTTTTACAAATTCTTATAACAAATACGCTATTAAAGAGGCTACGACGACGCGACTTTAGTGACTTACACGAAAGTCGAGCTGATAGCGGTGGAAAAGTTTGTAATCACTGGGACAAAAACAACTTAAATCATCTTAAATATCATATTGGACATCCAAATATAACTTGAAATGACAGAAAAGTTTCCTACATATATTGGATAGTCATGGTTCATTCGATATAAGTACTCACCTTGCTTTTAACTCAAACTTTCTAATAAATAAACTTTAAACCTTTTGAACCAGCTAGCTAGCTATATCCTTTGAAATTTGGCATAGAAACATATAAGTTTATTGTACATAAAGGCTGTCTAAGCAACAACAATGACTTTAAAATCTTTTTAGAAGTTAATTACCTTCTTAAAGCTAGTAAAATAGCATTTTTAACACATACAGCTCCTCGTGTTGTCTCTGTTCCCCGTCAAAACAAACTTTCGATTTTAGTTTACAGATATTAAATATATTTTACAGACCGTAGCCTATTTTACCGTCAAAGAGAATACTAAAGGAAAAATTTTTTTTTTCGTAAAGAAAAATAAAAAAATAGAAAATTCATCATAAAAAATTAATTATTCATAAACAGGTTGTCTAGACGTCTATGTGGTTCTAAAGTGTGTATAATTTCTTGCACTTTGACCTTTTGAGTGGCCCGTTTATTACTTTAAGGGCTTTGGAGCCATTTTTAGAGTTAGAGTTTTAGAGCCATTTTTCGGGCTGATTATTTTTTTCGTTGTGATTCTTTTATTTCTACCTTTCGCGATTTTTAGAAAAAGGTGATTTTTCGCGAAAATAACTTTCGCCAATTTTAGGTTAAATTTCTTACAGGGCAGAAATTTTCGCGAAAAGGGGCCAAAATCGCGAAAAATCGCGAAAATTTCTGCCCGCGAACACGCTAATTTTCAGAAAAAAATCCGGAGATTGAGCGTATTAAATCGTTTCGTAACCCCTTTAATAAATTTTGTTTATCCTTCTTATAAAACGATTTGAAATTGTTATTAGATCATTCATTCAGGTTTCATTTAGGCGGGTTTTGTTTGTTTTTGTTTTGTTTTGTTTCGCCTATGTATACTGCATATACAGGCGAAACAAAAAGAAAGTTCAAGCAACGAGTTCAAGAGCATATGCGCGCAGTGAGAAACGGAGATGTGAAGAAAAACAAAATTGCGGACCACAGCTGAAGCAGAAGTCATCAGTTTAATTGGGATGAGAAGAAAGTCATTGACAGAGAATCCAGAACAACGCCTAGGAAGATAAAAGAAACCATCAACAGTGTAGAACATGACATACACAAACAGCATCTTGTATCAACTTCCTGAGATTTGGTTACCAGCCCTACAGAAGAAGTAGTTATCTCTAGCTGGGTCCAAAAATGTTAATTACCGTAATTAACTGTAATTATCAGCTTGTTCTTGATTGGTTAATTTTTATGAATTTCGATCCTCTGCAATTATATAAATACATGCTCAACATCATTTAACTTTGTCCGATGATGGGAGAAAGATCTCCCGAAACGTCGCCTACTAAACTATCATGTTCAAGAAATGATAAACTTTCTGCAGTAATATGAATACTGAACAGACAAACTGAATTAATATCTTCAATAACAGTAACAATGCTAATTTCCCGTGACATTCCCGTGCATAAATTTATAACGAAACAAATTACATTGGTTTAAAAACACAAAACATTTACATTGCCATACAATAGCTAATTAATTCGTTTTATTTATCACATGATTTGTTGAGGCAATTAAATATGTAAACAAATTTTTTTATAAAATACGCATAAGGGAATCTACGATAAATCCCTGCCTAGCTATCTCAATGTGGAACGAAAATCATGTCGATCGAGAAGAATAAACAATGGAGTTATCTTGGAAGGAGATGACTGCGAAAATTCGTTCAAACAAGTTTCATCTTCGACATTCAACAGCCTGCCGAAGAATATACGAGAGGAAGCAATTTTTAATAAGTTTGTAATTAAAGTGAAGGATTATTTATTGGGACATGCTTTAGCCCGTTTGTCGTAGATTTATCCTGCTTTTATCCTCCCAGCCTTTTTTTTTGTTCCTTCTTATCATGTTTACTTGTTAATGCTTGAATTATTCTATTTTTAACCTGTTTTTAACTTATATACTTTATATTTTATACTTTTAATTTTCTGACGAAAAGCGATGTAATGTCGATGTGCAGAAATGTATTCATTAAAAAAACCCCAAAAAAAACATGATTTTTAGGGGATGTTTTATAGGCGCTTTTCAAGAAGATTGTAGAAAATGTAATCGACTTTGCCTGTTTCAGACAGATATAGTTTCCGTATTATTATATAAGATATGTATACTTTTCTATGTCCAACTGCATTGGTTTTCTCAATACATTACACAGATTTTTCTTGAATTTCAAGGTCGTCAACCTAGAAGTGCTGATTTTCAATATCGCATCATGGGAATGGTGGTGTGTTTTGCAGTATCAAAAATAATTTTTAAATCATTTACGATGTAGTAATATCTTTACTCACAATGTGTTCTTGGAAAATAGAACAACTTTTTTCTCACTATCATTTTCCTATCAAAAAACAAAAATGGTGAGTAATCGAATACTGTAATGGGCTATAGAAAACAATTCTTTTATTTAATGAATCAACAAACAATGGTTAAAAGTTTATAATTTAAAACGAAACTTTAAAAACTTCTTTGTAATAAAATAAACCGCTTAGAAATATATTCACAGGAAGAGTTGGATTAAAAGTTGAGTCAAGTTGTCCAGGTAAATTGCATAATAAACAATTATTTTTTTCGTTCTCATATAATTTCTGTTGTTTTTTAATCACACGAGACTTTTGGTCGCTTTAAGAAACAGGCTGTTGTTTTTTGACTTGTCTAACAACTATATTTCTGACCTTTCTACCTATATATTCTCAACCTAAAATAATACTACATAAAGTCAGTCCAGACAGCAGTTATGGCTTTCTCATTACCTCCTTGAAGCCAGTAAATATAATATAATAATGCAGTATCATCCTATTATCTGGTAGCGTTGTTGTGGCAACAATGTTATGAAATTAAATGAAATTATAACGATATTTTAACAAATTATAAGTATATTGTAGAAAAATTATAACTGTATTATAGAATATATTTAATGATATTATACAAGTGTATCCTGGCCTTAAGAACACGTGTTTTTACTTAAGATCATTATGAATTGGCTTGCGGATAATTTTTTTTTTGCTACTTAATGCTTTTTTAGAAACTTCTTAACCCAAAGTTGCAAAATAAGAAAATATTAAAGGTTTCAAATTTTTAACCCCATTACTCGTATCTCACAGTTTATAGCTAGAATTGTTTTAGGAATTGCAATCACGTAATTAGATAGTGGTCCAAGTCTAAATTTATTAATTATACCATGCATGCCAATTATACCAATTACTATTTACAATTAGGTAATCGGCTCGACTTGAAACCCAGGGTCTATAGCATTTTTTATTACGAGTATAAGATGATGAAATTTGCCAGACCCTGCTACAGAGTTATGTAACCAATCAGATTGACTTAATAAACTAGCTAGTTTTTGTTTTTGTTTTTATTAAAAAAATTCTGATTAATATGGTAAATTATGCAGAAAGTTATACTTCGGAACTTTCAAATTGTTGAACTGGCAGTGCATTCACATTATAATAAACACTCATGGCCATGTTCATAGACTCTATTTCAGAAAAATGTTGACCTCAGGACCTCTAATAATCTTGTTTTTGTTGTGAAACATTAACTGATGCTGTATCAAATAAAGGAAAGATTGAATTGTCAAGTAAGGTGAAAAAAATTAAAAAAGTGAAATGTTTAAAGGTGCTAAAAGTGTGTCTATTGTTCCCGCAATTTTGATTATAAAACCTCACATTGACATATATGATTTCTGGGCTGAATGCAATAGTATATAGCAGGTTAAATTCACCAAAATCACATAAGGATAATAAACCACCTCAGCGGAGATGGTGTAGTGGTAGCGCATTCGACTTGTAATCATAAGGTTTCAAGTTCGAGTCACTCCAGCGCACTTTAAATGTAGTGTTGTAATCCCATTTGGTGCTATCTACTGACCGCCAACTGACTTGTGTGACAGAGAAGTAAGTTAGAGCAATACTAACGTATCTCTAGCGGTGATGTAACATAGTCACAGTCGGAGGGGAGGAAGAGCCAGCCATTACGATGGAATTCACTTACTTACTTACTATATTCTTCAATACTAGTTATTAAAACCCGTGGAAGAATCCACTGAAATTAGTGGGCTTCTTATCACAATAAGGTTTGTTGATAATTTCATTAAGAACGCTGAAAAAAAAAACGTTTTAACCCTATTATACCTGGGGGGGGGCACAAAGTGCCCGCGGCCTTTTTGACTAGGCATAACTTTAGATAGACGTGCTAAAATTTTGTGACTATTCCTAACTTTTATTATGGCTTCTGATGAAAAAAAAAATTTTTGGAAAATTTTTGTACTTTGCTGGGGGTATTGCATTTTTTGGACGGGGGTAAATTTTTTGGAACTTTGAAAACCGTTGACATTCATGTAAGAATGTTATAAGATGTTGTATTGGGTATATAATTATTTATTACATGTATGTTGGTTACTAAGTGGTAACCAAGGTGTTGCTAAGGTGATATATGGTTACTAGGGACAAAATGCAGACCAGATTTGAAGGAAATATCGATCCAACAAATTGACGTCATTTCGGATCCCAATGACGTCATTATATTGTTTTCCTTACCTCGATTATCTTTAAATGTCCTGTTCTACATATATGCCAAGTTTAATGACATGAGCATCAATATTTCTGGTAGAACGGGTCTTTTTATCTTTATCGTTAAAATAAGAATTTTTTTTGCTGAAATGACGTCATTTTTTATCCCAATGACGTCATTAAAATTACTTTTTTCATGTGAAACACATATTTTGGTATTCATTCCACAAATCTACCAAGAATCAAGGCCATATCATTAGTAACATGCGAGAAATTAAAACGTACTGAAAAATTGGGAAAATGACCATTTTTCACATGTGTGACGTCATTTCTAATCCCTATGACGTCATCAAATTATTTTTTTTACCTGGATTGAGTTTGTACTAAGACATTCTCCAACTGAGCCAAGTTTCATCACTTAAGCACAAGTGGTTCAGGATTTATGGCCCGCGGGCACTTTGTGCCCCCCCCCCAGGGTTACAAGGGCCAAAAAAGCCCAGGTATAATAGGGTTAAACGAAATCCCGTTGAGGAATCCACTCAAAAGCATTTAAAATGTTTTGTATGCTTCTTATCACAAAATTATTTGTTGTCAATTTCATTTAAAAGACACAAACTATCAATTAAAACTTTTGAACGAAATGGACAACAATAATTGCCTGTGACTTTCCTGCACAATAATTGATAACAAAGCACTCGTCACGGTAAATTTAATTGCGCCCCGCCGAAGGGGCGCACATTTAGTGGACCGCGGGTATATAGTGTTTGTGTTGGTGTATGGCAGAAAATTTTTTTCCACTCTCTACTTCGCGGGGGACTTCTACTCGATCTTCCAACCCGGCTCTGATATAACACAACCTATGTGTTAGGTACCACCAAGACAAAAAAAACACTCATCGAGCAAATCTTTTTTTGTCTCGGTGTCCTTGTTGTCTCTAAAGATTTGAATGCGATAAAAAATGTTAATCGAGATTCTTTTGTTATGCTAATATGGAGCTTTGTAATATGATGCTTCGTTTGCCTCGTTTAATGTGCTTAAATGTCGCTGCAGCCCACGTGAATTTATCTTCAAGAATAGATTTGTTTTTGTCTGAACCACGTTGTTGCTAAACCTGTTAACGGTAAGTAAGTGGAAGGATTACTTATGTCTTATATGAAATTAAACTTAGGACGGTTCCTGGCGTTGATCCAAAGGCCGCAATTTAGGTATGCATCGAAATTTATAACTGGAAAGTTTTCTTGTGCCGTTGATACATTTTTTGAACTTTTTATTAATGCTGTGTATGTCAATACTTGCCTTCTTGTGAAGAAGGATGTTACATGTTAAGGTTGTTATCTGATGTTAAGGTACATTATGATGTCAATTATCTCTAAAGATTTCGTCTATATACGGCCATGACTAAAACTGCTTACATTGTGTTGGTCTTGCCTTCCTGATCTGGCTTGTCGTAGTAGCTTTACTGATGTAGCTAGGGAGCTAAATACTATTTTTAAAATTCCTCTAAAATTACTTTTACTAGCTATATATCAAGCTAGCCAGCTAGCTAGCTACACAAAATAGTGCTTTAATTACCTTTAAAAAACCTTTGTCCTGCTTTGCATAATTTTATCAACAAGGGTGCTGATAAGCCGCATACGCTGTAAAAAAAGTTAGGGCGAGTCCGGCGTTTCGAAAAAATTCAAGTATTGGCTCGAAAAAACTTGCATAGCCCAAAAGATGCCCGAAAAAAACGCCTTCTTCCAACTGTTGTCCGCATTGTATGTTACAAGGAATTGCATTTCGTGAATGCTCCGGGTGAGTTAGGGAGAGTTCGGGAAAGTGCGTGCAGTTTCAGAGGACAACCAATAATTTCATTCAAAAGGCCACCAAACTCACCCTTTTATATGCGTGCGTTTGCAGCTTATCGGCACCCTCTTTTTATCATGAGGGGCTGGATACCCGACTCCTGTTCTTTTGAGAAAAATGGGGCTAAAATAACTTCCGAAGGAACCTTTGTGATGCTATTGCTATCAGGTAAAAAGATATTCGTCACAGGATTTTTTATATCTTCTGCAGAAAAGTTGTCGAAGCCTGACAAAAATTTATTGTTGCTTGCACTGAACAGTCAAGGTGAACTAATAATTAGCCAATAACATGATAGTTAGCCGTTGCAGTATAACTATACGCTACCCACAGTATAATTGTTGTTACAGGCTTCTTTGTGTTTTTCACTTTTCATGTTTTTTCTTGAAATCAGAATAGTGTCTTGTTAAATAACATGACATACTGCTACAGTAACACTATTATCTTCTTGGCACAAGCGTTTCTTGATCCTATTTTTGGTTTTAATTGAAGTACAACTTCATGTGGATCTATATAAATATAGATGGCTATGGGGAGATCGATAACAAAGAAATGTGTGGAAATTTAAGTCAAAAAAATTTATATCGTATAATTAGCTGTATGAGCAGCTAATTATACTGTACGCACCCTATATATAATTATTCTGCATCAGCTAACCATTCTGTTACTGGCTAATTATCAGTTCTCCTTGAGTGCCTAATAGCCAGATATTTTGTTGAAAAAAATGGACCCTAATTTGCTTGAAAAACTTTCTTGACCTTACCTAAAGTATCACAATATATTTTTCTAAGATTTCTTAGAAAAGACTTGATTTTAAAAATCTCATGAAAAGACCATCAATTTATTAAATTTGACAAATTTATTAATTGTGCGTTTACCCTTTTTTGTTTCAACTTGTTGAATTCAATTCGAAATTTTAAAAGTTCAACTTTTTGAATTTGTCAAACAAAACAATGACCAATAAATTTCCTCAAAATCAAAAAAGGATAATAAACGATCAATTTTTTTCAATTCAATAAATCGATTTCGGCAAAATAAATCCTGTATTGTCCACAGGTTTGAAAATCATGTATCGCCTGCTTAAAATGTTACTTGTTTAACAATGATATCGAAAGCCAGCTTGACTAAATTTATATACATATATTGATATAATATACCTTGTGCATCACGTGGCATTGATTTGTATCTTTTTAATAAATTCTCACTTCAAATCAAAAAGGGAGACAATAATTACACAACCTGGTATTAATTCAGTTCCTGGTAAAATTGTATTCTTGTTTCTTATTTTTAAATGTACTTTCTTTTTCAGATCAACTGTTATCAAACCATGCACCATCAGCATTTTCGAAAAATCTTCAACGAGAGAGTAAATTTTAAAGGATTTTATTGGTAAATTATTGAGTAATAATTCATTGAACTTGTTCAGAAGTTGTTATGTTCGAATCGTCAAGTTCATACATAACAATCTGTATCCTAGAATTTCAAGAATTTTTCAGATCAGTTATAAAAAATATCCAGTTAAAGTTTTTAGAATATATACTATATATATGTAAAAAAAATATTTCTTAATTTTTATTTATTACGTTGTATTTTAGGTTAGTGACAATAATAATTGAGAATTAGGATACTTATGAGTTGTTTACCCATTGTTCTCCGTTTTCAAAGTCTATACTTCAAATTTCAGAATCTTCCAGGCTACTGACGAAATCTTCAAGCCGCAGGGCTTCTTATTTATAATTTTTCCCCTGGGCAATAAGCTTATCCACAAGTCTCTATTCGATTCCGTTCTGCATTTCTGTTATCATACCCGTTATCACGCAGTTACATGAAACATCCACCATTTTCCATTTTAAATTTCGATCCCGTTCTAAATTCGTATTTTTTAAATTGTTATTAGCAATTTGGGGCGCATTAGTGGTAACTATGGCTAGTTTAGCATGCAACAAAATTCCCAACTAATGAAATTACTTTATTTTAACACATGATTTGTTCTGGCCAATTAAAATCTTAAACAAAACTTTTATAAAATACAGAATTATTTTATAGGGGATGTATTATAGACGCTTTTAAAGAAAGCTGTAGAAAATAAAATCTACTTTGCCTGTCACAGACAGACAGACACACTTAGCGTATTATTATATAGACTAGTTATTTAAACCCGTGGAATAATCCACTTAAATTTATTGTGCTTCTTATCACAAAAAGGTTTGTTGATAATTTTATTAAGAAGGCTGAAAAAGAAACGTTTTAAACGAAATCCCGTGGAGATATCCACTTAAAAACATTTAAAATTTATTCTATGTTTCTTATCACAAAATCATTGGTTGTCAATTTCATTTTAAAGACGCAAACAATTAAAACTTTTGAACGAAATTGACAACTATAATAACAACGTTAATTGCCTGTGACTCTACTCGTATAACAATTTATAACAAAGCTCCCGTCACGGTAAATTTAAATTCGCATGCAATAAAATTCCTAACTAATGAAATCACTTTATTTTATCACATGATTTGTTTTGGCCAAACAGCGAAATTCATTGTTCTTTTCGTCAACACGTTTTGTTGTTAATTCCATTTAAGCGGGAATAAATAAAACCAATATGTTTTTCATATAACAGTAGACAATAGACACGTGCTTAAGGGAATAATAAAAATTAATTACCCGTGCCTTTGTGAAATAAAGTTTACATCATTACACAAAGGTTATTATGAGAACAATAAAATTAATTAACCGTGACCTTTTTAAAACAAAAAATTTAAATCAATTTGAAAAAGCACACAAAAGACAGAATAAAAATAAATGTTTAGCAAAAGTGACATGTTACCGCGGCTGTTTCTTTAGAAAAAACAACACATCCACTTTGCCTGTTACAGACACACGGAACTGGCGTATTATTATATAGATTGTTGCTTTTTAGCAAAACATTATTTACGAGAAAACAATATAGATATTTTTAGATATTTTTTTTTTTTTCGTAAACAAAGTATATACAGTAGTAAAGTGTTACAGTATTAAATTCAATAAATTTAATTGCTACAAGATTAAAAACATGTAATAATGCTATCTAACTAAACACCTTTGTAAATCAGGAAACTCACAGAAGACAAATAACCAGTCTTATCATTGACAACCTGGTCTTATCATTGAGACATATAAGTTTAGAAGCTGGCACACAAGGTGAATGGTGCCATGATGAAAAGGAATTAAACCACAGCAATAAATCGTATCATCGCCAGAGTTGTGCTCATAATGTAGATAGACATTTTTTGTGATTAATTGTTGGTAAACTGATATATTAAGTAAAATAAAGAAAGTTTGTCCAAACAGGCCTGATATCTGCACTAATCTTTTGAAACTGCCTACTCCATAAAAAATAGCATCACAGGTCAAGAAAATACTAGGGTTTGAACATTGTTTTAGATTTTTTGTTATTTTATATCTAGTTTTTTGCCACTAATAATATTATAAAATTTAGGTCTTCACACTTTTTTTATATATAAGTTCCATTAACTACAAAATAACAAAATATAAACTTAAACAAAACATTGTATTTTTTAGTAGCTGCTAAACGCAAATTTTCAGGAATGGTCAAGAATATCGTGACCATACTAACTAGTTTTCACTCTACCAAATCTAACATTAAATTTATCCATTTAATTATAAACCATACCCTTATAATCAACGACAATTTGATCCTAAATCTACCGCGGACACATTGACAAGTTTGTAAATCGTGTGATCTCAAAAATTACCCATTTATGTATTTGCTTGCAGGACGAAGTAAATTGGGGCCTTCGCAATATATTACGTCAAGGGTTGCAGCTAGCTGTTCATAAAACCATCAACAATATCCCTATCCCTTTTTGGTCTTTCTTCAAGTTAAATCATTCTGGGAATTTAAACACCAGGGACAAATAAATGAGATATTGCCTATATTTGGGTCTGCTAATGACTAGGAGAGAAATTAAAGGATGTCTTTCTTATAAGGGAGAGGGAGAGTTTCCAATTTAATAGTTCACAGTAACCACTACTACAATTAGATCTTGCAAAAAACCTACTAATCAAATTTTCCTTTTTTTTAGCTCAAGTTAATTACTCTTATAAAAAAATTTTACCATCCGCTTCAAAACCACAAAGTGCTCAAAACCAAACTCAAAAAAGATGACAATCCCAAGCAAAATCGTATACACACAATATTTCTATTTTTAGATTAACCCTCAACAAAAAATCATGGATGCAGTGAGAGCTTTTTGTAGAGAATACATAAACATCAATTTTCCAACAATAAAACATTTTAAAGAGATAGATACAGATCGTGTTGCTGAAGATATGATGGGATATGCAATTAAATCTGCTCTTTTAAGGAAGAAATTAAGTGAGGATTCACATTGGCAAGAGATTCTGTCACAAAAAGAATACGACGTTCTTTTAAAATACAACCAGCTAAAGGTCAGGCAAACCATCAAAGATCGTGAAAATTCTACTGTGACGGATGTTCTTTCATACAGAATACACATAGATTACTTCAGACTTGATCTATCTTACATTTGCATGAAGTCTTTAAGTATAATTCTTGATCCTAAAGGTGTAATATTTGGGAGAATGAAACCACATGGATTTACAATTCTCCATGAAGTGATAAACGACCACATGTTTCACTATAAAAGAGGTTCTGACTGTAGCTGCTCCCTTATTAAATTCATAATGGATCTTGGAGCTGATATTACTGCGAAAGATCACCATGGTATAACGCCTTTCACTGCAGCTGTAAATATGTTGTTGCTATCTTCTGTGGAGGTAATGCTCAGGACGGGAAAGATCAGTAGTGATGAAATCAATTCAGCTTTACTCTCTATTACAACTGTACTGCACGACAACGAAGAAGATTTTGGAAAATGTTTAAAACTATTGGAGGCGTATGGTGGTGATTTAAATGCCATTGATGGCTATGGCAATTCACTTTTAAACCGTTACCTTTTCTTCAACATATCAGCTACACGAAGTTTAACTTTAACAAAAACGCTTGTTCAAAGTAGTCTAAACTGGTCTCGCAAAAACAACTTTGGACTTTCACCACTGCATAGCTGTGCTAACTTTTTGCTTGATGATATCTCTGACATCTTAAACTACCTTTGTAATCTTGAATCAATAGGTATAGACGAACGAGATAATTATTTAAGATCTCCTTTGATTTATGCAGTGATTAAAGGATCTAAGGCTTGTTGTGACATACTCCTATCCAATGGAGCAAACATCAACTTAAAAGATAAACTTGGGCTATCCAGTATGCATTATGCATCAATGCGGCGTGATTCCAGTGTTGTTAAATTTCTGCTGAGCAAATCAGATGCTGACATACATGCTAAAGATCACTTTGGTGATATCCCACTTGTTTATGCTGCCGCAAAAGGTCGAATAGACATTTTTAGCATGTTATATCCACTTTACAATGTCAATAGTGCTTTATATAACAGATTACTATCAGTGGCAGACATCAACGATCATTCCAGTGTTACTCGCACAATACAAATGAAAGAAGAGTTATTTAACACAATAGCTGCAGAAACGAAAAGCTTTGAGTTAAGCAAGAGAAAATACAAAAAGTGGTTGGACGAAAAAATTAAAATTACTGCCGAGGAAGAGAAAATTAAAGGAAATATATCAAACTTAAGAAGATTCTACGACCTAGAAAAATTGCGTAAAACTGAAAATAAAGAAATAAAGAACGAAGTAACAGAACTGATGACTCGCATTGCCGATCTTGTTAGAAGGAGGGATGAAAAACAATGTTTCGTTCCAGTTCTTTCCGGAAGTAATGCAGAGGATACAAAAGTTGGAGTACTTGATGAAATTGACTTTTTGTGTAACTTGGAACATTTGTCTTCCCGTTTACAGGTTACGTTATTGGAAAGCGATATATTACTTGGATATGTCAACTTAAGAATTGAAAATCCGCAGCAAGCTGACTGTACGTTTTTATTGCAAGAAATAAACCAAGAGTTTTACCTTTCTGTCAATTACGTTGGTTCTCACTTCTTCGATGCATTTGCTACAGCGATGTCTGACATTGAAATTTGGAAAGATCTTCACCTGACATGGTATAACGAATATATTACCGGAGAGTTAATATCCACAATTAAACTTATATGGAATGGAAGGAACTATAAAAATCAGGAGATTTCAATCGATCTTGTTCCAACATTTTTGATAAACAAAGACGTGATACAGTCTCCCTGTTTACAAATAATCAGCGAGCACCTAAACATAGGCGATGTTTTGAAGCAGATTTCATTGGTGGCTAAACGAGCAAATGATGGTTTTAATGAAAGACAAGACGTTCTATGGAGATCCTCGTTTTCCAATGTGGAGGCAAAAATATTACAAATGTTACCAGAGAGTGCTCGATCTGGTTACAAACTTGTTAAATTCATTCGAGATGAAAAAATTTGTCCTTTACAGGCAATGCCGAAGCATTTCATTTCCAGTTACTTACTGAAAACATGTCTGCTGCATGTGGTGGTTAACGAAACGGAGAACGGTAACACTTCCCTGGAAGGATATGATGACAAAGCTTGGGGTTCAAAGATTCTAAGCAGACTGCAATTGTATATGGAGACAAGAGGCAATGTACCTCATTTCTTTCTTGAAGATGTGAATTTAGGAACTTCTGATAAAGAAGCTGTTTTAGCTTATTGCGAGATTGGAAAAGGGTGGTTAAAGCATCCATGGGGCCACTGTTACTAGTAAATTATGTTTATTTTTTTTATAATACCATTCAAACTTGTTATTAAAAATTCATAAATATCTATTTTCAGGTTTAAGTTAGTTTGCCTCCTCAAGAAAAAATAATATTAGCTAAAACGATGCAAAATACTGTTTTATCGTACAAAATATTAATATTTTTTGCTACAGTTGCTAATTATTAATGTACTGACCATAAAGATTTTCAACTTATACCCTCGAGGTTCCTTTCATGTTTAACACGATACAAAATGCTTATATCAGCGCTTTCTACGTCATCACGAGATAAGCCCAGATCGCGCTGTATAGAAACAATTTATTTACTGACTTTAACCTTTGTTTTAAAAGAACGAAAAAATGTTCTTCAGGTGTAAAAGAGAGAACTGATTGTGGGGCCAATTTCAGGAATGTGGGCGTGTTTCTCGCTGCGCCCTTTCTTACTCAAATTGTTGTTCATACATACGGGCGAGTGTGTGGGCGGAATATCCATTTTCCCATCCAGCACGAACAAGAAAGTCACATTTCAAGGATTTTCCTCCCACGAAAGTATTCTTGAGTCGCATATGGGCGGCCCACTTAATAATTTTCAGAAAATCATACGTTACAAACGTCAATGTAACTGGGAAAATCATGTAAAGCGTAAGAAAATCTTATTGTGACCAGATAGTAGCTTCGCGAGTCCTTTACTTTCCTTGCAAAAATAAATTCCATGATTTTTTTTATTTAAGCCTCTAAATCGCAAATTAATAAAAGGTGTATTCTTCAATAAAATGAACATGACGTTAAATATTACACCCAGTAAAACTGTGCATTTTGAGGGTCATGTGACGAGGCCTCCTCCAGGTTCATGTTCGTCTCGCCGTCCCAATATAACAAAGAAACAACAGGCGCTGGGAACGAAGTTGTGAAATTATTTAGCATTGCGTTTTGAATTAGAGTTCGATTTTATTTAACGTAAGATTACTAGGAGTAACAGCTGTCTTCTATTTAAGGTAGCCATATTTGTTTACGTTTTTGAAATTCCCGCGCTTTTGAGATTAGGCATGTTGAGCACCGGCGCCCGTACGCTGGAAGCTGCGGTGAAGAAGGCTTTAGAGGATACCGCCCTTAAACTCAAAATTTATTTTAGGTACGGAAACAAATTTTGAAAATTTGGAATTTAATCCATTCCAAACCAACGAAACCTTACTATTAAACGATGAAAATGACCCAGACTTTAATTTTTATAACTGTACATTGTCCAAAAACACTAATACAAAATATTATTCTCCAAATTCAGACAATATTTTTGCACACGCCAAAAATGATTCCTTTTCTATACTACATCTCAACATTAGAAGCATGCAAAAGAATTTTGATAGTTTTAAACAGTTTCTCCACACACTAAATTTTCGTTTTAAAATAATTTGTCTCACTGAAACTTGGTGTCGTGATGAAGACATAAAAAACAATTCAAATTTTCAATTGTGTAATTACTCGGTGATTCATCAAATTAGAAACTCTAACAAGGCGGGTGGTGGCGTGTGTGTGTTTATTCATAACTCTCTATTGTATAAAAAAAGAACAGAGCTATGTGTGAATAATAACGATTGTGAGTCATTAAGTGTAGAAATACTGAACAAAACAACAACGAACATCATTGTGAGCGTAATATACAGGCAACCTGCAGGATCAATTGATAATTTTAAAACGTTAATTGAACCTATTATATTGAACAATAAAAACACCAACAAAGCAGTATACCTCGTGGGGGATCTTAACCTCAATACACTTGATTACGAAACAAACAAAAACATCCAGTGTTTCTTTAACTTTATATTTCAAAGTGGGTATATTCCTCTCATAAATAAACCAACCAGGGTAACTAAACAAAACGCTACAGTAATTGATCACATCATAACAAATTCATTTTGCGACAAAGAACTATATTCGGGTATTATCAAAACAGACATCTCTGATCATTTCCCCATCTTTATCACGTCCAATACAAACTTTGATAAACAGTCAAACCATGTAAAAATAAAAACGTGAAAAATAAATGAAAATACAATAACATTATTTAAGTATTTATTGGCTAAGGTAAAATGGGACGGCGTGGTAAAAGGAAAGGATGCAAATGACGCATATGATAGCTTTCTGAAATTTTTTTTGGAAAGTTATGATGCGGCATTTACAGAAGAAATTAAGTTTAATAAGACCAAAACATTCTTAAATCCCTGGATGACTAGGGGCCTCCAAAAATCTTCCCGAAGAAAACAAAAACTATATGAAAAGTATTTAAAAAAGAAAACCTACAGGAATGAAACACTGTATAAAAATTATAAAAACCTTTTTGAATTAATAAAAAAGCGTGCTAAGAATTTTTACTTCAATGAACAAATTAATAAATACAAACATAATGCAAGAAAAACATGGAATATCATCAAGGAAGTGATTGGTAAAATAAAAATTAGAAGTAATAATTTTCCTTCAAAACTTGTAAACGACGAAAATGAAATTGAAGAACCATCTTTGATAGCTGAAGAATTTAACAATTTTTTCACTAAAGTGGGGCCGACCTTGGCGTCGAAAATAGGTCACAGTGCAAAATCCTTTAGATCGTATTTGTCATATCATGATAATGAAATGGAGAAAAAAGAGCTAAGTGAGGAGGAACTAGAAGCAGCATTTCATTCTTTGCAAATCAACAAAAGTCCTGGTTTTGAACGAATCAGCAGTAATGTCTTAAAGGGTTGTTTCAATGAACTAAAATCTCCACTACTGCATATATTTAATTCATCTCTAATTACAGGCATTGTTCCTAAAGAGTTAAAAATAGCTAGAGTTGTCCCAGTCTTTAAAGCAGGAGATGTTTATAAAGTATCTAACTACAGACCAATTTCAATACTCCCCTGCTTCTCGAAGACTTTAGAGAGAATCATGTACAACAGAGTTTATTCTTTCTTGAACAATAACAATATTTTGTATAATAAGCAATTGGGATTTCAAGCAGGTCATTCAACTGATCACGCAATCATTCAGTTGAGTCAAGAGATATTTCAAGCCTTTGATGAGAATAAATTTACAATTGGGGTCTTTATTGATCTCAGCAAGGCATTCGATACAGTCAACCATGAGATTCTATTAGAAAAACTTAAATATTATGGCATAAGAAATACATATCTCGCATGGTTCAAGAACTACCTCTTCGAAAGAAAACAATATATTTCTTATGACGAAGGAAATACTAACTACAGGATTATAACATGTGGAGTACCTCAAGGGTCAATTTTAGGACCACTGTTGTTTCTTATTTATATCAATGATATATTTAGAGCATCTAGTCTCTTAAATTCAATTTTATTTGCTGATGATACAAATTTATTCTTTACTCATAAAGATATAAACGTACTTTTTGAAACTACTAACATAGAATTGGCTAAATTGGCTGATTGGTTTAAAGCGAATAAATTATCCCTTAACACTTCTAAAACTAGATATACCTTTTTTCACAAACTTAGTAAAAAAGATGAAATACCTCTTAGGTTACCTGGATTAGTTATTGATCATGTAAACATAAGAAGAGAATATTCAATGAAATTTCTTGGAGTTCTCCTGGACGAAAATTTAACTTGGAGAGAACATATTAAATTAGTGGAAAACAAAGTTTCCAAAAGCTTAGGAATCTTATATAAAGCCAGTTTCGCTTTGAATAAGAACTGCTTAAGAAGCATATATTTTTCCTTTATACACTGCTATTTAAATTATGCAAACATTGCATGGGGTAGCACTAATATAACAAAATTAAAAAAACTGCACATTCAGCAAAACCATGCCAGTAGGATTATATTACGACAGAACAAATGTTCCCATTCTAGACCATTGCTAAAAGAACTGGGTATTCTTAATGTATGTCAGCTAAACATTTTTCAAGTCCTTATTTTTATGTATAAGATTAAAAATTTAATAGCACCAAATATATTCATTACATTATTTAAGACAGTTCAACATAAATATCCAACTAGATTTTCAGGTAATAATTTCCTTCGGCCAAACATCATATCTAATGTAACAAAATTTTCAATATCAAACCGAGGCCCAAAACTCTGGAGCATGCTTCTAAACGATGAGATAAAAAGCATTCCATCTACAAAACAATTTAAAATTGCACTAAGAAATCAGCTGTTACGAAGTAATAACGAACAAGTCTTCTTCTGAAACAACACTGCGTGTGATAATTAATCGCTTTCTTTTATTTAACATAACATTTAATATTTTTTAAGTTTTTAATTATCAATTTTTATTTGACGCTCTTTTTAATGACGGCTATGTAAGGTGTGAGATGATAAGACTGCATAGTCTTCTACTTACTCCTGCCATTTTATTCTACGTACGTGATACACTTATGTATATATATATATATCCCAATGTAGAAATTTATGCTTGTACTTATGTGTATGTAGAACTTGTATCTGTAATTTTGAAATAGTTGTATGTAAATTTCTTTTGGCGAAAAAAAAATAAAAAAATAAAAAAATAAAAAAATATCTATTTTGTTTTAATTTGTCGGCCATTTTTATTTGTACAAGAAACTAATATGTTTTATCAGACTAATTTCAGACAAAATCAATGTTGTTATAGTCTTTTAAGTTCAGTTTGACAGTAATACAAAACAAACAATACAAACAAAGTTTTCTAAATAAATAAACAAATAAATACAAAATCAATTTCACCTGTTTACTTTTATAAGCTTAGTTGAGGATTGGGTTTCTCCTTGAATGTCAAAGCGGCGGGAAACAACAGATTATTTTTATGACCCGCAATAAGATCACATAATTTGCATAGTTTACTTCGATCTAGGTTATAAATACGACGAAACAGAAAGGTTAGTAAAGATAAAAATCTGTTCTCAGCATAATATAATATATCTTACTTTTATTAGGGTCAGGAATAGCGTACATGTAAAGAGTTCACTAATAATGATTCGCAACTCCTTTAACGACAATGAGGGACATTTTTTATAACAGGCTGGTTTATTACGTTCGCGTCCATTTCAAGAGACACAGTAATAGAAACATTTCTAAAAAACTTTCTTTTTTAAATGACTCAACTAATTTAATTGCTACATAAAAAATACTATTCACTACTAAACCATACAGAGAACAGATAACGCCTTGTTAATATGCTTCTTCCTTGGTGGATTTTCATCACCGCCTACCTGGAAGTCAAGAAAGGAAGAAATGAAAGATAATTTGTATCTGTTTGCTTTAAAAGGTCTCTCGTGTGCGTTGAGGTGATAATTTAGGATAAAAAAATGTGAATTTGAGCCTTATAAGGCAGAACATTTTGTTTGAAGGTCATTTAGTTGCGTTAAAAGGGCGATTTGTGGATCGTTGTATCACATTTGTTGAATGTGGTTAATAAAGGCGTAGAACAGGAAACACAAAGAGATTAAAAATGGCAGGTCCCACTTAAGGAGGTATCGTGTAACACAAATAATTTTGTAAACTCTTGCTCATTCTTTTTTGTATTTTATTGTATTTTTAAAACACGGGTTTGGCACTTATATTGGTAAAATACGTCAATGTATTAGGAGGTTATTTTTATACCAGAATATGAAAGTGTGAGTATAACGGATTTGGTGTTTGTTATTTTCTTTTATGAGCTGTACAAATCTATCGCGTAAGTATCTTGATTGGTGGTTATTAGCTACTCGTGTGTGTTTATATGCATATTAATCCATACACCTTCAAATGTTTACCTATTTTTTTGTCTTTTATGCACTGATATGTATTCTCTCTCTATATATGCACTGATATTTATTCTTGTTTTTAAAACATCTATTTTTTTTAATTAAATTTTCGCTATACTTAGTTAGTCTCGTTAAGGAAGGTACCTTTTACCAGAAGAAATGATGTTTTAGGGTGTGCTTCAATAGCGGTATGATTATATCTTTAAGGGTTTGCTTCAATAGCGGTACGTACCGTAGCTACCGTACACAATGAAATGTATATATCATTTTACTACAATCTAAACTATCGACAATACACGGAGATTTCCTCAGAACAGAAAAGCCTATGGTACAGGCGAATCACTAAATTAGACACTTGCAATCAAGTACCATCTTGTGAGAAGATGCGCTCCAAAATATTTGACTAAACTTTCACGAACTAAAATTTTTATAATGCACCACTACTTGCCAATTTTCATTGTCAATATTTCTATAGAGGATTGTGCTTACTGCATGCACGAAAATATTTTTATGAATTTCTGTACTTTGAAATAATATTATACATTCTGTGGTGTATAAGGACTTCCGTTATTTTGTCATCATTACTGTACAATTAAGGTACATATGTTTTTACTACCAAAACGTGAAATGTGTCCGTTGCCCTGGTACAAAACCGCACAGGAAGCTCTAATGAAATATGTTGAGTATGGACAATATCACAGAGATGTTTTTACTTGATGTTAAGTCAGGTTGCAGTAGGAAAGACACCATGAGAACTGAAAAGAAGAGTTTACATTATTCGTCCCAGCATCCCTTGCGTCCCCCCAACTCCAGTAGCAATGTGGATATTAATCAACAGGTTAGGATTAAGATTGTCGGGAAAGTTTCGAGGGAGGAGGTATGAAAATTTTTATGCGTAAGGAGAATATGGTTTTGGAAACTCAACAATGAAAAATGTAACATTATATGACATGAGTATCGAACTCGACACTGTGATCTAAAGTGCATTTTCTTTGTGAAAATACTTTGTTTGTTCATACTTATTTTTTTACAAGCAGACAGACTAAAATTAGCAAACGTTAATTAGTAAATCTGGATAGGTATTAGTATGGTGGTTTTTATAAACTTTAAAATATTTAAATTTCAAAACCCTTTGTTAATGAAATTGGTTGTGTAATTGGATGGCTTAGTTCGCAGGGTTTTTTTACGTTATGAATCAAAATCATAATACTCTGCAACTGTCTAATAATAGCATTGTGTAAGATTTTGGCCAACAATAGGCATAGCTTGCCTATTTTATTGGGAACAATAATTGAGCAGTACAACATGGGGCTTATCCTGACCAAAACTGGATGAGTTTTTTATTTAGCAATACAGAGTTTTGATGTTTGGGGACCTCAATTTGATTCATTTGACGTTTTTAGCAATGTCAAATTCGTCTAAGGTTATAAATATACTTATCATATTTGCATTCACATTGCATTGCTTGGAAATTAGCATGCATAGTCAACCTCATTCCAAGGACCCGTCAAAATGTTGCTGTTCAGACATCGAAAATGCAACAGGATGCCCTGGGAACCCTGTTTTAGATTTCATACACACCGCATCATCCTGATCAAAGATATGTATTTTTTTCTGATGAAAAACATCAGATTTGACAGATCTATTTTCCACGAGTAAAATTGTAAACATATTACTCTCCCTCCTAGAATGTCAAGGTGAGTAAATTTGTGTTTTGTTTACATGAGGTTTCACTACGCCGGAGATGAAGTGAAGTTTACCATACCGGTCATATATTAACTGCACATGCGCAGTAGCACCCATTTCACCTAAGTTTCAATTCAATATGTTTATAAACCGCAGTTTGTACATCCACAGTAGAATTTCACGTTTACGTTTCAAACAGAAGTAAAATAGAATTCGGATGGAGGGGTAGCATGTTCAAAGTTTCTCACTGGAAACCGAAGTGATTTCACTTCATATCGCCGCTTTTTTGCGTGTTCAACATTTATCAAACGTTTCACAATATGTTGAATGCATCAAACCGTAATAATTTGAATAAGCGTGTTCGTCTTGAACCTTGCAAGGTTCTATGGCCGCATGTTGGTTAAACCAAAAGGATAGCCAGAGTCGTGGAGACGGGTTGAGTGGTAAACTTTTTATTTAAAACCCTAACAAATCTGGAGAAAAAGCCCAAATTCTTTTGATTCGAACCTCACTAAGTTTATTTAAATATCAGCTATTTGAAATTTAAATTTTATTGTTGGAACATTATACAAAAAAGTCTGTTATCAAACTTCCCCAATGCCTTTAAACATAACAAGAAAATTTGATCGCATGTTGAAATTACAACAATCAACTAATCGAGTTTTAATGCGTCCCTTTTATAATTATTACATTTTCTTGCAACAACGGTTTTACTAAAGCCATAACTCAAATATATTCCTCAGAATCATTGTACCTCAATAAAAAAATTAAAATGGTGTCCAGGGCTATTTATTTTAAGTTAAAAGGGGACTGGATACGAGGTTTAAATCAACAATCTTCAAAGTTCATGTAGTTTCATGTTTACAGTATCTGTTTGAAGAATGATAGAAAAACGAAATACTATGTATACTGCGGTATTCAGTTTTAAGATTTACGAAGAATTAACATATGCTAGCTAGATTGACTCAAGAATGAATTAGTGGAAGGTAAAATTTTTGTTGTGTGGGGACAGAAGATAAAGTTGATAATGTGGTTTAAACAGAAGAACAAAATTTTAAGGGAAAAGAAGCTTGGAACTATATAGTTCTATGAAAAATTAATATCGGTGAAGGGTATGCAATTTTATTCTTCGCGTCATTCATACATTTGTTTTTAATTCATTGGCTTGATTTTTGAAATATTTGTGATCTTACCCTTTACGTCAGCCTTCAATACTATTTGAACATTCAAAAGAGGAACAAAAAGGCAATCCTTCTGACAGCGAAAGAAACATCATTTAATTTTATATCTCCTTCATAGCTTTTTCTCTTTCACCTAATTTAAATATAGTTTTTAAGTTTCTTTCATGTTAAAGTACAAATTTGTTAAAGTTATAAATAGCTAACTTGTCAGTTACATAAGTCCTAATATTTTGTTGCTAAGCATAAAAATGGCGGTAAACGGAAAGCACGTGGTGATTATGTTGTCTATATTGGATTCTCAAAATATTTGCAGTATAACATAAAGATAATCATGGGGCTTGTTGCAGAAGATATTTATTAGATGTTGCTGAAGCTTGGAGGAAAGGCTTCGATTGGTAAGTCAGATACATATCGAACAAAAATGTGAAGAAACCTTTCGATGGTGCCGAAAATTTTGTCTGACAAATCTGAGAAAAATTTTGTTTGAAGAATTATGCATTAGAATAATCACTTCAAATAACAGCTTGAGTTGTTGGAAAAAACGGAAACAAGAATTTTTAAAAATTGATAAAAGTGACGAAATCTTTTATAGGTGACGAATATTTTTTTCCACATTTTATTTTAGTAGTTATTAGGGATTCTTCTGAAGTCTCATATTCTAAAGACACAGACTATTCGAGGCTTTTAAAGGTACGGCCGACTTTGAAGGAACGAACTTCTTAACCAAATAACGAGAAAAAAATGTTTTGGCCGTATTTTATCTAGTGTAGATAGGCTTGTACCAATTGTTGACGCATGTTTTAAAGCTAGGAGAGAATTTTTTAGATAAAAAATCCTGTGTATTGGATGTAAATTTAAATCTTTCTCATCTTAAACTTCGCCTATTTGAAATCCGGTTTAGAAAACGGTAAAAAATGTTTTGAGTGGAGATATTTTTTGTTTGTATTTCACATGAGGACTACATAAATGACAACATGTTATAATTTTCTTCAACAGACATAATTTACAACTTCCTTAGAAATATAATTCAAATTGATGATAAAACTATTATATTGCTGAAATATTTAAATTTAAGATAACTTGAAACACAAACTTGATAGGATCGTCTACTGAAGTTTTGGAGTGTAAAAGAAAATGAAAGAATATTTTTGTTGTATAAATATAGGCAGTAACGACAACTTTAACAGATGTGGAGAAAAGAAAAATTCGTCGTATATACATTGAACTCATGTAAATCGACCTCCCATAAATCGACAAATCATGTAAATCGACCAAATTCTTCGGTCCCTTCAGAATGAAACCCTTACAACAAAACTCCTTTAATTCGACAACTCATGTAATTCGACCAAATCGTGAGACCCCCTGAAGAGTCGAATTACATGAGTTCAACTGTATATAGTAGTATGATATAGTAAAACAAGTTACAAGGAAATAATATGGTTAATTAATTCTAGTTTTACAAATTTTACGAATTTTTTATCAATGGTGTTTAATGTCCTTCTTTACGAAGACTTTGCGAAGATTTTGCGAAAACTTTACGAAGACTTTACGAAGACTTTACGAAGACTTTACGAAGACTTTGCGAAAATAGACTTAAGTGTACAGAAGCCTACAGTACTATTTCATCTCAAGCTGTCTAAGTTTGAAGTTTCTTTGAACCTAATAACTGAAACTCAAATATGTTATCCAAGGAATTTATTTGATAATGAAATCACTTACTAAATAAAAAAGCGCACTGCTTGTAATAAAAGACTATTCAAATATTAGCACTATTTATAAATATCTCTGTTTCTAGCATACGGTGCGTATTTCAGTATGGTGTTCAAAATAGCTATTACGTACTTTTTTTGATTTATGAAGGGATGCAACTTCGAAGTTATTCATTACTGAAGAAATTGTCATTTTATTAGAACTAGGAAGGAGTGTTGCACCACAGTTGCGTAAATTGTACTGCTTCTTCAACATTTTATTTAAGTTAGTGTGAGCACGGAATAGTCATTTAAAGCTCTTCTGCAGCAATCTCATCACTTGGAGGTAGCAGGATTTTTTAAAGTATGTATTTAAAATGAAATCAAATACTAATCAAGGCGAAATTTACTTGGTTAGTCTGTTTTATTTGATAACCTTACAACAAGGTGAGGTCACATATACGAGGTAAGGTGTGGTTATGTGTACGTCGATGAGTGATATAATCCAATCATGAATGACCAAACATCAAATTTGACAGCTTCTTTAATAAGATTTTATGATAACTTTGATATTGCTATACAATTGGCTGTAGTAATTTTAAAGATAAAATCAAGTTCAGAAATCTTAACCAGATCGAAAAACCTACAGACGTTTGTACATTATAAAACGGCTGTCAACAAGTAAGTAAGATTAGACGATTGCTTTGGAAAAGGTTTTTTAATTTCATTTTTTCAATTTTAAATACTAGATTATTGTTTTTATGGTTTCACAATGTTCTATCATTCTAATAGCAGATTTTATTCTATGTTTTTATTTTTCTGTTAAATTTGCTTTGTGTTGGCTTTTTTCACAAGAGGAAAATCTTTAGTTCGAACCAAACCCGAAGTATTTTGTAATTTTAAAGGGATAAATTCACATATAGCAAACTCAGTGAAATTTAAGAAACTTAATTTCCGCGTTTTTGAAGAGTTTAATTTTTACATCTATGGTAGAAAGTTATTCGGAGCTAGAAGGATAAAAATAGATTATGTCTATCCAACCTTATCCCTAGGGCATCTGGTAACTTTTCTGACATCTCGCCGTCCCGGTTATAGAAAAGAGACAACAGGCGCTGGGAACGAGGTTGACTTCTATCCTCCTAGTCCGGAGTCATTTTCACGACAGATGTATCCTTGAAGGTTAAAGACTTAAAAATATGATACTTCTGACGAACTTAATTTCGCGCTTAACATCCACAGTTTGTGTGAATTTACTTTTACTAAAAAACTCAAAATCGCTAAATTTTTCGCGAAAGTTTCCGACATTCACGTCCCCAAGGTCTTTTAGACCCTGAATAGTTATTATTATATAAAAGTACTTTCAAAATTTGTAAATTTTATTTCATCATCTCTCTAGACACTCTAATCAGTTATCAAAACAATGTCGTTTGTTACCATGCCAACAATTTCACCAACAAACACTACGACAGCAACATTACAAAATAGTGTTGGTGACGTCACAAGCGAGATGACAACATACAAGTTAGTGGAGATCATTCTCTTCTCCATCATTTTATTGGTTTGTTTATTTGGAAATACTCTTATCATTGCTGCTATTTTGAAAAACAAGAAACTATGGACGGAGGTTAATCTCCTGATTTTCAATTTAGCTGTATGCGATATTATGACGCCGTTGTTCGGTATTCCCTTTACGCTAATTTATAAAAATACGGCGTCGTATCAGTTTGGAAAAGTAGGATGCAAGATTATTTGGCCCCTAGCAACGTATAGCAACAATACTAATATATTTACGTTAGTGCTCATAGCTATTGAAAGATACATAGCTATTTGCCATGTGAAGTATCGCATATCGAAAAGGCGAGTGTGTGTAATGATTTTATGCGCGCATATTATATCGATATTATCGGTAATTCCATATGCCTACCATTTGAAACATGAAGTTTATTACGAAAGTGGAACCGAAATCGCGTATTGTTATGAATCATGGTATGGCACACCTGAACAAAAGGCATACACTCTGGTACTCTTTTGTTTACAGTATGGTCTGCCATTATTAATCATGGCTGTGTTATACTCGTTAGCATGGAAGACGATTAAAAGCCAGAATAAAAAGATGATAGAAATGAGCGAGGCGTTTGAAAATAAAATGGGTTGGGAAAGCAAGACTAACAATTGGGAACATTTAAATGAAAAAGTGTCTTATAGTCAGTCGAGCAGTCACAACGCCATAAGTGTTAGAAACAGCGAATATTCAGATATAGAGAGTGTGACCATTGACAGCACTAATACAAGCACAACAGACTTTTTACAAATCGAATCTGCGGCGAACAAACTTCTGCATCATAAGAGGTTCCAAACCAGACATTTATCGATTGACTTACCAAAAGAAGAAGGTGAGAACGAAAGAACTGCGTCCTTTAGTTCATTACAAGATGCTAAAAATAACAACTACAAGTTGATGAGGAATAAAAAAGGAAACCAATCAAGTAGAGGGATGAGAAAGAGCGTCACACTGGATAAAATTAAAAACATAACAAAAAAAATTAGTACATTCCACAGACCAGATTTTAAAAGTGAGGTGTCACAAATCCGATATAAGCAGACGATGCGTACCCTAAAGATGTTCACAACAGTCGTTGTGGTATTTGCCATTTTTGCCTTGCCTACCCAGGTTATTTATATCTGGCAGGATTTTGATATAAATCAAGGCCCGATTCCACCTTCTTTAGCATTATTCTTCACAATTTTAACACACTTTAACTCGATGGCAAACTCCTGGATTTACGGAGGATTCAATAAACATTTTCGTTCGGCTTATAAGGAAATATTCGTTTCACTTTTTAAGCGAGTCACGAGAAAAGTTTCATTGCAGAGAGCAAACCTCTACGAGAAACAGCAGTTGCGAGAAAGTTGTTCTGTGAAAAGAAGAGAGAGACAGCAGAAAGTCGAGAGTCGAAGGATAGCTTTCTCAAGGATGTTTGAGGATCATACGTTCAATTTTGAAGATTACGAACATTTATATGATCTAAAAGAAGTTCGAGAAACACATATATTATTCTAGCGAAGAAATTATCCACCATTCCCGTTTTGTAACATAATTACGTATTAATGTAAGTATCTAAAATTTTAGTAGAAAAAAAGTAAAAATAGATATTACTCCATTGGTGGAATTCGTTTTGTACCCTTTTAGTACACCCATTCCGATGTAAGGTACATTCCGATACAAACATCTATGTTATAATACCCGTATACGTCTGTCTGTCACGCAAAATAGTACCGCAAGTAGCGAGACGCACGCATGTGGTGTAAAAAGGGCGGAAAACCCGTAATTTTAATAATCGGAACTAACAAGGAGTAAAAAGGAGTAACAACTAAAGCGACCAGCAGAAATAAGACAACTGGTTTGAGACTTTTAAAACCTATCCATAGGTTTTTTTTTTCATTTAGAAACAGTTGCAAAAAATGCGCTAATATTGTTTAAGAAAAGCGTAAAGTCGTTACACCCTGTTACCACGCTACATTCTGCTCGAAATTAATTTTTTTCCCGCATGTTCGAGAGTAAGTAGGAATATTTGAACTCGTATTCAAAATCGAAAAAAGGAATATTTTTTTATCCAATCAGAATGCGTAAGTAGTGCTGATAAGTACTAGTTAAGGCACAGTGCCGAGAAAAATATCGGCAATATTTTTTGAGTGTTTTTATGTTCTCGTTACATATTTCACGAGCCTTTAGGTGAGTGAAATTTACGATAACATAAAAAAAGGAAAAAAATATCAGCCGATATTTTTCGAGAACATGTGCGATAACTTGTTTATCATATACTCGGTCTTATATCATGTTAATTTCACATAGTCGGTTGCACACTGCTTAATTATGTTCCATTTTGACATTGTTATGGGGGCCAATAAAATCACTACAGGGTAATTTATTTCCTTTATATTCATGAACTTATAAATTATTTGAATTTATGAAGTCACGTGCGATTATTTATTATAACAAATTATGTTCATGTCACGCGTGAAAGAATTTGAATGGAAATAAAAACTACGAATTTTTAAAAGAATAAATTATTATTGTGAAGCCAAATAACACAGAAATCCATCGTCGTGCTATTATATTATTCTTTCGAGTTGACTGATATAATTCAATTGTTTTTCATCCCCGGTGGAGAGCGCGTGCTCTATGATTAATGACTATTTAATGACTGTTGAAAAAAAAGAAAATTTTCGAATCATAAAATGTATATTTGTGAAAATAAATTCACCGACAAGTTTTCGTTTTTAAGAACATAAAAGGCTTTTTCTACGAATTTTCAACCAATCAAGGGAAGAATATAAGCTTTTTGCACGCTAAATCAGGCAATCAAAGGAAGAATATAAGCTTTTTGCACTCTGTATAAGTAAAAATTGCACTCGTTTCTCGGTTGAAAAACAAAATCCAGCATATATTTCGTGCAGATTAGCCAATCAAGTTGCGGGTAAAACTCAAAGTATATGATAAGTGTATTAATGTAAAACAAAATTGTAAAATGGCGTTCGCTACATACTGCGACATGCGTCTGCTGCAAAAAACTTTGAAAAGTGCAATAATTTGAAAAAAAAAAAAAGTTACAAAATAAATCAACAATTATTTAATATTTTTATCAAAAAGTTTATTTGTTGATTTCGTTCAAACAGGGAAAATTATATCAGTTTGTCAACTTCGTTTGAAAAGCGGGAAGAAAATAGACAACTGTAGACAAAAGACACATGCATTTATAGTATTTCTGAATTTTTTCGTTGCGTTTTTTTTCGACGACGCACACTTTTCTTATTTACAAGCAAAAATAAAAAGCGAACAAAATGAATCTCAATTGACGACAGCTTGTTTTCCTTTTTTCTCCAATCTATCGTCGCCGTCGAAATTAAATGCAAAAAGAATTCAGGAATACTATAAACGCACGCGTCTACTCTTTCGCCATCTTTATTTTTGTCCGCTTTTTAAACGAAACTAACAAATTGATATTATTTTTTCTCGCTTTAATAAATCAAACAATAAACTTTTTGACAAAAAGGGTAAGGAATTTTACGGGTTATTTTGTTATGTTTAATTTTTCAGTAACTATCTTTTATTAAATTTATTGCACTTTTTATTACTCGTAAAGTTGTTATTTCTATTGTTGATTTACCGATACACGCGTTACGTGGTACCTATTGTCGCTATTTCGAGATAAAGTTTCGTAATGAGCAGAAACATATGCTCCTGTATTGCAAGATCTTATCAATAAAAGTGTGTTTACGTTTTTAAAGACGTGAGCACATGATGTCATGTCTTGCAACGAAGAATGGCAAATAAACAGAAATATTAATCAATTCTTATCCATATCTCTCTGTTTGCTGATTAAATCACATTCTCAATCTGTCTGGTAAATGTTTGCTAACCCACGCTGACATGAATAATATGTTATCATATCTATAGTAATATATGACACCGTGTCATGACTTTTGTCCCCCGTCTTTGTCTCGAGCGGTCCTATACTTGACAACTCACATTGAATTTTTCCATTTTTGATCTCAACGTAAAGCAAATAAAACGTTTTTTTGTGTTTCTCTGTTATTTCATGCGTAATTTTAGAAAACTGATTATATTGTGTACTATTTTAGTTATTTGCTCCCAAAAATAATGTAAAATCCCAAATAATTTTTTTCGCTACATGTCGAAAAGTCTTAGAAAGTTTGGTTTCCCATTTGTATTTTCAGTTACAGTTTCATAGGAACGAAACTACGCATTCAGAACTAAATATTGCTTAGTAAATGAGTGGTTAAACAAAAAAATCACAACAGTTTAAATACTGCCTGACATTAAAACCCCCAACGTGTTAAGCACATAAAGTCATAAAAAAGACGGGATACTTTATCGGCTTTAAGTGACGAAATTTTGAGGAGGTAACAATCTTGGCCCATTGAGTTATGCTACCGAGGTTATAAAGAATACCATGTAGCAGACCTTCACTACCAGTGTCGTCATTATTATAAAATCCACGTACTAGTGCAGCAAGTAGTCTATAGGTAACATGTTGACACTTGCGGAAGTTCTTGTACGTAAGACAGAAACAATGAACACTCATGTTATACTTACATAGTCTATTATCGTTGTGAGATTCTTGCATTAAAAAAAATGAATTAAATTTAAAAAAATGCTTCATACCACATATATGTCACACACGATCATACATAAATTTTTGCGCGAGGATCAGACTACATCCAAATTTTAAACTTGACAACTGGACTAAAAATAACAACTTTACTAGACATTACAATAATCTAAAACTTAATATTTAAGCAGCTATAACCATTTTGAAAGCCTTTCAACGGAACTGGAGTGCGCTTGTTTTGTGCCTTACATAGCATAGCCTCCTCCAATTCCATCCTTGGAACTCGTTGCAAGTTTTATAACTATCGTTAGTAAACGGATTTTATAATTAGTAAAAAATACTTGAAAGCTACCTGCTTGATCATATTCCAAAATGTACTCTCTAACTTTTGGATATTGAAGAACATGTAAACCACATGCTGCGTGGCCATGTGGCCACGGTTAGGAGTTCAATTCAAAATCAGAAGATCCGTGGTTTCGTTCAAAGCGCGTGTGGGTTTAGCAAATGCTTTTATCACAGATACTGGTCAACCCGTTCTATGCGAGGAAAATTGGGTAGGCAATGCCGGTGCATTACCTAATGTATACATTCAGAACACAGGAGCCACATTGATAACAGTGTTTCCAACACTGCAGTGGCTATATCCTGTATAAATATTTGAAAGAAAAAAATAATAAAGACACACAAACAAACAGTAGTTAGCGGGAGAATATATGGGAGTTCGTCGTCATATATATTTCGGCCTTTGCTACTTCCTGAATCAAAGCATTAATTTACTATGTGGGATGTCGTAGCTCGATCGATAAACATTAATTGTATGCTTTTTTTCTTGTAAATATGTATTGAATTCCGTAACACCGTTTGATTTTGACACAAGAACAGACAGAATACAGCTATTATATACATCAGTTGTTAACCTGTTAAAAAAATATACAAAATTTCTCCCGACGTAAATATCTGTACCGGTACTTCTGGCATGCTTGGTCTTAGTACGAAGTTAAAAGATTACTTTACTGTGGTCTAAAATAAAATGCGGCGCCATATTTTTTGGGAGGGTAGACGAAACAGAAACTAGCCGTTTGCCCGTGGAAGAATGCATGGATTCGCCGGCCCTAATATTTTCTCCCCTCATACGTATTTCCTGCATTTTTGACCGCCTGTTAGCATAATAAAGTTACTATGCGAGGGGTCCGCAGAAGCAGACAGAATACGGCTGTTAATAATATAGGCACTAATCTTCAAGCGCAGATTAACCCACGGCTTTGCTCGTCCTTTAGACTTAAATTAGATGAGCTTCGGCTTCCGTACACATTTCGTGTACAGTCAGCACGAAGTAATTTTGGCATACAAAACACGGGTAATAATTTAGGAGAAGGTAAACGAGCAAGTTTAAAACTTTTGCAGTTCCAAGGGCATATGAAAATAATCATATCAAAACTCATTAACATGCTATTGTGTTTTGTTGTGTTATGAAGACTTTAATCATTTCTCGGATACTAATGAGTCCTGCAGTTCAATTTTGTCCTATGTAATAAAACCTTTTCGAGCGTAAAATATTATCCCTTTATTCTATACTTGAAGATCGTGCTGTGTCTCTATACTGTCGAAGGTAAAAAACAGGAACACAATGCTAGTAATGATAATATCAATACAATTTACTCGCATTGAGTCACCGTGTAAAAGCATGACCTTTTTATTGAATTATTCCCATATAGATTTCCTGTTAAAATATATTGGTCCGTATTTTAGACGTGATTAATTACTTGATAACTCGTTGACATTTAAATACAAGATTAAGCGTGGTTTGCCGTGACATTAAATTGGATAAACTTTTGTTTTGTTTTAATAACTCTCTTACATAACAAAGCAACGGATAAAAAAGTTATAGGTTAACATGATAACAGTTCTCTGAACATCGTTAAAAATGTTGTTTTCGCTAAAATAGTGATAAGACGGCTTAGTAGAAAAACAAACAAATACTTTTTAGATATCTTATTAGTAGTTTTTATGGCTTGGTATAATTTTATGAGAAGGAAATACAAAGCCTCGAAGAGGTACGTGACAAGAAGATACACGAGACGTCGAGCACACGCCAAACTTTATCATTTTCCTACAACAGTTGCTGTTTTTGGAGCGCCAAACGCAGGAAAAACAACAATAACGCGACGTTTTACGCAGAAAGATTATCCTGATGATTTTCAAAAGGTGACAGAAGTTTACAAGGTTACCATAACAACAAAATGTGAAGATGGCGTCTCGTGTAAGCATGACCTGTCTCTACATGATACACCAGGAAATTTGAGAGGGATGTTACCAGACTTGTACGAAGCCGTTATCAGAAAATCAGACACGTTTATTATTGTGTTTGCACTCGATGACCCTGACAGCATGAATCTCGTTTTTCGCACTTTACATGATGTATACCATGTGAAGGGGGAGAACGTTCCTGTTTTGATCGTGGCAAATAAATCTGATCTAGCAAGCAATGATGAAGAAAGTATACAGGAAAGGTTTAAGTTTTACAAAGAAATATCTAAAAAGGATTACCCTTGCATTGAAGTCTCATCAAAACAGGTTGCTAATTTTAAAGATCACTGGCTTCCTATACTAGTAGAATTAGAACGTAGACAGGGAGTAAGAAATGAACATGGACGCCCTGTGTACATTGGTGATTGAACATGGACTCTCTGTGTAAATTGGTAATTGAACATGGACGCCCTGTGTACATTGGTGATTGAACATGGACTCCCTGTGCACATTGGAAATGCGCCCTAGATTTTTAACTTATAGTCGGAGCGGATAATTTCTCCACACTATGAACAATGTGATGAGGTTATTGAAACAGAAGAAAGTGTTTAGTACCGAATCAAGGGTACAAAAACCTTGCTTCTTAACTGTAACATCGTTAGAAAGAAAGCAATATGCATAGACATAGAAACGTGCCAAAGAGAACGAAGCAGAAACGAATTCAACTTTTGCTCTGTAAAAAACGCTAGCAGATTTGACTTAAGTTTCCGTCAAAAAAACCATTACCACGTTTTTCTGTGCAAGTATTTAAACCGGATATGACTCTTTTAGTATGTGGAATGTGATTAAAATTGCTTTTAGTACGATTAATAAATAAACGAATTATTGAGGGTATTAATAAAGAATTAATTAATGTTGAAGTTATAAATACTTATTTATAAAACACTAATTACCTTACTAAGTAATTGAATGTTAGAAATATGACATGCTAATCGCCAACGAGGGAGATTTTCTCACTCTTCTTAGAGATTATGTGCGTATTATAGGTTATTTTATCTATGAAAGGAATTTTCTGGACCATAATGCAAAATCAAGCCTATGGATTATTCGTTAACTCTGCGTATGTCATTGACAAAATATAATACTTGAAATTACTAATAGGCCAGAGCAGGGCCGGAAGTTGTATATGTAGAGACTCCCCAGGTATTCGACTGGCCGACTTTTTTTCTATTCTTTATCGTATTGAAAAATGTTGTTGAAGGAACCCTGGGAATATATTGGCTGTGATTGAAGGGAAAAGGGGTAATATGTCGTGAATACAAAATTATAACGAACGTCAACAGTTTTTATGTCAATCAGCTGAATCCACTAGATCTGCTAATTAACCCACTTACTTAGGATAAGACTAGAACAATAACTCTTAAATGAGTTAAACTACTTTAATTTAGAATAACTGGATTATAAGTACGAATTGATTGAGATGTTCAATTGTGGGCACACTTCGCTCGTGTGTTTAAAATGCGAATTAAAGTGCTTCAACCTCGTCCCCAGGGCATCTTGTATCTCTTGTGATATAACTAAGGATAACGATTCACCGTCCCGATGTCAAAAGATGCCCTGGGTAGGAGGTTAAAAGAGGTTTCCTTCGATTACACTTTTTTTACTGAAAATTTGTTATAAGAACGACTATTTTTAGAATGTCTGAAGAATAAGAACAACATAAAATAATGAGAAGGCTGGATATTTAACTGATATTTTTTTTTCCTGAACGAAAACACAGAAAAACATTAGGAAATCATATTTCAGGGCAGAAATTTTCGCGGAATCGATTGTTGCAACTTCGCAAAACTTGAGATTTAACATCACAGATATTTTAATGCACTGTAAAATAAATTAAACTGGTTAAAGTTTAAGAAGAAAATGAGAACACGTGAAGCTAAACTTCCTGATTTTAATCAACACATGTAGGTCAATTGACTGCGATGGTGGTCGATAGCTTGATAAAAACATCTAACCAGTTTAATTTCACGATTATTTTGCATACACAATTGAAATCTACAAGTACGGGGTGATCTTAACAACCATAAGCTCGACAAAGACCAACATCCTTTTGCATGTCAGAATCTCTTAACGTTTTGTTAACATTAAAACCAATTCTACCGCTTTTTCTAATGTTATTATTAAATCAATAATATTGTTATTGCAAAGTGGCTATTTACTTAATACAGAAGAATTATAAATCAATCAAGTTAGGCCCTGTTTGCACTGTGCGCGAATTTGTTACATGTTGACATGTGATAGCATAAAAGCTACTTTCCTAATTCAGTTATGTCATCTATTGAAGTTTATGATGCCGAAAGTGAAAAGGAACAGAGTTTCATGAATTAACATTACAGGTGCTTAAGACTTTATTGTTCGCCCACAAGCCGGGTCATTTTTTGTCATGAAAATTTTTATTCACCTCCCGCATGTTTCCGCATTGCTTCCGCGGTAAAAGAAAAAATATTTTGGAAGAGTTTAAAACGTTTTATTTTTTATAATCGATGAATGGCTAAAACTTGATTTCCATTTCAACAAGTTTTCTGGGGGAAGAATACGATTCTGAGGTTTTCTGTGGAAAAATTTCTGTAAAACAATTTCCCCTTCAGAACAGAACAAAACGAAACACTAAAATTCTGTAACTTTATTGGTTACTCTATATCTCCATGGTTATTCTATTAACTATCCCTTTGTTTTTAATTATTAATACTTTTTTTTTGTTCACCTATCAATGTGATTGGCCCAAAATCTTTGTTTTCCAAAAAAATATATAAAAGTTGAACTCAGTTCAACTTTCAATTTTTTTCGCAAAAAAAGAGTTTCCAGGAAAAAAAAATGTTCCAGCGGTAAACTAAAAACTACGCATGCGCATGACGGTGACTTTTATTTAGTTTAATATCTTAATCGTGTAAACAGGGCAATACCTGAGCTTCTAGACATATATTAAGTAGATGTATATCGACATACGGGTCCTTATTAGCTGCATCAACTTTATTTATCCAATTCCAGAAACTCAAAACACATTCAAGGATCTTTTGATGACTTCTAAATAATAAAAGGTACGTTGAATTAATAAATATGGTAAAGGGGTGTATTAAATTGGTGTGAGTGTTTAGAGTGCAACCAAGGGAAGAGAACGTTTATTCCTAATGTATACAGCTGTTGTAAAAAATGTTTGAAAAGAAGTTAGTAAATTAAGAATTTCCTCTAATGTCCGCTTTATCGAGGTCGGTTTTAACTACGCAAGACCAAAGTAGTTTTTCTTCTTTGTGTAGTGTTCACTTAAAAGAGGTTTGTTCGCTTTGTGACAGTGTTTCAAATGGGTCTTTTAAAGGTACCACGTTTTTAGTAATGTCCCACTGTTGCTATTAGCGCCCGAACCCGGCGTAAAAATAGAACTACAAACCTATAAGTTACCGGAATTATGATGAATATGCTTCTATTTTCATTAAATATATTCATTTCTATTCGGAATTAATATATTTCTAAGAACAATTTTTGTTTTTACCACTAATCTTGTTTGAAAAAAATCCTTGACAACAACGCTTGGTATAATACCTCATTCTTCCAATTTTCGTCGGCTATTATTCTCGTCGGTCCTAATTAGTGTTACCACCCTAAAATTTTGTCACTAATTTTGACCATTTTCTAATTTTTGAGATTGTTTTAAAAAATTAGAAAAAAAAAATTGCCTACTGATCAAAAAAGTTGGCAAAAGTTTTTTTAATTGCAATCCTTAAATTCGGTAAGTGTCAAATGTCGTTCTGTTAAAATCGACTTTTTTAAATAACTAAAATGGCCCAAATTATCAGTCGGCCTAAATACACAGGCGAAGACCAAGCTAAAAAGGACGTTTTAAAAAAATATAATCACATGGCTATAGTTTTCTTGTTGACAAAACACCCAACACACCCCTCCCGCATCATTCCAATTGTGCTTTGTACTTACTATTTTATCATGTTGAGAAACTGTACCGCATTAGTCAACATCTTAACTGGACTGCCAAAAATACCTATAATAAATGATTGAAGTTATTTTCGCTTGAATCACATGATTTAGAAAATAACGAAGGCTATTCAAATCGGGCTATTGAGGCCTTCTTTTCAATGTGAAGGAAGAGTCGAGATTTTAATTTTAATTTTTTTGTAGCTAATTTAATTTTTTTTAAATAAATGTTTCTAAAAATCTCATGTGATTATTGTTATAGCATGGTTAAGTTATTATGCATGTGAATTTTCCTTCAGCTTAATTTGTCACAAGCCATCTTATTTTTTAAACAGGTCAAGTATGATCTATATTATAATGCCCGTATACGTCTGTCCGTCTGTCTGTCTGTCTGTCACGCAAAATGGTAGCTTAGCTGCGACGGGCGAACCCGTGGATTTTTCCACGGGCTAACGACTATATCATTAAATCAACGATTAACGTTTAAAACAACGGTTATTTCTTTGCATTTTAAATTTAAAAATTTTATAGTTGTCAATTTTTTGTTGAAAATCTTGAATATATCTATTGTATAAAATAATTTTTAAGAAATGACGGTGGCACAGGTAAAGAAAGTTGATTCGAGTAGTGACTACTGATTCATTTTATACATATATTGAATCATATTTAATGTTATTTTATATTTTTTGTTATTGCGTCTTTTTAATTCTTGTTATTTTTATTTCGCAGACTAAACTTGGCACTGTGTTTATTATGACAGATTCACATTTGACAGAAGGAGTTTCCCTTTCCTTCGGATGGTATAGATGTCGACCGAGATGGATGCAAAGATTTGCTACAATCAATTGGTTTTTGCTATTTCTTTCTCTATTTTCTATTTTGCAAGGTATTTCAGACATTTTTTTTTTGTATTTTTTTTCTTATTGATAAACTGGTGGCCTTGTGGTAGAGCGTTCGCCTCCAGTGTGGAAGCCCTTGGGTTCAAACCCCGACTGAGTCATGCCAAAGACTATAAAAGTGTGAATCGATCCTTTCTGCTTAACGTTCAGCATGAGAATAGGATTGATATCTTAGGCGGTTGTCTAGTTGAGCGGTTGTTGTGCTTGCACGCCTTCCGTAGCTCAAACGGGAGCTTTAAATGCACTAGGACTCCCTTCGTAGGACCCTCATTGATAACACTTTCTATAGAAACTGAAGAGGCCATCCTGGGTAAATAATAGTAATAATAATAATAATAATAATAATAATGATGATATTAAGTAGTAGTAATGTTTCGATCAAGAGCGCCCACACCCTTCTTCAAACGAGTGTCTAAAATGGCAGCTTTTTGGCTATTTCTTGAAATGGCAAAACAGCATTGCCTGACAAATGCTCTGCAGTCGAAAGGCTGCGAAAGTTTTACTTAGGCAGATGTGTAGTGTGGGTGAGAAACGTTAAAAATGCACTAGTTGAAGTTTTTGCAATGTCCGCATTATGGAGCAATAAACGTTACGGTCACATTTTGATATTCCAGATCTAACCAAATAAACCCTACGTTCTAAGTTCGTTGCGAACAAAAACAAGTTAACCTTGACAAGTTCAAAGCGCGTGGGTATAATATCGAAACGTCGTAAATCATCACTTGTGAGTATGGTCTCTGAAATTACGCATTTATTCCAAATAAAAATTGAACACCGTTGTACGTACCCAAGTTAGCTAAGCATCTAGACGGGACACTTGTTTCATTCTTAAAAAAGTAAGTAAAACTTTCTGATTCCTTTTTTTAAATGTTGTTTAAAAACCTCAAATATTTAACTCTTCTTTTGTTAATTGACTAGGGACCCTATGGTGTAATGTGGTGTAAAAATTATTATTCTCATGGCAGAATCGTCTATCGGATAATTATCCACCCGTAAGCAAATGGCTCTAGATATTCGATATCGAATATCGGAATTATTTTGACTCAAGTTCAAAGAAAAACATTTTTACTTGTTTTTGCAGCTAATCAATTCGATATTGCAAAAAAATTCAAGATTTTAACGATATCGAACAGATTATTTGTGAAAAAAGATAGCAAAAATAACAAGATGCAGGGGCTGCATAAATCTCGCATGTCAATGTCAATTACACATCACTGCAACAATATATTTAAATATATTAACGAAGTTATTTCACGAACCCTAAAAATTGGTTTACAGCTGTTCCTGGCGTGAGGGATATGATGCATGGCTATGATACTTACTGACTTTTTATATTTATCTATTAGACACCTGCATGTGAAATTTTTAGGTCCCATACCTCTTAGAGCCTTTGGCCATTTCTCGAAAGTACCCCTTAAAAATTCTTATGAAATCTTTATACTGGGAAAATTCATTAGGTTATTCTTAGAACTTGAAAGTCACAACACGACTTTATTTCGTTGAGAGGAATCATTTCGCCAAAAAAGTTCTAAAAAACTTGTCGATAAATCATTTTGCGTTAATTCAGCAGCCGTTGAACCGGTTTTACAAATGATTTAAAAGCTGTCAAATTAAATATTTTTACTCAAGCCGTAATGGCTCAGTTGGCTAAGGTAACATAAACCAAGAGTTCGTGGGTTCGAATCCAGCCGAAGGCAGTTTTTCTAAAATAGAACAAATTTGCGTAAAAAAAACTCCCATTTCAAAATCACCCATTTCGGACGTAGTTAGTTAGTTAGTTAGATCATAGAGATATTATTAAAAGATGTATAGAATGTATACAAAAAGTATAGAAAAAACAAACGTGTTTTTTTTCACGAAATACTGAACGGAATATGAATCCTTCTTAGATGTACGAAGGTAAGGGTTTATTCTTCACTTTAGTAATAACCTTTAAGTGAAGGACGATGGCTAGCCAAAGTTTAAGGCCAAAATTCAACTGTAAATTTTCGGTGTTGATAAAGTGTCCCTTTAAATATACTTGGTGTATTATACCACGTTTTTTTAAGTAAAAATGGCGGTCCTGGAAAACTCGTGACTTTAAAAACTTAAATGTTTTTGTAAAAAAGCGAGTTGTGGCTAGTTATCGTATTTAAAAGTTATATCAAAACAGCTTTAGCAATCTACTATCTTATTTCTATTTAGGTTTCAGGAGCTGCTCTTAAACATGTCATGGAGGGTTATAGCTAGCTATAGCTAGCTATACCCTCGAGGAGGCTAACCACGTAGAATTTAAATCACTATTGCTAGCCAATGAAGGATTTCTCTGGGAACTATCAGTTCTGACTTGCTAGTATTTACACCACATTCAAGTGATGTAAGCTCTGAGCTCAACTGCTTTCATATCAGACAATGACAGTAATTACCAAAAATTCCACACGCTTTTCATTTCAAACACACGTTTTACGAACTCAGTATGGAGGTAGAAAACCTTGATCAGCAATACAGCGTTAGAAAACCATATCAGCATTACCAGGAACGTTGTATGGAAGTGTTGAATCACGATGTCTTTAACACAAACATGTATGTGTATGCAATCCAAGCTACTGATTTAAAAAAAATTCACAAGTCATACCATATGAAAATATTGATTAACGGTGAAGTTACTTATCGATATACACCAGACATAATGAATTTTATTATGTTTTGGACAAAAGTATTGTCTTGAAAGATCCATTTTTGATCAGTGACAGCTAAATCGAGCTATGCAAACATTTTCAAGATAGCTATACACAAAATACCAACACATATGAACAATTTTAAATTGACATGGAAGTGGATTGATAATATTTTATTGAAACAGGATGAACGGTGCAACACCTGGAAAGTTAGAAAGTTTAAAATTTGCTTTAGTCGTATATAAGTATATATATACCTTGAATATTTTGTTCTTATAAAAATGTTATTAGTATGTACTGTAGCAAAGCTTGATATACACTTTTCTGATCTTTACCTTGAGGTGTTTTTGACATGTTTAGCTTGAAATTGTTTTTTGATTTTAAGCATTTTAAATTTATTTTGTTGTACGTACATTGCAAGTATTTGCAATGTAACATTAAGTATATACACGTTTCGAATAATAGTAACAATTGATTCGTTGAAAATTTTTCCTTGAAATATGTTCCCCATGTTTTTGGGTGTGTGTGTGTGTGTGTGTTTTTCAGGAGTCTTACCAGTAAAACTTCAGCTCTCTCTATGTTCTTATTGTGTTCTTATTTTTCAGCCATTCTCAGCCTAATTGTTTTTAAGTTATAAGTATATTTGGCATAGGAAAAACAGGGGATTTTAATGTCAGTCAGGGAAAATAAAAATTGAATGGACACTCTTTCTACAAAATCTATTTGTTTATATGTTATGTTATAGCTTAGTAAGATTTGTTGGTCCACAACGACACGGCAATTAAAAGCTATCTAGCTCTGCTTGGCTAAGAGAGAGCTTAATGATATATTTATCAAAATCTTTGAGCTTATTTAGTACTGCTAATAAATTTACATTATATGTGGTAAAAATCCTTTTCTACCTATGGCTTAAAATAAAATACTTTTTATCATTGACATTTGTTTACATTTCTCTTCCAAGGCCTCGCTTAAATATTTTTTCACAACGATTTTCTTTGGTGTAATTTTCCGAGCAACTGCAAAATCGTTTTAACGAGTCTAAATTATGCTAACACGTGCAGTTAATTATTACAAAATATTACGTTTTGCGAACATTGGGTCAATCCTGATTGGGCGAAATAACAATTGAAACATTTTCTTTGCAATGATTGGATCAGAGGAAACAATCCAGCTTCGGAAACTTTAAATTTTCATGAATGCACCACCTGCTCTAGGGACGCGCCTTAGTACAATAGCATGAATAGACGTTGTATCTCTTTCTCTTTTATTCAGGGCCGGCGACGCCGGGGGGCCAGGGGGTCATACCCCCCCCACTTTTTGCTAAGAAAAATAAAAAAGTTAACTTTTATGCAAAACTGAAGAAACGAGAAAAGAAGAAGTGAAAAAGCATCGCAAATATAGCAATTTAGGGCCGTTTTAAGCCGTCGGAAACGCAAAATTGTCTGTCTGTCTGTCTGTCTGTCTGTCTGTCTGTCTGTCTGTCTGTCTGTCTGTCTGTCTGTCTGTCTGTCTGTCTGTCTGTCTGTCTGTCTGTCTGTCTGTCTGTCTGTCTGTCTGTCTGTCTGTCTGTCTGTCTGTCTGTCTGTCTGTCTGTCTGTCTGTCTGTCTGTCTGTCTGTCTGTCTGTCTGTCTGTCTGTCTGTCTGTCTGTCTGTCTGTCTGTCTGTCTGTCTGTCTGTCTGTCTGTCTGTCTGTCTGTCTGTCTGTCTGTCTGTCTGTCTGTCTGTCTGTCTGTCTGTCTGTCTGTCTGTCTGTCTGTCTGTCTGTCTGTCTGTCTGTCTGTCTGTCTGTCTGTCTGTCTGTCTGTCTGTCTGTCTGTCTGTCTGTCTGTCTGTCTGTCTGTCTGTCTGTCTGTCTGTCTGTCTGTCTGTCTGTCCTGTCTGTCTGTCTGTCTGTCTGTCTGTCTGTCTGTCTGTCTGTCTGTCTGTTCCTGTCTGTCTGTCTGTCTGTCTGTCTGTCTGTCTGTCTGTCTGTCTGTCTGTCTGTCTGTCTGTCTGTCTGTCTGTCTGTCTGTCAAGTAGTGAGAGGCACGCAATGTATAATTTTATTTAATTAACGAAGCAACAGACAAGCATCAATTAGATAGATAATAAAATAAATATTAGTTGCCCATTATTGTTGCGTATCAAGTTTATCCACCTTTCGACTGCGCCTCGTGAAGTATTAGGTTACTCCGAGTGAATAAGTCTTGATAGTCAACGATAGCGGTCTGTCCGCAAGTAGTGAGAGGCACGCAATGTATAAATTTATTTAATTAACGAAGCAACAGACAAGCATCAATTAGATAGATAATAAAATAAATATTAGTTGCCCATTATTGTTGCGTATCAAGTTTATCCACCTTTCGACTGCGCCTCGTGAAGTATTAGGTTACTCCGAGTGAATAAGTCTTGAAGTCAACGATGGTCAAAATTTGCCAATCCGCACCTCTGTTTTCAGGAATGTTAGTGAATGGATTGGTTAGTGCGTCTATCCCGCACCTTGAACGAGAATTTGGTCTAACGAGCACAAGTACTGGTGTCATCAGCGCATCAAATGACGTCAGTGGCTTGTTGTTTGTATTGCTAGTAAGTTACTATGGCGACAGAGGACACAAGCCAAAATGGTTGGGATATGGAGCCATATTAACAGGTGATGATTTTGTGTACTTAAAATGTCTTTTAAGTGTTAGTTTAATTGCAGCATGCAAATGTAAACATTGAAACATTTTCCGCAGATTTATTTTAAGACAAAGGGCGTCCAAAAATTGTTTGTGTAAAAAAATTTAACATTTTGAAAACACACAGGGGAAAGGGCAAATACTTTTTTAAATAAATCTTGCTATAGCTATCGCACTAGCTGATTTTCTATATCTATCTATTAGACATGTGTCTGCCAAATTTCTAGATCTTGTACGTCTCAGAGCTTCTGTTAGGAACATGAAACTTACAACATAACTCTTCATTCTAAAATGCGTTTTGCCACGTGACTATCCCGATTTCCCGGTCTTTTCGGATTTTTAGAATGTTTTATTTTGGAACTATGTAAAACCGGATGATATGTTAAGGGAGGGGCGAACAGCCGCGGCACGGCTGCTGATTGAAAATTCGAGATAATGTCAAAGACCAGAACCAATGGTCTGGAATATCCCGTAAAATTTTGACAATTGTTTAGTTTTTGTAATATTTAGTTGCATCAAATCAAGTGAAAAATGGCTTTAAACAAAAAAGATTTGCTGTTTTTATATTAAAGGGTAATAAATTAAAGCTGCTTATTTAAAAAAGGTGAATTTGTGGCTTACAACTTTGCAGCACAACAACACGTTATTATACTTATATTATACCTAGAACATCTGTTCATAGAAGTTTGTTACAAAATACCAGTTTTTACTTTTATCCTTGAATGCTGAATTAATTTATGGTTCAGTATTTTTACACATTTGCCAAACTGGTGGTTATATTCAGAGAAAATATTAGATCTTTCTCTACATTGTGATGGCCATGCTTCGATGATCACACTGTTTTATTAAAAATAATACACAAGTTAAAGATCAAAATAGCAAAAATGCTATTAGTTGAATAACACGACGAAAATATTTTTATTTTTATTACTGAACTTAGTAAACTAATTAATGAGCAAAGATAAAAAATAAAGTTTTGTAAACAAAGCTGAAGCCGCCATATTGCACGTTCGATTTGTTGTTGAAAGTTTCCGGTCTGTGTATTTATCAAATTTGGCGCCATCTCATCACAACAAACTTCATCGTTCGAAGTTGGATGTATGTTGTGAAAAAGCGAACCAAATTACGAAAAAAATATTATTATTGGCTGTCACAGATGTTTATAAAGTTCCAAGAAGTATTAACGAAGGTTATAAAACGCTGGCACTACGATTGTATGTAAAATATTCTTGGTTATCTTGAGTTAAAGATCTTATTTTTAATGATTATTGGTAAGTACATCTCAAACTTTCTTCCTTTTTACCCACACAGCCATAAAAACTTTGCTAGGAAGGAATATGGATATTTATTTATGAAACACAGTTATTTGTGTGTCGTTATAGTAGTTATTTTATTAGATTTTGGGATTTAGAAGTTCCTTAATTTTTGCTACCTCGCCTAAAATTTATTTTGTGGCTGCCACAAAAAAGTTTTTGGTTCGCCTCTCCTTTAAATAACTTTTATTTAGCTCTCAGAAACTTCACACAGAATGTTAAAATTTGTTCTAGATTGAATTTTAGGCACATAGGGGAATACTTTGACAAATTTCAATTAAACCTTCGTTATTTTTTTTTTAGGTATCGGCGCATTCATGTTTGCTGTTCCAAAATTTCTAAAAGGAGACTACACTGCTGGAACATCTTCCATTCGCTTTCAGAATTTCGAAATTTGTCATGCAAATTTAACAAACAAAGGCATAAACCTTAACTCGTGCGGTAAAGAAAATTTTTCAAAGTTATACCTGGTTATTTTTTGTGTGGCTGAGATGATCATGGGTCTAGGAACAACACCGTTATTCACCCTCGGCGCGTCTTACCTGGACGAAAATGTTTCCCCCAAAAATAGTCCAATTTATATCGGGGTTTGGTATATCATGACATTTATTGGGCCGTCAAGTGGATTTTTCGTAGGTGGAATTGCATTAGATCATTTTGTTGATGTGGGAAAGGTACTAGATTCTTCATTTAGTTTTTAATAAACCTTTAATTTATAAAGTTTTAATTCATTTTTATAGGGGTGTTTATATGGAACCAAGTCCTGTCAAATTGACAGGGCTAGCTTGCTTTGCCGGCATCACCTTATTTTTTAAAAAAATGTTACAAATAAAAAGTGTGCGAATGAGAATTGAACCTATTTACCTTGGCGAGGTTTCGCTGTACCAAAGTTTTATCAAGATCTTAGTTATGGAAAATATATTGTGTTATGTAAGAATATGGCTGAAAGTAATAATTCTTCCACAGCCTGGCACATCAGGTGAAATAAACAAGTTTTACTTCAACGTGAAGGGATTTCCTGTAAGCTCAGGGTAAATCTCCCCCCTTCCAGTCAAGCCAAAGATGTGAGCATTTATGAATCGCATTTTTGTTTAGACACCAAGTAACCTTAACTCGAACCATCCTCTCTGGGTTGGACGATGGTGGCTACCTTTTGTTTCTCTTTGCTGGGTACTCATCCTTGTTGGTATTGTCATGTTGATGTTTCCAAGGTCGATTCCTGGGTCAGATAAAATACGACAAAAAGCGATGGCTAAGGGAGAAATTCGAGAGAAGTCAGAAGAACAACAACCTGGTTTGAGAGGATTTGTAAGAGCAACATTGCAGTTAATAAAAAACAGAACGTTAGTGTTGATATGCGTTGCTATGTCAGCAAGGGTCTTAATCGCAACGGGATTGGTTCCGTTTTTAACTAAAATCACATTCGTAAAATTTGGAGCAAAGCAGTCTGAATCAAATTTTATCATTGGCGCGCTTATTGTTTCTGGTACTACAGGTAACGTCACATTAAAACATTACTCTTATCCTACAACCCTATTACTGAAGGTTATGTTTTTTCCTGGGACGAACTTGATTACTTATTTATATCACCAATAGTGGTATACCGACGGTAATTTACCTTAGTAAAAGCAACAAAACTTTCAAAGCTGAGATTTGCGTCCGAAAAACTAAGCAACTACTGAAGTAATGAGGCTCAAATTTGGATAATCTAACAAGTAACCAACTTACAAAACAGTCTTTCATTATCTAATAAAGCATAGAATTAGCACCACTAATTAAGGTCTTTTAAAATCTCTATATTAAAGATAATTAACTCCTATATATACGGAGGTGTGGCACTCGAGGGCTAAAATATGCTGATATCAGCAGCAAAAATCTGAAAATCATAAGGCAGAACCACATTTTTTCCAAATTACCCAGGGTTCCTCGACGTCGTCCATCATATTGGCTAGCGCTGAAACTTGTGAACGAGACGCGGTTGGAAGCTAAGGAATCGTGGCTTGGAACTGAAGACATGCAAAGAAATGCCATGAGTAGTGCAAGGGAAAGAAGAGGAAGTCTTAAGTAATTTTTTTTCATTGGATTTACAAGAATTTGAGGTACCCCACAATGAGAAGTAAAGAACAGAAACGCTTTTCTGATGTCTGATGATGAGGGATGGTCACATCTGGATAATATTTATTTTGTGATTTTAAGCTACCTAGCTAGTACCATGCCAGCTCTCCAAGGGCACATTTGTTATTAAATAATTAAGTGATAAAGTGCAAGAGCTAAATATATTATTTATATGTAGCTAGCTACACAAAAGATTTTTCAAGGTATTCTGTCATTTTAAATAAAGATAGCTAGCTAGCTATTTGGACCTCCCATAACAGTGAACAATCAAGACTTGAGTATATAGCTAGTTAGGTATGCAAGGCATTGCATGTTGGTTAAACATGTTGTCACGACAAACAGAAACCTATATTTCTTAAATAAATTTCTGCAAATGTTCAGGTTTCTTTTATCGAACGGGAACCTATTTTTCATAAATAATTTTTTGTATAGCCAGAAGTAATATTCACTTGGAGTGGGAAGACCTAAAGTCTCTGTCCAGGTTAAGACTTAGTAAAGGGAAAACTGTGTCACACGGAGGACACTTAGTGTAATGTGTTACAAATCCAGTGGAGCGCTTATAGCATTAAAGGTATAATATATTTTTCATAAACCAACATTCACAGGACTTATGATGAAGAATATTGTTACTTCTGCAAAGCAAATACAGTTGTTTAGCATTTTTCATTTTGCATAATAAGTTCCTGTGGACATTCAAAAATTAATTGTGAGTGGCACCAGGCTAAGCGATTAGTGCAAGTAAACGTGTTGCAGATCCAGGTGGACAAAAAAATAACTTTCTAACCACTTTGTATTTATACGGCATAAAATTTAGATTATGTATTTGGCACTGTGCTATAGAACTACATTCCCACTTTCTCTGAGCTGGATAAGGTATTTGGTCCTAAACCTGGGACACATTTTATCTGTTTGAATTATTTTTAATCCTGAGAATCACTTTGAATGTTTTCTGTACACATGGCTTGTCAAAATTGATATGCTGTCAAAAACAGTTTATCGACGTCTCCAAAAATGGCTAAATTCAGGAACTCAGAAACTATGATAGTAGTAAAAAAATGTTTTGGGTTCATTTCATCAAACTGGTCTAAAAACATATAATACTAAGTTTCAAGTCATTATTTCAATTTTTACTGAAGTAATAGGACTTTTACTAAGTATAGTTTTGGCATAGTTTTTCATACCGCTGACACCAAAATGGCTGCAGGGACTAATCGGTTTGAAATTAATTTATAATATTTTAATAACAAACTTTTTCTCTTTATGTGTTTTTATTTTCCTGCAAAAGTGGTTGCATAGCTTATGTATATGACATTAGGATAAGGATGAAAAAGTTACTGTGGGACATGGGTTTTAAACCTTAAAAATTTCCAGCGAGAAATTTGAAAACTAATAAATGACAAAATCGCAAAAGTTTATCTTAAAATCTTTTAATTTTTGTTAATGTGAAAGTAATCCACATGAAAAAGTTTCTGACGTTTTTTATGAAGAAATCTTCCGTATTACCCATATGGGGTAGCTTGATGCACAATGAATTTTCCTGCAGGTGTTCTCAAATATGTGTAATATAATTTTAAAAACTGTGATGTAATCTTCCTCTTAAGTTTTGACTTTTACCCCAGCTAAAAAGCTCAGCCTTGTCCTTTCATACTTAGTCTAGCTAGCTAGAGCGAAAAAGTTTATTAAGTATTAAGTAATTAATGCTAGTTTAATCCTAAATCTAGCTATAGGGTAGCTAAGCTACCTGTAAGAACAACATCAAACAACGTCGAGGCTGTTCTTCTTCTTCTTCTTCTTCTTCTTCTATGCCTTTTCGATTTGTAAAAACAGTGTTTTATTTTGTAAACAAACCCAGTGGTATTTTTGTAATAAGTACCAAATTTTATGTGTGCATTTCTTGCGCTTATGAGTGTAACCAAAGTGCCCTGTACGTAAATCCTAAAAATTTATGTCATTGGCTCACTCTTTACGAAGGACACCACGTAACAAAGAAACCGTGCTTTGCTATTTTCCGTAACCTACAACGAGATTTGGTTGTGATATATATCAGAATTAATTATCTTTAATAACACCCATATTCTGTCTGTGCGCGAGAAAGAAGTCGGCCACGGACGCAAGAAATAGCAAACGAGATGTGTATATTGTTTCCACATTTTTTCAACGGGCGAATTCAAGTGGTATTTTAACGACGAGCGAACCCGGAAGTTGTTTACATATATGAGCGAAAAGGTGGCAAGGAGAAGGAGATCAAAAAATATTTTGAAATTAGTAATAGTGTAGAATGTGATATGAATGTGTTCGAATGTGAGAAAATAAATGTGTTTCTTTATTCGATTCATTTCAAAACATGAAAAAGAAAAAAAGTTTTCAGACATTTGTCAAAGATTAAATTTCGCTGTTTTTGAACATCCAGGTTTTTCTATATGCGAAATGTTACTTTCGTAAATTAGCTTAGTTTGTTTTTCTAACCTTTTTTTATAATAGTTGGTTTGGCGGCAGGTTCGTTCTTGATGCGACGTATAAAAGTAAACAGTTCGGTGAAAATTGCAGCCATGATATGTAGTGGGCTGTCTTTATTTGGTGTTTTGACTAGCTTCAACTTTATGATGCCTGGTTGTGAGAATATAAAATTAGTTGGGGTAAATGCTAATAATCATTTCAGGTGAGTGTGAAACAGGTAATTTGTCTGTTTTTTTAATTGTGTCTTAAGTTCTTTTTAAGGCTTTGTTCTTCAGAGGACTGGACCGAGCAAAAAGAAGACTTTTAATGGCCTCAATTTTACCCAAATTTCACCTAATTTTTAATTCGTTGACTCAATTTTAGTTCAACATTCAACATGGAGAATTCCTGCAATCATAACTGTGGCTGTTTGAAAGAATATTACGAACCAATCTGCTATAACGATTTGACATACTTTTCACCTTGTTTTGCTGGATGCATAAATAAAACGAATACTGTAAGTTTTAATATTTTTAACATATTTTGGAATTTCACTCCGTGTATAAAAATGTTAAGCGACATTTGAATATTTCTTTTGTGCTTGCTTTTATATTTCTTCAGTCAAACACAACAAAGGTGAAACTTAAACAAGTGATTTGAGAATACTGCTGAAGTTTTTCAATCTGAAATCTTTTCAAGAATGATAGATTTCCTTGGATGCCAAACGCTAAAACTTCTTTTAAAATCTGACTGAAATTTTTCAACCTGTAGAAACATTTCGGACTTCGGAAGTTCCTACTTTCGTCAGATAAATCTTCTTTTAATAGACGGAAATTTCTTCCATTTTACTAATGACTTTTCACGGACTACTTAACCCTTCCAAGTGACTATTGAGCTTTTTCTGTAAACGATGCTTTTGGGGATGAAGCCCTAGTTAGAAAAAATCATCACCTGAATTTATATATTGCCTCTAGATTTACCAAAACTGTTCATGTTTATCCATGGTAAACAACGCAAGCGAGCCAGTGCTAACTTCAAAGGGTAAATGTAACCTAAAGTGCAAGAACTTGGTTCTTTTTATCTGCACCCTCTTTGTTATCACAATCTTCGCATTTGCAAATGGGACACCAAACAATATGATGGTTTTAAGGTATAACTTCTACGTCCCCAACCTCGTCCCCAGGGCATCTTGTATCTTTTCTGACCCCGGGACGGCGATACAAACATGGCCCTGGAGGAGGCCTCGTCACGTGACCCTCCAATACACAGTTTTTCTGTGTGTAATATTTAATGAGATTTGTCTCAATTAACCAAAGTTTTATATATAACCTTGCAGAGCTAAGCGAGCTCGGCGTTTACGTCACAGATACGTGCGGCGAGTTTGTTTTGATTCCTCTCATACGCAACACACAAACTGCTCGCATATTGCCCTTGATTGTTTTCTGAATGTATAAATATACAATCATGTTATTTAGGCTGCTGTTTACTTGAAGAAATTCAAGCAATTTAGTTATGTGTATTTTACTGAATTGGTTGGCTAGCAAGCACTGGGTTGCAAAACTTGTTGCTAGGGAAAACTTGGAAATTGGTAAATGATTTGCCCACCTGACCATAGCACTTCGTTGGTTCTCTAAGGTGCAAATATGGCTACATAATTTTCAAATGGTCGTGTCATTCTAGGTGCCTGACTGAAAGTAGCTAGGCAGAAATTTAACTTCATATTAACATTTACTACATTTTTTATTCATTTTGGCTGAACTTTAGAATTCTCATTAGCTGTAAGTTCATATCTGTGTCTGCATCACTGCTTTTATATGATGACCAAGATTTTGCTGTACGAATCCCAAAGTTGCTTTTTTATTATTTTTTGCACAAAATTTGTTTAAACAATAGTTAACTGAAACTGAATTCGTATATGGTGGACTCACTGCTTGCAGTTATATTGGGTGAAAAAGGCTTCAAAAAAGTATTTACTTTAGAAAACTTTTTTGCTTTTACATTTTGTGGCCTTAACATTTCCAAAAAGCCACCCATTACTGATAAATTCTGCTTTTTCTTTTCCTAATGACATGTTTTTAAAACGCCTTACAGCTTTTTTATTTTTTACTCAACAAGCTCACATTTTATTGCACACACAGATATACAAAAACAAGTTTTTTTTTGTTTAATACATAAATAATCCAAAAAATTTATCGCAAGCATTATGCTGGTTTGAAAATTGAAATCAACAAGTCCACATGTGATCTATTTTGTCGATTCAAATCATGTAAGCCCCCCCCACTTTTTTGCCAAGAAGTGATGTTTTTTTTATAAGGTTATCATGTGTTTTAATCAATTATTAATTGATCAATACATATATATGCTCTGTATGAGATCAACAATGCTTTCAGCTCGTTTCAACTCCATCTCGATTCTCAATTTCCAAAAAGATAGGACTGACAAACTAGACCTGATCAAAATTGCCAATGCATTTGTTCAATCGCACGACAACAGAAAGCTAGTATTCGGAAAATTTACAAAGGAGGACTGGTAATTATCATATACTATAGCCTTTCTCTGCATATCTTTATTTTGCTTCATGTTACTATTGCTTATGTTGAAAATATATCTTACATAAATTTCTATATATAATCTCCTGCATTTTGTGAAGGTTTTTGAGCGCAATATTTCGGAATTTGAAGTATGTTTTAGCCAATCTAGGGGGCCGAAAGTTTAAAACATTTCTTAGCCCGTCAGCCCCAACCATGGTCGGGCCTCCTTTAATACTGAATAATTTAGCCCCTCCACTTTCAAAATTGCTCCGCCGGGCCTGGTGTATCACTGCCTTAATAGTTTAGAAAAAATTGGTATACGACTTTACCAACAGCAATACTTTGCTGTTGGTAAAGTCGTAGTTCAGGAAATTATTTTGGGGATTTTGGACCAAAGTTAGTTCCATAAAGTCGCACTTTTTAGAGCTCATCAAAATTCTGCTGCTGTTCAAAAAACGATTTTTAATTGATATATACATCTATTTATTGTTATCATTCTGCTTGGAAAATATTTAAAATGCCAAACTAGCTAACCGTGCAGATTAATTCAGTATTCTCATAAGAGCATCCAATCACAAAAATATATCAGCAAAAAGATATTCTTTGCAACTAAATTTTTCATTTACTGGCATAATTTTAGGTTGAATCTTATCTGACCTATTTCTGAGGTTAGAATAGCTTTTAAAATTTTCTGAACCTGTATCTTAGTCGAAATTGATATACTGTCAAAAACGGCTTATCGGCGTCTCTGAAAAGGGCTAAATTCTGAAACTCAGAAAGATGATGATAATATAACTATTTTTTGGCTCAATTTCATCAAACCAATCTAAAACCATATCATACCAAATCTCAAGTCAATATTTTAATTTTTACTGAAGTTATGGGACGCTATATAAACTATATATATACTCGGTTTAGACTTTTTTTGTTATTTTTGTTATGTTCACTGCTTTGTAATTAGTATTAAAACTCTTGAGATAATATATCACAGTGGTGAGCTGTTCAATATCTACCACTATCTGATTTAACCATATGCCAGATTGAGCGCTCAATCAAAGTGTGACTTAAAATTTGATTGAGTTCGATTTTCTGAAATTTCTTCATAGCGTGTTAAAAAAGGCCTAGCAAGAATGAGTTTAAGAAAATCTTCCTACCTTTTCTCTTCCTCAAAATGGCTGTGTAATCTTTTTGTACCTTGTGTAAAATTATCTTTTATCGAATTGGTCTAAAAGTACTCCATAACAAGTTTCAAGTCAATAACTTTATTGTTTTACCGAAGTTATTGCACTTTGAATTTTCTTGAATTAGGCCGGGTAAATGTGCAGTCAATGATAAAGTGACTCCGACGGTTAACCTACTGGCTTTTTATATTTTTTATGGTAACCTAGGCATATAAAGTAATAAAACATGCCCACTAATAACAACCTGATATAATTTAAAACGTAATGATACATATTTTGTAAAAAAAACATTTTCGATAAATTTGCGCAAAGTTATTTTGTCTATAAAGGACATGGGCAGCACTAGGTCTCTCAGCTAGTAATTTTATGTAACGTCATTCTTTGCAAAAAGCTGCAAATTAAACCTGGCCACTTGGAAACAAGTTGAGTTCCGTTCTTTTGTTCCTATCTTGATAGTTTGCTAGGTAGTATAGTGTGCTAGCTAGCTACTTTTCTAGTTTTATTAAACTTTCCTAGTTATTGAAATATTTCCTTGTAAGCAGTATTACTTCATGATGTCTTATTTTATACTTTCATTGCTTAGTAATGCTTTTTATTAAATTTTTCACTTTGAAAAAAACATGATACTGATACAGCTCCTCCGCCATTTTAATACGAACAGCTTCCTCCTGTTCGTCACAGACTCGCCGCCTCGCCAAAATGTTTTTTATGACGCAATAATTATATGACATATGCGCGCCAATCAGGTTTCATATCGGACCAGCCTCCTCCAGGGCCATGTTCGTATCGCCGTCCCGGGGTCAGAAAAGATACAAGATGCCCTGGGGACGAGGTTGCCACGTCCCCTATTTGTTTCGTGGTATATTGTACGCACCTGATACAAATTTGAGTTTTTCTTTACAATATGGTTGTTTTAGGTACTCGAAGGGAAAAAATCATTTTCGGGAAAAAATCTTTGCAAAATTTTCTTCAGAAAAAAAATTAAAAATTGATCATCCGTAAAAATTCCTGGATTTTTTCTATCTGTACAAGGGATAGTCTGATACGTGACTTTTATGGCCTAAGTTATTGTATTATTTGTTATTCATCTGAAAATACATATATTTCTGAAAATGTTAGGGAAAATGCCGCAAAATAGAGCACAGATAATTTCCACAAAAATTTCTTCGGCAAAAAACTTGCTGCCTTAAGGTTTTACCTTTACGTGTTCCAATTCTTTTACATGGTGTCTATTCGACTGCAAAAGAACTCAACCTTATTCAATTACAACCATTCAACTCCGGCTGATGTTGCTTTAAAACGATGCTAATACTAACCTCCTTGTAATAACCCGCTAAGTCTGTGTGTGGATGAAAATACCAAAGCAGGCCAAAATTCGGTTTGCCAAATGTAATGTTTTTTTCTCCTATGCACAAACTCGAAAAAGTATGTCTTGTTTTTAACCGGCTATTGAACATTGCACATTATTGCAGAGACTGACGCTATGTCATGGCATTATTAATAAAATTTTGGTTTAAGATCGAATGACTTGGAAACGGCATGATAACACCAGTTTTTTTGGTTAGATTCCCTAATTCCGAGCCGATTTCTCCGGATGGGGAGCAATTGATCAATGGCGTCTTTAAAAAACTTTTAAACGTCAAAGCCATATGATTCTATACACTATCTTGATCAGCTTTTCAAGTTCTACACAATAGTAAGAGACTGGTTATCAAATTTGTGTATAGACGAGCCATTGCTGACATTATTAACATTATCCCTGTAAATCCTCCCTTGGCTACCTAATCAAGTGGATTTCCCACGGGTTAAATTACTAGTCTGTTGTGAAAGCAATTGTAGCAGCAACAATAAAATTTTTCTTTTCATAAACAAACATGTTGGGCATATGTATTTTTTCACAAGCATAACCTTCATAGATTCCAATAACCTGTGAAACTGTGTATCTTATAAATTTCCCACAATTTCAGGACACTGGATGATATTTTCTACCTTAAGCAAGCTTTCTCGAATCAAACAGCTCAACCGTATCTTTTATATCTTTCAAAAATTTTAAATTTCATATTTGCAAGAAATAATAACGTTACCTGACCATATTAGAAGTTTTATTTCTAGGATAAGCTTTATCTTGTACGAACTTTATATTTGAAGACAAAGTACACACCACTAAGCCTTACTATAGCCTAAAATTTAAGAAAAATAGGCATCCTTGTCTTGAAGTTAAAATATGTTTAAAATAAACAAATAACTTTACTGCAGATCTGTTCCAGATAATCGAAGAAGTTTTGCCATGGGTTTACAGTTTCTTCTACTCCGTTCACTGGCTATGCTTCCAGGACCAATGTTGGTTGGGAAGATAATAGATTCTACTTGCTTGGTATGGAAATATGATGAGTGCGGAAAGAAGTCAAACTGTGCGGAGTATGATGTGGATAATCTATCCTTATATTTGTCTCTTGCACTCTCCTCCGCCTCAGGTAAAACAATTTATAAGCAGAAAAAAGCATAATATTATGTACTCAAAATGTAAGGGCGCGGGAGTGACTTTCCAGCGGTGGTTAAATAACTTCTTGTAAGATGAACGCTAAAAAGAGCCAAAATTTTTTGAAAATGTTTCTCAAAAATTCCGATGATTTTATCAGGACTTAAAGGACCTAATTGACTCTGAAAATAGTGGACATACAATTAGTTGGAACGTTTTTTACTTCCAGAGGTAATGTTTTGCGTTATTATATCTCTGATTCTCTGATTCCAAAAAAAAATAAAATTTGACTTTTTATATGCTGGTGTTATTTCAAACATTTTAAATCACACAACGCTTTCTGTTACTCTTCGGTAAACATTTAAATTAGGAAGCTACAAGAAGTTGATGTGGAATAAAATGACAATTCACATATCCATATATTTTATTTTTTTGCAAGTGAGCTTTCGCCAACTCTCAGGTTGGCATGATCACACTGATTTACAAATTACTTTTCTAGCGTATTAAATACTTACCGTAATACTTCGAATAAACGCCCGGGGCGTTTATTAAATTTTTTGACATTTTTGGGGGGCGTCTATTCGAGGGGGCGTTTAAAAGAGGGGGGCGTTTATTAATTTTTTTACACTTCGTCTCTTTTGCAGTTTTTAAGGATACCTATAATATATATCTTCACAACAGAAAATAAAAGATATTCACATGTTTTGGAGAATGAACTTCAAAAGCGAAAAACTAAATTTCCAACCTTAAACCTAAGATTTAGGAAAAAAGTAAGTAAGTATACTTTTACTATCGCCTCGAATAAACCCCCCTTATGAGGGAGGGGCGTCTATTCGAGGGGGGGGCGTCTATTCGAGGGTGGCGTTTATTTAAAAAATGACTGAAAAGGAGGGGCGTCTATTCGAGGGGGGCGTTTAATAGAAGGGGGCGTTTATTCGAAGCATTACGGTAATACAAAAAATAGAAATGGTAACAATAGAATTATTGAAGTAATTCCAAAGGCATCGATTTAATTGTGTTCTTGAGAATGGGTCGGTCACGCTCTATAAGAAGACTCTCCATCAGAGTGAGTTTAAAGTTATTCGACTCAGTAGTTAAAATGGAAAAGTTCTGAAACATAGCAGGAGAGTGATCAGCCGTCAAAACATGATCAAATTACAGCAGTGGTCTGGGGACCAACTTTGATGCGCTTTCCAGTAAGAGCAGAAATACCCAAATGCTCGGACACACGAACTTTAAAATGGCGTTTGGTTTTGCCATTTTAAAGTTCGTTTGTCCGAGCATTTGGGTATTTCTGGCAATACCCCTGCCGTTGTTATGACCACTTACTGCATTTCTTCTTATAGCTGTGTCCTTCATTTTTTACGTCCTCGCGTGGAAAACATACGAACAACCCAAATCTGCTACCTACGGAGACGAACTTGCTTTCACTAGCGACATCAATGATAATGGTGACGAAACGAAACTGTGACACTAACGCTACCAACTACGAGACCAAGTTATTGAAGTTCTTGATAAAACTGATCTTATTGATTGCAACCCTATGTAGTTGATTAATTTTAAAAAAAATTACAAAATTTATATTATCAGTTTTTTTGCAAAATCTGCAAAAAGATACGCGCCGCAAAAAAAGTTCTGTAAATATTTATAGGTATGTGATACGCAAGAAGAAGGTTTCTTTTTTAAATATATTCTACGTGTTTTCTTTTTCAACAAAAATTTAAATACAGAAGGTAAATAATGGTTTTATATAATATAGAACAAAATTCGCGACTTTATTGGAAATCGAAAGTAAAGAAGTTACGAATTTTGGGAAAGTGTTTATGATATTTTAGATCGTAATACACACTCAAGGATCTTAAGAATAGCAATATTTTTTGTACTTATCTTGTTCAAAAATTATATAAGTTCTATACGACGATTTTGCTTAAACTGTCTGTAGGAGCAGATAAAAGATTCTCTCCATATTTGAAATGGTATCTACAGAGAGTTTAACGTACAATTTTTTCGCTTGCGAACATAGGGACCCGTTCCCGCTCCTCCACCCTTTGTGTATTGATATTGTTAACAAAAACAATTTTGTAACTATTGTAACTATAGATTATTTCGTCTTGCTGTCATTTGCCTCTTAATTTGAGCACCCAATTTCATTGCCAGTCAAAAAGAAATCATTTTTTTCTTTTTTGCAACAATTGTGACCTAAAACGTTATTTACCTAGGCGAAAAAAACAAAAACTTAGTCAGTATTCAGTCTTTTTCGTAAATCACACATGGTTCCTTCTTTCAACTTATCAATGTTGGTACAACCAGCAAAAGCGTCAGTTGATAGGACACACAACGAGATTACATATGTGTTGTTTACCTTTATCACGTCTTTTATTCACTGATCCACCATGTTATTAACTTGAACATTACTGTTTCGTACATGCTAAACTAGTGTCCAGCCTTTATACCGAGCTGTGGCTCGAAAAGACCGGATTGGTGTTTCCAAATCGCGCAGGGTTTACAACGGTCATCCCGGATACTTTTGTTATAGCTTTTTTGGAAGGGTCCCGAACCTCAGGCTGGCTGGGCTACATTTTTACAGAATTTTTATGATTGTGCCGGAAAAAAAAGCAAGTTTAAGATGTACTAACCAATGAACATCAAAAATAAAATCTTCAACTCAAGATAACTCCAAATATTTTACGTACTATAGTAGTAACAGTATTTTTTAACCTTTATTAATACTTCTTGGATCTTAAGAAACATCTTTCACGACAAATAATAATACTTTTTTCGTGATTTGTACCGCTCTTCCACAACATATTCTCAGTTTCAAACGGTCATGTTTGTTGTGATGAAAAAATAAAAATTATAAAAGAAGAAGTTTTATTATCTAGCACGTAGGGACTAAATTATAGGATTTTTCACTGATTTTGAGCGCCGCCGGTGTTTGACGTAGGTTCGAACCCCACCTGGGTCTATTTTTTTTTGTTAGGATTTTATCGGAAAGTTCGCAAATATTTTTTCAGTCCGAGGCTTAACAATGTGTTTCCTGAAACATAATCAAAAAAATGAGAAAATGCAAAAAAAAATTATTGTCACTTCCAACTACCCGGCCACTGCCGCAGTAATTAAAAGTGTTTATTTTCAAATCATATTAACAAATTTACTTAACGTTTTGGCACTAAAAGTCGCGTGTGTATTGGTTAGTTGTTGCTTTGGGTTTAGGGGTAGCACACGTTAGTCAAAGGAATCTGGTAGCCTAGTCCTGTGATCAAACCCAAATGAACTAAACTTAACTTTTTTCAATACGCAAAGACATAGTTCGTCTAATTGTGAATAGTGAAGAGTAAAAACTGGCCAGCTGCATGTATAGAAAGGTCCGTATAAAAATATGGAAAAAATGTAACATCATCGGTTTGGATTTTGGGACTATCAACTTCCCAAACGAGAACGTTACTTAGCTTAAATAATAAAAACGCCCTTAAAACTCATTTTGCCTGGATCTATTCAAAAATCCGAATGAGAAGTGTTTTGCACAACTTTTAAATCTTGTGTGACGTCATGCAATTCGGGAAAGATGTATTTAGAACCAAAGTAACGTAAATACCGTAAAGATCCGATTAAGCGCCCAGCATTTTTTAACCGCCCCCTCGAATAAGCGCCCAGGTAATTTCCTCAAAGTTCGATAAGCGCCCCCTTGATAAAAGGCGGCGCTTAATCGAAAACTACCTTGAGAAACTGGGTGCTTATTTGAAAATTTTACTTTCTTATATTGAGAATAAAAAAACACATATTTTATGTTTTGAACATCTTTTCTATATTACATAAATAGGGAATTTCCTATACAATCCTTTCTAAAAAACCCTAGAAAGACTAAATTTGTTTTGTTACATCTTTTGTTCCGTTTTATTTTTCAGGAAAAAAAACAAAATGAAAATTACCGTTGTTTTTAATTTGTACAAAATTAGAAAAAATTTATAAGCGCCCAGCATTTTTTAAGTGCCCCCCTCGATTAAGCGCCCATGCAAAATATCCAAAAATTTAATAAGCGCCCAGGGCGTTTGTTCGGATCATTACGGTATGTTGTTATTTTATGTTTCTTTTTTTTTAGCTAGTTAACGTCAATATTTGAAAAAAAAGATTTGCATGACAGCACACAAAAATGATTTCCTTATTAACGACATGCACATGCCCATATTGGAAAATTTTCTTGTCCTGGAACTATTTCAACAGGTGGAGATCAGCTTTAATAACTTTACAATATTAATTAAAAAATTATACGATAAAAAAAAAAATTAAACGAGCTATTCACTTTTGCCTTTTCTCAAAACCATCTTTCAAAAACTGAACTTTTTGATCAAATGTTTTTGTTACTTTCTCCTAAACCTTTTTGATCTTTGTTGAGCGAGTATACAGATAAAACACGTGCATACTGCAGCAAAATATAAACTCACTTTAAATACAAACACAAGTTTTTGAAATTTAATTAATATTTTAGCATGAATTTTTTCATGAAACACTTAAATACTCTAAAAACACCTATTTTACATTTGAAACATTACATTTGTGTTTAATTGTAAGTAGGTATATCAAATTTGCAATTTTATCGTGATATTTAATTATGTCATTACAAATGCATAATTAGCAACGAAGGCACGTGCTATTCACTTTTCTAAACAAAAAAATTTGCAAGCAATGTTTACCAAGATATATTCAATATTCTCTCCTCGAAGAACCATGCATTATTAACGCCGACAATCCTGATTCGATAAATCGCGAATTCTTCTTAAAACAAACATATCACGATTGCCATTTTATTTTAAAAATATTCCCATTTTGGAATATGGATTATACATTATATATAACTTTATCAAGGGATAAATTTAATTAGTAATGATATTTATTGATAGAATTTTTTTGCAGTTCTAAATATTGTGTCAGAAATAAATGTTGGATGACATTGGAACATCAATCTTGAACGAACGTACAACACTGACAAAAAAATACAAAAATACAACGCACAATTGCAAAGATGATGTATTTGTGGGAAGTCTTGGACGTGCTTTATTGTGTTGTGTGCCTTGCAAGTGGAGATATATTACGATTGGATGCTTGTAACAAGTTTTATGCTGCCTTTGATGTTGTTTACGATAATTCCTTGCTGACAAAAACTGTGTTCTCATTGGTTGAGAATATCGATCTTAATCGATGTTTGATCATATGCATGCAATATCCAAAATGTAAATCATTCAGCTACATGTGTTCTCATTCACAATGCAGAATACATCATTCCACCAGAGCTGATAATGAAACTTCTCTACAAAAGATCGTTGGATGGACACATTATGAAACAAGGGAAAATGAACCAAATGTAAGTAAAATTATTGTGGTCCACATTTAATTTTGTTATTGTTGTTGTTGTTATCCATGTGGACAATTCTTCCAAACAAACGATAAGAAGGTGAAATGGATTGGGCAATTGCTATTTTTAGCTAAGTAATTGTTTTGACCTGACCTGTGATTTACATTCATCGGCTTTTCGCCTATTCGTTAGTGATCGACATAAAGTACTAAAACAGGCACAAGCAAGTCCATGTTAGCAAAGACACACTAGATAGCGACAAGTTCGAAAAGATAGGCAGAAGCTTTCGGTTTAGTTAATCCATTTTTATTGTCAAAGTTGACGCTGTGAACTCAGACTTTTTATTGCAAGTTTCAAGAATATTACCAATGTTTGCAACCTCTTTTTTAACCTTAAGGTTTGTCTCATTTGCGAATTTTTTGTATCGAATAAAAAGGGGAGGGGTCTAACAACATAAATAGTATAGCATTATATACTCTAGAGAAAAACTGTTAAAGGATTTAAAACAACTTGCTTTCTCTGAGAGAAGTTAATTAGATTTTCAAGGCTTTTGGAATAATTCTATGCTAAAACAGAGTTGTGCCTACCTCGTCCCCAAGGCATCTTGTATTTCTTCTGACTTCGTGACGGCGATACGAACACGGCCCGGGAGGAGGCTTCGTCACGCGACCCTCTGATTCACAATTTTTCTGGGTGTGATATTTAATGAGATTTGTCTCAATGAACTAAAGTTTTATATATAACCTTGTAGAGCTAAGCGAGTTCGGCGTTTAACGTCACAGATATGTGCGGCGAGTTTGTTTTTATTTCTGTCATAAGCATCAAACAATGTTCTTGTCGCCGTCCCGAGATAAAAAAAAAGGGAACAGGCGCTGGGAACGAGGTTGTAGTTGTGCGTCATAATGGAATTAAAAGAAAACAATTCTTTTGGAAATATGTTCCATTCTGCTTAGGCTGCACACAAAATTACAAATTATTAATTTTATTCGTTACGCCCAAACTTTATTTATTTATCGTATCACGGAGACAGTTTCAAGTCGAAGGGAGAGCGGCAAATTTATTGTGTTTATCCTGACGTGCATATGCGCGTTAGAAAGATACTAATATTATCTTCACTGTAGATTGCACCATCCTTGCTTCGTAATCTCTTTATTACTATAAATAAACGTTTTACAAATAAAAAAAACAAGCTACTACAACTTTAACATTAGTTTAAAACAACTAGAGATTACGGATTAGATGCCCTGTGTAAGAGCTCTTCCTCCTTTTTTCTTCCTCGTTAATTGCTTTAGCGTTTTAAGAAAGAAATTTCAAAAGTAACAGTTAGCAGCATAACGCACTGATATAATAGATGACTTGCCAATGTTTACAAAAGTTAAAACGTTTGCGGTTTTTTGCACATGCGCAGGCATTTCTGTAGGCAGAAAATATAAACAACAGACCACAGTAATCAAAGAAATCCATCTTAAAAAGAAATATTCGCTCAAAATTAGTGAAATTTTTTAAGAAGAATTCGAAGGATACAGCTAAAATTTAATTGCAGTTCCTCTTGGATCTTATGCTACCCGAAAAAATCTTTAATCTTCATTAATAACCATTTTACCCTGTGCGAGTCCTGCTTTTTACCTACACAATAGTGCGCGCATGCCCATTGTTCTCAAAAAAGAAAAGAAACAACTGCGTCACGCGGAAAGTGGTCTGTACAAATAATGATGCGTTATATCAACATAGATTTGAGATTTTGATTTATTTAGCCTGAGTGGTTTGCGCAACAAAGTTCTGTAAACTGGAAAGACAAAATGTGCAAGCTCATTCATTTGTCTATTAGTTATAAAAAAGTCAAGATAAGTTTGCAAATTTATTTTTCCAATGTAGTTGGGTCGTCTTTGTGAAGAGAGAAAACCATGTAAATATGGAAGATGTGTGGATACATGTGATGAGAAAGGATATAAATGTGAATTCAAAGGTAATTACTTTAATTATTATTATTTTTTTTTTTTGTTTGCTTTTAACCTTCGCTTTGATAAGGTATATAGGTTTAAAGAGTATTAAAATATTGCCGTTAGGGAGAATTCGTGAATATGTATTTTTTCCCCAATTTTTCCTTTTTTTAGTTGGCTTTATTGTAACAAATTATATTATTCCTTTTCTTGTGTGGTCTGTCTTTTGTCCTGTTTTACCTAACTGGTATTTAAAATTCACCAAAATCCGCTCTACAAAATTACTGGATATTCTTTTCTAGTTAAGGCTGAAATACATGATTCTTTTAAAACAAAGGTTTGCAAAACGGGATCTTGAAAATAGCAAAACGGGACCAATGCCTTCTTTTCTATCCCTTTTTACAACAAAACAAACAGATAAGAATTTTAAGAAGAAGAAAATCTGATTGTGTTGGCTGAGTTTGACCCAAAATAATGACAAATATTATCGAATCAAAATTTTAATAGACTGTTAAAAATTGGTTTGTTAACTGTTTTGAAAACATAAAAGATATAATACTTACGTAGACCAAACTTAAAACACAAAAAAATTATAGTTTGCTATAAGTTTTTTTGCAGAATTAGTTTTAATGGCAAATAATGCAGTTTTCATAGGAAAAAAATTTACCTGAAATTTTAATAATTCAGAATTGCAGTACCAATTGTTCTTTAGGGGAATGGACCTTATTAAAAGACAATGTCTGCTTTGGAGCAAAGAGTGGCGAATTTGGAACATTTGAAATACAACAAGATGCAGTTATCACGGGTGTTAAATTGGTGCATGTCGGTGGAGATGGGGTAAAATGCGCTAACAAAATACAATTAACAAAGTGGGGATGTGATTACAATGGTGTTTCTATCGTAAAAAATATCGGTGTATTCATCACAGCCAATCGGATAATACTTTATCCATCCCCAAAATACCATGTCAGATATGGGTTTTTCCACATACCAGGATACAACGCAAACTCTCCCTACTTGATTTTCAATGCAACAAATCATACGGTCTACAAAGGACAAGAATTACAATTGTACTATGCGGAAGATTTTTATGATTGGTACCCCCACGACAACGACGGTAAATCTTGTGCTGATATTTACGCCAAATTAATTGACGCATAAACAATTTTAAGCTTTATTAAATAACACAAGAATTTTTTAAGATCTCCCACACACAGCACACCTGAGATAAACCTTAGATTTGGTCCCGTGTGGACACGTGATTAAACTAACTGATTAAATTAACTGATGGCTTGCTCTTGAATAAATCGTCTTTAATTCAACTTATTCTTTTTGAGGATTGCTCAACTACTTTTGAAAAATTTGCAGTTCCATTTTTTTATCTATTTTGTCTGAGAAAGGTGACATAGTTTTCGCCATATAAATTACTTTATCCAGAAACTAGCACTTATCTAAATTTTATTGTAAGTAATGTAGCTAAGTAATGTAGCTAAGTAATGTACCTAAGTAATGTACCTAAGTAATGTAGCTAACTAGCTATCCCCTTATATTGCCTTTTGTTCTAAAAGTATTTGTTTCAATGGCTCTCATTTTTCACTTAAGCTTCAGTTTGGCTACCTAGTAAAAAGGATATATAGTAGTTAGACAGATTTATGTTAATAGCTAGCCAATCATGAACAATACGCCACCAAATTTCCAACGAGGTTTTATGTTTTAATGTAACTCAGCAGCTGCACAACAATAACTATATTGATAACCTGTATTTGTTTGAGCACGGCTACCTATTTTCTAAGTAGGCTGGCTGAGCACAACTATTTTTTCCTCACAATGAAGGATACGGTAGACCCTTTTGACACAATTTCAGTATATTCAAAATATCTCCTTTAAACACTATAAAACATTGATATTTTCTCTACGAGTAAGAAAGAAAAGATATTTGTGGAAAAAAACTGGAACGAAGAAAAAAAATCCAAACAAAACACACCCTCCTTCGTTAAAGCATTGGTCACTCCCGTGACCAATGCTGTGGCGTTGGAATTTCATTTGATGAATAATTAATGACTCAAAACATTTTCAGTATAAAATTAAACTAAGTTAAAAAATTGATAACGTAAAAGATGGATTGAAAACGTACAATAAAAAAGAATGATAGAAAAATAAATGTTAACAGAACTGCATGATAATGATAAATCTTCATGAACTGTCGTTTTCAAAATCTGCTTTAAATCGATATGAAGTTTTCATATCGATTTAATTTAACCTTCATCATGTTCGTCAAAACAGTCGTCAATCTCAGGCAACAGATTTTTTTATCTACTGGGACTAAATACCAACGTGTGTTCTTCATCGTTGAACAGATTTTCATTTTGTTGACTAAACCACGAACCAACATTGTAACAGGAGTTCCTTTTGTTCCTCCTCTTTCATTTTTCCATAGTTGATAGACAAAAACCCTGGTTTAGAAAATCGGTAAACTTCAAAGGGCCAAAGATCAACTTTTCGCTGATGTTGAAAGTCTTTTTTTTTGAAAACGATTTTTTTTGTTATGTTAAGCCTTTTAGTGGTGCGTGGCCTTGTGGTTATGGAGTTCGCTTCGTAATCACAAGGTCGCGGGCATGTTTAGCAAGTGCCTTTACCACAGCTACGGGTCAACCCATGCCATGTAAGGGAAATTGGGTAGCTATTGCCGGTGTATACTTAATGTATACATTCCGAACACAGGACCCACATTGATAACAGTGTTTCCAACTCTAAAGTGGCTATCCTGTATAAATATTCGGAATAATAATAATAATAATTCCCATATTAATTAAATATTTTTCGCAGTAACTTCGCAGTATGAAAAATGCTGAAACTTTTAACTTGATTGTGAATTGTGAATTATATTTCTAGTATTTAAAAAGTCTTTAATATCCATGCAGAGAATAGGTGTCTTAGTAAAATTTAAATTCCTGACTCGCATTTGAGATAAGATCAAAGATAATGTTACGAAATAATAGATTTTCCTTTTTTTATCCCACCAAAATATTGCTTTAATTATATTTTTTTCCTCCAACTTGCAGGAAGTTTCCTGCATAGAAATTATATCTGCGCAAAAAATTTTAAAAACATTTACACTGAAGGGTCTGACTTATCCTTAACTTGATTTGAAATTTAAAAATGCCAGAAAGGGAAAAGTTAGCTCTTACAGGCTTTTCCTATTTTGTTGTTGAATGAATTCCGAAATTCATCACATTTTTGCGATATATTACGTCCATAATTGAGGTACTCTGACATATTTCTCGTTGAGACATATAGTCAGTTACCTTATCGTGGCGAATAAGATAAACACAGTTATTGTTAGGAAATATTATTATTATTATTTCAGTTGGATCACATAAGCAATTGTTCGGAAAAAAATTTACCTATTTTGGAACAGCTGAAAGATTTTTGTGTACTTATTTTCAAAATGTTTTATGGCCTACTTTGAACTAAAATTTTATAAACAACGTGTGCAAATTCCTAGAGCAGCTTTAACAATGAAAAACGCCGTTCTCAAACTCCAATAGTTTTTCAGCAAACAACACAAAAAAGTTCTAATTAGTAGAAATTCAACATTCGTCCGACGCTCATATATCTATTTCTCTACCAGTTACATTTTTGAAAAAGTATAAGTTATTCAAAATTAGAAGTGAGCAGGATGAGCAAAAGGGTTGTGAAAAAACAAAAGGTAGTAGAATTACTTTTTTTTTACGTAGGTAGGTAGGTGAATAAATTTCACAAGATTGAGATTGTTGCAGGGTGAGGCTTCCAGAGATAAACCCAAATATTCTCTATATCCAAACGTTCCATTCCTCAGATTATGAATTTGATCCTTGCTATACATGCAGTTATCATTTGTCCAAGTCTCACGTAATCAATTTTAGTTTGATGAAACGTGACAATTTCCTGAAAACAAAATAAAAACAAAATATAGATTTTTCTATCAAAATTACTAACAAAGTGCAGGTATTATTAGATTTAGTTTCATGTTCGCAATCTACTTTGATGGAACGTGACTGTTCCTTGTATGCAAGATGGAAAACACATCATTTCAATTGTAATCCCTAAGATTCTTTTCAAAACAAATGAGGCGCATTTAATTAATAATGAGAATAGCCAATAAGAAATTATGCAACCTTGTCCCCAGGGCATCTTGTATCTTTTCTGACCCCCGGACGGCGATACAAACATGGCCCTGGAGGAGGCTGGTCCGATATGAAACCTGATTGGCGCGGATATGTCACATAATAATTGCGTCATACAAAACATTTTGGCGATGCGGCGAGTCTGTGACGAACAGGAGGAAGCTGTTCGTATTAAAATGGCGGAGGAGCTGTATCAGTATCATGTTTTTTTCAAAGTGAAAAATTTAATAAAAAAGCATTACTAAGCAATGAGAGTATAAAATAAGACATCATAAAGTAATACTGCTTACATGGAAATATTTCAATAGCTGGGAAAGTTTAATAAAACTAGAAAAGTAGCTAGCTAGCACACTATACCTAGCAAACTATCAAGGTAAGAACAAAAGAAAGAAACTCAACTTGTTTCCAAGTGGCCAGGTTTAATTTGCAGCTTTATGCAAAGAATGACGTTACATAAAATTACTAGCTGAGAGACCTAGTGCTGCCCATGTCCTTTATAGACAAAATAATTTTGCACAAATTTATCGAAAATGTTTTTTTTACAAAATATGTATCATTACGTTTTAAATTATATCAGGTTGTTATTAGTGGGCATGTTTTATTACTTTATATGCTTAGATTACCATAAAAAATATAAAAAACCAGTAGGTTAACCGTCGGAGCCACTTTATCATTGACTGCACATTTACCCGGCCTAATTCAAGAAAATTCAAAGTGCAATAACTTCGGTAAAACAATAAAGTTATTGACTTGAAACTTGTTATGGAGTACTTTTACACCAATCCGATAAAAGATAATTTTACACAAGGCACAAAAAGATTACACAGCCATTTTGAGGAAGAGAAAAGGTAGGAAGATTTTCTTAAACTCATTCTTGCTGGGCCTTTTTTAACACGCTCTGAAGAAATTTCAGAAAATCGAACTTAATCAAATTTTAAGTCACACTTTGATTGAGCGCTCAATCTGGCATATGGTTAAATCCAGGATGTACTGAAGACAGTGGTAGATATTGAACAGCTCACCACTGTCTATTATCTCAAGAGTTTTAACACTAATTACAAAGCAGTGAACATAAAAAAATAACAAAAAAAAGTCTAAACCGAGTATATAGTATATATAGCGTCCCATAACTGCAGTAAAAATTAAAATATTGACTTGAGATTTGGTATGATATGGTTTTAGATTGGTTTGATGAAATTGAGCCAAAAAATAGTTCTATTATCATCATACTTTCTGAGTTTCGGAATTTAGCCCTTTTCAGAGACAAGCCAAGCGATAAGCCATTTTTGACAGCATATAAATTTTGACAAAGATACAGGTTCAGAAAATTTTAAAAGCTACTCCAACCTCAGAAATAGGTCAGATAAGATTCAACCTAAAATTATGCCAGTAAACGAAAAATTTAGTTGCAAAGAATTCTTTTTGCTGATATCTTTTTGTGATTGGATGCTTTATGAGAATACTGAATTAATCTTCACGGTTAGCTAGTTTGGCATTTTAAATATTTTCCAAGCAGAATGATAACAATAAATAGATGTATATATCAATTAAAAATCGTTTTTTAAACAGTAGCAGAATTTTGATGAGCTCTGAAAAGTGCGACTTTATGGAACTAATTTTGGTCCAAAATTATTGCTCAACATTTTTTTCTTTTAAGGTAGCAATACTTTGTTGTTGGTAAAGTCGTATACCAATTCTTTCTAAACTGTTAAGGGGCTGTTCATTTGGGAAATATTTCCTCGGGAACCGGGTAAATGGTTCAGCATGATATCAAGTCGAGATCTCAGGTTCTTAACAAACTCATAACAAAATTTAGTTGCGTTCATATGAGAAAAAACATTTACCCGCCTCCCGAGATCTTGGGTGTGCATGATCGAGATCTCGGTAAGCGGGTAATGCATTTTCCCATATGAACAGAAGTTTCCTCGGTAGATGAGATAAATTTATGTTGATTCGGCATAATTTTCAAAAATAAACAATAGATTCTTATCACAATAAACAATAGAAACTTATCACATGGTATTTTCTCATCCGAGGAAAAGTTTTCTTGCCTATGCCATATGAACAGAAAGTAAAAATTATATCATGCTGAAATATTTCCCCGCTAACCAAGGAAATATTTCCCATATGAACAGCCCCTAAGGCAGTGATACATTGAATCGACAAAACAGATCAGATGTGGACTTGGCGATTTCAATTTTCAAACCAGCATAATGCTTTTGATAAAATGTTTGGATTATTTATGTTTTAAAAAATAAAAAAGCCGTAAGGCGTTTTAAAAACATGTCATTAGGAAAAGAAAAAGCAGAATTTATCAGTAATGGGTGGCTTTTTGGAAATGTTAAGGCCACAAAATGTAAAAGCAAAAAAGACTTCCAAAGTAAATACTTTTTTGAAGCCTTTTTCACCCAATATAACTGCAAGCAGTGAGTCTGCCATATACAAATTCAGTTTCAGTTAACTATTGTTTAAATAAAGTTTGTGCAAAAAAATATTAAAAAAACAACTTTGGGATTCGTACAGCAAAATCTTGGTCATCATATAAAAGCAGTAATGTAGACACAGATATGAACTTACAGTAAATGAGAATACTAAAGTTCAGCCAAAATGAATAAAAAATGTAAATGTTATTATGAAGTTAAATTTCTGCCTAGCTACTTTCAGTCAAGCACCTAGAATGACACGGCCATTTGAGAATTATGTAGCCAAATTTGCACCTTAGAGAACCAACGAAGTGCTATATGGTCAGGTGGGCAAATCATTTACCAATTTCCAAGTTTTCCCTAGCAACAAGTTTTGCAACCCAGTGCTTGCTAGCCAACCAATTCAGTAAAATAAACATAACTAAATTGTTTGAATTTCTTCAATGAAACAGCAGCCTAAATAACATGATTGTATATTTATACATTCAGAAAACAATCAGGCAATATGCGAGCAGTTTTTGTGTTGCGTATGAGAGGAATCAAAACAAACTCGCCGCACGTATCTGTGACGTAAAACACCGAGCTTGCTTAGCTCTGCAAGGTTATATATAAAACTTTGGTTAATTGAGACAAATCTCATTAGATATTACACACAGAAAAACTGTGTATTGGAGGGTCACGTGACGAGGCCTCCTCCAGGGTCATGTTTGTATCCCCGTCCCGGGGTCAGAAAAGATGCAAGATGCCCTGGGGACGAGGTTGGAAATTATGAATATTTTTAAATTTTACACAGTGAAGCAAATTGAGCGTCATTTAAGGGCTAATCCTAAAAAAGTTGTTTTACACTAAATAAGAGAAAAACGAAAGCAAAAGCAAAAATGGTGCTCTGGTTGGATATGTTAGCAAAGTTTCTTTGCATTTTCTCCATTGTCAAAGGAAGTATATTACGATTAGATGCTTGTAACAAGTTTTACGCAGTTTTCAGTATTGTATACGATAATTCTTTGCTGGTAAATACTGTGTTCTCATTGGTTGAGAATATCAAACTTAATCGATGTTTGATCATATGCATGCAATATCCAAAATGTCAATCATTCAGCTACATGTTTGCTCATTCACAATACAGAATACATCATTCCACCAGAGCTGATAATAGAAATGTTCTAGAAAAGATGGATGGATGGGTGTATTACGAAACAAAGAAAGATGAACCAAATGTAAGTAGAATTGTTGTATTAAACCATTTATGATATCATCCATACGACTGACCTTATGGATGTTATCGGTGGAGTTCTACTACATAAAAAAGAATGTTTGAGTGGCTTTGGGTAAGGGTTAGTTAGTCGACCCCAACTTATTTCTTCTATTAACCTTAAGTAATTATTTTAACAAAACTTGATCATTTTCGAAAGTGCATTGCTAATCTTTAGCCTCTTCACTCTTTAGTTGGCGATGTGAAAGGTGTTTATATTTATCTCGCCATTAAATTCAAAATATGTTAAATAAAGATGTTTTGCATTCAAATCTAGAAATTCTCGAAAAGTTTAAAAACACTATAAACACATAAATTTATTTACAAACATTGGATGGCGGAAAGACAAAGGAGGACCTTATATAAAACCTCATTGAACATTTTTTTCTTGAGACTTATCATTAGTAACATTTTAGCTGGCGCTGAAATGTTACTAATGCAGTACATTTTTAAGTATTATAAAATAATTTTTTCTCGGCACCTGTCTATTTATCTTCGGAAGGTCTTGTTATTTCCAAGAAAGAGGAGGACCATAAATTGCTAAGAAACACTATATTATATTTCTTTTCAAATTGCTTTTTGCGTTTTAAAAAAGGCATAACATAACATGTACAGAAGAAGATAACCGTTGTTGCATTTCCATTATAACTTTGAGGCTAAGTAACTTAAAAACGGCTGTTGACATCAGTTGCTTTATCCCCTCGTTTGTAGCAGACACAGCATGAGCGCAGTATTTGACGAACGGTTGCGAAATTACAGGATTTGGGATGATGTCATCAACCCTCTGATTTCGAAACAGGTCAGTTGGCGCAGCGTTATTGGTTATTTTCACATTTTTTTAAGTTGACGGCTGATATGGATGTAGCGAATTAATTTGTAGGTTAGTTAAATAACCCGTGAAAATACGCCAAAACAAGCTAAAATTCACACAAAATTGATGTTGGTGACATGGTGTTGGTGTTGGTGTAAAGAATGATCCGTTCGAAAAAAAATTAAAGCTTTGTTTGTTTGTTGCCTCTGTTTTGTTGGAACGGAGACGCTAAATGGAAATAATGTATAGTATCGTCTGATTTCGACAGTTAAGGGTAAAGTTTTTTCTGATAACAAAAAAAATTGTACATAAAAAGATAATTGCTGGAGTCCTTAATTTTTTTTTGCTAAAATATTTGCCTCCTTTAATCAATGTGATATTTCTCCGGCTATAAAAGTCATTACATACGATGGCCCCGAGAGCTCATTTCTCTTCTAACTTAAAAAAAACTTCTCTTCTATGATTCAAACAGTTCTATTCTGTATTTCCACACTTCTTTTCGGTATTTTGACACTTCTTTTCTGTACTTAACACTTTTATGCATGTGACCAGAAACTTTCATTTCACAACTAAATTTAAAAATCTGGTCCGCAATTTACGCCCGTATGATGGTCTGTATTTTTTTTTTCTCACTGTTCGCGAGAGATTCAGATAACACGTGCTCAATTTACCAACAGCTTTATAATTGCAGCGGTAGGTCCTGGTGCATGTGCATGAATAAAATTAATATCACGAATTAATTCACCTCATTAGCAGGGTTTTTTAATTTAGACATAATAAATGGCAAAATGACCGCCCAGAGTCCTCAAATTATAGTGGTGTCGACCAAGCAAAGTACATACTTTTTCTTTTATAAGAATGTGCTATATAAGAATACCAGGCTGGGATTATAGGACTAAAGCAATAGAACTTTTGTTTGGAACAATAGAAGAATAAGAACAAGAACAAGTCTGGCTAGAATTTTGTTATTCTTTTAAAAAATTGTGTGAAGATAAAGAAATGCCTTAAACAAAATACCACAATGTATTTATATATAACTAGTCGATAAAGCCCGTGGAAAGATCCACAGAGGCAGGATAAAAATGAAAAAGTTGCGTCATTTGAATTTTGATGACGTCAGCAACCCATCAACTAAAAAATAATTTAGAACCTTGTTTTCACGTGGCCTCTATTGTGTAGAGCTCGAAACTCTGATCAAAATAGTGTATAGAATTATGTGCTTTTGATGAACGGTTAAAGAGATATAAGGATTTTAAAATTTTGCCGACGTCAGCAAAGACCTGCGAAAAGACGAAAATTATTTTTTAGAAATTTGTATACCCGTTGCCTTCATCCTATAGATCTTGGAACGCTGATCAAGAAAATGTATAACATCAGGTACTTTTGACAAACGGTTGCAGAAATATTGGGGTTTAAAAGTTTTTTGATGACGTCATCAACCCGTTTATCCGCAACGGATTCGGGGCCCCATGTTTGGGAAACTTACCCAAACTGGTCTCAGGTGGTCCCTAGTTACCCACGCTGTGAAAAATCATTGACGTCACCACCTAGTTTCCAAGTTATTTGGCCACAAAATTTTAAGTGCACTGTAATGGCATCATTAATTTAATATAGGATAATGACGTTAAAGTAGTATTATTGACGTCGCGTCGTAACGTCAGAAAATTTAACATATTGGACATGCTTTTTCGGCAACATCAAAAGAAAATGAAGACATCCACTTTGCAGAGACACGGGACTGGCGTATTATTATATAGACTAGTCGATAAAGCCCGTGGAAAAATACACTGAGGCAGGATAAAAATAAAGAGGAAGCGTGATTTGAATTTTGATGACGTCAGCAATCCATCCACAAAAAAAATTTTAACCTTGTTTTCACGTTGCCTCTATTGTGCGAGCTTAAACTGCTGATCAAGAAAATGTATATGATCATGTGCTTTTGATGAGCAGTTAATGAGATATAAGGGTTTAAAAACTTTGCTGACGTCAGCAATGGCCCGTCAAAACACTAAAAAAACAGAAATTTGTAAGCAGTGCAGATTCAAAAAAAAAATGGCGAAATTTAGTTTATTCTTTGCCTGTAATGTGAAAATCCACTTAGGCAGAGAAAAAATTAAAAAAAGCTTCATTTAAATTTTGATAACGTCAGCAGTGTCCCGTTCATATACATAAAAAATATTCTTAGAATTTTGTTAACCCGTAACATCTATTGTGAGGAGCTTGAAACTCTGATCAACATAACGTATATGAACATGTACAATTAACGAACAGACAAAGAGAATTCGTACGTTTAAAAATTTTGCTGACGTCAGCAATGGCCCGTCAAAACCCAAAAAACATTTTTCAGAAATTTGTATACGTGTTGCCTTCATCGTAAAGATCTTAAAACGCTGATCAAGAAAATGTATAGGATCATGTACTTTTGACAAACGGTTAGGGAAATATTGTGATTTAAAGGTTTTTTGATGACGTCATCACCCCGTCTATTCCGAAACGGATTAGGGGTCCCAGGTTTGGAAATGTTGCCCAAATTGGTCCCAGGTGGTCCCTAGTTAGCTACGCGGTGAAAAATGACTGACATCACCATCTCCTTTCCAGGTTATTTGGCCTCAAAATTTTAAGTGCACTGTAATGGCTTCACTAATTTAATATAAGATATTGACGTTAAATTAGGGTTATCGACGTCGCGACGTTTAACATTTGAGACATGACATTTTCGGCGACATCAAAGGAAAATGAACACATCCACTTTGACTGTCACAGACACACACACTCTCTGTATTATTATAAGAGACTAGTCGATAAAGCCCGTGGAAAAATCCACTGAGGCAGGATAAAAAAATAAAAAAAGCGTCATTTGAAATTTTGATGACGTCATCCACAAAAAAAATTAAAAACATTTTTTTCACGTTGCCTCTATTGTGTACAGGTTAAAGTGCTGATTAAGAAAATGTATATAATCATATGGCTGTTTCCCGTGGAAGAATCCACTGATTTCTCATTTAATTGATGTAACAGATATATACGTCCATCAAAAAACAAACAATACAGCAGTTCGAATCTTACAATCTGCATTATTATATAAATGACCAAAAAATTGAACAACTGCATTATAATGTGACATTTAAAATCTAAATCTACTAAAATTACTTGCTCTGACACTCTGACAATGCAAAATTATTCGGAAAGAAGTTTACCAAAGCATTTCAAACTACATCTCACCCATAAAATTTAAATCACTCAAAATGTCACATACAAAAAAAGCTGATCAATGTCAAACACAAACCTTTGTCAATGTTTAAATCAGTTTATTACAAACCCTGCCAAATGTTGACACAAAATGTGAAAAATAAACAATAAATTGTGCCTCTGGCAGACATTTTTATTTAGGTGTAAAAAAATGGATTGCAAGGATAAATTATAATGCAACAAAATGTTTTTTTATATATTGCATACGTTCCTTCCTCACTAAACTTTAGACAAAATGTCAAAAAAAACCCAGCTTTTAAACCCGAATATAATAAAAATCAGTCCTTTTAGCAACTTGCATGTTTTACCATCAATAAGTCTTAGACGAAATTTCAAATCTCACATCGTATTCTGTCACAAATGTTCACATAAAATATATATAAAAAATAACAGAGTGTAAAACCAATTGGCAAATTTTTTAGGCTAATTAGTCAAATTAGAAATGCAAAAACAAAGTTTGAGTCATAATTCATGTTAAAACAACAACAATCAATTTAACAGTTCATTTTATGTCAATTTTTGCACTAAATTTGCAACACAAAATACAAATTCTGAATAATCCCTATGGTTTTCCTCAAAAGTTTAATCAAGATATAAAAGATGAACGGCAAAATCAAAGTTTGCAGAATTTAATCATTTTGGTATATATGTCTATTGACATATGCCTTCTATAACAATGTTTCAATCCAAATGATATTGCAACATAACATTTTATGAATTTTGTGGCAATTTTACGTTTTGTATATATATTGTCAGTTGAATTTCTCGTTCTAATATAAAAACAGGAATAGCTTGCAAGTTGCAAAGTCAAATTTTACAAAAATTAGTTCTTTCGCTATATTGCATGATCCTAACACATAACATTTAAATAAAAAAAAAACAGTTTGTATATATTATATACACTATGTATATATATAAATGAAAAGTTACCCCAGCCTTTCATGTATATATATTTTTTACATTTAGGGTAAAAAATGTGAATCCTTCCGCTGCTTTTCGCAAAAAAATTAAAATAAAAAATAAATAATCAACAACGCATGTAAATACTGCAACAAAATCAAAAAATGTGAAAAAGCTACGTAAAGTTTCCCCATAATGTCAAAAACCTCTGTCAAATAAGAATTATATAAAAAAAACACAAGTTTTTTCGGTGTTGTACTCCCTCAAAAAAGTTGAAACTTGACAAAATGTCATAAACAAAAACATTTTAGTCAGAACATCTAGAACAACAAAAATCACTACACTAAAGGTACCAGAATTACTACTTGTTAAATAAAAATTGTTTCGTCATATTGCATGTAACCAATGTATATATATAAGTTTAGTTACACAAAATGTGAAAAATACATTATTTGCATAGCTACACAAAATGTGAAAAATACATTATTTGCTTAAAAACAGTCCTTAAACTATTCTTAAATATTATGTAATATATACATCTTATATATTAATTCCCTTGCGTGAGTAAAACTGTGAGTCCACGACACGGAAATCACGGGTCACTTTCTTATGACGTGGCTGTACGCTAAAATTTACCAAGTTAAAAAAATCGCAAATCAGGGGGTTACTATTTAAATATTTAATTCTCTTTTCTTATTACTTTAAAAAATAATAAAACTTTTTCTTTATTTTATTAAAGCTAATTTTTATTTTATTTTTAAATGTTTTTATTTGTTTTTTGGTTTAAAAGCCCCGTTGGTCGTTATAGATAGAGTAATTTAATTTTACCCCCGGTAAAATGTGCGCGTGCGCGCCGTATCTCACGGAAACAAAGTTTATCAACTGAAAAAAGAAAACCGAAGCGAAGAAGGTTGTCTCTTTTTCAAAGTAATCCTGAAAAAAGTTATTTCAAACAATGTTTACTCATCATGAGGTTAGATTAAAGCTTATTTGTTTCTTCTATCATTTTTGTGTTCTGGGACCGAGGTTGCTTTCTTTTTTAAAAAAAATATCGAATTCGAATGATAATTCGAATCTAAAATGTAAAAAACAAAACTGTTGTTGTAGAGCGGCTGTTGTTGTCGAGTATAAAAAGTTTATGTTGTTGTCAGAAATATTTGTTATATAAAGAAGAAAAACGTACGATGATATAACGTCACAAAGAGAACTGTTTGGAAATGTACCAGACATTTGTATACATTTTCAATTTGTTTTCTTTGTGATGAAGCGAAGTTTACTAATCGAAGTAAAAAACTGATTGGACTTTTATCCAGAGAACGCTAGCTAGCGGCCTACTGAGAAAGCGAATGAAAAGCAGGTGTGTTGTTTAGATTATCTGGTTGAGAAATGAATTTAGGTGAATAAAGATTTTTAAGCCGTTTACACTTTCAGAGCTAAACTTTGCCTTAAATATGAAGTTAAATATGTTTTGTCTTGAGCCTTAACATATTCTTTTTTGTAAGGATATACTCAGGGTCAGTTAAGAATATCGTAAGAATATGTCCAACCTCGATTGTTTGTTCTAAATATAAAAAGAATTTGCCAATAGCTATAGCAACATATAGCAAGCTTTATTTTATTGAGGCATTATACATTTTTAGGCCACGAGGATAGTATTTGTCACGAAAGTAAGAATTTTTTGTAAGAATATACTATGAAAAATGGGTCAGAAGTTTAGAATATCCTAAGAATATGTCTAAGCTTGATAGTTTGTTTTAAATATGAACATTTGTATAACGCACAAAATTGATTAGAAGTTTACTTTTCTTATTGTATATCAAACGAACTGCACTTTTTGTGTCCAACCAATGGGCCGTTCCATGTAGTAGAAATTGCCATTAGCTAGCTATAGTAACTTATAGCAGGCTTTATTTTTTAAGGCATTATATATTTTCAGGCCATAGTCATGCTAAGAACATATTGAGAATAATGAGGATAGCATATGTCAAAAAAGTTAAGAACATCGAGGCTGAAACTAAAACACACTATTCTTATAAAAACAGCGTGTATATCCTAGAGAAGAATTTACATAAACTGTAAATGTAATTTTTCCGTTGTTACTGTTTTTAACACCAGACTGTGTAATTCAGTGTTGATGTCGTTATAAAAAACCTAAACCTAAATCCTAAACTTAAATCAATGTTGACATCTGTTACGTTACGATCGTTTGAAATATATTCGATTCTTAAATTCGAAAACGCTGCATTGTTATCTTCTTTGATTTTATGCGTGATTTTCTTGATTTATAAGTTTGGGTCTGTTCTTTTAATATTTTGGATTGAAATATTTCGGTAGATATACAATATACCAAATGATTCAAGTTTTTATATTTCTCTTTATGTGTTTAACTATTAATTTCTTATATTTTGAGTTCTGGAATGGCAAAGCAAGTATATAGTTTTTTGTTGTTGTTAGACACCTTTGATTTTTTTGGACATTTTCCATTTTTATTTTACAATTTTTTTTCATTTTATTTTTTGTTGCCCATGCTTATATATTTAGACGTTTTGTTTCAGCGGTTATACACATAGAATAATGTAGATTGTGAGCAACCTCGACCCCAGGGCTTTTTTCTCTTTTTGCCATCCCGTTATAAAAGAGACAAAGAGCCCGGGTCGAGGTTGAAATGTGAGTTTTTAAAATTCAAATAACTGTGTTGTATGTTTTTGCTTATATCGGTTTAATGAGAGATTCAATGGATTCTTCCACGGGAATTCAGATAACTGTTAATTTCTTATATTTTGTGTAAAACTTTGAAAGGGTTGGTGTATGCAATAGACTGAATATCTGATTTTGGTATGACTTGTTACAAACTGTACAGTGTGGAAATTTTGTAATAACTTTTTTTGTAGAACTTGGCAAAATATGTTGGATTTTTTAAATGTCTGATATACTTTTTTCCCTGGTTTACTTCAGCAACCTCGATCCCAGGGCTTTTTCTCTCTTTTTTCCGTCCCGTTATAAAAAGAGACAAAGAGCCGAGGTTGGGTTGTAAGTTTTAAAAATTCAAATTACCATGCTGTATGTTTTTGTTTGGTATCCCTTACATGCATTCAATGAGAGATTCAGTGGATTCTTCCACGGTAATTCGGCTAGTTATTATGTAATACCTTCTTAAAAGTTGTTGTGGCTTGTTAATTTAAGCTTAAAATGTCAAGTGAAATAAGTTACAGTCACATTTTCTTAGCAAAGACCACAAGAAAACTACGGTAGTTCGCTTACATGTAAAAAGCAACATGAAGTAAAAAACTGAAGCTAACATAAGCTACAATCACCCATATAAATATTGACACTTTTCGATTTTTGACAAAAAAAAATTCACAAACTCGCGCCACAAGTCTTCTCAAACTCGACGTACTGCCTCCAGGCTCACGGAACTTCAGCTTTAGGGTCCTAGGAAATTCTGAATTCAACTAGTGAAACCGAAAATTCACTAGAACGAAGCCTTACAGTGCTGCTATAGGCTAATTAGAGCTTTTTACATGTTTAAACCGTCTCAGTTGGAAAAATGGACATTTGCGTCAACGGCCATTTCTGGTTTTTTGATAGAATTTCTAGTTTGTCTCAAAGATTATGTGGATGGTTGTCTGAAAACTTTTATTTTGCCAATTTCGGTGGGAAGGCAAGTTCTTTCAAACACTTCATGTTGACAAATTTTCGAAAGTCATCGTTCTCCTAATTTCTGGTGTAAAAAATCCGAAAAATTCGGATTAGTTTCCTCAAATAATTATTTTTTATTTTTTCAACTTTAAGTTCTTTTAAAAACATGGATTTGGAGTTTGGAAGTATTTTCAACTCTTTTATTTTGGTACAGAAAGAAAGGTACTGGGTTTGCCTCTAACAGTTATGAGGAAAAAGTCGATTTAAAACGGTTTTTTAGCCGGAAGTCACTGAAATTAATATTTTTCAGACAATCACCCACATAAATATTGAGACTTTTCGATTTTTGACAAAAAAAAATTCACAAACTCGCACCACAAGTCTTCTCAAACTCGACGTACTGCCTCCAGGCTCACGGAACTTCAGCTTTAGGGTCTTAGGAAATTCTGAATTCAACTAGTGAAACCGAAAAGTTCACTAGAACGAAGCCTTACAGTGCTGCTATAGGCTAATTAGAGCTTTTTACATGTTTAAACCGTCTCAGTTGGAAAAATGGACATTTGCGTCAACGGCCATTTCTGGTTTTTTGATAGAATTTCTAGTTTGTCTCAAAGATTATGTGGATGGTTGTAGCTACAGCAGCTAATAGCTGGTCAGTTGAATATAAACTTGAGACTTAGCTAGGTATAAAGAAAATGGCTACATATTTATAAATTCCGAGCTAGCTAGCTATTAGGTTGTTGTTGGTGTGGTTGGCTTTATGATGCTAGCTAACAAACATGCTCGCATCAATAATATCATCAAAACTAAAAAAAACATAAACAAACCTTTGAAACCTTGCTATACTTCATTTACATACCATGCCCTTTTTCAAATGTATTTGTAGATTTATTTTGAAGGCAAGAGAAGACAAAAAGAACAGCCATCTTTTTTGCAAACACAATTTCCGTTACTTTGTGCTAGAACTTCATTTAACAAACCACACAAAACTCGCAGCTTTTCACGACAAAGAAGATATATATTTTTCGGCAACATCAAAGATTTTTTTCGGCGACATCAAAGGAAAATGACGATATAAACTTTGCCTGTTACAGAGACACTGAACTGGCGTATTATTATATAGATATGCAAGGTCCACTAATATAGACACTAAATAAGAGCAGGGATTTTTTTTCATAGCCTGGAGCCAGTATGCCATTTATCAAAAAACTTGAGTTAACAAAATCCAATTCAATCAATATTCCGAACCAGAGTTTGTTCTGGGAAATTTTGTGAGTTCATGGAAGAGAATTGTTTCACACTTTGGAATAGAAATTTTTAGAATAAAAGGGAAGATTTCAGAGGAAAGAAGAAAAGTGTTGTTACTAAAAAGAGAAATGAGTTATAGGGTCCATCGTTATTACACAGTATGATTTTCACGATAACTGTCCGCTAGATATTCACGAGCAGAAAATGTCTTTTTTAGGCAATTGTAGAGGAGGTGATATTTCATAGATTCAAACTCAAATTTCTCTGCATCAAGTCTGTCCCTATTACTTTCTTCTAAGTCTTTCTCGGTCCACCTCTGTGTTTTGCATAAAGCCTCTTTCGACATTTTGTGGCAAGAGCCTAGCTAGCCAAAAACCAACAGCAGCATTGAAAGCAGGGGGAGGGGTTGTAGATAGTAATACAGATAAATGACCATGTAACGTGTTTAATAGTATTCAGAATTTCCATGTTTCATTTAATGTTTTTATCAGGTCAACCGTTCTGTCGTACATGGACGTGTTATGAATCTTGTCACAACAATTGAATCACTTACTCAAATATCAGAACGCTATTACTTCGCTGAGCGATTAAACAAGTGAAACTAAGTTAGTTCAAGAAACCTAAGTATTTCTTGTATTGTGTAAACCGAACTGGTATCAGAACTTTATTGTGCATTTTGCAAATACAGCTTTTACTTTGCGTAAAACTTAAATAATTTTTGCCTAATTTCCATGAAAAGTGCATACCGACATCCAGCTTATTCAAGCTGGATGTCGTTATCACAACTGCGCCTATAGATAGTACGAACTTGCAATTTTGTATTTATTTAGATGTACTACATCTAATTGGAGAGAAAGTTAAATAATTTTTGTTTTCATATTCATTATTTTTTTCACTAGCTTTCAAATTTTAGGACTACATTATCATTACTATTATTTTCCCCGGATAGCCGCTTTACTTCCTAAAAGAACTGTTATCACTGAGGGTCCTGCAAAGGGGGTCCTAGTGCATTTAAAGCTCCCATTTGATCTACGGAAGGCGTGCAAGCACAACAGCCGCTCAACCAGACAACCGCCTAGGATATAAATCCTATTCTAATGCTGAACGTTGAGCAGAAAGGATCGATTCACACTTTTAAAGTCTTTGGCATGACTCGGTCGAGGTTTGAACCCAAGACCTTCTGCACTGTAGGCGAACGCTCCACCACAAGGCCACCAGTCGGTTTCTAGGTTTCTTAAGACCCTGTGATGTCTATATCAATTGCCACCAATTCGATGTTTTATCTTTGTAATAAAAAAATAAAAAAATTAGCATAAATTTGTTGCACATACATGAAATGAATAGACATTCTCGGAATTCATTAAAAATTTGAAGGAAAGTTATTGTGTATTTGAATTCTTGATATATTCTGAAATTATCAAAATCAAATTGAGCTATACTACGTCAAATAAAAGCAAAAATATTAAAAATTACACGTTTTAGAAAACATGAAATTTGGAAAATGTCTATTGTTTTATATTTTTATCATCAAAGACGAATCCGTAGAGTTTAAATCGCATGCACGCTTCGAATTTAAAAGTTTTGGGAAAAATCGTCAAGTGATCTGCATAATTTCAACTTGTTGATCACTAATGAATCAGTATCCATGTTCGCTGTAATCTCCTCAAATGCAAACAAACACAAATTTGTCAAATTTGCTGTGATTATTGCATCGTTATTTATACACACAACTAACTTATTTATACATCTAACTTACAGTCTGTGCTCGTTTTGGAAAAAAAAGACATTAAGTAGTAAAATCAGAGAATGTATCAAAGATAAATTGGGTAATTTTCTTATGCTAATTTTATTCATTTATTCAAGGTCCTTTTTCTCATCCTGTAAAATTCAATTTCCCTAAATTCTGGTAAAAACGTTATGTTCTGAAATCAAGCTACTCTAGCATTGCTGTCATGAAATGGGACTTATTCGCTTATGGCGTTTTCATGAAGAATAAGAATTTTGAAGAAAACAACAGGTTATTATTAAATTAGTCGTTAGCTCCGTGGGAGAATTCCCCGTACTTAGATTTTCGCCCGTCTTACATGTTTCCCGCATCGCTATCGTGCATTCGTAGCACAAACTGGCGACCAGCTACCATTCTGAAACAAGATACGGCTATTATTAAATACCTTATTCTCAAACAGCAAGCAGTCCTTTAAATATGTTAACTATTGTATTACTGAAGTAAAAAGTCAAAGAAATCACCTTTGCATGCGTTCCGTCTACACTTAAGTATCTTTTATTTTTCCCTTATAAGGATACCTCACCTCGTACGATTTTACCTATGTGTTACCTCCATTGAGTCCTAAAAATAGGAAGCAAGTAAAAAAAAATGATTTGTGCGGAAAATCTTAATGATATGGGGAGGACGCGATTGTACATTTACAATCGTCATACAAGCTCTTCTATTGTTTTTATGCGCATTTTTGGTTCCAATTTTATTGATGTAATACCGTCTCCTAAGATCAATCTCAACAAAACCATCATAAGGGGACACAGGATCTGCACACCAGCCGTCCGCACTGTTTGGGCCTCTTTTCGTAGAGATTCGGGCGTTATTTGGTGTGTAGTAACTATATTTGGCACTAATCTTGCTTGAAGCGGTTTTTGTTGCTAAGCCCTAAGGTAAAGTTGTCAAAGATAACCCATACAAGTTTGAGTGTTTGGCCAACATCACTTAACGTTTTTCGCTATATCGGGAAATGCAGGTAAATGGAAACAAGCCCAGGCTTAAAATATCTCAAAAGAAGAAAGAAGAAAGAGAAGTGAAATTGAACTAAATAAAATTATGAAAGAAATAAAACATATCTATGAATAATAAATGAAATTATTGATTTTAGCAGTTAATATTTGGGAAGACGTTCACCAATTGAGGTATAGCAATCCTTCCTTTTGAAAATACATCCGTCCTCATCTGTTCCATCGGCACAATCTTTCTCCTGATCACATCGCCAGTTAGATAGGATACATTCCTGATTTTTACAAATATGGATTGCTCTACAATAATCCAAAGCCCGTACCGCCATCGCCAAGTATTAAGTAACAATAATTATCAATGATTTAGCGAATATGCCCATCATTGTTGCTCTTCACTATACTTTTAAAGTTTGTTTTAAAGTTGATGAAAATAATACTTAAATTTTGGTCTGTGAACCTATATTATTAACGTGTTCAGTGGCCAGAGGCCACCTTATTTATTCATTCGCGCATTAGTGCGTTCTTCGGCTCACTTGAGCGTATGATTTCAAACATACTGATCAATGCTGAATGATTGCTTAAACCTATTGACTATGTTGAAACCAACACTTACCAGGGTTGAAGTTGGATCATAACGTCAATGAAACTCTAACCAAAGATATGTAAATATATAAATTAATTCGGAGTACCATTTAAATGGATTGCGTTAAAATAGCTTCGAAGTAATACGGCGCCCTCTGTTTTATCAACCACGTGTTACTTTAACTTAACATTCTCACAAACTAAGAATATTTTAGTACGATTTTTGCTTAATGTCCGATTTAGAGTTATTTCTACACATCGGCGTAAAATTCAAAACTTTGCACTTTTTTAACGTTTAGAGCAAAGTTTATTTCGTCAACACCCGACTAATTTCATTTTCTAGAGAAGCCTAGAGAAGACCAAGTATGGAAGCCGAGAAGAGTCACTGCCAAAAAAATATTTCAAATCGATAGTCGAAATATTTTTAAATTGAGGAAAATGTTAAGATACTTACTTAGTAGAAAGCCTAACTTAGAGAAAGCAGAAAATAACTCTTCTTTCGTTTTTATAAAATTTTACTCGAAATTCTTATAATCCATAAATGAGTTAAATTTTTTTCTTTAGACCAACATAGCACGTATGAGGGGCACGTATGAACGAATTTGCAACATTTAAAGTACTAAATAATGGACTGTTGCCTGGTGTAAAAATGGTGCATGTGGGTGGCCCTGGTGTGACATGTATGCCAAAAGCGATACCGTTAAACTGGGGATGTGACCTTAATGGTAATGGTAAATATATTCGCATTGTCATTACAGATCATCAAAACAACACAACTTTTTCATCCACGCAATATTACAAGAATGACGGCTACTTTTCTGTACCAGGATACAATGCCAGTTCTCCGTACTTGACTTTTGATGAAGGTAATCACACTGTTCAGATGGGACAAGAACTCAGGTTGCATTATTCTGAAACCTTGTATGGTCCGAGACCCGATAACAATGGTGGTCGATCCAGCGCTGATAATTACGCCAAACTATGTGAGATATAATAACGGATTTATGTTTTCTTACTGAAATACAAGGTATTTACAGTAAATCTTCTAATGCCTTCGCACGTTTAAACACATCTCATTAAACAAAACTAACCGCCACTGCTCTCTTTTGTTCATTAAAAATAATTTTGAATAATAATTTTAATTGTTTTTTAAACTATGGCTTTTTTATATGCTTTTGTAAAAGCTTTTAGGGGAAAGACGATGTTTAAAATGTGTAAAGAACTTATTTTAATTGATTTGTGCTTGCTCTTACAAGCCTTTTTCTTTTGAGAATTCAGATTAAAATATTGAAGGTTTTCAACGTAATCACTTAATAAGATGTAAATATTTCAGATGTATTATTTCTGACTTTATTATTATTGTTGGTGTTGTGATTGTTGGTGTTGTTGTAGTGGATGTTGTGACTGTCGATGTTGTAAATTATCAACTGGATTTTACAACTTTTAGGAACTTTTTTGGAAACGGGTTTTTTTTGCATTTTTTTTGGTAAAGGGCAGCATTCAATATACTTAAATATTTGCTGATGTCATCAGAATTTAAATGACAGATCTTTTCTATTGTTCTTCTGCCTAAGTGGATTTTTCCATGGGCCCTATTGACTAGTTTTGAATAATAAATAGATAATGAAATGAAGTGAAATCGGGTATTGAAAATTGTTCATTCGACCTTGTAATATTCGATGAGATATTGGCCCACTTGCAGATAGAATAGTACGAAATATGCATAGAACTAGTTTTATGTTGAATTTATAACACAAAAGTTTACACAATTTGAAACTATTCTACCACTGAAGCTATTCTACCATTGTACCAAGCTATTTTATACCATTCAACTCCTTTGAGATTATTCAAAACAAAAGAGTGCTTCTTCAAACTAAAAAGCGGAGGTGTGTCAAAAATTTTCCGATATTCGAAAACGAATTATTCGACAGAGCATTTTTTTGCGTGTGGATGGCAATGATCATAATCAGATCTCTTGATCTTACTCTTCACAACAACAACAACGACAACAACAATAACAACAACAACAACAGATTAGATTCAACAAAACCATTTGGTAGCGAGCAAAATTCAAGTAAATACGTCTACGTAGAAACGTCATAAGTACATCATAGGTAAAAACACGCATTCTTAACGCTTTATTTAGTTCCATCATTTATGTATATATTCAACTCAAGGTAACGTCAAACTAGAAGGGACTTTAAAATGGATTAAATGAACAAAATGTCAAGCTATGGGTAACTTGAACTGCGAGGTTAAAATAGTTCGTAATGTGAAAGTATAGACTTATCCTATGTTTTCTAAAGACGGGCTCCCTACCCTTTAAAAAAAAGTTTTTTCAAAAAAATTCAAAATTGACTTTTTGACGGATTAGTATCGAGTGGACATTAAAAAGCACGTTTGTGAAAGAATTACCAGATATTTATGTGCAAATACCCTAAAATTCCATAATAAAAGAAGGGTGGTAACAGAAGTTAGCCATAGCAACCAAATTTAATTTGTGTATACATCCGTTGCTATGGGGTTTTCTGGAATTTGAAAAATCAAGCCTTAATAATTTTTGATAGTGTAAGCTGGCCCTTAGTAAAGCGTTTCTTCCTGAAAAAACCGTGGTCGTTGGCCTCCAGCAAAGCTTTGGAAGTTGTTTTGAAAATTGTCTGTTGACTTGGTAGGCACTATAACCAGGGATCAAGTCGGAGGTCTTATACAAAATAATTTTGAGTTAACCTGATGGTCTCAATAGTCCAATAAGCGAGTAAAAATGTTTTGAACGCCCCGGGAAAATATCAAAACACTATAAGTCACATAAATAAAACACGTGGTTTTATTTTGAAAATTTCTTACGTTTTTAATTTCTGCTGATTTTAAAAATCTTCTCTCGAAATTGATTGGTGGTTCATATAAAAAGGAAAGTACTGTGAATTAAAATGACATTTAACATGGGTAAGAAAACTTTTATATTTTGTTTTTATATTAAAGAAGCAAGAATTATTATAACATGAAAATATTGTCGCAAACTCAAAACATTTTTGGCGTGCACAAACATATTTAAATTTAGCTTATTCAAGAAAAGGAATTATTTCATCCAGCGAAGATGAGGACTTCGAAGATTCACCGCTTTTTAATCGAGCAGTTATGTAAGTAAGATATCAATATCTTCTTGTAACTAAAAAATAGTAAGGTTGTAATAAATGTGCGGCAAATGAGTGCTTTAATATTGATGACCTGTAAAATAATGGAAACATTTTGTAAGGTGAAGGGAAGTATCGGATTGGTCTTTCAGAAGTCATTGTTAACACCAACAATGGTGTAGAAAGACAAAATAAGGATTTTAAACACGAGTATTTAAAACAATTTAAAGACAGCTCGCTGAGTGGAATCTTAACTGCACTTGTCGAACAATTCTTGCCAGACAAATTTAAAAGGTTTGTTAACTTTACTAAATCATTATTATTTTTATTAATAAACTTATACCAAAATATTATTTGATAATTCGTTTAATTTAGCTACGTCGAAGATAACCTTGTATCGAGTGAGTATTATCAACGATACGACTCTGTCATACCGCAGTGGCTTAAGAACAGACCAAAATGGGTGGTCCACCATGTATGTAAGAATATGGAAGCCTCTTTAACTATCGATTTTATTTCGACTGCACAGATAACAGATGGGAAACCTTCGATGTTTTACGTGAAAGCTTCTACCCATGGTCAAGAATATCTTGTCGTTGTAAATGATGAAAAATATAGCGATAAGCTAAGTTCCCTTCGTCAAGAAAAAAGTGATGAAAACTACAAATGCCTAATTCTACATCAAAGTAACAAGAAGTTGCCATATTGTGGATGCACTGACTGGAAAAGATTTCAATTACCGTGTAAACACATTCTAGCAGTAATGCAGAAGCATCATTTAACCTGGCACGATTTTCCAACAACCTATCGTAACTCGCCATTTTACTCTCTAGATTATGATGTCGTCTATCCTAAATTAAATTTTGGGGAAACGGAAATAGAAAGTGTCGATGTCGTCGAACCTGGTGGAAGTGTAGAACAAAGACAGGACCATACCTTCACAAAACTAACTCAGAAGATATACCCGAAGAAAACAAAGGCATCAGCATGCAGGGGTTTATTAAATGAAATTATAAGCCTCACCTTTAACGTGTACGACGTTGATGTTCTTGATATGTTGCACGATCAGCTAGTAATTGCGTTGGAAGGCCTACAGAAAGCATGTCCAAATGATAATGGTATCTTTTTGGAAACCAAACCACCAAAAACAGTTGTTAAAGTCGGTACTCTTGGCCTGGATAACTTGCCTGTGCCAAAAAGCAAGAAATCTCGGTTTACAGGTAGAGTCGGGAGAGCAACTGAGAGTAGAAGGTTTTTCTCTCACATAGTTGTCACACCAAAAATTGAGACGAAGACTAATGTTATAGAAGAGCAAACACCTCTACTCGATGATGCAACCTATGACATTCCCTTTTCTTCAAACGAAGATACATCGATTTCACTGTCTCTTGTGCGTGGAAACGATGATGACGTGGACGTGGTAGACAATAAAGAGAAAGATTCGTCAGATGAAGAAGTTACGATAACAAGAGTCATTGAAAATAATGGACAACTTCCGAAGAAAAAGAGGAAGTTGGTGTTTTCTTCAGTCGAAGAACATGGCATTATAGATAACCAGATGTTACCTGACGAATCTATTAACTTGGCACAGCAACATCTTGCAGCACAATTTCCCCAATACGATGGCTTCTTCGACACGTGTCTCGGTATCCCTAGACGTGAAGAATTAGTTGTGTCAAATAAACCTTTTATACAAATCCTTCACACTGGTGCACTGCATTGGATTTGTGTAGGGAACACTAAAAATCATAACAGTTCGTGTAATGTTTATGATAGCTTAAGTCGTGGTAACATCACACCCAGCGTTGCGTGCCAAATAGCATTATTCTGCTACACAGCAGATCCGAAGATAAGGGTAGAGATATGTTCCGTCCAGCAACAAAAAAATTCTGTGGATTGTGGACTATACGCCATTGCGTTTGCAACAACTCTTGCTTTGGGGGGTGATCCAACTAAAGTAGTTTACGATCGTAAAAGATTGCGTCCGCATCTACTTATGTGTTTGCATCAAGAAAAAATGCTTCCTTTTCCTGAAGAAAAAACATTAAGATCTTTAAGATGTGAAATCAAAATTTTGGCTATTGCGTGGTACTGCAGTTGTCGCATGCCCTACGACGAAGAAAACGCAGATGACATGGCCGAATGTTCGAAATGTTTTCAGTGGTTTCATCAAAAATGCGAAAATATCCCACCAATAATTTTTAAATCAAGAAACAAAAAATCTTGCGTTGAGGAAAAAAAAAGTCGAAAATAGAAATTAAGACATAAAATTATTATCTCCTTTTTTATTTGTTAACCCCTCTGATTTTGGTAAAGAGTGGTGGAGAGCTCTTTGAATGTAAAAAACACAACGATGAAGTTCTTTGACGGATTTTGACGAGTAACTCGAAGAATTTAATTTATAAAAGATTCGCCTCCGACTTGATCCCTGGTTATAGTGCCTACCTGTTGACTTGGCGTAGCTAGCTACAGCAACTCTTAGAAGTTCTTGTTTATATTTGTAATACAAAAGCCACTTAATAATTCAAAATAATGCCTGGAAATAAGGCAAGAAGTTCTTACAAGAAAAGAGGAAGAAAAGTATTTAGTGGTATTCCGAGTTATATTAAATACGCAAGCACATTTTTACCACCACAACTATAACATGAACAACAACAAATAGAGCAGCCATCATTATCAACTTCATCCTCCACTCATGAAATACCTAATGTGTCAAACCGAAAACTATCCAATTACAACTTTGAATTAGAATGTAATGAGTCAATTTTAACCAGAAAGAAGAGAAAGTTTTTAGGAAGTTCTACTAAGACTAAGCACAAAGAAACTATAGAAGAAGAAGCGCATGGTAACAAAATTGTTGATTCAAAACTTCTTCTTGCTGCAATAAATGCTTGTACAAAATGTGCCAAGTGTATCACAAAAGGTAAATTTAACCTGTTACAAGACAACAATAGGATACAAGGACTCTTTGAAGTGTTGACATTACAGTGTAGAAATTGTGACAACAAACATTGTTTTGATATAAGTAACCGTGTGCATGGTCGTGGCGGTGGCAAAGCCGACGATAATACACGATCAGTGTATGCAGCTATAACTTGTGGTGGTGGTCATACTTTGTTGAACACATTTACTCTTTCTATGAATTTGCCTGCCCCTGTATCAAAAACGTATTTGTGATGCTTCGCAGAAAATTAGCGCAAAATACTTGCACCGACATAAGATGTTGAGGTCACAACGGAAAAAGAAAGCCGTTTCAAACAAACGTTTCAAACTTATTATCCGGGTGAATTTTATGATTTGATTGAACCAGACTTCAACATCTCTACTAATGTAACCAAACAAGAGCCAGTCATTACTTTTGTTCCAGATAAAAGTGTACAAATGATTGTGTCCAAAACTGACAAATAATTAATTTTTAGTTTTTAATGGCTTAGTTGTAATTGTTTATTTTTAACTTCTATATGGCATGTTTTACATTTTTTTTATATAGTGACACTATAAATACATAAAAGACTTTGAAAATTTGACAGTGGTTTCCCTGTAACATTAAACAGCCTTTCTGGTACTTTTATAGAAGGAAAGTAACACGAAAATATGCACAATTTCTTTTGAAAACTTTAAAAGACGTTTTCTCATTTTCATACATATTTTGGTTGAGAAAGGATAACTTCAGTTGTATTTGTCATTTGAATAAAAAATTTTAGGATGTGACTTGTAATAATATAAACTGGGTTTTAAGCGATGGATTTTTTTGAAACCGTCAATTCACCCGCGAAACGATAAAAACACCTGTTTTTGGGCTAGGCATTACCTGGAATATTTTTTCAAATTTTTTTTTCGCTTAAAACAATCTACCAGGAGTCTCTATACTAAGTTTCAATGTGATTAAACAACTAGAAAAGGAGAAATCCTTTCTCAAAGGTTTTTCTTTGTTCGGCTTTCTATTGTTCTGAGAGGTGGCGGGTAGGAGGATTTTTTTTGAAAAATATTTTTTGGTAGCTTATTGTATACTGTACCATATTTTTACTACTTTGTACATCTATATATACATATTAACAAGAATAATCCACTTTTCTTAAAAAAATATTTTTTGTTACTAAAGGGTAGGGAGCCCCCTTAAGAGACTACTCAATATCTCGAGGTAACAAATGTTGCAGTTCTGGAAGGTTTTAGCTATCGTAAAAATTTTTTAATATTTAACAAGGAACAGAATATAGCTCGATGCAAACTTCATGGTATACCATATGTTCCTTTTATATTAAAAAACAGTTTTTTTAATATAATCAAATTATGTATAACAGCCCTTTAAAAACGGTTTAATTGAAAAACAAATGTCATCAAATTTTTTTTTCGTAAAGTTCGCGAATTTTGATTCTCGCAAAGATACACCCAAACAAAAAACTAAAATGAAATCATTTTACAATCGATCAATGAAATAACAAAAAAGGTTGGCAGAATACTGCAAGGACACATTCAACAAGAAAGACGACGTAAATCAGAATGATAATAAATACTTAATAAAAAGTCGAGTTTGATTAAAAGAATTTAGCATATTTTTCAAGGCAATTTTGTTGTTAAAATTTAGTATATACATACCTTGTAAAATTTGATGTTATTAGTATACTGTATCAATATACACATTTTTTTGACAAAAATATCGATATTTGGCTCTACCTAGTGGTGTTTTTTATTTCACATGTTCAGCCTGAAATTCTTCCTATTTTCTTATATTTTAAGCCGTTTTTATACTATACTACTTTTATGCTTATAATATGTACATTACAAATATTTACAATGTAATGTCTAAGTATACACTCTTTCAGCCGGCCAGTCTGACTCTTTTCTCTTGGATATCTTCCATTGCTGAGAAAAGCACAAGAGTCAGATAGCTACACACTGCAAAATACCTTTTACAGCCTTTTTTTTCGGAGGCTAATACACATTTCGAAAAATAGTAATAATTAATTCTGCTAAAAAATTTGCCTTAAAAAATGTTCCCCATGTTTTTTGTGTTTTTAAGGAAAAAAAGAATGTCAGTATAATTTTTAATTCCTCCATGCTCTTTTTTTTGTTCTTCTCTTTTCAACCATTCTCAGCCTAATTGGGATTTTCAAGTCAGTCAGCGATATATAAAATATGGCGAAATTTATTTACTCGTTGCCTAAAATTTGTTTACCTAGTTACCAACACGGGATAACGTCAGATATTTCTAGCCGTGTCAAAGACATTAGGCCTTAAACATAAAAGCGCTATGCAATGGCTTCACTAATTTTAAATATGCTATTGACGTCAGTCTAATGCATGGACGTCGTGCTGTAGCGTTAGAAAAGTTTAAAAATAAGATACATCAAAAAAGAATAGACATATCCACTTTGCCAGTGAAAATTATTAGCCACCTTCGAAATTCATGGTTTTTTGTCTTTGCAAATACGCAAAAGTCTTTCTTGTCTTGCATTAAAAATTAACTATCCAAAAGTGAAACATACATTATTAACTGGCTCCCTACGTAAGCAATCCTGGTTAGAATACGACTACCATAATCGCCATATTCTATTCAAAGTATTGTACTGAAAGAAGGACTATATATGTGAGATTCAGCAAGAGAAAGTTTAGTAGTTCCCAGTTTTGCGTCATCTGAACACGAACCGTGAATATACGTACGATAAACTTTATATGAAAAATAATAATGAGAATATGAAACGAATACTGCTATTTAATGATTCAAATGCGATACCCAAAGCGTAGGCCATTTTTAGCTTTTTTTAAAAGAACGTCGGAATGGAAGAATGCGTTGCAATGTTCTTAACGTTTTCGAAATTAAGCCTGTATATGTTTAGCTATAACTTTTAACACTTTCACGTTAATAATTAAGACCCTCTTTATTTAATGATCTAATGATTGTTTTGCTTACTTGTTTCTGTTATTTTTTTGCTTATATTTCCATGGAAAAAATAGTGTAGCCAAGTCTTACAAAGTTTTTTAATGTTCTACAGATATTCTTACATTTTCAGGCTTTAAAGCCTTACATTCGTATATACTTTGTTCTTATAACAAACTGTGCACATGATTCCCCAATGGTACACTATGTATTATTAATAACGGTCTAACATAAGCAACCTTAAGTCGACTTTTCCACTAGGCCGAATAAAAACGCGCGGAGCGGTGCAGCTATTTTTTAACAATGTCCGCCTCGTTTTCTCGATCGACCTCGAGTATTGATAATCAGTAAAGAGAAAGAGTGTAGTGGGAGGGAGTGTGACATTTACAGAATCACAACAGTCAATTGTTTGAAAATATAAATTTTAAATTTCATTGCACACAACAAATGTTGAAAAATACTTTGTTGATTAGTCATGCAGATAAGCTAGAGCTGCAACCCTGAAACAAATGTTGTCTTTACTGTTCCCTCCCCTTTCCCCAAAAGTCAATGTTACTTATCTCTAGTACTCCAGGTTTCTGAAGTACTTCTGTTAGCATTAGCCAAACATATACAATATTAAACATTGATCAAAATGAAATTCACAAACAATTTTGTAGCTTACTTGGCTACTTGCTGGCTTCCCTGATAGTTATTCCGGTTGGCTATCCAGCAAGCCTTATTTTTTAGAACTAATCAGAGCAATATGAAGTGTCAATAAGCGTTAGCAAACTGTACATAAAGTTTCAACTGTAAATTTACTAGGAAACAATAAAAAAATGTATTCACATCATTACAAAAACGTAGCTAGGTTTAAGGTTTAGCTAGCCAACATATACCAAAAGATACTACCACTAACAATACCCTACTTAAAAGTAGGTAAACTATTTTGTGAAACTGCTAGTTAAGCTGTAATAGTCAACATGTTGTTGATACATTCTTCAAGCTTGCATGTAGCCAGGAGACCCAGCATAATCTTTCTTACCACCAGGAAATGGGAATACTTGAGGTGAACAAAATTACGCTGGGTCTCAAACGACTTTTCGGAGGTCACAATTTTGACCGCGCCTTTTGATTGGTAAATTCTATTGTTCTTTGCTGATGTGGTCAATATCGGTAAATCTCTTGTTTGAAGCGAAATGGATTCACTCACCTGATCAAATATAAATAATTTTTGTATTATTTCATAGGGTAACATGTGACCACGCCGGCTTTGTGCTCATTGGTTGATTGTAATTTGGGGTTTGCTCTGAGGTGGATTTGAATTTTTAGGGATTTGCTGTGATATTTGTTTATGTCTAAGCTTTTTTTTAAGAGAAAATGAATAAGAAATCCTCGAAGAAGGCTTAGTTAACTAAGCTAACTAGCATGTAAGCAACTAGCATCCCGAAATTTGCTCATAATTAATCTCGTTCTCATGTTATTCTGCATTTTCGCATGCATATTTCGCGGAGTCAAATGGATATGAGAATGTGTCTACTATTGTTTCTAAAATACCGTGCTCATTAAAAATGCATTGCAATATTAGATTTATAAATAGATTTATTTAATTAGTAATGAGAATAATCGATAGAAATTTTTGGACAACTTTTTGTTTTGAGTGAGAATAAAAATTTTGAGCATTATTTGAACACGAATCTTGCAAGAAAGTAGCAACGCTGAATTTTCTCAACAAGAAGAAAGATACAAACACCAAAACAATAGCAAAGATGATGTATTTGTGGGAAGTCTTAGCGGTGCTTTATTGTGTTGTGTGCCTTGCAAGTGGAGATATATTACGATTGGACGCTTGTAACAAGTTTTATGCTGCCTTTGATGTTGTTTACGATAATTCCTTGCTGACAAAAACTGTATTCTCATTGGTTGAGAATATCGATCTTAATCGATGTTTGATCATATGCATGCAATATCCAAAATGTAAATCATTCAGCTACATGTGTTCTCATTCACAATGCAGAATACATCATTCCACCAGAGCTGATAATGGAACTTCTCTACAAAAGATGGTTGGATGGACACATTATGAAACAAGGGAAAATGAACCAAATGTAAGTAAAATTATTGTGGTCCACATTTAATTTTGTTGTTGTTGGTTTTGTTATTCATGAGAACAATTCTTCCAAGCAAACGATGAGGAGGTGAAATGGGTTGAGAAATGCCTATTTTTAGCTAAGTAATTATTTTGATCTTTGATTTCCATTCATCTGCTTTTCGCCTTTTCGTTAGTGACCGACATAAAGTACTAAAACAGGCACCAGTAAGTCCATGTCACGTAGAGACACATTAGATAGGGACAAGTTCTAAAACATAAGCAGAAGCATTTCGGTTTAGTTAATACATTTTTGTTGTCAAAGTTGACGCTGTGAACTAGGTTTTTCATTTGCAAGTTTCAAGAATATTACCACTGTTTGCAACCTCTTTTTTAACCTTAAAGTTTGTCTCAGGTGCAAATTTGTTTGTATCAAATAAAAACGGGGGGAGTCTAGACCAATGTCTCTACTCTTGCTGTTCTTTCTTTGCTCATTTAAAAACGTCCAAAATTTTTTAACTTATTCAAGATGGAGAAATGACTAAAAATTTTCTTTTTGAAAATCTCTCAACTTTTTTCAACAATAGATTGCATTATTTAAAGTTATTTTGTGCATGCACTTAGATTGCAGTCTGAGTGATTTTAATTTTTAATGGGAACAGTAACGAGTGATGTCAGAAAACATAAATGGTATAGCATTATATACTCTAGAGAAAAACTGTTAAAGGATTTAATAATGGAATTAAAAGAGAACAATTCTTTCGGAAATATGTTCCATTCGGCTTAAGCTGCACACAAATTTACAAATTATTTTTTTTATTCGCTACGCCCAAACCTTATTTATTTATCGTATCACGGAGACAGTTTCGAGTTGAAGGGAGAACGGCAACTTTATTGTGTTTATCCTGACGTGCATATGCGCGTTTGTAGATTGCACCCCATCCTTACTTCGTAATCTCTTTATTACTATAAATAAACGCTTTACAAATAAAAAAAACAAGCTACTACAACTTTAATATTAATTTAAAACAACTAGAGATTACAAACACTGTTTTCTTCTTCGTTAATTACTTTAGCATTTTAAGAAAGAAATTTCAAAAATAACAGTTAGCAGCATAACGCACTAATAAAATAGATGACTTGCCAATGTTTACAAAAGTTAAAAAGTTTGCGGTTTTTTGCACATGCGCAGGCATTTCTGTAGGCAGAAAATATAAACAACAGACCACAGTAATCAAAGAAATCCATCCAAAAAAGAAATATGCGCTCGAAATTAGTAAAATTTTTTAAGAATAATTAGAAGAAGTTAGTTAAAATTTAATTCCAGTTCCTTTTGGATCTTATGCTACCCAAAAATATCTTTAATCTTCATTAATAACCATTTTACCCTGTGCGAGTCCTGCTTTTTTACCTACACAATAGTGCGCGCATGCCCATTGTTCTCAAAAATGAAAAGAAACAACTGCGTCACGCGGAAAGTGGTCTGTACAAATAATGATGCATTATATCAACATAGATTTGAGATTTTGATTTATTTAGCCTGACTGGTTTGCGCAACAAAGTTCTGTAAACTGGTAAGGCAAAATGTGCAAGCTCATTCATTTGTCTATTAGTTATAAAAAAGTCAAGATAAGTTTGCAAATGTATTTTTCCAATGTAGTTGGGTCGATTTTGTGAAGAGAGAAAACCATGTAAATATGGAAGATGTGTGGATACATGTGATGAGAAAGGATATAAATGTGAATTCAAAGGTAATTACTTTAATTATTATTTTTTTTCTTTTTTAGTTTGTTTTTCATCTTCGCTTTGGTAAGGTAAATAGGTTTAAAGAGTATTAAAATATTGCCGTTAGGGAGAATTCGTGAATCTATATTTTTTTCCCAAATATTTCCTTTTTTTAGTTGGTTTTATTATAGCAAATTCTATTATTCCTTTTTCTTGTGTGGTCTGTCTTTTGTCCTGTTTTACCTAACTGGTATTTAAAATTCACCAAAATCCGCTCTACAAAATTACTGGATATTCTTTTCTAGTTAAGGCTGAATGAAATATACGATTCTTCTAAAACTAAGGTTTGCAAAAAGGGATTTTGTAAATAGCAAAAAGGGACTAATTCCTTTCTTTCTATCCCTTTTTACAAAAAAAAACAGATAAGAATTTTCAGAAGAAGAAAATCTGATTGTGTTGGTTGATTTTGACCCGAAATAATGACGAATATTATCCAATTAAATTTTTAATAGTCTGTTAAAAGTAATTTTGTTTACTGTTTTGAAAACATCAAAGATTTATTACTCACGTAGACCAAACTTAAAAAAACAAAAAAATTATAGCTTGTATAAGTTTTTTTGCAGAATTAGTTTCAATGGCAAAAAATACAGTTTTCATAGAAAGAAAATTCACCTGAAATTTTAATAATTCAGAATTGCAGTACCAATTGTTCTTTAGGCGAATGGACCTTATTGAAAGACAATGTCTGTTTCGGAGCAAAGAGTGGCGAATTTGGAACATTTGAAATACAACAAGATGCAGTTATCACGGGTATGAAATTGGTGCATGTCGGTGGAGATGGGGTAAAATGCGCTAACAAAATACAATTAACAAAGTGGGGATGTGATTTCAAATATGTTTTTATCGTAAAAAATATCGGTGTTTTCATCACAGCCAATCAAGAAATACTTTATCCATCCCCAAAATACCATGTTGCAAATGGGTTTTTCCACATACCAGGATACAACGCAAACTCTCCCTACTTGATTTTCAATGCAACAAATCATACGGTCTACAAAGGACAAGAATTACAATTGTACTATGCGGAAGATTTTCATGATAGCCACGCCCACGACAACGACGGTAAATCTTGTGCTGATATTTACGCCAAATTAATTGACGCATAGACAATTTTAAGCCTTATTAAATTACACAAGAATTTTTTAAGATCACCCACACACAGCATACATGAGATAAACCTTTGGTCGCGTCTGACCACGTGATTAAAATACATCACTGTTTGATTATCTGATGGCTTGGTCTTGAACAACCGTCTTTAGTTCCACTTATTCTTTTTTAGGATTGGGCAAATACTTTTGGAAAAAGTTTGCATCATCATTTTTTTTAGCTATTTTGTCTGGGAAAGGTGACATTTTCGCCTTATATATTACTTTATCCAGAAACTAGCACTTATATAAATTTTATTGTAAGTAATGTAAATAAGTAATGTAGCTAAGTAATGTAACTAACTAGCTATCCCCTTATATTGCCTTTTGTTCTAAAAGTATTTGTTTCAATGGCTACGTTTTTACATTTCAGGGGAATATTTGATGGTAATGTTTTTAACCATGTATACATCAACAAACAATTTTTAACATGCATTCGTAGTTGTTTGTTAGTTTAGTTTGGTAGCCAACTTTATACTATCTTTTTGTGTTATCTCCACCAATCTGATTTTTCATTTAAGCTGCAGTTTGGCAACCTAGTAAGAAGCATATATAGTAGTTAAACAGATTTATATTAATATCATGAACAATACGCCACCAAATTTCCAACGAGGTCTTATGTTTTAATGTAACTCGGTAACTGCACAACAATAACTTTATCGATAACCTGTATTTGTTTGAGCATGGCTACCTGTTTTCTAAGTAGGCTGGCTGAACACAACTTTTTTTTTTCCTTACAATTAAGGATGTGGTAGACCCTTTTGACACAAGTTCAGTATATTCAAAATATCTCCTTTACATGCCACTTTTTTAAAAAAACTTTTAAACATTATAAAACATTGATATTTTCACTACGACTAAGAAATTTGTGGAAAAAAGCTGGAACGAAGAAAAAAATTTCCAAAAAAAACACATCCTACTTCGTTAAAGCGTTGGTAACTCCCGTCCATCATTTTTGTTTTCATTAAAAAATACCTGCGCAAAAGGTATGGCGTTGGAATTTTACTTAATGAATAATAAATGACTCAAAGAATGAAAGAAAAATAAATATGAACAGAACAGCATGATAATGATAAATATTTCTGAACTGTCGTTTTCGAAATCTGTTTTAAATCGGTATCAAGTTCGAAATCACCTTCATCATGTTCATCAAAACAGTCGTCCATATCCTCCTCAGGCAACAGAATTTTTCATCTACTGGGACTAAATACCAACGTGTGCTCTTCATCGTTGAACAGATTTTCATTTTGTTGACTAAACCACGAAGTAACGTTGCAACAGGAGTTTTTTTTGTTCCTCTTCTTTTATTTTTATCTTCTAATTTTTTTTCTACCATTTCTTTTTTTTAAACGGTTTTTTTATGATGTTAAACCTTCCCATATTAATTAAATATTTTTCGCAGTAACTTCACAGTATGAAAAATGCTGAAACATATAACTTGATTGCGAATGGTGAATTATATTTCTAGTATTTAAAGTCTTAGTAAAATTTAAATCCTGACTCCATTCGAGACAAGATCAAAGATAATGTTACGAAATAATAGATTTTCCTTTTTTTATCCCACCAAAATATTGCTTTAATTATATTTTTTTCCTGCAACTTGCAGGAATTTTTCTGCATAGAAATTATATCTGCGAAAAAATTTTACACTGAAGGGTCTAGCTTATCCTTAACTTGATTTGAAATTTAAAAATGCCAGGAAAGGGAAAAGTTCGCTCTTACAGGCTTTCCATATTTTCTTGTTAAACGAATTCCGAAATTCATCACATTTTTACAATATATTACGTCCATAATTGAGGTACTCTGACATATTTCTCGTTGAGACATGTCAGTTACCTTATCGTGGCGAATAAGATAAACACAGTTATTGTTAGGAAATATTTTTATTATTATTTCAGTTGGATCACATAAGCAATTGTTCGGAAAAAAATTTACATATTTTGGAACAGCTGAACATATTTGTGCACTTATTTTTCAAAATGTTTTATGGCCTACTTTGAACTAAAATTTTATAAACAACGTGTGCAAATTCCTAGAGCAGCCTTAACAATGAAAAGCGCCGTTCTCAAACTCCAATAGTTTTTCAGCAAACAGCACAAAAAATTCTAATTAGTAGAAATTCAACATTCGTCCGACGCTCATATAGCTACTTCTCTACCAGTTACATTTTTGAAAAAGTATAAGCTATTCAAAATTAGAAGTGAGCAGGATAAGCAAAAGGGTTGTGAAAAAACAAAAGGTAGTAGAATTATTTTTTTTTTACGTAGGTAGGTAGGTAGGTAAATAAATTTCACAAGTTTGAGATTGTTGCAGGGTGAGGCTTCCAGGGACGAACCCAAATATTCCCTATATCAAAACGTGTTATTCCTCAGATTATAAATTTGTTACTTGTTATACATGCTATTATCATTTAACCAAACCTCACGTAATCAATTTTAGTTTGATGAAACGTGACAATTTCTTGAATACAAAATAAAAACAAAATAAAGATTTTTCTATCGAAATTACTAACAAAGTGCAGGTATCATTAGCTTCAGTTTCACGTTCGCAATCTACTTTGATGGAACGTGACTGTTCCTTGTATGCAAGATGGAAAACACATCATTTCAATTGTTATCCTAAGATTCTCTTCAAAACAAATGACGCGCATTTAATTAATAATGAGAATAGCCAATAGGAAATTATGAGTATTTTTAAATTTTACACAGTAAAGCAAATTGAGCGTCATTTAAGGGCTAACCCTAAAAAAGTTGTTTTACACTGAATAAGAGAAAAACGAAAGCAAAAGCAAGAATGGTGCTCTGGTTGGATATGTTAGCAAAGCTTCTTTGCATTTTCTCCATTGTCAAAGGAAATATATTACGATTGGATGCTTGTAACAAGTTTTACGCAGTTTTCAGTATTGTATACGATAATTCTTTGCTGGTAAATACTGTGTTCTCATTGGTTGAGAATATCAAACTTAATTGACTGTTTGATCATGTGCATGCAATATCCAAAATGCAAATCATTCAGCTACATGGTTCACCATTCACAATGCAGAATACATCATTCTACCACTGCTGACAATAGAAATGTTCTAGAAAAGATGGATGGATGGGTACATTATGAAACAAGGAAAGATGAACCAAATGTAAGTAGAATTGTTGTCGTCAACCATTTATGATATCATCCATACGATTGACCTTATGGATGATGTCGGTGGAGTTTTACTACATAAAAAAGGAAATGTTTGAGTGACTTTGGGTAACGGTTAGTTACACTGAAAGTTTTAGAGGTGCTACATTGCTCCTTAAAGGGTGCCTCACACAGTCCGATTTTGAACACCTATTAGAGTTCCAATTGTATCTGGCACCCCATGATGTAGCACCCATAGGGTGCCAGATTTCTAATGTTTGTTGTCAAGTGGCACCCTTTAAAGGTGCCAAATAACATTTACCGGCACCCTTTATGGGTGCCATCAGTTTTACAGCATTAGATTCAGCACCTTTTAGGGTGCCAATTTACTCCCTTTGAGGGTGCCAAACTAAGTTAGAACCGTAATGGGTGTGCGAAATAGGACTGCTACCTTAGCACCCATTACGGTATCGAAATTGGCACCCTTAATAGCGCTCACCTACTCGCAGCAAGTCAACGTAACGAAACAAAAAAAACAACAGAATTTTATCAACTGATGAGAAAATATATTCAAAAATTATCAAATATATACAATAAATTTTTTTAAATGAATTTTTTCATTAGGAATGAAATATTTGCAGATACGTTCGAACGTTCAGGAACAAGTAATATCAGTTATAATATATATATATAGTTAGAATTAAAAAACATTCAGGAACAAGTAATATCAGTTATAATGTATATAGTTAAAATTCAAAATTGTCCTATCATATCTGATAAGCATAAAAATTATAAAATAACACGTCAAATATTTTAAAAATCAAATGGAACACAAAATCTTAACGATATCTGATCAAATCAGAGTCACGTCAACTTGATAAAGAAATTGAAAGAATTATTATTCAACGTCATATAACGAAATATTAATATTAAAAGACACAACAAAAGCATTTGAAAGAATTCTTTCATGCATTGCTCAATAATCTCAGAAGTATTGACATTCGATAAAATTAAAAAGTATCAAAGTTGAGTCTTATATAAAATAGATGAGAACATCGGTTCAAATATACACACTTTTTTATAAGAATAGTGTTTTTTCGTTGAGGGTGAAGTATTCTTACGATTGGCAAAATTTGAGGGTGAAATATATTCTTAATTTATTCTTATTTTTCAGAGTAAAGTTTCTGTGAAAATGTCACATGTGCACGAGAAACAACTATTTCGCGATGTTTTCCATTGTTAGTTTAAGATAACAGTTGTTATTACTACATACTTAGGCGAAACATTGATACTGTAAATGAAATACATATTATAATGTATCTTCTGTTAAAGATTTGTCTTATTTTGATTTCCATAATTTCTTGATTAACTAACAATTTTATTCTTATTAAACTCACCTAACTCACCCTGGGAATATTCTTAAGATATTCTTACAATTTAGGCACCACCCTGATATTCGTATAGAAGCTATTCTTATAACAAAAGCGTGTATTTAACTTTGGGTCATTTTGGCCATCAGTGCCAGCACTTTTGGCATTGTTTTTGATTGATCCCCAATCTTTAAAACATACTTTTGTATGAAAGATAATGTTCCATACGCTTTTGGGCTATACTCCAAATTAAAAGTATAGGTAGCAGCAAACATCACCATGAAGCTGAAGACGAAGTCATTACTACTGCAGATTTCGTTCCATTCGACCATTACTGTGAAAGTGACAGCTGCGTCCAAAACATCTTTTAATTCATTAATTGGAGAACTGGGCACGATTACGGGTGTCAAACTGTTATCGTCCATAAATCCTGTAGGCGACTCTTTCAATAGTAACATGATAACTATCAATGCGGTGCATATAGTACAATCTAAAAATTATATCAACGTAAAGTTCACATTGGTGTTCGCTTTTTAGGGGAAATTTCCAATACTTTAATAAACGGGGGAGCAAAATAAATGGGGGGAGAGGGTGGAATGGAAAAGTATAAAAGAAAAGATAGTTTGTGTAATACATTTTCCGATAGATGGAGAAGAAAGATGTCAAAGGCTATAAACAACACCAACATAAAAAGCTGAAGCTATCTTACAATGGATTCTCTCAAGTACTCAAATAGCTATCTGAACCAGTTAAAAAATTAAGCAATTGGCAGAAATTTGATATTCTTACATTCTTTTTGCAGTTCTGATTGTGGTTCTGCAATCTTCAGCATCAACGGTGATGTTTTCTCCAACATTTGTTTTGACTGCAGTCTTAAAATTGTAGCAGTGACGCCCTTTATTTCTGTGTAAAACTTTGACCGTATATCAAAGCCAGATACTCTATGAAATTCTTGTAATATCTAGAATGAAAAAAAAAATGATTTTCATACTAAATGTACACAATTTTTTTTTATAAGCAACTCTTTTTAAACAACTGAACTTGATTTGAAAAATTATTAAGCAACTTCAGTTCACTTGTGAGAACAAGCATCTCATAAAAATAAAAAAGTCAAAACACTTAAAAGAAATAAGTGAAGTGCGACCTAATGCTGAGTAAGTTTTTCGCGTGCGCGAGTAAGCTCATTTAACGAGTAACATTCTTTTTAGCTGAGGACACACTTAAAAACTTCAGTATAAATCAAGAGAACAACAAACGCTGAAAATTTAATCAAAGAAAATTAAGCAACTATTAAGCAACTTTCCTGAAATCTTTTACAACGATTTTTTTTTCATTTTATTCTATTAAGCTTTATCTAAAATAAGAAAAGTTTTGAACCATACCTGATCGCCTTCAGTCAAGAGCGGATACATATCCAAGATGGTAGAAAGTTTTTGCAACTCTACGATAAAGGCTTTTCTCCTTTCTGGAAAAGTTCTTTCCATAGCCATTGTTATTAAGTCGTTGTTTCTCCTACCAGGAGTGAGATTTTTTTGAGCTTTTATTTTTTCAACAAAACTCTGGATAGATTTCTCATCCTCCCCCAACATTCGTTCTGGCAAAAAGTTAGCAACACCCCACACATTTTTTTAACTTGTCTGTAGAGGCAGTTCTGGTTCGCTTGTACTTTTTCTTTTTCCGTATTTTTCCTTCATGCTGATTACGACTGGACAGGTTTTTAACGAGCTTTGCCTTCTGAGGTTTTTAAAGGAAGAGCGGATACGATGCTTCCACAACAAAGTTGCATCATGGTTAGGCAACCGTTCCTTTAAATGTGGCCACCTCAACAATATGGCTGAAGCCATATCAGAATATTTTTGCGATGATGGATAACTGTAACAGAAATAACATCGAAATTAACTGATGTATATACAGTATTTACGTTTGAAAATTAGCAATTTTAAAAAAATGCAGAAATATTAAAATAAATTTCAGGAGGAATAAATGATAATTTTACATTAAGTTGACTCAAGAAGGCTGCTCTACCAACATCAACACTTACTATGTGTATTTACAGTCTTTCTAAATTCAATTTTTTTCAAGTCAGCGATTAACTGCCGATGTGAACTAAAATTTTCCTGTTTTACGTCGGCAAACTAGCTTTTCATGTCAGCAAAAGTTAGGGAAAACGCCTATGGAATTAAATTAATGGAAATATATGTCAATAAAATATTGCCGACATGAAACAAATATTAAGGTTATCACGTCAGCATTTGTGCTGACAATTAAAAATGAATTAGAAAGACTGATTTACTGCAAAGATCAAATATCCCAGTGATAGAACAAAGTCAACATTATTACTTACTATGTGTATTTACTGGTAACATCAAATATCCCATCTGTTAACTTGACCCTGTCACTGGGTGTCAGCAATTTTTTGGAGACATGAGTTGTATTTAATGGATACCCAATGGATTTATTACATTGAAGTCATCATGATAACAGACAATTTGTAGGGCATTCTTGTTTTCTGAAAATAATTCATTACTCTTAAAGTTGGTTCCATCTCGATAATCATGGAGTCTGTTGTCATTGACAGTTTGGGGATTTAGTACAGCTCCAATAACATCTTCATGGCCAAGAATGACACACAACGTTTTCAGCACAGGAATATAATGTACAACATCATTTTTCAAGGACATTTTATCAAATCCTACTGGGATATCAACAGGGGCAATGTAACTTTGTTTTTTAGTCACATAAGATTCAAGTGATTTTGACCAATGAATCCTTTGCAGGCACGTGCCATTAAGCTTTCTGATGAAATGATTGTATCCAACTCCAAACCAATATCAATGTTATCATTAAGTAGTAACGTCCTTATTGATGTACAAAAAGCACGTCTTTCAAAGTTTATCATTAATTGCATTTTTTGAATCACAAAACAAGCACAGTCAGTTGTAACATTATAGCTTGTTTTGAGTTCTAATAAAAAGTGTGCAATGACATCGTCATAATTAATTGATTGTTCTTCAAAATTATTGTCTTCATCCTCTTCAATAATACTGTCAGTTGGTTGATCGTATTGGTCAAAACACCCATCAGCTACTTCATCATCATTTCCATCATTGATGTCTTTTCCTTTTAAATGCAGTTCGTAAAACCACTTGTGGTGAGATGAAACATGTCTTCTGAACGATTGATGATTAGTATACGTACGCGGACGATCATATATGTTACATCGGTATTTAAAGTTAGGAAATAAGGCATGCTTGTCCCATTTATTTCTGAGAAGTCTTCTGTATGAATTTGACTGAAACTGACACGGCATGAACTGGCATAAAAATCTCATATCTAGTATGTACTATGGAATTAAAAAGAAAGTTATTCAGTCTTTATCAGTCAGACACAACTGCAAATTTAGTCTAGTAAACTAAACTCATCATTTAAAAAAAAAAAAAAAAAAGATGCAGGGCAATAGCGAAAGCAGGGAAGAGAGACAGGTATCCTTTCTACTGCAAGGTAAGCTATGCTGCTTAAAAATAAGCTATATGCTAGCCTAATTAGGCTGATTTGATCTCCATGTTTTCACTTGACTTGAAAAACAAACAACATACCATATACATGAAAAAATGAGACCAGAGAAAATATGTCAGCAATTGTACTTGGAAAAGAAAAACATTGGACAACAGAAAAGAAAAATAGTAACTAACAGCTACATGTAGTCCCAACAAGACGTTTTCTTCGTTTTCTTGATCTTTCGCTCGCAGCGCGAGAAGCAAATGCAATATTAATCTGAAATTAATTTTTCCTCACGTGATCATGCTTGCGATATATAATTGGTTTATGTTTTAATGTTAGCGTAACTGATTGGCTCATTTTTAAGCGCTGGTTTGCAAAGTAGATTTCTAATCAGCGTCCAAGTTTCATGATAGAGGGTCATCGAATCGAAGTCGGAGAGGAAAGACATGGAAATAAATTTGGAAACAGTTGACAAAAAACATTTAAATAATTTACGAAAGTGTTACGTTTGTAAAATATATATTCCAGCAAAGCAAATGAAAGAACATGTTGAAATACACCGTGAAGGTTTAAGAAATCTGGAGGCAGGGACGTCAATCTGCGAAACCTGCAATAAACGTTTCAGAGGACAATACGAGCTAAATGAACACATAAAAGTCTCGCATGGAAATGTGGTATACTCGTGTGATTCTTGTTGCAAGACATATCGGACCAAGTGTGGACTAGCTAAACATAATAGAAGGATACACAAAGGAAATCAGCATGACTCTCCTCGTGATGTTGATGATGCAATTGATTTTGTAGCTACAATGCACAAGTGTACAACATGTGACACTGTTTTCACATTTAGATCGAATCTGATGCGCCATGTTAAAAAGAAAACATGCCATTTGTATACAGAAAAATTATATTTCTGCGATTGTTGCCGTAAAAACGGTATTGATAAGCGATTCAAGTATAAACGATATTTTAACGAACACCAAAAATCCTTTCATTCAGCCAACCGATATCAATGTGAATATTGCAAACAAACATTTTGCACAAGGTCAGGTCTTGCTTATCACAAGAAGAAGCATCATCAATTACTGATTGGAAAACCAAACAGCAAACACACCAGTGAAGCGAAATAGCTAGACAAGCGATTTTTTTGAAAACTTTATTAAGACATTTTTGAAAAGGTAGAAGCGTGTTCAAGATGAAACATCAAAAATGAAAGTATTATTGAAACAATTTACTTTTGACTCTTCCTTTATCATCTGGTATATCTATATTAAATTACCCGTATACGTCTGTCTGTCTGTCTGTCTGTCACGCAAAATGGTAGCTTAGCTGCGCAAGTAGCGAGACGCACGCAATGCGGTATAAAAAGGACGGGCGAACCCGTGGATTTTTCCACGGGCTAACGACTAGTATAGAATATATCACGTCCTGTGTATATATTTCAAACTATGTTAATTCACTTAATTTTCATGCACATCTAATTTTTGCGCATACCTTAAAGACATAAATTTTTGCGAACAAAAAAGATTGCGTCATAAATTATTGAGACATAAATTATTGCGAATTTAGGCAAAATTCGCAATAATTTGTGTCCGCGAAACCTCAGTCAGGACCTCGATTCGCAATAGTTCATGTCGCAAAATCTAGATTATCTTGACGAGTTGCAAAAATTTATGTTATTTCTGCTATTTTCTGTGATTCTTCCCATTTCCCATTTCTTGTTTTTTACGGAACTTCAATCGCAATAATTTGTCGCAAAATGTTTCTTGAAGCCCCCATTCGCAATAATTTATGTCGCAGAATGTCCTTTTTCAGCCTTCAATGCGCAATAATTTATGTGTCAATCTTTTTTGTTCGCAAAAATTTATGTCCTTAAGGTAGCTTCTGCGCGAACTTTAAGTTGTGCGAAAACATGAATTATTTGTTAGCTGCGCGAAATTTAAATATGCGCAAAATATTTCTGAGCAAAAAGTGTGCAGAAATTAGATGATATATGCCAAAATTTGTGGTCCTGTAGAAGTTTTACAGATGATGTTGTTCTTTTTCTTTTCAGTTTTAAATCAACTTTACTATTTTGGTGACAGAAAAACATTGATATATACTAATATTATTTTGAATATATTTAATACCTGGCTTGAATATAATTGTGTAAATATTCCTCTAATCAATGTCTTTTCTATTGTATTTAGCTTCATATTATACAAACTACTCCACTCCTTACCACAAACTGTAGAACTTGAATAGTTATTATAGAACAGGATAGAAGATGTTCGGCCACTTGCAAAAATATAATAAATAAAAAAAGTGTCTGTGTACGCCATAAAACTGTCAAGAAGTATCCTGATATTGTTGAATGGAAGTCGTCCTAGGCATTGCACCCATGCACGTTAATTGCAACTAAACAAAAATATCTATTTGTCACAACAATATTCTCATATTTTTTGATATGGCACACTATTGTCTCTCACAAGATGGTCAGGTGGGCAAAAATGATGTGGCCTCAACAATTCGATGGAAAGTCAGGATTTCATATACACAGCCAGCCAAACGCCTGTCTTTCCTCTTTTGCATTTCCATAGGCTATTCCGAAAAGACAAGATAAATATTCAAGCTTATCCATCGCATCACTAGTCTGTAACTGTTATAATTTATTCATGCATTGTAACTGACCAACTCAATATGGTCGTTCCTTACTAAAAATAAATGTAATTATTTGATATTTCATTGAAAGAGGAATGTGAAAAATTTCAATGTTGCGGTAGCACGAGCTAATTCACGCTGCACTCTAGCTTACCCGTAGATCATTTCACTTTGTTCCCATGGTCTATCTACCTGCGCAAGGCCAATACTCTGAGAGGACTGTTGACCACAACACTAGTTTAATCGTTCGGTACACGAAGCGCTGCATGCGCCGGCGTTTTTAAAAATCAGAAAAACCAATACGTACAATTAGGAGGAACAATGTGGACACAGTAGACGTATATCATTTTTGAACGCACAATACAATCTTTGAACGCATAAAACAATCTTTGAACGCACAATACAATCTTTGAACGCACAATACAATCTTTGAACGCACAATACAATCTTTGAACGCATAATACAATCTTTGAACGCACAATACAATCTTTGAACGCACAATACAATCTTTGAACGCACAATACAATCTTTGAACGCACAATACAATCTTTGAACGCATAATACAATCTTTGAACGCACAATACAATCTTTGAACGCACAATACAATCTTTGAACGCACAATACAATCTTTGAACGCACAATACAATCTTTGAACGCACAATACAATCTTTGAACGCATAATACAATCTTTGAACGCACAATACAATCTTTGAACGCATAATAGGATTTATGGTTTACAACACCCTAAAGGGTGCTATTAAATATATTTTATCCGCTAAAAATGTAGCACCCATAGCAGACTTATTTGACACCCTAAAAGGTGCCTAGATGCACCCTAAGGGTGCTATTTATTTTAGCACCCTTAAAGGAGTCATACAGCACCCCTAAAACTTTCAGTGTAGTCGACCCCAACTTATTTCTTCTCTTAAGCTAAATATTTACTTTGACAAAACTGGATCATTTTCGAAAGTACATTGCTAATATTTAGTTAGCGATGTCAAGCTTTCCGTTTTTTTGTTAAAGGAAAATGTGAAAAGTTCAAAGAAAACATACCATAATATATACTGAAGAAGATAACTGATGTTGCATTTCCATTATAACTTTGAGGCTAAATAACTTAAAAACGGCTGTTGACATCAGTTGCTTTATCCCCTCGTTGGTAACTAGACTCCACATGAGCGCAGTATTTGACGAACGGTTTGGTAATTACAGGATTTGGAATGACGTCATCAACCCTCTGATTTCGAAACAGATCGGTTGGCGCAGCGTTAGAAAATTTTCCTAATTTTAGTCTAAGTCAATTATGTTGGTCATCTTCACGTTTTTCTAAGTTGACGGCAGATACGGATGTAGCGTATTAATTTGTAGGTTAATGAAATAACCCGTGAAAATACGCCAAAATAAGCTAAAATTCACACAAAATTAATGTTGGTGACATGGTGTTGGTGTTGGTGTAAAGAATGATCCGTCCATGTACCAAAAAAAATTAAAGCTTTGTTTATTTGTTGCCTCTGTTTTGCTGGAACGGAATCGCTAAATGGAAATAATGTATATAATCGTCTGATTTCGACAGTTAAGGGTAAAGCTTTCCTGATGACAAAAAAATTGTACATAAAAAGATAATTGCTGGAGTCCTTAATTTTTTTTTGTTCAAATATTCGCCTCCTTTAATCAATGTGATATTTCTCCGGGCTTAAAAGTCATTACATACGATGGCCCCTATAGCTCATTTCTCTTCTAACTTTAAAAAAACTTCTTTGCTATGATTCAAACAGTTCTATTCTGTATATCCACACTTCTTTTCTGTATTTTGACACTTCTTTTCTGTACTTAACACTTTTATGCATGTGACCAGAAACTTTCATTTCACAACTAAATTTAAAAATCTGGTCCGCAATTTACGCCCGTGGTCTGTATTTTTTTTTCTTTTCACTTTTCGCGAGAGATTCAGATAAAACGTGCTCAATTTACCAACAACTTTATAATTGCAGCGGTAGGTCCTGGTGCATGTGCATGAATAAAATTAATATCACGAATTAATTCACCTCATTAGCAGGGTTTTTTAATTTTAATTGATAGACATAATAAATGGCAAAATGACTGCCTAGAGTCCTCAAATTTGAGCAAGCATATAGTATATAGCATATAGCATATAGTATAGGGTTCCCTCGAGGAGCGATGTCCAAAAATTCTTGGATAGGGAAAACGTTTGAATTAAGGCTAACGTTATGCAGAGAATGCACAATATAGCGATGTCCAAATTCTACACCAGCAGCGAGGCTGTAAATTCTTCCATTGGTTGGCGTCTAATTATGTTATGTAAATTCCAACTTACCTTTTCCAAACTTATGCATCTACCCTGCAGCCTATATTTTTTGCATGCCATAACACCTGGTTTGTAGGAGCCAGGAAAAGTATCGCCGAGTGTTTTAATGTAAATTTCAGCAAGGTTGTTGTTGTTTGGCTCATCAAAAAAGTATGATACATGCTTTTTCTTTTATAAGAATGTGCTATATAAAGAATATCAGGCTGTGATTATAAGACTAAAACAATAGAACTTTTGTTTGGAACAATAGAAGAATAAGAACAATAACAAGCCTGGTTAGAATTTTGTTAGTCTTTTAAAAAAGTGTGTGAAGATAAAGAAATGCCAAACAAAATACCACAATGTATTTTTATCTAATGTGCATGGTCCACTAATATAGACACTAACTAAGAACAGGGATTTTTTTTCATGGCCTGGAGCCAGTATGCCATTTATCAAAAAACTTGAGTTAACAAAATCCAAATCAATCAATATTCCGGACCAGAATTTGGTCTGTGAAATTTTTGGGGTTCATGGAAGAGAATTGTTTCACACTTTGGAATAGAGATGTTTCGAATAGAAGGGAAGATTTCAGAGGAAAGAAGAAGTGAGCCATCATTATTACACAGTATGATTTTCACGATAACTGTCCGCTAGACATTCACGAGCAGATAATGTCTTTTCTAGGCAATTGTAGAGGAGGTAATATTTTATAAAGACTCAGCCTCAACCTCATCCCCAGCGCCTGTTGTCTCTTTTTATATCGAAACGAAAAGACGAACACCACTATCTTTATTAGATCCTGAATTTAACCATACACCGGGTTGGGCTCTCAATCAAAGTGTGACTTAAAATATGATTGTGTTCAACTTGTCTGGAGTTTCTTCATAGCGTGTCCATAGGCCGAGCAAGAATCATTTTACTAAAAATCTTCTTACCTTTTTCATTATTTGGTCAAAATTTGTAGGTTTTTACTCTTCCTCAAAATCCCTGTGTAATTTTTTATGCCTGTCTAAAAGTAGCTACTCCATAACAAGTTTCAAGTCAATAATTTTATTGATTTGAAACTATTGCACTATTATTCCACTTTCAATTTGCTTGAATTTGGCCGGATTAATGTGCATTCAATGATAAGATGTCTCTGATGGTTAACCTGCCGCAATTTTTATATTCTTTATTGTAACCAAAACATATAAAGTATTAAAACATTCTCGGCTTAAAGTCCATTTTCCATGCTAGCATGTGTTAGATGGGGTATATTAATGACCTTCTTTCATTCTGATCTAGACTGTGTTAGATCTAAACTCAAATTTCTCTGCATCAAGTCTGTCCCTATTATTTTCCTCTAAGTCTTTCTCGGTCCACCTCTGTGTTTTGCATAAAGCCTTTTTCGACATTTTGTGGCAAGAACCTAGCTAGCCAAAAACCAACAGCAGCACTGAAAGCAGGGGGAGGGGTTGTAGATAGTAATACATATAAATGACGGCGCTTAATAGTATTCAGAATCTGCTTCATTTAATGTTTTTATCAGTTCAACCGTTTTAATTCTGTCATACATGGACGTTTTATGAATCTTGTCACAACGATTGAATCACTTACTCAAATATCAGAAGGCTATTACTGCGCTGAGGGATTAAACAAGTGAAACTAAGTTAGTTCAAGAAACCTAAGTATTTCTTGTATTGTGTAAACCGAACTGGTATCAAAACTTTATTGCACATTTTGCAAATACAGCTTTTACTTTGCGTAAAACTTAATTATTTTTTGCGTAATTTTTATTAAAAAGTGCATACCGCCATCCAGCTTATCTAAGAGCATTTTGAAGTATTTGTACATAATTTTTTTTTAGAATGTTTCTGTCGTTCTCACAACTGCCCCTATAGATGGTACGAACTTGCAATTTTGTATTTATTTAGATGTACTACATCTAATTGGAGAGAAAGTTAAACAATCTTTGTTTTCATATTCATTAGTTTTTTCACTAGCTTTCAAATTTTAGGAATTCATTATCATTACTATTATTTTCCCCGGATAGCCTCTTTAGTTCCTAATAGAACTGTTATCATTGAGGGTCCTGCAAAGGGGGTCCTAGTGGATTTAAAGCTCCCATTTGAGCTACGGAAGGCGTACAAGCACAACAGCCGCTCAACTAGACAACCGCCTAGGATATCAATCCTATTCTAATGCTGAACGTTGCAGAAAGGATCGATTCACACTTTTATAGTCTTTGGCATGACTCGGTCAAAGTTTGAACCCAAGACCTTCCGCACTGTAGGCGAACGCTCTACCACAAGGCCACCATTCGGTTTCTAGGTTATTTAAGACCCTGTGATGTCTATATTAATTGCCACCAATTCGATGTTTTATTTTTGTAATAAAAAAAATAAAAAAAATTGGCATAAACTTGTTGCACATACATGAGATGAATAGACATTCTCGGAATTCATTAAAAATTTAAAAGAAAGTTATTGTGTATTTGAATTCTTGATATATTCTGAAATTATCAAAATCAAATTGAGCTATACTACGTCAAATAAAAGCAAAAAATATTAAAAATTACACGTTTTAGAAAACATGAAATTTGGGAATAGGTCTATTGTTTTATATTTTTATCATCAAAGACGCATCCGTAGAGTTCAAACCGCATGCACGTTTCGAATTTAGAAGTTTTGGGAACAATCGTCAAGTGATCTGCATATATTCCTGATTCCAACTTGTTGATCACTAATGAGTCAGTATCCGTGTTCGCTGTAAACTCCTAAAATGCAAACAAACGCAGATTTGTCAAATTTTCTGTGATTATTTCATCTTTATTTATACATACAACTAACTAATTTTTACATCTAACTTAGATTCATTTATTCTAGGTCCTTTTTCTCATCCTGTAAAATTCAATTTTCCTCAATTCTGGCAACAACGTTATGTTCTAAAATCAAGCAACTCCAGGATTGCTGTCATAAAATGGGACTTATGATATACTGCCTATATGATGGCTTTTTCATGAAGAATTAGATTTTTCAATAGAATAAGAATTTTGAAAAAAAACGACAGGTTATTATCAAATTAGTCGTTAGTCCCGTGGAAGAATTCCCGGTACTTAGATTTTCGCCGGTCGTACATTTCCCCGCATCGCTATCGTGCATTCGTAGCACAAACTGGCGAAACTTAATACCCTATTATCAAACAGCAAGCAGTCTTTTAAATATGTTAACTATTGTATTACTGAAGTAAAAAGTCAAAGAAATCACCTTTGCATGCGTTCCGTCTACACTTAAGTATCTTTTCATTTTTCCCTTATAACGGTACCTCATCTCATACGATTTTACCCATGTGTTACCTCCATTGAGACCTAAAAATACAACGTAAGTAAAAAAAATGAATTGTGCGGAAAATCTTAATGCTATGGGGAGGACGCGATTGTACATTTAAAGTCGTTATACAAGCTCTTCTATTGTGTTTGTGCTCACCTTTGGTTCCAATTTTATTGATGTAATACGGTCTCTTAAGATCAATCTCAACAAAACCATCATAAGGGGACACAGGATCTGCACACCAGCCGCCGGCACTGTTTGGGCCTCTTTTTGTAGAGATTCGGGCATTATTTGGTGTGTAGTAACCATATTTGGCACTAATCTTGCTTGAAAATGCATGAAATTGATCATCCTTGAAGCGGTTCTTGTCGTCAAGTCCTAAGGTAAAGTTGTCAACGATTATTTATCCAAGTGTGAGTGTTTGGATAACATCACTTAACGTTTTTCGCTATATCAGGAAATGCATGTAAATGGAAAAAAGCCCAGGCTTAAAGTATCTCAAAAGAGGAAAAAAGAAAGTGAAATGAAATTAAACTAATTAAAATTTCAAAAGAAATAAAACATATCTGTGAAAAATAAATAAAATTATTGATTTTAGCAGTTAATATTTGGAAAGACGTTCACCAATTGACTTATAGCAATCCTTCCTTTTGAAAATACATCCGTCCTCATCTGTTCCATCGTTGCAATCTTTCTCCTGATCACATCGCCAGTCAGATGGGATACATTCCTGGTTTTTACAAATATGGATTGCTCTACAATAATCCAATGCCCGTACCTCCACCGGCAAGTATAAAGTAACAATAATTATCAATGATTTAGCGAATATGCCAATCATTGTTGTTCTTCACTATCCTTTTAAAGTTTGTTGATTAAAAGAATACTTAAAATTTGATCTGTGAACCTATATTATTAACATGTTCAGTGGCCAGGCCAGCTTATTTATTCATGCGCGTATTTGTGCATTCTTCGGGAGAGAAGGTCAACTTCCGGCTTTGCCAAAAAACAAGTATCTTTTTAGACGCTCACTTGAGCGTATAATTTCAGACATACCGATCAATGCTGAATGATTGCTTAAACCATGCTTAAACCTATTGACTACGTTGAAACCAACATTTACCAGGGTTGAAGTTGGATCATAACGTCAATGAAACTCTAACCAAATATAAATGAATTCGAAGTACCATTAAATTGGATTGCGTTAAGATAGCTTCGAGATAAAACGGCGCTCTCTGTTTTATCAATCACGTGTTACTTTAACTTAACATTCTCACAAACTAAGAATATTTTAGTACGTTTCTGCTTAATGTCCGATTAGAGTTATTTCTACACATCGGCGTAAAATTCAATACTTTGCACTTTTTTAGAACCAAGAACCAACGCTTAGAACCAGGTTTATTTCGTCAAAGCCGAGAGGCCTAGAGAAAACCAAGTATGCAAGCCGAGGAGGGTCAATCTCAAAAAATATTTCAAATCGAAAAATATAATTTAAATCCATAGTCGAAATATCTTCAAATCGAAAAATATTTTTTAAATCCAAGAATATTTTTTAAATCAAGAAATATATTTCTAATCCGAGAATATACTTCGAATTCTTTTTCAAAAAGGGATTACTTGCTCTAAAATTGGCAGCTTCAAATTAATAATAGCTTTGCTTTGGAAAATTCCCGCAAAAGACTTTGGTTTTGGTTGCACGCAGGTTAATTTCGGAATCCCAGCAGAACCCGAAAGAAAAAAGCTCACGAAGGCCATTTTGATTTTGGCGGTAATGATGTCAGCTTTTTAGGTCTCTTTTCGACCTTTTTCTCTTCTAAATACTTCGTGTCTATAGGAATATTTATTTTCTGTATGTTTTCACATGCTAAGATGAATATATATATTATCACGTTTTCTAGCCATGTATAGTCTAGTTAACTAAGCTTTTTTTGAGGATATCAACTTCCGTTTCTTAATTTTTCCAAACCTACTATTCCGATTTTCTGGTGGTAAGAAAAAATATGCTAGGTCTCCTGGCTAAGCCATGTATAAATCTTAAACAAATCAATTTTAAGATTAATTTGAGGCAGCATCCTGCTGAGAAGTGAGCTATAGTTAGTTATTCCTATTATGTTAAAGTTTTTATTAAGTCACACTGCGAAGCAAAGTATAAGTGTTTAAGTTTTGCCTTACCGTTTCTTAATTGTCATGAATGGCCGAACGCACCATATTGAAAGTAAAATAAGGTAGTTTTTTATTTAAAGGACACGCGACCATGAAGAGGCAAATAAAAAAGCCATAAATATAAAGGCATACCGACGTGATGGGTTCATAAACGAAACATATTTATTAAAAAAGAACGTAAAATTGACATTTATTTTATCGTAAGTTTTGCAAAAGACGCAAGTTATGGCCTTTGGAATGCTGTTCAGCTTCGGTTATAAAATTTATTCGAAGTTTTGTTGCAGAAAAAAAATATCTATCCAGAGTTTAAAGTTATGTTTATGTTATGAATATGCAGAAAGTTATTCAGAAAGTTAAGCATTAATTAGTCTCGACTCAATGAGTTTTATGTCCTTTCGCCAAGCTATTCCGTTTTTACATTCATTGACACGTGTATACAAAATTTCTGTTCCTCGTTTTTTTTTGGCAGAGAGATTCTATGCTCAAAAAACGGCAGATATATAAGTGGTAAGTTTTAGAAACAATAAACACTTAAAACTTCTAAGCTTTCTTGTTTGGTTTGGTATAAAAATTTTTTATCCTATCCAGCTTTATTTATTTTTATGTTGGGCTTGTGGCTATCTAGCTAGCTCTTTAGCTATCTCTGGCTAAAAAGGTCTAGCCGAATGCAGTTTGGCTACAAAAAAATTCTCTATCAATAATTCTGATGCTAAATGAAGTTAGGTAGCTAAACCTTTTTTACTGTCATAGAAACTTATCCCACAAAATAAGATTCCTGAGTGATTGTGTTAGCTGGACAGGGTAACAACAGGCTGCTTATGGTGTTTTTATTTGAACTGAAGCTATGCTAAAGGATTTTTAAAAAGGATTATTACGCCTATGCATGTGCGACATGGTCTTCCTGTACCAAGCGCTTACCAGTTGCATGATTAATTTTTTTTTTGAAATTTCAAGGATGTATGGCACATTTTAAAGCTATGCAAAACGTCACCTGGCGTTCAACGCTTAGTACATTTATTTGTGGCTTTACCCGGCGTTCCGACGTCGTGTTCCCTAGGTAGTCCCTTATAATAATACAGAAAGTGTGTGCATCTGTGTCAACTTCGTCCCCAGGGGCTTTAGCTTTTTTTATATCGAGGCCGGCTAGTTTAGCCGTTAAGTAAGCGCTAGCGGCCTTGACATAGGCAACAAACCCTGGGGACAAGGATGGCATCTGTGTGTCCGTAACAGACAAAGTAAATGTATTCAATTTCCTTTGATGTAGCCAAAAAAGCGTTTCTTATGTTTTAACTGCCTAGATGTTACGACACGACGTCTATGTGTTTAGACTGACGTCAATTAGCTAGTTCAATAAAAATAGTGAAGTCATTCCATTGCAATAATTCGGAGAAGGGTGGAACCAACTGACGTCATCTCCTACGTGGATAACTAGGTACTACGTCGAAGAAAATGAAGACTAATTTTCTTAAACTGCGTCAAATCACCCGTTTTGTAACACAGAGGTTGTGGACGTCATCAAAATACGCTTAAACCCTAATATCTCTTCAATCCTATACATTTTCGTGATCATGATTTCAAACTCTGTAAAAAAGATAATAGGTAAACAATTTTCTTAAAAAATTTTCTTTTGTCATCTAAATTCAAATGACGTATTTTTCTATTGTTTCTCTGCCTAAGTGGATTTTTTCACGGGTTAAATGACTAGTTGCCGAATTATTTGACATTCAGAATGCGTTTGTTTACATTCCAGCGAAATAGCGTCACACCAGTTAATAATTTACCGAACAGAAACTCTTCATCGACACTATCATGGCGGCGACCGTAGTACCACTTTGACTTTGAGTATCTCGAGAACCAAGGCTCGTAAATGTAAAAAAAATCACATAGTTCTTATTCACACCATAATAAATAATTTAAGCCTTGTTATCAATCGTTAGTTTTCCTTTAAACTTTTATTTCCTTTGTATAGATATGGCATTAAATTTCTGTAAATATGACGATTAACCGCAGTGAAAAGATGAATCATCTTTATGTTCATTCTGTTTAATTGATTTATCCATAAAGTTACAAGAGAATGCCAAGATAATTTGTGTATTTTGCAGATTTTATTTATTTTAATTAAGTTGGGTCCAGTTTGTGAAGAGAGAAAACCATGTAAATATGGAAGATGTGTGGATACATGTGATGAGAAAGGATACAAATGCAAAGGTAATTTTATCTATCTTCTAATTTGGTGAGTATTTTAGGAAAGGTTAGTATTGTAAAAGTTAATGCAATTGTTCAACCTATTCTGTCTGGAGGCGGATAAAAATCTAAATTCAAGAAATTGGGAAAGATTAAGTTTATTCAACCAACTTCTCCTGGATATTTTTATTTATTTTAGTGTATGATCTACATCTTGAATTTGTTTCTAGTCTCTTGACTTACGAAAAAGCACCAAAGATGTCATCTTGTGGGCTAAATAAATAGCCCTGTTATATCTTTTTCTTATATTAGAGCACTAGTTTGCCTGATTATCTATTACATGAAGGGTTTTTTTTACTACGGAAATGAATAGATGAGGTATTAGTGTTCGAAATATTACGTAACAAGGGGGTGTAGGTGGGTAGTACTAGATCTGTTACAATGCGTTACAAGGGGTTGGGCGTGGGTTGGGGGGGGGGGGGGTGTGTTAGTGGTAAAAAAAATAGCGAATTTGGGTGGTTACGTAATTATTTAATGGCCCCTAATACCCAAAAGAGCCGATTGTAATTAATTTTAGCCATAGTTTTCCGTATGCATACTAAATAATCGTTTCAAGCACAGCAAAAAGTCTCATTTTTCATTACAAACAAAAATTACTGTAAGTGTTTATAAATTAAGATTGCATTAATAATACTATTATTTTTTAGACGAATGGACTTTATTAAAACCCAATGTTTGCTTCGGAGCACGTAAAAACCAGTTTGGAACATTAAAATTGCAACACGATTCAGTTATGACTGGTGTAAAGTTGGTGAATGTAGGTGGAGGCGGTGTAAAATGCAAAGAAGGTACGCCAACGACAAAGTGGGGTTGTGACTTAGGTGGGGTTTTCGTCTTAGAAAATGTTGGTGTTGTCATAACAGATGACAGAAACGAACATCTCTATCCATCCTTAAAATATCACAAAAAATACGGGTTTTTTCACATACCAGGGTACAATGCCAACTCTCCCTCCTTGATCTTCAACGAAACTTATCACACTGTTCATAAAAATCAACAATTAAGATTGCACTATGGAGAAGCTTTGTATGGTAAGGATGGGTATATCAGCGACAACGATGGTGAATCATGCGCTGATATTTTCGCAAAATTATGTGATGTATAAACGATATGCTTTATGCCAACTCCAAGCTCGTCATTTTAATCACCTGGCCGTGTCAAGGTGGCTGTAAGTAACAATTGTACACGAATAGGAAACCTCGAAGCAGTAGAAAACTTTAAACTAGTGTAAAATAATTGGAGGGAGATAACTAGTGCCGTAGTAAGCCGAGGGGATGGTGAGCGTTTACAAAAAGAGCATAAGAATAACAATATCATTCCTCTGTGCCTGTATAACCAATCCATTGCGTAGACTTTATTGAATTTCAATGCGTTTTCCAGCAATTTTGAGGTCGTAAATTTCAAAATCTTCCCCTCTCGGGCAAAGTCATCTTTTGTCATCCAGGTTACACCCCGTCCCCCGTCCTGTACTCCTACCCAAACAAATTTACTTCCTACGGTACTGTTAATCTTAGTAAAACTTATCAACCAACACTGATAATATTGTGATTATTAATGATCTTTTATTTCATGATTAATTTGTGTGGAAAAATAAAGGACCATGGAATTTAAATCTCATTATTTGCACACCTTCTGAAAAGAAATATTCGCGCACTTAATTTTTGCTTAGCCAATTATTTTCGCTCTATGCAAAAATAGAAGTGCAGGAAAATGAATTAAGCCAAGCTTACTCTTACAGTCATGTGCGATTCCTGCTCATCTAAGAACTTTTTTTATGTTTAACTTTTCATATTTTTTTATTGTGTACAGTCTCTCTAATTAACGCACACTCTAAAAAGCGGACACCTCCAATTAACAAACAAATTTCATTACACCAGACAAATCCTAGTCAAAGTCTCATAGAAAACTTTCTAAATAGCGGACAAGCAATTAGCGAACACTCCAATTAACGGACACATTTTTTTCACCAAAAGACCTTTTTGGTGATTTTTCCTTTCTAATTAGCGGGCACCTCAAGAAATTTTTCAAATTCTTTAAAATTTTATTGGTCAGAGTAAAGAATAGACCTATTTCCATATCCATTTTCGTTCCGCGGAATATACATACCAAAATACCGAATAACATGAAAACGAGATTAGTTATGAGCAAATTTTTAGTTTGCAGCGAAGTAGTGCAGATATGGTTTGTTTACTTGCAATATTTGCAAAATTAATTTGTCTTACAGATTGTTATTAACATTTGGTGATAATATGGGATAATAGCATGTATCATTGGGTCATTCTAATGCTTTTGTTTATTATTTTTGGTGTTAAATGAGCTAGGTATTAGCTAGCTTTGAATAAGATATGAGTAGCTAACTATTTGGCTGACTAACTTGTTCCAAACAAACATGAAAGTTCAAGCTGTTTACCAAAATTGGTGATGTTTCTGGTATATCCTGTGTCTCCAGTTATTGAGTGTACCTTATTTTTTAAACAACATCTGTGAAAATAACATTAACCAGGCTTACTGACTGTGGTTTTAAAATAGTATAGTTGAGTTGACCTTGTGGGTGCCTTAACTTGTTAAATTTTTTTCCAAGTGAGGGTAGTTTTGGAAGTATTTTTAACTCACATTTTACACATTTGTGATTTCAGAATTAGGATATAAATTTGACTTGGTGGGAAAAATTGGACTTTAAACTTTCCTTGAAATGTTCTTGCTTATTTGTGTCAAATTTTAAGCCTCTATCGTAGATTGTATTTCGTTTATAAAGAAAAAACATCAGGTACAAAAGCAGACCTGATTCTTCGTACCTATGCTTACATGGCGGATGGGTCAATGAACTCTAATACCAAATTAAACGGCTTTTTTAAAAGCCACAAACTTATAAGAAACATTACATTTGGCTAACAACTTTGCTTGCACCACTTCTCAACAATATTTATGACAGCTTACATTCCTCAAGTGAACTAAAAATATTTTTTGATACTTGATTGGCTGCTCAGTGTTTTTTAGTAAGTAATCTCGGTTACTGATTGGGTGCTAAAAATGTAAACAAAAGCCTCATTGGCTCGCAACATCTATTAAATGTTTATTTGCGTCATGGCGCTCCGTCGCTTGGCTTATTTTGTATCTAATAGAAATTTCCGTAATGTGTAATAAATAATAATAACTACGGTGAAGACAAAAATACCTGAGATTCTTAAAACAAATATTAAAAAAATATAGTGTAGCTAGTGACAAAATATAAAACATTCCCAACAACATCCAACGTTAGCCCTAATGATATTTAATGGAATATTTGTGGCTATAAAAATAACCGTTTATATTTGAGAGGCATAGTAGTAAGTAGAGTGTAAACAAAAAAAGAAATCTCTGTGTATGAGTATTTATGTAGACCTTACTAATGTCAATTTAAGGAAGCTAGGTATGATATATTTAGTTGGAGTTGTTGTCATTTGATGGAGGACATAATGGTGGTAAAAAATTTGTTAGGTAGCTGCACACTGTAAACACTTGATTGATAACTGGTGATAATGTCAATGGGATAGTACCATCTAATATGTGGTAATTCTTTATCCTGCCAATAGCTCTTTCCACATGAATTCTGACAGCAGCTATTTTAGCAGTGTCTTCACTTTCTTCTGCTGTAAGTTGATCACGCTGTCCTTTAAACGGTGGAATGTTTAAAGCTACACCATCAGGTAATATGTCAGCAATATCAAAGCAACGATCAGCCATGACATTATCACCATGGTTTAGCATACCCAAGATGCCACATTGCTTTGTTATTTGCTTATCACTGACCCTGCCAGCCCATAAGTCAGATACAAATGTGACACCTCCGTTTGGGGAAATACCAACTAAAGCTTTCCAAGTGTGTATTGGGACCATGTTTGAGATTGTGATACCATAGAAGACGGAGTCTCAATAAATATTTCTGTGCCATCAATGATTACTCGTGTTGTTTGGAACTCTTTAAATTGTTTCGGCATATATTTTCATATCATTGCTTGAGAAGGAAATGGAAACAATAGTGGAAGTTCGTGGGACAAAAAATTTATCCAAGTGGTAAAAATTTTAGAAACATGACTAGCAGAAATATTAAATCGGTCAGCAATATCAGCAACATATAATCCAACTTTCAACCGTAACAACACCAGAAAAAATTCATCAAGCAAAGAAAGAGACCGTTTGCGGCCAGGTTTTAAGAAGTTATTTTTTGAAGTCTGATAATTTAGATTACCAACATCCTTTTTGAGAGAACTGGGTCCAGTCCAGTAATGCATACGACATAACTTTGGCTCCAAATATTTATAAACGGACAAAAGTGATTCATAATTTGGAAAACCAGTATAAAATTTAATGGCTTGTGGATCATCTTTGATTTTTTCCAAAGTAAAAAGATTATTTTTATAGCTTGACAACTCATTGTTAATTTTAACAACACTGTTCTGCAACAAACAGATTTTATTAGAAAGTTGCTTAATTTTATTTTCCATCTCCTCCTGAAGAATACAAATATTCACTAAAATATTTTGTGTTAAATGGACAGTAGTATGAATGATCATTAAGTGCATCAAACTCGTTATCTTGTACAGCATAAAAAGCATTATGGACAAAGGAAAAATCAGTCTGGGTTCCAACATCAACAGAAAATGGAATATTCTCCTCCAACAATGAACTTTCGAACAAAGGTACATGGTAATTTGGTGATAAAGGTGGAGACATAAGGGTACTGTTAAATGTTGTTGTTGAAGATACATTTACAGAGTTATTACTCCTTAAAGTGACATTACTTCTATCTTTCAGTAATGGTCTTGGTGACTTTGCAGAAGTAAAACTTGAATGGAGATTTATTGATGGCTTAACCCCTTTGTGCAATGTCCATCTAGTTAAATTTCTTTTGTATTCATCTTCTTTAAAGTGTAAATGGCAAAGACGTGTATTTTTGTTTACAGAAAAGCTATCTCTACCATCATGTCGCTTAATCAAATTACACCACACCTTTTTTTCGGGATTATTTAAGGGAAATTTAAAAAAATGAAACGGTGTTCTTTCTCCGTTGCTATCATAATAAGTGCTACCACATCCAAAGGCTGCACACTCAAAACCACGAGAAATTTTCCTTTTTTTTGTTATACTACTACTACTACTAGCCTCGCTGACATCTCCTGAATTCATGGTTATATAAAATATCCAAGTAAAAGCTGTAAATAGACCAAACTTTGCGATAGTAACAGAGCTGCTTACTGAAACACAAGGCAAAAATTAAGTTTGCTCATAACTAATCTCGTTTTCATGTTATTCTGCATTTTGCGTATGCATATTTCGCGGAACCAAATGGATATGGAAATAGGTCTATTCTCGTTTATTAACTTTTTTTTATTTACTTTGTATAGTTTTATATAGTATAGTATATAGTTTGTTGGTATTTTGAAACAAAAAACGTACTTTCATATTTTTTCTTGTGTTGACATAAAAAAACTTTGTATATCTTAAAATCTAATTTTTCTATTCTTCTAGTCTGAAATAATCCAATTTTCTCCCAAAACCTCAAAATACATCAATTTTTTGACTCAACAACAAATATTTGCCCAAAAATAGTTAACTTTCTAAAAAGCGGATACCTCTAAATAGCAGATTTTTTTGCACCAATGGTGTCCGCTAATTAGAGAGACTAAGGTTTGTATGAATTAAAATACGCACCATTTTAATACGTAGTTTTTAATTCGAAACACTGACAGCTTTTTATTTCTTATATACTATTAGTGATGTACGTTTTCAAATACTATTTTGCAATTAAACAATCAGAAATCTTTTACCATGTGTGCCTAAAATTTTATCCAAAATTTTAGGCACAAATTGTAGTTTTTTTTCGTTTTCGTATGGGCAGTTTCATCAAACACATTTGGTCCCATCTATTATTGAAGGTTTATCATTTCTTGAACATGATAGTTTAGTAGAGGACGTTTCAGGAGATCCTTCTTCCATCATCGGGCAAAGTAAAATGATGTTGAGCATCTATTTATATAATTACAGGGGATTTAAATTCATAAGAACTAATCAGAAAAAAGATGTTAATTAGGGTTAATTAAAGTAATTAATAGAGTTCTTCGGACCTAGACGGAATTGACTACTTTAAGGGCCGAAACTTTCGCGTTTTTCGCGTTTTTGGCCTTTTTTTGCGAAATTTTTGCCTCTGGAAATTTTAAAACAGCAAAACGCAAAAGTTTTTCCATGCGAGATCATAACCAATTTAAAAAACGCATCTTTTTTATTTACGCGAAAAAAATCTTTTATTCCCAAGCAAATTTAAGGCCCCTCCCTGAAATTCGTTGTTATCATAAAAATCAATGACACATGGATGGATATTATTAATACGTATACAATCTTTTCCTTTTTTTCAGTCTATTACATAAAACTTTTATCTGATTTTATTTTTTTTTGCGATGTTAAACATTTCTCTAATATCTTTATTTCCTCCAGTACTTGTCGCAGCTTTTTTTTTCTATTTTGCACTGAAACAGTTGGAGTGTTCACAACTGGGGTAAGGTCATTACAAAATTGAAAAGGTTGCCAATGGCTCTGTCTTCTGCAGGTTCAATATAAAGATCCGTGACCAATAAGCAAAATTTCGCGGTACATTGGTGAAGATGCTTTTTACTTTAAACAAAGCAAGAAAAATTATAAAATTTTAAAAAAAGAATTTAATTTTTTGCTCATTCGCGAAAGTTTTTTTACGCGAAAATTAATTTTTTCTTTGATTCGCGAGAGTTTTTTCTGCGAAATTTGTTCCAAAAACCGCAAAACTCACTGCGCGCATATGTTCTTGAACTCGCTGTTTAAATTTTCGTTTCGTTTCGCCTATATCTACTACATAGTCTTTACAGGGGATTTTGTAAACAACATTGCTTTGTTCTTCCAGGTTAATTTTGTCTTTTGGTATAAAAAAAGTGTTCCGTAGTGTATAATGTTGCAAATTAATGATGACGAAGGAAAGCGAAGACTGGTGTACTATTATAAGGGTTATACTTGTTGGACCCCCACCCCTTTTTTTTCAGAAGAGAGTAACACCACTGCCTTTTTTAAAAACACCAGTAAAATCTCGCAAAAAGCTTGCTAGATAAGAATTCCTATGGTGACAAATCACATACTGTGGTATACCTGTATGATCTACCAAACTGTCTCTAATTGTATAATTCAAATTTTATTTAACGACATTTTCCGTTCCTTATAAAACCTTCCCAAAAAGTCTCTACAAGTGGAAACTAAATAAAAAGAGCTTTCGGTAATTTAAACACTTGTTTCATAAAAATTGTAACAATGCTAACCTTTTGTGGATTTATGAAAAAGTAATTGGAATTATCACAGTTATGAATTTTTAAATGTGCTCTTAAAAAAAAAAATCTTGTAGGGAACAAGAGAACTACCAACGAGAATGCATTTCACATGCAGCCTATGGAAATTGAACGAGAATACCACAAGACACTACCCAAGGGGGGAAAGAACGGGTAAAAATAATCACTTCATTTAGGAGCAGTGTTTGACCATGGATGTACGTACATCCATGGTTTGACTAAAAGGCAACGAATAAAAGAAGAGACATACAAGAAAATCATTTTGGCCTGCGCAAAAATAGATAGTGGTGAAAAATCTGAGAACATCCTAATTGATGAAAAGGTTACATGAAAAAAAGTGTTATAATTTGTTTTAGAACTACGGTTATCCGACATTTAACAGACATCAGTATTGTTGACAAAGTTTTTGATGATACAAAGAAAGTGGCGACTTTTTCGTTTACTATATCTCTGTGCCAAGTCTGATTCCGTTTGGGAAAACCTATCGTATGTTATGTACAAAATAAAGCTTTTTGATTCAAGGACAAGTATTCTGTGCACAATTCAACAACAGTTTTGATTTGCTAACCCGTGATTTTAAAGGGTTCGTGTCTCTGGTTAAAATTAAGTTTGTGATGACAGGGTCGTGTTTCTATCTAAATTAATTAATCTTGGAATTTTCACAAAAACATATGTTTTCGTATGTAAAAGAAAATTGCCGGGTAACTATTTAAGCTCAACCAGGTAATGAAAGGCTGTCCCCTGTGTTTTTATTTATCTTAAGGGAAACATTTTTCAAAGCCAGCCATTTGCAATAATTTTTTTGATTTTTGTGAAAAAAACTTCAAAACTTGCCAGGTTCGCCAAAAAGGATACACTGTTGTAACGCGAATTTGCGACATAATTTACTTTTCCTCCAACTTATACTGCAAAAAAAAAAATGGGTGCCTGTTTTTGCTATGACTGGGTAAGAGTAGTATGTAGGCTGTATTTTTATTTTAACCAAAGTAGCAGGAGGGTTATTTCTTGAAACAGACATCGCACCAAAATACGACAAACCTGGTATTTTTATTAAACCGAACGGTACATTCTTGGTACTTTCAAGAAGTAAAAACGTATTGCACATGAAAGAAAATGTCAGGTCACTGTGTTTACTAGAATATGGTTACGTTAGGCCGTACTTTTATTTGAACCGCTGTTCCAGGAAAGTTCATTTTTGAAAGTGTAAAGGTAAAGTATGCCTGTACTAAACGCTCCACCCGGATGTGTGGCATGGATGACCTGTACTTAAGTGTAATCTAGCCTTCAACGCCACATCACCTAACTAGTGTATTAATATAATAGACAATTAAATACCACTTACTTTACCAAGTTCAGCTTAGTTCTTTTTTACGATCTACGGTGTTGCGAATTTGTTTGTAACGCGGTGGTGTTTATATAATTGTTATTTCTCGGTGCCCTAATATTTTATTTTTTATTATTGATTGTCTATATCGATATTTTTCTGACATATTCAATTTGTTGGGTTTTTTTCATGTGACATATCGGTTCAAGAAGTAGTAAAAACTGTTGAATAATATAGATATTATCATGTCATGAACAAGCGAGTTTATTCTAGGCTACGTTTCGACAGCTACAGCTGTCATCGACGGGCAATGATCGTAATCATCTTTGGCTATTTATTATTTAAAGAGATAATTAGAGGATCGAAATTAACCAATCAGATCAGATTAAAGTAATTAACCTTTTCACGGGCCCAGATGGAAGCAATAGATTGATTAAAATCTTTCCTTTTTCTAAAAGTTCGCTTTATGTTACGTTTCTTTTTCTAAAAGTTCGCTTTTTGTTACGTTTGTCCCGAACCATTTTTTGCACTTTTTCCTAATTGTTCGCTTTCCGAAGTGCGGGTAATCATATTTCTGGAAGTTGATAGGAAATACTATTGATATGAGTATTTCTGTCTATACTATTTATGGTTTCTTTTACTTTTCTTGCTGTCCAACCAGACTCTCGGTCTATGATCTTTTTATTGTCCCAGTCAATAACATGATCATTCTTCCAGCTATGGTCCGCAATCTCATTTTTGTCTGTATCTGCGTTGCGTACGGCTCTTTTGTGCTCTTGCACACGTTGTTTAAACATTCTTTTTGTTTCACCGACATAAACAGCATCACAATCCTTACACGGGATTTCGTAGACAATATTACATTGACTCCCTAGACATATTTTGTCTTTCGGATGCGACAGTATACTACGTAGCGTGTTTTTAGATTGAAACACTGGCTTTAATTTATGATCTTTCAATACCCGACGATCCCTGGTATATATGGCATACACACTGTAGCTACTGGTTCATTTTCCGCATCTTCCCCGTCACTGCTTTTATCAGTCCTGTTCCTGATTTTCCTCTCAACCTTTTTGATGGTCTGTCTCGAGTACCCATTTGCAAGTAAGGCGTTGTTTATATGAGATAACTCTTTCTTTCGGTCATTCTCTCCACTGACTACATTGAATGCTCTGTCCAGTAATGAGGACACTACACTTTCTTTGCAGGACATTTGGTGATTAGATGTGTAGTTGAGATATTGATCAGTATAAGTTGGTTTGCGGTGTACTGATTCTGATAAGTTACCACTGTTGCGAGACACTAGAGTGTCTAAGAAAGGAAGCGTACCGTTCTTCTCGTGTTCAATTGTAAATTGAATCTTCGGGTGCAAATTATTGATATGTTCATGAAATGCGTCTAGATGTGCTCTTTTTATTATTAAAAAGACGTCATCCACAAATCTTTTCCAAACTCTTGGAGCGTGATCTGCAGTTGTTAAAGCTGTAGTCTCATGAGCCTGCATATATATTTCAGCTACCACAGAGGATGTTGGGCCACCCATAGCCACACCGTCAGTTTGCGTAAAGAAGTTACCGTCAAATAAATACCATGTTTTTGTAAGCACAACTTGGACCAAGGACATTAGTTTGTCAATAGGGATGCGTGTTTTATTCTCATACTCATCATCATTTAGCAGTAATTCCCTGATGATATATAATGTGTCCTTTATCGGTACAATTGTGTACAGTGAAGTAACGTCAAATGATACCATACACTCGTCGTCCTCGATCCGTATGTTTCTGATAAATTCCGAAAACTCTTTCGAGTTTTTACAGTGATCACTCTTTGTGTAATTGCTAAGAATGGAAGCTAGGTATTTCGATAAATTATACAAAGGCGATCCTGTACACGACACGATTGGGCGTATAGAAATTCCAGGTTTATGTAGTTTAGGAAGACCATAGAATCGAGGCGGTGGAGTGTCTGAAGGTCTAAGTTTGTAATACAACCTATCATCAATGCTGTCGTCTTTATTTAAACGTATCAAGATATTCCTTGTGTCACGCTGGTCTGTAAAGTACGTCTGTATTCTGCAAAATACACAATTTGATCACAGTTTTCATTTAGTTTTTAAAATTCCCACGGTATATTTCCACGGTGTCTGTAAAACTCTGTCTCAATCTGCAAAATACATTTTTTGTTTATTTACATTGCCTAGAACGTTTAAAACATTTCTCTATACTTACAGACAGTAAAAGCTAATGCATTTTCATCATTTCAATGATGCTAATTCGATTATATCGTTGTCTGGAAAATGCACTTTATGGTCATGTGATATGCCCGATACGTCCATACCTTATTCAAAATATTATTTGTTATATTTCTATCATTTTTCAGGCCTCGGGAAGAGAAATATTTTATGTGAATATCTGTAAACGATATTTTCTCTACTTTTCATAATGCGTTTATTTTAGTTCAAAAGCTGGTGCGTTTCTTCTTCATAATTGCCCTTTATGGTAACTTCGAATTGTCATAACTTTTAAATGGCTTAGAGCTCTTTTTATGCTCTTTAAAATAATTTTATTAAGTAAAAATGACCTGAAGTGGCTAATTAAGTGAATTTTCCCACAGGACTTACAACTAGTCTTAAATACTAATAATAAAAGGGTTTGCGAATCCGTTGTTTAAGTGGGGAATTCGAAGTAAAGTTCCATATTGACGATGAGGGCTGTTGTCGTTCAAATTCGTGTCAAGAAAAAAGTAGATGGGTACGCATGCCAGCTTTACTTCCTGGTTTTGCTGACCCTGAATTATATCATTGTAGTAAGCATAACTTGTAGGCAAGTAACGTCGGCTAAAAATGTCAGTAAAAATTTTAGTTTGTAAAAAGATTAGTCACTTGCACAAAATTTAGGTCCTTTTTACACGACCGTGTGTTTTTGTTTGTTATCTTAATTACTTTTTAATAAATATTTATAACTGGTCTTTGTAGGAGTGTGTTTATAATTAGTAAGATGATGGATAGTTTACCAGACAATGTTGACTTTCTATGAGAAGAAAGTTTAGTGACATACTATCAAAGCCCCCGTCTCAGATTAACGTGTTTAGCTTTTACCTAGGTGCTATATTGTTTACATTAAGTGTAAGTTTATACAATCACCGAGAAAAAAAGACATCAAAATGCAGAATCCTTAAAATTCAAGACAAATAAAGACGAAAAGTTTAATTAGTTTTTTAAGATATCCAGAAGCGTCTGAGCAATTCTGAGATTTCCAAACCTGTCTTTCAGTTTGCAGACCAGAAAGCTGCACCTTTGGCCTAGACCCCCTCTCTATTTAGATTAAAAATAAGCGGAATCAATCTTTCACAATTAATCACAATCTTTTTTAACCGACATTGCGCACACCAGATAAAAAAAGTAGCGGAAAAATACGCGGCAAAAAAATAATACGCAGTTGCGTGGAATTATGATTTCGGTTTTACTTTAAATAGAAACAACTTGTTGTAATCAGCCGCGGTATTTTTGTATCAATTTCAATTTAAAATGTTAAATTTAAACTGAAAATCTTTGTATCCTCTTATTTCTGAAGCATTTTGGTTATTATACATGTTATATATACATATTTCTGAAGCAAAAACGGTAAAACTTCTCTAAAAAATCGGCAAAAATTATAGTCGCGGCAAAAAATATTAGTCAATCTGGTCACTTTTTGCCAACCTATCTTTTTAACGATATTAAGACGTTTTATCTAGAATGTAAGAAAAACTACTGTAACACATTAGCGGTAGTTTTTCTTACTTTTAACTTGAGAAGAAGAAAATATAAATTTTATTCTTTAGTATTAAGAATAAGTTTTCTTGCTATTCTAAAGAATAAATTTTAGCTAGAATTTTCATCATCTCGCCGAACTTTGCAGTAATAAAAATCGTTTGATGAAAAGATCGCAAGATGTGTTTGGCTTATATCGGCGAATAAACCGAATATAAGACAAGTAAAAGGTATTGTATATATTTTCGCGCTGCTTGTAGATGTACGTTTTTGGTATATCTTAAACTATTTTTCTATTGCAGCATGTATCTGTTATATATAATTTAAAACTTGTTTTTATAGCTACAAGCATACGTAAGTTTTAACAACATAACGCGAAAACGTTTCCATCAATTTCATTTGTTTCAAACTCGAATTTCGCACGCGTCGCGGTTTTCACTTAACATGCCTGTGTTAAAAAGTTATTGTATAAAAGCCTACACGGTGAATTTATCTTCATCGATATACAAACGTGAGAGGATCAGAACAAAAATGCTTTTAATTTTTTGTGTAACCATTATCTTTGGTAAGTCTACGAAATTATTTTTCTGTGACTGTATTTTGACGTAAAACTTTCAACCACTTGATAAACAGAGAAACGGTATATAAAATGACTTTTACTATCCTTTTAGGCTTTCACATTTGCTTCGTAATTATTGTATCTCGAGATGATTTTGCCGAAAATTAAGAAATTCTATGAATTAACTTCTCTTAGTTTTTTCTACCATAACATTAAATTTTCAGACATTATTAACCAGTTCCCTAGGAAACACCTCTAGCTTGACGGCAAACGAATTAAAATTCAAAGGTTGTTTTTGAGGGGCGAAGAAACGGTATTATTGGCGGGGCGTCTAGGCCCCAACTTGCCCCCATTGCTTCGCTGTTAGTTGCTTTATTTTTATAAAATTGTTAGTGTTAAAGAGATACCTTAAGGTTATTTATTTTTGCGGAAATTCATTATCAGTTTTCGCAGATTTTTGCCAAAAAAGTAAGTCTAAATAGCCCTGATCCGCAAAATAACTTTCCGTGAAATTTTCAAACTTGCCTAATCCGCGAAAATATTTTTTCCTGTGAAATTACAGAAGAAAAAAAAAACGCTAAAATTAATTCCCTTAAGGTATTATGTGGTGCTTTAATTCTAGAGTGGACTGGTTTATTTAATGAGCTATAGCCTTTAAGATGAAAAAACGCCCTTTTTTTACTCTCCATGGCCATTAATGCTTTTTCATAGCCCTGGTAAATTGTCTTTCTTCTCCCCTTAAAGCCATCAACACATGGTTAGTCAACATACTAAAATTTTATACTTTTTTAGCTCAAGCATTTGGCGGTGGTCAACATCATGGCGTCAATGTCTTTGTGTCATATAATTTCCCAGAATACAACATTGGTGTCACACAAAATGGAGAAGTGTACATTGTCTCTGGAAAACTTCACCAATTTGCAGTCGTGCCAGGCAAGATCACATTTGTAATTCTGCAGTTTATTAAAAAGGACAAACATTCGCAATCTTTTATTTCACATTTTACCTTATTTTCGGCTCATTTACAATTTTTTTGTAGATTCAATTTAGACCTTTAAGCAAAACAATAGTTATTCAAGGGTTACTAACCCCAAACATTTATTACGTAATTTCAATATAAATATGCGCATTTTCACTTTGTTATTCAGCATTTTGTACAATTGTCGATGTCCTATTCGCAAACCCAAATTTCGCAACCTCGTTCCCAGGGACTTTTGCCCTTTTGACATTGAGGCTAGCGGCTTTGACATAGGCAACAAACCCTGGGGACGAGGATGCCAAATTTCGTAGTCATTTCTTCAGAAAACAATTTTTTCTTCCTAAAAGTTAGATTACCTACACAAATCATAACTTCTTCTATTCGCATAATTTCAGCCTTAAATGGTCGTGACGGCGCTTACTCTTTGCAATCAGTTGAAAGACCTGAGCACTACTTACGTCATAGAAACTTCCTAGTTCACCTCGATGCTTCAGACGGAAGTGAATTGTTCAAAAACGATGCTTCGTTCTTCATGCGTGCGAATAAATACTTTCCAGGGTATACTTCATTGGAATCGTGCAACTTCCCTGGCCATTTTCTTCGTCATCAAAACTACAAAATGAAACTTCACAAAGAAGACAGCAGCCAACTGTTTAAAATGGACGCCAGTTTTCTTTCTTCATCTGTGTGTAAGTTTTGTTGAATCTAAAAAAATTATCAAACTACAAATATCAAATGTCCTTCCAAGGAAAATTCGAGGGAGGGAAGAGAAAATAATCTTTTTTCTTTTACTACTGCAGTATTACCTTCCTAAAGCGGACATTGGCGGGAAAAAACATTCTTCTCCGCTTCAAAAGTATGTCCTGTTTGGACAGGTTTATCTCACATTTTCCTGCAGTAACGAGCAATAGATTTGGAAATGTCCCTTATTATTGTTTGAAGAGTCAAGAAAAGACGGCTGACTCATTAAAAAATAATATAATAAAAAGTGTAAACAAAAACGTAAAAACTTACAGGAAGGAAGTAAACTAATACAAAAATGATTGCTAATCTCTGCTCTATAAAGGTGAATTTAAGCTGAATTGTAAGCGGGCCTGATAAAAGTGTCTGTTTTATGAAGTGTCCGCTTTCGAGAAGTAGTTCCGCGAATGTTTTTTAAGATATCGTCTCTGGTTGGCGTAGCATAGAAATTTGTTACTTTGTTCCCTACATTTTTCTTTGTTATTCAACAACGAAATTTGATTCCCTCAAAAGTTTCTAACATGAAATCATTTTTCTGTTATTACAGTTTAAATGTAAACGAATATTTAAATCACGTGTGTTTTTTAGCATGGTTTGCGAAGTTGGATTCCAAAAATTTCCCAGGATTTTATTGGGGAGTGACTGGTATCAATGCAAGAATAACTAAAGACCATCAAATTTCCGTTCAACTGCTTATGCCTGGTCTGACAGGTCAAGAAGGAACCATTTCGTTTCATGTCCCAAGTACTGGTGGCAAGTCAAAATACCTACGTCACAGAAATTATTTATTCCGTGCTGAAGGTGATACAAATGGAGCAGAGTTATTTCGAAAAGATTCTACATACCACGTGAGGATGGATAAATGGTTCCCAGACTACCTTTCATTCGAGTCCGTTAATTTTCCAAATTATTTTATTCGACATCAAAATTTTCTCTTGCGGATCAGCAAATTTGACAACACAGCATTGTTCAAAAACGACGCAAGTTTCGAGATGAAAATGCTGGGGCCTGGACACTGAACATTTGCGCATCGGGGTGTAATTATAGTGAATTTTTTTCGAAAAATACAAAAATTATATACGCCTAGTAAACACGTTGTTTTAATTAAAATCCAGCGCATGAAGGCTTTCTTTGAACGCTCTGTTAAGATTCCTGCTCTGGAGCTTAAAAGTGTTCCTGAAATGTCCCCCACTCCTCTGTAGCCCTTTACTTATCCTCGATTTATCATTAAAAAAATCTTGATGACGTCATCATTTTTTTTGTTGACGTCGTCAATTTTCACATTAAACAACCCAGTGTTATTTGGTCAACGTAATTGTATTCATGTCAAACAATGTGAATCTTGGTCGAAAAGAATTTTACGTTACGTCACGCCAGGACGTCAATGTATTATAGGTGGCGAATAAAAACATAGAAATCAAAATAATGTTTAGGATCATGTTTTTTCAATGAATGGCTAAGCAGGTTTTTGATGGCGTTACAAATCACTTGTTTACCAATTGTCTTTTGAAAAATTGATCACTTTTGGTACCAAATGGCCTCTGGCACTCATGAGGTTTTTGTCATGCGTTAAATTATTTGATCTCTGTTGCTAAGTTTGATGTTATGTATTGAAGTCAAAAAATACAAAATTTGTCGTTTGGCAATAGAGACATATAAAAAATATCCTCTTTGCCGAAGTGAAAGCCTCAGGAACTGGTGTATTAATATGATATAAAACTAGCATGAACTAGCCAGAAGACACACCTCTCGTTATGCTTCTTCACACGAGATTGAAGTGCCTTCCTTGTACAAAATCCTTTTTCAGTTAAGGTTGTTTATGGATTTAATTTAGTAAGTATGGCCTGTGCCATTTCTTTGTTTTTTTTAACTGTACATTTCCAGGTAAACCGATCAGCGCGTGACAGTTCAAAATCAGACAATAATATAAATTGGTACTTATTACTGACGTACGGTGCCAGTCTTATAACCGAGATAAGTTAGCCCATTTTTAAATTCAATCTCACCGTTGTGGATGCGATTGGGAGCATTAGATGTGTTTCCGTTTTTCGCGCATTGAATATAATTCTCTGTTCATCATCGCTTGAGACCAGCAGACACAAGTATCGACCATCTTAGCCCCGGGGCTCTTTGACTCTTTTTTATTCCCTTATATCAAAAAGTGAGAAAAAGCCCTGGGATCGAGGTTGAGATTTGGCTGTTTAAAGTTAATTCTTAAAAATATAGATTGACACCAAGTGTAATTTAATTCAAGCTGCCCAACAACGTTCCCAGGACATTTTGCCTTGTTGATGAAGTTGATAGCGGCGAAATTGTTGGCCACTCCGTAATAACGGCTTAGGGGCCACAAGATCCTGGGGACGAGGTTGTAAGCTGCCCAATTTAAAAAGTCTACGGTTATTTATCCAAAATGCTTTCAGCGAGGGAAAACGCATTGTCGTTGTGGACAATACATATGTAGTTAGTGCCATTCTTCTTATCGTTTTTTCTATCTAACTCAATTGGAAAAGGTTTTTCTATTGGCAATAGCAACGTCAATGTCTGAACAGTTTATTAAACTCTTCATTTCCAATTGTTATGATTCTTTACTCTCGCATGGAAGATTTCGGAAGGCCATCTTTATTGTAATACAGTGGACTCTCTATAACTCGAACAACCACAGGGAATCGGAAACCGTTCGAGTTATAGAGAGGTTCGGGTAATAGAGTTTTTCCAACTTTTTGTATTGTATAATTAAGCAATTAAGCGTGATTTTTTCTCCCTTATATGGAATGGGGTCGAAATCTTTCTTTGTACAGGATAAAATATCGACCTTGTAGACTAAGAACGGACTGAAAAAATAAAAAATAAAAAATATTTTATGTCAACGATTTATTCTTTTGTCCTAGCCTTCAATACCAAAGAATCGTGTTTACGTTTTGTTCGAATGACATTCGAATCATTTAAGACCCCTCACACATCAGTTAAGGCTCTGTTTACGTTTACAGAGCCAAAACAATGCAAAAAAACTGCTTGTGTCATATAAAGTTCTAGATACATGTTGCGACGTTCGAGTTATAGAGAGGAAATACCCGAAGAGACCAAAAAAACGTTCGAGTTAAGGAGAGATTCGAGTTATAGAGGTTCGTGTAATAGAGAGTTTTTTATGAGAGTTTATTAGGAAATTCCCACCGTGCCAGCAAAATCGTTCGAGTTAAGGAGAGATTCGAGTTATAGGGGTTCGAGTTATAGAGAGTCCACTGTATGTCTATACAATTTCTTATTTGTTTTGTTCCCCCATTTGAAAATTATTGCTTGTGTTAATGTTAATCAAAATTGTTGCTTCTTCTTTTCTTCTTAAATTGTATCATGTCATGGACAAGCGAGTTTATTCTAGGCTACGTTTCGGCAGTTCCAGCTGTCATTGACGGGCAATGATCGAAATCATCTTTCGCTGTTTATTAGTTGAAGATATCTTAGAGGATCACAAAGTAACAATAATTAGTCAATCAGATCACAGCAATTAAAGTAATTTTTTACGAAACTGTATGGAAATAATAGATTGATTAGAATTTTTGTTACTTTTTTCTCGTTAAAATTTGCTTTCCTAAGTTCAGTTGAAAAAACTGTATTCTCGTGAGCCTGCATATATATTTTCAGGCCGTAGACGTCGTCTGATAATCATGCTATCGGAAAATTCGTTAAAAATACATGAATATCATGTACTTCCACGGAAGCGGGTTTTTTATACAGGATAGCTGATACGAAATACAGGATTGTTTATGCAGGATCTTTAGACAGTCAAGGAAGCAGCGCATCGTGAGTTTCTGGGTATTCTGTATAGCTGTATAGTTAAACATACTGTTTTACTGTTTTGGCCAATATCTTATCATGGAAAATACAAATAAACGAAGTGACGGAATTTATATTAGTGATGTTGTTTTTCTTTCTGGTGATCAAACACTACAACACACACACCTACCTATATTTTAGCTACTACAGAGGAAGTTGGGCTGGTTGGTCGAAATCATTGTCCAAAAATTAAAAATGCTTTTTTTTCGACAAAATTTGCCACAATGAACAAAAATAAAAATGCTAAACAAAAACATGATGATGGCACAAAATATTGTGTTTGTCACCTAGTCCAAAGTTGGTCCAAATATTAACACTACTTCGTTTGGGCAAAATTTGACATGAACAAAAAGAGCATGCTGAAAATGATAATCAAAATATCGTGTCACGTAAAATTAGCATTTTAGGCCAAATGAGTAAACATTTAACATTTTCACACCCACAGCAATTCTTTCTTCATACCAAGCCAGAAGTTAACTTTAATCATCTTTGTTATTTGAATTTAAGTAATCTTTAATACAGCTATATCATCTCATTCAAATTTGGTAACAAAAGGCGCTTTTATTTTTTAATTCGATTTCACCATTTTATTTCACGGGAGTTATCACGGACCAAAAAGTTGGATTTCGGAAAATTACTACATGCGAAAGAAATATCTTTCTTCGCCTCGCGCGAAAATTAGTATATTGCTGTTATTTTGTTGAAAAAATTATTTTGATTTGGCTGTCAAGTTCTGTGTTTAATGTTTATAATTTCTTCCCTTCATTACTAAGTTGCTCTGTTTCTCATGAAATAAGCTTGCATCATTCATTATCTCGCAAGTTCCGGTTACTCCTGCATACTAACCTCGTACCCAGGACTCTTCTACGCCTATGATATTTCAACAGGACAGTTCACCTCCATACTTGACAGTCAAAAATGACAAACCCCTTTTCATACACTGTTACGCGCATTGTGATCTTCAACCTTTCGCAATTCTTTATGCGCTATAATTTCCTCTAATGACGTCATTTTACTACCACTGGCGTGAATGGAGGAAATAAGTCGCTTTGCAAGATGTCATTTTTAAAATTACCTGACGATTCCAATAAATTAGAGAATTAGAGATCTCGAACTGGCAAAAGACCAAAAAATTTGTTTCAGATAGAAAGTTATATACTACAGGAACTAACGTGCATGTTTCCGGTAAGAAAAGATTGTTAATAGGGGGTTAGTCAGAATAAATAGAGCACATTGTATGAAATAATTAAAAAAAATAATTAAGTGATATACAAGACCTAGAAAGAAAGAGAAAAAAAGTTGACTTTTGTTTTTATAGTTCTTGACGAACGAATGATTTCTTGTAGAAATTCAAGGGCAAACTAGTCTATTTATGGAATGAGTTAGTCCCCTGGTCTGAAAAGTAATACCATATGGATTTAATAATTATGATCACCCCTGGTAGTAATTACACTTCTATCTCAGAGAACAAGGTACATTCCATTTGTTTACTAAATAGTTTAATTATAACTACCGGATTAAGAAGATTACTTTAACAAGGTTATTTATTATTCTTGTTTAGTAAATAAAGGAACTCTCTCATTAGTGCTTGATTAATGTGAAATTAACACTTGTGTGTGTGTGTTTTTGCTGACAACACATTCTGTAAGAAAAACCAATTCAAACTTTGTAAGGTGGGTGTTTTTGGTGTGGTTATATTGTTTTGCCTTGCTTTTGGTTTTATCTATTTTATATACAAGTATATATATATACTAGATGATATGAAATAAATTATATAGGGTATCAATATAGGGTATATATTAAGGAAACACGTAATCAGGAGAAAACATTCGAGATATGCATGAGTTATAATATGACGTGTGATATACACACTATATATGGTGAGGTGCATCACCATATATAGTGTGTATATCAGGGATATTATCTTTTAATTTGAAATAGGTAGCAGGAAGTAAGACTTGGGGAGAAGTAAAATCACTTATTTTTTGCTAAAATTTTGTTTTGGGTATTTCTATGTCATACATTTATCAAAAAGCATTTTGGGTTCGAAACTTAAGCAAATAGATTAGAGCATACGAATTATGGCTTTTAATAAGCACAATACCCAATGTTATAGTGGAATGCGATTTGGTAAAAATTTAAATGATGAAAGACTTCTTACCATGTGTATGTTATTACCTGCACCAAGAAGGGATGGGAAGTGGAAGACTTAGCTATACAACACCTGTGGTGGAGTTTTTCTAATTTTAAAAGCACCGACGTGGAGATGCATAAATCCGTGACCAAATTTAATCTTTTAGATCATATTGAAGAATGTTGTCTGCGCGAAGAATTGGACGCACTGAAGAACAGCAAGCATTTCTACAGAATGTCACCCGAAAAAAATCGGGAAATTTCGGAATGTAAGTTTAATTTATTTTGCTTGGGTAACTTATTCGTTCTCGTTTTCGACTGAAAACATATTACACGGTTTTAATAAACGCATAAAGAAGGATAGATAATTACTGAAGGAAAAGACGGGTAAGAGGGGTGATGGTCCGTAGGTAAGTCAGCGCTTTTAAATTGGTGCAATTATAATGTTGCTGACGACAGCATTTTTCTATGACGTCATCCTAAATTATGGACTTATGAAAACGAAAGTTCTTTTATGTAGCTAATTAATAAAATCTCATTAATTGTATATAATGAAAAAGTGATCTAAACTTAGATTCGTGTCTTCAGATCATAGGACTTTTTGATGAATTGGGTTGGTTGGAGCACCGACAAGCTGATATGTTAATGTTCATCCGTTAAGATGCAACCTAGTACACAGGACACTCTTCCGCCTATTGCGGAATCGTAATGTGAGCATATCACAGGCGTATAAAAGCCCTTTGGTTGCCATTGTACCAACTGTCAACTCTTAAACACTTTTAAATAGTAAATTAATGAATAAAATAAATGAATAAAAATCAGTAGCCTACTGTATGCGTATACGGTTAATTTTTTAGAAAGAATTTTTTGCAACTAACCGTAAAGATATAATGAAATGCAATATTTGCTCATACATTATTTTCTAAAATACAGGATGTTGCGTTCATTATTAAGGATTTTAAGGTAAGCAATATACTTTATGGAAATTAAAAGAAGCAAATATCATCACACATTATCTCCTCTATATTTTATTTCTCAAACAAGTCTGAGGATATTGCGTGTATATTTCTATTATTAACCAACCAACCCCCTCCCCCTCTCTCTGCAGTTAAAACAACATTAAATCATAAAATAACATTCAACTGTTTTTTCTTACATCGCATTTAAAGTGTGGATTGGGTACTGGATAGATTCAGTGTATTGGTGCAACGACACTTTATAAAAGGCGACGTTAATGAGTGCGTCAAGAAGAAACACTGGCATGCCTAATTATTCGAGCAGACTCATAGTTTATTGAATAAACCATGCGAGAGTAGAATTTTCTTAAGAGTTCCGTGAATTTTCTTTCTGAGTATTCACTATCACTTTAATTGTTTCGGCTTCGATGTTCCTTAGAGACTCTTTAAATTTCTTAATAATTCCTAAAATGATAAAAATAAATTGTCATGAATAAATTCATAAAAAATTGAATTCCTAAACTATTCATAAAATACCACATAAAAGATAACATTCATGTAGTGAAACACTATGTCGTAAATAATTTACGCTTTTCTCGACAACAAGAGTTGCAGCCATGTAGTGGAAGAAGAACTCGTCAAAAGAAGGAAAAGTGGGAAATTTAGAGCAGAAATGGATCAAGGTAGCGAACACGGTAACAAACATAGGTATCGAAATGCGTATAACTACCGAAACAATTACGGTTACGAAACTTTCGGCACAAATTCGAATTCTCTTGGCACGAGTTACGACAGTCTTTCTCGTTATGATAGTTCTTTCCCTTACGAAAGCGATACATGGACTACAAGATCTCGGTTGGACGATAGAATAGAAGGCAACACTAACCAAAGGTAAAAGGAATTGATCTTACTTCACGCTTATTGAGTGGTTAGTTCTACGTGCAAGTCATTTTTATGTTTGTCGGGGTAAAGCCGTCAGATAAACAACCACAGAAGTCCACAGAAGTAAGAAATATCAAGTTTGACTTGTATGCTTACCACTTAATTAAATCTCCACTGTTATAGAGACCCTAAATTTACTGCACATCTATTTTTATATTATTACGTAATATGATGCTGCGTAGGCCGTCATAAATTCAGTTACAGTTACCAATATGTTTTCCCGAATTTTAATTAGTTCCCGGGCTTCTCAGTAGTATATAGAATCAACATTTCAACACAATCGCGGGCTTTTGAACGTAATGGTAGTTTTTAGGACAATCCTAAATGTTGGAAAAGATCCATAGACCATTTTTTTCAGATGTTGACATCTCTCTCACAACACCAAAATTTTTTCATCTCGTTGTGCAAAAAAATATTGTCATATAGCTTGTGCGAGCGTCATTAAGAGGTAGAAAGATATGAGAAATGGACAAAAAACCAAACACATTTATTAGTATCAAAAGAGTGGCCTCAAAGTGTGACCAAATTAGTTCTATTAAGATATGTATACGTCAGAATAAAAATTCTGCCGTAAGGATATCCAGAAAAACAAAAGGGCGCATTGAGATAATTATCAGTACATATTTTTCATGTTTCATTTGTTATCTAATATCCGCCATGTTTTGCCAAGACAACGTTAACACGCAGACCGGATAGTTGTTGCTCCGGAGCGAAATCATTCCGGAACTGGTTATATTATTCGTTCAATTCCGTAGCTGTTAGCAGCAAATAAAATGGACGTTGTTAAAATGTAACGGAACTATTTATTTCGATGTTTATTTGTAAGTTGATATCAACGAATAAGTTTTTTAGGATTCCCTAATACCATAACAAATGCGAGTGTTAACTCATTTCTTTTCCCGATTCTCTCCGGAATAACTTTCCCTCACGGTTTCGAATTGGGATCTTTTTTATGTAAGGATGGTGATTCCTGACGAGAAAATAAGAAAGAAGGTCTTGGAAGAGTTAAACGTAGATTTTCTATATCAAAATCTGAAAAACTACTGCTAGCATAATAAATTCCAACCTCAAAGCAAATCTGACACGAGAATTATTTCAACCTCCTATGATGAAGGAAGCAGAAAAAAACTCTGGTTCCAAGGACCGCTCTGTGATAATGGACCATGAGCAGAGACCATGGGGGACGAGAATTAGAAAAAAACAGTGTAAATAATCTTGCTGTTCGTATAAATATATGATAATGATAAGCTGTTGTTAGGATTAGCGTTGTATCATAATATTTTTAACTATGTTCTGTGTAAGTCATCCAATTATTTGCACAATGATATGTCAGTGTTGTTTTTTGAAAAAGCTATAATCTTTATATATATTTGTTGTTCACAGATTTCTTAAAAAAAGGCGGGGGAGGGGGGGGAGCCGGATTATAAAAATTGGAGGGTATGCACAAATAAACGCTCAATAATTTTTCTGACAAATGTTTTAAGTGAAATATAAAGAACTTTTCTGTAACGAAAGCGCGGAAAATTATTATTAGTTTGTCCTAGCTATATTTCTGTTAGTTTTCATCCTTACTTCAACCCCCCGCCCCTTGATAAGGTTTATTCTTGCTCCCTATGATCTATATGCGTTAATAATTGTCCCTGTAACTTTTAATAAGTTTTTATTAAAAAGTAAAAGAACTAAGCATGGTCTGAATTTATACAAGTGTCATTATTTTATTCCTTTGGCTATTACGACTTCAATAGCGGTACATTTACCCTCATTATCCTGAATCAACACACAGGATTTAAATGATAATCTGGTTATTTTGTGAGAACTATGTTGGATCAGCAGAGAGTGCTTGATGTGAAAGAATAGGTATAAGTTAGGTGTTTTTTATTGGACCTAAATACTAGCCAATCAGAAGTGAAGTTATTTTTATTGTCATTGGAGATCTTAGATTTATTAGGTTTGTTTTTTATTTCCCTTATTATGTTCATTAAGTGTTCCTAGGAAGCAGAGTCTTAAGGTTTTCAAAACCTGTAAATAAAATGTGATTTTTTATGAAAGTTGGGTAGAACTTAACTAAAGTTTGGAGACTTGATATCCATTAAGAACGTATTAAAGATTTAACTTAAACTTAAACTTAAAAAAAAAATGAGAGAAATCTATTTTTAACACGCACATTATTTACAAATACGTGCATGTTGTGGCTAGCTACGTCACGTAACAGCGCTAATCAAGCAGTGATATGATTTGCATGGCGCAATAAAAAGTTTCGAATTAATCAATCTTAACGACAAATAATTACATTCCTTTCATTTTATCTGAAGCTAGTTAAATGACGTGACAACAAGTAAATTAATTTAGTTTCGTGTAATAAATGCACGAAATTTAAACACTTTGGCTTAATTCTTAGTATTAAGGCTTAGTTTTTTTCTTTGAGGAACCAAACAAGATTCTAGTCTTATGTTTTTAATAAAAGAGTCAATCTACTTGTATAGGGCTAATCCCATTGTAAAAGACGTCAATCATTTTGTTTCACCACATCTCCGCCTCCCTCTTTAGTTTCATGGGCATGCTGATGCGCGAACCGTCAAATAGAAATCCAGTGAACAACATGAGACAGCGAAAACAAGGAACCACGGTACGCCATCCACTGGATTTGATTGATACAAACATTCAACGATCACCTGTTGGGATTGGAGAAAGCGTGTCCAGCATAGCCGACATGGAGAAAGGTTATACGCGGAAATCTAGCTGGTTTGCTTTAAGACGTTCCGGTAAGCACCTTGTTATATACATAGCTATCACTTGAAAGGACTTTTGTCTGATTGATTGTTAGATTTTTTTTCATTTTTGTTGTTATTGCTTGAGTACTCTTCGATCCTAACACTAATCGCCCCAAGAAGATAAATATTTGCTTCTCTGTGTTTCCGTTACACGAAAGCAAAAACATAAAATGAAGTAAGAACCACAAAAGTTATAAATTTCAAATCAAAACATTCTTAAAATATAAATGTTCATCATATAATTAGGATTAATTCCCTCTGTGTTTTTTAAATATGATAAAGCAATGATGTAATCTAAGTGGTCTGGTAACGAGTTAAGGAGCTCTTAGATCATAATCTAGCTCTGCTGCCAAGTTTAACAATACTTACATTTGTGGTGCAAACCACATAATAAGAGTTTATCATATTCCGAAATGTTTGCAAGATTGGAAGTCGTTATATAAAGGAAGGGAAAGATCTGTCAAGTCAGCCGTATAAAAAGCATACCGTAACAAGATTCGTTTTGTAAAAGAAATTAATATTCTTGTTGTTCGCTGTTTGTTGTTGTGTTACCAAACATGACGCTGGCTCGAGGCTGGAGTTTTCGTAAGTTCTCACACTATTTTTTTGAATCCGTAATTAAGATTGGCAGGAAAACTTGCGGTAGAACTTTTTGATTGCAGCGGTTTTTGTTGATTTTGTATTGCAGCTTTATCGATTCGTGGATAGGTGAATGATATTTTATTGGCATATTTATGTTGTTTTTGATAATTTGAAAGTGGTGTTGTTGTTGTCGGGTTTGTTGTTGGTGTTGTTGTTGTTGTTGTTGTTGTTATTTTGTCTTGCATTTCTGATATTACATTTCAGAATAAGCTCCTCAAAATGCCATATGACAATGAAGTCATGGTCTTATTCTGAGATTTGGGGAGTGAATATAGTTTTTTCTGTTTAAGTTAGTGATATTTATGTACCGATCTTATTATTGTTCAATTTTCCGTAGCTCATTTTTCTCAAACGCAAAGTTTCTATTATTTCTCATCGATATTTCTTTAACAAAAAAGTTTGTCAAGCTAAATGCAAATATAGCGTGTAGAGTGACTTCCTGCAGTTTTAAATATTAAGATTACAATTCATTAAAATAATTCCATTTTTGCAAATCTTTATAAATGTTGATTTTGTATTAAAGAGCGTGATTGTTTTGTGAATTGGGATTACAATCAACGATTAACTAACTCAATCTTGATTGTAATTTACGCTGTGTGTTTATAAAAAATTCTTTAAAACCACATTCGTGTTTCTCCTACTTGAAACCAAAAACAAATGTGTGTTTATTTTACATGAAGTCATAACAAACTTTTGACGCCGTTGAAGGTTCAGACGTAGAACGTGTCATGAAATAAAAACATTTTTAGTATGACCAAATTGTTTTCCTTTGCGAAAGAAAATACATTTTAGCATGCTTGGAGGTCGTTCAAAAAATTCAGTAATCCTCGAATGTTTGGTCGTACTTGTTACTGTCTTAAAAAATAAATAATGCAATACAATTTTTATAAGAAACATTTTATAAGAACAACAAGGCTGTCAGAAATTTCACCGACATTCTATTCCTTATACAAAACCCACATAAAAATTAAGAAATACATCTTTCAAGGCAGAAGTTCTCGCAGAATTGGTTGTTGTAATTTTGCGAAACTTCCATTTAGATGTCACATCTTTGTAAATGTGCTGGAAAAAATATAATAAATATAATAAATATAATAATATAAATATTAGGCTAAACATATGAAAAAAGGAACATGGTTACAAAATATATAAATGATGTCACGGCTTTCCCAAAATTATATAACTTACATTGGTTCAAATAATCAAGTCAACAAAAATGTTTGAAAATCTGGTACGCATGCGCCGGATCATCTCCAAAAAGTAGTAATTGCTAAATGTTTTCTTTTTCGTCAAAAAGGAAGAAAGCATCCCTTCCTATCCCAACTTATACAAGGCTAATTTCCTGAAGTATTCAAATAATAATTAGTATGACATCATTCTGTAAATCCGCATTCCTGTTTTTTTAGGTTCTATTGCCAGCTCGGTGGCTTCACGGAAATCCAGTACACGCAGCATACGCAGTACAACTACAATTACTTCAACCCGATCAACCGGTAGTTATATCCGAAGAAACACGGGTACGTTCGATGGAGGAAATTCCCGGCAACGTAAAAAAAATACACAACGTCGTCCGTCAGCGTCAAGCCAAAAAGACAAAATCATTTCAGATTTTTATAAAGAACTTGAACAACTCCAAGAGATGAGTTCATCGTCTTCTTCTTCTGAGGATGAAGAAGAAGATGAAAACAAAAACAAAAAAACGAAACAGAAGATAAAAAAGAAAGAAGTAGAAAAAGTAGAAGCCGATGACGAAGCAAATAAAAGACGTATCGAAGAATACGTTAAACAACATAGCGTTTACGATCATACAAAAAACGATAACATCGATGATGACGAAGGTTTTATTCCCGCAACACCGACACCTGATCGAAGTTACGAGAACAAATTACGCGAAAGTCAACCGGTAAAGAAAATAGAATCGACAAAACTTAACTTGCGAAATACAAATAAAATGGAACGAGGAGTGAAAACAGTTTTGAACCATAATAAATACACATGTCATGCTGATGTGACAGCAAAAAAACTAAATAACATGTTTTTCCACACGAGTGGGGGTAACGTACCAAATAAATTCGATAATCTACCGAAAACTAGAATTCGAAGGACGCAAAGCGCTCCGTCGAAACCTCGTAATTACAACGCCGTAACTTGTAACATTAAACATTACCAAAAAGACTCTTATCATAAAGTTTCAACCAAGGAAAGTCCGGAAGACTTTGAAAAAGCAATGAGCGAATCTTCTTGTTCAACAGACTCTGCCCATGGTTCAACGAGGAGTATATCTTCGATGTCATCTTGTTCGACACAAGCCAGAGGTTACCCCCTCCACCTTCCAACTGTACCTCATTCATCTTCACGAACAAACCCCACAGGGAGACCCAAAAATAAGTCGTTACCAGTCTCCTTGAATTATATTAGAAGGACGTCACTTTGTTTTAGGGGGGTCACGTGTCAGGTATATCACAATGCATCACGGGTAAATAAAGCCCTTACACATGCTGGCTGTATTGGACTTGCTGTCCCAGGACCTTCAGCTCATAAATGTCAACATTAAACTTTGATAAGCAAGACCATTAGGAAACATATTCCATGATAAATTTTGACATCATCTTTCAGTTCTGTAAATTATACATGTAAGAAATAAAATTGAGTATTTCTTAATAAAATATTGACCGTATAAACCCCCAATGTCATTCCCAGAGATTTCTTTTTTTGCTTTCTGGTTTTGGCTCCTAGATGTAGCCAGTATAAAACAATCCAGGTTACCAACTTTGTCCTAGTACTTCTTACTTTCATGCAGGTATGTTAAATGAAAAGCATTGGAGACAAGAATTTACGTTTGCAAAGACAAGAAAATTGATGGTAACTTTAGCCAGCAGAAAATTGTAGCTCTCTTTCACGTTTGCGCACAAATATATATTTCTATCTACCTACTTCGGCCATCTACAATATGCACTTAAAATATGAAGTCAATTTTTCTAAGCACATAAAAGTGATTCCAAGTATTGCATCCTTACACGTTGAAGATTTCTCACTTTCTTCCGAATTTCTAAATTGCCTTGACGGTGTAATTTGTTTTGTTGATAAAATTGAGATGCTGATGGAATTGCGTGCTGCTATTGATATCCAGCGTGACTACCTTTGTAGTAAGCATTTAACGTGACGTAAAAGTAACGAACAGGACTGCAAAACTTGAATCGGGAAACCAACATGGTGCAGATTTTACCACGTTCTTCCACGAATTTTAGCAAATTACTGGAAAAAATTTCTGAAAAAATATCCACGTAAAAGCCATACAAATTCTTCGAAAATTTATAAAATACGCCGTCATGTACTCACAAAAAAACAAAAGACGATTGTGCCAACCTTGTCTCCAGGGTCTTCTTTGTCTTTTTTACATAAGAGATGACGGCTAAAAATACCCTGGTATCGTTGAGTGATTTTTGGCCAATATATGACCAGATTATGCAAACGCGTCATAACGTAACACGTTAATTTATGCGACGAACAATGGCAGAACTTCAGGTAGCGGCCCAATATTTTACATTCATGCAACAGAAAAAGTAAACATATTGTCGCGGCTAAAATATACAAAAAATCTTAAAAGTTTTAAAAAGATATTGTGCTGTTTTACCAGCAATTTAGGAAAATACTTAACAGCCTAATATAGCCAGTCAAGTACTTACTGAATAGAAATTTTGTTTGCCGAACTGATAATTCGTAGTTAGATTTCAAATCCAGTTTGTTGAAAAAGGCTTTTACTTTTTATATTGCTTTAAATTTGCTGGTTTGACCACGGCCGGTAAATGCATAAAACTCTTATAGCGCTTGACTTCTTTCAGAACCAATCGACAATTTCTCTCCCATTGTTGAACAAACTGGACGTTGGCAACTATTGATAATAATGAATCAGTGACACCAACAAATCGGTATCGAGTGAATTTCCAACAAGCTTGTTGAATGAATTTATTTGTCCAACATCAATGACATGCATAATCATTAGCGTACCTGCTTCTTCTTGACTATTCCTATCTAATTCTTCATTGATCCCAGGAATGTTTAATCTTGTGATTCTTTTGTACAATACTTGGTTAAAGCATTCGATAAAAACTGACCAAGAATAATAATAAGTTCTTGATTCGTATTGATATGTGCCAAAAGCTCCTTTATAGTCATAACTTCAACGCTGGTATCCTCTCTCACTTCATACTCGAAGACTTCGACGTTTACTTGTTCTTCACGGGTCGTTTCTTTCTACGACTGTGTTGGGTACCTATCAAATACTATTCGAATTTTGGTTGCATCATTTGCATCAGTGAATACAATTCCAAGAAAAGCTTTGGCTAACTGTGCACAGTTTCTCAATGTTTAACTTTATTTACAATTACCATTCCGTCAAAAAAAGTCACTTTGGTTATCGTCCCTTCATCAACAGGTACAACCGAAGTCTCTTCATCTAACATTGTTTTTATCTCGTGTATCACTTCTAACTTTTTTTTTATTCCAGTAAAATTTTTCCATCACTAGTAAACATGGACCTTGGTACAATAGCAAACTCGAACTCTCCAGTATACCGATAGATCCATCCTCGTCCCCAGGGTTTGTTGCCTATGTCAAGCCGCTAGCGCTTACTTGACGGCTAAACAAGTAATTTCGCCGGCCCGCCTCGATGTCAAAAAGGCAAAAAAACCTGGGGACGAGGATGCGATAGACCATTACTTTTGTTGACGTAGCTCAATTGAATCGAAACTTTCCCTAGGATTACACTCAAGCAAATGGAATCAAAATTTGCGATCTCGATAATTCTCAAGCCTCTGGTGCGAGTTTAAGGACCAGAATAGGTAAAAATGATCCTGGTCTGTAAATTACACACCTGTTACGTGAAAAACTTGAAATATTGCCGCATTTGTAAATTGAAGAGCTAGTTAGTCTGGCAAAGTTGTGAAATGAAGTAGAAGTGGCAATTTTTCTTATTTATGACCTCATACTCGTCTGATCTGTATTTTATACACATCACATTTCCGGTTCTTCCCCTCTTTAGGAAAAAAACAAAATGGTAGGCAAAAGAAGACTACCACACGGCAAGCTAACTTTGCAGTGTGGGGGAAGGTTTGTAAACTCGTGGAATGATCGTATTAGAAGCATCAAACGTTTTTGGAAAGTTCATGCCATAATCTTTCTAAAATGATATGTCTTTGTAAAGTATATATCATTACACTGTACCCTTATCGAAAACTTAAACATGCGCCTAACTGTTGAAATATCGAGCTAAGATTGAAGAAGTTATGATCTTTTGAAATGTAGTAAAATTCTCACCTTGGCCGGTCAAATTGAGCCCTCTAAGGGTTAGTAAAAGCCGACGAAGAAATGGAAAGCGATTTTTAAAAATTGGGACATTAAATCAAAATTAATTTATATATTAATAAATAAACATTAAAATTGCTCACTGCAGAAGTTTATTGTTATATTTTGCGAATTCTAACAGCATTGTTTTTAATTCACACTTTTTCTTGTACTTCTGCGACGTCGCATCGGTGTGTACACCCTTGGTGTTACTACCATCGACTTCGAAATCCGTTCACTTTTCGTCACAGGAGATTGTCTCGGAGAACTTCTTACTGGTGATTGTTTCGTTCTGTGCGGACTTTCAGTAACGCTTTTACGTTTTGGTGGCTTCTTGAAATCACGTAATGTTTCAAGCAAGACAACGTTAGTTTCGTTTAGGTTTAACTTATTTTGCATGGACAAAACTTCTTGGTAGTCGTGATATTTCTTGATCAGAGCTTCAGTTTCCTACAAATAAAATACCTTAAGTGGATAAATTTTGGCGAGGATTAAATTTGGCGAATTTCGGCGAAATTCGCCAAATTAAATACCCGCCAAAATTTTGATAACTGACTATTCGCCAAATTAAATACTCGCCAAATTTAACATAATTTACCGTTCGCCAAATTAAATCCCCATCAAATTTTAAAAAATATACGTTTTTTTTTAATTAAGAAAAGAAAATTGTTTTTTTCAAAAAAAACGAACTTTTTTTATTGACGTTGATGAAAAATAGAATTTTTAACTCTATAACAAATCTTGTGTTTATATATACGTTTATTCTTATTTTTTATAAAACATTTCAAGACATAAAAAATAAATCCCCGCCAAAAAAAACATTTTTTTGTATTCGCCAAATTAAATCCTCGCCAAATTTTATAAAATTTATCATTCGCCAAATTAAATCCCCGCCAAATATTCCATTTTGGTCATTCGCCAAATTAAATACTCGCCAAAATTTATCCACTTAAGGTAATAGCAAAGCTTGCATGGGATTTTACACAAGTCGCACCTGCATCTAAAACACTAACATACAATACTCAACGAGACGTTTGTCTTTTTCATTTAAACTTATAATGATGATATCAAACCTTGAATAATTGGATTCTTTCTTGCTTTGTTGGAAAAGAAACTAAAATATTGAAAAAAAATACCTATTATTACAAGAATCTACAAATCACTTTTTTAAACAACTTAAAAATTAAGGAACAGAATTACGACGAAAGTTGAAAAATTACTTTTTTTCCAACAAATGGATAACGCGTTTTGCAAAGGATCGAAAAAGGTAATAAAAATATAGGCGGATGTTTTTAACTAAATTTTCAAATATTCTAGTATGGCACCTTAGTTAATCCACAAACCAAGATTTATGTCACGATGTAATTTTTTCCGATTTTTCATAAATTTTCCATGGCTTTGTTTATTTGTTTTAATTTTAAAACTTTTTTTTATAGTTTGGTATAACAAAGCTTTTTATCCGGTCAAAGTAAACTATTCTGGACAGCTAATATTTTCTAGAATTACAAGCAAATCCACAAAAACATTGTGTACTTTTTGGTTTAATATAAAGTATAAATAATCTGCAAAACTATATAACAGTATTTATTAATAATTAGTAATATGACTTAACCCTGCTTTGTAAGAAAAGCCATTGTTAACGAGTGCCTTTTTATTTAGTATTATTCACACCAATAAGTCATTTCTACATGTAAAATTCAAATGACGTAATGATTGTCAGAAGGAATATTGATTGTCCATATTTCTCACATAGACAGTTTGTGGGTATTATTACTTACCATCTCTCAGAATAATTGAACGCTGTTCTTGAGCTTTAGCCTAACAGTAAATAAAACAGAAACGTGTTACATATTTAGGTCACATTGTGATATAAATTTACTGAAAATTTTATTTTATAGTTTTGAGATTCCACATAAAAGGTTATTTCTTTTTATTTAATTAGATATATATATTTTCATGTGTATAATGCAACACCATGTATATTGGAGATATTACTCAAACCAAACAATTGAGTTGGGGCAATGAAGTTGGGGCATTTCAACTTGCATACATTGAACATATGATACTGGCATTTTGTTTTCCTCGCACACCAAAAAAATATATTAATATAAGCTTAAAGCTAAAGCTTCCAACCCATAGTAGATTATTTGGTAAGACATTGATGATTTTAGTATGACCTAAATAGAAGACTTCGTGATAGCACAAACAACTATTGTTTGGTAACTTTTCCAAAGCTAGCAAAAATCATAGGGTTTTCCATAAAAAACAACACACATATGTTTTTATTTTGAACTTTTGAGTTGTGTAGCAGAGTTGCATTTCGTGGGAGTTTAATTTCTCCACTATACGTCACATTCCGAAAGTTAGCTTGTGAAGAAACAAAAAACAGAGGGACTTTGTATTTCTTAGCCCTTTGATGACAGCTGTTGAAAGTTAGCCTAAAAAATTGCTTGTTTGTGACATGATAACAGTCAAATTATTCAAAAACTTTGTATTATATCTGAAGTATAAGTACAAATTTTGTGAAAAGAAAGATGTATAAACTTATTTTTTGTCGTGGGAGGCAAGAATTAAGTTGGACACACTTCTTTTAGAATAAGGGAGAAACCTCTATTTTCGCATCCTTCCTCTTTCATTACTGTACAGATATCTTTGTGATAAAAAAAACCCAATTTTTTCTCATCCATCTCAATTTTACCCTTTTTTCCAGACCTTTTTTGCACTATAAGTGAACCCAAAAACGCTGACATTAACCCTTAAAGCCCATACTCAAACCCTTCCAAAAACTGTGTAATGGTAACACTAATTCACTAGCATAAGTTTGCCAAAATTTCAGTAAAACTTACCTAGAACGCTATCCGCTTATACTATAGTGCTGTTTTTTTTACTAATCGAGTTAAATTTGTGTTGTGTAACATGCCCTAACTTGGATTATGCCACCTCATCGGCCCTCTGCCTAATGCAGAAGCTATCTATCTTAAGTGGTATAAAAAGGATGGGCGGACCCGTGGATTCTTCCACGGGCCATCGACTAGTTGTAATTTAAAGCTTTTAAATTTTATAACAGTTTGACGGAAACACTCAACTGCAGTGAAACATTTAAACTGCAGTTGATTTGCGTGGTCATTTCTTCATAGAACTTTAAAAGTTTGGCTACTAATAGAGGCAGTTGTACTTAGTGTATAAACCCGAAAATTTACATGTTTCCATAAATTTTGATGCTGAATTCGAATATGTTGGTCATTTTTGTAGAAAATGACCTGGATTGAAGAATACTATTTTTATTTACCACCTGCCCTGTGAACTTAGCTATACGACCCGACGGTATATTTATTAAATGTAGCTAGCCTATACCGACCAAATTACGTCAACGTCTTAATTCTGTGATTTCACCTTTCTCGATAACTTTCTCTTTTCACTGGCAACAATGGATGATTATGACATGATATCCTGAGCCTTATGTCTATGATGTACCATATTACCATTTTCACTGGCACGGACACTTGTGGCGCCATAGATTAGTGGTTATAGCTTTCGTACTCTGTGCGGGAGACCGGGGTTCGATTCCTCTTGACGTCGATTCAACATGGGCGAGTGAATGTTGCCATAGCCCTGGATTACCCAAGCCATGTGAGAGAAATTGGGGAGATGGCACACTGTGTGGGCCGTTGGGTGTTGCCGGGAGTTGTCTAGTAGAGCGTGGGCCCTACTAATTGGGTCTGCGTAGCTCAAAATGAGCATTAAATACTCTAGGACTCTCCATCTAAGCCATGGCCCCTCCTGGAAATAATAGACAGGGTATATCCCTCGATATTTGTGAGGCTAGCCATGTAAAATATGCACATCTATCTATCTATCTATCACTTTACAGAACATACAGCCTAAACATCGCTGGGGTAGATCACAGATTAGAAAATTTTTGTGCAGCGGGGTATGACATTTTAATCTATTGTTATCTTCGTAATCATTCATTAAATACCAAACACACCTATATTATTATGAAACTAGACAGGTTGGAGAATAGTTTTAAGAAAAATTTTTATTATCACTTGTGCTCTCCTCCACAGAACCCCCCTTCGGTAATTCGCTTCACCAAGTTTTCCTAATGTCATGTCTGTTTTTTGAGCATGGGAAAAAGGTACATGGTGGTGTTTCAAGCAGCTACTAGCCCCATCTATGACAAGTCACCAAGTATTGCAACATTTGAAAAATAAAATAGACTTTAGAAATAATTCCAGTGGAATTCACATTGGAAAAAACACATCACAGAATTGAGACGCGAATCATGGAAATAGGACGTTTTAGTCGATTTCTTTTTCGCTTGTCCCTGTGCAAACGCCCACCTCGTTCACCAACATTTTTTTATAGTAGTTTCTAGTGATGGCTTATAGTCAAAACCATGAAGTTATTTGGCAAACGGAGTTGCCAGATCGTCCCTTAGAGCTGTTTGTTTAGATAATCACATAATTTAGGACGGTATACGCTAATGTCGAAATGAATTTTGCATACATCGCCAACTAAAAGGTGTCAGTTTTAAAAAAATACTAGCTACAACAAGTCTAAAAATAGCTTTTAGAACGTTGGCATCTCTGTAATTGGGTAACAGATTGTACAGAACCTAGCAGCTACAAGTTCTCTCTTGTTTGGGGGAGACAAAAAGAGGCCAAACCAGATGAATAGACCTGAAAGATAGCTACGTAACTTGGGTTGTTATAAAAAATGTAGCTAGCTAACTATATACTGAATAAATAGAAAAAAAGTTGCAGAACATTGCACGTAAAAAGTTTATCAAAAATGCATGCATTGGGATAAAAAAGAATGATCTATAGCCATGCTAAAAGAGCAAAGAAATACTTACTGTATTTCCTGAGTCACGTAAATCCCCCATAACTTATCAATCTTGTTGGATTTTATGAACAAGGTTGTTTTTTTTAATCTGTGCGATTTTGCTAGATTTCAGTGTTGTGTTGTGAGATCAGATTGTTTACTTTTTATGTTGTCAATGCGCCATCTTCAATCTTACTTTGTTTTTCCGCGCATTAATACTTCTATTTCCCAGATGACGGACCCTGCGCATCTTACTTTTCACCCTCTAAATATTGTACAACTTTGCTGCTGTCGGGTGAGCCTAACAAAAAAGCCTTACAAGTAGTCCCAGGAACGAGGTTGGGGTGAGCTCAATCTTTTTTTGTCTTTTTGATATCTTACCACGCCAGCATGTATATCAAAAAGCGAAAAAATCAAGAAGCATTTTTATCGAATGATGCGCTTTTTAAAAATCTAATAAGAGGGACATCATTCGTTCGAGGTGGGGGCGACGCTCGTGAACTTTTTTTTATCGAAAAGGGTTGCCCACTTTAGAGGGCGGCTTAGTGGCGTTCACATGAAAGTTTCACTTCACCCCCGAAGTGACATTTCAAGCCGAAGTGAATTGCCGTCGTGTTCACACGAGGTTTTACTACGGACGGTGAAGCAAAAATTCACGCCGTAACCATCTTTTACAACACCGACCATATGATAACTTTACATACTTTAGTAGCATTCACTTCCCCTAAGTTTCCCCCAGGTGTGTTTCCGGCGGAAGTAAAATTTAGACTAACTTTGGTACGCCAATATCATGTAAAATGTAAAAGCTTTTCAACAGAGACCAAACCGAGTCTGAAATGGCTTAAAAGGTTAATGCTTACCTTAGAAAGCAATCTCGTCCGTCAAAATATCATAGGCACAGAATTGCCCCTAGGATAAGTTTTCTTAGAAATTAGTCTAGAACTTTATATTTTTTATTGAAAGAAATTGATTGGTTCTTAAGTTTTACCAAAACATATAGGGTTTAAAATGTTTTTAGCTATTCAATTTGATTGGTGATGTCATATTTATTCACATTTGTTAAAAATTAAGAACAGTATACAACTGACACTGACAGTTTCATGCTACATGCGATCATCAGATATAAAATGTTATTTATATACAATGATAAAATGACGAGTGCTAAAAAGTGTGCTAAAATGATAAAATGACGAGTGCTAAAAAGTGCTTTTTTGATATCGGGGACTTCTTCGCGCCGTCCCCGATATTAAAAAAGCGAAAAGAGGTCCTGGGGACGAGGTTGGGGAGGCTTATATACAATTATGTACAATAAAAGAGAAATAAATAAATTTTGTCCGGAGGGATAGATTTGTAATTATTCAAAAGAAACTTATTTACATGTCGGCATGTAATTGATGATGTCATCTATATCTTGAGAAGATTTTTCAACAAAAATAAGAAAATAAAAAGATTCCCTATTCCTAAAAAACTTCCAAAGGTCTTTCATATGAGTTCAACTTGTTTGCTCTACTAGCAGGGGCGGATCTAGGATTTTTTTCAGGTTAGGCAAAATTTGATAGATTTTTGGCAAAGTAATATCAAGGGTTATGGTGTTGTACGCGGTAAAGCGGGCGTTTTGTGTTTTTGCTGCAAAAGGAGCTAAAATCTTCCCAAAAGTAAGGTTTTTTGTTATTAAAAATCCTTCCTACATTAGAAACGAAAGGTTCCTTATAGCCCAATAAATAAAAGTAACCTCCATAAGTTTAACACTTGTAAATAATATATACCTCAAAATATTTTAAGAAGGAGCGAAATTCTTGCTCGGGGAAATGGTGATTTGCGCAAATCCATTGATGCTTACCAATGGATTTGCGCAAAAAGTAAAGGAATACGACCGCGCTGCTTCGTAAAACACGTAGCGTGAAACTTGTAAATAAATTGCAAGGTTGTTATTGTTTAAATTTGAGAATCACTGATAGAAACTAAAGGAGGAGGAGTGTCCGGTCGACTTTCTAATTAACGGACACGTGAGTTGCTTACGCTCAAAGCAACAATTTCCGGATGTTCAGATGTGATTTGATTGATAGGTTTAGGTAAGATGTTCATATATGAACTTTCGGTTTCATTACGCCCTTTAAATCTTAAATAGAACAAAATAACTTTTTGTTTTACTTTTGCGGTATTTCTTTGAAATATAAAAATTTGAAAACAAATATTGGCGATTAATAATTAATTTTGATATTAATAGCCTTCCCGTCGCATTCTTGCGGCCGGTGACGAGCTCGGAAGATTTCATCGCTTTTTGCTTCCCACCGAAGGAAAGAGTCCTCGTGCTGCGATGAGGAAAGGCGAAGAGCTCATATCGGCCCCTAGCAGCGCGGGGGGAGACCGGGCGTTTAGAGCTCCTAAATATAGCCAATTAAAAATTAAATCGTTACTTACTTCTACTTGTAAAAGTATAAGTGGGGTGAAACCGCTGCTTTTGAAACACCCTAAGTGGATTCGCTACTTACTTTACAAAGGTCAAGGTGACAAAATCGCTACTTTGAATACCTAAAGCGATAAACTCGCTAATAGTATTTAGTAATAAAAGGTGCACGTTGTGGTACGGCCCACTTGGTCATCCCGCGCAATCGATCGTCGCACATCAACACTGCACGCGGGGTAAACTTTTGAAAGATGGCAGACCTTGATACGGTTAACAGGTTAAAAAGGTATAAAATCGTGGTTTATATTTTTAATTTAATTACATTACCGACATGCCAACATTAAGAATGTAAAAATAGTTGGAGGTTACAATTAATATCTCTCAGAGGCCGCACCTTTAAGCTCAAGAGGGCTAGTTTTAGCTACTGTTGGTAGCTAAAACTCTGATCTGTTTTATAAACTGCATTTATGGTACATCGTTTTTCTGTCAGACATAAAGTCCCCCCCTCCTAAATCAGAACAATCAGTTTTAGAAATCTCCTTGTGACACTTGCTAGTACCTTCTATATTAACTTCATCCACTCTCGTGGTTGTGTTCTTGGTCTAATGAATCTCCCGCCTCCACCACCCACTGTATGTCCTCTACTAAAAATCAATAGATGACTTGCTATCTTGATAAATTTTTTGTTTTTATTTTTTGGCAGGCAAAATAAAGCATTTCAGTTAGCTAATAATTCTTTTTAGAAGATCTGATAGGTTAAAAAACTATTAGCTACCTGCAGAAAAAAATGTAAACAAAGCTTATAGCCTTATATCGCAAGTCATCTATTGGCTCTAACTCAATTTGATACCAGGGAAAACAGGGTACTGCTATTGGTACAAAATTCGCACCACTCTATGCTGTTTTATTTATGAGTGATTTTGAGGCTATAGTGCTTTAAATGACCACCACCTGAAAGCTTAACTAACTCCCACTTAAGGAAAGGTAATCGAAAATCGACTCAAAGTATTGTACTAATAACAAATATTCTTCGTTAAAAACAAAATATTAGCCGGGGAAGAAGCTTTCTGCTAGTCATCATCTTGTGTCCATAATGTAAATAAATTCCTTCGTGGGAGTGGTTCTGACGCCAACACCTGGATGATAATAATTTCGCTGACTTAGCTGTGACCCAGTATTTTTTATATATACAAAGCTGTTTTTATATGTATATATATAACCAAGAGGTTGTCGACCCTTTGTTTAATGTTTAAATACTTAACAGGTACTGAAGATAAGCTTGTAGCAGGTACTAAAGATGAGTAATAACTGTTTTTGCTACTTCCCTCATGAAAAAGTTGTGGGCTTTCAGTTTCTGTAAAATGATCACAAAGGTGTAGAAAATGTACAGGAATAGTTTTTGTTGTTTACAGTTTAAGTTGACAAGCGTTTTTGATTCAGAAGGTCATTAAAGAACTTCCTTTTTGGCAGTGTTGATCATTACGACCACGTGAGTAAACACAAAGCAAAAACACCTGGTCAAAGTTGTAGAATGGACTTGGTGCAGCATCGCATCTGGACTTAATATTCACGCAACCTTGTCCCAGAGGCCCATGGCGTTCTTTGATATGAGGATAAAGCACATATGTGACACAAGAAACAAATAAACAAGAAGTAATATAAAAAAGAAAGACAGAAGAAACCACAACAAGTACACATAGTTATTCTTGATATCAAAGGAACGCTTTATTACCTGTGATCAAGGTTGAACTTCATGCAAAAACCCAGAGGTTCAGACGGACATTGTGCAGGAAAAAGCATGCAGAGAAAAAAAGAAGTCTGCAAGCTCGTGCATCAAACCAATATATACATGCTTTTTTTTTTATAAGAATCCCAGGCTAAGATTTAAAGTTAAAAACAATACGTCTATTGTTTAGAACAATAGAGAATAGTAACTAAACTAGTTGGTGGCCCGTGGAAGAATCCACAGGTTCGCCCGTCCTTTTAATACCTCATTGTGTATGTCTCGCTACTTGCGGTACCATTTTGCGTGACAGACAGACAGACGTATAAAGGTATCATAATATATATAGATAATAAATTAGAATAATGACCAGCCTGGTTAAAAATTTTATATTCTTGTAAAAAAAGCGTGTAATAGAGAAGCCCTGGGCACACCAGATGGTAAAAGAAGAGCGCATACCTATACCAGAATTTGTGCAAGGTCTAAGTAAGGCCCAGGTGGGCTATACTTAAGAATTGCCACAGGCTTTCTTTTGCAAACGTTGATTTAAACATCTGGTAAAAAATGTTCATCTTATATCAAAACTCTTTTTGGAAGAGTATCAACTCTGTTTATAATTATTCAACTTAGTTTAGTAATATAATATGTAATTTACTCTGCTTCTTTTACTTCGAGTTTTGTGTAATGAATATTGCGCCACCGTGTTTAAAGGGCCTTTTTTGCCATCCGGGAGATAACGCAAACTTGGTTTAATCCGAAAAAAAAATTATTACAAAATTGTGGAGGAAGCATGTTGTAAACACAAGAAAATGTGGCTTTATATTTGCTTTATTATTTCAAATTTCACTTAATAAATCTTAAATTACTAATTTGAACATAGTATAAACATGATAAGATGAACTTTTTTTAAAGTGGGCTTTAAGGAAACAGATTCACACAAGTTTTACATTTTATAGTTTGTAGTACCCCTACCACTTAGTACCACTTATAGGTAAACAGAGCTAACTCTTTAAGCCATGAAAATATTTTGTGTAGAAACACAGCAGGTATATACAGTCTTTGTCATATAAATATTGAAGGCGAGTGACAGCCGCGTGCCTAAGTTTTAATTTATGAAGGCAAGGCGTGTGATTTACAGCACGTCTAAATTATCAAGGCGTGTGATCTCAAAGAAGATAATGTGGCTGAAGATAAATTGTTCATCTTCTTTTATCGGTCATGTAGATAACTGGGAGGACACAACAAGGCCGTTAAATTCACTTTCGTTTTACTTATGGCTTAACCATGCATTGAATTAAAATGGGAAATTCCCTTGCCCTCTTCAAAATTAATGGGAAATACCAAACAAAAAATCAAGAAAAGTTTTTTAACAGTTTTAAAGTTAAAATTAAAAGTTATTTTTTTCATTAAAACTGATGATACACTTTCTTCACAACCCTTAAAATTAGAATTTTTTTACGTCGGCAATAAAACTGCCGACATGAGATACATTTTAACTGATTTACGTCAGCAATATTTTTATGTAGTAAAATTTTTAAGCTGGCAATAATCTAAAAAAACATTTCTATCGCCGTTCTTCTTTCTTAAACTTTTAAAACGCGATCTAAAAAACATTTCTATCGCCGCTTTTCGTTTATAAACTTTTAAAATGCGATCTAAAAGAGCATTTCTATCGCCGCTTTTCGTTTTTAAACTTTTAAAATGCGATCTAAAAAAACATTTCTATCACCGCTTTTCGTTTATAAACTTTTAAAATGCGATCTAAAAAAGCATTTCTATCGCCGCTTTTCGTTTATAAACTTTTAAAATGCGATCTAAAAGAGAATTTCTATCGCCGCTTTTCGTTTTTAAACTTTTAAAATGCGATCTTAAAAAACATTTCTATCGCCGCTTTTCGTTTATAAACTTTTAAAATGCGATCTAAAAGAGCATTTCTATCGCCGCTTTTCGTTTTTAAACTTTTAAAATGCGATCTAAAAAAACATTTCTATCGCCGCTTTTCGTTTACAAACTTTTAAAATGCGATCTAAAAGAGCATTTCTATCGCCGCTTTTCGTTTTTAAGCTTTTAAAATGCGATCTAAAAGAGCATTTCTATCGCCGCTTTTCATTTTTAAACTTTTAAAATGCGATCTAAAAGAGCATTTCTATCGCCGCTTTTCGTTTTTAAACTTTTAAAATGCGATCTAAAAAAGCATTTCTAATCTAAATGATAAATTTTTCTGTTCGTGAAGTTCACGAACAGAAAAATTTAATCATTTACGAAAAATAATATTTAAAAAAATAATATTTAACTCAGAGCATTTCAAGAGAAAATAAAATGATTAACTCAGGTGTGCTTTCTTTCACTCGTCTACGATAAAAATGAAAACTTTAGAAGTGTGATATTTCGCACGTCTAAAGTAAACCAGGCGTGTGTTGAGGCGTGCGCGTGCGATCGCACGCCTTATATGACAAAGCCTGTATATAATAAGGAAGAGGGGAGGGTATTTTTATCATTCACATACCATCCTACACTTAGTAGAGGGAGCCATAGTGACCATATACCCTACTCTACTGACTGACCCTATTTTTGGTGTCTAACACCAGATATTGTAACATCCACCTTGCGTAATTCTTTAAAGTCTTCAATGCCTTCATTAACAGTAACGCCATTAATAACCCCCTTAACTGTTAAACACCATCAGTGTCAATAGTGTCATTTGCGTTTAAGGAATTATAAATTAAAAATTATAGATAAATACTGTTCTGTTTGGTGGACTAGTGAAAAACAATACAAACTTGCCCAAAATAAATACACTCCAGTCAACACAAAAGTTTAAAGAGCTCTTAAATCTACAGATTAGAGAGCTTGCTAGAAAGATTTTTTACTAAGCATTTGTTTATCTTTTTATGTCTAGAGATATTTAAAATTCCTAAACTTTATCTTCCTTAATATTGATCATGCAATTATAGCTTGTCTGCAACTCATTAGCAAGGGTGGGATCTCATCTTCTCCAAAGTTAAAGTACTCTATCTAAAGTTTGCAAAACATTAAAATTGAAGTCTACTGTGTTCATGTCTATTGGTGAAATTGGAAAGAAGTAAAAAATCTGAAAAAAGTTTTGAGTTTTTCTCAATTTTAAAGTTAAAATATCTCTGTCAATACTTTGGAATCTTATAAAATAATAAAATATATATATACTTGCAACTGTGTCTAAAAATGCTAAAAATTGACCCCTGAAAATGATCAAAATACATTCAGGGCATAATCCAGGAAAGCTATACGCCTAATTTGAGCATTTGCACATTTTTCCTGTTTTTTTAAGCATTGTTGTGCCCAGACCTCTTCAAATTATTTTATTGAAACATTTTATTATTTCTAAGATAGTAGTTTGTATATTATCACTGATTTTGAATCATCATCCCCTAGAAGGCTCTAAAGTCAATTTTTTTGTGTTTTCAGCAGCACATAGCTTGTGACTCCATATGGTCACATAAATTTTCCCTCCGCATTCAATAGTAAACATTGAAAGCTTTTGCAAATTCCATCAACATGACTTCCTGCCCCAAATGATTCTTTCTTGCAGGTCTGTGATACTTGGCACATTTAAGAGTCTTATTTTGTATAATTATTTCTTTTTTCTTATTTATCCGGAATTCAAATTTATTCTTTTCGTTCAGTTATCTTTAAAGCACACACCTTTTTTGTAGGTGTAAATAAGAAAGGAAAACACAGCATGGACACTTTGATTGATGGTATTGTTGCTGCAGTGGTAACAACGAAATTTAGGAAGACTGTGGCATGTGATGAACTAGTTATAAATCAAGTAAAAAAGAGGGTACGCTCTGAAGCTATGACTCTTTTTAAACAACATAAAAGCCATCTAGACATCATTTTGAATTTAAAGGAGAGATTGCAAGCTATTTTCCATGGTGAAAAGCTTTTGTGTGATACTATGCAAAAGAAACCAGCAAAGGTAAGAAAATTATTTGGCTATAGTAATATGTAAATTACAAGGCCACAATAAAACACTTTATGGAAAAATTGGTTTTTTATTAACCTGGAATTTTTTAGAATGTCTTATGTCCATTATGTTGCAAAAGAAATAGGGAAATTTAGGCAATTTGTCATATCATATCATTGACAAAAGCCATTATATACAAATTAAAAAAGAATTAGCTATTTCATTAATTCAAGCTAATGTTGCTTCAAGTGTCAAGAAGAATATGTCCTATTTACCTACCATGCCATTGGTATATACTTTGTTAAGTAAACAGTAAAGATTTGTCAACTTTTCTAAGCTAAAAAAAGAACTAACCAAAAAAATTACATATTTTTTTTTTTTTTGTAATAAAAACATTCTGACATATCACGAAAGCAACATGGCATGAAAATTTTTAATTTTTTTATATCTGAATATTGTCCCCCCCAAAACAATAATTACATTTACGGCCACCACCATTATCGAACATAAGCCAAATTCAAACATATTTTGTTGATTTGTGAAAAGAAAAAAATTCCAAGAATTTAACAACATGTGAAAGTAGGTAGCTAAAGAAATTAAAACTTTGAGACTGTTTTTGTTTTGCTTTCACAAAACCACTCCCGGTACACTTCATTGCGCTTAATCATATCAATTTTTTTTTCAGAACTAGAAAACTAAATGAAGCATATGTTGTTTTTCAAGATGTTTTGATACAAAAATAACGAGAGAAAAATTTCATAATAAATTTGAATACATGTAATACTTACTTTTTTCAAGTGTCCAATTCGTGTCCAAAACTATATTTATAACAGTGAAACATTATTTTATTTTGCAGAAGATATTTATTTCAAAACATTTCAAAACATCCCTGCAAACATATGTCACACAAGTTATATATAGTAATTTTCTAAATAGAAAGTCCTTATCGACATTGTCATGGTGGCGACCTTGACCTTAAATATCAAGAATTAAAACTTAGAAATATAAAAAAATTAATACAGTTTATATTCCCGAGATATAATGCACATTTTAAGCACAACTTATTATCAATCAATTTTTTATGCTTCACAATTGCACAGATATTGTAAGGTATTGAGAGATATACTTCACTAGTAGAATATTGTATTCAAACTTAACAAATGCACAAGCCTGGCCATGAATATTTCTAGACCGGTGGTTTTGAAAGCAAAAATCTGCAGTTGTTTGTCTCGTTCTGTGCCTTTTGTTGTTCTTCGAGACTCTTCAAGTTTTAGGGAGTTTAAGACACACATGAAAGAAAGCACAAGTTTTATTATAGAAATAAACTTCCCTATTATGCTCGTCTAAATGCCCCCTCCATTGTCCTTATTCTATTTTTTTAATGTTTAAAACACTAGAAAACAGCTTTTGTTAAATAAATTTTGAGCATGTTTTTCTATATATTTCATTTAGAAAAACATCCCTATATATATACTTGTTGTTAACACCCTCCTCCATCTTGCTTCTCTAACTTTCTTAATGTTGCAAAGGACTACAACTGAATTGTATTATATATTGTTTTATAAAGAAATCCTAATGCCTTTCTTTTTTTCCTTTACTGCCTAACTTTGAAAAACAAGTATTTGGGCTTTTTTACCTAGCAGGTATTTCCATGAGTTTGAAATTCACTCCTCATAGATCTTGCTCCCAGAACATCCCCCACCCATTAAAATAGCTGTAAGTTTGTGTGTTGTACAAAGAAATCAAAGAATATGGCTAGAATTATCCTGTTTATTCTAAACTTAAATCCGTCTGCATAAAGTCTGTCCATGGTGCACCTAAATTAAAAAGGTGCACGGTTCATCACGCACCTGAGCTGCATGAGGAGCAAATGGAGGTATGTGTGCGTTATCTTGCACCAGTCCGGAATGCATATCTTCAGGATATTGTAGTTAGTGTTAACTTTAGAAATGACTTATGTAAGGTAGGACACGGATTTTTGTGTTCAAAAAAACTATTAACCTTTATTATTTTTGAGACCTTGACGGTTGACAGTGAAAAAACATTCTGGTCTAAGAAGCCCTCATGTAGCCTAAATTAATTTCAAGACTCGATTTAAGATATACTGTACTACAAGCTATTTGTGGTTAACATCCAGATATGTGATATTGCAATGTTTTTTTTGCACTTTAGGGTCGACTTAACATCCATTATAGTGACAGTGAAGATAATGACGATGATAATGATAGCAAGAAGGAAGAAAAAATTAACAACTTTCTTTCAACATCAAAAAAGGAAAACAAAGAAGAGTCAATAAAGCAATATTATAACTACCTTTGTGAATATAAGAATGAGTATGTTCTTTAGTAAAACACTGACAACTACTAACTCAGTATGAACTCTCATAATTATAGAAAATTACCAGCTTGGTAAATTAACGCCTTGCAAAATAGTGTTCAATGACATTAATACAAGTTCTTATTACAAATAATAAGAATAAAAATGCAAAAATTTCGAATATCTTGCACATATATCTGTGGTTCGATTTTAAAGATGATATAGTCTATATTTTTATTTTTCCTGTCGAATGAATTTACAACATTTATTGAAATAAAGAACCGGGACACATGTTGTGTTTGTGAAAATGTCAACATAAACCAATTATGCCTTCACATTAATACTTTTTGCTGGTATTTTTAGTCCAGATGTTTACAATCGCATACAAGGATTAGAAGTCCGTGGAAAAAACTACAGAGTGTCGAATAATGGAGCATGCCCGAAGTGTTTATACAAGGAGAACACATTTGTTATCCTCGATTTGTAAGTATACACCACATCCGTTTATAAAATATTACACCTGGTGTGTATGTGAGAATTGTATTTAAAAATATATATATATATATATTAAATTAAATTACAAATTCGTGTCTCAAAAAGTGGCTATTAAAGAAGCCAGGGCTTAGTAATTAAAGAGGGTGTTTTGCTTATGTATTGGTTTTAAATGGCCAGTTGATGTGAATCTGATGTCAAATACTTTTAAATATAAAAAGGTAAGTTTCAAAACCAAATTAATTCATATAAATTAAATTCTGGAGATTTCTAAAAAAACTGATCACTTTTTTTGCTTTTTTGATTTCTAGTTTGTTTCCTGCTGGTGATATGCCAGAGATTTTACAGTTTTTAATGGCACGTGGAAAAGCCGTACTTTGGTCTAGTAAAGAACATCTCAATTGCAAGGTAAACATTTCAGCCTTTCCAATTCACGTTGGCACTTGACAATGTTGCCAAATGCTGACGTGTTAACAATGCATGCAGGAAAATTTCCTTTCATATCGGCATTTTTTTCCGACACGGAAGAAATTGAATTAGAAAGGCTGTAGTTGGGTTTAATGGAATAAATAAATAGTATAAAGATCCTGTACTTCAGAGCAAGGTGAGTTAACTGAGCCAATGGTTTTGAATATTTGTTTACTTTTTTACATGTGAACATGATTTATGTTCTATAAGTGATGCCATTGTTGTGTTGTAGGATCCGCCAACATTTTTATGCAATGGGAAATGCCCAAATGATGCCAAAAAGTGTGGTTTTAACATCAATTGGTTAACCACAGATCTTGAAAAAATTTTCCTTTTTCCTGAGCAAAATTGCAGTGAAGTAGTTAGTGCTGAATTAGGCCAATCGCAAGCCATGGTGAGAATTTTGCAATATGTTATTTTCCAGTTGTTGTCTTTTAATTCTTTTTGAACATTTGTTATGATACGTACGTTAATTTTTTAGGATGAAGATGAACAAATGGAAAATGGTAGGTAACATAAGCAGTATGCTTAAAATTGCCTTGACCTTTTTTGTTAAACAATTTTATTATTCTGTTTACAGAATTAGTTCCGGAAGACAATCAAGAATGGCAGTATTTATTTGGCGGTGAAACTTCAGAACATTCTGACGAAGAGTATGACGAAGGCCATGTTGATATTCAATACTACCGAAATAAAGTTTCTTGGGTAGTTTTAGATGAGATTAACGAAGATGAAGAATTGCTTTCAGGTAAAAAGGACTGCATGCTTTGGTCGAGTTTCACAAATTTGTACCATATTCTCTCTTAAGTAAATGCAGTCAAATAGAAACATATTGTAAGATAATTATTTTTGAAAGTTTTATTTCTTCTCTCTCGTTCCTTAAAATATTTCATAACATATAAATATAAAATAAGTAACAATGTATTGATGTTATATGACAATAAAATAGCATTTATAAACCATTTTGTGACTGCATGTTACGTAAAAACTCCAAAAATACATTAGAATCAACACATTCTTGTGGAAATATATTAATTTTGAACGCTGTATTAAAACAGTGGATCGGTGAGTAATTTATCTCTTATTCTGTGTGTTGCCTCTGCATGGTTGCCTTCAGAAAATTTATATTTTGTTTTTTCCTTTTTTTTAGTTGAAGAAGAAACCATTATTCGGACGATGCTTGCATTAGAAGAAGCCCGCACTGATTTTATTTATGGTGATATGAAAGCAGTAAAAGTTACTGATCAGACAGACATGACTGACAGTTCTACTAATGATGACATTGAATTGTCAATAACGAATCCAAGCGCAGACTTACCTAAAACGAAAGTAGCTAGCAACGAAGGTGTTACTATAGATGTGGCCAATGCAGTAATTTCGAACAGTGTGGTAGACTTAACGAAAACGTCTCCATCTTTAAGTCCCACGCAACCTGATATTGTAAATGCATCTGCTAGTGCTAGGGATGTGACCTCAAATTCTGAACCTGCACATATTTTAAAGGGTGCACAATATTATGGTGGGAATACACAAGGTGTAAGTTCTAAGCCGGCTTTCACATCTGCGGACTTTCCGGTTTCAACAACAGGCTTGTGTCCATACTGTCATTCAAATAATGTTGTGTACATTATCCTTCAAGAGGATGAAAAGGAGGAGTTGCCAGAACTTCTTGAGAAATTGCGAAAACTGGGCTATGCCACGCCCATGAAGAAAGGTTTGCCGCTTGCTCTGTTACTCCAACAATGATTTTGGGATTTAATAAAGCAAATTGTCTGTAGTCTTGTTGAGTATTCCTAGTGTGAAATAAAGCTTTTTTTTTATTTAAAGGCAGTGTTTTGCGTAATGAATGCACATTCAGCAATTAATGCATCTACTATATTGTTTTTGGTGAGATATAGATGGATAAAAAAGTATTACTGCTGTGTTAAAATATTTCTACTTCATTTCCAGTCTGATATATGTCGTTGCATGTGTTTTGTTGGTTAGATAGAAATGTGTGTGTTTTTGTTCAGGTGATCAAGTCTTGCCATCGTTTCAATGTCGAAATTGCACTTACGGGTTTAACCTCGATTGGACTGTTACTAATTTGGAGAAGATCTTTCTTGAAAACCCAGCAACATCATACTCATCTTATCAGGGTTATTATGCTAATGCGTATTATCCTCAACAGATGTAAGTGGCATTACATCTTTTATTTTGTTTTTTATTGTTGTTGCTGTTGTTGTTGTTTTTGTTGTTGTTATGATTGTTGTTGTTGTTCCTCGTTTGCGAGGATAGTATTGATTTCCAACTTCTAACTAACTATCTAACTAACTAAATACGTCCAAAATGGGTGATTTCTACGTCATCAACGAGCTTTTTTTACGCAAATTTTTTTTCTAGAAAAACTATCTTCGGAGGATTCGAACATACGACCTCTGGGTTCACGTTATGACGCTTTAGCCAACTGAGCCATTACGCCTTGAGTAAAAACGTTTAATTCGGAAGCATTTATATTATTAATCATTTGTCAAACCGGTTCGACGGCTGGCAAATTAAGGCGCTAAACGCAAATAATAATGATGCGAATTTTTTTTTATCCGTTGCCTTTTTTGTGCCGATCTTGTAACGCTGATGAAAAAAATGTCTTAGAGTAGTCATGTGTATAAGTATAGAGCTTAAAAGCTGCTCAAGAAAATGTACATCTTTATGATTATATGCTTTATGTTTCGACGAATGGTTACATAGATTATTTGGTGCCCAAAGTTTTTAAGATGACGTCATCAACTCGTCCGTTTGGAAACTGGAAACAGGTTTATAAGTATAGCTCGGGATATTGATCGGGTTTGAGGAAGACTTTCAGTGTGGTGTTAGTTACGGTCGGTTCGGTTGTTGATAACAAGACAAACCGGGAAATCGGGTTAATCACGTATCCAACCTTTGCAAAATGATTCCTCTCAACGAATAAAGTTGTGTTGCGATTTTCAAGTTCTAAGAATAATCCCTATTATAAGGATCTCATAAGAATTTTTAAGCGTTAGTTTCGAGAAATGGCCAAAGTCTCTCAGAGGTGTGGGACCTAAAAATTTCACATGCAGGTGTCTTATAGATAAATATAAAAAGTCAGCAAGTATCATAGCCATGCATCATATCCGTCACGCCGGGAACAGCTGTAAATCAATTTTTAGGTTTTTTGAAATGACCCCGTTAATATATATTTAAAATTATTGTTGCAGTGATAATGTGTAATTGACATGTTGTTATTGTTATTGTTGTTGTTATTTTGCTGCTGTTGTTGTTGTAGTTGTTGTTGTTGTTACTGCTGCACGGGTTGTTTTTGTTGTTGTTGTGGAAATTAAACATGTTAATTTTAGGTGATCTTCTTTTAGGTATTCAGCTTATCCAGCAGGCCAGTACCATGGTGCGGCATGGATGAGTTATATGCCAACTGACCCTTACTATGGTTATCGCTGGGAGGCTGCCACTCAACCACAGGTATTAATGTCAAATTTACGTACGCAGATGCAGTAATCCTCTAACATTATTTTAACCCCTTTCACTAGGTTTCATTTAAACATTTTTGCAATTTCATCATTAGAGTTGCCATGCCAACAGTGTTGTCAATGTGTCACGAGAAAAACGTCATAACGATCTGCTGTAAAAAGCACGTGTTTCCAGACGAATGATAACTTCATACCAATTACTAATGTTAGCTGGGGTTTTTCGTCGACTTTTTTTTGTACTATATCCCTAAGAAAAGGGGGCAAATTTATTTTTGAAATTAATTTTTATGGGGCGGGGGAATTCTTAAATTACGGATGGGCAACGACCTATCGGAGGGACAACTTCCGTTTTTAACTTCAACTTTTAACTTCCATTGTATTGACTACAAAAATTATTGGAAGTTATTGGACGTTGTTATAAGAAGTGGCATTGTAAAGACGTGGCTAACAGAGGTAAAACATGCCGTATGATTTGCACCTTTCTTTAATTTGTATGCATCATATATATTATTATAGGTTGCTACAACGGGTGTTCAACCTACTGTCACTGGGCGTAGTATATTACCTACCCCTAATGATGCGAACATTACCCTTACTGATGTGAAACCCAGTGATGCTGCTGGTAATTTGCCGGTATCAGAAGGCGACAATACCGCTACGTCTAATCAGAAAGCAGATATAGCCACAGGAGGAGGCAGTAACGTTGAAGTACCCCCGCCAACAAACGATCCTGAAACGATTATAATAGAGGAAGAGTCAGATGTGGAGAATGATAGCAATGTCGTAACGAAAGAAGGCGTTAATGTGCAGGTAACTTCACCAACAAACAAACCTGAAACTATTACAGTAGATTCAGAGTCCGACATGGAGTTGGAGAGTGATAATAATGTGGAAGAAAAAGCTTCCCAATACAAACATTTACAAGGAAAAAAAGGAAGCACTGTCGAGGACTTAAACGCTCAAGACAGCACTTTGCAAAATACTACACTTGAACCAGTGCAAGACATTTCAACAGAGACTAAAATAGATAAAAAGGTTGTTGATGAAAGTAATACGGAGAGTGATACAAATGGCGTATCAATGACCGATATTTGTAAAGCTGCAAACGTTTCGGCTGAAATTTTGGAAAAGGATACCCTAAAAGCCGACGAAGACGAAAAGATGGATACTCTTATAGCCAAGGAGAAAGAAAAGATGGACACCCTAACAGGCGAGGAAGACGAAAAAATTGACACCCTAACTAGTGGAGAAAACGAAAACACAGATTCTCTAACAGCCGAGGAAGACGAAAAGATGGACACCCCAACAGGTATCGATAAAATGGTCAAGGTGGACGGACAGCCTGACAGTAAGCTCAAAAATAAACAAGAGCTAGAAAATCAAACTTCGACAGATGATGCGAAATCAAACACACGCCGAACACGAAACTCAAGAAAACGTAAGATAAAAGAAGAAGCAAATCGTTTAAAAGTCATTGCGGAGGAGTGCGATACTTCTCCTCTGTGTGTAAAAAAGCCGTGTAGTGAAGAAACTGTATTGTCAAATGATAATAAATTGGATGATGTTGGCTCGCCTTTCACAGAATCCTTAGTAAACTTGCTCACCGACACTAATGAAATTAGTACGATACCAGACGATATGTCGACAGCAGACGATTCAGATAAATCGGTAGTAACCGAGTCTAATAAATTAAACTTGGCTTTAAATCGTGACGTTGAGTCTCTGAGCACTGACTCAATGAGCCCCAAATCTGATTTATTTGACTTGAATTTAGACGCTTTGGTCGCGATGGAAAAAACTGATGTTACTATTGAAGGACAAAACGATCAACAAGAAGGAAGTAATGAAACAATAACGACTGAAAAGGAGAGCAATGAAACGAGCAATACTACAAAAGCCGTGCGAAAAAATGCGCGACGTGGGGGTCGTGGAAAGAAAGCAAGAGGACGGGGGCGGGGGCGTGGTCGAAAAAAGGCGAAGTAAACCGTAGTTTAAAGTTTTATGTCAAAGTTGTATATCTTGTCTACTTTTATAACGATAGTTTTTATTTGTATCATTGACTGTTGATTATATACCCTCCCACAGCGGTTATTATGCTACTTATTTGTTACTGTGAATTAAGGTGTTTCAAAGTAATTCGTCTAAAAGGAGTTACGTCTTTATTAAGTCTAGTTGTTCGTGAAAAGTTGAAAGTTAAAATGCGAACGTTAACACAAAGACTTTTGTCGGAACTTTTCGCGGAAAAAGTAAAAAGTTCATGAACATGCCTTTTTATATAGGAAACAATATTTATTAACGTAAGGTTAAAGTTATAGGTACTTTTAACTCAGTCTCTTTCTGAAAAGGTAGATTTTTTGTTTTTGCGTGAATGTGAATTCGAGAAAATTAGTTACCACTTAAACACTATTATGTTTCAAAACGTCCATCGTGAATTTCACCTTTTTATCCCACAAGAAAAATTAAAGTGAACTTTCGCGAACAACAGCAAGGTTGACCACGCGTTTACAAAAATTCTAACACTTCCAGGAGTTTTTTTCCAGACGTAACATCGTTAAAGGATAACAAATTTCGTATTTTTTCAGGTTTTCCCTTTTTTGCAACTGTACGAGATTTTCCAAAAGTAGTGACCAATCCTTAATATTTGCAAAACCATTTTTTAATTGAGCGATTGTGGTAATAGCCAAATCTGAACGAATTAAGATAAACAAGAAGCCCTGCGGCTTAAAGATTTCCGCCATTAGCAATAATCTGAAAAAGATATAAAATCGTGACTTGTCACGATTTTATAGCTATAATACATTATCTTTCACCAAAAATATCCAGCCTCAACAATGCAATGAATAATTCATGAATACGTGCTTGCGAAATTGTACAGAAGGAAATGACGTAATTATTAAAGGGAAACGTTAATAACATCATGGCGCATTATAAGACGATCTTCACTGCACGAGCTTTAACTTTCGATAGCATATAAACTTTAAAATAAAGTATTGTTCATTGGATAATAAAACAATTTGTTGCACTGTTAGGATTCTTATTGGCTTAAAACTCATTTTAGCCTCGTTCTCAGAAAAAAATCTTAGCCTGGATAAGTTTCGGGCGTCCAGCCTAGCTGCGCTGTCTCTATCTATCTCTCTATCTCCCTATCTCTCTATCTATCTCCTCAGGCGATTTTAAAGATTCCGCCTTCGCTGACGGAAATCAAATAGTATTAAAAAGCCAAAAAAAAGTAGGAACGAGATTGTCATACATATGGATGTTCTCTGTAAGCAAAAAAGTGGGAACGTGTTAGTCGTGCAATCAAAATTTTTGGAAAATTTCGACTTTTTTTGCTGACTGTGAAAGTGCTGACGTCATCCAGGGACCACGCCCATAATGGAAAAAAATGCCACCTAGTTTTTTTTTACTCCTGACTTATCAATTAACTCATTTCAATCATAAAATTGCTTCTAACAAGTCTGTGCACACGAAGCTTGATATTGGTACATAGTGGCCCCCACTATTTTAGAGCAAGTCGTAAAAATAAGTTCAGTAATTAAAAAAAATATTAATCGCAACATCGTTTGAGGTTACATATGCATTACAAACTCGCAACATCATTTTTTTTGCAATAAAGAGAATATCCATTCGCTTGACAATCTCGTTTCCACTTTTTTTTGCTTGCAACACGGAGCACCCATATGCACGACTAACACGTTCCCAATTTTTTTGCTTACAACACAGAGAGCACCCATATGCACGAATAACTCGTCCCCACCTTTTTGCTTACAACACAGAGAGCACCCATATGTACGACTAACACGTTCCCACTTTTTTTGCATACAACACAGAGAGCACCCATATGCACGAATAACACGTTCCCACTTTTTTTGCTTACAACACAGAGAGCACCCATATGTACGAATAACACGTTCCCACTTTTTTTGCTTACAACACAGAGAGCACCCATATGCACGAATAACACGTTCCCACTTTTTTGCTTACAACACAGAGAGCACCCATATGCACGAATAACACGTTCCCACTTTTTTGCTTACAACACAGAGAGCACCCATATGTACGAATAACACGTTCCCACTTTTTTGCTTACAACACAGAGAGCACCCATATGCACGAATAACACGTTCCCACTTTTTTTGCTTAATTGGATCTGATCATGCAATGGAACAGGAGAACAAGGTTTTGAAAGTTTTAGGCGGGATAACAGGTTTGACACAACAACCTGAAGCACTCAGTCGATTCTGCCTGACAGCACCAATTTTAATATCATTGAGTGATAATTTTCTCCAGAGAAACAAGATTGGTGGTTACAGTAGAAATGAACATTATCAACTGACTGGAACGTCTGGAGAAAGGTTACAAACTAACATAAAAAAAATCAAGACTATGCTAGAGACATTTTCTGTCGAGTTCAAGCCAACTGATTATGTAATGAACGTTTTATCCAGAGCTGTTTTACCATCTGCAGCAGCTCAAGAGTTGTTGACACAAAATAAGATCGGTACCAAGGCATATCAAACTTTTATAACTGAAAGATTGCATGGTGATACATCAGTATGGGCTCCAATGAAGAAAGTCAACCTGGAGACGTTCAAATGTCACAATAAGTCAATGAAAACAAAAGTGTGAGAAAAGATTGTTCAACTGAAGGAAGAAAAAAATATGATGTCTCGATTTTTGATTGCTGCTTGCAAACGACCTGAATTGGAGTTTGAAATGAGCATAGGAAACTATGAGTTCTCAGTAGTACCTAAGTCCCTTTTTTCTGTTGATGGGAAACCTCTACCATGCATCACAGATAAGTCGAAACTGATGCATCACATTGAAGACCTCGCACCAGGTACATCTACAAAAATTGGTTCTGTTCAACAGAATTCAGTAATCATTATTGATGGCATGGCTGTTGTGAATGAAATTACGAAAGATAAGACAATGCAGACATGCCAGGTATGGTATATTTTTTATTAGTAAAATTATCTGATCTCTTTCAGAGTTTTGCAAGTATGACGGATAACAATGACCACTCTTTGCATGTTGAATCAACTGGATAAAACCTTGATTTTTTATAGGACTTTGCCAACAAGTTTGTGGATCGTGTAGTAAACATTGCAAGTGGCTTTATAGAAATCCGTTTGGTGTTCGACAGATACATTGAAAACTCATTGAAGTCAAGAACAAGAGCGAAGAGAACATCTGGAAACGAAATACGATATAAGGTTTCTGACAGTACGAATATTGCAAATGTTTCTTTAAAGCAGTTTCTTTCACATATTCAAACAAAAAAAGAGTTACAGAATATCTGAGTCAGTATGTAATCAGTCACCTCAAAAATCTGAACAAAAGATACGTATAGTTACATATGGAAATATGAGTGAAAGTAAAGATACAGATGTGTTCCTGTTACTTATTCATTACTATGCTTCACTACTACAAGTTTCGTACCGGAAAAGGTAAAAATTCCCGTGACATAGACATCGGCACTTGTTTCAAAGAAATTGGTGTCAAAAATGCTGAAGATATCCTAGCATTTCACGTACTGACAGGTTGTGACCAAACTGGTAGATTTAATGGCAAATCAAAATCCACTTGGTGGAAAGCTTATCAAAAAATTGACGATGTTGTTCTTGAAGCATTATCGCAACTTGGCGTCAGCTAGGATTTGCCTACACTGGATACACTTGAGACGATTGAGCGGTTTGTGGTCAGTGTCTATGGTGGAAGTGCACACACAACATCTTTGGCTGATCTACGGTGGTGAATGTTCTCAAAATACCAGCTGGAAGCAGAAAAATTGCCACCAACATTTGGAGCATTGAAATACTGTATTTTCCGAAGTCACTTTATCACCATGGTACTCCGACGATCTCATATCCCTATTCAACGTTTACCACAACCAGTGATTCAGCGTTGACACCCATTATGACTGACAACTTACCTGCTCCCATGGCAATTTTTGGAACATGCTGTTGTTCTTGCAAAACAAAATGCGTTAACAATCGATGTAAGTGTAAAAAAATGAATTTTGGTGGCACAGACTTGTGCAAATGTGTCGATTGTGCAAATACCGACGACCATGACGACTGTTTATTCGAGGATGAAGAGCTTGACTTGGATGAATCATCAGATGAAGATTTTGCTTAATGATATTTTTATTTTCTATAGTATATAATATTTTTTCAACGTTTAAAATACCTTTTTTCCCCAGAAATGGGCTCAGAACTATTATTTTATTATTTCCAGGGGGTTATTACCAAGGTATTGTTTCTGGAATAAAAATTACAATTTTATATCAGTCATTGAATTTAATGGTGTCTTTTAAATCAGGCCAGTAGTGATCCAAACAAATAATAAAAACTAGAGAGGGTTTTGACTACATTCACACAAAAATAAAACAAGTTTTATATTTATTTTGCACCCTGATTTTCACATTTTTAACCCCCCCCCGTATCTCTGTAATGGTTGATTTTCACGATATAGTTCTTTTACATTTCTTGAAGCATTTTTTATGCTCTATCGAATGCAATCAAAAATTTTGGAAAATTTTGACTTTTTTTTTTAGCTGACTGTGAAAGTGTTGACGTCATCCAGGGACCACGCCCATAATGGAAAAAAATGCCACCTAGTTTTTTTTTACTCCTGACTTATCAATTAACTCATTTCAATCATAAAATTGCTTCTAACAAGTCTGTGCACACAAGGGACATAGTGGCCCATGCTAAAAGGTGAAGTTTTGCGAATACCGTAATTTCTCCAATAAACGCCCTCTCTTTAATAAACGCCCCTCCCTATTAAATGCCTCCTCTAAAAGTTAAAATATTATATAACGCCCCTCTCTATTAAACGCCCCACCCCTGATGAAAGGGGAGGGGGCCCTTATTAGAAAACCCCTTTGAGCCAACTGATTCGGACGTTGAAGATACAAATATTGAAGAGAATTTAATTGACCTTGGATGAAGAAGAAGATGACCTTGTAAATATTGAGGATATATAAAAAATATCTCACACATCCAAAAAAATATTATTATTACCGCCCCCTAAAATTTTTATAAACGCCCAGGGCGTTTAATAGAGAAAATACGGTAGGGGCAATTATTTCTTTCCTTAAAGGTAAGAGGAGAAACACAAGTACGTTGTTGTACTTCAGTATAATTTGCTTACTAATGTTTGATAACAACAGAACAAAGAAACGTAGTGGTAGTGCTGTCAAGCTTTCTGTTTCAAATGTCGCGCTCTAAATGCAGTGATGTTGTTCTGTCCCATCTTTCAACGCCGGTCCAACTATCAACGCTTTCCCGTCTCGTTTGTAAACGGGACGCCCCGTTGAAAGTTGGATCATCAGAGCGTTGAAAGATAGGACAGTCTTACTATCAACGCCAGCGTCCACGGCGTAAGATTTGAAAAAACATTTTGGCGTTACATAACATGGGCCACCCATCCCAACAATTAATGCTTGTTTATACAAGTTTTAAAATGAAAAAATGTGCCGTTTAAAAACTGGCGTTGATCGCACATATTTTTTACTTAAAAAAAAAAGGAATTCGAATTATTGTATGCTTTTAAAAACTTTCTTATTTGTTAGTTTACTGATTTAAATCTTATAACGAGTTAGATTTTAGAAATGACTTAAATCTTAAAGATAAAAACGTTCGAAAAGTGTAGACAAAAACTTTGTTAGAAACTTTCTTATTTGTTTACTGATTTAAATCTTATAACGACTTACATTTTAAAAATGATTTAAAAGTTAAAAAATCAATTATAACATTTTTATTTGTTTCAATAAGATTACTTAATTTGCTACTAACGCCAAAGCGTTAATAGTTGGGACGGAGCGTTTACAACCAGGACGCGTTGGAAGATGGGCCAGGACAATGTCAGTCCGTTTGGAGATATCTACCGCATATCGGGTTAAGGAGATTTTATAAATTCTTATGTAGTAAGGCATTTAACAAAAAATGTTTTCATCAAAACCTCCCTTTAACCTTTCAATTTGTAAGGGACTTTGCTTTAGAAGTTTGGAGGGGTCGTGGGAACCAAGTTTTGCAGAAATACAAGAAACTCACACACAAATTATTTTTTATATTAATTTTTATATTCATTAAAACATAAAGACCATTTCTATATAAGGTGTATCAAAAAATATTTTTGTTATGCTATAAAAAAAAAATTATTTACATTTTTTTTTTATACAGACTTGCTAGTCACGTGATTGCATTTCCTAAGACAAGAAAAAAATAAGAGAGATTATGTAGCAATTTTAACACGATAACATTGCAACGGAATAAGACAGACGATCTGATTTTCCATAAATTATTTGTATTATCGAGGCAATGCAATGCATGCATTTATGACTCTACCAACGTTGACTCCACCTAAAAAAGTAAAAAAATAAACATTAGTTGAAACATATACAGAAATGATATAAAAAGGAATATAAACATTATTGGGCGTTCATTATACGCCCAAATACGAGAAGTAGCACTTCTCGTATTTGGGCGTCTATTCTAAAGGCGGACGTCTTTTACGAGGAAACTTTTATTTACATATTACAAGATTGAGTCTTGAAAAGGTTTTATATTTTACTTGATTAAATGAAAAATTTAAAGTTTATTGGTGGATGTTTATTGCCTGACGTAGTAAGCGATTTTATTGGGAAGGGTCTGCGGTTTTCTGAAAGTATGAAAAAAAATAAGGGGACAGGGGAGTATGTTTGGGAAAGGGTCATAATTTCATCGCCATCTCCCACCAACACCTTTTATCTATATAAATGTTGGAATCAGGTTGGTTAAATTTTAAAGAATCCCCAACGAAATGGCTAGTTGTAAAGCGGTTATTTTGGTTTTAAAACTCGCTTGGACGTTTCTTCACTTTTCACGTTCGTTCAACCATAACCTACCTTGCACGAAAGCTTCAATCTTAAAGCTGTTTGATGCTGCATATATATCGCCGTAAATTTCGTAAATATTTTCATACAGAACCAAAATCTCTTTGCCGACATCAACCAGAAAATGAGAACACTGACCTAAAGGTAAAAAAAATGATGATTAAAAGGACTTAAGTCAACCTTGGTTATGTGACCAATGTGGATAATCTTTAAAAACGGAGATGAAATGTGTTTTGTTTGGCCTTTTCTAGATGTTTCTTCAGTTACCAAAATAAGGACCCATGTTTCCTAGTCTTACTTTGAAACCTTCATTAGTCTCAAATTCAAACATTTCGTGTAATATAACACCACCCTGTATACGACTACACGTGGCCGTATTTTGCTGCCCTTCTCATATGTGAAAAACTGTTGCGAATTTTGAAAAAAGGTTGCAGTTTCTTCACACAAAAAGTAATGTTAACCAACAATCGCAAAACTATTCTCCCACAAGATGTTTTATTTAGAAATGTCCACTGATATTTCACTGCTACAACAAAAAAATCATAAAAAACTAGCCAGGGCTAGAAAAAGAACCGTTTTTTTAGAGCCGCAAAAATTTCTTCTGCAAACAACTTCCCTCAGAGTGTATATTTTCTCTTGAATGCATACCGAATCATACCATCATGCATACCAGACAACAAAGTGTAGCAACGTTTGAAAAAAAATTCTCCCTCCTCCTCCCGCTGGTCTCGTCAAATTTCATTGATTCGAGGGTCCGTGTGTTGTTGTTTATTCTTACTGTTCACAGAAAAAAGTATGCCGAAAATGATATTGCAAACGCACTTTACTACATAGACGCAAGGGACAAAAATATTTGCTCAAATTAAAACGAATGCTCAAATTAAATAGTAAAACACAAAGCATCGCCTGGTATGACGATATAGTTATTCATGCGAACTGGTGCAATGAGAAAGCAAACGAATTGATGACAAAATATGAGTGTACTTACTGGCTGAAGCACAACTAACCAAGTCTTTAACAAACACTTCAATACGACGAACGAATTCTTTCTCCAGGTTGCAATCTTCCATTGATTTCATGACGTCACCAAGTGCCATGCCCAGTTGTTGCAGCCCTCGAAATATCGCACGGTCTTCGAACGCAACAAATGCTTTTTTAAAAGCGTCCGGAATATGTTCTGCGTCTTTCACACAGGTTTCAATATCTAAGTCTTTGATACCCAAACCACTGAAAATTCCGCGGAAAACTTGCACCCATTCTGGTTCGGTGGATCCTTTAGAAATGATCATTGTCGTTCCAATAGCTGCAACATAACGCTTGTTTACCCTGTAACAACAAAATATTGCAAATTCTAGCTATTTCTATCTACAAGAAAAATCATAAAAATGAAAGATGGTTAGACAGTAACCCGTGGAAAAATCCTACGTTACATTTCATGCGTCCGTAGTACGACTATGAAATCGCGCATAGACAAAATACGGTTAATAATATAAGAAACGACGACGCAGACATTACCCAAACCGATACGATTTAGTTTTTATTTGATGCAGAAAAGACAGATATCTAAGACAAAATTGAATAGGTCCTTAATTCTCGATCATTTCAACATGTCGTAAAAATCTCCGATATCGGCATTATAATACAGTCCTGATTTGACACCACTGTTATGACTACCCATATTTTCGTTAGTTCGTTAGTTTTTTGAATGTTTACGGTCAGTGTGCCCAACTCCAAAACCTCACTAAAAACTATGTTGTTGTTGTTTTTTTAATAAGAAAGTTCGGAATTTCCCGGTACAGAAACCGCTCTGAGACCATGTCCACACGTTTCCGATTGCTTTTTGTTCCGGAATAGTTACATTCCGGATTGAGTTGTTCCCACATGTACGCGGTATTCCGTATTGGGCTGTTCACATGTTCCGCACAGACGTCGTCAGATGTGCTAATAAAGCATGCAACCTTTTCTTTCTTCGCATATGATATTTTAAAATTGCAATACTTGCATACCAAAGCTGAAAGAAATGGCTTGTTTGAGAAAATAATAAAATTGTGATTTGTTTACATTTGTCATCCGCCATTTTTAAAATTAAATTTTATTGTTTTCCCGCGTCTTGATGTGTTCACACTTATCGGATTGCTGTTCCGGGGGAAATCGTTTCACTTTGAACATCGAAGCGAAATCAGTCCGTTTCGCTTTCCGGATCACACCGCATACAGTGTGAACACCATAGTAATCCGATAGAAAAGTTGTTCCGGAACACTACCAATCCGTAAAGGCTATTTTCCAATTCAAGAAAATTTTCCGCGCAACGGAACGGAAAGGAACAGAAAAGCCTCTGAGCATGCGTACTTAAAATGTTTACATCACGTGAACGGAAATTTTTCATGTCCGTTCCGTTCCGAGCAAAGTAGAATCGAGTTCAACTTTTTCTTTGCGTTGTGTACGGAAACGTCAGGTAGAAAACTTTTTAGTCAATCAGATTAGTTTATTTCGTGAGAATTGCGCAAAGTGTGTTTACATTCTGTATTGAAATGTGCGCAATATTTTAAAGTGGAAATTACTAGCAGAAAATTTTCTGCTCTGTTCTGTTTCCGTCCCTTCCGTTCCGCGGAAAATTTTCTTGAAGTGGAAAATAGCCTAAGTGTGAACATGGTCTGAAATTCCTGGTATCTAGACTTGAAAATTTTTTAATAAAAAATCTGACAAGGACAGTAAAAATAAAAGGCGAAGGAAAAAAAGAATAAATTAAAAGGAAAAATATAAAGATGGAAAGGTGTTGTTTAACGTCACTTCTAGTTTAGAAGACCTTTTTGTCTTATAAAGATGCTTTTTACTGTGATTGGAAATTAAAAGACCAAAACCCTTAAAATTATTTAAAAAAATATTATATACAGTACGCTTTGTCAAAAAAATAACAGTATTGCATTTTTTTTTAACTTTTCTAAGGCCGATTACCATTTGTTATACACCACACTCAACGTATACTCTATGCAACACTTACTGAAGAACAGAAATACTCACAAGTAGCGCACATCATATTTTCCTTGCGGGAGGAAAGTCGTAAAAGTGACATTTCCAGAAGGTAGCACTTCTGAGGTTGGATTCTGCGTCCCTCCCACGTACATGTAATCCACATACATATGGTTGCTTGCACTGTGAGGGTAGACACCTAAAAATAAAAATGGAACAGAATGAAATAAAAACAAGTTGTTATGGAAGTGTAGCTTCATGATAATAATTTTCGCGATTGTCATGGATTTTTAGCTAAATTCGCAAAATTAAGCACCCCAAAAATGCTCTTCATCGCAAAAAAAAAAATCAATAAAAAATTACGAAAAGCCGATAAATTGTCCAATGTTCACCCGAAAGTCGGAAAGAATTAAACGAATTCGCGAAATCACAAAAATTAATCACAAGAAATTTTTGTTAATTTTTTATTGTTCTATTAAACAATTTTCTTAATACTTGTAAAAAAAACATTTTTACGTCATTTGCTAAAATAAATATTTGCGAAATTTCTTGCAAATAATTACCACGAAAATAAAAATAAGTAAGGTTGTAAACCTGAACTCAAATAAGGTACTGAAATTATCAAAATATCACTCAACTTTATAGACTTGTGGTTTATTGAGAACTTTACAAACAGAACATTATTTACGAAACTTCTCGAACACGCGAATTAAAAAACGTTTCAGCCCGTTAAATACGAAAATTAAAGCGCATGCGCAACCGAAAGAGCTAACACTTCGTACCTATCCAATCAGTGCTCGATGCTTCGTCCACCGGCATATTCCATTTCACTACCACTGGCTTTTCCGATGACGACAGGATCGACGGTGAAATTGTGAAAGAACGATTTTGACGGACGATTAGAACGTCACTTGAACTATCCAGCTTAAAAGAGAAATTAAAAAATTACATTCCCATTGGTACATGTATAGTAAACCTCTAATCTTAAGCTGCATGAAGTTTCATGGTGACGACCACGTTTGGCACCTGGGGTTTATTTTGACACAGGGTAAATCTAAAGAATCTGCAAAATATCCCCTTCCCTGGTTTGTTGCAATTCTTACAATACTCTGCGTTAATAAAAATTAAATAACGCGCATGGGAACGAGGCTAACATTAGTCAACATGTAAGGCAAAATATGTGAACCGTATGAATTCCCTTTTAAATATATGTCAATGATATTCTTTATTTTGCCAAATATCCAATTAAAATAAAATATATGACCTATTGGAGGCCTATGAAACAAGAGCTGAAGAAATGTTAAATACACGAAGTCTCCCTGAAACCGCCTTAGGGAATTGCAGATGACTTTACAATCAAAGTTTTTAACGCATTAGAATTTCCGTCTAATTAAAGGTTCTTTCGTTTAGAACATTGTTTTAAATCTCAACAAAATTCTTGGTGTTTTACACTCATTTATACTACATACTGATAATAAAACACCTCTCTTGTGATATTTAGCAGTTACGTGTTTCATAAATCTGCAATGTAATTCTTATATACCTTAAGCAGAGAATATTTAGTACGGGTTCAATACAAAACTTAGCTATTTTTTGCGTTAATCTAAATTGGACGGGTGATGGTAAAGTATTATCCTGTATTATTTTATAACATGCTAAATGCGTGCCCACTTGATTTGGAGTTAATTTCGCGAATGGTATATATTTCAAATGTAATTTGGATTTAAATTAGGCGTTTCTAGCCAATTTTTTTACATCAAATTTTTTACATTTTTTCTACACAAATTTTTTTCACATTTTTTCTGCATCAAATTTTTAAAATTTTTTCTACATCAAATTTTTCACATTTTTCTACACCAAATTTTTTACATTTTTTCGATTTAAAATTTCTCCACCTACTGTAGTTTCGAAACAACAATGCAAGCAGATGTTTGTATAAATACTTCCGAGAAATCCAATACACAAACAATAAAAATATTTCTTAGAAGATTTAAAATAATTCTAAGAATACTATATTATTTATAACAATATTTCAAAATTCTAAGAAATTGTATAAGTGTACATGCATTATGTTATACCAATACTTATTAAATATTTTAAGCTCACTGATTGGTTATTTTTAAAATGTAAAAATGAAAACAAATTTATCAACGAGCCAAATGATAAGACTCGTGTGTTTGTACTGTTTATTTTATTTCTTTGTAAAGAAAGCTAAAACAAGGATTGAGAGAACAAGTTGAGGCTTGCATTTTCCAACTTTTAACGACACTTTCCCACATAATAAGACATTGTGGTGGAGATCTTAATATCCATAAAATTTTTAACTCTATATACAGGTATTCTTTTATTTAAAGCAGGCACACCTTACAAACACAAAAAGTTACTAGTTAACCTATATATTCCAAGTCAGTAAGTCAATTCAATTCCCTAGCATTTTGTCCTCGTGTAAATACACCCTTAAATAAAAACTTTCATGTCATCTGTTAAAAATTCAGCCTTTTAAGGTTATTTTTAATATAACGATCTACATCCAAAATTGCAAAAAATAAAACTTTGACTTGTCAAGTCAAAGTTCGCTCAAAAAACTACTCACACAATAAGCAGACCACCATCCAGTTCCATCATTAACAATAGCAGGAAGTGAAGCAATTTGATAACCTGTTGTTCCTTCCACCAACTGCCATGTGCTCCAGGAGCCATGACGTTTGCTTTGCCACATTTTGTAGAGCACTCCCTTTGTGTCAACCACGAAAACCTGTGATGAAGATTAAGAGTATTAACATTTCTAGCTACATTTCAGATAAGGAAAAAGAAATTGGCATAAACATGGCGGTGTAATTAGCAAACAAACAGGAATACTATAAAATCTGAATAATTATTATGAAAGATTGAAAAGAACGTCTTTTAATCAGCAAGTCACTACACCATTACATTGTAAAAAAGTGCAGGAATGTATAAAGATATTGTAAAATTCCGTAAATGGAAATATTTATTATAGTGGTTATAATCATAAACAACAACAAAAATGCATTATTAACTTCAAGAAGAAGTCTTACCTCGATGCCAAGATGTATGTTATTACCAATGCTTAGGGTATTTGCAATCTTACTGTCAGTAGCCGGCACATCATTTCCAATTGTGTTCCACGTGCTCCAGGTGCACCAACCCCATGGGTTCGGCACCTTGTCACATGTTGTCTGCCATATATGATGAAGTTTACCATCATCTCCATGAATAAAAACATTCAATCTACCATTAAAAATATTAGTATCCATTTGGTGTACAACAGGGGCATGAGAAGTTTTCGGTGCACCATAACCAGTCTTGTCCCATGCTGACCATTTCACTGAACTTGTCTGCCAAGAGCGATATAAAAAGCCATTTGTTGAAACCATAAATGCCTCTAATAACTACAACACAATAAAAGGAAGATTATAAAATCAAAAAACCTTAACATTCTAAATTTTCCACAACCCCCATTCGCATAACTGCAGTGACTTCTTATTTCTGAGTTACCTTTGTAAAATCATTGTATACAATGGCTGCATCAGTCAATAACTTGGCAGAACTGCCACCAATCATCTGCCAACTTGATGACACCAAATTTTCCTTGTTTAGGCTGGACCAATATAAATGGGACGCATTTGTGTAAGATCTTGCCACAACATACAACTTTCCACTAACATTCTGCAGAGATACACTATCCAATCCTCTTACTGTGCTTCCTAAAAGATAGGTGTTTAACAGTTTTCAAATGCGGTGGTTTATTATTTTTTGAATACTTAATATTAGGCTAGTATGTATTATTTGTAAAAAGTAAACAAATAACTTTTTTGTGGAGAACGCATCAATTAAAAAACCATTGTTACACATTCATTCTTCTAATTACTGGCACATTCTGTCACGTGCAGCAAAAATGCCACTGAAGAGCAAGTTAATGCATGTTGATATAAAGAAAAAAAGATATACAGCACCTTCATCGTAAGGTAAGTTTCCACCAACTTGTACCCATTTTCCAAACTGTGGTCCTGGCAATATTCGATTTGCAAATACTTGACCATTAGTTGATTGAAAGAGCAAAAAGGTAACATTACCAGATTGGCGAAGACTTACAGGATTGGAATACACATCCGTTCCTTCAGGTAGATTTATTTTGTTCCTGTTAAAAGAATTTTAGACTGCTTAAAACCATAGTATATACTAACCAAGAAATTAAATATCTGCGGAAATATAGACAAAAATTTCTTTCTTCCCAATTATATTATTAAAAAACAAATAAACCATGTAATATTTTTATCTCAAGGAAAAAACCATAAATGCTGCAAATATATAATTCAACCGTAATATTTTACAACCTTCCACCCTGAACCAACTGGCTGGTTCTGAGATATAACATTCAGTTTCATGTAAGTCAGGGAGGGAGAGTTAGGCAGCTATATATCAGCAATATACTGATATAAAGGCATGAATTTGTTTGTCAACTTTTACACTTGTTTGGTCGTCCCAGGCCTCTTCAATTTTTGTCCAATGACCCAATATGTTTTTAAAATTGAACATAATGTTTAGCAATTAATGTTTTTAACCTGGAGTATGTAAAAATAATTGTATATAATAAAAATTTGGAAAAACTACATTATACGGAAGTCTTTTTTAATATGTTAATCATCGAAAACATGTATATAAAGTGTTGTTTACAGATGAAAATATTGTGGAATTTAAGTTTGTGCACAGGAGTTTGAGAATTGTGCGACACGTGAAATGCGAGGGCAATTGAATCCCATGCAACAAATAATCAAGAAACAGTATTATAAGACATACACACATATATATATATATATATATAAGAGCCTGTATATATCGATACGGTATGGTTTATTCAAATCATTGATGAAGATACAGCAATTTCCAATGTGACAGATGACTATGGTATCATCAAACCTGAAGGCCACAAATACCTGAAAGGCTACTTCATGGAGAAAATTTGTTTTATGTTGAGCAGAACGATTTGCAGTCTATTTATTGAAATATGTTGCTCGAATCTTTGTTCATGATATTTATTTCATGTTTTTGTTTTACTCAACCTGTTAGTTTTCACTGTTTGCGTTCAAATTTTTCTGTAAGCCTATCTTTACCACTGTTGTTTACAAAATCAGGACTAAATATATTGATCAGTAGTAATGGAACTCAACAGAGTACAAACTATACTTGTATAGTTTGTACAAGAAGTTTGATTTATATTAGATTTTATAGTTTACTTGTTTAGGTATTGTAAGCCTATATTTTGTTCACTTGTATGAGTTTATTAACCAAATATATAATGCTTATTAGTATACTGTCAATTTGAGTTGAATTCTATTCAGTAGTTTGTACACATCTCAAAATTTACACTTGCAAAATATAATTTAATAATGTAACCCTAATTTTTTCACATTTTCACCGTGATTTTCTTTCACCTGAGTAAAAATATATGTTTTTATATATAATCTGGGAATAGTTTTTCACATGTTTCTTCTAAAAATGGTCAGGTAAATCATTTAGGCTTACATATTGTAACCTGCTTAACTCGGTAAGCCTAAAAAGCTCACTCCAAAATGGATAAAAACTCACTACACCAGTTCATTTCACCAAATCGAATAAACTCTAAATTTAAGGCAGATATATGAATGTAAGCCTAAGTTTTACATTAAAATTTATTATGTATGCACTGAGGATGGTTTTAATTGAAAAGCTTATGCTATTTTAAAACTTGTTTTTATATTTTACTTTTTTACCATAAGCCTAAGTTATTTACCTTTATCCAAAAAAATTAAAAAAAGTCAAAAAATTAAATGTCACACAATTTTTGAACACATTCTATATACACTGCATAAAATGGTAAACATTATGGACATGATCATTACAATGAGACAGCAATGTTTCACGTAGAAAACGTAAAATTAAAAAATTATTTTTTGTTTATAATTCTATTTGTATTATCTCAAATGTTTTACAATTTGGCACACCTGACAAATATGTTGGTTTGTATGGGTTGGGTACATAAAATTCAGAGAAAAAACTATTTTAGGTCAGTTTTACGATGCTGCATAATTTTGGTGGATTATTTTTTTTGGCTTCCTCGATAATTTCGTTAAAAAGACCTTTTCAGTTCAGTGAGAAACATAATATGATCAACAGTATCAAAGGCTTTTTTTAAGTTCAATGAGCACAGCACAAACAAAGTTTTGTTGGTCGAGCTCAGTAAGAATAAATCAGAGACATCCACCACTGCATTTTCTGTGGATAAGCGTTTTTCGAAATCTTGACTGTCTGTCATTTAGGAAGTTGTGCTCAGAAATAAAATGAGAAATTTTCCCATGCACTAACTTTTCAAAAAATTTAATAGGAATTGGCAAAATGGATTATTATTATTATTGAAATTATTTACCCAGGATAGCCTCGATATGGTCGATAATTTGTAGGATCTGTTTTATTGCCACTTTTAAAAACAGGCAAGACCCTTTTAGTCTTCCAGCATTTAGGTAAACCAGTAAATAAAGATATTTTGAAAAGACTTGATAAATAAATACTTAAAACTGGTGAACCTGCTTTTAGCACTCTTGAACTATAATTCCGTCCAATCCTGATATTTATTAAGTTTAAGTGAACTAATTATTTTTTCAATACTTTTGGTCACAATAGGAGCCCACCAAAAATCATGTCTGCTAACAGGTGGATTAACATTAATAGTGCCAGAAAACATTTTTGCTAGTTTGGCACCAACACTGACAAAATTATGAATTAAATGTGTTTGAAATTTCTTTTGGTGAGATGTTTCTGTACCATCGTTTTGGACTACTCGTTTCATTGAGGTAGTATTGCCTGACTTATCAGGAACCAGTTTTTTTAGGGTTTTGCCAAGTTGTTTTGGCTGTTTTTGAAAGTCCTGCAAAAACGTCATTATAGTACTCGTTTTTGAGTCAATTTTTGATTCTTAATACCTGGTTCCTTTTTTGTTTGAAAGCTTCCCAGTCTATAATAGATTTTGTTTTTGATGCTTTATGGCATGTTTGTCAGCCACTATTTTAACATTTTTATTAAGTTTCTCACATGCTTCATCCAGGTCATTATAATTATTAAAATATGACCAGTCTAAATTCCCGAGGTCCTTCAGAAAATCCTCTTCACTAAAGTTATTGTAGATTAGGATGAGTGACAGTCAGGCAAGAATATGAAAGTATATGAAATGACAACCCTACATAAACAGGTATTTTATTCAGCTGCTTTTAGAAACTTTAAGAATGCTTACTGTTTTCACTGGTAACTTTTCCTTTATTTTCACGAATCATTTTGTATTTCTTAAGGAATGCTGGTGTCAAGGAATATAAAAGTGACAATGTGTCTTTTTCAAAAGTAAAGCTGTATAAGGGTAAGGTGTACTTAACAAAATAGCAACTTTGACTCAGAATATTCCTGGCTGTACAGATGTTGATTAAAACATTACGTTCTGTTTATCATTCTTTGGAAAGGATTGGTGAAGTTAAAATGTATAGTGAAATCACATGAAAAGCAAATCTAGGAACCTCTTTCCCTACCCCCTTAGTGAAAGATAGCACAGTCCTGATGTCAGAAAAAATTCCACGCGTGCGATCTTAAAAATTTTTTGAGAAGCAAAGGTAAAAACAAATTTCCTTTACCCCGCTTAATCTGCACAGAGGCTATTGTTTTAGCGTAAGGAATATGCGAAGAGCAAGTTCCAACAAAGTTCACATGGTACGAAAAATTGTGAGTGAAGTCATTAATTAAACTTTGTAACTACATGTGGGACAAACAATATTTAATGTAAATTAAATTACGGAACGTTGAAGCGTGGCTAATAACAATATTTAACATTCCAATGCTAAGGATGGATCATGAAATTCCTTACTATATAATAATAAATCGTTACTATCAACGATTTTTTTATTTTTTACTTATTTTGTTTTAGTTATTTTTGAACAAATGACATAAATAACGCACATTTAAAATTTAATCTGAACAAAGTTTTTTAAAAGAAACCAATACTTATGACCTTACTTCACTTGCGAGCGTTATTTTTTTTCTCAATAACAATTTTTTCACTCTCTCTAAAACACGATTCTGGAGATCAATTTTTCTTTCGTGTTGAATGTTATTCTAATCTATTTATATCTTTGCAATCACATTGAGCATATTGAAATGATTTGCTTCTGGTAATAGAGCAGTATAGCAGGTAACATTTTTAGGTGTTATTGACATGTATATTTCACAAGCTAGTGCCCAGGACTAAATTGATAAATGCTGTTAAAAATAAGTAAAAAATGTAACAATTTATAGTTTGAATGATATTCATTCTTTCTTTTCTTTTTTATATTCGCTACTTTCAAACAACAGGTGGCTACAAAAAATGTGAAAAAAAGTTAAAAATACAATTAATAAGACACATGGAACTTTGTCCTTCCCATTACTGCCACTCATTTTATTATGCACATGATTGGTAAGATAAAAATAGATAATAAAATTATAAAAACATGAGAAAGAATCTTCCATACATCGTTGTTACAGACGATCTGTAATAATTCATTATTTTGTTTCTTTTTATGCATTTTAACTACGCAGTTTTCTACGTACATGAAAATGATTTAAGTTAACGATAAGGGTTGTAAAGCCTTCTTAAATCATTCTCTCACTTCATATTTTGCTTTTTTGTAATTTCGATAATTTCAGAAAGCTATCGCAGACATAAAGAAAACAAAATTTGCACGTGCGATTAATCGCACGCCTAAACAAATCTGCGCGTGTGTGGGGGCGTGCTCGTGCGATCGTACGCCTCTCACAAAATGGCCTGGATCTACAATACTTAATCTAAGGGCTTCTTTTCCTTTTCTGATATGTGGTTAGTCCAGGGCTAAAACCCATATCAGAAAGTGAAAAAGGAGCTGTGGAAACAAGATATAGGATTTAAATAAATTGTGCATTATCATATACAATTTTTTTAGCAAAGTTAAGTACACAAATATTGGTTCCAACAGTCTCTCAATAGTACAAATTTTTACGTTTTTTGCATAACTTGTAGTACTTGCATCAACACTGGGTGCAATATGCTCTTCTATTAAGCAATCAGGGCCTTACCTAATAATTTTCCTACAAACCAGACATAGCGTTTACAGCAAGTTTTAAAAAATGGTCAAAGAAAAAATGGCTCCTTTCTGCCTATATCGATATGCCATGCTGGACACCACTCCTCCATAATAGGAGTCGGGACAGTAGGTAAAAATGTCGAAGATCACAAACAATTTTGCAATTTTAAAAATGTCTGGGGAATGAGTTTGTCAATAAAGTCTTGCATTATGTACAAAAAAAAAAAAAATTTATAGCTATAGCATATACCGTCCTAATTACGTGAACGTCTTAATTCATCAATGGATGGCTATGACATGATATCCTAAACCTTATGTCTAGGATCTACCATATTACTATTTTTTACCAGCACTGAAACATATGCACTTTACAGAACAGACAGCCTAAACATTGCTGGGGCAGATCACGGATGAGAAAACTTTTGCGCGGTGGGGGTATGACATTTTAATCTTTGTAATCATTTATTTAATACCAAACAAACCTATATTATTATGAAAGTATAGACAGGCGGAGGAATATTTTTAAGAAAGAATTTTTATTACCATGTGTGCTCTCCTCCACAGATCACCTTTGGTAATTCGCTTCACCAATTTTCCTTATGTCAAGTCTGTTTTTTGAGCATCAGAAAAATGTACATGTCGATATTTGAAGCAGCTTAGCTCCATCTGAGACAAGTTGCCAAGTATTGCAACGATTTTAATTATAAATTAGACTTTAGAAATAATTCCAGTGGATCTCACATTGAAAAAACACATCACGGAATTAAGATGTAAATCACCGAAATAGGATGTTTGTGAAATAGTCGCTTTCTTTTTCGCTCAAACGCCTGCGCAAACGCACTTTGTTCACCAGCATTTTTGCAAAATTGTTTCTAGGGATGGTTTATAGGTGAAACCACAAAGTTATGTGGCTAGCGGAGTTGCCAGATCGCCCCTAGAGCTGTTTGTTTATACAATCATGTAATTAGGACGGTATACGCTAGATAGCTATATAGATGAATTCCGTTGTTTACATTTTCAGCAAGAAGCTCTTTCAGCTCTGACATCTGCGTGGCAGGAAAAAAGAAGGGGCCGCTACGTGAAGCAAAATAATTATCAGTCCATTTCGCCACACAAATGCATTCTTAGGACTTTTTTTTCCTGCCACGCAAATGACAGAGTCAAAGAGCTTACCGCTGAAAATTAAACAAATAACGTCGTGCTTGGGAATTCATCGTGATACAATCATAATACGAAGCTATAAGATAGCCAGTGGTAAATATTTAATAAAAGGCTGACAAATTTTCCTTACCATGAACCCTTTTCTTGATCAAGTGAAGCTGCCTTTTTATGTGCTGTTACACACCAGTACAAAACACTACTAGCAGAGCGAAATACGAGTGCATTATCGTTCCAGTCACCATCGCCTAAAAACACCACACTTGGTCTTGAATTCAACTGGTTAGCAGATGACCAAGGCAATATAAACGATGAAAGCATAAAAATAATAAGGACAATCATTATTTCCAAAGGAAAACCTATTAGCCAGCTAGCTAGCCAGTTAAGTTTTTTTAAAAAAACAGACGATCACTGATTTATCATATGACTTTTTTATTTACGCAGAATGGACATTCGTTCATGTAAGACTACATATGTGACAAAATACATGAAATAAAAAACAGACCGTCCTGACCCCGGGCCAAGAAGCCTGCCCTAGAGAGTAAGAACAATAATTTCAGGTAACTTTTTGGCATTTAGCATTTATAAAGACTTTAAATTTTCGCTTATAAATAATAAAAATCTATTGTTATCAAAAACAATTTGATGAAAATTTGTCAGCAATATATTTTAACTCGTAACATTATCTTCCAGTTTACTTCTGTAACAAACACGACATTAAACAACGACGCGGAAAGTTTAGATTGAGATTGAAAAAACGGAAATGAAACCTTCAGTTCGGTATATGCAGCCTCGTCTTCATGCTTCTGTCTCAACATAAAAAAGCACTGGGGATGGGGTTAGGCAATATTTGCACTCTATGGCATTATAAAGACTAAGTTTCTTATTATTACTTTACCTTTATACTATAACCTTAGCATAAAAAAATATATTTTTTTTTAATTTCCCCGTTTCCCTCCCGGAATCAAGTATTGCAACTGCCCGTGGGTTTTTTATTTCTTGTGTTTTATTTCTCGTGTTATTTTTCGGTATGGTCCTTTATTTTAACCATGGGCATATCCCATAATGCACAGCATTCTAGGAATGCAGCTCTGCCGTATTCTTGGAAAAATGTTGTCTATTCTGTACCGCTCAACCAAACTGTTATGATATGATTTGAAGAAAGGCTTGTCAGCTTGTCATTTTTTAACTTCTAATATCCTAACTTGCTTGTGGAATACAATACATGATATTTTATAAAAAGAAGACAAGTTACTTGATTTACATTAACCGATGTTTACTGTTCCAGATGCTAACATTCAGCAGTGTGGGGACCAACAAGTTGAACTTAGCTAAACCCTAAATCTCACGTAAGAACTTCAGTGGTGTCGATTTTGTGGTAACCACATCTTATGAATGATGAGTGCCACCAACTCCTCATTTGCATCACATGGTTGGGGTGGACGTTTAAAAAAGATGGTAAAATTAAAAACAAGCAACACTGAACCATCAGAATCACCGCGAGTTTTTGAAGTGAATTTACTAGATGGAAAAACTTTAACTGTAGACTTAGTTGAGCTTAAGAAGAACATAAAAGATGGAGAGCTTCTTGTTAAGGTAAAAATCAAATTATTTGTTAGTTTATTCTAATTTCATTCATTTGTTTATATGATGTTGTAAACATAATGAATATTCTCACATCCATGTTAACATGTTTGAAATTTTCTTATCATTTTCAACAAAAATGACCAAGATATTTAAATTCAGCGTCAAAATTTATGGGAACATGCAAATTTTCAACTTTATACACCTAATAGAACTGCCTCTATTAGTAGCCAAACATTTGATGAAATGACCATGCAAATCAACCGCAGTGAAAATGAAATCAGTTATTTTAGTCGAAAATTTTAGGAATGTCAGAAAAGAAAAATTTGATATTGCATATTACTAAGGAAGGCAGCTAAAAAATGTATATAAAGCAGCAAAATTTTCTACCAAATAGTCTTAGTTGTGGTGGTACAATATACCCAATCATCAAAATGATGCTAAATCTTTAATAATTATCCCTGTATAGAGCCAGTTTTATTGCAATATTCTGGAAAATAAAAGCGTTGAAAAATGTTAGTACCACCTGTACCCACTAATAATAGCATCATTCACCAACTCAGGGACATGTGTGCTATTCCTTAGAAAAAGAAGTTTTAAAAACTACGTATTGATTATAGGCCGAAACCAAGCTATTTAAACATGATTCAATAATATACTTTTGTTGATTTATCTTAAGTTTTGTATACTGTTAAAAAAATGTGAGTATTATCTTGTTGTTGTTAATATTTTGCAGTGTCATGTAGAGCCATTAAATTGCAATAGAAACATCTGGATATTTTATTCTAAGAAATCCTTTATTATAAATAAATTTATGGATCAGAGTGTATGGTAAAGAAGGTCATTTTGTTCAAAGTGAAAGTACTTTAACATGTATTTAAGAAGCGAAATAGGGAAATTTATCATGTTTCATTTCATTTTCGTTGTATGAACATGTTGATATTTGTTATTGTTTTGCTCACCCTTGTTTCAATATGCTTCTTTGTTCTTTATTTTAAGCTTTATAAAGCTTTTATAGCTTTATAAAGTTTGGCCATTTTTGATTGCTGTGTTAACACGTCTCCATAAATGGTACCTCTTAAAACACCATTTTTAAATACCTCTCTAATTTAAGAATTGGACCTGGCTACTGCAACCACATCTTTAATGTGACCAAAAACCACAAAATTTGGCTCTTTTTTTGTATCACGACATGTATAAAGTGGTCAACAAATGTTGTCTGCTGCACAGATTTTGAGCTAACTTCAAATATGTAAAAGTAATATTGTCACGGTGAACTTTGTATGATATTCTACATAGTTGAAAGACATGATAAGTTCTACATTAACCTATATATTCTAGACAGCTGAAATAGAAATGTTCTGTCTATAACAGGCCTTGTTCTTAAACATCCAATATTTATGTATTTCATTAGACAGATCTGACCGTATACGTCTCTAAGAGGTCAGAAACGTGTTTTATAATTTTTACACATTTTCAAGTTTTAGACATGTCATAACAAACGTTAGCTCTGAAATTCCAAAAAAATTGACATCAGCAGTAATTTTAATGCTGACATGACATAAAGATTTGATTCCATGTCAACAATTTCTAAAATTCTGTGTAAAAATGATTAAAAACCGACATACATTTTTAAGTTAAAAAAATCGATTTTTTCCCTAGGGTGGGATTTTTTTTTACATCCAAAATTTGCAAACATGGTTCTAACGTGATCAAAAAACAATTAAACACAATATTTTTGTAACCGTTTGTCAAAAGTACACGATCATATACCTCTTTTTGATAAGCATTTCATGATCTATACGATGAAGGCAACGGGTATCAAGCCTATCAATAAGTAAATAACACCAGACCAAGAAGTCGCTCGCCCAAGGTTACAATAATTTAGACTGGGCGAGCAATCTGAATAAATAGAATAAGTTTGTAAACGCATATTTTTTCACAATGTTTTTTTTATCATTTTATTTTATCTTTTTTTGTATATTTTGGTTATTTTTTATTCTAAATAATAAGAAAGATAACATTGATTTCCATGTGAGATGAACTGATATTATTGATGGAATTGGGGGAACAATTAACGGCTCAGCTAGTTTCTCATTTCTCAGAATTGGGCGAGTCTTTGCGTGAGCAAGAGCAATCGCTCTCCCCTTATTGATAGGCCTTGGGTATACGTTTTTTGTACTTTGGGGGGACTTTGCTGACGTCAGTCTTCATATCTTCTTAACTGTTCCTCAAAAGCACATGAGATCAAAATTTCCAGCTCTACACAAAAAATTTTAGTTTAGAATAAAAAAAAGGATGAAAAATTTTGATTTCTTTTTTCTGGGCACATTAACTTTCCACAATTTTTAAAAAAAAGTTAAATCAAATCTCTTGGGAGTTTTGCAACATCAAGTTTTGCAAATTTGGCCAAAATTTGTAAACTAAAGCTATGACAGCTGTCAACTTTTGGTTTAGTTAGTTTATTTCACACTTCATGATTTTTTGGAATGTCTATTACACTTTGGCGCATGATGAAACAAAAGAACTGGAAATAACTGGATTATTTTTATAAACGATTTTCTGAAAAAAGAATTTTGTATGCAGACCCAGTCAGAATAATTTGCCCCTGTCAGTGCTAAAATTAATTTATGTGAGTGGTCAAAATGGAAAATTTGTACATATTTGTCTGGCATTTTACAATGGTTGTATTTTGGTGGAACAGAATTTGCTTTACACAAAGCCTGTTGTTTTGGTATGGTGATTACACATCAGAACAAGTTCCAGCCTTGTACACAACTAGGATTCTCAACCTACGTATGCATACAAGTGGGACAAACAAACTGAAATTTAAATGTTACTAAAAATACATTTTTATGGCAATCCTACAAAGTTAAATTACACATGCAAGTGGTGAATTGCATTCCTAAAATTAATTGCACATGCGTGGGTGCATGTGATTGCATGTGTGTCTCTTTACTGGGCTGGGTTTGTTTTTATAAATTAGGAGCATGGGTGGTAGTTTTCAAACTCTTGATGCAGAAAATAGAAAGAGCATTTCAATGAGAACAATGCTTCAAAGCTTCCTAGCTATGTGATGTGGTGCTGATATCTTTTCTGTGACATTTCTGGAGAAGTAGGAGCACCCAACATGTCTTCACTTGCAATAAAAATTCAGTTGCGCTACCACTTTACAGTCCCCTTACACAAACTCCCTGGAGATAATGGCGATAAACAAATTCAAATATTTCTTATGGAAAGAAGTTGATCCAATGTACAGTACCGCATGTGGTTGCTACTTTGGAAGGTCATAATTTGAAACATCATTGATATATAATGGTTGTGGTTTAATTTAGTGCTAGTAAACCATAGGTTTAAAGACAAAAATTAGGCAAGAACATTATTTCTTCATAACAATTTCGGTTGCAGAGGCATAAAAATCACAAAAAAATTATTGCGCACAATCATTTTTTTAAAAAAAAATTCACCACATTTGAAAACACAGATATGTATAAAAATATAAGTCCCAAGATTTTTTTCTTTCCAGTCCATAATAATATTGTGAAGATTATCTTATTAAATTTTCCAAACTAAAAATTATTTCTTGCAGTACTTTATTTCCTCCCAAATTTTGTGAAAATTTTGGAAATTCTGTCCAGGCAATACTTTGGAAGGTCATATTTTGAAACCCCATAAAAATAAAATGATTAAGTTTAAGTTAAATGATGGAAAATTATTAGTTTTAAAAGAAGAAAAAAAGTATAGATCTTTTCACACCTTGATATTTGGGTAAATGAGGCATCAAAATCCTTAAAAAATTACTTGCATGCATTTTTTTCGAAAATCAACCATATCTAAATGTAAGGTTACGGTATACAAGCACTCAGAATCCCAAGATTTTTTTTCTTTTAAGTGTTGATGGATACTTTGAAGATTATCTGCCGAAATTTTCAAAGCCAGAAAATTTTTCCCGCGCTGCTTTTTTTCACCTGGAATTTTGTGAAAATTTAGGAAATTCTGTGTGGGTGGTACTTCGAAAGGTCATATTTCGAAACCCCATCAAAATAAAATGATTAAATTTAGATTAAATGATGGAAAAGTATTTGTTCTAAAAGAAAAAATAAGTATGGACCTTATCTTACCTTGATATTTGAGTTACTGGAGCATCAAAATACTAAAAAATAACATCTAAAAGCATTTTCAAGCATTTTCTGATCCATAATGGCAGCATTCTAAAATCTTTCTAATATCAGTTTTGGTTTCTTTGAAAAATATGGATGGAATATGATATTACAGACTTTCAGAGACATTGTGTGTCCATACATAAAATTATGGCATGCTGAAAACAGAGGATTTTATTAATATTGAGAAATGGCCAGAATGGGGAAAATTTCTAAAGGTCATATCCTGGGAACCACTTGAGGTGGGAAGTTAAAAATTTCAGAATTTCCATATCTTATTGATATAAACTTGTGGTGAAAATTTCAAGAAAATCTGTGATGGTCGACATGGAAAGTCCCTTGATTTTGGTTCATTTTGCATGGAATGACCCAACATAAAGTATTTCAGGTGGCTATTAGCATTGGAATACTTTAAATGTACTTGAAATTCGAGGTTGTGCCACATGTTCTTGTGAATGTATTTCCAATCACGTACTTGTACGTCATATTTGTTCTCTGACTTCTTGATACTTTTAATTAGCACTTGTGAATAGGATGTATGTAATGCCATAAAGGGCAGTATGCATTATCATAGACATATCCAGAAAGTTAGTCTGCTCTCAACTTTTTGAATTTCCAAATTATTATCCCAGATTAATAAAAACCAAAAAGGTATTGTATTATATCCTGACGTTTTTATTATTGAAGATAATACATTGTGATGCTCAAAGCAAGTTATCCTCATATAATTTGCAATACTAACTAAAGCCACTAATGCCTTCCCTGGCTTTGTTGTTGCAGCTGCTTTAAATACCCTTTTACATTGCTAATAAAAGACTTGACTAATTTAGTACACAAAGGGTGAAGGTTTAAATTGATTTTTTCTTATTTCATATAAAAAGTGTTTTATTCAGTCAATTTGAAACACGAAGACTTAAAACTCTGCAGTTAAAGGACTATTAAAGAGCATTTTGTCACATTTTTCTTGTGGTCATACCTGCATGTAATTGAAATGTGAATTTGAAACTATTTTGGAACTATTGTAGTGAGATCCCTCCCAGGTTTCACATGAGTAAAACTAAATGTTGCCAGAAAGAGGATTTAGATGAAATGGTCTTTTGTATTAAAGGTATTAAATAGTTTCTGTTCAACCTCACACATTTTCTGTCACTTTTCCAAAATTCTTGGATTTCACTCATTCATTCTGGGGTCTGTGTTAACTTTAGAAATCATACAAAAGACATTTTGGTGTGTAGTATTTCAGTCGATGCATGTGCATTCATAGGTCAAACATAGCTAAACTTTAATTACAACATTTGCAACAAATTATATAAATTAGATTAACGTTAAAGGTTTTTCAATGATACGTGTTGTAAAAAATTGTTTCCTGTTGTGCAGGTGTATCGCTTCAATATTTAATTAAAATTATATTTTTAGGATGTTGTAAAAGAAATCTGTCGTAAAATGGATATCGTGCCGAAATCTGCAGCATTTTTTGGCATCAAATGTGACAATCCCAATGGCAGTTCCATGTGGATTGTTCAGACCAGAACAATGGAAAATTTAAAAGTTGATAAAAAGCAGAAGTGTTATTTTAAACTGCAGTTCAAAGTGCTTCCAAGTTTTGAATTACGAAAAAGAGATTTAAATGCGTATTATTATTACGTGAAACAGGTGGGATGTTTTGTTTTGTTTACATTTTTTTTATTAGCAAAAACTTCATACTTCATACTAGTAAAACTTTTTTTTTACCACTAATCACCCTTTTAATAAGTAAATTAGTCTAAGAAAATATTACTGCTTTTTAATTCTTTTTAAAGTACTATTCTCTTATTAGTATCAGTTCATATTACACCTGTTGTGTCAAATGTATCATTTATAAATATACTTCTTAAATTTACTTTTTCTGAAATTGCGTAATTGGTAATGTGAAATAACAAAACAATTTTTTTTTTGGTAGTGTCGCAGCGAATTTCGAAGTGGTTGTTACTCAAAGCTTTTAGAAGGGAAAGATAATGAAAAAATTCTTCTACGAATGATTATCCTTGAAATGATGATGGTAGCTAAAGAAGAGAACATCAATTCACTGAAAGATATGTTAAAAAGCAAGCATAAGTAAGTTGTTATAAATGAGAGGTATATATATATATATATATATATATATATTAAATAAGGATGAATCAAACAATTCTATAACTGATCTCAAAAAGAAAGCTTATTTTAGGAATATGTAAATTAAATTAAATCCATTTTAATTCGGAAAATAACAATGACGTAACTCAATGTAACTTAAATGAACTCTTTGCAACATTTAATCTCGTCAAGCCAACTTTATTAATAAGAAGCATAAATAGCCAATTAACCTATGAGCTCCAGAGTTCTGACTTGTGTAGCATTCATTAAAAGTTTCATTAATCAGATCAAATCATAATCCTATATTTCTCAGAAATGAGATGGTTGTTAGTTTCCAAGGTACTCTTTGAAAAATGTTTTGTTCTCCATTTGTGGCTGTATTTCACTAAAATCACCGTCAAATGAAATTTTCATAATTAGTGTTAATTACTATAGAACCATATAGAACACTTAGAAGTGAAAATCTGAATTGCAATGGTCAGAACCTTCTTGCTTTGAATATTTTTTAGTTTGTTTGTTTTTGATGAAAACCTTGCAATGAAAACCATTTTGACACTATATATACAGAAACACAAACAAAACTATATGCCTGTGGAAGAATCCACTGTATTTCATAAACAAAACTAGCTGTATGCCTGTGGAAGAATCCACTGTATTTCTCAATCCATGTAACACGTTACGAGCATCTAAAAACAAACAAAACAGCATTTTGGAATTTCACAATATGCATAATTTCATGATGACAACCTACTAATGTTCATCAAAATTCAAAGTGTCCAACAGAAATAAATGTGTCCAAAAACTTCAGTAGATATATGACATGTTATATCTGTTTTGTTATCTTTTGTAGAAAGATGTTTAATATGGATGAAATACTGAGAAAGCACAGTGATAAAGAAGTTCCCAGAGACATATCTAAATGCAAACAGAAGGTGGAAAAATCCTTGAGGTGTTTTGAGAAAGTGCAAGAGCCAGACCGCGATTTTACAACTGAAGTTGAGCTACTTCGTCACTTCAGAGAAGAAACATATCTTTTGCAGAAGGTATGTTTGTTGTTGGTTTCTTTCCACTGAATCCATTTTGAGGGATTTTTGATCAACACATTTCCCAAATTATGTTTAAAGTAAACACATTTTGTGAAAAATTACTGTTTAACACAACCTAAGTTCTCTAAAATGTAGGTTTATATTATTTTTTCAAAGTCTGAAGGAAGGAAGATGATTAAGCATTGCTTGAACACTCGTTTTTCATCTTTAGTATGAACGTGGTGGAAATAAAGCTAACAATGTCGAACTGTGGATATCGCCATCTGGAATTTCTAAAAAAGTGCTAATGTCAAATGTAAAGGTATAATGTTTAGTGGTAATTTTAAAAAATTTCCAGCTCTGTTAACAAAAACCAGCTCCCTGGGCAGACCAAATGATGAAATACAAACGTTTCATGCGATGTGCTAAACAAATACAATAATGCTTCATATGTCAGTCTTCCCTTTCCTTTTAATCGAAATCAAAAGTATTCCGATAATGACTTATTCTTATACACTTTTACTTCATTTAGTCAAGTCTTTGGGATTCCCAATACAATATGCTTCATCAGTTTAAAGTTTGTGAAACAGACCCTGACAAGGGCATTAAAACCATGATTTTCAGAGGTGATGAACCACCCGAGGTAGGTTAAGATGTTGTATTGTTTAATGTGCTGTTTATATGTTCTGGCTATTGAGTAGTGCTATGTTTGTAAAATTAAATTCAAGTGTAAGAAATAGTGAATTATTTACCTCGTGTGGTCTTCTTTCTGCATACCTTTTAAGCTTGGCTTTACCGTTAAGTACGTTTCTAAAGATGCACAACAAACTTTTTTTCAGATCGTATATTGTGCTTCCGAAGAAATTTGTGAATCGATTTCTAGTTTTTTGGATGGATATTATCGACTTCTTGTTGATCAATACAACTCGATATTACATGGTATATATAAATTTATTCATTGTGTTTGCACAGACTGAAACAAAAATAAATGTTGACTAAATATTCCCCTTATGCTGTTATAAATAGACTTCTGATTAACACATATACATGCTAAATTTGTCAAAGTTAACTTGTCAATATTCACAGTATAATTGTTGTTTATGTTAGCATACTTTTTTCTCAATTTTCTTGAATTGTCCTTATTGTGCAACTTGTGGGTTTCTAATTCTGTTTACTAGGTTTTAATTGATGTTGTCGATGTAACTACAGGAGTGTTGCTTCTGCTTCTGCTGTAGAATTTGAGCCAATTATTGATGTATGCCTATTTTGAAGAATAGCCAAGACTGAATTGTCCATAATATATATTTGTCTAATGTTGAAAATGCGGAAATTGGTTTTATAGAGGGCAATGCAGTTCATTTTGTACAGTGCAATCATGCTTAAAAAAGCAATATTTAAAGGTTGAAGATTTAGCAATGAGTTTATCAAGGTTTTATTCTCCAATTTATTTATTTCATTTAGATTTTTCTGAATACCTTCAATGTAGTCGATATCATGGTCCTATAGAGTAAGTCTACTATTTTGTGTCAATTTAAAGATTTGTGGTATGGAACATATACTTTGAAGTTGAAGGTAGTTAAAAGCATGTACTTTAAATTTTTTTAGAAGAGAAATTGTTCCCAGAATATTGACAGTGAAAGGAAGACAACAAGGGAACTTTTTAATTCGTGAACACTCGAAAAAATATGGATCCTATGTTCTTTCTGTGATTTCGGAGGATGACGAATTTTGTCATTTGCAAATACTTAAAAGTGAAGTAGATGGCAGAGTTATTTATTTACTTGACGAGTCTCGCAAATTTGATTCATTGGAACAGCTCATTGAGCACTACAGTAACGAAGAAAATGGGGTGAGTATCCATCCTCTCTGATGTGATGCTCAATGCACAGTGATAACACCACAACATGCTTTGACTATAATGTTAACAAAATGTTTGCATCCTTCAGCTAACTGTCAACCATGGTTTGCAGGGGGCAAACAAGCTATAAGGCTATTATAATTATCCTTTATAGTTGGTGATGTCAATTCTGATTAAGCCTCGTGTTATTCACTTTTTTATAAAAATTGCATTACCATAATGCCATTAGCGAGTAATCTTACACCATAGAATCTCCATTTTATCTTGTTTCTTTCTTTTTACTTTTTAGAAAGAAATAAAGAGTTGCCTACGAAAAATTATTTTACCGAAACATTCAGGTAGATTGCTAATGTTTTTTTTGTTTTAATTTTAGCTGTTTTAAAATTGTTTACGTGAACTAAAGTCGATTTCTGCTGTTACTTGTCAGGTTTAACCAAATAAACGCCCAGGAAATTTGCGTTGACTCATCTTCTTGACCATGTCAACTCGTTTGACATTGAAAGGAAGTTTAAACACAACAGTTTTACAAAAGGAAGTTTTGATACAGACGTAGAAGGAACCCAGAATTTTTTAATTTTTATTTCTAAGAAATAACTTTTTAGAACAAACTCTTTATTTCAAATCAAGATATCAGGACGCCTCAAATTAAAAAATTTAAAAAAGCCATCCAAATTTTTGTCCATATAGAATATACAGTCTGTCGATGTTACAAAAAATGCTGAACTTTATTGTGCTTATGTGGTATGCACTTATTCCCATAGGAAATGTTCCATTATACAGTGATCCTTCAACATTTCGACCAGCCTTACCTGGACGTAAAGTCATTCATACACAACCAAACGTGATGGGACCAAGCTTGCTTGATCCTAATCAAATGACAATGGAAAGCCATATAAAACAGGTAAGCGGGCGAAGACATGTGTCCTGATATTCTCTTTTTGTGATGCAACGATAGAACTTTTTTTAATATATATGTAGATTAGCATAAATGCCTACTTAGTAATTATTTGTTCTTTTTACAGGGTACTTTTGGAGAAGTTATGAAGTCCCTCACATATGATGGTCGAGAATTAATTGTGAAACGATTTCCTAATCTTTCATCTGAAGTATGCTTCTTTCCTTGAATTTTTTTTTCCTAAACACATTTCTACCTCATTTATTTTGGAGTTTTTTTAAATGTTTGGTATAAATTTCATTGCAGTCTTGAAAGATTTCTGAATGTTAGATATTACCTGGTAACTCTCAATTCTTATTCCTAGCTAAATCTAGAGTGCAAAAAGACATAAAATCCTATTCGGATGTCCTTATGTGCTATTTTTGTCGAAAATGAGGCTTCAATTTTTGGACCAATTTAGGCCTAAAACGATATTCATGCAATAAGAAAATCAGCATTTTAATGCTACAATACTGTTGGCATGAACTACTTGTTGACTGTCACCACGTCTGTCACAAATGCAACATTGTGTTTAATGTCTATTATATATAACAATGTCTATTATATATATTATATATATTATATTTGATGTTATTGACATAGATGCTGCACACAGTATCGCAGACACTAACATCGTTACAACAGCACGAATCCATTGTCCAATTTCTTGGCTTATCCTTGTCGAGCAACGATATGTTTCTTGCATTTGAGTATTTACCAATTGGTACACTGGAATCCTACTTAAACGAAAACAGGTATGTAGTTTTCAAGCAACAAATTACAGAATTAATACGTATGACTAGCTGTAAACCCCATAGGGAAAATCTAAATACACAAAAGTGTAATAAAAAGTAGACCATTCGGAAAAATTGCAGCCCTTATGGTTTCTTTTATTGACAACTCGCAAGTGAGGCAGGTTGGAGTTTATAAGGAAATTATTTCATTTTAAGTTTCAGTCAGATCGTAACCAGTTAAGAGGTGCTTAGAGCTGCTGTAGAGAACCTTTGTTCGTTTGTTTACTTACAAAACAACGATAAATAGCTATCTTCGCTGGCGAGAACTAAAAAATATGGGAAGTGAGATTGCATCCACTGAATTAAGCCCCATTTCGAGAAAATATTCATAATGACTGCAGGATCTCCGAAATGGTCTATAGAATCACAAATGATGCTGAATTTGTTTCAGTTTCAATCACTTCTTTGTTAGCCAAGTTATTTATTTATTTTTCGCAGGAAAGAAATTACGTATGGTACACTGCTGAAATTTCTGATGCAATTAACAGATGCTCTAGCCTTCCTGCATTCAGAGGTAGACTGTTTGTTTATAGATTTTTTCAAAGAACTATATTAAAAGGAGGTGTCACAATTACAATGTTTCCTTTTGTAGAAACTTGTGCATGCAGATGTGCGCTTCAATAATATATACATAAAAGATGAAAACACGATAAAGCTTGGAAATTGTTGTATCACCTGGAAGTTAGCTGGTTTCAAAATGTTGGATGAAAAAATATTTCAAAAAAGGTAATAAAAAAGAGTTAGTTGTACTATTTTTTTTAAGTTATCAGTTATTCATAGGCTTGTAATTCAATGCATCCTCTTTAGGTTCACTCATCTCGCGCCAGAAATCTTTTTATGCGATAATGCCGAATTCTCTCAAAAAACAGATGTTTGGTCGTACGGTTTAACAGTATGGCAATTATTCACCTTAGAAAAACCATTCCGAAATTGCTCTTCACATCAGGTAATGTTACTTTTTTCATCCGTCAGTTCTTTCTTTCGTTATTTTGCTCGTTTCTTCGTTCGTTCGCTCGCTCGCTTCGTTTCGTTCGTTCGCTCGTTCGTTCGTTCGTGCGTTCGTTCGGCCTGTCCATCGGTCAATTATTTGCTTTTATGTTTGTTGTTGTGTGATATCGATATTTCCCTTATAGTTAATGACATTTTTCAAGAAACAAATGGAACCGCAGTTTTTAGATGAAGCTCCTCTCATACAATTAAACATGAATATTTTGTAAGTTTTTTTTTTACATACCGCTTGTGACCTAAAGAATGAAGTTGTCCATCAATTTACCAGTTTCGCGACTGTTTTTCTGTGCATAATAAAAACTGAATTACTCGATTTAAAAATAGAAAATGCAATCACTGTGTCCGCAGTATCGGATTTAAAAATAGAAATTTTTATTACTTGTTTATACAAGTTGCGTTTTCAATAAAGCTTGGTTTTCATCTGGCGTTAATTCGCGTTAAGCAGGTGCGCTAATTGGAGTTAATTTTTTAACGCCTAATAAAACGTCTATGACTAATTAGCGCACCTGTTTTACCTCCGGTTAGCGTGCCGGCTAAATATCAACATTTTTGATATTTTAACGCGAATTAGCGCGAACACACTTTTGTATAAAAATATAAGCATATCATGTGTGCAAAAGCCATTTCTACAAACATTTTTTTCACAACGGCGGACAAAAAAAGTTTATATTTAAAAGAATATATTAATTCTTCTAGAAGATGCTTACATTCTCCATATTGCCCTCCTTTTTAATTCGCTTCATGAAAATCCATAATATAATGTCCTCCTCGATGTTGTTGGGCGTATTTCATCAACGAAATGAATTAAATCAGCATTAATTTTACTTGTAATGGAAACGTCCTCGCGCTAAATACTCAATATGATTAACTCTAAGGTCAGAAAAAATTAACGCGATTTAACGCCAGATGGAAACCAACCTTAAATCAGCCATGGATTATACAAATAGTTCGATTTTCAGCTTCTGTCTGCTGTGCAGCACGTAGCCAAATGCCATAGCTATAAATTGCGCTAACGATGTATTGTTTTTGTGTTTAGGCGACATTGTAACGAACTTTTATTTGACTTGTTTACACTAAGTTTACACATGAAATCTGAGGTAGGAAGAAATTTCTTTTTATGTGACGCTACCTCGTAAGATTGGCGAAAGTAGCAATGGTTCGTAACGCTTACGGCCCTGTTGCCGTTGAAAGCTCGTAAGATGTTTATAGATCCTAACTACAATCCTTTTTTTATTTTAGAAACGAGGAACCATGCAAGAAATCTTTCATAAAGTTCAAGAGATATTAGACAAAGGTCTGTATAACATGTTTGTACTTCCAAACAAGTAAAGTTGAACGAAAGTGATCGTTTTGTTCAACTCACTTTCTTTGTTTTTTTGTGGTAAGACTTGTGTTTTGTTTCTTTTAGCTCCGAGTAAAGACAAGCAGAAATGTTATTTCTCTTATGATTGGCAAAGCCGTAACCAAGAGATCGAAGCAAATTTGCGACTACAGGGCATGGGACAACGAACAAAGTTTCAACTTTCCGGCGTGAGTTTTAACTATCTGGCGTAAATTTGAAATGAATACGGTCCTTCAATATCCTGAACTCTTGGAAAAACCAGAGAGGTGTATAAGATTCAAGAGGTGTCAAAATGTTGCTTTCGAAGTAAAGAGAGAGATATGTTTGACGAAAACTCAAACCTAATGATTTTTTTCTTTCAAATGTGTATAGCCACAGACTAAAATTCTCGTAGACAAATGTCAGCTCCCTATTTTCTACTTTCTTTAAAAAATAACGCCATAAGGAGACGCCATTAAAAGCTAAGCTGTTACTTTCAAGGTCGGAATCTTAAAAATTTGTAGCCAGTCTAATGATGTTGCTTCTGTTCGGGAAAAGACTCCGATTTATATCAACATATTCTCCTACTTTTTAAGATCTTTATCAATCGCAAAGGTTTGTACTGAAAAAAAGAGGCCGATTATTTGGCCGATTCGCGAAAGTTCGTACTCTGATCCTGAATTAAGCAACCACCAAATACCTTTTGTCATTTTTTTTTAGGATTCTGGTTATGCCACCGTTGGAACGTACAGTTGCGAATCGCTTCCATTAAAGAACGCCTCCACGTTTGTTGAAAGTAACAATAACACCTCAGGTGGAGATTCAGTCATGGACGTAGTTGTTAACGAGAAAGAATCCATGAAAGACACGCCAAAGGAGAGCGAAGTGGTGCAGAAATGTTTGTTTCAAAAGGGAGACGATGGTGAAACAAAGAAAATGGAAAGTGAATTCGTAGAAAAACTTGACTCTAGTACTATTAAAAAAGAGAATGGTTTAGGAGAAGAGATGTCGCAAGATAGCTCCCCTCCTCCCGAGAAGCTGGATGAGAGCATGGAAGTTGAACTACTAAATCGCAAAACATCGCAGTCGGCACCGTCGTCTCCCACGCGACCCAAAATGTTTCGATCGATGTCTGTAAACGAGCCTAGTAAGCGAGACGAGCAGGAATTCGAGACTGCCTCTATTTTGGTTGGCTTATCTCAAGCCAAAGGTCCACGTCCTGAGCAACCCGTCAGACCACCTCCTAATTCGAATGTAGCACCTGTTTTTTATGTTCCGCAGGGCTATTCCTTGCTTGGAACCCCTGTGCGGCCAAATTCAACGCTCCATAATGGCAAACCAGTTAAACTTGCGCCAAGACCTGCTAGTCAGGATTATGTGCAAAATTTTCAAATGCAGCAACAAGCAGTCACAAGAAACTCTAATAACATCAATGTTCCTGCAAAAGAGACGCCCCCGCCCTCTCCTCGCCCTGTACCGCCAGATTCACCCGACGCGTCTAGGCGAGACTATGCTACGGAGCAACCTAGAAGAGAAATTGTGAAAGATGATAAGACAAGAAAATTCTTACAGGAACGTATAAATAGGGAACGAGAACGATCACGCGGAAAAAGAAGCTTATCCTTTACTGAAGAATTCGATGAATATAAAAACAACACTAAAAGAGCCGCTAAACGAGCCTTAATGGGCCCTAATCCGTTTAACATCGGAATAAAACTACCGGAAGATTTTTTATTAAGAACTAATAATCGTAGTTACCCGGTTGTTCAAACCTTACCGAGAGATGTAACCCGTTTTTTTAGTAATGACAAAGAAACTATTAAACCCGTCCCTGTTGTCAAACCGAAGGACCTGTACGTGGACAGTAGCGCCTTAAATCCGTACATAGAGAGTAACGCATTGAATCCGTATAAAACGGAGCGAGACATAAAACAATATCGTGACAACATTTTGAGAAATAAATTTGAAACAATGAGCAGTCCAGTTGACTCTCACTATGTGAATCCAGATGACATGCAGACTGTATTGGACGGAATCCAAGGAATAAAAGCGCACAGTCCTATATCTGTTGGCTATGAGGAACCTAAAAGTGTTTTTAATAAGACAAACAATTCGATCGCTGTATCGTCCACTATAGGTGTTTTTGAGAAATTTTCTGGAAAAACCTCAATACAAGGATCCATACGATTTCCATATGGACACACTATGCCATCGGATCCAACTCTTAGTCCGTATATAATGCATCCACGAGTGACAGTTGCTACATCTAGTACCAAGCCGGTGGGAACACGCAATGAAATGAAAGTTCAGTTCTCCTCTCACGTTGTTTCGCCAATGTACGCGCCTCCACAAATTGCGTTGGCGACTGACTTTCCATCTGGCCGTGTTGTAGGTGGTCCTTATTTTCCTATTAACAGCGCTTTAAACCAGTTTCCGAATCCTAGAGTGATTGCGATTAATTCGGGTCCATATACCAACCCACCGACGCTTCAACGACAAGGAGGTCAGCCGGCTTTTGTTGTTCCTTTACACGGAATCTCGCCATCGCCTCGCGCACGATGTTCAAATCCATTCAACCCACCAAACCCTGTTAGTATAACGGATATGAAACCTGACGTTAAATTAAAATCTGAGCCACAGGAACAGAAACCTTTGGTGTGCTCAGTCTATGAACCTGCAATGACCCGTTTACCAGCAGGTGGTTATGAACCCATTAAAACACCGAACGTTCCTGGTCCTTTTACTGACTCGAGCAACTGCAAGGAGACATCGGATACTTTGTTTCGTTACATTCCTAGTAGAGACTTAAAACTGGAAGAGCCTCTTGGAAAGGTATACATGCTTGAGAGGAGTGTAGTGTAACACAGCTTCGTCAAAATCCTTTTTTGATTATTTTAAATGTTTGGAAAGATTTTTTTTTGTTTTTCTGATTTCGGTTGATGTAACGGTTATTATGTTTTGTTTTGTTAGGGACAATTTGGTGATGTGTTTAAAGGGAAATGGATGTTTAAAGATCGCAACAAGGTAACTCACCAGGTAACATGGTTTTCTTACACGGTTTTTAGTACTGGACAAACAAAGGGGATAGTGAACATTTAGTTGAAGGAATCTCACAAGTAAAACAATGCAGAAAACTAGACCACCTTTACTAACTATATTTTCTATCCTTTTTCTTGGGTTTGTTTTGTTATATCTTATAAATATTTTGAGAGGTCCTACTACTAGCAATTTTTAACAGTCAGCGACGATTGGTGCTTTCTGTCTGGATGTTTCTTAAAAGGAGTCTGGAACTATTCAAGGCCTTTTTCAGCAATAGAGCTGTCAATCTATTTATTTTCTCAATTCTCTTACTAATTGAAAATACAACCTCGGTCTTCTGTCTCGTGCTCTCGGCCTGTGATATATTTGGAAGAAAAAAACCAAATTTATTCAGTTTAAATGGAGCCGTGAAAACTGAATTTACTTTTCCTCTTTTTTTGTTGTTGAATAAACCCGTGACAGTATGGCATAATAGAATGTCAAATTTAATGGGCTATTTGCCCTTAAAACATAGACGAAGGAGAGTTTTACTTTGCAGCGTGGTATTTTCTCAAGATTATACGTAATCCACCATTTGCGCTTTCCACCACAGATTCCTGTTGCAGTGAAGAGATTAAAGCGAACAGATGAACCGGTAACTCAGGAGGCTTTGTTAGACTTCAAAAGGGAAGCAGAAAAAATGGCTGAATTGAACAACGACAAAAACCAGGCCGTGAAGTATATCATAAAGCTGTACGGAGTTTGTACAGGTAGTGTTTTTATTACTAAATTTGCATAAATAGAAATATCGTCATTCGTTTCTTTCACTCTCATGCTCTGAAGTGAAAATAAATACATGGAAATTATCAGGGTGAAGGTTTTTTATCAGCTAAATGACTAGCCTTTAAAATGCGACATTGTTCTTGTTTTTCTGTTCAAACTTTTGGTCTTCTGATATGCTGTTTCAATTTGATTGCAAAAGTGAATTGGCTGGTAAAATAAATAAATAAATAAAATAAAATCTATAGTAAATGGTACATGATTAGTTAAGAGCTTTTAAATTTCGGTGCCGCAATACACCGGAGACGTTTTTATACTGGCAAGGTGTTCATTTTCTCAGAAATGTCAGGAATTCTTAATATATTTTTATGAAATGTCAGAAAAAAGTAAGGAACATCTGCCATTTCTTTGCTATGTCAGGGAAATTAAGAGAATTTTTAAATGATCAATCAGGACTATTTTCATTTTTCGAAATATTAAAAAGAATTGGATTTCAGATCTAAAGTTAGTGTAGAGTGGACACACTGACTAGAGGATTTTCTAAATATAAGGTTTTTAGATCCACTTAAGGAATTATGGTCATGTCTTCGCTTTCAACTTCATTGTACCTAAAACTTGTACAAAGTTTGTTGACTACGTGTACTGTTTCCAGTTTCAATTACCAACTTGGTTTTTTTAGACGACGAACATGTATTCTCTATTGTTACCGAGTTGGCGTTAGCACCGCTAGATATTTTTATCTCTTCACGCAAGGTAGGCCGGGTGTGAAACGAAATATGTTTTTTTTAGATGTTTTTATCCTATTTTCAGTTTGTTTGTTTTTAATGAATTCTATTTATTTTTTTTATTTTAGAGAGAACTTAGTATCGGAGATATATTTCACTACTGCAAGCAAATCGCCTGTGGGATGGAATACTTGGTAAGTCCACAGCAATTTTACTTTACACTTTTAAACATACTAAATAATACTATTACTGCCGGTTAGCTCAGTCACTAGCACATTGCGCTTGAAATTCCAGGGTTCCAGGTTCGAGCCCGGCTCACAGTGCGCTAACTGGTGGTTGAAGTGACTTCTTAGCAAAACATTGCCTTTTTCTAGCGCTATCAAACATTGCTTTTTAATATTTATTTTCTTAGTTGTAATCCGTCTCTCTTATGGTACATTTGGTCTCTAAACTTTAGGACTTCCCATGCAAATTTGGGATTATTTACCGGCTAAAATTTTTTTTTGTATGAAGTTTCTTCCAAAAGTTGAGGAAATGTAAAACTGGTATGCGTTTTGTCAATCATTCCAGCCAACTTAGTTTCTTGATTTTTGAAGCCTAAAAAGTCTAGTACTGAAAGTTTCTTATTTTTTGAAAGCACTAGCCTCTTGTTTATTAAAAACGGGTTTCTTTTAAACAAATACATGTACTGTAAATTGTTGAGCATTCTAGAATACAGGGGAGGAGGAGATCATTACGGGCAAATAAGAATCCGCTTGTTTTTCAGCATTTAAATTATCGAGTGTGATGTGTTTTTTTGTCTTGTTTCAGCATTCCAAGAAAGTTTTGCATCGTGATCTGGCCTGTCGGAATATTCTGGCTAGGCATAAACATCTTGTTAAAATTTCCGACTTCGGCCTAAGTCGACTGCTGCACGACAAAGGTTACTATCGTATCAAATCGGAGAATACAAAACTTCCTTTGCAATGGTGAGTATTTGACATTACCTGCTGCATCGTCAGTAAAAAAGATTGTAAGAAGTAACCTGGAATTAACTTTGTTTTCCGATTTCTCTTTGAAGTATATTTCTGAACCACTCGAAAATTTTATGCCTATGTTAAAAAAACCTTTATTTCTTCTCAATCTTCCTTATGAGATTTCTTCTCTTTTCCTCCTGTGCTATGTGTACACTGTATGTTGGTATACTGGTATCTACACAACATCGTATGGTGTTACGTATACATCGTATGGTGTGTACTACATCGTATGGTGTGTGTACTACATCGTATGGTGCGTACCACATCGTATGGTGTGTAATGTATGTGCGTGTATGTGTGTACATCGTATGGTGTGCTGATGTGTGTGTACTACATCGTATGGTGCGTACCACATCGTATGGTGTGTTTACTACATCGTATAGTGTGTACTACATCGTGTGGTGTGTACCACATCGTATGGTGTGTACCACATTCGTCGTATGGTGTGTAGTACATCGTATTGTGTGGTGTACTACATCGTATGGTGCGTACCACATCGTATGGTGTGTACTACATCGTATGGTGCGTACCACATCGCATGGTGTGTACTACATCGTATGAGGTGTACTACATCGTATGGTGTGTGTGCTACATCGTATGGTGCGTACCACATCGTATGGTGTGTACTACATCGTATGGTGTGTACCACATCGTATGTTGCGTACTACATCGTATAGTGTGTACTACATCGTGTGGTGTGTACCACATCGTATGGTGTGTACCACATCGTATGGTGTGTACTACATCATATGGTGTGTAGTACATCGTATGGTGTGTGTACTACATCGTATGGTGCGTACCACATCGTATGGTGTGTACTACATCGTATGGTGCGTACTACATCGTATGGTGTGTACTACATCGTATGGTGTGTGTACTACATCGTATGGTGCGTACCACATCGTATGGTGTGTACTACATCGTATGGTGTGTACCACATCGTATGTTGCGTACTACATCGTATAGTGTGTACTACATCGTGTGGTGTGTACCACATCGTATGGTGTGTACCACATCGTATGGTGTGTACTACATCGTATGGTGTGTAGTACATCGTATGGTGTGTGTACTACATCGTATGGTGCGTACCACATCGTATGGTGTGTACTACATCGTATGGTGCGTACCACATCGTATGGTGTGTACTACATCGTATGGTGTGTACCACATCGTATGTTGCGTACTACATCGTATAGTGTGTACTACATCGTGTGGTGTGTACCACATCGTATGGTGTGTACCACATCGTATGGTGTGTACTACATCGTATGGTGTGTACTACATCGTATGGTGTGTGTACTACATCGTATGGTGCGTACCACATCGTATGGTGTGTACTACATCGTATGGTGCGTACCACATCGTATGGTGTGTACTACATCGTATGGTGTGTACTACATCGTATGGTGTGTACCACATCGTATGGTGCGTACTACATCGTATAGTGTGTACTACATCGTGTGGTGTGTACCACATCGTATGGTGTGTACCACATCGTATGGTGTGTACTACATCGTATGGTGTGTACTACATCGTATGGTGTGTGTACTACATCGTATGGTGCGTACTACATCGTATGGTGTGTACTACAGAAGAATATTCACTAATGTGTATAGTATTATTTCCTTGTGTTTCAAAGTTACGTTAAAAAAATGTCAATGAAATGTCCTCATTTTTGGAGCATTTTTTTACAATTTTGAATAGAAAATAGTGGCAAAACACATGTACTCCTTGTAAGAGATATTTCCTTATGTGGAGCATTCCTTCCACCCTTTACTTTACTTGACGCGGGATTTTCAAATTCAGGTTGATTTTGTTTTAACGTGTTATTTTGTACCCAACATATTGTTGTGTATAATTACGAAGACTTCAAATTTATCAACATGGAAATTTAAAAAACTTTACTGTCAGGATAGTAAATGTGTTTTCAGAGTGCTGCTTATTTAAAATGTGTTTAACCCAATCGGTATCTATCGTGTATTTGCTTCAGGTTATCGTTGGAAGCAATCGAAAAGAAACGATTTACCCAGGAATCCGATTACTGGAGTTTCGGAGTGACAATGTGGGAAATGTTTACGTTGTTCGATCCTAAATACACGGCGGACCGAGCCTATCCTTATAAGGAGATAGAACCAAAAGACGTGAGTCGTATTTCTTGTCTAGTAAATGTTGTGTTGGACACTTGTTTCCCCAAAAATTTATACAAATGTTCAAAATTGTACGGCTCAAAGGTGTTTTCCCGATAATCGATACACGCGAATATCCAAAAAAAATTCTTGTCTAGGTGGTGAACCAACACTAAAGTTTCATTGCGCGAAATTTCGCTTAAATTTTGTCGCGCGTAAATACTCTTTCACGCGAAATCACACTGAATCACGGTAAACTTGTTATATTATTAGCTAAATATTTTTCCAATAACATCTCGTTTTAGTTATACAACCATTTGCGCGATGGAAACCGTTTGCAGAAACCAGAACAATGCCCAGACAAGCTTTGGGAGCATATCGCCAAATGTTGGAACGTGAAAACGAACACGAGGCCGTCATTTTATATTTTTAAACAAGTTTTAAAGAAACTGCTACATGAAATGAAATACACAACGTGATAGCACAAAAGTGAACTGGCGTGCTCTGAAACTGGAATTTATTACTAGTGTGCGACTAATTATATGAAATATACATGAAGTGTTTGCCGTATTATTTTAAAGTCGGAAAAAAATACCTTGCCATGATTATAACAAAATGTGTCGTTTAGCGCATTTTCCGATATGGATGAGTTCCTAAATTTTCAAACTTTAGTTCTTAGGTTTTTTTATCGTATATTCTTTTATATATTTATGCTTATTATTAAAATTTATGAAAATGTACAAGATTATTTGAAGGACAGTAATAATTTCTCCATACCCTACATTTCTCGAGACATTTTTTGTCGCGGTCATTTTTTGTCTATCGGATTCGCAAAAATAACCTTCAACAAAATTTGATGAATATAATTGAATATACCTTAGACGGACAAAAACTTATTAGAGAAAACTTTAGGTGAACTTCTGGGTGGACGTAATAAATGAGATTTTTGCCAAAGAATTGTTATTAAGTAAGACGTAGGGCCCACCCAGGTTCAACCTCGACCTCCGAGCTCTTTGTCTCTCTTTTTTATAACGAAACGGAGAAAAAAAGCCCTGGGATCGAGGTTGACCATGTTTGAGTTCATTGTGCTAAGTCTACTGTGCTTCGACAGAAACTCGTTCCCCACTTGACACAAATCTAATTCTTCAGTTAACCGAGGTTCAACGTCGACCTCCGGGCTCTTTGTCTCTCTTTTTTATAACAGAACGGAGAAAAAAAGCCCTGGGATCGAGATTGACCTTTGTTGAGTTCATTGTGCTAAGTCTACTGTGCTTCGACAGAAACTCGTTTCCCGCTTGACACATAATTCTTCAGTTAACCGATGGTCAACCTCGACCTCCGGGCTCTTTGTCTCTCTTTTTTATACCGAAACGGAGAAAAAAAGCCCTGGGATCGAGGTTCACCATGATTGGGTTTATTGTGCTAATTCTACTGTGCTTCGACAGAAACTCTTTCCCGCACACACAAATCTAATTCTTAATTTAACCGTTTGTAAGTATTTATAATTACAAGAAGTTAAATCTTTCGCATGTCATAAACACTCGCAACTAATTTTTCAATCAATGTGCGGTTGATCGTTCGGCAAAATAAGATGTAGTAAGGTTGACAATGTGAAACTAGTAAACACTCGCAAGATTAGCAGCACCAGCATTCTTTTACTTCCTAGTATCGGACCGGATGGTTGTACGAATGTCTTTAAGACAAAGTGGATTAGAACCTGTATATATTGTCCATATCTTTCAATTCAGAATCCAGAAAAATGAATGCCATCATCTAAACCGTATTTTTCGTTTTAAAATTATTCCTTGTTTTTAATGCGACTTTCTCCGATTGCTTTTTAGAAGAAGAGACTTGGATGGTCGAAATCTATTATTTATTAATATAACATTGACAATATAATTCAGCACTTCAAAATCTGTAAACTGTCACCATCCATACACTGTAAATGACCGATTAAACGCCCAGCCAGGGTGCTATCTTCAACTAGTTTAGGTAATCTGTAAATGACAATATGACATATATTTTTATAGTAAACAATTTTTTGGAAAATCGCCTGACAAATGTCTCCGCGGTCAAAAGACGGTGAAAGTCCTGTGTAGGCCGATTACCGCGACGATCCACAGAGATACCGAAAATCGAGAAAATAGGCCATGCTGCCGTCAGCTAAAATTTTCACGGTTTGAGGTTTCGAATCTAACCAAATAACCGAAGTCCTAAGAGTGAGCAATGACCAACCTCGTTCCAGGGCATCATCCGGTAAAAAAATTATTCTAGTCGCTGAAAATTCGGAATTTCGAATTTAAAGTTAACTTTTAGCTTGGTTAAATCATTCAGTGACAAGCTTTAATTCGACAACTTCCGAAATAGCTTTTCATGGCTCTATCATCAACGGAGTGTAAAATATCTCGTGGTCGTGCAAAGCATCATTGGTTAATTTTTAATACAGGCTTCCAATCGGACAAAAATGTCTCACAACCCTGATGATTTTTTGAAGGTGACGAAAGTTAGGGGTGGCGCCATCCTTCTGGACGGATTTCACTTACGGAATACACGTCTCGTTATAAAAAATCTGCGTGGTGACAGGTATTCACGAGTTTTTGAAACTTTTTTCGGAAGCATCATTTTCGCGAATGTTTTATGAAGAATACTTCGCGGGTACGTAACTGTGTGATTGGCTAAATCCATGAAAAGGATTATTACCTGCAAAAATTATTACCCGTAGGGTAATTTAACATCAGACTAGGGTTGTTTTGATATTTACCGTAAAGATCACAACGCACACCAGAATTTTTTGAGGACTTAAATACCCACCATGGAATACTCAAAATTCAGGCATAGACTAAATGTAATAAGCTGTATTATATTTTACTAAGTATGTACAAGTAGATTTCAACCAAAATAGGATCAATATGATCGTGTTTTTATAATATCAACCGTTTAAAAATATTACCAACCGTAGGTTATATGCACAATTTTTTTATAAAATATTACTACGCAATAAATTTAAAGAATTACTTAAAAAGAACGAAACATTACTTTATTTGTTCGTTCCAACAAAAAAAAGATAGTTACATATGTTACAGTTATAACAACTAAATATTGTTAATAAGGTTTAAGGCTCATTTCCATTTGGCAGATTATTTCACCTGGAATGGAATAATCATTGTGAGTGGCTGGTAAAAGATACTGCACAGCCAAAGGTAAAAATCAAATCCCATTTTAATCAGTGGATATTATTCAAAATCATTCTGTTAATTCACTTATAGTGGAGATGAGCTTTTAATGAATAGTATCTTTTTTAATATCGCAATATGATTTTTTTTTTTAAATATGTAATAGGCAGCTATAAATGCCACTAATTATAGATAATTGCATGTGTTTATTTATTGATGACGTTATGCTGATTTTGCACATTTTTGATGTCTTACTCATTCAAAAATTGCTTGCACATAAACAGTTTTCAAGTATATAGTGGCATCTTCGCAGCCTGATTAAAATATATAAGTTTTTAAAAAATTAATGCCTCTACATAAATTGTACAATAATGAACTCTTGTTCAACAGAAAATATAAACCATATATATAATAAATAATTACCAAAATATTAAATTCTAATCAATTAGTGCTGCATGTAACTAAAATCAATGTTATCCAACAAAAAGCATGTTTAAAGCAAGACAAGAACCGTCTTTTTTGTTGTTTTACTTGCAACTACAGTTTTTTGTGACCCGTTTGGGTGACTAAAAACAGTTCAAGCTTGCTTCCACTCCAGTGACACTTTTACAATAACAAGATACGTAACACAAGTTAATATGAAATGTTTTTCAAAGAATTTCCACCTTGTGGAGATATATATAATATATATGTAAATATAAACTATCTAAAACTTTTAACACAAGATGTACTTAAATACAATATAAATTTTAATGGTATTATAAAATACAACGTACTAAGAAATATATATTCACATATTAATGGAACACTAAACAAGCAAGCTAAATTTGCTAAAAAACAAAATTTGATACATTCATATACGTATGTATATAGTCTACCCATATTTGGTTTGTCGATTTTGGAAGATATATTTACAAGTAGATATCGGTGTAAATAAACTAAGATTTTTTTAATAACTTTCTTTAAAAAAAAAACGTTAAGCATGCTTCATGACTTCTGACAGAGCACTGCTCCAACAGAAATTAACACGCTTAACATCTTTGTTTGGAAAAAACACAAATTCACATCATTGAATTAAAAAAGAAAACTACATTCCAACCAGAACCTGCATTATTTGATCTAACTCTTCAAAAAATGAGTCTGGTTTTCGAGCTTCATACTCCATAGCACAACTTGATGGGAATACACGCCAGTCATTGGAAATTTGCATTTGTAGGGAGGATAAGTTGTTATCGTAATCATAAAGTGTTATGTCAACATCTGGAAAATTTGCATCAAAATCCATTGATTCAAAAGCAGGTGATGTTACTGTAGTAAGAGATGGTAAAGTCATACCATCCCATAAAAAACCATTTAATATACTTGTGTCTGTAACTGGTGCTGCAGAGTTGTTGGTAGACTTTCTATGATCGCCAATAGCACCATACTTACTTTGCTGCTCCTTTTCTAATGACCGTTCAACCATTTGAATATCATCTTTAGCACTACCATTATTGAAACATTCACCAAAGCTATTAGCACTTGTAAAACTTATTGACTCTTCATGATCGTACGATGGATAATCATTGTCAAAATTTAACATTTCTTCATCCATTTCATTTTCAATATATCTTACAGTGTTTGTGATGGCAACAGATCGGAGTAATGATGGTTCTTTTCTTCCCTGGTCTTTTTGCAGTTTACATATTGACATGTTTAATATCATTTGTCTAAGAGTTATTCTCTCGTTTTCATCTGTATCAGAAAGACGTCTTTTAGATCCACTAGTTAATTCAATCATATTTGTAGCTCTTCTAAACAGAATATATTTTTAGTAAGAAAACTGAAAACCATGTGCATTTATATTGGAGCATGCTCTTAAGAATTTTTTCCAGGGAAAGTACACAGACACAACACAATGCTTATTGAAGCAAAAAACTATTGATATACCACGTTATTTAATTATGACAAATAAAATAGTATTAGTACCTCACATTTTTTGCAATATAATCAATATTTTTATATTAAATTTGACCCATAACCTGACCAGCTAACCTTAAATGTCAAGCTAACTTAGCTAACATATTTTTGTGTGAAAAGAAGAAACAGGATAATACACAATTCTTCCATATAAAGTGAAAAATAGAGTAACTTACCAATTATCTACTTGTAAATTTTAAGATTTTGTGGGTTGGTGTAAAAATATGAATGAAAGTTAGGTATAATTTCAATGTGTAGATGTACAATAGAGTTCTGTTTCTCGTCAACGAAAGACGAAAATGGACACACCAAAGTTAGTTATTTTCTATCTCGGATATTGTTACTAACATGCTTGAATAAAAGTAACGAAATTTACAATAATCTTTCAAGGTAGGTGTGAGCACGACTTTAAAAACAGTCTTTTGAAAAATAATTTCTGGTTCGATGATTTTATTGCGAAATGCATTATGGTTGAACATAAACCTCGGCACCAGTACCTCAATAGTTACGCCACACTAAAGGAACTTCGTACGGGGATCTCTCTTCTTGTATCCTCGCACGCACAGGACCTACCACGCAGGGGGGGAAGGGGTACAATGTCATGTTTTATGTCATTTACATCTTATTATAATGGTGTTTCTCTTCGATATTTTTTCACGCACTTATTAACAATTTTTAGTGAATTTCCATTGTGGGGTTAATAAAAAGTTTCATACATGAATATAGAAAACCTCATTACATAAAACTCTTCCTTCTCGCCTTTTTTTAATAAAGGGACCGTCCTGGGGGACAACACGTTGGGTTATAGCTACCGCCTGGGACCATTACAATCAGATCATATACCTCATCGGACAAAACAAAGTCGGACAAGAGATAAAGAAATGTTCCTTCTGGCACAATCGCACACGCGCACAGGCGCACGCCCACGGTCAAACACAACAAAGTCCCTCCCTCATCCAACACAAGTCCTTATTATACCACAAATAAGTAAAACATTTCTGGCACACAGTCAAACCCCAACAAATCGACGTCATCCAATACCATACCATGCTTATCCATAAATATCATCACAAGTCCCTAATAAGCTGTGTATATCAAAAATCAATGCTGCAAATGAGTAAAAAAAAAGTTCTAGCACAAGTCCCTAAAATTCCCCCGCACACCGCTGACGTCATCACACTCTTATAAATATCATCACACCCCCCCCCCCCACACATCCGCTAAATATCATCAAAAATCAACGCATGCGCAAAACCTTCAACAACATGCTCGGCAAACACCGGACGTTGTTGGTGTATACTAAAATGGTACTCTGGTACTGGTGCTCTGTAGAACTATGCGACAAAAAAGGTGTCAGGTGCCCTATGAGATACAACCCCCCACAGGTGAGTACAATACATACGACGAAATCTGGCTTTCTTCATGTCAAGGAAAACATGGTTGCTCATATGGGTGAACACGACGACGGTGGCGAGTACTTGTACGAGGGCTACTTTTGTGGAAATGCATGCTGCCTGGCCTACGTGGGGGAGCGAAAGGTGTATGACAGCGCGTACGAAATGTCGCTGTGGTTGTTGAAAAGGCGCTACAAAGGCTTGCCCGCCCCGGACTGGAGACGCCTCGTCAGATTTGGGGGCGACTTGACGCCAAAGGAATTCCTGGCATCGGGGTAGGTTCATAGATTGGTGCTTTTCGGAGGATGAAAAGTTGTGGAGCCCTTGGTAAGTTATCTCATAGCCCCCAAGGCTATAATATAATAAATGGAACAATGTAAAGACTGTGAATGTATACTTGATGAGTATGATAGATGTACCTGTGGACGTAGGTTTGTGGTGAAAGCCAAATAGAAAAATATCGTCAAATTTGGAACAAGATTGAAGGGTTGATATCTCAAAAATTGAGGCGGAGCCTGTGAAAAAGGACCGTTACGTGAACGCCAAGCTCAAATACCACAAGGACACAATCACAACCAACTTCCATGGCCAACCGGTACCCTATACTGGGCCCTGCCAGCTTAGTGGTGTGCTGGCGATATCATCTATATACCCTCAGGTGCATGTTGTAGAATGTAGGTATAAAAGCCTGAAGAAATGGCTGCTAGGTGAGGATTAAAAAACACTATATTTTATAGGCCATACAAGACCTATAAAATATATAAAACTAAGGCTTGTAAACAGGTGGAGGCTCTAGATACCGCTTGCATGCTGTACAGATTGAACTTTTTTTAAAAACTCATCCCTGCCCTCCTGTCTCCCCCTCGCAACTAGCTGAGCGCGCTCCCGTTCATTGGTGGAGTCGACAATTCTCTTAACACGCTGTCGCATTTGTTCCTTCAATAGCATATACCTTTGCTTCTCCTGCGTAATGAGAGTAAACTCATGGCTCTCAATCACCCCATTTTCTACAGCCTTTGAGATAAGATCGACGATGGAGTTCAATTTTGTTTCGGCGAGCAGCCTAATTGCCTCATGTTTCTTAGCTTTCACACCAAGCCTCTTACCGGCGTTTCTCAGGCCTGCCTGTCCAACCCCCACGGCGATTGTCATACCCCCCCCCCATCGCTATACAGAGAGGAACACCAAGACCCGAGGCCAACGCCCCGATTCCGACACCCGACGTTACTATAGTAATACCCAGCAGTCCGTGGTCGCAGTATCGGATCCAGACTCCATGCATTTTAAACTTTTTTGCGAGCCTATCCCGCTCTTTAATCTCATTAGGCAGATACTGTTCAATATCTTCAATCTTTTTTAGCCTGTAGGCCTGGCTTCCCTCCTGCATGTCCGCGCTTTCCGCGGGTGCACTTGGTAAAATCGAATAAAGTTTGCTTATATCGCTCATCGTTTATTCTATAAGCAAATGCATTGTAATTCCGGTGAAGGAGACATTTTTGTCGTGGTGAAATTCATCTGTTATCATAAACTCAAGGCGATCCGTAGAGCCCTTCAAGGGAAGGTAGATCGGAGTGTCAAAACTCCAGGTCAGCATGTCCCCCCAAGCGTTTAGTTCCTTAGTGGGGAGTAAAGCGAGAATTTTAGACTTTTTGCCATCTAGCAAGCAGTCGTCTTCATCCAGCTGAGGACAAACAAGTCTCAATCTTTGGTAGACGTCAGTCCTGTAGTATGCATCATAGTCACCCTTTGTGTAATACTTACCACCATCTGGAGCAGGTAGGCCCAAGAGCTCTTGCAGTTGGTTGTTAATAACCAACGTGTACCCCTCATTGACACGGAGCCTGCAGAGTCCATTTTTCAGGACAAACAGCTTGATTTTGTCCTGTGCCTGGCTATTGACAATAGTTGCCAGATCCTCTATCTTGTATAGACCGTTCATGATCTCAATTCGGGTAACCCTCTGATCAGGCCCTGTCTTACGGATGGTGAAATCATTGTCTGTGTAAATGTTCAGCCACATGGGTCTAATGCTGATGGACTTTAAGGCAATCCTCGTATCCTGTCCTAGGTAGTGTAGGTTTCGCAATATCAGTAATATACAGTTGTTTCATTGTTTTGTTATAACAAAACAATGAACATGTATTCATACAACCCCAAGGCAAAGTACCAATCCAACAGGGGAGAATGGCCACTTGGTGTAACAAACTTGGGGCATCAGGACCTGTATGTATCGACGGAGTCCCATATTTCTGTGGCGTTCCCCGAGTTTACCAAATACCCCATCAGGGTTACAACAACCTTCTTTAATGACCCTGTCATTCAGGGATGGACAAGAGGACAAGCCCTGGACTACTGGAATATTCAGGTGAATTTCGCCACCCATTGCGCAAGCACTGCATTAGGCATCTCCGCCAAGCACCTAACGGGCTCCGTACCCCTTGTCAACTCCATCTTCAAATTTCATGGATACTACCACATGCGTCGTATCCTGGCAAGGATGAAGGTACCCATGTCTTTTAACGATGTGTTTTCACGGTACAAAAACCCTTATTCAACCTCTGGATACGCGCAGGTATGTCGCGAATATGGTGCGGACTCCAACGGTCTGTACAAAACCAAATCGGTAAGTGCATCACTCACCAACGGAAGATGGTGGCCCCAGGTTGATGGCGACTATGCAAAATTCATCATGCCGGCAAGTCAGGGTTTGACGTCGGAAGGCCTGACGTGAAAGTATTAGGGCTTACATTGTCTTGTTGCTCGGGTCCCAGGCAGGAGCCAAAGCATCCCTATTGGGCCCTTGTGCGGACAATTATACGGCCAGGCAAATCCTAATGCAAAAATTTTAAAGCATGGTACAATGTCAGGAGAATGTAGGGCAGGACATCACAGAATTCCAAAAAGTACTCCAATATGCCAGAACTCCGGTGAATTTTGCCATCATGCCAAGCGTCTGCATGTTGCCCTCGGATATGAATTTGAGGATTAGCAAAATTGAGGGGTATAACAACAACATCTTGATCGCACCTGCCAATGTAAATGTGGTGGCCCGGGTTGACGTGAATAACAAGCCTATTGTGAAGCCTATGGGGCATACCATCAAACATACGGCAGCTATCAAAGCACCCCCTAAGCCTATGGAACAGACCATCAAGCATACGGCAGCTATCAAAGCACCCCCGAAGCATATGGAGCAGGCCATCAAGCATACGGCGGCTATAAAATCACTCCCTATACATGCTGCGCCCCCTATACATACTGCGCCCGAACAGAGGGAACCCCCGCAACAGCACGAGGATACCAAGACTGTATTGATTACCACCGGGGTAGGCCTCATCATTGCCTATATATGGCTTAAAAAATAGTTAGGCTTTTTTCCTCTTACCAGCGTATACCACAGCAAACCCAGCGGCAGCCGCGATTGCCATGTACAGATGCTTGGCCGCATATTCGACAATGGTTGCCGCCACCCTGAGAAAGAAAGAGACAACCGTACCAATAATACCAGGTAATGCAGCACCTGCCTTAACTGCCAAGTATTTGAGGAATTTCTCCAGCCTTTCCAACTGCTTCTCTACAAACCCTTCTTTTCCCGCACCCGCCGCGGCACTTCCTCCTGCACCTGTTGCGGCACCCCCTCATGTAACGGCGAGTACAATGGTGGAAATCAGTAGACCAACGGCCGACACGATACTCGCCAGAGTCAGACCTTGTTCTTTGAACAGTATTTTAAGCTTTTCAACCAGTGATGTGTCATCCCCGGCGATCTTCATCAACGTTTCTTTGATGACCTCCAGCTGACTATAAATTTGACGGGTAAGTAGACCATGTTCTTCTTGCGCAGCCCTTTTTTGATCGTTTAATTCCTTAATTTTTTTATTCACCTTTGATATTTCCCTTTCAAGATAATCGGCATCCCATTGTCCTCCATCTTTCCCGGCCTTCCGATCCTCGAATTTTTTTAAATTGTCTTTTGCCGCCTTGATCTCGATACCATATTTAGCTATATCAGCCTTCAATATCCTCGCGGCGCCTCCTATCGTTTGTGATGCCTCATCAAGCCCTCTTCTTTCACGTTCGGTAAGGCCTTCATCACCAAACGAATTATGTTGCATAAGGCTTTGCGTCGCGTCCGCTATATTCTCGGCGTTCTCGACAAGGGTATCCATATTAATATATTCGCCCTTCTTATCGATCTTCTTCTTCTCGATCTTCTTCTCGACCTGAGTTATATCTTGCACGATATTCCCAGCAATTTCCCTACCCCCTCTGATGGGTGCGGTATAATCGTCAAAACTTAGGGCTATCATACGCTTCTTACCCAACGATTTTTCGATAGTTCCAATAGTTGGAAATGTACCATTCCGATTTGTAATCACCCTTTCCTGTAAAATTTCATCACCTTGAACAATTTTTTCGACAATGAGTTGATCCCCTTTCATCCTAAACCTGTCGTAATGTCTCGCGCTTGGCTTCAATTTCAAGGCCGTGATAATAATCGTGTAGAGGCTATCAACCTTAGACCTTAACAATTGCTCCCTGAGTGTCTGCGTGCCCTCAGCATGCTCTCCCCCATGCTGTTGTCCTCCCTGGGTTGAGGGCCCCGGCGTTGATGGAAGCCTAGGCGTGGTATCATCAGGCCTATCATCCACCCACCCCCCTTGTCCTCAATGTCATCCTCGTGCGTAAATCCTGTGTTATCAGCCATTTTATTTAAATTCTAAAACTCATATAATATAAATGAGTTTCGGAATCACGCTTAATCCATATGCGGAGACTAAGCAACTCTTTGCCATTAAGGGAAAGAGGCAGCGCGTCAAGGTGAACCACGTACCCAGTACAATTAGCCAGAATGAGGATCTATACGTTGATATTCCCAACATGGGGGAGAACGATGTCATCTTTCCGGGGAGCATCAAACTCTTATTTGACCTGGTGTTGACGGGGACAAACACCAAACGCACCCTAGTCAGCAACATAGGGAAAAGTCTAGTTCGAAATCTACGTATTACAATAAATAGTAACGAGGTGCAGAATATTAGCGACTACAACACCCTAGCGGTCTACCGGAACCTGTGGCTATCAAAATTCGATCGCGACAATACCCTCACCCTAGAGGGTATTAATCCTAATGATGGTACAATTCGCGCCCTACAGGTAAAAGCTAGCGATCACGTGGGTACCGATGAGGAGAAGGCCATCGCCGCGGCGTATGGTAATACATTTTTCGTCCCCATTGGCAAGATTTTTGAGCTGACGAGGGACTTACCGTACTATCAAGCCGGGCTGTATGACAGGCTGCAGTTTGTCCTGCATTTTGCATCATACGGCGACGTTATCAAAGATGGAGGTACGGCAGCCTCAGGAAGCACGGCAGCCAGGGCAGCCGATGTTACCTATAAGATCACCAATATTTCATTGGAGTTCGACAAGGTCACCCACGAGGGTCTCGCGAGTGCTATGATGTCGCGTTACGCAAGATTGGCCCTACCTTATGAGCGAATTCTTAGAAGCAAAGTGGTTACCCTTAAAAAATCAGATACGAGCTATAACCTCCAGATCGATACCCCTGCGAAGAGTCTGAAAGGTGTCTTGCTACTGTTTGTAGACCCTGCAAAAGTGAAAGCTTATTCGGGTGCCAACGAGGTGTTCTACAACCCCAAGATTGAGAAGATCTCGATCACTGTCGAGGGCGAGCCTAATGAGCTGTACTCACATGCCATGCTTCCAAAAGACCACCTCGAACAGATTGTGAGCCTCTTTGGTAGCCACGAATCTAACGTCACGATTGGGCAATTCCTAACAGAACGCTATGCCCTATTTATCGATTTCCGAAGCTCTCTCGACCACAGCCTGCATGGTTCCGGAAGACCCCTGCAACGCCTTAGTGACGGTATTACCCTCCATATGACCAAGAAAGCCGACGGAACCGGAGACATCCGCTGCTATGTGTACCTGCTTCAAGATGCCCAGCTAAACATCCTAGATGGTAGGTTTCACAGCGTGGAGTATTGAATAAATGGCAACTATCGCTGTTATTGTTGCAGGTGCTGCTATCAATGCATTGGCCTTCAGTGGCACGAACTTCCTATTTTCTAAGTTTTCAGGGCATGGCGAAGCGGAACGGAAGAGGCATAATGAAGCTATGGAGGCCCTACAGAGCGCCCAAGCCCAATGGGTTCAGGACAGACAAGCAAAGATAGACTGGTTTCAGAAGCAGCGGTACCTGCAAGTAAAGGCCGGGAAGAGCCTGAGAGAGCTGGATGACGATATGTATAGGTACTATATTGCAACGGAGGAGGGTAAGCCTAAATTATCGGATTTCTATACACCACCCAAGAAACAACAAGATGGAGAACTCACGTTCATTGCTGGCTCCTTGGCCCTTCTGGGTTTTGTGGCATACAAATATCTGTAAACGTTTTTTTCTGACATGTAATAAACATGTCAGAAACATCACCACATATCGTTACTAGGGAGAAGGAGGAAAAATTAGGCCAAATTTACTATACCCCAGAACATATCTGGACTGGACGCAAAGCTATCCGATTGCTTGCTAAGGGGAGCGGATTATCCAAAAAGCTAGTCACTCACTGGCTGTCCAGGCAACTCCTATGGCTCCTATGGCTCCGGATATTAGGGCCCCGAAACGTATTGATTATCCCCATTTTACCATTACGAGCCCGAACGAGATGCACCAGTTTGATCTACTGTACATGCCCCACGATAGGGTATATGGTAATACGTACAAGTACATTCTCACGGGTATTGACGTGGCCTCGAGATACAAGGCGGCGAGACCCCTGCGAACGAAAAAAGCCAGCGAGGTCGCGGATATGATCAAAGACATTTACAAGGCGGGGCCTCTGCGATACCTTAAAACCTTCCAGTGTGACAACGGGTCCGAGTTTAAGTCAGATGTAACGAAGTTGCTGGAAGACAAGGGCGTGGAGATCAGGCGGGCCACCACCAAATGCCACCATACATTTACATCCTTTGTAGAGTCCTACAACAAGGTACTTGCGTAAAGGCTATTCAAACCCCAAGATGCGCATGAGTTGGTCGTCTCTGGGGAGACTAGTAGTACGTGGGTCAGGCACTTGTACATTATCGTGAAAAGTCTAAATAACACAAAGATTGTCATGATTGACCTAAAACCTAACAGGGCGATTAAACTGGATGAGGTACCGCTCGCGAAAAGCGAAGAATATCCTGAAGAGAGGCCCTTGCCCGAGGATGGCTTGTACCTCTATCTGCTACAACAAGGAGAGGAACATGGTGATCAAAAAAGACGCGCAACCGACGCCGTTTGGAGTAGGAAAATGTATAGGTTGGACCGCATCATGGCGGGCAGTCGTGTTTTGTATTACCTGAAGGATGGTCCCGAAAGAAGCTTCGTATCGGAACAGTTGATGCTGGTTCCAGAGGACGTTCAGGTACCGCCGGAGGATGTTAAGGATTGGTGAGGAGTAATTTAAGGAGTACCTCTAAAGGTTCATCTTCCAACTCTTTACTCGGATCTCTTACATACAGCAAAGGGGGCTCAGTATAGAACGGGTACCCATAAACGATACCTTTTATGACATCGGGTTCACTACCAAGATCAATATCAACCAATGGCCTATCTTCCATAGGAAAGTTAAGGATATCGCCTATTTTTGCGATATCAGCCAAATCCGATATCTTCAAGTCCTTATCCTTAATGACCTCGTAACAGATCATACCATATATCTTTTTGACATCAACCATATGCAGCCCTAGACGTTGAATATCAGCCTCTAGATCCTCGTCGATCTCGCTTCTCGCGAATGTTCCCCATGCTTTTTTCCCTGACGCCACCATCCCTAAAAGCTCCTCGTCATCAAGATCGTGAAAACCATCATAAAAGAATCCATTTCTGAACCTAAAATTTTCCAGGCACTGGGGGCAATACCCAGTCACTGACTCTGGCTTGATACAACATCGCAGCACAGGTACCTGGATATTGTATATATTTTTCAGTTGTATTTGCTTCACATAGTCCTTCATCTTTTGATATTCCAATATATGGAAGCATGAAGCCAAACGGGTCAAAAATGTCTATTTTTTCTAAAGTGTAAGGTGGTGCCCTACACTTTGGAAAAAGTGTGTTTGGTTGGGTGTGGACAGATCTGTCCACACCTTGGAGGTCAGCAAAACCGTGTCTGAATGTAGGTACTCAGATCTGAGTACCTCCTGAAGGTCTACAAAAGCGTCGCCTATTCCCCGAGCTCTAGGAGACGTTCATGTGTGTAGTGTTCACCAAGCCTAAAATGTCTCACACGCTCGGGGTTTACCTCGATACATCCACGCTCCCTGAGCCAGTTGTAGTGTACAATAGCATTCGGGGTCTCTGCTAGTACAACAATCTCACCCTTGGGGTAGTCAACAAGTTTGTTTCTAATCTTTTGCGCCACATACCCGTGTTGGGCACAGATGGCCAGGTATGGAAAGGGATCGTTGTTGTTTTTCTGGATAATGACCATGCCGTTATCCTTTCCAGAATCTTCGAGGTAGGGCACGGCTCGTTGCCGTAATGCTTCTACTTGTTCCTGGAGCTCCTCAATTTCATCCCCCAGCACCATGAGCTGTTTGTCCCTATCGTCTAGATCATCCTCAAGCAGCCCCAAGGCAATATCTCTGTCATCAATGGTCTGGCGATGCTCCTTAAGTTCATCTTGTAGCTTTTGTACACCTGCCCGGGCAAGCCATTTAATGACCCCTACAGCCTTTGGCCTCCTGGAACGGTGCACAATCCCCAGGGCACCATCTAGCGTCACGAAGACGTCATGCCGTTTTTTTTCCCTCTTCCAACGGTGTACTCGCCGCGTACACCTTTTATACCCTCCATTTCTCGCCTTGATAATATCATATGTCGATCAAGGCCATACCGTCTAGCATTTAAAATATTCAGAAATCTCTCGAGATCGGCGCGCTTGAACAGAGGCTGATTTTCCTCATCGAACAGGGTTTCAATTGCTCCGGCTGGTACTGCGTTGAAAAGCGAAGCTTGTAATGACATCTTTTCTCTTGTAGGATAGAACCATTTTCTACGGCCGCTTGAGGATTTTCCAAGCCCTGGGATGTTCCAGCCTTACGTACAGGCATGCGTGCTTGGATTTTTTCAAATCGGCTTTGATCTCATCGCAATCGGGGATCATATTAGTCTCCTCATTGATCATCTTCATATCAGATCTTTCGTGGGGGTACCAGAGGAAGAGCTGCTTCTTCTGCCTCCGAAGGTTCTTGGGCAAAGCAGTATACGATTGGGTTAGTAGACAAAGGCTATGCTTGCGATGCCTACCTGAAATAGCTAACTCAAGTAGGGATTGTCGACGCCTGTCGAGACTTTCATCGGCTATACAGTCGTCGACGACAAACAACGTCTCTTCGCCCGCCAGCAATGAGGACAAGTTCTGAATCCATTCAAAGAGTTGATCCTTGGGTTCTATCAGGAACACATACTCGTCCCGCCAGAGTGAGGCTCTCTCAAGGTAGGTGGTATTCCACCTTAGAGTAGGACATAAGACGACTATGTTGTGATAGTGCTTTTTATATTCATTTTCAAGTAGGTCAAGGACAAGTTGCGTTTTTCCGTAGCTTGTTGGACCCGTAAAGATTGCCGTATGAGGCTCAAGGACCACAAACATTTATTGATAATACCATTTTTTCCTATCTATTTTCGGGATAGTAGAGAAACAATCAGCACACATCCACACACCTCCGTGGTTGTTCACCAAAGACCCCTTACAGACGGGGCAGTCTATGGTCTTGTAGACAAGGGGTAGAGGATCAAACACTATCTTACCCCCCAGACACCGGAGTACCTTGCGATATCTTTCAGCAAGTTGCGCCTTCTCCTGAGAGACAGGGCAGGGCCCGGGGTAAAAGAATTGGATCTTGATCGGTGTTTTCAAAAGTTCAATGTACCGGGGTATAATGTTGTATGTGAATAGGGTGTAAAGAAGCATATCATTTTTATCCTGCTGGGTACCTTTAATTTCCCTATCCATTCTCGCTACATCAATCCCACCATGCTCGCCGCGAGTCCGACTCTCCTGCTCAGGGTGACATTTTGCATGTTCCCATGACGCCCTGCTGGTATCGAGGCAGTTGATACAACTTTTTGTTCGTTGACCCTTCCCCCTGATCCTAAAATTGTCCAGGGGGAGATGGTGTTTACATTTTGAACATTTTTTAACCTCCTCCTCCATATTGATTTCTATTTGTCTATACGGCAAACAGAAGTTTTCATGGGGTCTGCAACATCCATTATTTGGGCTTCGGGACAATGGTTTTCAACCCTTTTTTTAACGCCATCTCGCGACTCGCTCTCCCTGCTGCAAAATAAGCCACCATCTTGAGGACGTCATTAGTGTCCATTTTTGTAGAGGGCTGTGTAATATTCAAAAAAATTTTGCCTGCCCGGGCGTAGGCAAAGGTGAAAGATAGATCCACCACTGTTTCATACAGCATGTCCAGGATCTCCTTTTCCTTCGGTGTAACGTTGCTATCCATGTGAGGTGTTGCCTTGCTTGTTGCCATATATTAGAGCATTTTGAAAATTGCAGGATGAGTTTTATCCTTTTGTTGAGCGTCAGGGTGGGCCGCGGGCTTGTGGGATTCTCCACCATTTTTTTGGGCAAATCTGTACCATACCCCAACTCCTATCACAAGCACGGCAAGCGTCCCCACACCATACATGTAGACCGACTGTACGGAATTGGTCCCAGAGGAGGCTTTGACTGTAGGCTCTACAGTACCCTCTTGTTGTTTCATTTCTTCCTTTCTTTTCTTCATCAGTGCCGCCAACTTGTGCCCCTGCGCAACCCTTCCTGGATGCTTTACTGGCCTTGTAATTACCCTCTTTTCTTGTTTCTGTTTCTCACTCATTTGTTATAAGAAATTTCAATGTAGGCCCTGATCCTCAAGGCTCTTTCTCCTTGGTCTCCTCAACCTCTTCTTTTTTAGACATATGTCTAGCCGTATGACCCATAATCAAGACAGGCGCCAAACATCTGCCAATTACGCAATAGACGAGGATCCCAAGGTCTAGATATCTAGGATAATAGGGTCCTCTTCGATATCTTTCCGGAACTCATCGACACTATCAATATCCACAAGGTTTCCGACCATGTTCGCGTATAGGCTGACTACGTGGGTAGTTAACGCTTTAGCCGTTTTTTCTCCTTTATCCTGAAGCTCGCGTTGAATGAACTCGGCATGTAACTTAGAGATGGCCTCGTCAGGGGCCTTGTCAACAAAGCCTTCGGTACATTTTTGGGGTAGGAGATGCCCCTTGCCCTTGCGCAGGGCATCCCTCAGGACATGGCGTTGATCGGATGTCGAAAAAAGCAAAAAGCAATCAAGGTATAGGGTAGAATTACAGCTATATACAAACACACTTCCATTTATTCTCAAGTGCCGGACCGGCGGTAGTGGCCACGGGCTAGCGTGGACACCTGGTCCTGCTGCACGAGCCTTTTGTCATCTGCCCTGTTAAGTGCTAATTTGTTCACACTTTGGGTATATATTTGATGGTTACAGTGTATGATTTTGTATATGTTAACGCCCTCCTCCAGACATCGTCTATAGTCGTCAAAAGTGATAGACTTCTTGGTCACACATCTTTTGACGCCCTTCGCTTTCCTGTCACCGCCCTCTTTTGTGAGGCTCTCGTAGGCATATAACTTCGCCCTCAATGTTATGAACTCCGTCATAATTTTCCCACCTAGTTCGTCCTTCATGAGGCCCACGACCTTTTTATTCTTACCCATAGGAAGAGGCCTGCCATCTTCCTTGTTGTAGGCACTTGTATCAAAACGTGTCTCGACATCCTGCGCGATATCCCTGTAAAAGTCGTGGGTTCGAATGTGGTAAACGAATGAGTCGGTATCCATATAGCAAAGCTGTAGCTTGCTACCATATTTTGGCTGCATATAATCGTAATGGAACTCGTACATGATCAGCTTCGACATGTCCAGTATCGCCTGGCCTATGTATACAGGCTTGTTCATTTTGACCTATGTTTTACCCATCTCTACACCTAGGAGGTTTTTGCTGAACCGGCTTCCACCCTTAAAATTCGGCTTCATTACGAGCTTCATATACTTATCCTCATTGGTGACAAGTTTGAAATTACGATGATTTCTAATGTTCTCCATAGTCTTGCCGAACACCGAGAGGTTCGTCAACTTATAGAAGTCTTTTTCAAAGTCATTTTTGGCAGCGGTTCTCAACCTCGTGTTGTGATCGATATGCCCTTTAAGCCATGGCTTTTGGTTGAGTTGAATGACCCTATGTATTTTCTTTAGTTCAAGCCCGTGCTTTATGGCTTCATTTAGGGCCCTGATATGTACCACATACCCACGCTTATGTTTTAAGTTCGGTACCAGTTTTTCGACTTTGTTAATCACCATGCGCTCTGGTAGAAACGGTAGCTCGTTATGTGTATCGTGTAGCCTCCCAGGGTAGTCTATATCAACCTCAAGCAAGTATCCATACTTGTTTTTTTCGACAAGCTTCGCAATTCGCCTTTTGGTAAATTCCTCGATATTGGAGATCCATTTGAAGCCATCCGTTGGTAGGTCTTGACACATGGCCCATCCGTACAGGCTGTTGCTATCGAGATATTGTAGGTATGAGGATTCAACCTCCGGATCGTACTGTTCTCCCATATACTTGTTGTTAGCTCTCGCATACCGGTGTACCGCCTGGGTTATACCACCTCGAATCCCTTTTTCGAACATGAGAAGCATGTTGGGATCTGTGAGGAGCTCTAATTTAATTCCGGTAAACTTGAGCGCCGCCTTCCATGCAAGGCCGGGTGTGGAGTAAAAATGCGCAGGATCAAGCTTGTAATTTGTCAAACATACATCCCGAAAGGTTTCAAAAACGTCGGCCAATAGCAGGACGTCTGTGGTCAGATACACATCGTGATAGTCGCCCATGGTGACTACATCACCCTCCGGGGTGATACAATTCCATACCTTTTTCGCATAGGCATAATCCTCATCACTAATCCCCTTCATATTCAGCCTGCTGTAAAATACCTCCTTGGGGGGTAGCTCCGACTCCTCGAATTTTTGCCAATCATCCATGTACTCATACGGATACACACCTTTTCGAAGCATCAGGCGGAATACATCGTCCTTGTCGATGAATTTTGTCATGGATGGTACAATAGCCCTTAGTTTTTCTTGATGTAGTTGCTTCGTGGTATTCAAATGACAGTTTTAACATAGAAATTTTGCCACATACCCGGCATCTATACTCTTAAATTCCAGACAGTTATCTGCACAATGTTGACATTTCATACCGGCGGTGTTTGTCCCGATTAAATTGCTCGCCAACTTGTCCAGGCTTGATGCCATGAACCTACAGCTGTCGATAAACCTGATCTCGATGGCCTTATACACCTCACCATCACCGTATCCCATACCTGCAAGAGGTACCTTAATTTTAACATTGAAACTGATATATTTTTCCGAATTCTCGGCAATACAGCCAATGTCCTGTGTGTTATACTTCTCTCCAAGCTCCCTGATAAATAGGTGTGCGTCGTACCCGGATAGATTGTGAAAGATAATAGGTATATGGCTGGGTATCTTGTATTTGAGGTTGCAGTTGTTATGAGCCGCGCCCCTATACAACTCCGTATAGTGGCAATGGTCCCGAACTTTACGGTTACCCGCGTCGTGAAAGGGTTTCAAACATATATGACATTCCGTGGCCTCGTTATGTTCCCTTTTTAATATCTCTGTTAGTTCCATCATTGGCTGCTGTGGGAATGTCCCATATAACCGCCTCACCTCATCTTCCAGATGATTCACAAACCGCCTGACACAATCCTTTCCACGGTACACTGTTAGTGGGTCTGGTACATCTCCGTATGAGAATGTACTATAGGTACACCAGCCTGATGGTACATGTTTATTCAGCTTTTTAGTCTTCATACCCCTGACATCCCCTACTGGGATCAGCAGGCTTTCGAAGTCTGTGTATATTGCAAAAAGGTACCCTGAATTGTTGATGACCATCCCTATATTGTGACCATTTTTCGGACTCCTTTGGCATTGTGATTTTAACCGCCTCATGGTCTCTGCAATGGCCATAATGCTTGTCTCTTGATTCAACTGTATTGAAGGCCTGTAGGCAGTTAAGGCAAAAATGCATCGCATTCCTGTTCCTCGATGTCTTTTTCCCCAATAGTCGCGATAGGCTCTTGACGGCCGTGTAGTGGGCCTTTTTACCATCTGTGATGAGCAGTAGGTTCACCTGCTTGCTACGCTTAATGTTGTGCTCGGATCGCCGAAGGATGTTGATTTTCTTATCCTGTATGTACAGGACGTTCACCGCAATGTTCGTGTTATTCTTTTCAAACTTGAGAATGTCCTTGATAGTTGTTGGGTACTCTATATCCTGCCAATTGTAGAGGGGAATATAACTATGCATTTGTGATATTCTATTCGGATTTCTTCTGATCTCTCCATGGCGTAAGGATGCTATGACGCTCCATTTGAAACATTCCTCATCCTCATTCACTGGGTTGATGATGGCCTTCTTTGATGCTATCCATTTAGGTAGTTCTATATAGGATGAACCCCTTGTTAGTCGCAGTTTATGAAAGTCTACATCAAGGTGTAGTATTCGACTAATGGTGAACCCGCTCTGGGGTAATGCCGGATGCTCCACATGCGTCTTGATATCAGCAAACATCCTGTCCAGCACGTCGTCTACGTTGCTGCCCTGGAAGACCTCCATCATTTTGCCGTTAAAGGCTTTTTTCACCTCGATATACTCGTTGTTGGCCTCCCCCGAGTTTGTTTTCTTCTTCCTCCACATAATCCATAGGGTCATCTGTGCTTTTGCTGATCCCATTTCCCCTACCTGCTCCTCAATCAAGGTTTTCACATTGGGTCTAACCATCCCTATATATCCATCGACGTCGGCCCCTCCTATACCGGAAATTTGAAAACTTCGAAATGTTCGATGTAGTGCATGCTTATGCTCCCGGGGTGTAAAATCTTGCTCTGGCTGCTGATCATATAGTTTTTTAATATCCTCGAGATATTCCTCTTCGGCCTCCTGTTCGACCTCAGTGTGAAGAGTAGGTCTCGCGATGATGTTAGTCGCACTATCATAGAGATTCATAATTTTACGTTTGAATGACGTATATGTTTTCTTAACCCCCTCTTTTATGGGTTTGGGAACAGCGTCCACTAGCCAGTTGTACCATCCTCGCATCTTATCCCCTACAACTGAACGATTTTTTAATAGCTCCTGTTTTTCGAAGAGGTCCATCTCGGATGGAGGCAATAGCCAGTTGTGCCATTCCCGGATTTTATCACCCACAACTGAACGATTTTTTGACAGTTCCTGTTTTTCAAACACATCCATTTCCTCCGGCGTTGGTACTATACTCGTAGGTTTAACTAGCCTCTGTGGTACAATCTCCAGTAAAGTAACCAATGCGGCCTTGCGTAGCCTGTAATACCCGGTTAACCCACGGCTTTTAGCAATATCTCGTAATTCTTTTACAGTATGTGTATTCATCTCTTTATTTTATTTCCACATTGGATTTTCAAATCAGCTGCTCAAAACTGACACATGCGTTGATTTTTGATGATATTTAGCGGATGTAGGGGAGGGGGGTGTGATGCTATTTATAGGAGTGTGATGATGTGCGGGGGAATTTTAGGGACTTGTGCTAGAACTTTTTTTTTTACTCATTTGCAGCATTGATTTTGATATGCATGACTACACATAGACTACTAGGGACTTATGATGCTATTTATGGATCAACACGGCTTAATAGGGACTATGTATGACTAGGCATGGTATGACGTCGATTTGTTGGGGTTTGACTGTGTGCCAGAAATGTTTTACTTATTTGTGGTATAATAGGGACTTGTGTTGGATGAGGGGGGACTTTGTTGTGTTTGACCGTGGGCGTGCGCATGTGCGATTGTGCCAGAAGGAACATTTCTTTATCTCTAGACAAAAGTCACTAAATTTTGAAAAGGTGACTTATAAGTCCGGCTAATAATTTTATCCGAACAATAATTTTGCCCTATTAATTACAGTATTTTGCTGATAGGTCTCAATAATGGATGAGCTATTTTGCGGCGGGTTGCATGCTGCAGGCCATTTTACAAGTCGCTGTACTATAATTCAAATACCCTCTCCTCCTATGATAATACTGATCTGTTCTGCAAAATGATAGCAATAGTGGAATGGTCACAAATAAGATCTTGCATTTGATGACTATTATGACATGGTAATTAAAAAATCATTGCTGTTTTCCCTTGAATATTGTTAGTTTGTATACCGCATAGTCCCTTGTACTACTTGACCTTGGAATAAGTTACAAAAATTCAAAAAGAAAAATAGAAAAAATTATTAGGCAGAAAATTTTTTTGGTCAGACAAAAGTGACCATATTTTTTAGAAGTGACTACAATTATGTCCGACTGATAATTTTGTCCGGCTTTTTTTTGTTCAATAAGATTAGTGAAATCAGACGACTTGGCGCCCGCCGCAGCGCGGAAGATGTACGAATGTCAGAAAATAATATCAAATGCCCTTGTGACAAGATTGCTCTAGAGGATCAAATCTCATGCGCTCGTGACTTTCAATGTTCTGGGAAAGTGTTTGCATAAAAACCTTGTGCCGGTTATTTCACTTCGGTCATTTTGACCAAATAATTTTTTATGCGAACAGAAACGGCTATTTAGCAGAACGCAATCAAATTGCCGTATTACATTTTTCCGTTACGTTCTTAGTGAAAACCTGCAAATGCGATTGATATGCATTTAAACATTATATGGTACATACTAATTTTCGAACCCATTGTTAATGATATATTATTACTAAAAAATAGTTAACTTATAATGTGCGTAACTGTGACGATTTACGCGTTATATCGTGTCGTTGTATGTCCCTTATGATCGTTTGTCATATATAGTAGTTTTTTAGTGTTTTGTACACAACTAACCTTAGGCATCTAAAAGAACGCAAAGTAGTGTTAGCAAAGGCTAACAACAATTCGATTTCTGAACGAAGGTTCAATTCAAATAACTGCCAATATTTGAAGTTACTCAAGCACTTGTAGCTAGTAAGTTATTTGTTTACGTGTTTGTATTTTGTTTGCATTTGTTCTGAATTATTTGTTAATGTTTATTTATATTTTACTTAGCCACACAAGGAATCAATATATGTGAGTATCTCCAGTGTTTGGTCTGTTGGCGGTAACACCCATACTGCTTGGTGCGAAAAATACGCGCGAAAATAAATTCTAAATAAGAACTGATTACTGAATGGTGTTTTAAACGTCAATTCTCTTCTTGCTTTTTCATCTGTTTTGCAACAAAAACTGTAATTTTGTACAAACCTAACCTTAAAAAAAAACCTGAAAATGCCTGGGACGAGGTTGTAGAAAATTTGGATCAGTTTTTTGAAATAGCGCACATTAAAAAACACCTGGTTGTTTTTTGTATCCAACTGGAAAAGAGATTATTGTCCCACAGTAGCCCTTACCCTTGACATCTGTGTTCTTATTACTTGAATAGGAAATGAAGCGAATACGGAGCAGACTGCATAATCGTGTTTACTATTGCGCAATGAGGCAGGGGAAATTATGAGGATTTGGCATCCCATTCCTACCCACCTTAGTTTTCTGTCAACATATATAAACAGACATGGTCGTCTCATTAAATGTATCCTTGATAGTAGTTGTCAACCTGCTAGTAGCTTTGCAAGACAACGAAATAGAAGCTTTAGCCAACCTTATCACCAAATCTTGTTAGTTTTTTATATTTGAACAAAACCGTCAAAAAATAGCGTAAGAAGAAAGGCCTGGACACGAGGTTTAACGACATTTTCTAAGCAGAATTTAACCCTTCACCGGATAATGTTGCTATATCACAACCAAAGGATTGTAGGGGTCGTAGCCACCTGCCGTGTTCCCACGTAAATGGTACACTAAATAAAAGAAAAGCGAAGTACCGCCTTGAGAGTGGGTTATCTATTGTTTTCAAATCGATTTCTTTTTCAATTTGTTGTCAAAAATGGCTTTTTTCTTTTGGGTATCAACCTCGTTCCCCAGAGCATTTTGACTTTTTAATAATTTGATAGCCGCTCTGTAATAACGGTTTAGTGGCCACGAGACCCTGGGGACAAGGTTGATGGAGAATATATATAACGCAGTCTTGTGGGGGTGTCAAAAGTATATGTTAAATAAACATTCATTCGAAAGACGCATTCGTTTTGTCCCTTTGTCGAGAAAATAAAAACACATTAAAACGTAAAAATTTCACTTTTCTTTTTTTAATTTTTTCAATCGTATTTTTACATCTTATTTTAACTTAATTTGTAAGCACCTTTAAAATTGACTCCTTTTTCATTGCATCGGACATTTTCATAGGGTACATACATTTGAAGAAAATACCTCCTAGTGCTTAGACTTCTATTACATATTAATATTGCAAAAGACTAAACGCTAGGCGGTATATTATATAGGGCGAAATAAAAGTATTGGGAGCTAAATTGTTTTGAGTTGATAAAACAAAGCAACAAAATTTGTATTCCCTTACATCTGATGAAGTTCTTTAGAAACAAGTACATTTGAACGAACATGAATCTTCAACTAGAAAAAAATTGTAAACTGTTCTTAACGCTAGCGCTTGTAGTATTCAAATTATACAAGACTGAAGAAACAGGGCATCTTTCATGTCTTAAGAGTCCATACAGCGTGGCTTTTATTCTTGAACCCTATCGAAATCCTAAACCTAAGCATCAAGTATTATGTAAGAAACAAATCCGAAACTCATCTTCATCTACCTGTATTAATTTTTTTTGTTCTAATGGCTATAAGAAGAACGACACGAAATGTAGCAAATCTAAAATGGCGAAAGTGTTTGTAACTAGAAGTCGAGAAAAAAAATGTGAACTTCAATACCTGTTTGCTGAGCCGAAACTATGCAATGTATGTGGAATTAAATGTTGATAATATTATTGGCTGTGGTGGAACCTATTTTAACAAACTAGGAGAGAGTTATAACATTACAAAAACAAAAGCGATCAACTTCGCCGAAGTTCATACAGAAAAGTTTAATTTGAGACAAGTTATGACAGACGTTGAAAATTTGGTTTCCGATGCTCAAACAAAGGCTTTTTTTCTCGTTTCGACACGCACACAATACACGAAAAGTCACGGTTTTGACGTTACAAGAACTTTTCCCAATACGAGTATATGCGCTCAACCCGTGGAATTAATATATGACCCTAACAGTATGATGTTCAACTTGGATTGCACTGCTATCACTATCAACAAAACTGAATACACTTTTGTGGCATTTATTGTTCAACAGGGTGAGTCTATAATGCAAAAAATAAGTATATGTAAACAATTTTATCACACAGTGCAGCAAAATTGTCCTCTCCGACTTCTAACAAAGAATTACTCTATACAAAACAACGGTTCTATGTATTATTTGACTAAACTTTTTCAACTGGAAGAGTATTTACCTGTCCAAAACGGAGTGGGAGTTTGTATCAATCTGTCAAAATTCGTCAAAATTCCATACAAATGGCGTTTTATTATGGACAGCATAGAGCATTACATCACACTGTTCGGATTACCAGTTGGTATATGTTGCTATGTCTGGTTATTGTTCGTATTCATTTCATGTAAGAAATTGCATAACATGTCGGGTTTTAATACTTCAGCATTATGTTTTTCACTTTTAATAGCAGATACGTTTTTCCTCCTTGTGCATGTGCAACAAAGTAAACAACTTTGCCAAACAACCGCCATTGTACTGCATTGGAGTCTTATACTGAGTTACGTTTGGACCGTACTAATAACATTTGAAATAGCATTAAGTTTACGGTCACCGATTGCCATTTTACAAGTCGGTAGAAGAGGGAAAAGGCGTTTTTTTATATATTGCATCATAGCTGTTTGTCTTTCGGCTACTGCAATTTTCGTTCCGATGTTACTCTCTAAACTTAAAATTGTTGATTTTAACTACGGAGGAGAGAAGGGAGTGTGTTGGATTCAATCCTATGATGCGACCATATATGGATTTATTGTCCCAGTAGCCGTACTGGCTTTGACAACTGTCTTGTTATTTACGTATACCATCTTCGCTATACGGCAAGAAACAAAGAGAAATAGAATTGCGCAAAGTAATAGAAAGATAGACGTTTCGAAATTAGCAACAAAACTGATTTTGACACTTGGTATTGTTGAATGTTTAGGATTCATAAGGATTACGAAAACAAATCTATCCGAACTTGAAGAAATTTCCAACGCGATTTTCCATTTCATTTTTACAACTACACGATCGATGCGAGGGTTATGCTTGTGGGGAGTTCTTATTCGTAGCAAGAACATCAACAAAATACACAGAGAGTGGTTTCGTAGCAAAATTTCCTCCCGAGTTACGAGACGGGGTTTGGAGTTGCAGGACATCAGTACCATCAGTGTTAGTGGAAGTGTTACGGTAACGCTTTGACTTTATAATGTGCTTACAGAGCCACCCTGTGATGAAGGCTCTGGGTTAGACCCCTGAGAAAGAGGATTAGAAAAGAAGGAATAAACAATAACTTGCAATGTTTATTATATCAAAGTTGAATTGTCCAGAATTGAATATGGTCACATCCTCATAAATACTGGTCAAATTGACGGAAGGCGAATACGGCCACGATAAAAAGACAATTTTTCTGTACACATATCTTTATTCATCAAACAGAGGTACAGTTCATAGAATAGAATAACACGTGATGATACGTGCATCACGGAGCTATGCCCCACGGCTGAATTTTTGCGGTCACTAAATGTACAAGAGACTCAAAGCATGTATACATATGGCCGTGTGTGAAAGAATAAGAGTTGTTTCCAATGTTTAGCCGTCCAAATATAAAAAGTCTAACAAGTCCAGGGGACGAGGTTGGAAAAAACTGTACATTCAAATCACCTAATATTTATAGCCTTTTTGACTTATATTGTAAACCACAGCATATAATCCTCTTTTTTCTTTATAATACATTCACATATTAACTGGTCAAGCAAATTTTCTTTAGAACATCAACCATTATTTCTACACGGATAAATAAAAGGTAGCCTTTTGTTCCCAGACCTTTTTTTCTTTCCATTTAATTGGTAACAGCGTTGAGATGACCTAAGAACAAGGTTGTATTCAAAACACTATAGAGGGATAAATAAAAAGGTTTTGATTTACCTAGTCTTGCCTGGATTGGAAATAATAGAATTTCTAACTAAAAAAAAGCTTTGATAGCAATTGCACGGTCAAGAAAGACTTTTCCAACACATGTAATAGCTGAGTTATACTTGTAGCTTCATTGAGATAACCCCTTCATGTTCAAGAAGTCTGCAGGTGAAAATCCTGACTACGGAACTTAAGCCCTATATGTTGGATAGCTCGACCTATCCTGGTCCATCCAGTCTCAAGATATGGATATTTTGTAAATGAGAAATTTTGTAAATAAGCTAGAAACGCAATCCTTTCTACGCATAATAAAGTCAGTCATCTCATCCTCCTCCTATATTTCAAAATTTAACTTACCTGTTCAATGCAAAATAGTAGTAACAATTTTAATGCTGCATATACTGGTGCAACAAGGCAACATTTTTAACTTAAAAGCAGGCATAATAATCATCTGGCTTCCAAAAAATTGAATAAATGTTTTATTTACGAAGGATATATCCCAAGATTTAATAGTTTTTGTGAAAACACAACAATAAAGTTGATTGTTAACTGTGACTTGCAGTAAGACACTGACAGGCATATGGCATAGTCTTTAGTCAAGTTACTCGTCCACTGTGGCAGTTTTTTTTACATTACACGTTTTTTTATATGAAGAACACTCATGTTGAAGGAAGCCTTAAAATTTTCTTAACTTTTTCCAATTCGAAGACTCAAAATGTTCTTAAATTGTTCTTAATTTTCCTTCTCATTTTATCATTTGAAATTAAAAAGAACATTTCGGTACTTCTTGATATTGACAAAGCCTTAAATGTTCTTAACATATTCTAAATTTTAGATCTCTGAAGCCTCATACTCATTGTAACTAGTTCTTAATAAAAAACACATGTACTTTGCATGTACCAGAACACTATTGAAAATGCAGAATATGAAAGTTTGCCATAACGGGGTAAAAAAGTAATGTCGTAACAGCTGTTATTTTTTGACTTATACAAACGATAGATAGGTATATAGGTCGAGGTATAGGTGTACAATGGTCACTAGATCCTTTTTCCTGCCCCCTTTCTTATCTAACAAATTCAACCACAATTTTTTTGCAAAGATTCTGATAACATAAACTAAAGTCTTCCTCTTCCCTCAAACGTTTTGTTTATGTTTGGTAATAGGTGTCAATCATGTGAAGTATCAAACTTCAGTAAACAATTACAACGAACCGACGGGCCAATTATAATTAACTTCCCTATAGATATGCACCAATAAGAAGGCGATTTAACCGGTAACTTGCTAATTTAAATCGAGATTTAATAAGTGAAGAAGTGACGTTATTTGCGCGGGCGAAATGAATACTATGCTTGAGTGATTCTACGATACGCTTGATCGAACAAATAGTCGCTGCTCCGAATCTGCAGAAAGCTGCTCGAGCTTGCAAAAATATAAAATAGAAGAATAACAATTAAAAAGTTAGACTGGTTTTAATATAAACGAAAAAATTAATAGTATATGGTCGAATTTGAGTCGAATGGAATGAAATTTTTTGTGGTGCTAATTGCAGTAGTGTTTGCTATTCTGCATCAAACGTATGCAGAGAGTTTAAACGAAGGTAAATATGGTTAACAATTGTTTGACACGGTCACAAAGTATAGTAAGGGTTCAAAATAAACAAATTATCTATTCTGATAAGATGCTGAAGAGGCCCACCCCCGACAACCTATCAGATTAGATTGCGCAAGAAACTGGAATAGCTACTCTAGTTTAAATCGGATTTTACATAGAAATTTAATTCATACACAATACACAGTCGCGCGAATTAAACTTATCTTGCAGAGATAGGCTTAACATGTGGAGATAGTGCAGAGGTAGCGCATTCGACTTGTTTTCATGTTCGAGTCTGTACTCCGGTGCAATGTAGTGTGTCAGCCCATTTAGTGCCATTCGTGAAATGGTTTGTAGGGCAGGCAAGCAAGTTAGAGCAATGCATGTTATGGTAGAAGGGGAGAAAGATCCAGCCTTTAGGATGGTATTATTTATTTGTAGGATGTTACGTTAAAAAAACATTGTTTACACACCGTGCGAAACAAATTAAATTTAAAACTTTAAGTTGTGGTGTTTTTTATGAGCCTTTGTAAAGCAAAGTAGTTTAATCTTTATCCTCCAAGAGTTAGTACGAAGCCCAATAAGAGTATAGAGAGAGAATATGGTGTGTTACTTTATCCAAAAAGCAGCCGGCAACACAGAGTTTGAAGTGAGAGGGGGGCACAAACGAAGTATTGGGATGCTCCCCCGTGTTGTGCAGCCCCCCCCCTTTTTTTTTTTCGGCCGAGAGGGAGTCGTTGTGGTGTATCGAAAGAATGGTACTTAGGTGCATCTTCGTCCTTAGAGATGTTTGTCTTTCACTCATATCAAAAAAGCAAAAACGCCCTGGAGACAAGGGTGACTTAAGGCCGGTTTCCATACAACTGCATTTTGCGCCCAGTCGTAAAAAGCGCCGTGACTTTTGATCTCCGCATGCGCATTATCAGAATAATGCCGCTGACCTCGCGCTTTTGCATGCGCTGAGGCGATTTAAAAAAAGTTGAACAGGCTCTACTTTTTGCGAGCTACATTTTGCGCTTCAGCTTAACAGCCAATCAAAAGGTAGAAATCTACATGAATTACGAAAGAATTTTTAATTAGATCATTTCAAGATGGCTAGCAACATCTCGTTTCTGTGTTAAATTTTTGTCAAAGCCAAATGAATGTAGAGAATCAGAATATATATCAATCAAGTGAAGTAGATGAAAAACAAAATAACATTAATGTGTCTGTGGAGGCACAAAGAAACAACATTGTAAACAAACTTAAAAAGACTACTCGTGATCTGACAACATTAAATCCTTAAGCAAAACGTTGTATAGTCCTTTGATTCTTCTTTCTATAGAAAATCGTCTCATCCACATGTTTTTCTTACGTATTTTACAACGTTGTTTATTTCTACGCCATAAAAATATTGCTAGGACTACTCTCAAATTTTGCAGCAATAAATATCGTCTGTTTACATCAGCCATGTTTTGCAAAAAACACGTGAGCAAAAATCGCTAAATGGAAATGGTTCGGTATATGTGATAAAAGTCGCGGCGCATTTTACGACTGGGCGCAAAATGCAGCTGTATGGAAACCGGCCTTTAAGTGGTCATTTATTCTAAAAGTCTATCGAGACAAAAAATATTACACGGGATAACCAAGTCTCCGCGGCAAAATAAAAACAAATCCATGCGGTGCAGCGAAAAGGAAAGAACCTTATCCCCCAACATTTAACAGCATACGCTATGTCAAAGAAACGAGATCCAGAAGTGGGAATTTTACAGTACTTGAATCAGCAGAACAGACCATATAGTGCTGTAGATATTTTTAACAATTTACACAAAGAATTTGGCAAAACAGCAGTGGTCAAATCATTGGAATCTTTGACGGAGAAAAATAAAATAATTGAAAAGACATATGGAAAACAAAAAGTGTACTCTCCGTTACAGGATCAGTATGGAGATTATAACGAAACAGAAATTAAAGCTCTTGATTTGAAGTTAAGTTCTTTGCAGGAAGAGGTAAATATTTTGCAGCAGGAGTCCAAAAAGTATGATGTAGAAATAAACAAATATTCGAGTCAAATATCAACAAAGGACATGGTTAGAAAAGTAAAAGAATTAAAGAATAATAATGAAATACTACAACAAAGAATCAGTAAATTGAGGTCTGGAACTACATTAATGACAAAGGAAGACCGTTTGAAGTTGTATAACAAAAAAGATAAAATGTTAGGGCAGTGGAAAAAAAGAAAAAGAATGACCTCTGATGTTTTGAATGCTATTCTAGAAGGATACCCAAAATCAAAAAAGCAATTGTTAGAAGAGGTTGGTGTTGAGACTGATGAAGATGTCGGGGTGCAAATCCTAAAGTAACACAAAACTTGTAGATATTTATCTTGTTTAAGCTACCAAATGCATGTTTTTTTCTTCTGGAAATAAATTCATGACTTACTGGCTAACTCATCAGGCTTACTGCTTCTATTTTAGTATGCTTGTATTATTACTCTGGACTTTAAGATTTTCAAATTTGTTCAACATAATGTTGAATATTTTTGTTATTATATATATATAGCTATATATATAATGTTTATTATATTTCATGATAAAAATGTGTGCTAAAAATTAACTTAAGGATACGATATATAACTTTTGTGCATGATTTTTTCAGCAGTTTATAGTTAATTAAAGTTTATTCGTTCATACATTACCAAAAAGCATTTTTAATTTCTATCAAATGGTATAAAAATAATTTCCAAAATTTCAACTTGTAAATAATGTATATACATTTTTGAAACACCCTGCCTTCAAAAAATGACTTCTTTTACAAAACTACTTTGTTCCCAACTCTCATTCCATGCTCTTTAGAATCAGGATGATGTATGTATGTAAAAAATATTTTTTAATTATATATATATAAATTCCACAAAATCACCATTTTTGATTTATTTACCTTTTTTCAAAAATGCTATTCAATTTAAACTTTTGTCTTTGTGATGTAATATCCAGAAAACAGTTCACTTGTGGGCAATAATAAAGAAATTGGTTTTAGATAAACAAGTTGGCTTCAGAATGTTGTTCGATTTTAAATTTTCCTTTCTAAAGACAATTTTTACTCAAGTGAAAAAATTCACTCGTATTACTATTTTACTTCAAGGTGTGTAAGTCTGATCAGAGAAAAAAGTTATTTGGATAAAGTTAACTTTCCATTTCAAAAAATAAATCAATAGTTTCACCATCAGAAAAGTCATTGTTAAATTAAATGGCTATAAAAAATAAATCAATTTTTTGTTACAAAAAGGTTATATACCATATCCTTGAAATATATGCTAGAATGAAACTCATTGCCTTTGGTCAAGTCAGTTGTTTTGGCAAGTTTGTAAGCAATCAGTAATCACTTTTATTAATCAATTGAAGGTATTCAAGGCTAAGTTAATGGAGAGAATTAGTACAATTATATAGCACCTAATATGTTTCTCTCATGAGGAACGAATGAAAATTTATTTTTTCAGTACTAAAGACAGTTTTTAACATTGTGATAGGTGTACATAGATTATTTAAAATGTATTATGTTGGGAAAGTTTTCTTTTATTGTTAAATATGAATTAAATGATATTGTCACATTATTGTATTACTAGTTATTAAAACCCGTGGAAGAATCCACTGAAATTGGGGTGCTTCTTATCACAATAAGGTTTGTTGATAATTTCATTAAGTACGCTGAAAAAAACCGTTTTTAAACGAAATCCCGTTGAGGAATCCACTCAAGAGCATTTAAAATGTTTTGTATGCTTCTTATCACAAAATGATTTGTTGTCAGTTTCATTTTAAAGACGCAAACAATTAAAACTTTTGAACGAAATTGACAACTATAATAACAACATTAATTGCCTGTGACTTTACTCGTACTATAACAATTTATAACAAAGCTCCCGTCACGGTATATTTAAATTTGCAGGCAATAAAATTCCCAACTAATGAAATCACTTTATTTTATCACATGATTTGTTTTAGTCAATCAAAATCGTCAACAAAACGTTTATAAAATACAGAACATTTTTATAGGGGATACATCAGACGCTTTTAAAGAAAATTGTAAAAAATATAATCCACTTTGCCTGTTACAGACAGACTGACACACTTAGTGTATTATTATAGAGATATTTTATTATATATATGGTAACAGCCTTTCACATCGGCATTTGAAAATGACCTATGCGGATGTCACTAAAACTCTTTATTGAACTGTATACATGGAATGATAAAGATTGGTAAACACCTCAAATCTATTTGCATTTTGATCTCCTAATTAAAACAGTACAGTCTGGATCTAATCTACCACAGATGTGAAACTTGCTTGAATGGTTAAACAGAACGATAGACACACTCTCCGTATTATCCGATGCCACTTAGTCGATAAGGTGGATTTCTCACTGATAAACAATACCTTAGCACAATCCTTTATTTAAACACAATAAATTGCAAGATCAACTTTAGTAATCTATTTTGCAAGAATTATTTTAAAATTATTAATTACAGTATTTAATATGAAAGTTATTTGCGCTACCACAAAAGTAATTTGTGGTTGTGAATTAGAAATAATATTTTAATTAAGTTAGAAAAAAATCCTTGCCGTTACATTTTCCTAACCATCTTTTAGTTTCGATAAAACTTATTACTGCAGCATTTTTACATTACAAAAATTTAGATGCTTATTTAACTTATTTTAAAATTCACATATTAGATGATGGTTTCCGACGACTTCTGCGTAGAGCAAGTGCTGAGGCTGATCGTCCACTGATTCGTGAACAAAGAAGAAACAAAGGTATCGAAAAAACAAATCTACAACACTTTTCAACAACAATGAACCTATATTAACCGTATTCGAAATACGACTTTGTTTAGATGAAGATGATGAAGATGGATTTAGTGATATTATGGAGCAAAATCCTTCACGCAATGATATCATTCGAAAAAGAAGGGCTGATGAAGGTAAATAAACAATCTGTCTGTTCAGCCTTTCTAATTCACACTTGACAATTATCCTCACACAAGTACTGACGTGTTAAGAAAGCTAGCAACCAGATAGTATTATTATCAATTTTTTTCAGGTGTGAAATAACCGGATCATAAAGGTTAAAATGGTTAAATTTATAATTATTATTTGAGAAAATTTGCTTCCTTGATTTGTATTAGTTTTGGAGTAAAAGTTTTTTAAGCACTTTTTCACAATTGCTTTTTAAACCATAGCCAATTTAATACATTTTTTTCTCTTAGAGTTCTTAAGTAGTTCAATTTGATACCTTAAGTTAATAGCAATTTTTATCTATATTCGCAAAAATTTGTCTGTGGAAATGTCAATTTGAGAAAGTCTTACTTACTCAAAATAACCGCTCATTAAAATTAATCTGTACAAATTTTTTGGAAAAACAAAATAATTTTTTAAATAATTTTTTGCATTGTTCTTTGTAATTAAGAAAATAAAGGTCAGCCTATGAGCAATGAAGGGTACCTTTTCTCAATAATTAGTAGGCCTGAAATACAAAAAAATGTAGTTAAAAACATCAAAATAAAAGTTGATTATCTTTATTCAAAAAAATGTTTGGAATTATTTCTACAACTTGCAGATAGTAATTAATTTTTTAAAAGAGTCACTGTATTCACAATTTTTCAGTCCCAGTTTGAAAAATTAAAATTGCTTTAAAAATCAAAAGAAGTTAGCATGTTCTTGCTTTGATATATATTTACATACATCTTCACACAGATAATCTGTTTAAAAATAATATTTACTTAAAATAAGCATAGACTTTGTAGATAAAATCCATCATTAGTGCTGTTTATAAGAAATTTCAGTTTTATGGCAAAGTTTTTAGCTAGTTTAATTACCAACATTACATGGGTCAAAGTGAATACAACATTTAATATACAAATAATTTACTGTAATGTTTTCTCCTCTAGATGAATTTTATCACACTTTGTTAAGTCGATCGGAGCCAAAACATAAAGGTAACTCAATATATATATGTCCTGTTTAGTTGCATATTTACAGTAATGAAACATTTCTGTAAAACACCAAAGAAAAAACAAATATTTGTGTGTTTTATTTCTCCTATAATAAAATTTACATCCTTGGAACTTCTGAATGGGGTTTGGTTTGTGCTTCTAAAAATTTTCTTTTAAAAGTACAATGTTTCTTTGTATGTATAAGGTAAGTATAACACTCATCTTCAGCGGAATCAGGATCAATCTCGTCTCCAGGGCGTTTTACTTTTGTGATGAATGCACTATTCCGTACCATTTCATAAAAACGGCTCAGGAACCAAGAGACCAGAGGAGTTTTTCTTAAATTTGCAAATTTATTATATTTCCTTCATTTAATCCCATAAAAATCATCCCACTGTAACACAACAGGCTGGATCTTTCAATTTTTCAAAGTCTGACAAGCACAAAGTTTATTTGAGCCATCATGTGCATTGTTTTGAGGGATTTAGGGAAGTTGAAAATGAAATCCAACATGTAAAATCTGTTCTGGGTTTTTATTTTAGCTTCAGTAAGGTTTATTAGCAGAGAAACTTTATCTTCTTTGCTTTTTTAAAAAAATCAGTAAAGCATGATCAAGATAGAATTTTTCTCTGTGTTTTTAAAAAAATATTTTGCACTTTTAATTTTACCTCCTTTTTTTGTGGACTTAATTTCTTTTCATACTGCGCTTGAATTTATTTAAATTTGTACCCAGGTCTCACATCAACTTTAACTACTTGCATACATGTTTTATTATCAATAATTTCTGGAATCTTTGCATACTGGTTACTTCCATATGAAGATATGCTTCGAAATGATGCAAACTGTTCAGTGAGACTGCTTCCTCTTTTATTATTCCTTTCTGTCTGGATAATCGAAGCTCTTTGGTAGATGTGATCTTTTGATAAAGTTATTTTTAATTGAGGATGTTGAAGTTCAGGTGGGAGGGGGATTGGTCGCTGCTGCAAGTTAAGTGATTCGCTAGTAATAAACAAGTCTGGTATATGCGCATATGTGTTTTCATCTTTCTTTATTCCTTTACTTTTGCTTTGTGGTTTGTTATCTGTCATATGTTCTTGCTCTTTGGATGCATTTATAGAGGGTAGGGAATCGCATGGCAACTTTATATATCCCTGACTTTCACAAATACTTGGGGCTGAAGAGTAGTTTATTTCTGAATTAAGTTTATCAGCTGTGAGAGATTCTTCAAGTATATCTAAACTTTTTGAGTTTCTAATAAGCTTTCTTTTGCAGCTTGTTTTATTGTTATATGATATGTACTGGTCATCAAAGAACTTTGATTGGAGAGGCAAAGGAGAGCAATTTTCATTTTCTGTTAACTTGGGTTTTGCATGGTTATGAGTTTGAAATGCCTTTACTGTAACTTGTTCTTGTGACTTTTTTAAAAGTTGGTTGCTATTTTGGTCAAAATTCATATTGGTTTTTACATCCTCAAAACTTTTCATGTGTGACTCGAATGACATATGACTGCGGTAAAATGGGTTTTTGTGTTTGTCTTCAAGAAGGTCAGAAAGGGTTGGTGGTGGAGGTAGTGGACGTCCATGAAAAGGTCTAATAACTTTTACCATTTTTTCTTGTTGTTTTGACCTGCTAGATGTGTTAAAATGAGAACAGTGTAAAAATCTTTTTAGCTTTTTCTTTGGTTTGTCATTTTCTGTTTCTTCCAAAACAAGACCATTGCTTTCCATTGTCAGATCAACCGAATGTTGCATTCTATCACCACATACACTTTGAGACCTTGTTTTATCAAAAGCAAGAGATTCTAAAGTAAAGAAAAACCCTTTAGCAACCTTGTTTATTTTTATGGTTTTTCTATGTAAGTGTAAGACATACCATTTTCACAGCCATTTGGTTTTAGAGAAGATCTGACAGCACTAGAGACTCTTCTTCCTTTCTCGTATACATGAACCTCCTCCAGTTGAATGTCAACTGGTGCCTCATATGGGCTAGCATAATCTAAAATGACAATGAAAAGTGAAATAAAAATTATATTTATATATATTTATAAAAAGTATATTTTAGTGTGCATGATATGTCTTAATTACTAAATTTTAGAGACTTTTTTTTATCATTTCTATTTATCATAAATTTTCCTTTAAAATTACAAAATTATAAAACTGAAATCGAAATGTAGAAGAGCATATGATATGGTTGAGTAAAAGAAAATATGTTTTTTATTAACTTTGCCATATATCACACTCATCCCAAAATGGGAAATACACAAAAAAATAATCAAATTTAATTTAATTTTAAGAGATATTGTCACAATACCTTTGGTATATATTTTTTCTTTTGGCGACCTAAAAAATGTGAAATTAAATTTATTGGTTATATGTTTTTAAAGCATCTTAGTTGCCTGCTAGAACCTACTTGTAGAGGGAAGAGTTAACTTTTGAGTTCACAAAAATACCCCACCCATTTTAATTTATTAAAGCCCAAAGTATAAATCACAATAAACAGTGATAAATTCTGTAAAATGTTTTCTTTCAAACATGTCAAAAGTAGCAAAAATGCTATTTTTCACTTAAAAGGTTTATAATGTATTAAAATCCTTTTAATGTATTGTTAGCCAGTTTTGTGTGTGCAGAGTAAACATAACTTTGTTTTTTATAATGTTATAATATTGAGTTTTTTGTTGGTAAAACCAAAAGGGGTTTTTCTGTAACTTTGTGTTAATAAGCATATTTTGGTTATTGTAGGGAAGCTTTGGTTGCTTTTCATGTATCTTTTTTTTGTGTTAATCCTTGCCACAAATAGCCAATGTATGTAATATACTCTGGGTCAAGTCAGCCACTATCATATTCTAAATTTACCTATCATAAAGGAATCGAACTATTGTTTTGGTTACACATTTGCTTTTTTTTGCTCCAAAATGCTAATTAAGTTACTTACTTTTTCCCAGTTTTTTTCCAACCAACGAAGAGAACAGCCATGATGCATATTAATGTAAAACTCATACTTCCAACAATCCATACCCATAGGTCTGAAATTAAAAACAAAGTATTTAGTGGTGGTTGTTTGTACTTTTCCAACATGGTATCTTATTCATGTTTCATAGAGCAGTTTTGCTGTTTTTATGTTATTAGCGATGCATGGGAAATTTAATTTCTGCATGGATTCTTTTTTTCAGCTCAAAGATCAGGCATATAAACTTGATTTCTAGTACTCAAGAAATTGAGCCAAAACAACAAAACAAAAACAAGAATTTCTGGTAAAAAAGCACTAGAGCAACAAGAAAAAAATTAACTTGCCTGGAGAATTCTGCTTGCTGTCATTCGCATACAGCTCTCTTACTGGATCAGAATAATTTGAATTGGGTAAACGCCAATGATCCATTAATGGTTTTGTTGTTGTGAGTTTTGACAGCCATGTATAAACATCATCAGACATTTTTTGTCATGAGTTATTTGTGTGGGACAACTTATACTAAAAGAAAAAACAAACTAAGCTATTATTAGATTTACCTGGGGAGTGGCACTTTGGTTGCGTTTCAGTAATAATGTAGCCCCAATCCCCACTGCACTGTATTATTTGTAAAAGCGATAAAAATCTTGTTTTGTGAATAGAGTGTCAAATGTATTAAGCATTTAGTACTTGCCCTACTTCGTTCTTTACCTTGATCCAACCAACTCATGTCTTATGTAATATCAGACTGTAAGTTCACACAGAAAAGACAACAGTAACTTCACTCAGCAACATTTGAATGAACTCTAATATTACTCACTTGTTTTTTTCCTGATGCATTTTTTTTCGTCATATTGTAACATTTATCTGATATGAAAGATTCTTTTTATTACAAAAAGAATCAATTTTTGTTACTGTTGAAAACAAAATTAATTAAAAGGTATTTAAGATTGTTATCAAATTAAAGTTTGTTTCCACTTCCTTTGATAAGTTATATATAGTTGTTTATGTTAATCTAATTAATTATTACTACAATGCTTTCTTTTTATAACACATGAATTAAATTTGAACTGCAAAGATGCAACTGATAAATGTTTCACATGAAAATGACATCATGTTTGTAGTGATGTCTTGTTTACTTTCTTTTAATCTGTTTTTTTTAGTTCAGTTTATAGTAATCTGTGCTATGTAAGAATATTTCCTTTATATTTTACGTTATTTTTTGTAGGATACACTGTTGCTTCTTAAGCACAACATAGCAACCTTTCCTAGATTTTTCTATAAAGTGCATTAAAATCAACTACCTGAATCTAGAAGTTTAAATTTTTCATAAAAATTTCTTTAATTTACTTAGTTATATATCATAAATTTCTTCATATATCTTTAAAATTACACAGCTAGTATGGTTTTCTTGAACTGAAAAGTAAGGAAACCCCATTATTTTTGGGAAAAAATCTCAAATTAGTAATGTTTGCTAAATGTTGGGGATATGTGGCATTAAAAAGGATCTGCACATTTCATTATTGGTTTCATACAATCAACCAGCATGCAACAGCTCGCAAAGCAATGCTGCCATGAAGAAACTAACTCAATCTATTTTGTTCTTGCTTTTTTCCATGTTGTTAGTATCACAAACAAAAAACATTGGCTAAGTATACATAATTATTTTCAGATGAATAGTTCAAAAACGATAACAATTAAATTTTGAATGTAAATGTAACAAAGCAGAGAAAAAATCACACATAAGAAATATCTCACTTCGTAATAAAATATAAAGTATATAGAGGTCTCACCTTGAAATTGTCTACAACCATTTGTCATCTTATATGTGTGTCATCTAATTCGTTATATATTAACACGCCCTCTTATCTTTATCGCAAGGAAAACAAAAGTAGCATGTTGTATTGTTTAACATTAGTTTAATGACATTAAAAATAAATTAAGCATGCAACTTTTCTTTAGAAAAACGCTCTTTTGATACTAATGATGTTGACAATAAAGCAGGTAAATAGATCTTTTTGTAAACTTGTATCTATAATTAGCTTTTTTATCCATATAAAAAGATAAATGCATTGCATACACATTGATACTATTTTTAGGATACATTGTCCGCGAGGATTGGACAGGTGATTCTAAAATATCAGATGCTGATAGACAAGGTTGTTCAAATTATCCTTATAATATTGTTTGTCACATTTTAAAGGAATTCTAAGAAAAAATTCGAATTTTCGTTACTCTTTGTTTTATTTTAACTGCTAAGTTTGGTGCCAAAGTTGTTAAATTATCCATTGCTGTACATTTCACTATTGTTATGAAACTTTACATTTTCTTCATTTGTTTAAAAAAATCATAATTCTACCCAATTATCCAAGTTATTGACCCTTATATTGTTTTAACTGTCTAATTTACAGATGTTTTATAATAAATAATTTTTAAATAATTTTTTTTGGAAATCTTAGAACTAGAAAATCTTTTCCAAAAATTAAATGCTGATGACGGTCCAGCAAAAACTGATATTGCTCGTTCAACATCTGATGACGAGGTAAGAGAAAAATCTTTATCTCTTAATATTAAAGAAAAAATTCAAACATTACTGCGTTTGTTTATTTTCTTGCTTAATTTCCAAACTACATCTATGTATGCATGCTCTGTGATTTATGTAAAAATTATCTTTGGTTTAAATTTCATGTGGATTAGTTTTTGCATACGCCGTGTTCACTGTATTCCGCATGGATTTAATTTTTAGGGATGGCGTGTTTCATGTGAACCAATTTTCTTGGATAACCGTCTTTTTGCATCACTGCCTTTAATTATAAATGTCTTTTTGCCATTTTCGGAGATTTATTTTCTTGAATACAATGAGGCAAAAAATAAAATAAAATTTAGAAGAAGAAGTAGAACGTTTCCTAAAACATATAAAACAAAGTTTTTAATATAAGAAATTGTCGTTGCCATAGTTCATATTGTTTTCAGCACTTGTCATCCCAATGACAAAGGGGGTAAAAAACCCTATGGACTAGGTTGTTTTACAATGTTTCATTAAATTTGCTTCAATTGGTTGTCACGCATACAACCTTTATGTCAAATATTTTGCATGAGCCTAAAATTCTTTGCAAAAGCTGCAAAATTTAATCCATTCGAAACATTAAACGCTTAAGGTACACAAAATAAAATGTTCATTGGACGTTTTTTAGCATTTGCTTAAAGATTTACCCTTTTTATTAGTGAGTTTATTATGATAAAATGTTTCTTTAGAGTTCTGCTGAAGATGCTGCAAAGGATTATGCAACATGGTTGATGAAGCAACCTGTGAGAATTTATCTAGCATTTATTTTAAATAACTATCACAGTTTTGAAATTTACTTTTAAATTACTGCTGTTATTCTCATTGTATTTGAGATGGAAGTTTTGATTCTAAATCTAAGAATCAATGACTCCTTTTCTGTGCTTAAAGTCAATCTAGTTTGGTTTCAATAGAAAAGAAGTATAGGAATCAACTTATCGCTTGCAGATTTTTTTTCAAAATCAAATCAAATTTTCCCTGTTTGTATATCCTGAAATTTCAAGTCGTCCCTCTCTCTCTCTCTGTGAGGTATAAATGATTGTTTCAAATGAATTAAGAACTCTTCTTAATAAGCTAATAAATTGGGGTTTGATTCAGTAATTTAAGTTTTCGTTTCACAAACTTTTATACTGTCCCTGTAGGCTGACAAGATGGGAGCTGCATTAAGTCACAAAGCAGAAGTTGATCACAAACTTACTAAACTGTTTTTCCATAACAAAAGAGGTATGTCTTTTCTATAATTTCCAAATAGTGTATTAGAATTAAGGTTCAATTTAGTTATTTCTAGATCTTCTTGTTTTAGTTATGTTTCGATATTGGGTACTTCTGAGCCTTTTTTTGTAGATTTTTGCATAGGCATATACCAACCTTTTTCAAAATTTCATATGCTTCTAGTGAATATTTGACAGTTTTTATGGAGGTCATAGATTTTGGCTATTTTCATGAAAATATTAACAATACAAAATATCTTATATTTTCTACTTCCACTTGGTTTTCTTTTTATATATGCAATTATAATACCTGGAACCTATGTTAATGTGAAACATGTCTCAAAAGGTTACTATTTCTCTTTATCCATAAAAATTCATAATATATAGGCATTTTTAAAGTGGCCATTCAATCACAAATCTTTTCACTTTTTCTTCTTTTTTTGTTAACATTTTTAATGTCAGTAATTCACGAAGATATGTCCATGCATAATCAAAAAAAAAAGAATTACCACAAAATTTCTATTTATTATAAACACCCTATCCCGATTAAAACACCTCCTTTCAAATTAGCACTCATGTTTATTCGGTAAAACTGAACAGATACCCAATAAAAGCATGGGTATTGATGAAATTTTATATAACTGAAATAACTGGAAATGATAAATAATGGCTATTATATTTCTAGTCTATTTTTAATTCAAGTTTTTTAACAGGTGAAAATTATTGTTTTAAAAAAAGACCTTGTAATTTTTTTTGTTACCATGGCCACCAATAAATAATACCAACAGCTCTAATAGTACCTGTTTTGTTTCTGTTTATTTCAAAATATTGACAGATCGGACTGCTGAAATGATTTGATGAAAGCTCATGCTGGCAATTTTTAATGCACACAAAACACTAAAGTTAAAAATAGAGAGCTAAAGAAAAATAATTTTTTAATATTAGATTAAAATTTGGATTTAAAACAGGTTATTCATTTATTTCTATATTTTGATGTGGATTCCTCGTAAACAGTTTCTAGTTCCTCAGAACAGTTTGTCGATGGCTTGATCTTTTAAGTTAAAATTCATGATATGACATTATATGTTTTTGTAGTGTGATAATTTAATTAAGTGGGGAGGTGTGTATGAATAGACAAGCAGAGAGAAGGAGAGTTAAAATTAGTAAAGAATTAAGCCAATGCACCTGTAAATGTCCCTATGGTAGAAATATAAAAAATATTTTAAGCCTTCAGTATCTTGTAGAAAAAAAATTTACTGAGAATTCATGCCTTTGTACCAACACTGTGAAAAATATATTTGAATCGCAGATCTTTTGTTATATGACTGTTACTGTTACTCTTAAATAAATCAATAAAAAAATTGCTAAAATAAGATTTGGAATTAAATGAGAGTAAACAAAAAAGTGTGTGTGTGATTAAAGAGTTTAAATTACTTATGTTATTTATAATATGGTATTATACTATCTTGCTTACCCAAGCACACCTTCACCAATACACACAAATCACACACAACTTCAAAGGCACCTATTTTCATAGGTGGCACCTTTTTTGTTTAGCCTCATTTCCACCACCAAACTGCAATGAAAAATCATCTCATTGCAAATGTAGACGTACTTGTCACCCATACACAGTAGCTAAATACTCGCCTTGTCGATGTTCTACGAACAACCCCGCAAGAGCTAGTATTGCTAAAACTCCCCTTTCAGATTCATTATCCTCAAAGCAGCATACTCCCATAAAACGGCACAAACACGTAGAGGATAAACCATCAAATGTTAAATACCCTGAACCAATTCACTGGATGCCTGCGAAGAAGAGTGAAGCACCAAAGAATTCAACTGTTCAGAAGTCTAACTCAACTTCTGAGAATTGCACAACTGCAGAATGTCTGTGTGAGAGGACCTGCCATCCAAAGCCAGTTGCATCGGTAATTTTTACATCATATTTTAGTTCCAGTCCATATCAGCTTGCTTTTCTTTTAATTTTGAATAGTTGATCATTAATTTATTGCTATGTTCTTATGTGTTTACATTATATCTTCTTTAGTCAGCTCCTTGTGAATGCCAAGAAAAACCAAATGAAGGTAAACCGCCTGGTAAAACTGTTTTGACCCCTGGTTCAAAGTTATGTACAGACGATAGTCCTAAATGTCTTTGTACTCGTGCTTGTTATCCTAAGACTATTTTATCCTATTCCCCTTGTAATTGCGAAGGTGATGGAGATCCACCACCACCGAAAAATGCAACCAAGCCTCCTTCTCCTCCACTAGAACTTACAAACACAACCAACAATGCAACAGCACCCAAAGAAGAATTTACGAAAGCTGCTCCCTCCCAAGTTGATGCAGTTAAAAAGGTATGATATTTTGCACGAAAGTGAAACTGCATTCATCTTGCAAGCTTTTGTAAAGCACTTTACATCTCCATTATAAGGCTTATAATGGAGATATCATATTCCATTGCTTAATTATTTACATATAATAGCTGTTGTATAATGTTGACAAAAATTATGCTTTGCCAAATGCTTTATATATGATTTTAAATAGGCTTTTATATATGCTTTTATAAGTGCATTGGCAAAGACCCCAAAACATATATTGGAAACAAACTAAAAAAAAGCCTGTGTGTACTGCGTATTTTGGGCTTTGCAAGCACAATTTTAAAATTAAAAGGTTACCTTATAAAAGCCAGACTCAAAATGCTTAAAGTTGACATGCGTGTAAGAAAAAAGCGTATTATAAAAGTAGACCTTTGAAAGTTATTATTTTTTTAGATTTCTCTATTTATATGTGGTGATATTTTGATAATCAATAATGCAAAATTATATTCTGTTTTCTTCATTCATAAGTTTTATAATCTAGCCTGCATTACAAAACATCACACAACCAGAACAAACTGCACAAGCACCCGTAGTGCCAAAAACTGAGCCAGCACCAGCTGCAATGGTTGAACAGGTTCCACAAACGCAAACACAAACACCTCAGGCTCAACAACCTCAAGCTGCGTTAACACAAACACCTCAAGAGGTATGCAAACACATTACATTTCCTCACATACATTTTATATACGCCACATGGGTCATATAATGGGAATGCCCCTATACGTATTGATATTGAATACCTCCTTGGAAAATATAAACCTCAAAAGAAAAATAATAATTCTTTGAAAAGTGTATTGTTTTTAAATAACCCTTTTAAATTTAAATACTGTTTAACCTTCACAAATTTAAATACAGTGATCAGCTACTTAGTTCTAATGCAGATAGTTATAAGTAAGATAGATATGGGTAAAGTCTTCTGTAAATAGAATATATGTGACAGTTGTATATATTACTTTATAATGCATATACCGTGAATGATTTTAGGCTGGAAGTGTTTCAATGAATATTCAAAAAGCCCAGGTATACATATACACAAGTTGTTACTACATGAAAATAACGAAATTATATTTTTCTACATTGCAGTGCTTCAACTGGTTTATTTAAGTGATTTCAAATACATTGAATGGGTAAAAAAGAAGCAGACTTGGCTAGAATCATATAAGAAATAAGCCAGAAATAAAAGGAAAAGAATATAGAAGTTTTGTTACACTACTACACAGTTGTTCTAATTCAAATACGTTTAAATCAAAGTTTAGTGATCTATTGTAGAAAGTTATTTATTGTTAAAAGGGTTATGAATATGCAGTTTTCTTAAAGGGGCCAAGAATTTAGCTGGCATTCCCCTCCATCTATGTATGTAGTGCTAAAATAATTTAATTTACTGCGTTAGAAAACATTCTTATGACCAATTTTTTTTGGAGGTTACTAAATCAGAAAACCTACTACCCATTCTGTTGCCCCTTTAGGAAATTAATCTACTAACATTTTTAATACAAAACTGCTCATCCTATATCCCCTTTAAGAAATGGTTCTACTAACATTTTCAAATACTAATCTTTTCCAGCTTTGTTCTGATAACTCAGCCGAGTGCGTCTGCAAGAAAAAATGCTATCCAAATTATGTGAAAAGGGTATCACCTTGTGCTTGTCTTAGTGTGGAAAAGCCTAAACAAACTCCAACTGAAAGAGAGTCTTCTTCGCTTATTACAGAGTCTTCAAAGGTACTAACAACCGCCTTCTTAACCCAATATGATTTTAAAAAACTTACCGATATTAATATACTAACGCTAGCTGTGTGTATTTTTGGATGCAATAATGCATCAGCATTAGTTTTGCATAAAATGCTGTTGCAGTGATCATATTTTCTATTCTGTTTTGCCAGGTTAGGGTCATGAAACTTACTTGTCTTTTTTTTCTTTATACACCATTTTTTTACTTGAGATAGTGTTACGTTCAATTTAGCAAGTCGGCTTATCCTTAAAATAAATTACTTTTTATCTTTAAAATGTCTTCGTTCATCTAAGTAGGTTTTACATTTTATTAGGCCTGCACAGACAACACCCCTGAGTGTAATTGCAAAAACATGTGCCATCCAACACCCATTGCGTCCATCAACCCTTGTTATTGTCAACCATCGCAAGGAGCTGGCATATTACCATTAGTTCCTGCAGCGCAAAACACACAAACTACAGATGCAACAACAAACATTCAGAACACTACACAAATCCAAAACACCACTACAGCCGCCTCAACAACACCTTCAAATAAAACTGAAGGTGCACCAGTACCAACTAATAATACACAAGGTTTGGTGAATGCAGCGAATGTTCAGTCATATACATATACACCTTACAACGCACCTGCAGCAAGCAGAACACAAGCATCCATTGCACAAGCATCTTTGTTACATCCAGCAGCCCCTGTTGCTGCACAAGCTGCTGTGGCTAAGGTAAAAACATCAGGGTTAATCAATGGTAATATTAGGAAACTATTTTTGCATTAAAGAAAACAGCATAAAGAAATTTATTGAGGAAATGTATTAAATAATTTTTTTTTTGGTTTTTAATTTTTTTATTTTTACAGATGCGAGACTTGTAGATTATAATCTTATCAACATCTCGGAAAGATTTTTTCTTAAAATTTTACAAGTAAACTTTTGTTGCGTTAATGGTACGTAGAAAAAAGGTTTTGCTAGAGATTACAGTCAACGTATGAAAAACTTCGGACATTTTTTTAAAATTAACCTGGAATGTTGAGGGTATTTTTTGTTGTTGTGAAATGGGTGAACGTACTGTACCGTGGGTTAAATAGCCCTAGTTATTTTAGTAGCAATACCCCCCCACCCTAACCATGTTGAAAAATAGCGAGAAGTCAAAATTCTGCAAATTCATCATTTTGTTAGGCCAGCAGTCTTGTTTTAACGGCATATCGTAAAGTATAAAACCATATCATTCTTAAAACAGTTTTCCTTCTTCTGTCAAGTGATTGTATTTCGTTTTTTATAACATTTAACACAGAAAAGGGAGGCAACAAGTAAATTTGGCGTACCCTCTATACCTATATTCAATGTTAGTAGAGTTTTTCGATAGAGTGACTACAAATTTCAATTGTGCCAGTGAGAGTACATGAAGTTACTTTGGTCAGAAGAAAATGTTTAGAAATTATTTTGCTCAAGAGCTATGAATTGGAGGTTCTGTTGTGTTCACATGGTATTTCGAGCGAATTTTTTCATGATAATTAAATGACTGTAATTCAAAATGCAGTTACTTATAGTGTCTATAAACATGTCTGTGAATCTTTGTAACATTCCACAAAACGTGAGAACGAAATAAAAATATGAAGCATTTGCTTAATTATCACTTAATTGAAACTTTCAAACTTTTTTTTGTAGTTTGAAGTCAGCTCAACGAAAGGTGAACAACGCAGTGCTGATCCATACGCTTATGGTTGGTGCACAAGAGCTTGTCATCCTTTAGGTGTTGCTGCTGAAAAGCCATGCAAGTGTGCTTCTGGTTCAAATACTGCAAACTTCTTCCCACCAAGATCACCAGAGAATAAAGTAATCAAAGCTCCTGTTTCTTCTCATATAAAAGCACCTATCAGTAACCATGTTAATCCGGTTCCTGCTAAACAAACCTCTCCAGTAGCACCTGCAGTGCCTAATGTCCATGTACCTGCCGCTAGACCTGTAGAAGGTGCTGCCATTACAGCAAATGCTGCATCAGTGTTAACACAGACAGATGCAACTGCGCAAACTCGTAATGCAGTCTCTGCTAGTGAAAGTGTATGTGCAAGAAGTTGCTCTCCTCTTTCTGTTGCTAGTCAGGACCCATGCAGTTGCCAAAACACAACAGGTGCTTTACCGGCTACAGCTCCCTTGACTAAAGATACAATCAAACCTGTTGATACCACCCATCATAGTAAGTGTTGCTTTAAAATAGTTTTGAACTTAGGTAGAGGGTTTCTGAGTAAAAGACAGAATAAATCTGTCAAGTTTGTACATGCAAGGTTTTAAAAGAATTTTTATATTTACTGATTTATCCAGCGGTATAAATTGCACTACCTTTAAGGGAACTAATTTTCGCTAGAATTAATTTTCGCGAATCCAAAAATTTGTGTTTAGTGGGTATTAATTTTCGCAATTATTGATTTGCAAAAAATATTATTTCTATCTCATGGAAACTACGAAAGTCGTTCATCAGTAAATATGGCTTTAGTTAGTATATAGCAGTAAAAATTTAAACCATTAAAAGAAATAAAAAAATCTCGATTAATGTCTTTCGCTGGTAAATTCGTGAAAAACATTTTCTTCACAAATTAATACCTTTAAGGATATACAGTTGATTTGCTGTTGCATTCACTTTAGTCACAATTACTTTTCTTTTTTTCTTGTATTAAAAGATGCGATAATGAATAAGCAGTGAGATTAATCTCTTGAACCAAACCGACTTGCTATACATCGGGTCAAATTTTTTAAAACTTGATATATTTACTGATATCGGAATCAAGTTTAAAAGTCTAAACACACATGTTTAGGTTATCAAGGATGTTATAAAGACAGAAAACCAATTCGAGATTTACCCAAGAGATTCAACCGTTTTGATACCACTCCAGAAGCTTGCATCAGTGAGTGCAAATACCAAAATTACAAATTTGCTGGCGTCCAATATGGCTACCTTTGTTTCTGTGGTAACGCATTTGGTCGCTATGGTAAAGTAGCGGACTCGGATTGTAATTCTTTGTGTAGTGGAGATAGTAAAAGGTCGTGTGGTGCTTTCTGGCACAACTCTGTATATGCAGTTGGTAGGTTCTTTTGATATGCTATCTTTTATACTGTACCTTCACAAATCTGCAGGTTTTTAATTTGTGAATGCCATATATAATCATTTCTAATTGATCAGGTTGTCGCTAGACCTTAAAACTTTGTAAGACTTGAAGTCAGACCAGGTTTTTGACCTTAAAAAACCGTGAATATCCATCATTTTATGAATAATAACATTGAAGCTTTGAAATATGAGTAAATAAAAATATTTCTGTCTAGTTCTGAAACATTACCTCGTAATGAGATATGGTATTTTGCATTTTTTTGAAGAATTCACTTCTTGTAGGCTTAAATGTTCACCTTTGCTATTTCTGGATATATATTTTATATTACCGTATTCTATACCTAGGTATTCTTCCTGTGTTTGTGTGTTTCGGAATCTTTAAATATTGCAAAATAATTATAGCGAAAAACTTTGAAAAACACCCAAAAATGGCAAAAAAAAAATTAAGTACCTTGCACTTCTTGGCAGAGACTTCTGCATTTTTAATTTCGCGAATACGCAATTTTAGAATCGTCCTAATTTGAAAATAATTTACTCTAGCTACGGAAAGCATTGTAGACAAATAAAAATTATAAAATGTAATCAAAGTTTTCTGCTATTATGTAAAATAAATTCAGTTTGTGACTTAGTTGATTTTTTACCAGTTATTTAAATTTGTGACAGTAATTTTCGAAAAATTTGCAGCTTTCAAGCACGACGCGACAAAATAATTCGATTCTTTTTTATCTAAAAATAATCATCCTTCCTTTCTAACGATATAGTGGCCACACTCTCCATGTAAACCTACTTTATTTTGCAATCTTTTGTGATGCCTATTTGTGATGAAATTTTTTTTCAATATATATAGCAATTTGAGGAATAGTTTGGAGTAATATGCCCTACATTACACAGTTTTACGTATTTTCAGATGACAGTAAAGAGTACGACCCTTCAGATTTCGACTTCACTAAGATTGACGCTGCTGAGCGATTGAGAGATACTCTACCAGCACCTGCTATTCGAACAGTCAACAAACCAGCACCAGCTGCATCTACTAACGAATATTCAGGTACGTTCCCATCGTTGATTTCTTTTTGTTATCTGATGTTTGAAGAATTAGAATTCTCACCCATCATGTGCAAAGCAGTATCGTACACGTGGTGTAAGAGAATGGGCAGGGTGTAAAGTTAAAAAGAATTTAGAATATTCCAATAACAATTAATTTTACACCCTTATTATTTGACATTATATTTATAGCAATTGTGGACATGATGTTTTACTTCGGTTAAATTTCGGGAGTGGCACGTAGAGGGTCGAATTTTTTTTTCTTCGTGACGTACAGTGATCAACAATCGCATTTCAATCGCAAGTAAAGCGTTTACTTGGAAATCATAACCAGTTTGAAATTTCACTTCGGACAATATTGGCGCGTGGCCTTGTGGTTATGGAGTTCGCTTCGTAATCACAAGGTTCGTGGTTCGATCCACAGCGCTGGCATGTTTAGCAAGTGCCTATGCCACAGCTATGGGTCAACCCATGCCATCTGAGGGAAATTGGGTAGGCAATGCCGGTATATACTTAATGTATGCATTCTGAACACAGGAGCCACATTGATAACAGTGTTTCCAACACTGAAGTGGCTATATCCTGTATAAATATCCAGAATAATAATAATAATATAAAAACTTATGTGAACAGTCCTAAGAAACACACCATGGGTTGAAGTGTCTCAAACCGACACACCATGGGTTGAAGTGTCTCAAACCGACTTATTTTGTTTATTTCGAGTCTCATGTAAATGGCCTCTAAAAAGTTTTTATCCCCCTGAGATCTTTTATATTTATATTTGCTTATTTTTATTTTCTAGATTCACAAGGAGGTAAGAAGAAGAGTTTTATTTGTTGTTTTTTATTTTAACGTTCTTTCTTATTCTTATTTTTGTCAAGTCATCTCGTTTTGTCATCTCAAGGTGGCCACTACTTCTCATGGAAATGAAAATATACTCCTCGAAAGAACCTAGAAAGTTTCAAACATGGGGGGAAAAGCTTGAAAAACTATTGGAAAAATTATTTGTTCTGAACTTTTTTGTGTTATCGCATTTATTTAGTCGTAAAAAAAAAAGTTTCTTTTGTCGGACCATATCACTCCTGAAAGAAAGTCAAAAAAGTCCTTGAATTTCAAAGTGGTCACCCTGCGTGTTTTATCGCGCGTTCTCGCATGTTGTTGTTAAAACTAAAATCTACTATTTCTTTTGTAGCAAATGTTGCAACTCATTTGATGAAAGGTAACATTTTTTATACTTTTTTTTTTCGATAATATTTTATATCCTTTCTACAGTACTATACTATTTTTCCTTTTAATTTAGCTGCACAAGCTGCACTTAAAGGTAAGTTTCTTTTTAAAAATTCAATGTGTATGTTATTTCAAATCAAATTCCTGAACATTTTACTCATTTCGTCCCTCTTTATTTTTATGGTGGCCTAAAAACTTGGAAAAATTGCAAAGGTTAAACTCTGACATTCAATCTCCAATATCCTTAAATCATCTAAAAAATTATAAAATTTCGATTTTCAAAATTTCTTGTAAATTTGCATTACTGTCAAAGTTGAAGTGAAGAAATCACTTTCATATTTTATGTAACTACTTCTATGAAATGATTTGTTTTGTAATTCAATTTCTTTTTCATTTTAGCTGCTAAGAAGTTATTACCAAGTAAGTACATGTTGTCAAAAAAGTTTCCAACTATGCAAAATTTTCTGTCGATTAGAAAGCAGGTTGAATTGAGTTCTACTTTCGAAATCAAAATCACTGAGTTTATCCAGCCATAACAAATGTTCTGCTTTGAGCTCTCTTTGCGAAAAAAAATCAGAGCGATTTTAGTAACGGAAAAGTGATCTTTTAAAGGGAATTTGAATCATGCAACAGTTTTGTTTTTTTATCTTCTCAGGTGTAAGCAAAAAGCACAAAGTTCATAAAAAGGGTGGAAAACGAGGAAGAAAAGATAAACGTGAGGACGATGAAGAAGATGCAGAATTAATGCAAGAAAAGATGGCAGCCATGGCTTCGTTAGGAGGTAAAAAAAAGACAACTCGGGAATAATAATTTCAATAGCTTTGTTTATGGAACAAAATGCCAAAAATCACATGTTAGGACCAATGAATAATTATCCGACAAAAAATTTGGCTGACATTTCACACGACTTGATTTGCTAATTTTACGAAATATTTGCTTTATTATTAAATTATAACGATAAACAAGTGCATTTTTTACTTTTTGTTTGATTATATACATTACCAAAAAATATTTTTCTTTGACCAGTTAAAACAGAGAATTAAATTATGGGAATTCAGAGACAAAAAATTTGATGACATTTTGTTTCTTAATAAATATCGATCTCAAATGCTCGAGTCATAAATAAAGACTTGTAAATCGTGTTTTAAAAAGAAAAAAAAATCCAAATTTCGCGGAAATTAATTTTCGCGAATTACGCAAATAGCGAGTTTCCCATTAATGTTTTGTGAATTTCGCAAATAGCGAGTTTCGTAATAATTTCCGCAATAAATAATTTTTGCGAAATTGACAAAACTCGAAAAATTTGCGAAAATTAATTCTCTCACGGTATAAATTATAATTGAAGATCATGAATTAAAATATCCTGTAGTTCTGCAGATCAATTGATTTTCGTCCGATCCACTTATCAATAATTATTATCGGAAATCCGACGTGAAAGCTAGTGAACGAAAATATAAAATCTTTGTTTCGCACCGTGCGTTTTACTTTTTTTATTGTCATCCCAGCACCTCTTATATTTTGCTAAAGATAAAAAATCCTTTTCTAGCTGCCCATGAAATTTTACAAAAAACTAACTTTGGTTTGGATAAGCGAGACGCAGAACGTGAAAAACGTTCCATTGATGAAGACAGTGATCCTTACGATCCAGATAATGGAAAAGATTTGTTAGCTGCTTATTTAGCGAATGTTGATGCTTATAAACGTCAAGTTCGAAGTGTCGACGACGACGAAGAAGATGAAGATCGTAAGTCGTAATTCTATGTTGTCATGGCTACGAGTTCTTCCTCTTTTTAAAACATTCTGTGTGGTCGTATTTACTGTAATTCAAATCTGAAGAAAAGATAAATAAATAACCCACTGTTAATAATGTCCTGTATTCAATGCTTTGTGAGTAATAAAATATCCGATTACATGTTTTCGTCAACCGTAAAATTAATACGGTGACCCGTATATGTGTTGCCAACATAGGAGGATAGCTAGCTAACTGGAAATAAGAAAACGAATCAGGTCTTTTAAAGTAGCGAAAAGTCAGAGAGTTCATGTGCGAATATGCTAATCACCAATAACAAGTATTTGTCACTAACCAGTACCAGCGTTTGTTTTGTTGCTGTAATGTAATGTAATGTAAATACGATTTTTTTATATAGCTAATGAAAAACCAAAATTTGATTATCGAAGAATGGTTATTGGAGAAACTGACGAAGGAGAATTCGTAGAGAGGTATGATGATGAGAATGTAGAAAAAAAGAAGAAAAAGCGAGCAACAGATGGTAAGAAAAAACGTTCTACAGCAGAGGGTAGCGGCGCTGGAGAGAAGAGAAAAAGATCTGTTTCTGAAGGCAGTGGTGCAGGAGAAAAAAGAAAAAGATCCGTGACGGAGGGTAGTGGTGCTGGAGCAAAGAAATCCGTGACGGAGGGTAGCGGCGCTGGAGAGAAGAGAAAAAGATCTGTTTCTGAAGGCAGTGGTGCAGGGGAAAAAATAAAAAGATCCGTGACGGAGGGTAGTGGTGCTGGAGCAAAGAAATCCGTGACGGAGGGTAGCGGCGCTGGAGAGAAGAGAAAAAGATCTGTTTCTGAAGGCAGTGGTGCAGGAGAAAAAATAAAAAGATCCGTGACGGAGGGTAGTGGTGCTGGAGCAAAGAAATCCGTGACGGAGGGTAGCGGCGCTGGAGAGAAGAGAAAACGTTCTGTTTCTGAAGGTAGTGGTGCAGGAGAAAAAAGAAAAAGATCTATGATGGAGGGAAGTGCGTCATTTCAACATAAAAAGCTTATTCACAAACGAAAACGACGTTCAGTACTGGAAGGTAGCGGTTCTAACAAGAAACGTTCTGTCATCGAAGGTAGCGGTTCCAACAAGAAACGTTCTATTGTTGAGGGCAGTGGTTCCAACAAGAAGCGTTCTATCGTTGAAGGTAGCGGGTCTAACAAGAAGCGTTCTATCGTTGAAGGCAGTGGTTCCAACAAGAAGCGTTCTATAGTTGAGGGCAGCGGTTCCAACAAGAAGCGTTTTATCGTTGAAGGCAGCGGTTCCAACAAGAAGCGTTCTATCGTTGAAGGTAGCGGTTCCAACAAGCGCAAAAGAAGGTCGTTGGAAGGAAGTGCAGAATACCAAAGAAAAAGAAGGAGTATGTCTGATGAAATGCAGCGAGTAGAAGGCGATAAGCTTAGTGAAATAGAAGCTAAATTACGTTCACTAGAATATGTTGAGAAAAGAGATCAAATTCCAGAGGAAGGTAATTTAATTTAATTTATTTTTTTATTTTATTTTATTTTAATTTATAAGAATAACAAAAATAACAGAAATAACAATTTTTTTTCGTTGTTTAGCTCTAACAGCAGACGATGAAAGCGAAGAAGAAGAAGAGGAAACACAAGGAGGTAGGAATTTCTAAACGACATCGATATTTTTTCTGTTCTGTGCGACGTTTTCCCTATTTTTTATCAACAACGAACACAATATCTTCTCCGCTGACACAAGAATGAACTCTTTAGAAGATGAATCTGGATCAGGAGAATCAGACAATGAAGAGGAAAATACGGAGGAGAGTGAAGAATCCGGTAGTGAATCTGGTGAATCGGATGACCGTGATATGAGTAGAAGATCAGCTGAAGAAGATATGGAGAGTCTGTTTTCTAAGGTAGGAGATACGACCTGGTTGTTAATTATTTCCACACGCACTTTCTCGAGCCTCATTACAAAATACCACAATTTCTAAGGGAAGAAATTATTTGCGGAAAAAAAGTTTTCGGTTTTCGCGGTTTTTGAAAAATTCGCGAAAGTTTATTCCCGCAAAAATAAAGTCAATGGTGAACCGTGAATTTTCCCACCGAAATGTGCCAGTTGGTCTCTTAGAATTTTGCTGCCATAAGACAAACTGTATAAAAATTAGTCGGAAACAAATAGATCAAATTTACAATTTCTACTATTTATGTTTAAAGTACACTTTGCTTTGTCACGTGACCAAGAAAATAAGAGTGCGGAATAAGCGGGAAAATATCACACATCGTTAGTTAGTTTTGCAGACCCACCCACCCGCCCTCAGTGAGAGTCTTCGCATAAAATAATTATATATTTTGTTTATTAGAACTATATTGTCTTAAATTTTACCGTATTCCGACTGCATATACTACCTAGTCTTACCTGGTCTGATTTACTACACTTGTATCGCATATACGAAGGTTATATAGAGTTAATAAATCAAGTTATTTTCGATTGAATGCAATGAATTAGAAAATAACGCATTATGTCCAAATCCAAGACACGCAGATATTTTGTAAACATGCCACTTTCAAAACTACACTAAAATAATGTTTCTGTCCATTGGCGTCATGTTTTATAAATTAATATTTGCCGGCAAATCTGTATTGTACATACATGTAAATAAAATGTACATTTACGACTCGAAATCAGAACTAAAAGCATACGATACTTCTTGCTATATCGATTTTTTTTACTGCAGGACATTTCATAGCTGTCTACATGGTCTTCTTTTTTCTTTAGCGATCTGTTGAATCTGGAAAACCTGGCAATTCATCTGAAGTGGGTAACTCAACTGAGAATGCTCATTTAAAGAGTGATGTCGAGAAAGGTATTCATTTATGTTTGTTTGTGCTGTTTGTGCGTTAAAAGAGATTGTAACAATGCGAATTAATGTTTAATTATGATAGTGCATTCCACGCCTTATCTTGAGAAATACATCGTGCTTTAAAGGTAATTTAATTACTTTAAAACAAGAAACTTCCGCGGAATTAAAATTAAGATGTTATTATTTGGAAAACTTGAAATAGCGTGTGAAATTACCATAAAATGCCAACAATGATAATTTCCCCCCAAAATTTTTTAAATCGATTCAAGCGATTGTGTAATGAGAGGATGAATTTTATAAATAAAGGAAATAATAACGTACTTGTTGGTAACTCAATCGTAATAGTTAGTGGAATGGGACACAGCTGTTTTAAGGCTGTATGTAACTCCCCAGCCGGCACAAAGAGCTATAAAAGACGTCTTTTAGACATCTTCTGAATTTCTAAAAGACGTTTTTTTAAGCGCTGATTTGTCCGCCTACAATGCATCTTTTTAAGCGCCTAAAAGAGGTCCTTTCGAAGATGCATTTCAAAAGATCTCTTTAAAACATTTTTGGAAAACACGACTTTCCAAAGACATCCTTTAGACGGTTTTGAGAAATTCCCTTCTTCACCTGCTGGCTGGCTAGCTGGTTTGTTTACATATCGCTATCTTTATGTAAAAGATGGTCGGGACCGACTTTTTGTGTCCAGGGAACTGAAAAGCAAAGTGATCTTATTAATCATAGTGTGAAATAACATCAAATGAACAATTGACTCCAAGGATGTTCGATCGAACATCCTTGGAGTCAACTGAGAAAAGTTTTAATTTCATCATAAGTTTCTGTGTTTCCAGGTGTAGATAGCTTGCTCAATCTTGTGGTCGAACTGTATAAACAACAGAAGACGATCAAGGCGTTCGAATCTTCCGTTCGATCCTTACGTCACGATATTTTACATGAACTAAATGTTCCACAAGTCAAGAAAAACACAGCCACGAAGAAAGTGCGAGAAGAAATTGAGAAGACTGCGAGGGAAAGGCTGCACGGTAAGTTTGCAACAAACTCCGTTATTTTATGCGAAATTTTAAGACTTAAAAATCCTTAAAATTACGAATACATTGTTTTTCTTATGAGAAACAGGTAAAATTAGGCCAGCCTTAACTTTTTTACTATTTACTCTTCAACATGTTCATTTTTTTAACTTACTTTAAGGGAGTGAATTTTCTCGACAACTGATGTTCGCAATTTCACGAATAAAGAAGATTTTCTTTTTAGGTTTCGCGATAATTAAATTTCGCTACAGGGAAAGCTAAAGAAATTTTGCGATTAAAAAAAATAAATTTGATTTATGATATATTTATTTCCATTTGAGCATTCAATTTTGCGAGAAATTATTTTCGCGAATTTCGAAATGATAAAATTTTAAGAAACCTTTCGTGAAATTTAAAGATTCTAATTGGCTGACGGAAATCTACCAGCCAATCAAAATGTTTAATTCATTTCGTTCGGCATTCATTTCGTTTCGTTCAAAGTAATCCTTATATAAGCATTCTTTTCGGAATTTTATTTTTATAATAACGTGTTTAAATTACGTAGCCCTTACGATTCTTGCCGACACTTTCTAGTTAAGAAAAAACTCAGATTTATGTCGGCACCTTTAATTGAATGTAACGTGAACGTATACAGTTTTGCTCTTATTTTCGTTCTCAATTCAACTGAAAAACTGCCGACTTAAAATACATTGAATTTCTAGGATAGTTTTGTTTTAACTCGCATCATCTTTAACGTTTATTTAGTTCTAACGAGTTCAATTGAGAACAAAATAACTGAATTCGCAAAATCGCACCCAGAAGCGTCTAAGCAAGCCAATTTAGCCACCAGTCTTCTTCCAAAACTTCCATTAAGTGACGAAAAACTTGCAGAATCAAAGAAGGAAATCTCTCGCCGTGCTGCAGAATTCGACGATATTGAAGACGCATTTAGCCAAAACGTCCAAACAGAACAAACTGATCTTCCGGATATCTTGAAAGAACATTTTCGACGAAATTCTGAACCCGATATCGAATTTGTTGAACAAAAACCGGAAGTTGTGAATGGCGAACAGAAATTATCTAGAATGCACCGCGAAGTACAACAATCTGAAATGGAGACTGGAAACGAAGATGATGATGAATTTGAAAAACTATTCCAGTAAACTATAAAATCTTACGTTAAATTTTAGTTGAATACCTATTTTAGTGTTTGCGCAATATAGCAACCTAGTTACTGGGATTTCTCATCTTATCTGAAAAAAGAAAAGATTGGTAACTACTGCAAAATAAAAAAATCAATTAGCGAAGTACATATTCTTGAATTTTTCCGTCTGTTATTTATGGAGAATATTTAGTTTCTTTTTTTTTAGAAGAAACAGATTTAGTATATAATGTATGAATATGTTTTTTATATAGTTTTACTTCGAGAGTATATTTTTGTCACTATTGTAAAAATGTATGCAGAGAGAAGATATTTAAACAGTTTTTATAAATTTGAAGTTTTTAAGTTTCTTGGTCAAGGTCGAATCAAATGAAATGTATTAACTTTTTCTAAAAATCTTTTCTGAAAAAATCATCTCTTTTCATCTAATTATACTTGTCCTTATCATTGAAGGCCAATTAGGCAAATATAAATTAAAATGATGAAAACAAATACAAAAAAAGTAAAAAATGATAACGTCAACAAAAATTACAAAATACTTTCTTTTATTTTGGTTAGGTAAAAACGCTGGATTCTAAAAATCCAAATTAGCGGCAATCCTGTCAATACACATTAATTTATTTGAAAAAAGAAAACATAATGCACAGCAAAAATAAAGTTAAAAGCAAGAAAAATGCCTTCAAAACGAACATGGGAAAAAATTGTAATTCATTTTCTAATTCAGTGTGCATCATCAATTTCATTTATAGTGCCCTGATTATTGTTGGTTTTTTTCATCTTGGCACTGTACTTAAATAGAAATAGCACCAATGTCCACTTTGGGGCTTTCATAACAAATTTCTTTAAAATACTTAAACAAGTTTAGACAAATTTTTGTTAAAACTAACGAAAATTGTTTATTTATATGTCTAGTAAATCTAGGTCCTTTATAAAAATGATGAAACATAATCAGCGTGATAACTGATGTTTATAAAATAATTTAAGGCGGTTATTTAACCTCGTTTTCGCAAAACACGCCCATGCGATATGCTTTACAACACTAATAAGATATAAATTTTATTATTTTTAAAGAAAGTTTCAAATTGTCTCAATATAGGAAGGGAAAAATATGGTTTGCAGCGTATAATATACCTTCTCTTAGGTTTGTATTAGGCGCTTATTTGTTATGTTCTATAAGAACGCCGCATTTTAAGGAGGAAGGGTTAGCAAAAACGGAAACAGGGGGAGGAGGGTGTTCCAGCTGAAGACGGACATCATTAAGTTGTCATTTTAGAGAGCAAAGAGTCATCGTTTTGTTATGTTATCCAATTACATGGTAACCATTAGAAATGGAGAATTTTTCAGTAGCTGTTTTTGTCTAGGGGCTCCTACTGAGCTTTAACCCTGCTGGTGCGGGTCCCGTATATATACGTAAATTTGCTAAGTCCGACATTTTTTGGTCATGTTACGGCCACCAAAGCAGCGCAAAATCACCCAAACACAGTTTTTGTCATCTTACACCTACTTAGCGTGCGCTCAACGCATTTGCGACACATCTGATGCTTGCAATATCCTTTCTTATGGTAACCTAAAGTTAACAGCCAAGTGGGTTGCCCGGGAGGTCCAGCGCCCTAGGCTTTTTGACAAACGGACCGCACCACGAGGGTTAACAAGCTTCAAGTATTGAAGAAAATATCACAATTTGTGTCTGCACAGAAATGGGGAGGGGCGAATAAGAAAATACCGGACAGGGCATGGACAAGGGAGAGAAGTAGTAAAAATTTGACAAAATTGTGCGGACGTCCTTTTACGGATGGCCCCTAAGGAGAAAGGTAAGGTGAGCTACTAAATGACATCAAGGCTTTGTGTGTGATGATATATTTACGACGAAACCTCACTCAGTTTTTATTTGGCATTTCTTATGACGATATTGCAAGCTGCACCTCAAAATTCAAACAACTTTTATCCACGTACCTTCGCTTTGTTTATGAAGATTGACTAGAATATTTTTTGAAATTCACACCGAGCCGGAGGGTGGTGAGGCAATTTCAATTATCACTGGAGCCTAGGGTTTTTTTATTTTCGCTGACTGCTCACGAGGCGGAATCTTTAAAATCGCCTTGATTGATAGATATAGAAACAGCGCAGCTAGCCTTGACCCTGTTCATTATTATTTTTTTTCTGATATTTTTGTTATTACCTGAAAAGCAAATAGGAAAGCTTCGTTTCGTTTTCAGCTAATAAGAATACAGATTGTAAATAATCTAATCCTCACGACCTTCTAGTATTCTACGCAAAATCATAGTCGCTTTTTAGCAATTTTCAAAATCGCTTATTTAAAAGTAGTTTATATTTTATGATAATATCTGTTCAAAATCATGTAGTTTGATCACCGAGACTTTAGTAGAGAGCTACAAGAAAAGCAAAGGTTTTAGTTGGGTTAATAGTTTGACAACTGGACGTAGGTACCCCTTTTTCTTTAGTTTTACAAGAGTTTTAATTATCCATTTGGGTGACCTTCAGATTTTTTTATCTGAAAGCCTGGGCACTTTGTCAAACCTGTTTATAAATTCCCTAACCCACCAGAAGCATTCAATAGCCAATAAAAAGGTCATATATTTACAAATAAAAAATACACGTAACATATTCTACACACTTTATTTCCACATTTTTTTAATTCTTCTGTACTAATTGCATAATGTCCAGTTTAGTTTCACCCAATCACAACTCATCGAATGTCGAGCTTAGCATCCAATCACAACCTCAATCCACATATCAAAACAACCTAGTATAACCTTTTTCCCAGGGCTCGTCCTCTCGAACGAAATCGATAACAATGAAGCAGACAGATGTTATTAGGAAATGCAACGCAGGTATTATAGCCACAACTGGATACCACCACAGCGCAATTGCAGAGAATGTAAACGTCAGTGGCTGCATAACCAGCGATAGCAAGAATAGTTGTGGCCAGTTTCTCCCAGTGATTCTTTTATTCACATCCACTCCTATCCAGTCGAATATATGCGGTGACAATATAGCAGCCCATATGCTTGCTACCGCACCTATGCCATATATAACAGAAAGCGCAATTTCGAAGTTCGTATTCGACAGAATTTGAAGAACACTCATGGCTTCTCTAATTTTTCGACCACAAATGTTTTTTTTTACTTCAGCGTTTCTATTTTCTATTTTCTTTAATTTACACTCTCCCTCCACTATCATTTATAACACGCAAAGCAAATATTTATCAGGAAATAACAGCTTCTGCGATGGAGATAATCATTTAATTTCACACCAAAATATTAATTATTCAGTTTGATTTTATTGAACATATTTCATCAAGGCTATGAAAAATTCATGATCGCTTTACTTGGTAATTTTGTTTCCCTCGCAACGGGTATCCATGACTACCAGATAGATACAATCTCATGATTGGTTTATGAATTGAACAACGTGAAAACTTGCTTGCTGATTGGCGCACCAACTTTTCTGAAATAATAATTATTCATCTCAAATATGCAGTTAGGGGTGAACACCAAATTAAACATGTAAATACAGCTTAATTAGGTTTTATCGTCTCTTATATTATTAACTGTATATTCTGAGCGATCTTATAGCCGTGTTACAGACAAACTAAATGTCATATATAAAGGACGGGCGATTTCGCGGATTTATCCACGGACAAGTTTTAAAGCAAAGGCTATTACATATTACTTTTTTTTTTTTTTCATTATCTAAAACAACAGTCATTTATAAGAGGGAGCACATTAAGTTCTCAATGCGCAGTTCAAATGTTATTTTTGGTTAGATATTTTATGACGCATTTTATATTCTGCAACTTAAATAATTGTTCTTATTTGCTTAGTTCACCTATGCATTGTCCAATTAAGCGATTGTATATGTAGCCTAATTTGGCATTGACCTTAACTCGTCACACCAAATTTGTAGCAACAACAGTTCAAGGAAACTGGAGACTAATAAATAAAAAATACAAAAAAACAGCGTGGACAAACATACTTCTTCGCTTTACCGAAATCAAGATTTGTAAGTAAATTTTCCTTTTCTTCACGAGTAGTAGCTTCTTCGACTGCCGTTAGTAGACTGAAAGAAATATTTATCCTCTAAGAAGCAGCAAAAACATAGTCCTTTTCTGGTGAAACCTTCTTGCAGAAATAGAAACTTAATTCCCTCAAAAATTTTAAAAAATTGTGACCATCGAAATTAAATGCAGCATTTTTTTTTATACTCTCTTTATAAACATCAGTCTACAGGTTCCTAATTTTTTTTTTATTATTTTTTTTTTAAAGGTGGGATATAAACTAGAGCCTGCTCTTTAAATTATACCCCAAAAAAACTTTCAGCAAGTGTCCTGCCTTTTTCAATCTTCTAAATATTCCACAACTTAGCAGTTACAAGATCAAAAAGTTTATTGTTATACATGTTGCAAAGCGACACTTTTAAATCTGACATTCTTACCAAGCGGGTGTAGGGTATTTGTTCACTATAGCAACCACCCTTTCAGCTGACACACCTTTGATTTGCATCAGTTGTTTTGCAAACATTTCACGCACTGTTAACATCTAAAAATCAATATACAATGTTTCACAGCACGAGGATCGAATTTGCAACCTTACTCTACACAACTGTAGAACAGCTGGGTAGGGGATTGAAATATCAACAAAAAAATACTCTCAAATTTCGAACATGACTAGTTATTCGTCTACTAGTGTTTCGAACAAAACACACGGTACTAAAATCAGTTAGAAAAAACTCAAATCGTATTTATAGCTGAATAATTTCTTACAGGTTAACATCATTAGCAAAAAAACATCTTAGTTAAATATAAAATAAAATAGATTTTCAAACCTTGTTTTTTTCTGTTTGTGTGGTAAATTCTTGAAACGATATTAGGTATTGTTCTTTATTTTGAATAATCATTTCAAAATCATCTTTTTCTTTTAATTTTTTCACGCACTCCAAACTCAAGCAATGAAGGCTTTTGTCCTAAAGATGAACAGGCTATATAAGTACATAAACTAAAAAAGTGGAGTATTTTACATTATCAGTAACGCTTTTCTTTTTTTAAGATTTTGCCGATCTCCGGTGTAGCTTATACGGCAAAAACGGAAAACATCGTTTAGTATCTCAAATCGTTTATTATCTAAAAGTTGTTTTGCAGCATTGCATCTAATTAAAATAATGCGCAACGTACCACAAGAAAAAAGGAAAAAACAAAAACAAAAAAAACATGAGTTGGCTCCGAACCTGCAGCGATGTCTTCCAGCAAATCACACGTCAAATTGTGGCCACTATATGCAGTTAGAGTTGCGAGGTAGAACTTTTTTATCAGTGTAAACTTAGCTTTACGTGTCAGACATTAGTAACGGCTTTATACATTACTAACTTTATAAATCTTTATAAGACGGCGCGTCATCGTCTTCAAATAGTTGACAGAATCGAACACGTCAGCAGTTTCTTTGACGAACAATCCATCGACAACCTGCAGATAGAGTAGGAAACAACAATGTTAAAAGAGTGCTAATTTTATTTTTCAGACTCTTAAAAAAATCAAATTTGACAAGAAAAATTCCTTTTAAGAAACATTTTACCTGAGTATTCATAATGGCCTGACGTAAAGTAGTTTCGGGCACGGCAAAATGACTTGCTGAACCGTAAGTTTCAACCAAGTATATCAATTTCTTCAAACCGCAGTTCTTGAGACGAAACTACGGATATGAAAAAGTGGATAGGTTAACTAGTTCTTTCTCATCCAAAATATGTTTGAGAATAAAATAATGTAAAATTTTGAGGAATAAATAAGCTTTTGACAGTTTTAATTTTTCTTACGGCTGCAGTTAATCTGGTTAAGTGTAAAGTGTGTATTAAGCGTGTAACATAAAGGTTAACTTCAAATTTAACTAATTTGCCATATCAACATATCAACAAAACCTACATACTTTTTGTTCTTTAAATCTTCCATCCACAATACTCGAAGCTAAATCATCCATTCTCTTTCTCTCAATAATAAAATCCAGTAGTAATTCGCGTTGCTGCCCTAAAAAAAAGAAGAGGCTTTTAAAATGAACACTTTTTCTGATGAACCCTTTTAAAAGTGTCACGTTAACAAAAGGGACTATATATCTTAACAACTTCGATCAATTTCCTGAATTATCACGAGTAAGGTTTGTTAAAGGTAGCAGCTCTTCAAAAATAAAACATCCATTCGTCCACTAAATAAATTGCTCACCAAATTTTTCTTTAGCTATCCACAAAAAATCTCCAAGTTGAAGCTTGCGAACGTCAATGGTCAATCCTTAAACAACGTATAACGTTCAGATAAAGTAAATGTATGTAAATAAATAAATTTAAAAATGAGGTTGGACTCTTTTTGGACACACAAAGGACCAAACAACCAGATAATCATTGTGACAAATTCCTGTCTTTTACTTACACAGGTAAAGGTTAAGATCTATTGCGTCATCACTCGTGTGTGTGTAAAGACGAGAAAAATATGACAAAAAAGTTCTTAAAGTACATGAAATGTAGTGAATGTTACACATACCACTTTTAAGCAGCTTATCAGCCATTTCTTTTTTCATCTTACCGCTGTATAAATTACACATAAATATGAAAGTAAAACATACAGTTTCTTTTCGCCTCTTCCACTGTACAACGAGAATGAAAGAAGAATCAAAATAAAGTGGACATATTGTAGCAGTTTTTTAATTCGGTGTGGAAGTTACGTGGGACCAAAAGACGTTTAATCAACGTAGTATATTTCAAGGATTTAAACTTTAAATACATACAAATTTAGATGAAATGATAAAATAAACAAAACAACATACCCACCAGTAGTTTCAGTGGTATCAATACACAAAACCACATCGTATAAACCTAAAAAAATGTCAATAAAGACAACTCATTTATCAGTAAACTTTTTGATAGAGTTAAGTTATATAGTTACATAGTGAAAACTAACTCACCAGGGTTTAGTGTGAAAAGAGGTTTCATATCTGATGCACTCAAACTTGTGGTATATTGACAGCTATCCTCTGATCTAAACCAAAGTAAGACCTCAAAATAACAACATAATATCCCTGATATAACATACTAATGGGGGGGGGGGGGGGGGGGGGGGGGGTAATCTCACACTGTTTGGTTATTTAAAATTCATGCTTAGTTATTGATTGGTGGTTTGCTTAGAGTTAAATGACGATTTCAGCTCCAAATAAAATTCTCGTTGATTATTTCTAAATTTCACTTTCTGAAATAACCAGGTAACCACATATCTCACATAACTAGGAAGTTTATTTTCGTGGATTAAGGGATAAACGTTAGATATTCAAATTCATGAACTACCAAACTACTAAAAACAAAAAAAGCAAACAGAAAACTCACATATTAGAAAAACTTGTTGTTGTAACCATAATTCTATCAGATAAAGTTGAAATTGTTTCCTTGTCTTTCTTTTTAACTGGATTTTCTTTTAATATTCCAGTACATGCTGTTGATGAAGAAGATGCAAATGCGTGATTCCTTTTTGAACCTTCTGACGTAATAGTAGTAGAGCTTTTGGAGGGTGGCTTTATATATTCTGTTGCAAAAAGGGAAATATATGTTTAAAATGAAACAAACAAACAAAAAAAAACAATCAAAATGATTAACCAACCAAAAACAAGCAAAATAAGCGAGCAAAACAACAAAGCAGACAAAACAACAACAAATAAAACAAGACAAACAAATAAAAGATATTTAATATACCAGGAGGTCGAGCAACATCTTGTCCATCTTTATCAGCAATATAAGCATAAACAAAACCGTCTGTCGCATGCCTAAATATTAAACATAGAAAAATCAGGCGTTTGTCAAAAATGTAAGACAGATAATGACATTTTGCCAACTTCAATCCCGTTTGATATGCTTCTCAAATATTTTCTGAAAAATCAGTTTATTTCCAAAAGCAACCTAACATATGCTTAAGTCTCTGGAAGGTGTATGCTAAAAGCATCCTAATTCATTTGTTCATTTTCTATTAGGCTAATGTGTCTAAATATCATCACAGCAATAAGGTTCATCAGAGGTGCTGTGGAGTTGTGTTAAAAAAGTGATACTTCTTAACATTTGCTATGTGAACGTTTTAGCAGACCTCATTAAAGTTCAAAAGAGGTTTTTGCTGCAAAAATGTTAAACCAAATGCCTTAACACTCTTAGAAAGGGTAAAGTATCTAAATAATTTCTCTTTTTATTCATACCTTGTCTTATCAAGTTTAAATAATGCACCAGATCTTTCAAGATCTTCTCGTTTCGATTTGATAAGAAAACCAAGACCGATGATGTCTAAATTTAATGATTGCAGAGATACAATAACAATACACCTTTCCCGAATTTCATAAATTATAATAATTATGACGTCATCCAAAATTTTATAATGTTTCTGTGCTCTTCAAATAAGGATATTCAGATAGAATATTAAATTATCATGACAAAAATGAAGTTTTAAGAGCAATATAATATTCTGGTTGGATTTTATTTAGATTTGAAGAAAATAATTATTTTGAAAACGAGGCTATTCTTAGGAAGCTCGGCTATATGAAGGGTTTGACCGTAACTTTCAGCTCGGAATTGAGGCACTTAATGAATAAATATATTTACGAAATTAGGTAATTTGTTCTACTTTTTGCTAAGGAACTTAGGGATAAGAATCATTTTTAGTATCGACCTCTTTAATCGAGTTTGGCATAATTAGGAAATTCGGGAAGGGTCTATTACAGAGACTTTAATAAATCCAATAATAACAATGCTTCAATGGAAGACATTACAAATGGTTACGTTGGTAAATATGTGATACTGACAAGAACAGTCAGATGCATTTCAAGAACATTCATGGCTAAAAAATTTACTGTACTCACCATCAATAGTAACAAGTGCTTTACTCTTCAACAGGGTTGTACCATCAGTGTCTGTCACATACCAATAGTTAAAACTAAAAAAATACCCAGTTTACTCCACATTTAAAGCTAATGGATTTATAAGCAATTTTGATTTCTTGTCCTTGTAAATAATTGAAGTGTGAGAAATCAGTGCATATGATGATAATTTCCCATTTTAAAAGAACTCTTATTTGTAAGCCAATAATGAAGCTTCAGAAAAAGTAATGTATGTGTTAAAAAAAATCCTGTTTTTTTTTATTCTGTACTGCAGTGGACCATCATTGACATTGAATGTCTTGAAATGAAAAATTGTAACTAATTGAAAAGATGGTGGATTCTTTTTAATGAAATTAGGTATGGTCACGTGTTTTAATATCTGGAACAACATGGCAAATCATTTTTGGCCCCATTGTCATAAAATAGTAACACTCGAACATGGTAAGGGTGATATTGAATTGTCCTAGTGAAACATGGCAAGATTAGCCTGCAATTGATGTATTTGTAACATACCTCATAGATTTCAAAATAATTAATTTTAAAGTATTTCCATTAAAATATTGTACACATAATAAATTTAGAACGTGAATAAATAATATAGAAAAATTCAGTAGGATTTGAACAGTTCTGAAAAAAAAAATGAGATGATTTTTCAATCTAAAAAAGTGAAAATGCTGAAATTTTTTAAAGCAAATTGTGTCAAACCTAATGTTATGAAGCTTACAAAAGGATTTCAGATAAATTTATGAACAATATCAAACTGTGCTAATAAATGCCCAAAAGTAACAAACTTTAAATTCTGGCCTAAAAATGTATAAACTTTTTTATTTTCTTTATTTAAATCGAAATAATTTGCATACACTTATTATAAACTAGCTTAAATAAATAAAGTAATATAATTCGACTAATTCGATTTCACTATAATTTGTTAATTGCTGTCTTTTGCTAAATTTTTATCACTTCTTGACTGATGCTTTTAAGATAAGTAATTTTTTTAAATTTACTTCTGAATAAAATTAACACTGGGGAAGGTTAGGAGAGATCAGAAATACCTAATATTTACCTTTGCGAAGGAAGATTTTTTGTCACGACTTAAGTAACAAAGGTTTAACTGTCTAAAAGCAGACAAAAATGGCCTTTTATTTATGAATATATCCAAGTATTTATTATAAATAGTATGAACCGACTGGTGTGAAGAATACAAAAGCAATGTACCTGGTTCGTAGCAAATTTTTTGCACCTAACAAATTAAATACTTTAGAATGGTTAGCAATAATCAGCACATTAAAAACTTACTTTTTTGTGTGCTGTAAATCAGGAGCAGTACCACCAAGAGTTTTTGTTATTTTGTTTGCAATACTGACATTCTCGGTTGACTTTGTCTGTTTTGTATTTTGATTTAGTTTAACATGAGGAACATTTGAAGCATTAACGTTCTTGGGATTTCGAATTTTCTCCTGAAGCTTTACATAATGACTACCAGGTGAAAAAAGGTTGGTAGCTGAACTTCCAATTGGTTGACGACCACCCAATTTTCGATATGTATCAAAAACTTCAGTTGGATTAGTAATCGTAGCGGATTCATATTTTTGTTTTGGACTAATATGAGTATCTAATAGGTTCACTGCATCACGGAGTTGCGACAACAATCCTTCTCCAGGCTCAGGGACTGAACTTCTTTTTTCACGTGACTTATTACCATTATGTTTTGGGCTTTGAGCTACACTTGAGGCTATGTTACTTTTGGTAATCCCTTCGTTGCCCATAAGCAACTGATGAGCCAGTTCGCAACCTTTATCGGTAATATAGTACCTAAAGAGAAAAATGTTGGTTTCTGCATTTTAAAGAAACACCATTTTAAGCTTATCCTCCCTGTACATTTTTTTCTGGTAAAAAAAAATTAAAAAATTATAAAATAAAGTTGAAACTGTAAAATAACAATCGTTTTTACGGCAATTGAAATCTGTTTGTGTGTAAAAAAAAAGTAAAAACTTTTTTAGCATTTAGTCCTCTACATTAGCTGGAAAACCCAACGCCATGAAATTACACAATGACTTAATCGCCTTCGTCCGAAAATTAACCACTAACAGAAAAACAAAATGTGTCAACATAGATCATTAGATCTATGTAATCTATTTTTCTTCTTTGTAATGCATGTAAAAAATTTGTATGAATTATAAATTTACTATCTTTTTTTTACCAAAAAAGTACTTAACATTATTAATTTAAGCAAAAAATTGTCACAAGTTTTTTTCTAATGCAAATACAAATACCACCGTGAGGATCAGAATTCATTTAATTCTGAGGACATTTAATTGCATTACATTTATTTAAACGAGACATTGAAAGTAAAAGCCTAACCTGTTCAGTAAAACAATAAAATAAAACGGAACTGTTTACACATTATTGAATACTGGTAAAAAGAATATACTTCGCAGGGGTACTTCTTTTAACAACGAAACCTTTCTCGATTAAAGTTCCCATAGATGACCAAGCTGTGTAGTGGGAGCCAGCATCTGACTGGTTGGTGATGACACATTTAATAAAAAATAGAATACAAGAATATAGTACAATTCTTCACGTTCAGACCAATTATATGGAAATTAAATAGATTTGATTTCCCTTTACAAAAAGGTGTTTATATAAAAATAATTAAGTATATGGAAATTTAGTAAAAGCAACGAGTACCTTAAATTCTCCGGATGCCATTATTTAGTAGCAAATCAGTTGACTTATAAAACAAACAAACAAAATACAACGTAGAAAATCATACCATTGTAAACGATTTATCACAGAGTGGTTGCGATGCTTCTTGTAAATCTGTTTTTCCCATGTAACCAAGATAAGTTGGCTTCTAATGTAAATAAGATTGGCTGTCAACAAATATTTAAATAGTAGTGCAACAATATTAAAACTGTTTATTTAAACATACAAGAGTGTTTTTACCTGACTTTCTTCATAAAGCGTTATGATCAAAGCATAAGCCCCAGAACGATACTTCGGAACGTATTTTCTGCCAGTTTTTAAATGATTAGCCTAAAATTATAAATATCATTATTTTTTCTAAACAATGCCTAGGGATGGACAGTTCACTTCATTCTTCTTAGCCTGGTGCCCAGTCCATATACTCTGTCAGGTAGCTGTGTATCTCAGTAACAAATAATTGTATTTTACTTCTAGTTGAAAACCTGGTCATTGCCATACAAATAAAATAATTACATTGCATTGTCTTTTGAACGATAACCAAGTGTACTTATAGCTAGCACTCTTTGAAAACTAGAGATAGGTATCGATATTTAATTTTAATTTAGTAGTTGCTGAGGTAATAAGGACAGACTTGCTGCAGAGGAACTTAAGTTTAGAACTAACACAATTGGAAGAAAGGTCATTAAAATATCGACCAACCCAGGCTGGCATGGAAAACGGACATTAGTAATGATGAGTTATCAATGATGATTTTAGGACCAGTTTCACAATGATTTTTAACATGGATATTAGTCTAAAGATTTTTGTGGCCTGACACATTTTTTCTGTTAGCAGTGGCATTGTTTTTTACCTGAAAACCATGTTATTGAAAATTTTTAATGACCATCAAATTTTTAATGACCATCTTAATTTCAAGTTGAAGCTTTGGGGGTGCACTTTGATCTCCTAAACAGGACTACTCATAGCAGTGTTGATTAGAATGTCAATTTGGTAACCATATTAAAATTAAATTACCACGTCACACTGGAAATTGATAATAAAACATGTCATAATATAAAATCAAATAACGTACATTAGGACTAAACATAGGTGTAGTCAATTCAGGTGACTTATTAATGTCACTACTGGTTTCTTTTTGTTTATTACTTCTTTTACGTTTTGGCGGTGATAAAGTTGGCAAATCCGGTCGAATGTGAAGAGACTGTATATCTAAAAAATAAAATTCGAAATCTTAATACCAATGGGTAGCCAAAATTGTTATTTAGATATTCCTTTACACAGAAAAACATGGAACATATATATATGTCAAACTCTAAGGCTACATTATAAATAAAAGTTTAACCAAAATAAAATTTTAGTCAAGAGAGAAGTTATGCAGATATTTTAAAAATTCAGGCAGAACATTTTTAGGCATCTTTTAAAAATAAAATTTATTATTTATTTTTAATAAAATTTTATTAAAAGAATGCTAAAATATATGGACAGTGGGATTTAACCCATTTAAAAAACCACCATGGAGGAGGTTTAACGATAAAGGGTGGTTAAGAGAATGTGGAAGAGTAAAAATTAATTTACAAAACGATGCGAGAAATTGTAACATGATAAAAATATTGGTCCTACAAGACTTTCAGACAAAATGTTTTTCACTTGTTTTTTTTCATGCTTAAACTTTTATTTTTATAAAAAACATCCCAAAACGGTATTTGATAGGAGAGGAACACACATCCATTAACAACAGTTTTACTTATTCAACTTTACACGCTACTGGAAATGCTGTAGATTTAATGTTGCTCTAGTTAAAAAATATATTACCACCACCATCTTCTATGTATTGTGCAAGCCGTTCATCTAACTTCTTTGCAATTCCATCACCTAAAACATTTGATAAACGTATTTGCTTTTATATACTTAATGTTAGAAGCCTTAAACATAAACAAAAGTCTTACCAATATTTTCAAGTATTTTTGCTTCTTTACCAGTACGAAGTGGAAGAGGATATTTCTTAATGGAAGCAATAGCCTAAAAGGTTTTAGATTGGAATAAAGAAATATAATGATTCCAGTGCAATATAATTTGCCAATTATATTAAAAAATGAATAAAAGAAATTAAATGAACAGCATTCTCTCTTTTTGACTATCAATGTTGCAATCGAATCATAATTATAGTTATTGATACCTTAACGTTTTATATATACTGTTATGTTAAAGCCAACCTCCTTTAAAAAAATTATATGCATAATGTTATAAGAAAAGTTAGGAATTAGTATATTTTCGAAAAATCTTTATCAGTTCTTAAAAATTTGGACGTCAAGTTGTACTAATTATGCATGACATCATCAAGTAGCTGTTAGTAATGCATTACATTTAACAGTTTTACAAAGGCACATATGGTCATGTTTTTAACCATTTGTATATATTACAATTGTTAAAAAATAACACATACTGACTGCGTTTGATGTTGTACTGTGAAATGCAAAGCCCAAGGTCAGCTTGCAAGGTCTGTGCCCTTAACCGAGGACATTGTACTTTACAGTGTAACAACAAAACTAGTATCTCATCTAAAAAATATTTTTTATGTAAACAGAACATTTAAAGTTATTTTTTTAAAGTTGATATTGCCCAGTCAACAAGGAAGAATACATGTTTGATTTTTATACTTTTGGAACTCAGATTTTTCAATTTTAAACTTTTGCAAGTTCACGAAATAAATTGTTTATGTGAAAAAACATGAGCACCTTTTTATGTTTATTGTGTGCTATGGAAATCTGTCTTTTATTTGTTTATGTTTTATGGCACCATTATAATAATGGCTTTCCAAGATGATACAAAGCCCTGTTTTAATGAGCCATGAGATTTGTTCTATAGTAATCATTTTTTATCAATCAGTTACATGTTTTCCAGACTTGATGATTTCACAATTTTGCATAATTAATGGAAATTTTGTTACCTCTTATTTAATAGAATATAAGGAAGGATATAGAAATTAAATCATAAAATACAGTGTCTCACACATATCAAATGTGTTACGTTATATGTCATGAATAATCATATGAATAAAGCATAATTTCTAAGCCCAAAATCTGATTTTTGGAAAGAAAAATTATTCCTAGACAACTTCTCAAGCTCTGTTTGTTATATGAAATCAATTTGTTTTTTGCTAAAAAGAAAGTGTTCTAAACACACGTTCCATATAAGAACAATTTATAAAAACATAAACTTTAGATTTTCATCATCATCATCATCATTCTCGGCTTAACGTCCGTTTTCCATGCTAGCATGGGTTGGACGGGGTATATTAATGACCCTCTTCCAATCTGATCTAGACTGTGTTAGATCTAAACTCAACTTCCTCTGTATCAAGTCTGTCCTTATAACCTCCTGCCAAGTCTTTCTCGGTCTGCCTCTGGGCTTTGCCCCAGGAACTATCAAGTCTCTACACTTTCTTACCCAATTATCCTCCTCCATTTTTTCCAAGTGCCCCAGCCAATTCAATCTTCTTATCTGGATAACATCTTTAATTCTACGGAGACTTAGCCTGCTTCTTAGCTCATCTGAACTCTTTCTGTCTCTCAGACTGGCGTTACACATCCACCTAACCATTCTCATATCATTCCTTTCTAAACGGTCAAGATCTTCCTGCTTCACTGCCCATGTCTCACTACCGTACAACATAACACTTCTTACACAGGCCTCATACAACCTACCTTTTACCTCAATTGACAGGACTCTGCTAGTCAACAAAGGAAGTAACTCTCTGAACTTTTTCCAAGCAGAACCTATCCTGCAAGTAACACTTCTTCCAACACCCCCTTCACTGCCCAACATATCACCTAAGTAACAGAAGTTCTCAACTATCTCTAACGAGCCACTGTTGTACATCATTAAAGCTGGAAATACTTCATTCTCTATAATCTCACCTTTGCAACGCTTGCATACAAACTGAATGTCAGCTCTTAACCTTCCACTAATACTACTGCACTTCTTATGTACCCAATGCTTGCAAGTCTGACAAAAAATTGAGTTACTACCAACCCCTTTCCTGCAAACTCCACAAGGCCACTTTCCAACTACAAGGTCACACTTGGCTGCAATGCTACTAATCATGACTTTAGACTTTGCTGTGTTTACCTTTAGCCCTTTCTCTTCTAGTCCTTGCTGAGAAATAAGAAAAAAACAGGTCTAATGCTTATAAGACTAAGAACAACCAGCATATCGATTTGTTAAAAGCAAAAACATTCCATGTGAATTCTCTTTTTTTAAAAACTATTGATAATGATTTTTGCTTTTATCACCTACATAATTGCCAAATTTATATTCATATTGCTATGATTACACCAGGCTTTTTCAGGAGAGGCGTGCGATCGCACGCGCACGCCTTGGCACACGCCTAAATCGTTTCAGGCGTGTGATTAATCGCACGCCTGAAAAATAAATATTGAGTTTTGAAAATCAACCTTTAAAATCCATTTTGTAGCGTGCGATGGCAGCCCTCGAAATAATTTTTGCAGACAAAACGTCTGATAGATTTCCGTCTTGGCCGGACACTTTTAAATCTCAGAATTATTGAATAGTTCTGGTCCTTTTAATCCATGAGCAAGCCTATTCATAGCCAACCTGACCATCCTAGCCAATTCACTGACTCCTGACTTAGTTAAAAGAACTACGTAGACATAAATCTCTTTTGCCTGGCCCCTTCAACGTTGGTAACCAGGTCTTACACAAGAAATCCAGCCATGACGTTCTTAACTAATACGGGGGTGAACACCGACGGAGCACGGATAAAGCAAGTCTGCAAAACTGCACTTACAGGCGGAACAGACATTTTATCATAGATTTAATTGTAGATAATTTCTTCATTTGACAAAACAATTGGAAACCATAGTAGGTCCGAATTTAATTGAGTTTTTTCTTTATGCCGCAAGTGTTATTTTTATTCAAACAATTTTAAAAACGAAATCCAACCGAAGCATATTTTTGCCTATTTGCTTGTGATGACCTGAAAAATAAACAATAAATTTATGAAAATGACAGTATAATCATGCATACTATTTCGGACATGTAGAAAAGGAAGTTAAGATTGAGAGAGTCGCTATACGTAGACGCTCGATCATCGTGTTTGGGGTTCACAATTCAAAACGTCCCCCACTTTTCTACCACAAAATGAATGCGCAACAAAGATTAACCTCGGAGCCCGTATCGTACGCGTAACATCCTTTGCACGTGTGTTTTACATCGCACGCGTTACTTGATTTTCATGTGCGAATCATCGCACACCTACTCAAATATTCCTGAAAAAGCCTGTTACACATGAATAGAATTAACCAAAGTGAGACTTCATTCTTAAGACTAAAATAAGAACAAATCAGGCTGTAAAAGCTAAAAATAATAACAGCTTGTTAAAGGTGTCATTGTGAAAAATAAAGACAATTCGGCAATACTGGATGAAGGTGTTTTTAGTCATTTCATGTTAAATTTGATCATGGTGGGGTTATTGTCATGGACCAGCAGAGCTAAGCAATGGAGATACAACAGTGGATGGTAAAGGGCCAGTAATGGGGTATGGTTGCTTGGTTGTTTGTTAGCAGGGTTTGAAAAAATTAAGTTAAATAAAAAGTCTCACGTCACGTTATGATAATTCGTGATATATTATGGGTAACAATGAAAGCTTTGGAATACGAAGAAGAACAGTTAAAAATTTGCATTTGTAAAAACAATCCATCTCTAACGAAATGATGGACTAAATTTAAATAGATTAACTCACAATTGCAATATTTGTGTAGTATATTTTAATTGAGAATTAAAAAAAAATAAATAAAAGATAAGTTAAATTTTCTACAGGACTTGACAGTATAGCAGGCCTATCAATAAGAAAAAAGGACCCACATGATAAATCGCGCACCCCAAGCTTTAATAACTTTGTTTGCGCAAGCGATCCTAATATACAGAAATTACAAAAAATTTCGAAAAAATAAAGTCAGGGCAAGATTTAAACGCTAAAGTCCCAAGACTAAAGGTTTAAACAACCTTTATCTCAGCTGAAATAAGTTAAAGAACTGTCTGGTGCATTTATGTTACTCGCTTTTAATCTACTTTTTACGCAACACTTGTTTAGTTTCAAATAAATACACAGTACAAAACAAACAAATAAAAAATTAAATAAAGTGGTTTGCAACTTCAACTTTTTTTCTTGAAATCGTCAACATATTAACAAGTATAACTAAAAATATGTTCTTAAAAAAGTTTAAATGGGCAGGAGGCGGTCCATTAGGTTGTTTTTTTTCTCTTCTTTGTATTCAGATATCGTTTTCTTTCCTGTATCGCTGTGCCAATGAAGCCAATAATAGTATTCCTAACTAAGAGGTCTAGTAACAAAGTAGCTACATAGAATGGATAAATTAAAAGCCATAGTTTGAAATCTTCATATTACTCGCTGTGAGTGAAGGTGGCATGCGCGAAGTAGGCTTAAAGTTATAACAAGGGAACGATGTTTTGTAGTGTTGCGACTAGCGTAAGTTGGAGTCTGCTTTTGATTAGTAAAGAATGTTCTATCTAAATCTATATAAAAACAAATTATTAGAAAAACAAATTCAGAGTAACAAGTTTGAAAATGAAGATCACTCAGCTAGCTAATATTTTTGTAGAACTGGGGGAGCAATTAATGGCTCAGCTATTATCTCATTTCTTAGAATTTGGCGCGCCTTTGTGCACGCGAGAGTGATTGCTCGTCCCTTATTGATAGGCCTGGTATAGAGTTGACCATCTGATATTTGAAAGAGCTTATTCTTATTCCACAGGTTAACCAAGAATCACTTATTACCAAATAAGAAAGTTACTTTGGCATATGTCCACTTTGAATTCAAACCTTTCTCTTCTGCTTCATTCTTCCACTCTTCTAACCACATAACGAACAGTGGATTTGGGCATATTTGCTTTCGAGACCTTTTCGGTGGCATTGTTACCCATGTACTATCCTATAACACAAACCAAATTATATCACTACCGCTTGCCTAGTTAAAGTTTTATTTAGTTTTCCAACAGATTTTAAAATAGAGTGTAAGGATATTCTTGAAAAAAGTATAAAGTTGTCATTATCTTTAGCGCAAAAAACATGTTGAACATGATTGGCTAAGAGGAGAAGGGAAACACGTAAAATAGGACTGTGTGGTAAGAGAAAAAACCAACACTCAAAATTATAATTATATAAGAGCATTAACGTCTAAAGGCTAAAAAAAAAATGGCTCATAATATTAGAACTGGAAAAAATTATGCCATCTTTTACTGTGCTTTGACACAACTAGAATGTACTGCATAGCCAAGTCTAAATTTGAAAGTGGATAGGATATTGATCTGTTTTCTGGAAAAAATACTCAAACATTTGATGTGACAAACTCTTGTGGAAGGACGCTAAAATGATGTTGTTCTTTACATTTCATAAAGATTTGAATTCAAATAGAATAATGTCAAAGCTTCTGGATGTCAAAGTAGAAAAAAACAAGTAGAAATCTTCTCTATTTTATAGAAATCTTTAATAATTTTTGTGAATACTTTTGTGAATCATTCTTATTGTGATAGATTTACTAGCCTGAACCTACCTCAAAAGAGGAAGAGAAAAAAACAGCAATAAAATGAAAAAAAAAAGAGAACATTTTAGCATATCCGATTTAATTTAGCACCAGAGTTATTACATTTTTTTTAAATTAAAGATATAAATGTAAATATTTCACAGCATACATTGCAACCTTTTAAGTCATAATCATAGTCATACCCTTCACACTCTACACCTACAAACAGAGCACTGAAGGGATGTCACCAGACAATAACAATAAAAGTTTGCTCGATTTGATTGAAAAAAAGAGTATATGAAGGATTACAAATCATAACAAAACAAGTAAAATTTTGTCTTGATAACCAATGAATAACTTGACAATAAAATACTTATTTTTAGAGACCAATTGAATCAAAACCCAAAGTTAACACTTTACGATTTTTATACTTTAGTCTAATTGATCACTTCACTTAGGGGTTAAATATTAAAAGATTCAGCCATCTACCAGGAAGTCCTTCAAATTCAAACTCAAGCCTACTGTAAATTTTACTTTTTGGCTGTTTACATAGGAACGGCCAAACGTCAATAGTATATCCCACATTGTATACCGTTTAAGTACATCTATTTTGAAATGCATTATCCTCTTGCTGTGCAGTAGTTTTCACAAAGAGTAAGTATAAAATCTGAAATCTGAACTACTAAAACAGAATATTATCACTGAAAGAAACAAAAAGTTCTCATAACATAGAATCAATTTTTTTTTCATATATAACTGTAAAACAACTGACTAGTCAATTTAAAGTAACCAATATATATATATACACAGTTAATATTGGGCAATAAATTAAAGTTGATCGGAATATAAAAAAATGAGAAATATGAATCACTCTAACATTTCTCCATCTGTAACCAAAATATCTTCCAAACTTTGTAGCTGTCCTTCATACTCCTTTATAGTGTCCTTCAGGTTGCATTTACTTTGTAAAAGCTTTATGGTGGACTGATATTTCTCTGTTTTTCTTTCCAACTCTTCTTTTAAACGCATGTACTCAGTGTTAACCTTTTCTTTCTGCTCTGACACATACTTAACTTTTAGAGAATAAGCAACAGCCTTTGGATTTACTTCTGAATTGTCTGACATTCTACAAAGGATTTGGTTATTATTACACTGCTCTTCTAAATTATCAAGCTCTTTAATCTTTGACAAAACATCATGCTGTAGAATAATATCGCCAAGTTTAGTAGACATTTCCTTGTTTAAATTCTTCTCCATTTCATTGGCAGTTTCCATAAACTTGTCTTTGTCCAATTTGTACACTGGCTTAAATGACGTTGCTAAAGCATTTGCAAATCGCTGTTCGTTAAATAAGGACTGAATATACTCTTGTGTTGCTTTTTTTAATGCTTCAAATCTTTGTGATGTGTAATTCTCCTCACTCTTTGTTGAGCTTTCCTCCATGGTAAGTTACAATTTAACTAAAAAAAAATAGTTAAGATACATATAATACATCAATCTGTGCATGTAATTAACATAGTATGCAGAGAGTGCTAAACCTCCTTCACTCATTTGTCACACAATGTCAATCAAAATTAGGAGATGAAGAATTGGCAATATAAAAATTCATGCTTGAACAGGAATATTAATTGCATCTGAGACTTTTAAAAGGAACCTGAGGTTACAGATGATGTTAAAATTATGGTGTAGAGCTTACAAAATTGTTAAACAACTTTTTTGAAATTTTAATCAGAATTTCGTAAGTATATTCTTGTCTGGTGGAAATGAAAACTTGGACCGAGCAGGATTTGAACCAGCGACCTTTGGGTTAGCGCCCCATTGCTCTGCCAACTGAGCTATCGGTCTGATAGTGAAGCGAGTTTGCATATACATATATACATATATACAAGGGTTACAGCAACAAAACAGAAAAAAACAAATTTGTTATTAATAATGATATTAAATGCCATCATGGAATTTTGTTGCCTCGTATTAGCTTGACTGCCTTAAAATAGCTGTAACTTTGTGTGTTGTCAGTAATTGAAGTACTGTGAACTTCAATTTGGTAATTGTTTGGATAAAGTTAAAAGAGTGAAGTGAAGCAGGAAGATCTTGACCGTTTAGAAAGGAATGATATGAGAATGGTTAGGTGGATGTGTAACGCCAGTCTGAGAGACAGAAAGAGTTCAGATGAGCTAAGAAGCAGGCTAAGTATCCGTAGAATTAAAGATGTTATCCAGATAAGAAGATTGAATTGGCTGGGGCACTTGGAAAGAATGGAGGAGGATAATTGGGTAAGAAAGTGTAGAGACTTGATAGTTCCTGGGGCAAAGCCCAGAGGCAGACCGAGAAAGACTTGGCAGGAGGTTATAAGGACAGAATTGATACAGAGGAAGTTGAGTTTAGATCTAACACAGTCTAGATCAGATTGGAAGAGGGTCATTAATATACCCCGTCCAACCCATGCTAGCATGGAAAACGGACGTTAAGCCGAGAATGATGATGAGTACCAAAATAAAAAATCTGCCATGGTGCACCTATATAATTTAAAAGCTGCATAAGGAGCCTGTAATCTTTGTAACATGCTTACTTAGAAACATTTGGTGAAAAACATTTTCACTGCAGTTATATAATTTGTGTGGTCATTTCTTCAAAAACACCAAATGGGCTAATTAGAGGCAGTTGTATTTTTCCATAATTTTGATGCTGAACTCAATTGGTCATTTTTGTTGAAAATGATCAGAAAATTTTAAGCATGTTAACCCGGATCTGAGAATATGATGCTAATTTGTGTAGCTAAAGTAAAAAATAAGGTATATATATTGAAAATCTTCTTTTTTTCTGTAGGTAGCTAAGTTCATGGACGATTTTCATCCTGATGCGTGTTGTTTATAGTCCCCAGACCCTCTTATGCAAATCGACAGGCAAAAAAATGCAGACGATATAGTCGTGGACCAGTCCATTCCAAATTTATTTTTTCAGGTAGAGGCTTTTTTTGATCTTGAAATTAAAATATAGCTTGCATGTAGTTGAATTTAGATCATATATCAGTGAAAAGATGCTAGAAGCCACAGTACCAAAGTTTTTAATCATATTTTGACTTTCTTCACCTAGGTCTGCATTTTTTTGCCTGTCGATTTTCTGATTTTTTCTGCACATGCGCAAGAATCTTGTAAAAACGTAAACATTGAAACTTATCTAAACTACTAGCCAGCTAAGTTTCATATCCAGATTTGTAAAACTTAAATTCAACATGACTGGCCGGAATTTACACATGGTACTGTTCTGCCCAATCTTAAGACACTGCCTAATCTTTGGACATAAAATCACAAGATTGGGCAGGAGATCATGTTAGGCCCATCTTCTCAGACACCTTTTAGATTTTAAAGAAGAGATGTGCCACACAAGCTCTGTTGTTTGCAAGACCCAACAAACATTCTCAGGCACATTAAAAAGTCATATTTGGGGCATGTACACAAAAAACGAATTTGCCAGTACTGTTGAATTGCCAGGCCAGTTTTTGGACACAGTAAAAATCGTATATAGCTAGTTAGCAAGCTGTAGCTAGCAAGCACGTATTATACATTTAGCATTTTTTTACAGTTTGTAGTAGCCAAATTTTAAAAATAAAATGTTTATATATGAAGAATCAGATAAATCGTATTGAAGCATATTATTAGTTAGCTAGTTGGTAACTTCATTGGATGAGAAGTTTAGCTAGCTATAGCCAGCTAATATGGTTAAATAGTTTACATGGTATAATTTTTTGGCCTTTTGATTTGCCAAGAAAAATTTCAATACACCTTTACGATAATTCAATTGTACATGCGTTCCTACGGCTCTCCATCGTTTTACAATATCGGAAGAAAGGAGGTAAAAAACATGTTTTTATAAGAGTTTGTTAGAGACGAAAGCGTGTTTTCTACAGTTTTTTAACTTCCTTCGTATCAATTTCTTTCAAATTTTCAGGAACTTATGTGCTTTTCATTAAAAACAAAACGTGGCAAGAAAAGTTATCACGAAAGAACGTGTTTTCTCCTTAATAAACTCTTACAAAAGTGTGATGTTTACCTCCTCTGATCATAAAATGGGCTGCGATGGAGTGTTGTTTTCGCGAATTATCGTAATGGTGTATTTAAAGTTCCATTTAAGAGGCAAGAGTACAGTCTAAAATTTTCATTGTTCTCTTTGTCTGCCACAATTGTTCTAAGATTGGACATGTACGTCCATAGATAGGGCTGTCCAGTCTAAAGACTGGCCATTCATTTGTCACTGTCAGAAGATTGGCCTGGCCGGTCTTAAGACGGGGCGCGTTCCCAAGATTGGGCAGAACACAATACCACTCACCACTTTCGGGTTGAGGGAAAACACAGACTTTTCACAGTCAAACTCTCACAGAAGAAGCTTTGATTAAACAAGAAATAAAAGTATCTGAATTAAGTTAAAGCTAAATAGCAAACACTCACAAAACTAAGAAAAACTAAGAAAAACAAAGCTTTTGATGACCTCACAAGCGGATTATCGCCAACATCGCCATTTTTCGAACTCTCCCGCGTGGAATGTACGACTATCGCCTGCCGGCAAAACCTTGCAAAAAATATAAAATGGTAGACGAAGTAATGGTAGACCAGCAGCGTAGCCAACCAGCCAGTCAGACCAGACAGGCTGCTGGTTGGTTGGTGTTAGGCTGATTGATATCATGTTCGGCAAGCCAAACTTTTTCTTTCTTTAAAGACTCACATTCTTATTCTGATATTTGTAGTCAACATTTTTATATTTGCCAATGTTCTATCAATTTATAAACGGTTTAGGAGTAAGATAAAACTGAATGGAATTTTAAGGGCTGTTGATAAAAGACTTTAGGGTCCAATTCTTGCGGTCGGAATGTTCTCATTCGTTGCTCTCCGATGAGGGTACAACTGGACTTTTCACGGTCAAACCTTCACAGTAGAAATCTTAATTAAAAACAGAATTTACAAGCAAAACGGCGTTAAAATGTCGCAAAATGGCAAAGATTAAGCAATAACTAAAACATATTAAAAATTTGACTAAAAAAAAAAACAATTCCTTGAAAAATCCAGTATATATTGTAATTATGAAGGTTTCACTACAAAAACATTATGATCACTGCATTTGTCTATCATTTCATAATGGCTGCTTAATCTGAATACTGGCCCGTGATTGGTTCAACCAGTATTATGACGCGAACCTGACCGCAAGAATCCACCCCAATCACCACACCTTTCTAACAGTTCAGGAGGGATATAATGCATCAATTTTATACGCATTACTTGCATCTTGTTAGTTGCGGTACCATTTTGCGTGATATAATTTCAAACATATAATAATCATAACAAAGGAGGGCGTTAAGACAATAATAATCTGTATTGTTTTTCACTTGTATTATAACTATTTTTAAGTTTGTATAGCAATTTACTTTGTTTAAAGTTCTGATAATTTTTTCATATGATAAAAAACTTAGTTTAAAGGTAGTGACTGCTTGAAAATTATAATGGCTGTACTAACTCATATTCGTACACTGACAAAGAAAACTGCTACCTTTCCCATCAATCTTTGATAAAAACAAACATAAACAAAACTTTATTTCTCGTGGCCATGTCGAAGCACAGCTTTGTTCGTTCTGAATGTTTGCGCGGTTAGAGACTGGGTAAAAAATTTAATATGCGTAATTATGCGTTTGACGTCAGTGGTCATATACCACTTTCGGTACTGAGAACAAGAAAAAGCATAAACCCCCTGAAGTAACGCTGAGATCTCTTTATCATTTTATTCCTTGTGGAATACATATGTAGATTGCATTCTAGTCGTTCGATACATTCTTCAAACTTTTTTCAAAACAATTTTTCAATGAAAATGGCGACTAAAAGCAATAAAGTTAATGTTATTGACTTTCAATATGAACCCGTTAGAGCGAGTGGCTCGGAAACCCAGCCCAGTTTTAATGATTCGGTACAGGTGTACGTCGTTTCATACCCTCTTGTATTGTGAATAGAATACGTCAAGAGTACCCTAATTCCCAACGGAAGTTCCCGAGGTGGATTGTTCTTGGAGAGGAGACGAGGAAAACTAATGAAATGTATTTATAATAACTCTACGGGTTTCATATAAATTACAATTTAATTATTTTGTATTTCAAGGAGTTCTCAATGATTTTATCCCTGTCAGGTAGCTCTGTCGGCGCAATTTTTTGTCGCACATTGACGTTTTCCCCTTTTTTATGCACTATAGCTTTCTTTTCACTTGCCGCATGTACAATGACCTACTTAATGATATATCTTAGATATTCAAACTCCTTCTCATTTTTAATGGGCTTCGCCACAAACCTCTTCGTCGGTTTCGAATAACACACTGACCGGGTCAGTAATATAGCGGCGGGTGGAAAATTTTTAGGGTCACCGTTACAAAACTTTTTTTTGTCTTTCTGCCAGATGCAGGAAACCCAGCCTTAAACGAAACCCCCCAAAAATGAATTTTGTAAAACGTATCAACCACGAGTGCAAAGTTGAAACAACGTTGAACGCGATGATGTGTTGGCAGATTTGCTATATGTTTTTGGCATTAATTATATTTCTAGACATTTTTGATTTCTCTTTCCCCTTCTAAAACTTTATTCAATATGTTTTTTCTTTGGTATTACATCACGAGAACATTCGTCCAAAAGCTGTATTAAGGTACAGGACACCTAACCTCTCCCATGTTCTGGTTATATATAACTTGCATGGGTGCGCACTCTTCTCGCAGTATTCTCTGTGACGATGAAGGTCGGACTGACTTGTGGCATGGTTCCAAATGGTCTCCTGTCTTTCGTTCGAGTCTCAGTGTAATGCACCAGCCGAGCATAAGAGTGTCAGCATGAAGGAAAGGGGCCGAGTTTAATGTTCTCTATACCTTACGTTCTTCGTAATACCACCGACCGTTTTTGATCGCGGGCTTCATCAGCTTTGTGTTTTTGGTGGCGCTTATTTACATTCTTTTAAAATTCTTTTAAGTCCAGCAGCCCCATGCTTTCCGTAATTTATCATCTTTAGGAAAGGAAAAGAAACTTCTTTCTTTTTCACGCTGACTTTTATTACTGCAGCGATACGCAGCACACGAGGCCACGATTCTTCCAAAAACCCAAAGATTTTAGCGCACATCTTATCGGGATATAAAACTTAGGGCCCTGTTTTCACGCAAATATTTTCAAACACTTATTTCATATTTAAAACTTGGGCTGACATGACAGTTGTACCTAATTAGTATAATATTAAAACATTTTAAATACTTTTTGTCAATAAAAAAATCCAAAAATGTATTTGGTTGCACGATATAACAGTAATTTCACTTCCGTATATTTTTTCTTTCTTTTTACATAATTTTCCCAATGTGTACAAGGCCCTTAATTTTTTCAAAGTTTCGAAAAGAAGAAAAAAAGTAATAAATTATTCATTTGAATCTCACCCTCCTGGTGGCGGGGGTAAAACTCACATTTGTTTTTTTGATAAATTCATTCATTTCCTTGAGACCTATTGGTCTTGTGTTTTGATGGAATATGACCACTGACGTAAATGGAAAACATATTACAAAAGCCTCGTTTTCGTGCACGGCGTTGATTTCAAAATGGAGAATGTGATCGGAAGCATGGAGGGGAAGCTTCGAAAATCAGAAAAACAACATTACAGCTTGGAAGTTTTATTCTTCAACTTTTAAGTTGAAATTCGTAAATAGTAAGACTTGATCTCTCAGTTAACTGAATACTTAATTTAAGCAGTCACTACCTTTAATTCTTTTGTTTCTGGTTTCGTATAATTATGCGCAATTACACCTGTACTTTTGAAGCTCGTTTCAAGATCGTATAGCAATTTACTTTGTTTAAAGTTCGTATCATTTTCATCCTATGATAAAAAAAAAGGTTTAAATTTGTATCATGTTCAGGGAATTCCATGAGACGCGTGCGATCGCACGCGCACGCACCCACACACGCGCAACAGCTATTCAGGCGTGTGATTCATCGCACACGCTAATTACGCTCTTTACTCGCGTAAAACAGTCCTGGTCTTTTGAGGTTAGCGATCGCGCCCCCGCACCTCCGCATGCTCCTGCAACAATGGAGCAGCGTTTTCAATCACGCACCAAAAACACTTTATTCACTTCAATAATGCACACCTGAAATGTCTTTTGTATAAAGTAATTATTTACTATAATAATAATCAAAGAAAAAAATGACTTAAAGTTCGGAATTTGAATGAAAAACATGCGCGTTTAAAAATGAATTATTTTTAGAAATTGAATACGTTGCATTGCGTAATAACACCTGTTGTTCTTTTCGAATGTTACTGGCTTTTTATGTTTCGAGATGAATTCATTAGGTTAGGGCATCATTAGGTTGTATATCGCAGAAGTCGCCGGTGGCATGCTTTGAAAATGCTTGTCACTGGCACAGCTTAACATGAAGGAAAACTGTACAGGAGACTCAATTGTTAGAGTCTTCGCAGAACATCTCTTCTCACAAAACCGAGGGCAGGGCTGACTTATTGCCTGCTGTGTCGTGTGGGAGACAGAACTTCTGGACTTCTTTTTAATACGATATACAATTTTTTCGATTATTATTACTAAACATATTTGATTTCTCTTTCCCCTTTTAAAAAGATATTTTAAACTTTATTCAACATGTTTTTTCTCTCTCTTTTTCTCTCTCTTTTCTCTCGTCCGAAAGCTGTATTAAGGTACAGGACACCTAACCTCTCCCATGTTCTGGTTATATTTAACTTGCATGGGTGCGCACTCTTCTCGCAGTATTCTCTGTGACGATGAAGGTCGGACTGACTTGTGGCATGGTTCCAAATGGTCTTCCGTCTTTCGTTCGAGTCTCAGTGTAATGCACCAGCCGAGCATAAGAGTGTCAGCATGAAGGAAAGGGGCCGACTTTAATGTTCTCTATACCTTACGTTCTTCATAATAACACCGACCGTTTTTGATCGTGACATCCATTCAAATTTCACAACAAAATTACGTCGGCAATTTTTTTGCCGACGCAACTACGGTATCTTCATATTTTACGTCGGCAATTACGTCGGCAGTACCGTATGCTGACGCTAATTTTAAGCGCTTCATACGAAGTTTTGATACAAATTATACGAATTACGTACGGAAATTTTGAGACGGTCGGAAAAAACACACGCGCAAATTTTCTAAAATAGATTTACGCGTGCGATGTGTAGCACGCGTGTTGTTTTCTTCGTGGAATTCCCTGATGTTTTAAAAAAGTTTGTATGAACTTCTTTTATATTTTTTATTTTAAACGAAGCACTTCGTATGACATTCGTTTAACGAAACAAAGAACTTCGTAACATTTGTATAATGATACGAAAAAAACATACAAACATTTTGAGACGATCCCTTACTACGATATATTTTAATCTTTTATAGTTGTCTTTTGGAAAATTAAAGGAAAAGATAAAAAAATCTTGGATAATAACGAAATAATATTTAGAGCAATTATTTTCATTATCCAACCTTAGCATTGTTGGTGTTGTAATGTTAAATATCGTTAGTAACTGCTGTTTAACTTTCGCAATTTAATTTACATTAAATATTGTTTGTTCCACCATTTTAATTAATGACTTCACTCCCGATTTTTTGTAAATATATGTGAATTTCAGACCGTGAACTTTGATGGAACTTGCGCTTTGTATGTTGTCCACGCCAAAGCAGTAGTGTGTGTGGTGGGGGTTAAGGAATTTTGTTCCTTTTTTGGCATCTTGCACGGCACGTGCGGAATTATTGAGTTGTGCAATTAATCGTGGCCACTAATGATGTTAAGGAAATTTGGGCATTGGAATATCTCAAACAAGATTTTGTCACGTTCGTGTCAGTGAATAAAAACGTATTTGTTTAAAATTCGGTAATCAATGCAAGCTCTGTTTAAATGCAGCTTTTGTTTAATATTATAAACAAATTCTCAAGACCCTTGGCACTCTAGCCGTCATTTTAAAGCAAAGCGCAACAATGTTAGTGGGCATGATTGTGGGGAGACAGTGAGCATGTATATAATATTTTTTGTTGTTCTAGTTTGTCTGACTGCAGCCCTTAAAATTAGAATTTTTTTACGTCGGCAATAAAACTGCCGACGTGAGATACATTTCAACTGATTTGCGTCGGCATTGCGTCGGCAATTTTTTTTTTATAGTAAATTTTTCGGCTGCCAAAAACTTTCGTCATTCACCTTGTATTGGGGCTAGACCTCACATAAATTCGATGTATTGATCTCCTAAGACGATGACAAATGGAAACGGAGTACAAGTCCCATTGACCTACCTTCCCGATGGTGTACTTCGTTAAGTTAATAGTTCACTGCTAACTGGCATTCTATGTTTCGAGATGAACTCATTAGGAAGTACGCTGTGCACGTGCTATTTACGAACTGAAGGTCAGGGCATCAATAAGTTGTATATCGCAGAAGTCGCCGGTGACATGCTTCGAAAATGCTTGTCACCGGCACAGTTCATCATGAAGCAGAACTGTACAGGAGACTCAATTTATAGAGTCTTCACAGAACATCTCTCCTCACAAAACCGAGGGCAGGGCTGACTTATTGCCTGCTGTGTCTTGTGGGAGAGAGAACTTCCGGACTTCTTTGTAATACGATATACAATTTTTTTATTATTATTGCGAATCGAATGGCACCACGGTATTTCTGTAACTTGAATAATTTTAGCGATAATGACCTAACTTACTGATTTCGTTGATGTTGAAAACGATTTTTTTTTTTTTTAAATTTCACAACAAAATTACGTCGGCAATTTTTTTGCCGATGCAACTATGGTATTTTCGTATTTTACGTCGGCAATTACGTCGGCAGTGCCGAATGCCGACGCTAATTTTAAGGGCTGGACTGGCTGTGGGGAGACAGCGACATATGATATTTTTGTCATTGTAGTTTGTCTGATTGACTGTAGGGGAAAAGCGAGCATATAAATTTTTTTCGTTCTAGTCTGAAAATGGCTCTGACGAGGAATTTCATACATTCTCCTCACCTTGTCTGTATGTCACTTGCTATATATTAAGGGTTCCCCTATAGCAAGTGAGGTACAGCTAATCGTTTTTTATTTCTTCTGTTTATTTGAAAAAAATAACATTTATTTTATTAATTTTATGCTGTTTAGTTTTTCTTAATGTTTTTACGAGTTTTAAATCATTAAGTATTCACAAGTTGCATATTTTATTCATTTCTTTTGAATGACTCTCTTCATTGATTATTTCCTTGTATAACAGCTAATAAGGAAAACAGATGTAAAACCTCACAGTTAGAGAGGAGTTAACCTTACTCGATCAACATTTCATTATATTGCTTCTTTTGTGAACAAAAATATATATATACACAAAACTCATTTTTTTAAATAAAATTTGCGATTACATGCCTCTCACAAAATAGTCTTCAACAGAACTCCGAAAAAAGGTGGCACGACTAGACAGTTGTTAAGATATTCTTGAAAGAAGATAATGAATTGCATAAGCAGGAGATGCTCACCTAACTAGGCTTATTATTCTTATTTGTCATGATAATCTAATTTGCAGTTGTCCTTGACTGTTACAGGTTTCTTTCATTATTGAAGGGGGACTCACACAAGGGATCTTTTGGTGCTTTTTGCATTTACAATAAAGGTTTTTGAATCCAAATGCTTTTTGTTTGAGCTAGTGAAAACAGATACACATTGCAAGAAAAATTAATATTTGTTTATAACTCGGACATCCACATTAGCTTTTTCAAAAATATTACAAAGAGAGTACCTAATTTTTCATACTCATTGGCAAGCATCCCAACAATTACAAAACAGGGAAAGTCTGATTAGATGCAAGACACAAATTTATTTGCATGAAAATAATGATAACTAGAAATAGCTATAAATTTTGGCAAAGAATTAACTAATTGCTTATACAATCAAATAATTAGTTTTTCTTTTTCAATGTATCATATTCTGGATGTTGACATGACGTTTACAATTTTTGTGTAATGTGCAGCTCCATACTTCTTTTTTGCAACCATAAATTCTAAAGACTACAGTTTGTTTTAATCTTCTTTAATTTTTTAACTTGAAAAATCTTTTTAATGATGTTTTTTATTACAATTACAGAAATAATAATAACAAAAAAACAGCAACAATGCAATCATTGGGACAACAGGTATCCACTGTGTTATATATGATCGAAACGTGCTTAAAAACTAAGCATATATACATATTTTTTTTAAAAATATATATTGTTTATTTAGCGATTTGGTGTCAACACAGTGCAACATATGCCTCAGCCTGCTCAACTATCATCAAATGACAGAGAAAGAGTGTATCAATGGATTTTAGAACTAGCAAGTCCAGAAACGAGAGAACATGCATTATTAGAATTAAGGTATATTTAATAAGTACGACACCAAAGTTGATTAATTTTTCATTTATTTTATCTTCATACTATTTTACTCTCTAGCAAGAAACGAGAAGTGGTTTCTGATTTAGCTCCAATGCTGTGGCATTCATTTGGTAAGATATAATATTATTTAAAAAGAACTATTGAAATACCATGCTTACATTTTCTAGACATTTTCTGGAGAATTACACGAGTCTTTTTGTACCTACGCACTGTCTTTTGTTTTTCGAAAAAGTAGGCGTAGAAAAACATTTGCTAATGTGGACTAAGCCAATTATATGCTCGGGCTTGTGGTGTGAAAGCTCAGAAATTGCAGGACATCATGAGTTGTATTTTTCTTATTGTTTTTGTTCAGGTACAATTGCAGCATTGTTGCAAGAGATTGTTAACATATATCCAATGGTTAATCCACCAAACTTAACAGTATGTTGTTTGACATATATGTCGTGATATCAATGTTTTGCGTTTTAAAAACATATCTCAAGTCACTTGTACTATTGTATCCCACTATACAACTCTTCGACTCAATTCTCCTCTCTTAACTCTCAAACCCTTCTCATAAATTCTTAGCATTTAAAATAATTTCCTATATACCCAAATGTTATTTCAAAAACTAATAGTAAATTATTTTTTCTAGGCGCATCAATCGAACAGAGTTTGCAATGCACTTGCTTTGCTTCAGTGCGTTGCTTCTCATCAAGAGACACGATCGCCATTTTTGCAAGGTAATTCCCAGCAGCAGTCATGTTAAGGAAAGAATTCTTTGAAAACTATCAATGTTGCTAAATGGGACATGAATATAGATTTAGCCACACGACACCTCTCCAATTGCCCCCTTCAAAAAATTATCAAAACTTTGGAGCTGGATTAATGCTCAAACAGGTTGAGCAATCAAAAGTTATGGACATCATAAAAACGTAAAATTAAGCTTTAATAAGAGTTTTGTTAATTTTGCTATCTGCAAAATTGTCCTTTTTTTTAAAAAAAAAAATTTTACTTTGTTACTTTGTATTTTATACTAGTAAAAAATATTTATCTAAAAAATAATACTACGTTCTTCTTAGTGCATTGAAAAGCTACGAAAATTACATTAATTTCAAATCAGAAAAATAAAACTCTCATTACTTCTGTTACGATGCACGAAATTTTGGGGGAATTGAGGACATTTTTGTGATAGATCATGAAAATAAGAAAATTCCCTCTTAGAGTTTAACTATCGCACAAAAACTTGTATTGCTAAAAGTGAAGGCATAATTATATGGTGAGAAGGGTAATTGTATGTTATCTGGTGCTAAAAAAAAAGTGTTTTGTACAGCATGTTCTGCGAAGTGTATAAACATTCCAGGATAGGTAATGTTGCAACTCTTCTTTTTACTTTTTTTATTTTAGCACAAATCCCTTTGTTTTTGTACCCGTTTCTTCACACAACCAGTAAAACAAGACCTTTTGAATATTTGAGACTGACTAGTCTTGGAGTTGTTGGTGCTCTAGTGAAGGTGAGTAAAAAAGTTAGAAAGATTCCACCGTTCTATTGGTCATTGTTTATTTTCACACACTTAATTATGCTTATCCTCAATCTTCTTGCTTCTTTAGAAACTGTTTTTTGCTACCCTTTTTTGACGATATTTCGAAAGAAAAAAAACTCTTAAAAAGGTTCTGATACAGATTTAATGAAGTTTTTGTTTCGGTGATCCCTAAACCTCCATACCATGCATCTATTTTTAGACTGATGATCAAGAGGTCATCACCTTTTTATTGTCAACGGAAATTATCCCTCTGTGCCTACGAATCATGGAGTCAGGAAGTGAACTTTCAAAAACCGTAAGTTTCTTCTGACACATTGTGTGTCGTACGTCAATAGAATGTCATCGAAGCGATTGTCACTTTCGTGTCCCTTGTAACGTAGGGTTTCTGTTAGAAATTTATTTAAGGCGCGAGGAAAGAAAAAAAAACAGATCAAAATTAGGTGGAGCTCACTACGTATCTGTTATTCAGAATACATCATGCCTTCATCTCTGGTATGTAACCTGCTACCATTCTTTCTCTAAATTACTATGGAAGGGTAAATTATTCTCACCAAAAAAAAATATGTTACCTAAGGAATAAGTGTGATATTTTTGCACGACTGCTACTTACTCTAAGAAATTACTTTCAAGTTAAGTTTTTCATGTTTGTATCTGTGTAATGGAAGAATAATGAAATAATTAGACAATGAAAGTTGCATGTTCTGTTAACATAACTTAAGGAATCGTCAAGAAGGTTGTGTTTGTAATTTAAACCCCAGTTTAGAAACAACTTGTAGTACAGCACCGATCTTGATCAAGATACAATCTTCCATTCGGGAAATACCCTAATTGTGAGATAATGCTGTATTCTTATGTAGAAATTTGTCTCCCTATTGCAATACAACAAAATTCGGATGGGGCTCTGTATTTTTATTTTTTTTTCGCAAATGAACCATTTTAATGTTTTGCGAAGAATTTTAATTTACTTAAGAATTTTAATTTACTTTAGACCTATATTTATTGACATAACGTAGCCTTTTGTTGAACTTGCCCATACTGCAGAAGCTGACATCTATTTTTATGAATTACACAAAAGGAAATTTTCCGAGAAAAACTAAAGAAGAAAAAAACAAAAAACCTTTGTTTTTCCAACATTTTCGCAAAGTTAATTTTAGCTAAAAAGTCATTTCTAGTCATTTCGCAAAGATTCATTTTCGCGAATTGATTACTTGTGAAACAAAACGACATATGTTATTAATATATGCTTTTCTAATTACAGGTTGCCACGTTTATTTTACAGAAGATCCTACTGGATGATACTGGCTTGTCTTATATTTGTCAAACTTATGAAAGATTCTCGCATGTAGCTATGATATTGGTGAGGTTGTCTTTGTATGTTTATGAGTAGTTTTTCTGTCATTTGTGTATGTTTTTAACCTGGAAGTTATTGAGATCTTTCATAACTTTTATTTATTTTTATTTTTGTTTTTTTATTTATTTATCCAATAATTATATTACAGTTGAACTCATGTAAATCGACCTCCCATAAATCGACCAAATTCTTCGGTCCCTTCAGAATGAAACCCTTACAACAAAACTCCTTTAATTCGACAACTCATGTAATTCGACCAAATCGTGAGACCCCCTGAAGAGTCGAATTACATGAGTTCAACTGTATATATAAACATTTTTATATTATATATAACACATTTTGTTATCATTTTCTGTAGGGGAAAATGGTACTCGCACTTTCAAAAGAACCTTCGCCTCGATTACTCAAACATGTTGTTCGATGTTACCTACGTTTGTCCGATAACCCAAGGTAGATATTTTTATGTTACCAGTCGTTGCGTCGTGTAAAAAAACCCTGAGAATTCGTCAAACAGGCAGTCTTATAAATGAAATAAGCAGTTTAACTACTACTTATGTACGAAGTTCTTTGCGAGGTTTTACACCAGGCGAATAGATCTGAGCTGTGTAAAAGATCTGAGCTATGTGATGTTATAAACTTACTGATTTATGAATAAATGGTTTCTTAGAGCTCGTGAAGCGCTACGACAATGTCTTCCGGAATATTTAAAGGACAACACGTTCGCGAATTGCTTAAAAGACGATACCTCCACGAAACGCTGGCTAGCACAGCTTATGAAAAATTTACAGGATGTACCAACACCGTCTATGGCTGATCCTAGAGGTATCCCGTTGCCTCCGTAATTATGGGAAACAATGAGAACCGATAAAATCTAAAGTAGTAAAGATGACAGAGTCCAGTTCCTGATGAATTATCGAGAAAATTTTGTCTTTTTTAACCAGACGTTTAAAACATTTTATGAATGAATTAGTTGAAATAAATTTATTAAAGTTTTTTATAGAACAAGAGTTTTTAGTGTTAATTTTAACGGTTGTGCTATAGGGTGCGGTCTGATAACGTGGACTTTTATTCCCTCCACACACTAGCCTAAATCCAAATTTGTATCCACAGTACCATTTTTTACGTTGTTTAAGCAAAAGTTGTGTTCATAGATCCTCTTCGTCAGGAGGGGTCCCTTCAATATGCTTTTCTTGACTATTTAATCTCATTCCATTTCGTCTTCAAGAAGATAACAACATTGATGTAATGTAAATGTTAATTCCCCTTCGTGCTTTTTTGAGCCTGAATTTGTCAATAAAAAGGTAAACAAAGCTGTCGAACAGTTGCAAACCTTGTATTATTTTATGTTATTTTAACAAATGAGACAATTTTCTCGTTGTGTTATTTACGACAATATTGTGTTTTTATGTCGTTTGCAGACAACCTGTCTGTTTTTACAATATGCAAACATCTTACTCCCTTCACACATTGCCTTATTCGTACTAATTTTTGCGCAACGGAAAAAATCTAACCGCGCGTAATCGCAATACGATTATTTCGTGCGTAATAATTTCTCGCGTAAGTTAAAATTCTTTGAAAAATAACGAGAAAAAATAGTAAAATTCAGCGTTTTAGCAGCCTCGTTCCCGTCCTATGATATTGTGTCTTCGTTTCGTCAGCGTTTTAGCAGCCTCGTTCCCGTCCTATGATATTGTGACGGAGGTTGGTGTTAAGAAACGTTTGAAGCCTTCCGGCAATTAGAAAAAAATTTTCTTAAAGAAAAGTATATTTTCAACGAAAACGCTTCGCGCATAGTTGGCGCACTAACAAACTTTTTTTCGTGAATGCGCTGAAATTAGTTCGAATAAAGTATTCGTTGTGGCATTCAAAAGGCGTAAGTGAAACTAACGTCTGGACTTTTTTTAATGCGTGGCCATACTGCAACATCCAGAGGCAAACTACCTTAAGTGGATAAAATTTCGCGTAAAAATCAATAAAAATTCGGCCGACCGCGAAATTAAATTTTGAAAAAATTATTTCTTTGAGTTTTTCTAAGGGGTAGAGTAAAACAGACTAAGTTTCAATCATTTTTTATGATAATCTTTCTCTGTTTTCATGATAAGCACGATAAAGGCTAAAAAACAATTTTTAATCAATTTCTATTATATTATCTCCTTGATTAAATGTACTTTTCACATTTCTTGAATGCGTGAAAAATTTTCAATATCTTTACAACGTAGTTCTTCCGGTTGTGGGATGTATTAGCGGAAAATTTGCATCATGGTAAGCTCAGAAAATTAGATAAGGCTTGGCAGTGGATAAAAATTGTCGACATTGATATCAAGACGCCGCTCACAGTCATAAAACCGTTGCATGCAAAGTGGCCGATTGATTTACACAATGAACTAACTTCTGCAAAAGCTTTGAGGGTTGTCACCGGTGGTTGGAGAGCATCTGGAATTGTTGTAAAAGAAGGAAATAGAAATCTGCCTACGTTAGATTCATTCGCTGATAATGATCCTCTTGAAACCAATGTTGAAGACACGCTTTACCGCCAATTTTTTCCCAGAACCCGACATAGACGTCAATGAAATAAAGAAACATAGACTCTGACAGTGAGTTTGAATACGAGGACAAATATGACAAAGGCAGTGAAGAAGATGAGGAATAAAGTTAAACACAAGGTAAGACAGAAATGTTTTTTATAAAGTACATATTAAATAAATAGTTCTCTCCAAATTATGATTAAAATTCGATTTTTTTCAAAATTACCTTTTTTAGCTTGTAAGCGAAATTGTATCCAGTAAGGTAACATGATTAAATGAGCAACAATACCACTGAATGATCCAACCAGCGCTCTACTGGTTGTCTTAAAAATCCTCTTGATTGCCTTTGCAAATCAATTATTGATGATAATCTAACAATCGTTTATAGGAAATACCTTATTATAGTGGAACTTTCCTAAAGCGGGTAGTTTGATTTGCCCCAAATAAAATAAATCTTACAGAGCAACCTCTGCAACCAAAGTGGACAATTTTCTGGTCCCGCGAGAACATTTCGGCTTTAAATTTTGCCTTAATATATTTTAACGGACCTTTTTTATTTATTCACTTTTTTCCTAAATTTTTTTTCTTTGTTTTGCTGCCTTTCAAGATATTTTGCTAATAGTGTTAAAGATTTTTTGGCACGCAGACACAAGAAACCTAGCCAAAATTAAGGTAAATAATCAGGAGCAAAAAAGACATTAAGTCCCCCTGAAATAACGCCACAAACAACAATATACTACGTGACAATATATCATAACTGGATGTAGATGTTTTTGGAAATTGTCACATGTTTTTTCTAGAGAATAATTCTAGTACCATATCTGGTGAACAGTTTATAACAAAGCCGTTTATGGGGAGAATCGGAATCAGAACAACTGTCATTTTACGGCGGACGTATAATCCGGACCAAAAGACGGGGGGGGGGGGGGGGGTTAAAATCAGCACAACATACAGACAGTAGCTAAAAATTGATTTCGTGTGTAGCACGACATCCCAACACGTCATAAAAACTTCTGAGCTTTACGTGAAATTTTGTTAAAAATTGTTTCATAAAATTATAATTTACAACACTTGATGTCTTTTACTTCACTGTATTCAATGGTTCATATAGAACAAGTTTACGCCAATCAGAGCCAGACAGATGATGCGGTGAGTTGAAGACATCCAGCTTACATGACAACACGACATTTTGATCCTCGAGACGCTCTTACTTCACCAGACCCAGATTTTTCGCTTCTGTTTCGTAGATGAGCAGACGCCACATCTTAACCACAAACACTTCGGATTCTTCATCTAATACCTGAATAAACGAGACAAAAACATGCAAAATCGCATCCCCGATGTAGGCAACAAAAATATTGCACAAGGCAACTGCTATACAGAAAGTACACAGAATCTTGCATAGCCTTGGTTGATAAACCACATTCTTCAACTTTAACAACAAACGATCGAAACAAGTCTGCACATGCGCGAAAACACAAAAGCCAGCAAGAATTATTCGTTGAACACATAAAGTACTAGCTATATACATCAACAAATAGCAAAGACACAACTACAACATGCAGTATACTCTAATAAACTCTAGCGAAATATTTCATTATCAATAAATCGCACCAGGCTGTAGTACAGGAAATTACTATTACAAAACAGGGAGCGGGAGGGTGAGTGGGAGGGAGTAATGGGTTTAGGGTTGCAAACACGACCAAATTGTTGAATTCAGAATACACACATTATTCACAATAAAAACGTCATATAGCAGTATAGTTTGAAAAAGGGGATTTCTTAACAGAACATGTGCAAGGCCCGTCAAACCTTCTAATTTGTGCGTCACAAAAACATATCCAATTGTCTTCTCCGCAAAAACCAACAAAACTTTTGGGTATGCTATTTCCTACACGTAGAAATGACAACATTGCGTAGCACTCTCCTTTAGAACGTGTTATAGAATTATAAAAACTTTTGTTTTCGTCTATAAAAAACTCCGCGTAGAAGAGTGCGCATTGGCAATTCATACCTTAATTGCAGCACACGTGAGAAAAAATATATATAAAAAAAAAATACCCCGAGAGAGAAAAAATTACGAAAAATCGAAAATTTTAAACTAGTTTTTGTTTAAGAAAAACGAATACGTGTTTATTCATACGTAACAGCGCCTTCACCAATTCCACCAGAACAACCAACCAACAATAACAAACACGCAAGCTAATACAACAACTTTCCAGTCACCTTCTATAAACCTATGACTAGAAAGCATTCTTTCATACACGAACAAAGGTTATAGTGCCAACGCATGTTTCCATGCTACGCGTTCACGAAACTACATGTTGAAGGTTTGCCGTGACGAGCAGGAAACTTGCGTTGACACGCGGCTAAATTGTACGCAGTGAAAAGAACAGCTCACATACCATAGCGACATCTTCTAGAATGTTCTTCGCGTTGCTTTTACTCAACACCTAAAAATAAATTTGAAGTGGCTACTGCTTCTAATGAAACTTAAGGAAACACTCAAGTGAATAATACCCATACGATTGTTTACTTTTTCCACGATAGGAATTAAATTTTACATGAAAAAAATGAAATATTAAAGGCAGAATTAAACGAGTCCAAAATTTCAACCAATATGATTTCCAAATGTTGTACTAACCGTTGTGCTCGTTTATTAACGCCTTTAGCAAATAATTTCAAAAAGAAACAAAACAATGGAAGTAAATAATGCGTGAAGAATGTGCGACACCATACCTTACTGCATATAAGCGTGAAGAATGTGCGACACCATACCTTACTGCATATAAGCGTGAAGAATGTGCGACACCATACCTTACTGCATATAAGCGTGAAGAATGTGCGACACCATACCTTACTGCATATAAAATCCACCAATGTTTGTTCTTCCTCACCAATATATTCAAATATTTTCTTGTTCACCCAGGGTTTGATTCGCTTCTCGACAAGACTCTATAACCACAAAAATAGTAAATATAACACGGGCAAGAAAGCAGGGAAAAAAATAAACTTAAAATTGCGTCGAAATATTTACCGGATCCACAATATCCCAGCGAAGTGGATATAAAAATAACTCTTCTTTAACCGTGGGTATTTTATCGATAAGATTTTTTATTAGTTTCCGTTTATCTTCCACAGTGGGTTCCTTTTTATCCGTGTCGTCATCTAATCGAGTCAATTTTTTCTTCGGTTCCTCTTGGCTATTCACCTCATCGTCATTCGCATTAAACACGGTTCCAAGTTTGTTTTTATTCGCTACACTGGTATTCATTTTCATTCCGAAGCCGAATTTTTTCGACGGCGCTTCTGCAGATGGGTTCTCGGTGCTGTGCTCACGTTTCAAAATCGCGGGTTTCTGTTCCGGTTTCGGTATTGGCTGCTCGGGACTTGGTTCAGGGCTTGGACTTGACTGCGCTTGAACCGGAGAAGACGCGTCGCTCTAAATAAAACAAACATGGTCAAACGACTTTGGCATAGTTCTCGCTTTCACCATTTCACATACACTGATTTGGGAGATGTAGTACTCCTAGCATTAAATATCTGCACATTTGTAAGTATATTATGCATATTGTGCAGAAATAAAGTACTAACAACTATCTTTATAACGGTGATTTTACTTCTACAATTCTTATTTAAGCATCTTCAAAGTTAGTTAACTTATTTAGTTAACATCTTTGAGTTAGTTAACGTCTTTTGAACGAGTGTGTTTCATCTAATTACAGTTTCAGAACTTTCGCTATGCCAGTTATAACAGGTGCATACCTTCATAAAATTACCGAGAAAACGACGTTTCTGGAGAGATATATTTTACCTGAACTGAAGAGAATGCAGGTCGAAGGTTAGGATTGGTGGCTTGCTCTTTTTCAGGAGACGGAGCTTCATTTTCTTTGTTATCATGTATTTTTGTTGCTGTTGTTGGTACTGGTTCGATGATTTCGCCATTTAATTTTTTTCTTAACACTTCCTCAATCTCTTCCATTTCGCGCTGTTTATCACGTGCATCAGCTTGTATCTCCAACTCACGATCGCGCATTCGACGGGCGAACGCACTTCCTCTGTAGAAAACAAAATTAACTTGTACTGAAGAGATTAGGTAACACAATATTCTCACATATACAGCTGCAATTTTAGAAACTTTACTCGAATGTTTCCGTTTTGTTATTCAATCTGTTAAAAGCATAAAAGGAAATGGTAAAACGTTTTACTTGTAGTATTTCACGTCATCTCTATCATCGTCGTAGTCTTCGAGGAACTCTAGTAGTCTGTGTTTTTCTTCCTCTTCGTCGCTACGCTTCCTCTCTTCTTTCGTGAACTGCTTCTCATAATCACGCGCTTTCTTTCGTTCTCGTGCTTCCCACTCCTTCACTTTCTACAGAACAATATTTTGAAAGTTCAGCAGAATTGCACCAGAAACAAAAAATATAACATATAGTAAAACGAACCTCCATATATAGAATTTCTTTTTCTTTTCTTATGCGATCGAGTCTCCTGCTTTCATAGGCATCATCGTCTGCTTCCACTGTTCTATCTCGAGACCTCGATCTTGATCGCCGTGATCTTATAGGTGTGCCGCGGCGAGCTGCTTCTGAATCGCTTCCTTCCCTTCTCCGTTCCCTCTCTTCACGTTCTTCTCGTTCCCGACGCTTTTTTTCTCTTTCACGCTCGCGTTCTTTTTCTCTCTCCCGTTCGCGTTCCCTCTCGCGTTCGCGTTGTCTGTCTTTTTCGTAATCTCTATCGCGCTCCTTGCTTCTGTCACGATGTCTATCTCTATCTCGTTCTTTCTCGCGATCTTTTTCGCGTTCTTTTTCTCTCTCCCTTTTCTTCTCGTCCTCCTAAAGAAAAAAGGATTATAATCCATGTTTCTGAAAAATATGTACTTCTTATTTACAACTTCCAATTTTACCTTATAGGTTTCTCGAAAACCTCTAATCTCCTTCGCAACAAGATTTTTCGTGTCATCGTTCATGTCTAATCCCTCCAGATTTTCCTATAATAAATAAAACGTTAGCAAGACATTCAAGCGAGCTACTAGTAAAGTAAGAAAAAGCAAACCAACATAAAACACACATTAAGGTTGTTATAATAGGCTTACTGCATTGCCGCTGTGTGTTTTCTTAAAAGTCTGTAATATACCTAAAGCATAAAATATAAGCCCAGCGATTATGGTTGTTCAAATGGAGCAATATTCTAGATACATAATAATGCTCAAGTTCTACCATTTTATGTTCAAGTTCTACCATTTTATGTCCAAGTTCTACCATACCAGTTCATGTTGTACTTTTTCATGTTCAAATTCAACAAGTTATTTATTCCAATTATGTGTTCTTTCAAATTCAAGAAAGCGCGTTCAAATTCAGACGTTAAGTTTGCAAGTTCAAGGGCCCTCTTAACTATTCAAGTTCAAGGTTTTGGCGATTCCATTCAAGCATTTTCGGTTGATAGTATCTGGTCTGTAAATTAAGTGTTTTGATATTCCGCGCGAAAGGCATCCATAATGGCAGATGAAAAGCGAAGACTTTTGAACCTAACTTATTTTGTTTGCTCTTGATATTTTCATGAGTGTAAGATGAGTTATTATGACTTAGATGCATATTTTGAACAGCTGTCAAGTATTGTAGAGGATGTTGAACGAAGGTCTCAGAGTATTGACGAGCTGTTACATTTGGAACAAAGTGTTGACACTGTAATTCAGAGTCTTAATTTGCTTATATTCTCTTCTGCTGAGACCACGCCAATAGACACTTTGCAAGAAATATTGAATAATTTTCGGACTTTTCGACAGATGGTTCAAAGGGACATTTCGGGAAAGGATGACAACGTAGCAATATTTAGAAACGAAGCAATTGACAGTACGTGTAATAAACCTGGGCGCCCAAAGTTAGTAATCCCAGAAGATACTCTTCCTCAATTTCGAGAGCTCTTTTTTACTTGGTCAGAAATTGCTTCCTTACTTATGGTATCTAGCTGGACGTTGCAACGAAGAGTAAATGAGTATGGTATTAAAAAAATTACAGGTTTTTCAAATTTAAACGACGACGAGTTGGATAATCATATAAAAAACTGCCAAAACAGTCACGGAAAGTTCGTGGGACGTTCAATTGTCACATGATATTTGAGATCTTTAGGAATCAGAGTGCAGCAAAATCGTATTAGGAAAAGTCTGGTTCGAGTTGATCCCAAATTATCAAAAATAAGGCATGTCTGGTCAAGAGACGGAAGTATCAAGTTCCCGGACCAAACAGTTTGTGGCATGCACGTCATATGAACATCCTGGCACCTCTCCATCATTCTGGCTAGTATAAAAAATATACTGCCTCGACTGTTGTGATTCATTTTTTTTTTTTACTACTGGTTCAAAATTTTCTTCAATACTATCGTCATCATCATCTCCAATGCCTATCAAGCTACGGTAAGTGGATTTTATTCTTACATATAACTTTCCTTGACCTATCAGACTTTTCAGGTTGACAAAGTCCCATTTAAAGTCTGGGGGAGTGACTGGAGTAGATATCTTGTTTCGATCTCTTTGAACATAGTAAAAATCTCTTTCCTGTATTAAATCATATTTTGTTTTGAACAAGCTACATAATTTTCCCCTGATTTCTTCTGCTGTTTCGTTTGGATTTATGTTAACGTAACCTTTTAAAAGGACTTGATCTTCTAGAAACAAAAACTCATCAACATTGTCTTCCTCCAAAGGATTATCTAACAGCCAGACATAAATGGATTTATCTGGTAGCACTTTCACAGCAGGAGATTTTGATGCCTTGAGTCGCCACGGATGGCCAGTTTGAGATCTGCGTTTGTTATATGATGGTTGCTGTCCCCATACTTTGTGAATTTGTTGTAATGCATCACGACTTGTACTTGCTTGTATTGTGGTTGTTGGTGGTGTTCTGTTGTTTGTTGACAATGCACTTGTCTGGTGCTGGTGTGATCTGGCGTGGCTTGCAGCTGTTCTTATCAGACTTTGTGTTCTTGAATAAATGGAAGAAGGATTGATTCCTCTATGGCTGGCAGCAATTTCTTCTCTTATTTCTTCTCTTATTACTTCTCTAATAGCTTCTCTTCCTCTTTCTGTGTTGTGTTCGTTATCCATTTGCGTTGTTTGTTTGAATGTTTTTTTTTCGTCTGAACTTTCACTTTGTTTAGACACAGATGGCTACCATTTTAAATAGCACATTGTCCGCGCTTGCGTGTATTTTGAAGACCGCGCGGCTGATTTTACATTCAAGACTTTGGACCTTGAACTTGAAGAGAGTTTAGTAGAACTTCCAATGCTTTGCGAATGAAAAAAAATATTCGCTTGAAGCTGCTTCCGAAATGCTTGAAGTTAAATGAATTGCTAGTAGAACTTGAACATGATATTATTGAAGTTGAAAAAGAAAGCTTGAATATGAAAACGGTAGCTACAACTTGAACATAAAATTGGTCTAGAACTTGAATACAAAATGGTAGAACGTGAGCATTATTATGTATCTAGAATATTGCACGGTTTGAACAACCATAAGCGATGGTGAAACATAAAACATAGGCACATTGATGGTGAGATAACATCTACACGAACAAAATCGCATTAAACATAACGGGAAGAAAATAGATGTTTTAAAAACGCAGTATATTCTTATTAGCAAAAAAGATTCCCTGAATTTCCAATTCTCTAAGTTTTCCTTGTGGCAGAGATAATCCCAGGTAACTAGTCTTCCTGCCATAACCAGCAGTTATTTCTACGTTTTCAATAAAGTAGATAAAAAAAATAGCCTTCACTTACCACTGTCTAACTCAGACATGTTATCTCTTAGAAGTTTATCAATTTCTTGAGCAAGCAGTTTATCTTGTTTCTAAAAGACAGATAAAGATGACAAGAATGAAAACTCAATCCCTTACGGTTTAGCTTCCCTAATCACTGTTTTAGTCCTCCTCCTACCTATATAAATTACAAAAACTAAAATAAAAGAAACACAATGTTTATATCACGTACTGTGGTTACGTCATCCTTTTCAATATCATAATCACTAAGAGTTCCACCAGTTAAAACTTCCTTTTCAATTTTCTTCTGTTCTTTGTAACGGTCAAGTTGCGCTCTTGTCTTGGAATCTACTTTTACCTAGTACGGAACAGAACAAACATTAACTTGAAGGAAAATAACGTTTATGACAGCAAATATGAAAAAAAAAACAGCGTCTGCCACGTCAGCATCTTTAAAAGTAAATTCATACCAGTAATTTTTTATCACCCACTTGAAACCCACTAAGCAATCGCATAGCTCTTAATCCAGATTCAGGTTCTGCGTACTCACAAAATCCAAAGGCTGAAAAATAAAGATGATTATTATACATACACAAAAAATTGAAGCTTATTTATACTATTTCAACGAAAAGGGTCACCAGAGAAGTAAAATGATTTTTTTAGAATCCACATTGGCTACATGTATAAATGTACATCAACTTTCTATTGGGTGACTGTGTTTCGGCTAAGTCTTAATACACAATATTTATTATTTTCTGTTTTTAAAAGTTGTTTTACAAACAAGTTGCTTAAGCATCTAAGCCCCTAGTGATTTCCAAACTTTGATCATAGAGTTATTTGTTCATTCAAAATTTAAAACATGAAAAAAGGTAATTTTCACTTATCTCACAAGGAATAAAATAAAAGGCTACAAGCATGTTCATTGCCTGTCCCAAGTTGTTCATATTGTACACCACAGGATTATGATCATGTTAAACACCCATTATATACAAAGCTTTTAAGATTCATATTCTTGCAGCGTACCCTTGGGCATTAGTGAAACATAATTTGGTTGGTTGATTCAATTTGTTGATGTAAACATGCGGCGGAAACAATGAAAATATGATAAGTATATCATAGATAGAACATGTCTTTACTTTTAAAACATTATCATGTATATACACCTTTTCATAACGATCATACACGATTCTGGCATGAAAAAATTCAATACAATTCATGAGCGGCTTTACCTAATTATATCAAACAACGAGAAAAACTGGACACATACCTTGCAAGCGACCAGAAGCCCCTTGTACACGTTTCCAACTTACAATATATCCACATTTCTAATCAGTATAAACATGAGTAAGAGATGAAACAAGAATTGTAAACAAAACACGAAATAACGATAGCACGGAAAAAGTAAAAATAGAAGTTTAAACTTACCAAGTAGACAAAGAAAAGGCTTAGAAAAAACATTTACAGTACGTTGAATGATAAGTTTAAATTTATTAGGTGCTATAAATAAAGAAATGTTGCCAGTTAGATCTATGTATATTTAACAAAGAAATACGCTTCAGCTGAGTTTTTCAATAAAAATGTTTTTAAAATAGTCTGTGTATCAACACTTAACATCCCTTACCATCAGAATCTGCCTAATCAGTGTGTCTGAAGCTTTATCTGTTATGTTACCTACAAATACTGTAGTTATTTCCTGCTTTCCAACCTACAAATAAAGAGTGATATCAAGAGAACATTTATTTAGTAGTTTTATAAGTTATGGGGTTGTCAGCTAAAAATTAAGAAGCCTGGGACGAGTAAACAAGTGTCATTTTGTGAAAAAAAATTTTGTTAATCAATTCACCCTTATAATATATGCATTGATAAAGTTTGAATGCACATCCCTTAACAGGTCCAGGGCTTGAAATCCGACCCTATTTCGGGCGAGTCTTTGTTATGCTGCGTGAGTCCGCCAAGTCTAAAAAAACTCGCGTAAAAATACGTTACGCAAGTTTAATTTTATATCCCTGTGGTCTAAGAGCTAGACCGTTACATCAGGGAAATTCCATGAGACGAGTGCAATCACACACGTACTCGCCCACAGAAGCAACTGCTAACAAGGCGTGTGATACATCGCACACGCTTAAATAGCCGAAAATTTAACGAATAAATTTTAAAAAGTTGATTATCTAGAGCGTAGTTAAGTTGCCATCTACGGCAATGCAAGAAGCATTTAACTATTAAAAGCTCTATTTGAAATATCAATCGTTGAACAACTTCAGCTTCAACTGTATCATTAAATACAGTTTATAACCACTTGTGGGTATATTAAACTATTTTTAAAAACGCTAAAATGTATTTAATTAAATGTCGTGTTTTGCCGTGGTTAAATTAAATGTTTGTTGAACGTTTTAATAATTATTTACGCATTTGAACTAATGTTTTTTTATTGCATATTATTTTATATATTTCTTATAAGTATAATAATTTTATTATAATTATATATAATTTTATTTAGTAAAGGAATCATTGACAGTTAACAACACTATTAAACCAACTTTAAAAAAGCTAGTTCACTTTCCTGTTTTTTGTTCTAAAATTAGGGGGTAGCTAGAACATAAAAAACGAAGATATCTGCAAACATTATTTTTACGGGGTTTATCCGATCTGCGATCGCACGTGTCTACGGACATTGGCTTATGCTTGGTTTAAATGGAAGCTCCTTATTGCTTAAAATATACAACGAAAAGTAAGTAAAAAATGTACAATAGAATATCCTTGAAAAATCTAAATATTTAAGCTCAATTTTCTAAACTTTTAGCGCGAGACCAAATGGACTCGCGTAGCCATGACTAACGCGAGTCTCGGCGCGAGTCGGACTCGCGGACTCGCGTCGGATTTCAAGCCCTGATGGTCTAAAATTACTGATGACAGAAAATGTCAAAATTTGCTATTACTTAAATATGACATTTATGCAGCATAATTAAATCTGAAGTTCTTTAAATGTGAATATCTTGAGAACGAGAAGATCTTTATAAAAAATTTAAGCTCTTTTAAGCTCTATAATATAAGTTTATCTAAGCTCAGAGCGTAGGATATATCACATGCCATAGAAAGCAGATTGATCCTTTTTGCTAAGCATTCAGCACGACAATAGGATTTGTAACTTGACAGTTTTGTGTGGATGTTTGCACAACCTTAGTCGCTTAAATGGGACTTAATCTGGGTAAATATTATAAAAAGAATAGTGATTAAAAGCAAGATATAAGAAACAACTGTTACTTACCATTGGAGGTACAGTTCCATTAACAACTGGAGCCATTTTTTATATTATTTAGAATGCTAAAGAGTGTATACAAGTATAACATCCAAATATAATTACACTGGGGAAAATAAAATTTAACACTGGCAAAAATAATTAAAAAAAAAACAATTACAAAATAGTTTAGCAGATTTTAGGGTGTCCGCTTGTTTTCAAAAATTCTAGGAGTTTCCTAATGCAGGGCTTAAAATCCAATCCTATTTGGTAGGAGTCTCTCTGGACTTGCGTCTATTACATTATGCGAATCTGCCTAATCTAAAAGACTCGCGCAAAAATAAGTTATGTAAGTCTATTTTTTCTATAATATATACAGATGGACTTCTAATAGAAGGGATATTGCAAGGACATACACTCTTGTGGTATATTTAGAGGAGGTAGTAATGTGGCCTTGTCTACTACATGTGTTGAGGAGATAGTATTATTGATAGAACAGTTGGTAGATCAACTGCCTGTTTAAGTCCCACTCGATCCATCATCTTTCTGACATTTGGGAAGCTAATGTGCAGGTTTACTTAGACCTATGTATTTTTTTATTTTTTTCATTTTACTTAACAAATGACATGATTAACACATTTAAAATAATATAATGTGAAAAAAAGTTTACTTTTAAAAAAATTATGCTGGTTGTTTACACACAACCACTACTCAATTGTTATTATGCGTTTGCAAAAATGACAATCATAAATGAAAAGGGGCCTTGAAATTGTTTGAAATGCCATGCAAAGTTATCCACACCATCAAAAATATGTTATGTTCATCTCCTCTGCAACGGTATATATAAAAAAACGAGTCAGCAAGTCAGGAAAAAAATAAAGATGATACCAAACTCAATCTTAGTGCCATTTCTTTCCTTTGTTTTAAAAATGTGTTGTAATATTCTTACATCTGACCAATCACAGATTGCTTCTTTTTGTTTTGTCTTTGTCAATCATTTTACAGTGACACCCAAACCTGTGTGGGAACAAGATTCAACCAACCAATCGGCCAACCCATTTTTGCAAGCATTTCAGGTTGCAAACATGAACTATTTTCAACAGTCGCCTCATGACGTATATTAATTTTTAATGATTAGATGAATATAGCCAAGGGAACAAATGATTTTCATTTTTTTTAACGTTTGTTCCTTTTGTGATGATTGACATGTGGCTGAATTGCATGATTAATTGCATTTGCAGTATAGCTACACATCTGCAATCAAATATTTCGACAGTTTAATATCAAAAAATTAGTGAGGTTTTAGTAGTTAGGCCACCATCAAAAATATGTTATGTTCGCATCCTGAAGACCCCGCAAAAATGAGTCGGTCGGTCGGTCGGGCGTATTTTTTCCCGGGATTTTCAGATGGGGGCAAAATTCGTTCCCAGGGCCAAAAAACAGTATAGCGCCACTCGACAGACCCTTTTTTCGCCGCCCTGTCTGTAAACTTGCCATGAGTACCCTAAAGATATTAATTTTTACGGGAATTAATTTTCGCGAGTTTTTGTCAATTTTGGGAAAATTAGTTCTCACAAATTTTTTTTTTCAAATATATATCGTTTGGATCAAAAAGTTTTTTCCGGGTTTTTTCCGACTTACCGACTCGGGTTTTTATTGCCAAAAGTGAGTCGGTCGGAGGACGCGAACATAACATATTTTTGATGGCGGCCTTATTACCAATTTGTAGATGACTTCCATAGTCAATAGTACTTGGGGTCTATCCACCTTATTTATCCCTGTCTTATGACAGTAGAACCATGAAATGTTCATGTTTTCCTTAAATTTGTATATACTACAACATTCCAAACAGGAGAACAAGGCCAGAAAGTTTCTGAGAAAACCCACAAATACAGCTAGAGGTGACAAGATGGAGGAGAAAATGTATGGCTAGAGAGCTAGTTAGTTATAACTAGCTGCGTGACGTTTGCCCTAAAAGCCACGTTTGATATATGCATAATAAAGAACATAAAATCAATAATAGGAACCAGATAACGTCTGTTTTGTTGATTTCGCTTGCTAGCTAGTTAAAAAAAATAAACAGAAAGATTTCGTGTTCACCAGCCAAAGTCTCGTTCCGTGCCGCCATTACCAAATGGCTCGACGCTCCTGCGTGGTGCATAATTTTACATTATATAAAACGATGAACATTGCTATAGTTATTTAACCAAACGGGAGAGCGCACATGGCATTGTGGGACATTAAAAAAATATTTCGGACCTCCCGACATATAACGGGACATCGTCCGATTTAATCCTCTTTAGAATTTTTTTTGTACACTTTCTCTTACTCTTACTTTTCGTAATCTCTTTTGTCACTAAAAAGCCGACGATAAATTTGGACCAAAAAAAAATTCTAACCATTAAAATTTTGACGCCAATCTCCATGATATGGCGACAGAGACAGGGACAGCTCCAAAGTAGCCTGGTATTCGGTGTATACGGCAATAGCATACGAAATGACGTAGATTCAACCTCGATCCCAGGGTTTTATCGAGGTTGGCGTAGACTCAGTTACTTTTCTTACAAACGAAGCTTTAAATACCTTCTTAAATGATAAATAATCTTTTAAAATAATTTTCGTTCCTAAAGGTAACATCAGCATACTAATGTCAAATGTAGGCTGTTTTATTTAGCATTTTGACAGACTCTGTAACATGCGACAAGCAAATTTGTAGTAGAGTGAAACTTACGATTAATTTTTGATAAGCCCCCAGGGGCTTGTTACGTTTTTCGTCCGAATATAAAAAGACCTAACAATAATTAAAAAATTGTTTTGATTTAATTTTTCGTTTTTGGTATTTTTTATAGCGTGATACAAGGACTTTCAGATATTTCCATGTGTTTGTTGGTATATTTTCTTTCAATTAAAATAAAAACATTACAGAATGTGAACACCCAACCTCGTACACGCCATTGTGACAAAAATCCTCTCTGACCAATATCATAGGCATAGAGACATGGGGACGTTGTTGCTAAACACAGCTACTTAAACAGCTTATTCTCTGCACATTTTTGTACTTTCAAAGTATTTTACCACTAAAAAAGGTCCAGTGAAAGGAATTTCCTACATTTTCCAGGTATGGAACCAACCTGTTCAGGAAATATATGCGCGCCTAACAGTACCTAAAAATGGTGATTTATTTATTTATTTTATCGTTTCATTGTAACATTCTGAAAGTTATGCATTATGAACTACATCAGCTGTCCACAGTGCGACTTATGTTTAGAACACATCCAAAACATTTCAGTTTAAACTAGTAGCGACACGGCCATTAACATTGAAAGTAGTCAAAAAAACTGTTGATTTGAGAGGTCGTATACCCTAGTTTTTAGGATTTCTACCCTCAATTGCTCATAAAGGGCTACGAATATTTTTTAGTGTAAAGTTGCTTGTTGTGGCCAGATTTACAAAATAAAAACACCATATCAGCTCAACAAATCCTTTTTTTCAGATACTTAAAAGCGAAATATTTTTGACATTTCAAAAATTATTTGACTCATTAATATTGTTTTAAAAATAAAATATAAATATATATAACTATATCACATAAATAAAAACGTTTTTTTTAAAAAAAAAAATTATCTGTAAATATTCCAAAACATTTTGAACAAGTCACAAAACAAACATAAAACAAACATCAACAACAAAATCTCAAAAGTCAAAACGACAAACAGTCCGATGGATAAGAACTCTCGCTTAAGCATTTCACAGATGTTCGTTGCGGAGTGAACGGTAACTTTAAGTCTGTTTCTTCACCAAATAAACAACAGGTCAGATCTGGAACACATGCATCAACTTCATTAGAAATTACATCTTCTGTTGTACTTAATTTTCTTCGTGGTAAAAAGGATAGCTTCCGCCGACCACTTTCAATATTCGAGCGAATCTAAAATAAAGGTTCCATAGTTTATAACTTCTGGCAGATTTCTGAACTGCTACGGTACGTAACAAATTCATCTTATAGACCTTTTTGAATGTTGACATTTTAGGGTAAGCCCTTTTGGCTTTAACAATTGCGTGACAAGCAAAAAGATGCGGGAGCTGGGTAAGGTGAGGTCCTTTTCAGTCTGTTTCTGCGCGCGAAGGTATCGTTACGACTTTATATGAATATATGTCAATCAGAAGTTATCCATCTACACTCGCTAATAGTTTAAAGCCTCAACAATGTTTCCGTAGAAAGAAATGGGCTGAAAAAGACCTTTCTTCAGAAAGCTTTCGCATCTTTCTGCCTGCCACGCAGTTGTTAGAGCCAGAAGAGCAATCTCGTTCCCAGGGCTTCTTTTTCTCTTTCTGATATGTGGCTGGCGCGAAAGAAGTAGCTCTGGGACTGGCCGCTCAAAATACCCACCTATAGTGGGTATTTTTGAAAGAGCCGTTTGTCTTGCTTGTCCAGATTTTACCGAAGGGATATAGGAAGGTAACTGAGCATAAAAACAAGCATATGGCGAGTATAAATTTAGTTAGCTGGCTAACAAGATGGAAAATATAATACAACTTTTTTCCAAACTTCGACTTGCTCTAGAGAAAGGTTTTGACCCAAATTTTGTGTTAAAGCCCAAACAAATCATTTGCTTTGAACAACTAATTAATGGAAACGATACTCTTGCGGTTTTGCCTACTGGATATGGGAAATCCATTTTGTACCAGTTACTTCCTTTTGTAATGCCTTTACAGAAGAAAAGAAACATAGTGATTGTTGTTAGCCCTCTCAACGCTATCATTGAGGATCAACAAAAAATTTTGAGCCAAAGAGGTGTAGAAGTTGCTACACTTACTTATGAAAGGGAAGAATGTACAGAAGATCTTTTTGCACATTTGAATACGGAAGATCCTGTCGAACCAAATTTCAAAGTTTCACATGAAATAAAAAATGGAGATATTGATTTTTTATTTGGACATCCAGAAGCATTTTTGTCACACACAGGAAGAAATTTACTAAAATCAAAAATTTATCAGGATAATGTTGTTGCATGTGTAGTAGACGAGGCACATTGTGTGGAATTGTGGTAAGTAAATTTTATATATAGCTAGCTACAAAATGTACAACATAAAACTATCAGCTAAAAATATAAATGTATATATATACTCTTTTTGTTACTATGTATATACTATAATTTACATATTTAGGTATATATATATATTATGTTTTTATATCGTTTCAGGGGACTGGAATTTAGAAAAAGCTTTCAAGATTTGGTTGTCTTAAACACCATCTTTCAAGATCGCCCTATGCTTGCATTAACCGCAACTGCTGGAGATAAAATGATTTCCAAAATTATAAAAGACTTATCTCTACAGAACTGCAAAATTGTAAAAGCCTCACCAAATCGTAGAAATGTGTTTCTAAGTGTAAAAAAACGACTTCCAAACAACTATGGTGTAAAAAGTTATGAACAAATTCTATTACCAATAGCAACAAAATTAAACGAAACAAGACAAGATTACCCTATCACAATTATATATATGGGTTTAAAATATTGTGGATATGCATATAAACTTTTTGACATGGTTATTGAAAATCCCTTCTGTGAAAATGAGATAACTCCAAGAGCTAAATTGTATGCTCAATTTCATGCATCAACCACTTCGTGTATGAAAGAAGATATTTTGGAAGAATTGAAACCCTTAAACTCTCGAATAAGGGTAGTATTTGCAACCACTGCTTTTGGTATGGGTGTTAATGTACCTCAGGTTACTAACATTATTCATATTTCTCCCCCATCAAAACTGGAAAGTTACATACAAGAAATTGGACGTGCAGGGAGAAATGGTGCACAATCAAATGCCATATTGTACTACAACAACTCTGACATCAGTAAAAATAATTTAAAAATGGATGAATCAATTAAAAAATATTGTCATGAGACTGATTGTCTCAGAAAATCATTGCTCAAATACTTCAGTTTTAAATGCGAAACACAAGACAATTGTTGTGAAAACTGTAATCCTACGACAACTGAAGATTTTTCTCCTGTTCATCATATACAAATGTCAGATATTGATAGAGAATCAATACGTTTAGAGCTAGAAATGATTAATGTTGAAAAGGAAGAAGACTCTCATTTATTAACATTTGAGTTTAATTTGACACATGATGTTATTGGAAAAATTTCCAACAATTTTCATTTAATAACTTGTGAACGTGATTTATTGCATAAATTTGATGTTTGGGATGAAAGGTATTCGACAAAAATTTTTGATGTCATCAGAAAATATTTGAATCTATAAGTATATAAATAATATATATAGTTTTTATTTCTTCTTTTATTTTGTTGAAAACATTTTTTATTGGTAAGGTTGAACCATTAGAATTTTTGTGAAGCAGATTGTGTATATATATACTCTAGATAGCTAGTTTGATTATGCAACAAATTTATAATCAAATAAGATTTTTGATGGGGTCAAACAACATTTATCTGTAAAGATATTTTAGACATCCAATATCAGCAATATTTTTTAAAGTCAAGCTTGCAATAAAAAGTTTATGTTTTTATGCATATTCACATTCTAATAATGTATATATATATAACACATTGTGTGTAAGAATATTTTACTGATAAATACCTATTTCATTTTTATGATTATCAAGCCATTTATGAAAGTCACTCACATTTAAATAGCGTAGTGGATTACTCTTTATATTGCAAAAGCTTGCATGAAATCTATCAGGTATCGAATCGAAGGGTTTTACTCTCAGCAATTCTTCAATTATTTCGATCTCATCATTTTTACTATTAGCAGTTGCATGTTGAACAGATTTTGCATGTTTCTCCAGTTCTTTATCGTAATTTTCAGTTATTTCTTTAATCCCACTTGTTGCTTTGCATATTTTACTAATAGAACTAAAGGTTTTGTTTGGTCCCATATGATGTACAATATTTTTACTGATTTTATTTGTTATTTCCTGTGCTAAATCTTCTTCAATATTTTGACCAGGACCGCCTCTCCAATTTACAAAATAACTCCACTTTTGTTGTTCAGCAAGCCTTGGTGTTAATAAGCTTTCCACTTGAGCTATTGATACAAACATTTCGAGTGCATACTTGCTGTAAAGACCCAGTGATTTGAAGATTGATAGCAACAACTTTTGATTAACAAGGTTACGATCACCATCCCCTTCTTTTGCAGTATCCTTCATCTGCAACACCAAAACTGTTTGGAATATGCTACACAAACCATAATTTTGAACATAATCTGTTGGACATTGCACCCCACCTCTTTGCATAAGAAACCTATCAACAAATGTTTCTAGCACAGTATCTAAATACTTGCATTTCTCTTCAAGAGGTTTGTGAATTAAGTTAACTGGAAATTTCATAATTGATGGCTTGTCATCCAATTTTTCCATACCTAACATCTGCATAGCTGCTGCTATTATGTATCCTTTCCCAACACTAAGAAAGAGTTCTTCACATCCTTGATATGAATTCAAAACTTTATCTGGTGTAACATTTTTACGATTTAGCTTCTCTCGAAAATATTTCAAAGTTCCACTTTCAAGTACTGATTCAGCTTTGTATAATAGATGATAGCAGTATTGTAACAGTGAAGCTTTGGTGTGCCACATCACCGGCTTAAATGGTGAGCAATGCTCGGCACGATCAATCGGAGTGTGAGAACCGGCAAGCAGATGTTTTGCACCAGCAAACCGTACACGCGTGAGCTGGTCTCCAGAAAATGGTATTTTCATGTCTTTCATTATATCACCCTCAGTGAAATTGGTATGAGCCAGGGGTTGTCCTGCAGGAGCAGGACCAGTCAGAATTGGTGCATCATTTTTATTTGGTTTGTTTTCTAATAGACCAGCACGATGATAAATGTCAACAATCCATGATTCGTATGTACGAAGGATCTGAACGCAATCATTATAGTTGTTTTCGTTAGCATTTATTAACGGCATAGTAATTATGTTTGATTGTTGACACATTTCTTCGGAATATTTATGAGGGATATGGTCTGGCAGGCACTTTTTGAAAAAAGTGAACTTTGGAAAGAAATCTAAAAATACTCGAGCAATAAGGATTTTTGATGTGGTGATATATGCTTTCCACTCCTGGATATTTAGGGAAAATGTTCTATTTGACAATAGTTTAACATCACGCTTTGGATGATCATTTTGTAAATAATTGAAACATAACCGATTTTCAATAAGATTTGAAGCAAAAAGGTGCATATCCTCGTTTTGATTGTCAGAACGCATGTGATTTTTCAGAATCCTTATATCCCAGTTGTCACCAGTACCTCTGAAAGTTTTACCTTCTTTTATCTTAAGAACAGCTGTATCCAAGAAGTGTCCTCCTATTAAGGATAATAACTTTCCCCGTCTAGTAGGATAAAGGCACACACCCAGCTTGTTCAAACGAATCTGAAGCTAAAAATATTTATACAATCAACATTTAAAAATAGCACGAAGTGATCTATGGTAAATACATGTTACTTTTTAAAAGAGTAAAGTATGAAGCTAGAATCATTTCTTTTTTTTTCAGCAAATTTATGAATAAAAAGTTGTTGTTTTTGTAAAAAAATGGTTCATATATGACTTTTTTTTAAAAAAGAAACATGTAAAGAAAACAGCATATAATTGTTATTAAAATATTGTATGCTACTTTTTGATATAGTTGAATCTTGTTGAAGTAGTATATAAATACTTTGTGTAAATATTTTGTTAGTTTTTAATTTTGTAAAGGTGCATATATATATGTTACAATAATATAATAACAAAGTGCATACCTCCTTACTGCATCCACCATCTATAAACATGACACTGTTGAGTCTTTGCATTAAACTTAGTTCATGCCACCTGATGTTCATAATGATAGAGTAGATGAAGTTATACTTTATCTGCAAGTATTTGGGTGTAGATTTAGCATCGCAACTTTGTCCAGCCATCGAGTTTAGTATTTCCACAAGAAATGGGTGTTTTTCAACCACTTCCAGCCACAGTTTTTGATTAGAGAATTTAGCCAATCCTGAATAAGTATTATCTAGTAGCATAGATGTATTGCCTTTCCTTTTGCACAAGTTGTTTGAGGAGGTCTCCAACTCTGTCTTTATGATATTTGTAATTTTTGTCATAACAGGAGTTTTTGAAATTACTTCAGCAATAACTTTTGTTTCTCGATTTGTAACAGCTTCTATGATTTTTGATTGATCTGTTAAAGTAATTATTTCTTCAGTACATTGGTTTTTATCAGTTGATTGTATATCAGGCATTGCATCCGATATTTGTACATGATTTTCTATTTTAGAAGTGTGAAACAATAATTTTTTTCTTGAATTTGGTGTTATTTTTGAATTTTCAACTTTGGACCCACTGGGAGATAAATGCATTCTTTTAACAGCTATGTTATTATGTAAATTGATTTGGCTTTCTTGACATTTTTTTCTGTATGTCCACATTTTTTCAATAAAATTCATACACGTTCGACAAATTACTGCTGGTAAAACATCTGCTTCATTCACATCAATTCCACAAGTTCTACTTATTTTCCTTTTTAAATTTTTTTCTAATCCAACCTTGTTAAATATACTGAATAAACGTTTTTGCTCCACATTATTTGAACATAATCTGCATGCTGTTGATAAATCTTTTTTTGCATAAACTTTTTTAGGTGTTGATGTTGTTGGAAACCTGTTGGGGAATATATATATATATATATATTGCATATATGTAATGGTTACATGTTATATAAATATTATAAACATAAAATTTTATGAAGTATGGTCATACCTTTTTGGTGAATCTTCTGCAGTTATTCTTTTATTTTTTCCAAACATGTTGATGCATGGTTACATGATGAGAATATATAGCTAGTCTAGCTCTAGTTTTTTCACTACCTGAGTTTTTCTTACTAGCCATAACCTTTCCTTTTAAGAACACATAAGATCATGATTAACTTTTTGTCAGATTTAAAGCCAGCTGTAGGGTATAAACAGGTGTAAAAAAGCATAGAAAAAAAGTGTGAAAAAAATTTAGCTAAACAAAAGGTGAGAAAAACCTATTTATAAGTACCTTGCATTATATCTTTTTACAGGTATCTTTTCAACATGGTCGTAAGCATTACCAAAATAATATTTTTTTAAATTTTATTCTTTATGTAATAAAAATCTTCAAACTTCAACCATTAACAAACAGCAACATAACAAATCCCGCACATCATCTTCCGCCATTTTAAATTAACTCACGGCCGTTACGTTCTCGCCTTGAAGCAACTCGTCTTAAAACTCGCGTAATTGAAGAGCCAATGAAATTCAAACTTTAACCAGCCAGTCCCAGAGCTACTTCTTTCGCGCCAGCCACATATCAGAAAGAGAAAAAGAAGCCCTGGGAACGAGATTGCCAGAAGAGCTTACCGCGGAAAATGTAAATATTCAAAAAGGTCTATATAAATGCAACCATGAGCTAAAACTGCGTGGTAAAAAATATGCCAAAATTTTGCGAACTACGCGGAAAAAATTCTATACTTGCACAGCATAGAATAATATGTATTTTCTTAGTTGCGATAACATGTACAGAAAACATGGACTACTCCAGATGTCCAGATTCAGACTAACTTGCTTTTTAGCGCTTTGATCATAGTAAAAACCGACACGTTAAGAATCTGCATAGCTTGAAGGAACGTTAATTCGCAGAATAACACGAGTGTAATTTCGGAGACATCGAGTTTATTAATAAGCAAGTTTAATTATTTCTTTGTCCACATTTTATTCACTTGTGTTACGGTGAACTTCAATCAAACCTGGTGTGTTGGTTATTTTTGCGTTAAAATACTGCACCGATTTTATTGGAAGATCAATGCCTTTTTTTGCAAATCTAGAGGTGCTAATTTTCCAAATCTTTACTCCATGTTAACCAAAAACTCCCCCTCCCCCCATCTCCATCCTCAAAAAAAAAATAAAAATAAAAAATAAATCGCAGACTGAACTTTTGGAGCGTAAGTGCAGCACCTGTTGAAACAGGGAAATGAAAATTTTCTACATACATATTTATATTTCACCCATATGTTCAAACGTGTGAAAATCTGTTTAAAAGAAGATTTAGATGCTGGCAAAATACATATTTTAAACACATAATGCTGTCCTCCAAAAACAGTGCGAACGTGAACAAAATTGGCTAACATTATTCAGCATATTTTGGAACTGAAATAGCTCTTATAAGCATACCAAGGCTAATATACACTATGCTTATAAAAAGAGTTTAAGCGTACTTTGAAAAATCACAAACCTCAGGTGGAGTTTCATCTGTACAATCTTTTTTACTCGCATCTGTATTCTCGTTTTCAACTGTCTAAAATAATCACAAGAAACTGTGTACGAAATTTCAAATTCGACTCAAGTTCAAAACAAAGTACTGGAATCTAACCCAAACAATAAAGCTGAATTTTCACTTAAGAACGAAACAGATCGGATCAAAATAGAACGGAACGGAACGAGAAAAATACTTGAATTTGATTGGCTATCTGCTATTTTTCTTCTATTTTTATAATTCTTGTCCACAAGAAAAGTTGAAATAATTTCAACTGTCCTTTTAGATCAGAACGAAAAATTTTATCAATCAGTCAGGTTTTTCGCAAACATTTTGCGAAATTTAATGTCGCGAAAACATTTTCACGCAGCTAATCAAAATAACATAGAAAGACTGAGAATTGAGCAATGAATTTTCAGTTACAGGATTAAAGAACCATTCCAATGTATAATTTCCATCCACCTGACAACAAGATTTCAGTAATAAAAACCCGAATACCTGGCATGATTTGAAAGTATGGAATCGCGAGAACGCAAACACTTTTTCACAATAATTTTTCTTCTTTACTCCAGGAGTAGTATTATAACTGCAAAACTGTTTGTTTTTAAAACAACATTTTAAAAGAAACTAAAAGCTGAAATGTCTGGTGGAAACAACATAACAAAAGAAGTTCCGTTAGTCTATTGTTACTTTGATTATTATTCTATTTTTAGTTTGGTCTCCGCCCCTGGTATAATGGCTGATTCGCAGCATGTTGCTGAAAGTCGAACTTGCTCTCTTATCGTCAATAAAAATCTTCGACGTCCAACCATGAAGTCCAAATCCCGGTTTACTTTTATAAGTAAAAGGTTAAGAGTCTTGAATTTTCCCGTGCATTTAGGCTTGTTGCCTAATATTTGTAGCTTTAGTCTTGATGTACCCGGAGGTTCTAATTTCAAACTTGCAAAACTCAAGAAGGCCAAAATTTTCCCTTTAATACCGCAAAAAATTCTATATAAGATTTGTTAATCGTATGACGAAAAGGAGTAAACCTATACAAGAGTTCGTGTATCCACAAAAAAGTTAAAAGAGTTGGGAGAAAAAATGTTATTTTAAATACATAATAACATAAGAAAATATCTTACCGCTGCAGTTGCAGTAATTTTTAAATTCTTCTCTTCGTTCACTTCAAGCGTTTCCTTCTGATTGGTTAGTTTTGTATTGCACACATACGCACATATTTCATCATCACTAACGGGACAGCTTCGCAAGTTGTATCCCTTCTTCAAAAAACATAAACTACCATTTCTTAAAGTCACATTCCCTGGTTTGCAGGGAACAGTTGGAAGTGGTAATCTCTTCCCCGTTGGTTTGTTTTTCTTCTTCGCAGTGTTTCTTTTTGCTTTTTTTGGAGATATTTTCATGGCAATTCTTTTTCTTTTTTTCCTACTTCTCTTTTTATCTTTGCAATGAGATTCAGTTTTGGCTTTAGTTTTATTAGCTTTACGAATTTCGACAATTTCTGACATGATACAACTCTCTAGGGAATTTTCTTCTTGGTAAACTTCGTTAAACTCAGAGGGAATCGGTGAAAATTCATCTTCTTGTTTATCTATTTGATCTGTCCTTGTATTTTTATTTTCACCAACACAATCCTCCACGTGACTGGCACCGTCCAATCTTTTGTCATCATTATTATTAATATTATCTACAATTTCATCAATATCTGAATTGGAGAGCTCGTCGTTTTGACAAACCTTGTTCTCACCCTGAGATATGTTATTATTTTTTTTCCTAGTTCGCAAATTGTGATTGGTCGGTGATACATCAGCAGAAAATGGTATTGGTTGAGCTACCTAAATAACAAAAATAATTTTAAAAATAATTTTTAGAGTATATTTTTTATGTGTTGATATAATACTCATAATCCATCCTAAAGCTTAACAAGCTTAACAAATTTTAAAATCAAATCAAGTTATTTAATTATATTAAACTTGACCTCTTCTTCAAAACGAGGCGTACTAACAGAAGACGAAAATTAAGAAGGCTTTAACAGTAACAATAACGCCATTAAAATAGTATTTTTGGAGCTATAAATTTAGGCCTTGTTAATTAAAAAAACATATGAACTTCTGAAACGGTCTAAAAAACTTTTTTTTGTCTTTATAATTCTTTTTATCCCTGGAAAGACGCTTTCACATTATGTTTTTTTTAAAAGCAACTACTGCATGAGAAACTATACTAAAATCTTCAAATGTTAAAGTTTAAGTATGAACTAAATTGGATTCAAGCAAAATATTTTCTTTTAGCTCTGTTTTGAAAATTGTGTAGTTTCATTTTGCCAAAGATAATCGTTTATATTTTTTTATGTAACAGCTCCTTTTTCTCAATCTTGGAGCCAATAATAATTATCCCGCAGGGTTTTTGACAATCTTAGAGATCTTTTCACTCTCTATTACGCCACATTTAAGCAACTTTTTTCAACACAAATAAAGACAGAAAAAAAGACAAATAATTACTGTGTGCAATTAAGCGTACTTACTATATGTGAAAAGTCCTTTTTCCTAAAATGTTTTTCAGTACTGGCTAGCCATTTTTCCACTTTAGATTGAGAACTGTCAGGCGACTTCAGTGTATTCTAATTTGTAAAAAATGAGAATTAATTTACATAACATCCTCAAGAGCTACAAGTATCAGTCACCCCAACTCCCAACAGGTGAAGCTCGCACTCTACAAGGCAAAATGTTCTGATAGATACATCAAAGACCCACGTGGCTCTAGCTATCACAAAATCAGAATAATGGTGGAGAACAGCTACTACAAAATCGGATCAATGGTAGAGAACAGGTATCGTAACCTGTACACAAACAATCCTTTTTATACAGCCTCTCTTTCACTAGACTAGTCATATTAGATAATAATTACTTACAACCAAATAATGCTTCAGTGGCGCAACAACTTTTTCTTTCGTTTTTGGAGCTGGAAAAGAGAAAGAAGAAAAAAAATATATAAATTATGGCGGCATAAACAAACAATCAAAACTTTGTACGAAATAAACCAAATCTCTATATTAATACCCACCCTTCGCATTTAGTGTTCAAAATGGTAGCTTATACTCCTGTGATCTTTCCGCAATTTTTTAGAAGCCATGGGGTTATTAAATCGAAAATTGCAATATAACCGCACTCATGATCATAGTAATAACCCCCTATCCCAGTAAATTTCCTTACTTCATGCAAACATGCGGCCAAAAATTTACGAAATAGCAATCTGGAAAATACGTATGACCATACCTCTATGGTATGACAGGCGAAAATTCAGGGGCCGGCGGACTCGTGAATTCTTCCACAGGCTAACGACCAGTTCTTATTATATTAATCTCTTCCATTTTACTGAGTAGGAAATTGACAAAAATTATGACTACATTGATTCTAATCAGAATGACTGATGGTTTAGAATATATAGAATACTTATATAGAATTTAAAAACAGTTATATATTACAGTAAGTCTTAGCTTCTTTTTTATTCGGATTTAATGTCCATGGGTTTAGTGATAGTGGCTTTTAAGAAGTGTTCCAGAAGTTTTCTGACATGTTTTGAAGAATTATTTCATTCAACAATAAAAAATTTAATAAAAAAATAAAAAAAAATAGTTCCCATAACCTCCCCACTAAAAAAAACGAACCTAAACAAACTAGATTCAGAAAATTATTTTAAAAGAGTTTTTCCAATTCTAGCGACTTCAAAGGAATTTTTTACATACAGTACATACAGTATATTCCATTCCCACTAGTTTCCAGGAGTAGCAGCTACCCTGTGTTGTTATTTAACTCACATGATCAGATATGCAACTGTTGCTGATTAACTTTTGCACTAAAAATCCTACTGATTTTAGCAGCCCTTAGCTAAAGTATAAGAGCCTAAAGGTCAGAATAAAAAAAATGTAGTGTGAGTCTCCAATTGATTGCTTATAGCTCATGGATGGTAGTCTAGTTTTCTCTTTATCAGCGCTCTGTGTTTATATGCCTGAGTACAAAGTTAAGCAAGTAAAAAAGCACTATCCAATGAATGTAAAATTGTGTTAGCATGAAGTTTGTTAAAGCTTCAATGGGTTATATGCAATGAGCAACAAATCTGTTACATTGATTTCGTCTGAGTGAGTGGCCAGTCGATTTTCATTTTCAAATAATTAAATTTTAAATTTCCCTGACTTGTGCATGTAAAATTGCTTATTACAGGAACAAACTTTTCAAGGCAACTTGCGCTCAGCTAAAAGCTGTGTTTTACACAATAAAATCTCGTGACTTTGCCAGGTTATCGAGATTGCTGGCCACACTGACATTTAAACTACACAAATACCAACAACACGCACCGTTACCCTTGATAGGTGACAAACCAAAAATATGTGGCTGACATATTGATACTCCGCCTTGAACAATAGTTGAATTCTTGTTTTCGTCGAAATCTTGATCTAAGGCTAAATTTATATGCAAAAATTGAAAACAATGAAAACTCTAAATCACTACACAGTAAAAAAAAGACTTAAGGTACTATATTTCCGACCGCTGCATATATTTAGTATTTCAAGGCAGAATAATGGCATTTATTAGGGGAAGGGCAGCACTGAGGGGACAAGACATGATACGTACCAGGATTTTCTGTTTCCTCATGCAATATTTTCAAATTTTTAGTTGCTGTTACGTCTGTGGCTGCTGATTTTGCTTTTCTGTTTTGTGACCATCTCCTTTGATGTCCGTTGCATTTATAGGTTGCATGAGAACTTTGTTTAGGAAGTGGTGTACCCTTGTGGATTTTGGGAGGTGGGGCAATCCTTTCACATTTATAGTTTCTTGTTTTAGAAAAAGAGGGCGTGGCAGCTATAGTCTCCCAGCAACTATCACTTGTGTTTTGCTGGTTAGCCATGGTTTGTGCAACACCAAGCTTTTCCCTGTAATAAGGTAAATATACAATTTCAAAGTGTATGTTGGATAACTAAATATTAATTTGATCAAACCTTCGAATGATGTTATTCCATTGAATTTCAATAAAATAAAAATGAAGATGATAATTTTTTTGGTCATTGTGATAATTTTTGCAATATGTTGTTTTTTGACCGTTGAAAAAAATTGACTTAGCCAGCAGTTTTGATAAAATATTATTACTTTTTATGACCAAATGATATACTGACCTATCAAGCTGATTTCCCATGGCTCTTGAAAAATTTATGGAACATGATTGGATAATTTTTTCATAGCTCTCTAAAAGAGGATAGTAGAAATGTTAGACAGACATGTTGGTTTTAGTTTACAATAGTGACACCCAAGTCTTGTGTCTATGAGACATCATTGCAAATACAACAAAACCTTGGCTCTACATGATGGTTTGTAAAAACATAGACCAAACTTTATTGCAAACTGAAATGTAGATGCCAAGTCATGGAGCTTCCACCATTAATCTATTACTATTAATTATATTACTAACAGTTCTTCTAAATGAGTGTCAGTTTGGCAAACATTTTTTACCTTGGTTTCTACAATATTTATACATTACAAAACATTTCCCCTGAATGAAAACACATAAGTGTTAAAGTGTTGTATAGATACAATCGTATCTATACAACACTTTAACACTGTATTTGGAAGTATGTCCAAATACGTAGACTTCTCCAATTTTAGAAAAGTGCTATACTGATAATGGTATATATATATATATATCTGTCATTTTTACTGGAAGAAAATTCCATGGTTTCACGGTTTTGTTTTTCTTGAGAATTTTACAAAATTTTGTAGGGATAAATGTTTGCTGGTGATAAAAAAATACTTAATGTTCTGACTGAAACTGTTTTTGTTTTTTATACTTTGTAATCTAATGGGTGAGGACTGTATACACTAAAATGACTGATATTTCTAAATTTTGATGTGTTTTATAACCTTTTTGTGGAAGATTAATGGGTAATGGCAATATACGACATGCTGAATGAAATTATTTTTGTTGATTTACATGTGTTTCTCAAAAACCAATCTGTTTTACAATTTGTGTAATTTTTGTTTACGAACCGTATACAATGTTTCCAAAATAATGATCTTTTTTTATTCAAGTTTATTCTTTGCTTATTGATTTTTTAACATTTGCGTTCAAAATTGTTGGTAAAGGGCAGTACGGATCATCATACTAAAAAAGAAAATTTTTGTGTTCTTAACTGATTGATTTTTACATTTTGTGTAAATTTTTGTGGGAGAGGATGGTATGCAACTGAAATGACTGATTTTTGTTGATTTAAATTTGATGTTTTCCAAACTATGGCTTTTTCATATTTTTGTATAAGCTTTTAAGGGAAAGAGAATATTTAAAATGTGTAAAGAACTTACTTTTGTTGTTTTGTGCTTACTCTTGCAGGCCAACTTTTTGACATTTCAGAATAAAATACTGAGGGTTTTCAACATAATCACTTATAGGATGTACATATTTAAGATGCGTTATTTCTGACATTGTTATTATCCGTGTTGTGACTGTCGGTGTTGTAACTGTCGGTGTTCTTACTGTCGGTTTTGTGAGTATTGGTGTTGTGAGTGTCGATGTTGTAACTTTTTATCAACTAGATTTTGCACCTTGCAAGGTGTTCTTTTTTTATTTTGTGTAAGATTTGACATTTGACATTTTGTGTAAGATTTTAAGAACATTTTTTTTGTATATGCACTGCTGACGTCAGCAAAACATCTAAAGCAACCCATTTGTTCAATGGCCTTTTGCCTAAGTGGATTTCTCCACAGGCCTTATCGACTAGTATATATACATTTCTTTCATAGTTCGTAATTTAGCTAAATTATTATATAGACAGGGACAACTACAAATTAGAATACCACCCTAAATTAGGATAGTAGCCTAATCAGGAGATTTTTCATAGCATCTCCTATGTTGGTGATTCATTATTTTCTCTCATGTTTATCTTGCAACCATGTCTAGTTGCGTCATCTTTCTTTGGAGTTTAGTTGTCTGCTAGTCATCTTTGCTAAGTAAAGTTTTTTGTGTCTTTAGCATTGCAAGACTAAAAATTATCTATTCGGGAAATTTTAAGACCAACAACGCAATTTTATAGAATAATATATTTCGAGTTTTCGTAACTCATCATCAGATTCATTCTGTATAAAACAAATTAATAACAGTTTTATTAAAAAATATATGCACACCTTAAAAACAAATACTAAAAAATGTTATAACACATCTTAAATCAGATTTTAAACAATAATTATAATAAGCCATAGCTAACATCCCTGAAGATGTGGTTAATTATATTTGTATGACTTTTAGTAATGTATGACTTTTATATTCGTCCTTTGTGTTCAAAGTTGGTTTAATTTCACGAATATATAACGCTTCCAACACCATTAAATGATGGGACGATCTGCTTGATGAAACAAGTATAATAACGTCATCCATTGTGAGTGCGATGTTGCATGATTTGAAGTGACTACCAACGGGACTTGTTGACCTTGTGTGCTCTTTTACGCGGGTTAGTAAATGCCGGGTTGTTTGCCCGACATAGCACGATTTACACCGTGGACATACAATTTGGTAAACTAAACCACTTTTAAGAGCTTTTTCGATCGTTGGCTTTAATGGTGGAAATATTGTTTTAACTTTTTTTTTAGCGTGAAAACAACTTTACAGGGTGCGTAAAAATTATCTGTCAAAAGTCTCTGCATCAGCTAATTAGGCTAGGAACAGACCGTTTAAGCTTTGCACAACCATGTTACATCCTGCAGGAAATTTACAATTTTTCCAGATGTATAGCTGTGGCCATAAAACAAAGAAGCCATCAAAGTAAAACTACTAAACAGAACATCTTCTGACAGCAAAATAATAATCCAAAATATCTTTGGGTCATAAAAGTAGGTTTAATAGAATGTTTTTACCTAAAAAAAAATTGTTGCAACTATGTGTTTTTCAGCATGGCAAACTGAAAAACACATAGTTCTGATGTTCTAGAAATATAGACACGAAAGCATTCACGATAGTTGTAACCTCTACCTTATTGCTGGTCTTTTTTTATCCAGCTTACTGAAATATATAGAACCAAGGGTAAAATCTATATAATAATACAAAGAGTGTATCTGGCAAAGTGGTTGTGTTTGTTTTACTTTGATCTATCCAAAAAAAGTATGTCTTATTTGGCAGCTACTTAGATGTTACCACACAATGTCATGCATTCAGACTGACGTCAATTTTCATGATCAGCATTTCAAGCTCTACTTAATAGAGGCATCAGGTAAACAAACATCTAACATAAAAATTTTGTGTAGCGACTTCGACTTTCATAAATTTTGTACAAATATGGGGGTTAAAAATTTCCCAGTAAAAAGAGTGGTTGAGCAAAATAGAGGGGTTGTTAGAAAAAGGCAGGGGTAGGGGAGGGGTGATTTTGGAGTAAATTATTGCCTCCAGAAATAAATATCAACTTCCAGAAATATGGTTACCCGCACTTTGGAAAGCGAATATTTATTTAGAAAAAGTGCAAAGACACACATTTAACATAAAGCAAACTTTTAGAAAAAAGAAAATATTTTAATCAATATATTGCTTCCATCTTTATAGTGTGGTGTCCACAGCACAGCCAGCGATACCATCTTCGGTTATGTCCACTTTGCTTCACTATAGATATATCTCATTTGTATTCAATATTATGTGAGAATAGAAAAAGTAAAATGGCAGAACTGTGTTGATGTTTTTCCTGAACAACATATAGTAGAATTAAAAATATCCTGCTAAGTTATTCAATGCTTCTTGCTTGAGTAATACACTCTCGGATCCAGGTTAACACCATTAAATTTTTAAAAAAGGAAACAAAAAACTTTTGGGAAAACGAATGGTAGCTATAAATAGCTATATATATTTCAACATATCAGCAAAAATTATATAAGATAGAAAAATTTGAATATACATGATCATTAGGACAGAATTCATTGTAATTTAAAGTATTTAAATTTTATAAGAGTTTGACCATAATATTTAACTGCAGTGAAACATTTTCACTGTAGTTGATTTGCGACGATTTGCGTATAGTCATTTCTTCATAAAACATCAAATCTTTGGCTACTCATAAAGGCAGTTTCACTTTTTGCATGTTTCCATAAATTTTGATGCTGAATTCAAATATGTTGGTCATTTTCGCTAAAAATGATCACAGAAAATTTCTCGGATTTGAGAATTGGCTCCAGGTTGCAAACATTCCTCTTTGCATCTACACTTTGAAGAAATTGTTGAAGCCCTTGGACCTCTTGAATTTTATCAAAAATTATTACCAGCATATCGATCGCACATAAAAACAGTATGCATTGCTTAAATTTATACATGGCCTTGTTTCTAGGGCATGTGTACTGCTGCTGCCTGGCTGCTGTGTGCACCATTATGGTCAATAATAACAAAAGTTGCAGTTTTTATGAGTGCAAAGGATTAGTGTTTCAGAAGAAAAAAGTCTTGATAAAATGCAATACACCTTTACGATAATTCAATTGTACATGCGTTCCTACGGCTCTCCATCGTTTTACAATATCGGAAAAAAGGAGGTAAAAATCGTGTTTTTATGTGAGTTTGTTAGAGACGAAAGCGTGTTTTCTCCATTTTTTCAACTTCCGTCCGTCGTATCAATTTCTTTCACATTTTCAGGAAACGTTAATAATAATAAGATACAACTTATGTGTACTTTTCATTTCGGCAAGAAAAGTTATCACGAAAAAACGTGTTTTCTCCTTAATAAACTCTTATAAAAGTGTGATGTTCACCTCCTCCGATCGCAAAATAAGCTGCGATGGAGTGTTAGTTTTCCCGAATTATCATAAAGGTGTATTGCAGTATCCCGCGATTGTAGGATTTCTTTCTTAAAAAAAACAAAGCAAAGTGAATTAAACAAAAGATCGTTCAAATAGATAAAATGCAATTGCAGTATCCCGCGATTGTAGGATTTCTTTCTTAAAAAAAACAAAGCAAAGTGAATTAAACAAAAGATCGTTCAAAAAGGATCTCTTACTTGTTAATGAATTATCATTTGACTGTACTTCTCTGAAAACATCATCTTCGAGTAACACTGATCTGTTTCTTTTTAGTTTTGTGTGTCGAAAGGAGAGATGTTGAAATTTTGAATATGTTATCAAAGCAGTTTTACGTTTAGTAAAGGACATAAAAGAAAAATGCGTCTGACCTTTTCCCGCTTTTAAGCTACCATATTTGTTGACAAATTAGAGTGGTGTAACTTGCACACAAATATAACTTTAAAAAAAAGTGTGGTGTAACTTGCACAAAAAATTGCAACGACAAACAAGTGGGCGCTTGAAAGATTCAAAAAGATTCGTTTCGATAATCATCGGTGGGGGGTAAGAGGGGTGGGAGGGGGGCATGCGCAGGGGGCGAGCATGGTTTAAAAAAAGATTGAGTGTAACTTGATGCGCATTTCCAGACGGCCTATTCCAACTCTACAACAGTCCGGTGGCGGACCAAACGAATTTTTTTTGCCAAGGTGCAAGTAGAAGTCGAAAAGTAGTTTTTTTTCGGATTCAGCATTACAATATATTGAGTTATTGGATTCGTGCATTTTAGTCCAGAGGATAGTGATGCCGATAACTATGCTGCGCTGGGATACATAATAGGCGCTGTAGGCGATGCAAGTCTGGCAAATACCTTCTATATGCGATGCATAATCCAGTGAAATATGCTAGACAGTAGCCCACAAATCCGTCTTTTCTACTACTCATTATTATTGTTATTACAAATATTTTATACAGGGATAGCCACTTCAGTGTTGAACATGCCCGCATTGTAGACCGAACCCACGCGGATCTTGTGATTACGAAGCGAACTTCATAACCACTAAGCCACGCGCCACAAATCATATTTTTCAGTAGATATGTAATAATCCTAAAAGTTAGTAGTACTACTAGCAGTTTCCTTTACAGGTTCAGAGTGCTCGTTCGTTCGTTGGTTCGTTTTGAGTAAGCAGGAGCACAGAAGAAATACGTCGATATTCGTGGAATTGACCTCCAGTTGACGCTTCATATCTTCGTATCTCCAGAATCAAACTCGTCCCAAAAAGTCGATTTGTTTTTAAAACGATGCTGCAAAATTGTTCTAACGAAATAAAACCTCGTCCCAAGGGCTCTTCTTCTACGCCTATAATAATCTAAAAAAACAGCTCCATCAGAAAATCATAGGCGTAGAAGAGCCCTGGAGGACGAAGTTGAGCGAAATGCTACATGTGCCGCTGCCCTGAACTTAACCTTGACACCGCGGTGTCAAGGTTAAGTTCAGAACAGGAAATATATTTTTATGTATCTATGTTATATCAGAACAGCCTGGAATGTAATGGCTGCGCTATATGAGAAGTCGCTTGATGTTTTACGTTAATGTGCTTTCACTTTTGTACACAATTTCACAATCTCGCAGTTCAGAAAGTATTTAAAACGTCTACACATAGCAGTGAGGTAGTACATAAAAAACAAGAGGAATGTTTGCGACATGCGAGAGCTTTGCATGCACATCAAAACCTAGTGTTTAAAATATTCCAAAAGTATAACAAATCCACCAAGCTGGCGCCTTAGAGCGAAAAACACCAAATGAAATGGACCAGAGCGCAGAACGCGGGCAGAAGCATGTCAAACTCCATTCTCTTCCCCAGAGCTCTTTGAGATTAAAACCTTTCGAGGTTTTAATCTCAAAGAGCTCTGGGGACGAGAATGGTCAAACTCCCTGCTCTTTTGCTTGTTCCATGGCGCCCGTCGTGACCGGCTACTACAATTTGTAGTAGCCGGTACAAAGAAATAATTTTTTGCGATTTTCCGGTTGAAATTGGAAAAGTTAGATCCCGCGAAAAAATTAATAGGCTATTTGCGAAAGTTAATTCTCGCAAATCTTATTTATTATAGAATTTATTTTATGAGATAATAAAATATCTTTTATTATATATATCACATATATCCTTATTGTTTAAAAAATTCTTGATTCAAAATATTGTGTTTTTATCGTCGATGAAATTTTATTCTAACTTTACACACTATGTCAAGACCTTATGCTTGTCACAAAGTTAATTTTTGCAAGGAAATCACTAAATTTATCATTCACACAAAAGTTATTTCTCGTGAAAAATTGAGAACTCGTCATATTCTTTGTTTTCGCGCAAGTTTCTAATCTGTGTCGGTAGAGGCTCCGCTTCGCAAAAAGGCTTCGCTTTATGCCAAAGCGTTTCTGTCTGGAGCCTGGCGTAGGGTCAGGGTCTTCCCTACTCTAGTATTATAGTACTAGGTTGCATTCCTTCCTCTATGAATCTTTGGACTTTTTATTTTACCATAATGCTTAGCTACACATACATCAAAGGTAACGTTTTTAAACATGAAGGTCCAAATATTGTTAGATTTTCAGTCCCAGCAAAAGTCAGAAATCACGATTCCCTTGTTTGACCAGTAGTAATCTTCAAAGTACCTCTTTTGTCAAGTTATTATTGTTTCACTTAAAAAAGTAGATAAATGACGAAGATCATCCAGTATTTAAAACAAAGATTTGAGAAAGAAAATAATCCATGAAAAACTCTAATCTCTATAATAACACAGAGATGAGTTTCAATGTTTACGTTTCTACGGGATTCTTTGCGCATGCGCAAAAAAATGCAGACCTCAGGTAAAGAAAGTCAAATTATGGTTAAAAACTATTGTACTGTGGCTACTAACACCTTTTCACTGATATATGATCTAAATCTAAAGTATATACATGCAAGCTATATTCTAATTTCAAGATCAAAAAATGCCTCTACCTGAAAATAAAGTTTAAAATGGACTGGTCCATGGCTTACCGCCTGCATTATTTTGCCTGTCGATTTGTGTAAAAGGTCTGGAGATTATAAACAATATGTATCACAATGAAAGTCGTCTATGAATCCAAATATATGCCACTCTTTTTCCTCAACAGTTTTTTGCTTCTATGTTAATGATATAAACCCGAATCCAAATATTTATCAATGTAGGAATGTTTCTTATTAGTGTCATTCTAATTACAAAAGTGAGTCAGTTGGTCTGGTTTTAATGTAAGCCTGCGCTGTACATGTAGCTTTTATTTCAAGTTCCATTTTTGTCAATTTGCATAGCAAATGAACCAGCACAGTCCCCATGCCTCTAACATAATTTTTTTTGCCAATATGACACTTGTTTCCTCGTCCCAGGCCTCTTAATTTTTTGCTGACGACCCAATAACTCTGGGTCTGCAACTTGGTTTGCAATCAAATTTTCTGGGTAAGATTTATAAATATGTTTTATCGTATGCATTTTACCGCTATTTCACAACATGAAAATGAGTCATTGAAAGATTATTTAGTTCGTCTCAAATCTACTGCGCAAGACTGTGAGTTTGCATGTCCCCATTGCAACCTCGATCTATCTCCTACACATATCCGAGACCAATTTATCAGAGGCTTGAATAATGAAACACTACAAGTAGATGTCCTTGCTAAGGCCAGCCAACTAACAACACTAGAGGACATCCTGAAACATGCTGAAGCCTTCGAGACTGCTCTACGAGACCACGCCCAACTCCAAGACACATCTGATGTCATGGCCGCACATGGACCGATTACCAGAAACAAAAGAGAACTCCCATCACCAAACACACACCTGTATGTACAGGATGCGGGAGTAACAACCATACCGGCAGAGAGAGGGCTGCAAAATGCCCAGCTTGGGGGAAAATCTGTCAAAGCTGTAATACCCCAAATCATTTTGCCAGAGTATGCCGAAAGAAATCATTCAGAACTTCAGAAAAGTTGGAAACGCCTGATACTGCTGGAGCCTTGATTGCTCACGTAACCTATGACACTAATAGCGAATTGTACACCCAAAGCAGCACAACTACTGACATTCTCGCATCATTAACACCTTTGCTACCAGGTGAAGCCTATACCGGCCACCCCAGCCGACTGAAAATCTTTCCAGACAGTGGTGCCAGTATATGCCTAGCTGGCCCACAACATCGACAACTTGGAATAACGGCAAATGCTCTAATACACTGTCACAAACGAGTTCGTGCAGTGGGTGGAACAACACTCACATGCAAAGGATGGGTTCCTGTTCGCTTTACCGTTGGTAACCATTCAACCAAACAGCCACTATACATATGCAACAACATTGATCGTATCTACTTTAGCCGCCAAGGTTGCACTGCAGTAAACATCTTACCATCTTCGTTCCCGTATCCAATGGATAATACTCCCTCTCATGTTGCAAACATCGAACAAGAAGATAATCATCATCACCGTGCATCACCGCCTCCACGACCAGGTGATCTGCCTTATCCAGCTACCAAAGAGAATGTTACAAAACTAGAAAAATACCTACTAGATCAATTTTCTACAACAGCATTCAGTAAAATACATCCGTTTCCAACAATGAAAACACCACCTGCGCACATTCACTTACAGCCAGATGTCAAACCCTATGTCAGACACAACCCCATACCTATACCCTACCACTGGAAAAAAGAGGTCAAGGCTAGTCTTGACGAGGACGTCTGTCGTGGAATAATAGCACCCGTCTCTATCGGGACTCCTGTGGAATGGTGCACCACAATGGTTATTACCGAAAAGAAAAACGGAAAACTCCGCAGAACTATTGATCTTCAACAGTTGAACAACCACTGCCTTCGTGAAACTCACCACTGCCCTTCCCCCTTCCAGCTAGCGTGCCAGGTGCCACCCAACACAAAGAAGACTATCCTTGATGCAGTTGACGGATACCATGCCATTGCCCTTGATGAACAAAGTCAACCCTTAACCGTATTCATCACCGAATGGGGTCGGTATATGTACCTCTGCATGCCACAAGGCTTTGTTGCATCTGGGGATGCTTATACCAGACGGTACAACGAAGTCATAAAGGACATACCACATAAGGTGAAATGCGTTGACGACACCCTTTTATATGACAACAACATTAAAGAATCTTTCTATCACACATGGGACTATCTCACCCTCTGTGCTGAAAAGGGAATAGTAATTAACGCTGATAAATTCCAATTCTGTCGAGATACAGTCAACTTTGCCGGCTTAACGATAACTCCTACAGGCATTGCACCATCCTCGCATATTCTATCTGCCATCAGAGACTTTCCAACCCCAACAAACATCAGTGGGGCTTGCTGTTGGTTTGGACTAGTTAACCAAACATCTTGGGCTTATGCAACGAGTAAAATTATGCTACCATTTAGAGAATTAGTTAAGAAACATTCAAAATTTTACTGGGATGATACACTGGAAGAACTGTTTCGTCTGTCCAAAATACAGTTGATATCCCTCGTTGAAGATGGAATAAAATCATTTGATCCTGCCAGGCTTACCTGTCTACAGAGTGACTGGAGTAAAGATGGCATTGGATACCTTCTACTACAGAAGTACTGCAATTGTGACACCATTACTGCCCCTATCTGCTGCCCAGATGGATGGCACTTGGTATATGCAGGTTCTCGCTTTACGTCAGAGGTTGAAAGTCGCTACTCACCTACATAAGGGGAAGCCCTTGCAGTAGCATGGAGTCTGGAGCATGCACTGATGTTTTTATTGGGATGCACCAACCTAACGGTCACTACAGACCATCAACCACTTTTGGGCATCTTTGGTGACCGTGATCTTGGAACTATAACAAACCCAAGACTGCAAAAACTCAAAAGCAGAACCCTACGATTTCGTTTTAAAATGCATCACCGCCCAGGCAAATGGCTCCGAGGTCCAGATGCTGTATCCAGATTCCCCACGGTTGCTGAAATTGCATTTGCTGAATCCCCATTGCTCAATAAAATACGACAACCCCTGCATGAAACAGATTTCAACACAGAACACGCCCTAAACGATGCAATGGAAGCCACAGTAATTGAGCGTATGCAAGCATTCTACGATGCCGAACAAGGCATTCAAGTGACCTCCTTAGACTGTGTACGTCATTGTGGGAAGGATGACCTTGAATACCAGGCCCTACTACAGTACAGTCTGAATGTAATCTACCGCGGACGCGAAACTCGCATGAATAGTTACACAGAACAATAACATTGCGATAGCTTTTGTTTTTTTAAGAAAATAATTGCCTCGCTGATAAACAATGACCCCACGCGATCGATTGTTTAATCACAATAGGTTGCAAGATCAATTTTAGCAATCTATTTTGCGCGAACTCTTTTGAAATTTTTAATTGCAGTAATTAAGCGTTTTTTTAGATCGCATTTTAAAAGTTTATAAACGAAAAGCGGCGATAGAAATGTTTTTTTAGATCGTATTTTAAAAGTTTATAAACGAAAAGCGGCGATAGAAATGTTTTTTTAGATCGCATTTTAAAAGTTTATAAACGAAAAGCGGCGATAGAAATGTTTTTTTAGATCGCATTTTAAAAGTTTATAAACGAAAAGCGGCGATAGAAATGTTTTTTAGATTGCATTTTAAAAGTTTATAAACGTAAAGCGGCGATAGAAATGTTTTTTTAGATCGCATTTCAAAAGTTTAAAATCGAAAAGCGGCGATAGAAATGTTTTTTTAAATCGCATTTTAAAAGTTTAAAAACAAATAGCGGTGATAGAAATGTTTTTTTAGATCGCATTTTAAAAGTTTAAAACGAATAGCGGTGATAGAAATGTTTTTTTAGATCGCATTTTAAAAGTTTATCAACAAAAAGAGGCGAAAGAAATGTTTTTTAAGATCACATTTTAAAAGTTTAAGAACAAAAAACGGCGATAGAAATGTTTTTTACGATCACATTTTAAAAGTTTAAAAACGAAAAGCGGTGATAGAAATGTTTTTTAAGATCACATTTTAAAAGTTTATAAACGTAAAGCGGCGATAGAAATGTTTTTTTAGATCGCATTTCAAAAGTTTAAAATCGAAAAGCGGCGATAGAAATGTTTTTTTGAATCGCATTTTAAAAGTTTAAAAACGAATAGCGGCGATAGAAATGTTTTTTTAGATCGCATTTTAAAAGTTTATCAACGAAAAGCGGCGATAGAAATGTTTTTTTAGATCGCATTTTAAAAGTTTAAAATCGAAAAGCGGCGATAGAAATGTTTTTTTAGATCGCATTTTAAAAGTTTAAAAACGAATAGCGGCGATAGAAATGTTTTTTTAGATCGCATTTTAAAAGTTTATCAACGAAAAGCGGCATTTAATAGTTGTGAACAATTCTTCTCGTATGTTTCTTAAATTAAACGCGCTGGAATCTTTTTAAGTAATTAAATCAACAATACATTCTCGCGCAATGTATTATAAAACTTCGCTAAAGATTTTTATTATTTAATTACTTCACGCTAATACTTAAGGGAATAGCTTTCAATACATTTACACAATGCATCTCGCTATTACAAGAAATATAATTGCTCCGATATTTCTTCGCGAGCGCATTGTTTTTTAACACGCAAATATTCGCAAAACCCTTAAGGGATTTAATTATAACAAAAGACAAACGACTGCCGTCCTCCACGCAAAGGTGTGATATTAGCGTGTACGCGGTAGATTACATTCAGACTGTACTGTACTTGCCATCTCTGACGGGTTTCCAGATAACCGAAAAGATACACTGCCTAAGCTCCGTCAATTTTGGAACATTCGTGGGAGGCTTTCAACATGGAATGGCATCGCCCTACTAGATAAACGCATTATTATTCCATCGAGTCTCAGAACCGAGGTGTTAACATCACTGCATTCTGCCCACCAAGGGTGCACTGGAATGAAAGCTCGATCTTCAGAATGCATTTACTGGCCTGGACTCAATTCTGCCATCCATATTTTTCGAGACAACTGTCGTACGTGTATCCAACACACGCCTAGTCAGTCCAAAGAACCACTCTCACTCTCACCACCTCCGGAATGGCCATTCCAAAAGATCTGTGGAGACTACTTTACCATCAATGGGAATCACTACCTCTCCATAGTCGACCGATTTAGTGGCTGGATTTGTGTTTACCATTTTGGTTTAAATGAGGCTACAACAAAGAAGCTCATATCAGTATATCGCAGTTTATTCACCAATTATGGTGCTCCTGATGAATTCAGCACTGACGGAGGGCCACAATTGACCTCCAACGCCTTCAAAGCTTTCTTACTGAATTGGGGTGTACACCATCAACTGTCTTCTGCTGAATACCCCCAGTCTAATGGACGAGCAGAACTTGGTGTTAAGAGTTCTAAACGTATTCTCCATGATAATATCTCTAACAACGGCTCTATAGATAATGATAGAGTATCTTGGGCCATTCTACAATACCGTAACACACCATTACCTGACATTAACTTGAGTCCGGCCCAAATTTTATTCCACAGACAACTTCGGGATCACCTACCAACGCACCCCCATCACTACCGCCTGCACCAAGATTGGATCCTTTCAGCTAAGCAACGAGAGGCTGCACTACATAACCGCAACATTGTCTTAGCCGAAGACTATAACAAACATGTACACGCACTGCCTCCCCTTCCAGTTGGCACTTCTGTCGTCATTCAAAATCGTGGAAAGAAGCATCCTCGCATGTGGACGAAAACTGGTCGCATAGTTGAGACCCTTCCCAACCGCCAGTATCAGATTAGGATGGATGTCTCGGGACGTATCACTTTACAAAACCGACGCTTCATTCGTAAAGTAGTGAAGGCAACACCCAAAATCATGCCTTCAATAACACCAGTAATGGACACTCCTACCGCTGTAGACCTCACCATCCAAGACACCAGTACCTCTCCTGAATTAGCAACTCAAGTACCGCCAAAACCCACGACCGGTCGATTACTGCAACGTCTTGCTTCACATAATGCACCAGGTCGTTGTGTTAGCAAAAAAGTTATGTTAATTAAGGGATCGTCTCAAAATGTTTGCATGTTTTTTTCGTATAATTATACGAACGCTACGAAGTTCTTCGTTTCGTGAAACGAATGTCATACGAAGTGCTTCGTTTAAAATAAAAAATGTAAACGAAGTTTATACGAACTTTTTTAATATATGATCGAAACTTAAACAAAGTTTTTTTATCATACAAAATGAAATGATACGAACTTTGAACGAAGTAAATTGCTATACGATCTTGAAACGAACTTCAAAAGTACCGGCGTAATTGCGCATAATTATTTCAATACGAAACCAGAAACAAAAGAATTAAACGAATTTTTTTAAAAAACGAAAAGAAATGATACGCACTTTAAACAAAACCAGAAATAAAAGAAGTAAAATATACGAGGTTGACTTCTTTGAAAAGACTAGCGAAATTGCATATTCATAGGTTCAATTTACACAATCTACGGCGATCTTTTCGCTTTCTACGATCTCGTTTTCATGATTTTTAAACGATCTACGGTGATATTTTCGCTTTCTACGATGCCGTGAAGACGATCCCTGAAGACCTTAGATAATAAATCCAATTAAAATAAACGAAGCTCGTATAACGAAACGAACTTTATAATTGTTAAAAAAAATTCAATATAAAGACTATAGATAATAGTCCAATTATAATAAACGAACTTCGTATAAGCATATTTTTATACAAACTTCTTTAAAAATGATACGAACTACATACAAACTTTATATTAAAATGGTACAAACTTTATACGAACTTGTAATTTTGATGATACGAAAAAGTTTGTATTAAAAATAAAACGATACGAAAGATTTAATAAATCGATACGAAGTTTTTTATACGAAATATACGAACTACGTACGAACATTTTGAGACGGTCCCTAATTCACCTTTATATTATCTATGCATTGATAAAGTTGAATACACAGCCCTTAACAGGTCTAAAATTACTGATGACAGAAAATGTCAAAATTTGCTATTACTTAAATATCACATCATAATTTATGCAGCATAATTAAATCTGAAATTCTTCAAATGTAACTATCTTAAGAACGAAAAGAGCTTTTTAAAAAATTTAAAAAGACTTGTTAACCAACTTTTTAAGCTCTATATATAATATAAACAACATCATTTTATACCTCCTTTAACCCTCTGTTTTTCTCAGATGCAGTAACTGATTTGAGAAAATAAATCTATATAACTTGTGTTTACTTGAATTAAATCTTGCAGTTTTCTCTTTACATGAATAAACTTTCTGAAAACACTAATGTCATTAATTTGTTAGAAGTATAAAATGAAACTATAAATTTTGAAGTTGTTAACTTTTGTTCTACGAAATGTCCCCTAAATAGCAGTGACTAATGCTTCATTATATTTACAAGAAGACATTATACTGTCTTAGGCTTCACAAAATATAAAGCGCTTTACTGTTTCTCAACATTTCTACATCACTCAATTACCTAAAAATTATATTATGTAGATATATACAGATAACAATAGTATATTTGCACTGTATTACCAATTATCACTAGGAAGAAACAAATAGATATGCAGTAAACTGATTATTTTGTTTCACATGAAAATCTAATATTGCACCTTTTGGGTTTGACTAAATGCATTCTTTTAGATAATGTATTTTAACCAAAATATACACCTGCCTTCCGAAGAAATGTACTCCTCCTCTCCATCAAGTCACATTGTACCATGCTCGCCCTTTCTAAATAATAGATCAAGATCTCCAGTACCATGTGTGCCAGACATTGATAGATTGAACAGGAGAAAAGCAGTAAGAAGTAGGTATTATATTATTATATATATATGAAAGTTACATGGTATAGTTAAAGTTTATCTTTAAATGATTGATTTACAGGTCTTGGTCAAGATATACTACCATCCCCAGTGTTATCTGCTCTGCAATCTTCTCAAACAGATTCCCAACCACAAAGACTTCCTTTCACTCCTATTGTAAACATGGTAGATCCAGTAGTCATAAAGAAACCAACTAATTTAACAACACCATCATTGGGTTAGTTTTTGTTGTTGGTGTCTGTTGTGTTCTTTTACCATTTAACTGATTATGGTAGCAGTTTTTTCAAAAGAACCTTATCTTGGTCTTTCCGAACCATGCGATTTGTATATATAGTTCAATGTGTGTGTTTTTAGGAAAGAGGCTATTTGTTCATAACCAAAATATTATGTGTTTTGTAAGCATTCAAAAAGTAGTTAAAAAGCCTGTAAACAAAAAAATCTTTTTCAGAATAGTTGATGATATGATAACTACGAAAAATTAGCTTTTCATGATTCTTAGAGCAAGTTGTGCCCAGTTGTTCACCATCAACCGTACAAGATGAAAAGCCAGCCAATGGTACACAGCGTAAAAATGGTCGTAAATTGAAATTAGAGAAATCCTTAGATGAGAAGCCACCTATACCGAAGAGGCAAAATAGAAACTTGAAAGCAGCGAAACCACAAGAAAATGCAGAAAAGAATCTTTTTCAAAAAGATGATATTTTTGGATGACTTTTTAAGGTATAAATTATGCAAAGCAGAGTAGGTAATTGTTTTTGTGCGTAATATAATTCTATCCGTTTTGGTATACTTTTAAAATGATATTTTACTCACAGCGTCAATGTGAGCAAGATGGAATAGTACTTTATTTGTCAATGTATATTGTTCTTCTGTTATTTATTGTGAAGATTTATGAAATTTTTTATATTTATTAGGGAAAACATTATTTATAAAGAGAGTTGTTTAATATTATTATTATTATTGGCTTATCATAATATTGTATTTAGACAAGACATTATAAACTTTTAATCTTCTAACATGAAATGTTTGGAACATATTGATTCCACATTTGATACAACTAACATGATGTACTTTTTATTTATTTGTTAAAAAGAACATTATTACATTAAATTTTGCACACCTTTTTTTCAATTTTGCACACCATCTAACGATATCTCATAGTAGAACTAACCTTATTTTGCAGTAATTTCTGTTAGTACTTATTTTCCGTGCATCTGCCACAAGAATCTTGTTGAAAATTATATATTTATACCCAAAAGGAGCTTGCCTACAAAAGTTCATGTGAGGTATTTGAAAATAAAATGTAGATTTTTGGAGGTGCAGCCATAAGTGTAATCAAGTTATATGTCTTTATTTCCTTTGAAAGCATTTCATACACCATTGCAAAATATAATCTGTCCGATATCCAATAGTAGTAGAGGGGGGGGGAGCTGAAATAGTAGGGGTGGAAAATTTCCTAAATGTTAATGTAAGGGGGGTGTTGGATTAGTTGGAGGGTGTGGGGATTTTCCTGGGTGGCTAAAACTTAGTAGGGGTTGTGGAACAAGAATGTCCTGGCTGGAAAAATTTCACAAAATTACTAGTGTGGGACAATATTGGAGACTGGAGAGTACTATTTACAACTCCTACTATTCATGATGTAGTTTCAATTTCCATTCAACTGAAAAGGGATTATTTCATATTAACTGCATTTTTTTATATCACAAACAGTTAGTATAAATTGTGATGGCAGATGAAGAAAATGCAAGTACTACTGCTGATGAAGAACAAATGCGTTTATGGCGAGAGCAATATGGAAATATGATTCCAGAGAGGATTGTCGACACCAAGATTGGAGAGGTATATATAGCCTTGCTTTAAAAAGCGTTTACTTTAGAAACTGTGATTAAAACAAGTTTATGAATAAAGATGCAGGTAGTAAGTCAAATGTTTGTTTACGTTTTCACGATATCAACTTTAATTTCAGAATAACGTACATGGATTCACAACGTACCTGAAAACAGGGTAGCCACTCCCAAAATTTGCTAAACAAAATCCTCCTAAAATCGAAAATTTTGTTAATGTATTTTATTCATTTCGTAAAGTCTTTTTTGACGTAATGTATTATTTTTATCTTCAGTCTATGGTATACCTTAAAAAACTAGTTTTTGCAAAAAAAAATTTGTGTGAATGTTACATGTTTAATGAATGTTGAATGTAAAGTTTAATACCTGCACAGTATTTCAGGACTTTAAATTTGCCAAAATACGTTGTCAAGAAACTTTTTTGATAGGCACAATTCATGAAAATTTTATCATTTATACTGTTATATGCTAAATAATAAAGCCATTTACAAGTCATTTTTTTGTGAAATATTTTTAAAAAGCCCACAAAATTTGTTTTCGCAAAAATTTACTAATTTTTACTAATCAAGCACTGAAAAAATATACAAATATTAATTCCTGCAAAATAGAATTTTTTTGACTCATGAAAATTAATTCCTGCGAAAATTAGTTCCTTTAAGGATGGACGAAGGCTAGATTTAAAAACAATATTATTAGTTGTAGTTACGATCACGTGACGGTGTGTAAACAAGAGGGAAGCAAACCATATTCCTTCGTAGACTTTGCTTTTTTGAAATGTAATACCAGTATTTCTAACAGAAAAGTTCAGAAACGGTTAAAATTAACAAATTATTTATTTTCTTCACTAGAATTTTTTTCACATCCATACTTTTTCACTTGAAATTTGTGTATCGTAATTTTAAGCCCCTGGGTTGACTTATCCTGAGCACAATTGTAGAAATATTGTGGATATAACTGACTGATAATGGTCAAGCAGGAGGAGGACTAGCTTCTAAGTTCAAGAAAGATGGCGGACGGACGTGTGTGCGTGTTTTTATTAATTTTATTATTGTTAATGGCTGGGGATATTGAAAAATGTCCAGGTCCATGGAAAGAACAAGATTTTACAATTGTGCACCAGAATATTCGAGGTTTGTCAAGTAAATTGGAATTATTAACTTACTTTATTAAAAATCATAACATCAAGATTTTTGGAGTAACAGAAACTTTGTTAAATGATTCTTTACCTACGTCGTTTATTAATATTTCTGGATATACATTTGAACGGAGAGACCGTGTTTCGCCGGGAGGAGGAGTTGGCGCTTACATTAGCAACAGCTTAAATTATGTTAGAAGACTCGATTTGGAAACTTATGATATCGAATGCATTTGGTTAGAAATATTTTCCGATTACACTAAGTCTTTTATTGTTGGTATACTTTATCGACCACCGAATACCTCAAAACACCTCAGTAAAAACTTTAACAATAATTTTCAAAAAACTTTAACAAAAATAAATAACGGAAACAAAGAACTCATAATACTGGGAGACATTAACTGTAATTATCTTATAAAAAATAACAATAAACCGTTGAAATGGCCTTATACAAACCATCAAGGGACCAACAAGAATTACGGACACCACTGAGTCGCTTATTGACGTTATTTTGACAACAAAACCCGAGAATCTAATGGAAATTAAAATCGTTTCAACCGCGCTGAGTGATCATTATGCCATTGGGTGCAAAAGAAAACTTAATAACATTAAACAACAGTATGAAACAATAAAATGTAGAGATTATTCAAATTACAATTCTGGTGAATTATCTCGCGATTTGAGTAATGAAAACTGGGATTCAGTTTATGCTGAACGAAATCCTAATAACGCCTGGGATACATTGAGAGATATTGTAAGTCGGAATTTCAACAAGCATGCCCCAAATATTACCAAAAAAGTCAAAGGTAAAAAATCACCATGGTTGACACGTGATATAAAATTGGAAATGAATTACCGAGACACGTTGAACAGAAAGTTTCGTAAATCAAGAACTTCCACTGACTTTGAAAAATTCAAGAGTCAAAGAAACAAAGTAAATAACCTTGTTAGAAAGGCTAGAAACGAACATAGTAGGACACTCCTGCAGGAAACGGCAAACGATCCTAAACGATTTTGGAAAACATTGAAAAGAATTTTTCCTTTAAAAGAAAAAATCTCAACAGTTAAATCTTTTATTATTGACGGCATAAGAAACTCAAATGCAAAATCTATCGCATCACGTTTTTGTTCTTACTTCTCTACCACCGTTTCGAAACTGAAAGCCAAGGCAATGCCACTGAAAAATTTCATCTGGGCAAAACCGAAGGAAAGTAATTTGAAAACAAGTACTACCTTTGAGTTCACTGAGGTCACAGTTAATGAAGTTTTCATGCATCTCAAGAAACTCAAACGTAGTAAGGCTTGTGGTTCTGACGATCTTCCACCAGGCATGTTGAAAGACAGCGCAAAACACTTAGCAAAGCCTCTTTGCCATGTCATCAATGCCTCACTAAGATCTGGTATAATACCGTCCGATTTCAAGCTGGGACAAGTGACGCCCATTCATAAATCAGGACGTAAAGATGACATGGACAATTATCGTCCAATTACCGTCTTGCCTGTTTGTTCGAAAATTCTGGAAAAATGTATTCACAACCAGTTATGTAAATTTCTAGAGCAGAATAAACTGTTATCTGAAACTCAATTTGGCTTTAGAAAGAAAAGAAACACGGAACTTGCTGCCACACTATTTCTTGACACGATAAGAAGGAATATAGACAATGGAGAGTTAACTGGTGCAATCTTCATAGATCTTAGCAAAGCCTTCGATTCGCTAAGTCACGCACAAATCATTGAAAGCCTGAAAAGTCATGGTGTTACAGGAATTGAAAAGGAACTTTTCACTGACTACCTCTTTGGTCGGAAGCAAACTGTGAAAATAAATAATGAAACATCTGAACCTGAGTCAGTAACCTGTGGTGTACCGTTTATTCTTAATTACCTTCAATGACATTGGCAGCGTCCTTTCAAACTGTAAAATACTGACATACGCTGATGACACTGTCATTTATGTTTCTGGTAAAACAAAAGATAGCATCGAAAAATTGTTGACTGATGACTTCAATCGTGTTGCAGACTGGCTCGAAATGAACGATCTTGTTATAAATATGAAAAAAGGGAAAACGGAATGCATGCTGTTTGGCACTACTCAACGTATCAAAAATAAGACCTTGGATATAGATTATCGGCATCAATCACTCTCTTTCACCAACTCCTACAAGTATCTTGGTGTAAAATTGAACCAAACTCTTTCACTATGTGAGCACATCGAGTCGACATACAAGAAAGTTAGAGGGAGATTATACTTGCTTCAGAGAATCAGACCTCAGTTAACCATCGAGACTGCATCAACAATTTACAAGACCATGTTGATACCAGTTTTCACGTATTGTTCAATCGATTACATGTTATTCTACCAAGACGTATCAGCTAAAGTTGGAAAATTTAGAAAAGCGAGCAAATCGTATTATATTCAAGAAGAACGTGCCAAGAAAATCTAAACCAGCATCAATTAAAGATCTGTTAAGGAAACGTCTTTGCCTTCAAGTTTTCAAGTGTGTTCATGGAGACGTGTGTGAAACCTTTGTAAATTATTTCGAAAAAAATGACAAACAACACAAGAAATAAAAATCATTTACCACGACTTCCTAAGATTAAGCTGGAATCAAGTAGAAAAAGTTTCTTTTTTAATGGTGCAAAAACTTTCAACGAGCTTCCTCTGAAAATACGTGCTTCGACATCAATAGAAGATTTTGTAAAATTATATGAAGAGTTTTTTTAATTTGTAAATATTAATTTTTACTAACACATTTTTAGTTATTATTTTAAATTTTATTACTATTTTTGGGGGGCTGGGAAACAGGACACATGGAAGAACAGAAATTTTGTAATTATATATATTTGTATATTTTACTAATTTTTGAATGGAAAAATCCTGTATAAATATCGTTATAAATAAATAAATAAAAACTAGCCTTGGATTACACACACTAGCTAAGTTGTTGTTTTTGCAGGATGGTCGGAGGTATTACAAAGTGCAATGGGCTGCATCAACAATGGAGCCATCTAAAAATTTCCTGGAAGCAGAATTGCTCATCAAGAAATATTGGGATCCAGTAGAAAAAAAACTCAAGCTTCCAAATAATGTAAGATTTTTTATGTATCTCGAACATTGAGAAAATCCTGATATGCTTTCTATAATCTTTTTTTTTTTTTAAGAACTAGATTTATTTCAATAAACAACAGGGTTCATGTTGTTGTTTTTGTGTGTTTGTTTGTTGTTTTCCTAAAAAAAGCCGTGTGGATTGGTATTTTCAATTTCAATGTTTTCATCCCATTGCAACACATAGTTCAACTACAAATGTCACTAGCAAGAAAACTTTGCTAAATTGTTGTTGTTTTCTCAAGCCTTCATTTTATGTTACAGTAGGATGAAGGATATGTTCTAATACCACCACTGGTACTAAAGCGTTATCAAAGAAACAAACAGACAAAAAACGCAATTTTAAGAATCTTGTGTTCCCATATTGTTCCCGGTCCATTCCCCACGAATTTGTGGTAGAGGGAATCTACCTGAACTGTTTTTTAATTTCACAAAATTTTCAATTTTTGAGATTTTTGGCCATTTTTTAATTTTAGTAGTCGTCCTAGAAAAAACACCTGGCAAATACTTTGATTTGTTAACTACAAATATTTTGAACACAATACAAAAAGGTAATTAAAAATTTCGAAAACAAACCGTAACCGAAGATTTCTGCGAGAAATACCTTCTATTTAGTGATCATTTCTGCGAGAAATACCTTCTATTTAATGCTCATTTCTGATATTTCTTGTTTGATTTTTGTACATTTAATTACAATTTTAATCCATTTTAGTTTGTTTCGTTTTAGAATTGTACAACAAATAGAGACGACAACCAAGGTGTGTATCATATATTTTATTGCATTTAAGATAAATCTATGATAAATTTCCTTCACAACATAGAAATAGAATTTGCCCGAATTAACGAAAGTTCCTTCGAAGTTCTCGGGGACTCAAATTAGAGATTTTAAGTCCGGATAGCTTGGTTGTACGGTGGTTTATATCTAGTTAAGGTGGTTCCCCTAGAAAAAATGTCTAATTTTCAAGAATTGTCTTTTACCTGTTTTCTGACAGCAAATTCATCTTAGAATACCGTGGCAAGCAGTACTTATGACAAATTTAGGGTTTTTATTGCGCATTCTGGCACTTTTTCCAACCAACCGCAAATATAACTGCATAGCAATGCCCATAGCAACCATTTTCACATTTTTAGACAGCTTTTCGGCCCTCCGTCGATGTTTAATTCTTTGCAATAGCTAGATGATACTTTAGGGCCTCCTAAAGCAATATATGACAGTTCTGAATATTAAATGAGGTGTTCCACATGCAGTCAGAAAGCTGTCTTAACGATGCACCCTGCGAAGTGAACTCGTCAGAGTTTGAGTTTACTCGTCATCAATTAGACTTAAGACTTAAGTTCTTAGGTATTTGGTGCTTTTCAGGTCAAAATAGTGCTGGCGTACACCTTTTGTCGATCCACAAGTCAAGAATGTCCATAAAATAATCTTTAAACAAGTTTTTTGCCGTTTAAGTTCGGAATCCACGCGAAACAAGAATTCTCAAGATCGAAGCACCCAAGCTTTACAATTTCTTCTGTGGATGCAGGCATTAGTCCTACCTCCATGGTACCACCTAGTGTTTAAACGAAACCGATTTTCAAATCGAAGTTTTGTCTTTAGTTATTTTGTCGAGATATTGCCTGTTTCGCCCTGTTTTAGCTTTTCTGTCGTCCAAAAAATACCGCATCAGTTCTCTGGAAGACGAGTCAGCCTTGCGAAAATGCGCTTCGCTCAATCCATACACGTGACCCTTGAGGAACAAAAGCGGCCAAAAAGGCGCTTGAAATAACGCATGTTATTCAGTTATTTGGTTAGGCGTCGAGCAGCAAAATGTCATATTTTGCCTATACTTCTCCTAGCAACGGGTAACCATGGCAACCAACCAATGAAATTTTTGACTTAATTTTGTCGTACTGTCACATACTATGATATCCTCATCAAGTATCTTCAGAAAAGACAATCCTCTGCGATATAGTTTTTTTCTAGGGGTACCACCTTAAGCACTCGAGTACGAAGCTGAACAACAATTCACACGTATTTTGTAAGATAATAATTTGGAAAAAGAAATTTTTAAAGATTCTAGAAAGTGTTTTAATAGTAATTCTTACTGTTTTTGTATGAAACACATTTCATGGTGGTGATGGCAAAGAATTGTGCAAACAAGTCTTTAGTCACGTTATTTGGATGAACTTTGGCATTGAAAGTGAGGACAGTTGGAGCAGATCCGAAATATATAATTAAGAAATAATTTTTCTTTTAGGTAGTTCATCAAGTGAAAGTTCGGAAATTACACCCTGTGAAAGTTCATCGAGTAATAACTCGAATGTTGCACCCTGTCAAAGTTCGTCGAGTAATAACTTGAATGTTGCACCCTGTGAAAGTTCATCGAGTAATAACTTGAATGTTGCACCCTGTCAAAGTTCGTCGAGTAATAACTTGAATGTTGCACCCTGTGAAAGTTCATCGAGTAATAACTTGAATGTTGCACCCTGTCAAAGTTCGTCGAGTAATAACTTGAATGTTGCACCCTGTCAAAGTTCGTCGAGTAATAACTTGGAAGTTACACCTTGTGAAAGAGTAAGTTTACATTGTGTTTTCACTGTATCCATTCAAGTTAGTCAATTTCTAATATATAGTCCTTTCAAATTGGCAGCAGTTCTGGTTGCTATTTTTTTTTCCAAAGGCTTTTAATGTTAATTGATGTTGAATATCCTCTTATAAAGTACTGTATTTTATTGTCCTAGTACCCTAACAGTCTACGTGAAATTTTAACGTAGAAAAACTTTGGCGAGATTACCGAACTTGGGCCAAATATTCCAAATTAGGTACGCTAAATTTAAAATAATTGACCAATTGAATCCACGTCAAATTTTCACGAAAATAATCAATTTCTTAAAAAACGTCTCAAATACTCTCAAAAAATTAATCGATGATGCATGAATGAACTCAAGGTATATTGCATTTCGCATTTTTTTTTATAGACTACATTTTCAAGAAAACTAAAACCATTTCCCATCAACTAATCGCCAAAAATGAACCCAAGCTAAATGTTTTTCTAAAGTCTTTTCAGTTTAATTGCCTGCTACTATACGACGATAAATAACTTGCGGATTTTTATTTAGGTTACCCATGACGAAAAACCAGGTGATGTAAACAAAGAATATTTTCAACCGACCAGTGAAAGCGAAATAGCACATGACATAATTAAGCAAGACAAAACAGCAGAAAATCAAGACAAAGACGCTGATCTTTCCACCGAGACATCTGAATGTAGGGAAACTATAAAAGAGAACGATTTAAATATTTTAGACAAAAAAAGCAAAGGCGAAGATTTTAGTAATACAAGAAAACGAAAAAATGATGACATACAAAGAACTACTAAAATAAATAATGCATGTCCGAATGACCTGCTGCAAGAGAAGCAACCCGAAGAAAAACGAACGAAAAACGTAGAAAGTTGATAAAAACGAAGTCACATTTCTAGTAAATATGTTCATATTGTAAATATTATTTATGTTTTTGTGCTGTTGTGTTTTATATATATGATTTTTATTTTGAACACTTAATTTATGTGTTTTATTGAAATAATTATCTGCAGCGATAAGCAAAAGGTGCTATACAATTTATTATTACCAAACTATCGTATTTTCTTAACAGGAGATTCACTGATAACCGATTTGACGTTGTGGGAGAGGGTTAAATCTTTTGACGTTGTGGGAGAGGGTTAAATCTTTTGACGTTTAAATATTTGACATTGTGAACCCTCGGGTTTTTTGACGACGAAAAGAATTTTAAACTGATTTGTCGTCTTATAATTCACAGGTGTGTGGAAGTGCATGTGATTACAGGGATTGATGTTACGTAAATATTACATTTTTTTATTTTGGCGTTCAAACCAATTTTTCCAAGACACGACTTTCTTCTGCCCAGCATCTTTGTGCGACAAAAAAACGTATGAAATCATTTCGCGGACTGGTAACCAGTTCAGTCGTAAAAACTTTCGCGAATTTCAGCCTTTTTCGCGAAAGTTTATCTCGCGAATAATTTGAAATCGTTTATTCGCGAAAGTTTATCTCGTGGCATTTTGCCAATTTTTTAATTCGCGAAAGTTTTTCCATTAATGTCAGAAGTATTTTCAGCTAATGATTTTACAATTTTTCAAAAATTTAAATCATTAAAACCCCTTTTTTCCTATAACATTTCTAAAACATTTCTAAAGGAATTTCAAAAATTTATTTATTCGCAAAAGTTATCGCGAAATCTTTGTCAATATCTTCATTCGCAAAATATCTTTGTCAATATCTTTACTCGCATGTCGCGAATTTTTTTGCATCATAAACTTTCGCGAGTTTTTCACCTTGCGAAAGTTTTAATACGCATATTATTGTGCTTACACGCGCACATTTTTTGAAGTGGAAATCCGACTTTAAGCCTGGTTTTCACCTAGACCCAAGGGGTAAGGGCCTTATCGGAAATATTTGCAAAATCCTGAACTTGGTGTATGATGAAACATAGTCTTGTGACAATGGTGTAAAGAGGAAGAAAAGGTTTGCTTTCTGAACAAAAAATGCTAAACAGATTAACAATTCAAATGTGACGTTCAAAAAAAGGATAAAAACGTTCGAAAGTCGAAATGTTTGAAACTGCTCAAACATCATTCTCGTCCCCAGAGCTCTTTGAGTTTATCTCAAAGAGCCCTGGGGTCGAGAATGCTCAAACATCAAATTTTCTAATTTTGTTGATGAAAATATGTTCTGGAACATATTTCATCAAGCACCATCAGAAACGATTTTTTTCTTCTTTTTCAAAAAATAGAAAAATTATGGATGATCGGTTTGCGTGTATACACGCAAACCGATCAAAAAATCAGAAAATGTCAATGTATGATGAAATTTGTTTGCACCCGCATGTGGACAAAGACAAACAATTTGATTTGTCCCAGGAGGTCTTGAGGATAGGCGTAAACATTTTGTTCCTTCAAGCCTGGTTCTAACTGAGGGTGATAAGCTCTTTACTGAAGCGACCTTGACGACTTGGTTACTTCACAGTTAGGAGCGATGAAATATTTAAACGACGTCGTCGCAAGCGATAAGAAGTTGACGAAAAGGCAATAAGTATAAAAACTTTTAATTTTTTGTCGCCTTTTCAAGAAGTTAGAAAATAAATTAAATCTTCATGACTGATGACATACCAGGGCCGGCGACGCAAAGAAAAATAAAAAAAGTTATCTTTTATGCAAAACTGAAGAAACGAGAAAAGAAGGAGTGAGAAAGAGAAAAAGATAGCAATTTAGGGCCGTTTTAAGCCGTCTCAAACGCAAAATTTTCTTCGGCGCCCAACCATAGAGGGCGCCATTTTTTTTGGCCCCCCCACTTGAAAAAGTGTGTCGCCGGCCCTGCATACATAGCTATAATAAGACAAACTATTTTACAAAGAACTTTATTTATTTTTTCTCTTGTTTTTTTAGCCATGACAAAACCTAGCATGTTTCCAAGGCTGTTTGACATTGCAGCAATATCTTGCAGATAATAAATGTGACAGAAAATAGCCACCATTATGGATTATAAAGAGAGAAAATGAGTGAAGTCAACCTCGTCCTCAGTACTCGGCCTTAACTCTTTGAAAGGCTGAATACTACTTTTATTCCTAACTGCTAAAAAGAGTAGAAGTTCCGCCCTATTCTAAAATCAAATGCAAAGACACGTGATCGTTGTAGGCTTGTCCTATCGTGCCTAAATTTTGAAAGAAAGGTCAAAAGAAGCCTTCTGCAGGTTGTTCATTTGCAGCACGAAAAAAATTAGAATTTACAAGAGTTCGCACAAGCGATTATTAACCAATAAAAACAAAACAAGACCTCTAAAAGCGTTGTTTTTATTATAATCTTATTTTTATATATTTTCTGGAAATATAGCATCTGAGCAAATGTTTTCTGGCCGTTTTACGTTAAAGAAAACTTCAGCTTTGTTCTATTCTGTAAATTATATAACAATTGGCTGCATGGTTATATTGAGGACAATTCTCTCAGGCATGCTTATTAGCTCGCGACCTTTATTAATGGCGATCAAAATTAATGGTGGTTTTATTATCTATAAACAAATGTATTCTGTAAAATACATTGTTTTACTGAAATAATTATGCGGCCACCTGGTTCGCGTTTGGTGTTCTTGTTGTTCGTAACACGTGCCTTATTGTTAAACTAATCAAATGATTTTGATCCTCTTAATGTATTCGTCGTCACTTTTGTTCAATTATATTTGCGTTGCTATTCAGTGAAAAGAAAGTCCAACAAATAGATATTGAACGAATTTTTTAACATGCGTTTCTGTTTTGTTATTCAACGAAGATAATCAAGAAAGCAGTTTTTCTAATCGATTTTAAAGATATGGACGATACATTATTTATTATTTAATAACGCAAAGAATTTTATTTTAAGTGAGTTATGGTTGTTTTTCACACAACAGGGTAGCAAAAATAAAGAGAAAATAATATCCTGGAGGTATATATTGATAAACCTGAGGAAAATTAATGGCTTGTCGTATGATATAATGAATAAAGAAGAAGAAAAAATGTGTTTTATTGATGGATTCCTTTGACAAGAAAAGCAGAAATATTTGTGCTAAAAAAAATTATATTTAGAAAACGAGAACGTACACACGTGTTTTTTGCAAAATGTTTGTTTAGGCTCCAGATAAAATTTGGTCGCTAGCTAAGGTTTTTTGATTATATCTGGGAATGTCTTTTTAACAGTATATATAGACCTTTTTGAATGTTTACATTTTCCGCGATAAGCCCTTTTGGCTCTAACAACTGCGTGACAGGCAGAAAGATGCGGGAACATGAATTCAAAAAGGTCTATACATTGAAATTTTAATTTTGTTTTTGTTTCAGAAGAGAATATTGTTGTAGGGGAAAGTCAGTCAGAAAATTAGCTAATTTTATTTTTGACAAAATATTAATATTTTATTTTTTCATTGTGAGTTACGTGTGAATGTACAGGAATGTTTCTAAGTAACCTATTTTGTTGAATGATTGATTTATGTGTGGTTTTCTGTCGTTTTTATATGATTTTCTTTCTCCTTATGTATGCTAAAAAAGTTTATTCTTTATTATCATCAAGACACGTCAGTTTCACGGTAAAGTGTTATTGAAAGTTTCATAAAGACATCCTTAACGTCTTTCGTTTTGTTGTTTGCAGAAAAAGTGAAACAGATTTCGCGTTTATTCTTTCATTTAGTTGCAACCACAAGGGATAATCAACAAAAACAAGGTAGTATAAAAAAAGGTTTACGCATTATTGATGTTTTATATAGTTTAAAGTTGAATCTGTTTAAAAACGGATTTCCGGTTTTTATGTGTAACAGGAGATATAAATTAATATTTCCTTTTTATCCTTTTCGTTTTATGATTATATTTTTCTTAATAGATTTTGCAAACATAAAATTTACATCAATAAAAAATGTCCGAAGTAGAGATAAAAAAACTGGAGAGCGAAGACGAAGATTCATGCGTGATCGGAGATACAGATTTGGAAACAAAGTATAAACTTTCTTCCAGACCTTCTTCGTGTGACTTAAAACAACCGACGTGCTTAAGCGATTATGATAAATATGATATTGAGTCCGGACGAATTCGTATTGCCCGGATTAAAAAAAGTCTCGAGAGATGGAAAAGCCAGGATTCTTTGTTAAAACGACCTGACAGTTCACAGTCTGTCCCAGACCTCGTGACGAAAAAATCTAGTAGCATGAATTCTGTGTTTTCAACCGGAGTACACAAATCAATGTTATCGTTAACTTCACGCGAAGACTCCGGTCAAAAAGATTTTAATCCGGTCGTCGTGGAAGATACCATCTGTCGCTCATATAAAGAACAAAGAAAACATTTAAAAAAGAAAAAGCTGTTTTGTTTTTCGGGGTGTGCTTCAACGTGTTCACTTGATAGATTTCGTGTTCTCGGATGTGGCTTGTTTCTTGTTGGCGCACTACTGTGTGTTGGGTTTTGGAATTATTGTATCATAACATCCTCGCTTAATCATGTTGAAGGGGTCATACCTACTTACGTTTACGGAGCCGCGGTAGGTTTACCTGTTATTCCGGATGAAATAGCCTGTGTTTTTTGTTTGAATGAACCTAGTAGAGATAGAATGAAAAATCGCAATAATATCTTTTAAAATTATGGCAAATTTATTTTTCTTGATTTCAGTAGCTTTTGAAAAATAAAAAAAAGTTTAAACGAAAGAGTTTATAGTCGTGTATAAAATTCTGAACTTTAAAATGTTGCTAATCAAAAAAAACTTTTCTTTTCTTTTATAAAGTTAATCTTTTAAGCAAAAACTAAAAAAGAAAAAACATGATGTTATTTTATTTTTTAATTAATTTATCTTCTTTGTTTTCGCGCAAAAATTAATTCATTGTTGAGTCAACAAAAATGACTCACCAGCTACGAAAGGAGCGAAATGTTGTTTATATCGTTCAAGGCTAAAAATCACCTTTTTATTCATACCAAATGATATATCTAATACTATTTAAATTACCCGCAAGCAATAAATAGGCTAATAACCATAACTTAAATTAATTATTTTGAAATTTTCTCATGACTTTTCCTGTAATGGTTTGACCGTGAACCGATTTCTTAATGAACTTTTCTCCCCATAGATGATTGTCAGTGGAATTTGCACGATATTTGCATCTAAAAGAACTAAGCCTTTGGTGAGTTTGTGTATCTTTTAAAAACGTGTAGAAATTGGTATTTTGCCTATTGGATAAATCTTGCAAATGATAAATTTTCTCGAGTTTGCTATATCCTGGAATTTAGTAAGCAAAAGGACGGGGAGGGAGGGGGTGGACGAAATGTTTAGTTTTTCTTCTTGTGTACAGTTTTATAATATTTTTATACATCGGTAATCAACGTCTTTCGCCACCCGGTCAACTTTCATGTAAGTGAAAAATTAATAGCCTGTGCTTCGTACCACCTCCCACCTCCCTCCCACCTCTGTTTTAAAGGTTTCTGCTCAAGAAATAAACAATGGAAGAATTTGGTTATTTTGCTCATTTTTGTTGTGTTAAAAACTGGTTCAGACGATAGAGCAAAAATGTTTGTCGATCAAACATGTTTATGAATAGATAGCACTTTTTTTTAACTTGACGAGGCTTCTGAAAGACTTTTGTGAACTGGCACAATTCTGGTTTAATTTGTAGACAGTATTTTTTGGTTTAATGTGACATTTCCTCAAGTATATTTTATTTCTATTATAGATCATTTTGATTTTGATTTTATCCTTTGTCTGCACCGTATTCTGCGTATCCAGTTTTGTCTATCTTGTTACAAGAGTTAGCACTCGACTTGGACAGCTGGACGATTGCAGTTTTGACGGGCGCGATAACATTTGTTCCTGCGTGATTCAAAAAGGCGATACGAAGCAAGTATTTCATTTTGCCGAAGTCATGAACTGTCACTCGGTGAAAGAGAGTTTACGAGAGTTGGTTTACGGCGTCAGCGCGCTGTTCGGTGTTGGTTTTGTGATATCAGTTCTCACTGCCAGTGCTGCGTGTTGCCTGCTACACAAAGAAAAAAGAAAACAGAAATATCGGGTCGTGGTAAGTAAATTCAATGTTGCTTTTGTCTTCGGCTCACGTTAAAATGATCCCATATGTTGACATTGCGAATGTTTAAACTGTACAGCAGAAATGCTGTTAACGTAGAAACTTGTACACAACATCTGCCAGTTGATTAAAGTTATAAGGACTTTGCAGACACCCGATGCATAGTTAACATTTAAATTCCAATGAATGTCCGCTATGTACAGGTTTGATTGCAGATGTATCACCTTAAACATGGCACCACTGCTTGTATTAGTACTTTATGTTTTCCTCTTTAATATTTTTTAGCAAAATGCGCCAGGTTCAATCAATTCTACCACACAGACGCAAGAAAGCTGTTTCACGTCAGGACTTCTTCATTCGTTCGGTAGTTTGGAATACCATCAAAAAGCGAGGGAAGACACGACGAGTAAACGAACCGTGCACAGCGTCAACAACTTTTCTGTGAGTACACAAACTCCATTGTTTATGATGCCGGTCGCCGAAATTGTCGACGCCATGAACACCACTGATTATCAACTTGATCTATTCCTCGATGGGTGTGACGAGCCACCGCCCTCGTACAATGACGCCATTGCAAGCTTGCTATCATGACAAATTAGTATGAAACTTGTGGAAAACAATGAAGTGAGGTTGTTACCAGGGTGCTTTTACAACAAATGAAGGCATCTTGCCATCACAGGTGTTTTCAAAAAGTGTTGTTAATAATATGGGTGCCACAAACGATCGATTTTTTAAAGTTTGTATATAATTTTTGTATATAATAAACAGAACAAGAAATATAGTTTCCTGTTATACGGATGTGTGGGAGGGTGTGACAAATGTTGTAAATTCAAGTGGCCAATCAAGGAGTACCTCTGGTAAATAAAGATGTCCACTCTGTCTGGAAATTTCAAAATATTGTCAAAATATTTTGAGAAAACTTAGAAATATTAGAAATTATTTGGATTTCATGAATTGCCTATTCAATATATTTTGTGATATAAACTTGCGCAGGTGCCTTTTAAAAATTTTGCGGGGCTTAACTTTCGCGATTTTGGCCAAAAATCGCGAAACTTTCTTTAAAGTAAAATTTTACACTTTTTATTGGGAACTAAATTGGCCTAAATTAGCTAAAGAGAGGATTTTAGTAAAAAAAAATCAGGAAAATAAGGAGCTACTGTTCAGCGTGAAAAGTGATTAAAGCGAAGTGATTTTTTCAAAAATGCGCGGAAATAGGGCAACACAGGTGTGTCAGTAACCCAACGTGAAAAAGCCTTATTAAACTTGCGTCATAGCCAAAATACCTCATATGAAATTCTAGAAAATAAAACCTGAAAGGTCACAATAGAATGTGTAACGGGCGCCAGGTGTTGGAAAAAATACGGAAAGAAGGTAACTAAATATATTACTAGATAAATACGTACAGGGACAGAAATATTCACTAAGATATTTTCTAATATTATTGATAAGTTGCGATCCACTTTTAAGGGTATTACGATCCAGGAAAAAAACTAATTTTTTATCCTGAGAAGTTTGTCCTGAAGAATATCCGCGCAGTTATAGTCACGCTGCATTTTTGACAACGAAATAGCGAGGAATTTACCAGAATGTGACATTGAATACCCGTTACTACGAGTGACTAAAATTATTTTCCTTGCCACCTTCAATTTTTTATTATTTAATCAAAATATCCATCTCGTTCTCAGGATCCCTTGCCCTTTTTACATTAGTCTAATGATGTTTTAGTTCATTTCCATTGTAGGCAATAACAAAAAGTCTCTGGAAAATAGGTCGCATAAACAAAAAACGGTTTTCTACCTTAAAGGGATAAATCTTGCGTGAATTTATTTTCGCGAGCTTCTGCATTTTGCAAGCCAGGTTTTTCTTGAAAAATATCGCAAATTAAAAATGAAATATAAAGAAACAAATCGTTTTTACATAGATTAAAATTTGCAAAATGGGCGAAAATTCGCAAACTATTTAATTCACGCAAATAACTTACCCATACAAGTAAATATGCTCGTTTAAAATAACGTCTTTCTGTAAACTCCTGTTTTAATCACTTCGTGTGAACTTGTATAAGAAAAACATCGAAACTTTTATACATATACAACTTTTATATGTACCATATGTTGCAACGTTTGTTTGGTAATGCGATTCTTAAAAAAGAGAAGTATCACAAAAAAACAAAAATCTGAACAACCAACAGTAGTGAACAGGATATGATTGCTGCAGTACAGTCCTAGAATTGCTTTAAAAAACAACAGGTCCAAGGGTAAGTACTTAAGCCGTGACAAAAATCAAAGTGATGTCCGAATGACGACCACAGAAAGGTAATAATAACCAGTCAGATTTTTCACATTAATTTCATAATTAGGAAATATCAATTTTCATCTTCATCATAATCGTCGCTCTCCTCTTCTTCTTCCGCTTCTAAAGCCTCCTGCTGAGCGGCTTGTAATGCTCGTTCTTGCTCCACAGTTGGATCTTCGGCTTCCGTAATTTCCGGACCACTCGGGTATTCGTCTTGTACCGCAGGAGGGGGTGGTGGGCTATAATTTTCCGCACTGTATTTAAGCCCGTGACCGATGTACACGTTATCAAATTTTCTATAACACAAAACCGTCCTGAAGTAAACGAACTGCAAGATAAAAACGCACTTTGTGAAAGAACATGCACTTTTAAATGTCGTGATATCAAAAAAATTTAAAGTAACGGTAAATATGTGCAATAAAAAACACAATACCCACTTACTTATCAGTAGCAAACGCATGAGCTCCTGGCCACAAGTTTGAGTGCATCACAGCGATAGCGTATTGGGAAACAAGACTGGTTGACTTGACAGCTGTCCACGCCGGAGTATCTTTAATCGCTTAAAATATATAAGATGGTGATGATTTTTAACAAACATCGGGCAAAAACTTTTTTCGCAGTTTGACCGCCTAAACTCCTGATAGGCCGTTATGAAAGGTTTTCAATATGTTTTAGAAAGAGGATGAATTGAGCTACCCGATAGTACCAAACATGAACCATCTAGTTATTTAAGCCGCCAATTGCTACTCAGGTTTGGGAAAGTTATTTTTTTTATCAGGATCTTTTTAAAAAATACGAGTGCAGGTGCATAAGGGTTAATTTTTGCCAGAAGTTCAATGGTTTATAAAATAAGTACTTAAAGGCGCGAAAATTACACATTTTTATAGCAATCAGAACCTTAAGGAAACAAATTTTTGGGACTTTGTGGAGTTGGCTAAACTCCACGAAATCTTTTCAAAAAGGGTTAAAATATTTTAAATGGAACAACGCGCACTTTTGGTTACAACAAAGCGTATTCCATTTTCCCACCAATATGGAATTAGTTTCAAAAACTCAAAGTTTTAATATCCTCATCATGTTTGGCACACAAATGTTTGAGAAGACAGCCAAGCTTCAACTTTATTGCAGACACAGAAGTCAATGGCGCGAACTTTCCTAAGACAATTAAAGACACTAGTACATGTCAACCAACCTTCGTCTTCGGAAAGAGGCGTTAGTAAGGCTGGTCCTTCTTCAGGTTCTGTGTCCTCAGGCTCCTCCCTGTCTTCTTCCTCCTCATCTTCTTCGTCTTCAATTTCTTCCTCATTTTTAAAATTAGGATCAAACCAGCTTGTCCTGCCCTACATTGCAAAAGCGGAAAAGTTACTCGAAAAAAATTTGTTGACACACTAATTTTTTGCGGGTTTGGCCCAAAAGGTAAAATTCCTTAATCTGGTCAAATTTTTCCCACGCCAAAATTTCTTCTCTAGCAAGAACTGCTCTGTGTTGAATAACTAACTTGTTTTTCTTTCAGAAAATAATAATAAAAAATAATCATACTTTCTCTCTTCACGGTAGACTATACCTTCCGTCAGAAGAAAAATAACTATGTACTCACTTGCGGTAAGATATACTGGTTGTGATGAACCCAAAACGCGAACGAAGGATCGCACAAGTCACTCACTGGAATACCTTCAAAATCCTCATTCGTAACAAAGGATGTCCGACCTACAAATGAAAAATTATGTCAAATGACGCCACAATCGCAATACCGGAGGGTGAAGGGATATCTCAATGAAAATCGTGAATGCCACTAAAATCACTGGGAAATCGCAAACTATTTATTGATGTTCGAATACGATTAAAAAGCATAACATTAGAATAATCATTTTTTTAAAAACGTATTAACGAGTTTCAATGTTTACGTTTTTACGGGAATTCTGCGCAATGCCGATCTTAGGTGAAGAAAGTCAAATTATGGGTTAAAACTTTTGTACTGTGGCTACTAGTATCTTTTACTGATATATGTTATATGATATAAATTTAAACTACATGCAAGCTATATTTTAATTTCAAGATCAAAAGATGCCTCTACCTGAAAATAAAGTTTGGAATGGACACAGGTTACCGCCTGCATTATTTTGCCTGTCAATTTGCGTAAGAGGTCTGGGGATTATAAACAACACGCGTCACGTATTAAATATTAAACAACTTAAAAAATTTCTTCTCCTATCTCTTTAATAATTTTGTACAGCAATTACTTGTTACGGTTACTCGCTTTTAATTCACTAACCTTCCTCCTCATCCTCCTCTTCTTCGTCTTCTTCGAAAATGTAATACCCTTGAGGACTGATATGCGTAGCCGCTGATATGCGAGCGACTTGAGCACGTAAATAGTTTGCTTCGTTACCTGGAAATGGTGGATAGCTCACCACCTGTGACAAAAAGAAAGAGCTAGTTATAAATATGTTGAAAACGTTGGAAACAGAGTATTATCTACAAAGAATCCACTAGAATATAAAGAAAAAGCTGTTTTTAGCAAAACACACCGGAGTCATATAACAATTCATGCAAAAAAATTAAAAAAAGGATCGTGCTAATGTCTACGATGGCCCCTATGGCTCACTTCTCTTCCAATTTAAAAACACTTCTCTTCTGTAATCTCACACTTCTCTTCTGCACTTAACACTTCTCTGCATGTGGCCTCAAACTTTCTTTTCGCAACTAAAATTAAAAATCTGGTCCGCAATTTTACACCTATGGTTTGTATATTTTTTTCACTTTTCGCAAGAAGTATACTTGGCTAACACGTTCTCAATTTACGGACAGCTTATTGTAGCAGGTCCCGAAGCATGTGCATGAATAAAATAATATCACTAATCAATTCAGATTAGTAGCAGATTAATTAATTTTAATTTTATTTATAAATAGACACAATAAATGGCAAAATAAATGGCTGCCCAGAGTCTTCAAAGTCATGGTAGTGCCAACCTAGGCTAGGATTCTAGGCTAAAAACAATAGTTCTTTTGTTGAGAACAATAGAAAAATAAGAATACTGACCAGCCTGGTTAGAATTTAGTGTGTGTATTGAAAGAGATAAAGAAATGCCTCAACGGAATACCACAATATATTTTTATCTAAAGTATGTCTAGTGATCCACAAACACACAAAATTATTGGAGAGTTATTACTAAGAACAGTTAATCTTTTTCATGGCCTGGAGCCGGTATGTCATTTATTTATCCTTGTCCCCAGGGATTTTCGCCGTCACCCATTATATTTCGAAAAGGCAAAAATGCCTGTAGACGAGGGTTGTCATTTATTCAAAAACTTGAGTTATCAAAATCCAGCTCAATCAATATTCCGGACCAGAATTAGGTCTGGGAATTTTTTGAGCTCATGGAAGAGAAGTGCTTCTCACTTTAGCATACACTATTACTTCTGGCGACAAAAAATTTGTTATTTGTCTTGTAGAAAACCTCATATAAACATTCACACGGAATATGTACAATCAACTTACTGGTGCATCTAAATCTCCTGTCATTAGTTTTCTAATTTGTCGAGCAACTTGAATTTGTTGAGGAGTGACAGGTGGTAAGCGGTGCCAAGATAGACCAGCTAAACGAAAATAATGTTACGCCCAAGAAAATACCAAAATAGTAGCTAAACACTAAATCACGTACGGAAATGCAGAAGACGTGGCATGTTCGTTTAAAGTGACAAAGATTGAAAACACCTGATTTCAATACATGGAGAAAACACATTTTCAACTACTAGGTATACGAGTAAAATATAAACCTTATCTAAAAAAAAAGGGGTAAGGTGACTATTAAGAGGGGTGGTTGAAGTTTCTCCTGACTAAAAGTTCTGCACAGCTAATTTTATCCCCAAACAATATTCTTGAATAACTTAACCTGAGTCAAGTCTTTAGAGAATTGCTCTACCGGTCTATTTTTATAATGCAATGTTTCAATTTTATTCTTACTTAAATCAATCCACTAGTTTTCATATTAACTATTTAACTTTGATGATTAAAAAAGTTAGGACAAGACCCAAATTTTTCCAGACTAACCTAGCCCCAGTTATTTCCCCAAATATGGTATGTGCTGATTATTGCAGCCGTAAAGAGCACACACCGTAAGAAAAGCTATCACAAGCTAAGCTCTCTTAATATACAGGATAAGGTAAGGTATATGCCACAAAATTTATGAGAAATGTTCAATTTTATGAAACTTTTGTAGTGACCAAATTTATCTCAAAAATAAAGATGAATTGAGGAGAAATCTTCTTCAAACATAAAATGGATTTATGATGTAACACGCTATAAAATCTTCCATAAGACTACTTCCGAACAAACTTAGGTCTGAAAGTAAGAAACAATAATGACAAAACAAAATATAACAAAACAAAGGAATATCAAAGCCAACAATGAAGTGTCATATTACTTCACAGTCGATGTGTAAACCCATAAACTCCTTTGCATTTAAATAAAGTTAAAGCGACATTTCTAAATCAATTTAAGGGTATTTAAGACGGGTACCGCAAATATCCAGGCAAAATAGGACAAAAACATCCCCACGGTTGGACCGACATAACTCCTGAGGGCTGGGTTATCGTTAAATCGCGGCTAAGTTTCGAGGAGTTGATTAAGTGTTGACTGAAAAGGGTTTTTTCAAAAATGTGCCTTCCTTAGGGTTACGTAGGAATGACCAATTAATACACCAATCTGTACATGACCTCTCTGTACCTCATTTATACACATGTATACAGAATACTATAAAGAACTTACCATTGTTGCAAGCGTAATAAACTTTTGTATTGCAACCTTCGCCATATGCTTCTTGAGGTATGAGAACAGGCGGCTTGTAATTTGGTTTCGGTACATCCTGGTCTTCTGTTTCTTCACCTAGAAACAATAATAGAGGATTATGTGTCACATACATAAAATAGAAGCTGTTAGAAAAGAATATATAGCTTCAAGTGTGATGTCTAAACATTTAGTAAGAATGTTCGCTACACGTGACGTCAAAATACAAGTTGGAGAATGTAAAGCAGAAAAACATGTTGTGACCCGGTGTAATTCACTGCTATTGATCTTACATTTTAATCTTGTAAAACATGTACAAGATATGTAAAAAAAAGTGTAAAATATCGCCAACACTTGTCAGTTCTAACAAAGGTAGCAATTTAACAAAAAATAATTATATATTGCGTATGACAATTGGCAAGTATAATGTCACATCCTTGTATGTAAAAAGCAAATCCTTCATACCATTTTCACCAGTGAAAGCCGGACTGGATAGCTAAAATCAAAAATAGTGCAGCACGGTATTTAATGATAATAGTAAAAAGAATGAAAATAAAAATGCTGTCAGATGCTCTTGTTCTCTGGGAACTTTTTTTCACAAGAACTTTTTATTACTGTACTCCTCCGCAGATAGGTTTATAAGTTTAAGTTTACCCCTAATTTAACATCTTTATCTTCTAATTAGCAAGGAAAGAGGTTTATATAATAATCAAGTATAGCGACCTGGTGGGTACAGTAAAAATTAAACAAGAAAAAATGATATTGCGTTCGACACGTGTTGATACTAGACACCTTTTAGCGTGAGTAACGACATTGAAGAGCAGACTTGTAGAAATGGAACTCACAGGTGAATTGTCGACGTCATGTTCATCCATTTCTTCACCATTGTTGTAAAGTGGATCTTCCCCAGGTCGAAATTCTACTTCAGCGATTATATAGTTGGATTGGATTCCTAGTATCTTACCTAAAAAAAAAAGGTTATTCATAACAAAATAATAGTAAAATGCATAACATCGTTTCTATATTCCCTTCAATAAGTTTGTTAAGCTTGAAACTGTTATGGGACAAAAATGTTAGATAACAGTGTGTAATCCAGAAATGTAAAATAAGGGCCGCTAAATCCCAAATAGGAATTTCATCAAAAACATACGTCACTTGTTTTCATTTTTGAAATTTCTTGTGTACGTTTAAGACAGTAGAACACACTGCCTATAGAAAGATTTATCAGTTTTGTTCAACATTTTTTCTGTAAAATGCTTTTTTGACGCTGGCCATAAATTTAAAGCTTCGTAATTTTAGTAGAAATTACGAGGTTTTGGGTTAAATTTTAGAAGAAAAAAATAAAAAAAGGTATAATAACCAGTCTGTATTTTAGCAGAATTAGGTAAAAAATTTAAAAGAAAATGAAGGTATTAATGACCAAGTTTTTCCTTGTTTTATTGTCGGAGAAACTGTTCATTTCGAATTGCAGGAATTATGTTTATATAATTCATCAGTTCTGTTGCAATATGAACATATACTTGTCACATAAAATGTAATAACAAAAAGTTACTATTTGAAAAAATTATGGATGCCACCATATACAATTTTAGGAGATATCAGGAGGTGGTGTAACCCTGCAGGTTCTTGATATTATTTAAAAATGGCTTACAGTTCGACGTTTTCCTATGAAATTACGACTGCCAGTTTACAAAACTTTATTAGTGGATAAAGTAATAATAAAACGACACACATACATTATATTGGAATACTTTTGATATTCTACACTAGTTTAAAAGGGATAGTTATTCGTACTAAAAAAATTGTAGTAAAAAGTTTTGTGATTTCGATCCTAAATGTTTCTTTTTAATAGCATTTTCTTAATAGAGTGAATGGGAATACTAACTTAATGCAGTAGTAACTTAAATTACCAACACCTAGCCAATACCTACACACTAAGCCAGGTATGTGGCTTTCCACTTTAAAAAAGTGTTGTTATGGTTTATATTTTTATGTGAGTGTGTAGTACTACAAGTTAGCATTTTTTTTTAGAATAAACAGAGTTTCGTATAAAATAAGAAAGAAATAATAACCAACCCCAGAATCTGCATGATTTTAACTGATACGTATCAGTAAGTTGTTTCAATGCAAGGAAAGTACGAAACTGTTCTTCTCTGCCCAATCCTACTCCTGCTTGCTCAAAATAAAATGCGTTTTCCATGATATCAGGAAGAATCAATCGCTCTTCTTCTTCTGCTTCAATGTCACCAACAGTGTCGGGAACTTCAATATCTTTTCTCTAAAAATATTTAAATTCTAATATGTTTCTCTAACTATACTGTAAGGGTATGCGTATATCGTTTTTGTGTCAGGCCTAACACACAAATTCATAATAAGGTCTGGTGTTAGGCGTTGTGCCACATTTAATTTTAGAGGAGTTTAGAAAATTTTGGAACAAAAAATTGGGAGATTGGTGAAAACTAATTATTACGCACATTTGAAAACATTTGACTTGCAGCATCATTAAATGATTTTACAAAACACCAGCACACTTTAAAACAACAACAAAGAACTCACATTAAATAAGTCCTTTTGTTCGTGCGCCAGAATAACTTCACTCGATATTTCTTGCTTTTCCTGAAAAAGGTTAATGTTAGCTACAGAACTTTTAAAGCTTAAATATTTAAAAGGGGTGCTATAAAGCTGTATGAAAAGCGGGTATTAACGAAAACTTAATTTTGACCTAAAATACAATAGACCAATATTTACTAATATAAAAACAAAAAAAAATGCTACAAAATGGCTGAAAGTGCTTGCTGCATTTACATAACTGAAAGAATACCTGTATTGTATCTTTTTCAGGATAAAATTTATATTTTTTTTCATTCCGGCTGTAATCTTGTAGGATATCTGAAAAAAAGTTTGATTGTCAGTTAATATTGAAAAATGTGCAAAAATGCAAAATTTAACCTTTACACAAATTCATCTATTTTACAGGACTAAGAATAAGAAATTTATTTTATTTTTACAAAGTTTCTAAGGTTTTTTAATGACCATCACAATTCTAGTTTTAAGTCTATATGACTTGAACTAATTTTGCTGAAATATATTCATAACGTTAGAGATGTCATTCAGATCAGGGGATTGAGTTGGTATGGACATTTGGAAAGAATGGAGGAGAATAATTGGGAACGAGAGTGTAGATACTTGATAGTTCAAAGCCCAGAGGTAGACCATGAAAATAAGGACAGTTGGATGCAAAAAAATTTGAGAGTTTGATCCAATACAGTTTAGATGAGATTGAGAGAAGGGTCGTTAATATACCCTGTAAAAACTTGCAGAGGCGAATCATAAAAACGAAAATTCACGTTGACATTTTTTTGCCGACGCGACCTTCATTATACTGTTTCGCGTCAGAATTTACCTATTTCACGTTGGCAAAAAAATGTCAACATGAATTTTCGTTTTCATGATTCGCTCGGCAATTCACAATTTCACGTCGGCAAAAAAGTTATTATTAGGGTAAGTGAGCAAAATGCTTAGCAACCACTTATGATCTTTATTAATTCTTGCATGTAAGAATACTTTCTATCACTTTTCTATCTAAACTTACTATATATTTTTGATAGATTCAAGGCAACTGAAGGATTTTATAAACTGCAAAGAAAAAATTTGCCTTTGCAAAATTTTGCTGACGTGAATTGTTTTTTTCGAATCACCTTGGTATTCACCTTTGCCGTATGCCGAAAGTAATTAGAAAGGCTGATAAGGAAATATTATTTTATATATTTTACAGTGTTTTGTTTGTTAACAAATCTTGGGTTAAATTTTCCCTTGGATACAATTTTTTGTCCCAGGGAAAATGTAGACTTGCTAAGAAAGTTCCAGTACTGACACATATCTCCTACAACACTAATAGAATAAAAATGAAGATAGAATAGAATAAACACTTACCAACAACTTTTTCAGGTTTTTCATCTAATACTTTTGTAAGTATGTCAACAAGATGATCATACCTAAAAATAGATGTGTTTTATCAATTTATTAGGTGTACAGTATATATTACAAATATGGTAGAATCATATGCTCTAAAAACTGTTGATAAGACTGACTCATCCTTTTTAAGACTGGCTCTCACTATGGGTTAACGTGAATTAACGTGGGTTAATTTTCAACCCCAAATATATAAGTTAAATTAATAGACATAAAACTAGTGTGAGTGACATTGTAGCTAGGGCCTCTCCGGACCACAGTCAACTACCTATTTTGTTAGTGACATGTTACTAGGGTCCACAAAATTTGTTCTAAAGTGTTTAAAGCTCCCATTTGAGGTAAAATTTATGAAATTTCTTCTCAACTAGACAGCAGCTTAATGTGAGGGTTGATCCACAACCTTTTGGACATGAGTTGAATGCTCCACCAACTGACCGTAAAATTAAGACATAAAACCAAGACATTGCGCCTATTTCATTGTTTATTGCTGTGATCACTGGGGCTGTTCACCAGACTTTTTACATAATTGTTTCCAAAAGATTATGTATATAATAATCAAGGTTGATATATTGTTATAAGAGTGGGCGGCGGTTCAATATGAGCAATTGAATATTACCATAACCCTGGGTTAACCCAAGCCATGTGAGGGAAATTGGGTAGATGGCACACTGTGTGGGCCGTTGGATGTGGCAGGGAGTAGTCTGACAGAGCGCTGACCCTAATTGAGTTTGCGTAGCTCAAAGAGAGCATTAAATACTCCAGGACTCCCCATCAAATCCATGGCCCCTCCTGGAAATAATAGACAGGGTATATCCCTCGATATTTGTGAGGCTAGCCATGTAAAATATGCACATCTACCTATCACTACATAAAAGCTGCAAGGCAGAACGAACTTTTAAAGAACAAGAATTTTTGAGCACCATATAAAAGCTGCAAATATAAGGTAAGTGGGTGTATATATTCTAAAGTAAAGCCACTATATCACATACAGGATGTCATGCATTATATTTGCATTATTTTTTCTTTGTTTCTTAACATTTTCAATGTTTAAGTTTCAACGGGGTTCTTGTGCATGTGCAGAAAAAATTAAGAAATTGACAGGCAATGCACATTTCAGGTGAATAAAGTTGAATTATGGTTAAAAACTGTAAAACTAAGGCTAGAAGCATCTTTTCATTCTATGTTCTAAATCTAAACTACATGCAAACTATATTTCATTTTCAAGATTAAAAGATGTCTCTACCTGAACTTCCTTAGCTAGTATACTTATGTGATTTATCTAGCTAAACAAATTTCTTTGGTGCTGATGTAGAAACTCCACTCAACACAATTTTATGATTTTGACCATTTCTTAAAGCTTCTTATCTTCCACAAAAAAACAAGTTGGTTTCATATGAAAGAGTTTGAAAAAGTTTGTCTAGCTATTCTCCTAGTCATAATGTCATGTTGCATGTGGTATCACTTTCAGGTGTTGAGGGAAAACACAGATATTTCACAGTCAAACTCTTGCAGAAGAAGCTTGGATTAAACAATAAATAGCTACCTGGCTACAAGTATCTGAATTAAAGTAAAACTATGCAGCTATGTTTTCCTTTCAATCATAATACACCTTTACGATATATGCGTTCCTACGGCTCTCCATCATTTTAAAATATCGGAAAAAAGGAGGTAAAAATCGTGTTTTTATGAGAGTTTGTTAGAGACGAAAGTGTGTTTTCTCCAGTTTTTTAACTTCCGTCGTATCAATTTCTTTCAAATTTTCAGGAAACGTTAATAATAATAAGATACAACTTATGTGTACTTTTCATTAAAAACAAAACGCGGCAAGAAAAGTTATCACAAAAAACGTGTTTTCTCCTTAATAAACTCTTATAAAAGTGTGATGTTTACCTCCTCTGATCGCAAAATAAGCTGCGATGGAGTGTTAGTTTTCCTGAATTATCGTAAAGGTGTATTGTATGTGACATTTGCTGACTGGAAGAGAATAAATCCTTTTTTTTTTAAATGTATCGACTAGTTCTAAAATCGGTTGTCAAAATCTTAAATAATCCTTGATAATTATGCTAATAATTTGATCTCATGTTAACTTGACACTTTTATCATCATAATGATTCACTTACATTGTTATTCCTGACTTGCCACTAGAGCGCAATAAAAATGACTTTGCGGCCATTATATGGTCTTCAAGGTCATCATTAGATTTAACTTCTGTTTTGCTGACAGGAGCATCCATTTTGACCTATTTTTTAAAATTAAACGACCATGGAGATTAGATAAAGTAAATGTGCCCTTTGCCTTGTTGTTGGTTTAACTTCTATGAAAGCAAAATGGTGCGCTAGTTGCGTTTAGTATTCGAAGCATGTTTGATCACCATAGCAACTGCTACATAGCAGCTGCTTGTTCGCCGCGCGCGCGTCCATCCGCGGAGCTGTATTTTTTTTTTAATTTTCCGAATCTTTTCTTTTTCTTTTTCATGAATATTTTTTATTTGTTTCTTTTTTACTGAATATTACAATACCAATACATAATCTTGAACCGGAGACAAATGGGGAAAGATAACATTAGCTACCGTTAAAGGTGAGGTGTGACACACACAGGGCATATTGTCCTAAGATGACTATCAACAAGGTTGTGATTTTATAGCACCCTTCGTCCCCGGCTTTTTAGGTTTTTGCACCAAATATAAAAGACATAACAAGAAAGCAAGATGGAACATTCACTATTATGTTTAACTTTTTTCAAAGCATTCGTCCTATGAATTACTCCATTGGGTGTTCGTGACCATTGTATGTAAACATACCATCATTACAATCAAGACCTGGTAACAAAGATGATATTATAGTTTTTAATTTATTCTCGTGAATTATGTATGGCGGAACTTTTTAACAGAGTTTAATTTTCGAAGAAAAATTACACCAGTCAAAAGATTTCCTTTTGCAAATATTTTTCAATCCAAATGTAATAAAATGTTAATTATCTCACTTTAGGACATAACGAATCGAAAATAGACCATACTCTCGAAAATATTATTATTGCTACTGAGAGCTGGAAACAAAGTTGGTATTAAATGGTTTAACACCCTGGGAACTATTTTTGTATGCTTGGATTCCAGACCTTTAAACAAGACTTTAACAGCATGCACGATGCATTGCTTTAACATGATCTTGTAGAATTCAGAGGAAGAGCGTATGCAAAATAAAACTTCGAAAAAACTCGTAACAAGTTTTTCTTATGACTATACTCGAAACATAAAACAATAATAGTATAAATAAAGAATTAACAAAAAACTCTAAAGTTGGAATGGTTGATCAAGCAGAACGTTTACTGATGTTTGTAATGCTTCATTGGTTTCAAAACATCGCTTCTTCTTCAGGTAAAAACTTGAGTTTAAATCATCTCTACGTTAAATAAAAACATTTTTTCGAGCTAGTAGGATCTTTTCTATCCTACTAAGCTCGATTAATGATACATTCATACAATAAAATTTATAAAAAAACATTTCTCCAAAGCTTAAGAATCTGGTACTGTTTCATACCCTATGTTTTTAGCCTCGTTTTAAAAACTTCAAATTTAGAGTGAAATCTAACTATTAGCTTGTCATGCTTGAACAATTGTTATTCCAGGAATCTCAAACGGTTTTCACGCTGATTGGATGGGCAATCTATCACTCCAACAGCAAAATATTGAACTCACAAACCTCGCCATCCCTGGTTCTCATGACTCCGGATCATACTCACTACAGCCTGAACACATCAATCTATTAGATAAAGACAAGGTAAGGCCGTTTGAACATCAAGATGTTGTGTCATTTCAAAAAATGCATTTAAAAAATTCAAAAACGACATTTGAATCTACACACCCCCTTGCTATTGACTAAAGATGATTTTATAAGTTATATGCCTTATTCGTACTAATTTTCGTGCGTGCTAATTTTCGCGCTCTGGTGTAAAAAATTCGTTAATGTGCTAAAGTATGCACACGAATTCAAGATTTTTTGCAAAATTAATTCTTGCGAAAATTTATATTTTCATGAGACAGAATTAGTGTTTTAAGCGTCTTTTTTTCCTACAACAAGAATAATTCTATAGTTTTCATCAAAATAAATGCGACTACAATTTTGCCTAAATTCCTGAATTTCACTATTCTTTTCTTGTCACTTCGTGTGGGAGTTTAAACTTGCGTAAAAATTTATACTCGCAGAGTACGCCCATGTTGATATCGCGAAAAAAATCACTACGCGCGAAAATTAATATGAAAAAGGTAATTAGCTTTTTTAATTAAACAATTTTTTGACTGTAAAAAGATGAAAGTCGAAATAGCAAGGTTCTACACTTACATAGCAACGTTTAGTAAACTCTGTTTGCTCGAATACCCTTTCAAAAACCTCCTATTACCTCGAAGAAGTAGTTCGGGCCATTGCCGGATTTTCTCTTTGACCTTTCTCTATATCAAGAACTTTTCTTTCTTAACTTCCCCATCTCCAAGAGAGGATGAAGCCCACTGTAGTCAATTTGTTATAAGGGTAGGCAATAATTAGCTTTCACTTTTTCGCTAAAACAAGATCAGATTATCTCTCAACCTCGTCCCCAGGGCTTGTTAACCAAATATTTTACCGATTTTTTTTTCTTTTGCTCAAGCGTGAGTTCTGTTTTTATTTGAGTAAAATTTTGTTATAATTCGGTACATGCTTCAGACCTTACTCTGATTGAAATTTAACTTCGCATTGAAAAGACACGCAACCTCGTCCCCAGGGGGTTTGCCTTTTTGACATCGAGGCGGGCGAAGTAAGCGCTAGCGGCCCTGGCATAGGGAACAAACCCTGGGGACGAGGATGAAAGACACGTTGAGAGAGTTTTTATCTCCTCCGGTAAAAACCTTTATCAGGAGTTATTAATTTTTAACGCGTAGAATTATAAACTAATCAATTCGCTTTAAAAACAATGTTTTGCATTTTCCTTTTTTTCCCCTTAGTATTTTAGAGTTCGTTTGCAACCTCGTCCCCAGGACTTGATCAAAAACCTAACAAGTCCTTGGGACGAGGTTAAGTTCGTTTGGTTAAAAAACGATTTATGTTTTAGTTCACTAGATATTTCCGAATGGCACTGAATAGCTCTAAAAAGTCATCCATGGGAAACCTGATTTATCGTTGGAGCAAAACACAAGACCTGAACATCACAAGTCAGCTCAATCTTGGTGTACGTTATTTAGATCTGCGAATTGCTGTCGACGGTAATAAAAATTGGTAAGTTTAATGTTCTACCTCGAACGTTTTGGTGACTTTTGTCGGATCAAAATGAATAAATCAATTTGTTATACTTAAATGCCTTATCAGGGAAAAATCTGACAGTTAAAACTAACAAAGTTTCGGCTAAGTGACAAAAAATAATCACCGGCGAAATTTTTTTACTGACAAATGACCGACAAATATTTTTGGCCAACGAATTTTATTCCCAAAGAAGTGTTTTTGTTAAATTCAGAAATCGTTCGATTTCACTGGGGGTAACTTAGATAATGACGATTTCGACATCGATGTTGTGAAACGGTGAACAACATATAGAAGAAGATGACTAACTAACGTCAAATATTTATCGACGAAAAGTTTTCACCGACAAAATTAATAACTGACGGGCTTTTCACCGAAAAGGTATTGTATCCAGCGCTTGCTGCCACGCCTCTGTGTCTATTTCCGACAAACGCAGCCGGCGATTTTTGTCAACAAGGACTGGTAGATTCGGCATATCGTTAATTATTCGAATTTTTTCAGATGAGCATATAAATGAGTCGTTAATGGAAAAAAAAATTATTTGCGGGGTAAATTTTTGCTGATATTTGAGAATACATTTATACTTCTAAAATCTATGTCAGACTACTGATTTTGTTTCTACTAAAATTACAAATCTTTAGCTTCCGCAAATTTTAGAAAATGTAGATATCCACACAAAAACACATTCCGCAAAATGAAGCGTTCTTTTTTAGCGGACGATCAATCCGCAAAGATAAATTAGGCAAAAATTTCTTTCTTATTTGTGAGATTGGAGAGTATATTTTTTTAACAAATCTGTTAATCGAATTCGTTTGTCCGTCGTATTTTGCAATGAAATATTTCCCTCTAGTTACATTGTACATCGGCTGGTTGGTACGTCACTGGATAGTATATTAACCCAAATTAAACGGTTTCTTTTGAAACATCCCAAAGAAATTATTTTATTAGACTTTAACCATGTCTATTTTGATCCAAGTATATCAAGACAAGCAGCTCAAGATATCATTATGAAAAGCGTTGTCATGACACTGGATTCTCGTTTGTGTCCGTGTACTGCAACGAGTAGATACACTCTCAAGGCATTTTGGGATCTTAATTGTCAAATATTAGTATTTTTTAAAGGATTTGTAGAACGAGGTGATTACAAAGTTTGCCCAGATGATTTTATTACTTCTCCATTTCAAGAAAATATGTTTACTCAAAAATCAACTTGGCTGCGTTTCTTAAATACAAATTATAAACGAGAAAAACATAATGACGCATTTTACGTTACTCAAGGGATTATGCAACCTCACTGGATGGAAGTTGCGATGGCTGGGATTTCCGAGCAAGCGAGTTTAAAAAATTGGGTTTCCGATGAAGCATCCAATGAAATGACAAAATGGCTAGCATCAAAACAAAAAAATGATTTAAATATTGTTATCGTTGATTTTGTTGAAAACCATAAATTTGTAGAAACAGTTTTATCGCTAAATAACCTGGAAACTAACTCGAACGTTATTCACGGAGCAAAGTCATGGCTTATTATTGTCACTAGTGTCATATTATTTTGGACAGTAATGGACATCATTGCATCATAACAATTACATTCACATCCTCGTCTCCAGAGAGTTTGTTGCCCAATGTCAAAGCCGCTAGCGCTTACTTGACGGCTAAAGTCTAGTTTTCACATGACTGCATTTTCCGCATTAGCGGAAAATGCTATGGATAGCTTGCGCACTTGGGCAAAATCTCTAATTTTGCTAAAGTGCGCACGCGCTAACGAAACAAACTCGCAAGTTTTTTGCGCTATAGCAGAAACGCAGTAAAATAAAAACTAAACTCTAGACGGCTTCAATATAAGTCAAGAACACCAAGGGACGAGATTTTCACAGTCAAATTACAACCTTATTAAATTATAAAAGATTGCTTCGACGTCAAACATTACATTCCTATCGCGTCTTTTCGTTCATAGATCTTCACATCTATTATATCTCTGACAATGTTTTTGTGAGATAAACAGTAGATTATTTAAACCAAAATTCACATTTCCAATATCACCTGTTTTCAGACTGGTAATATAAAATTAAAATTATTTACCAACCTACTAACACAACCTTGTTCGTCGAGTATCTTGTTTTGTGACAAAACTTTACTTTACTTTAGCAAGGAGAAACTGGAAATGAGGTTGGTAGTTACAAGAAAAACTATTTTGATCAAAGTTAAAACAATACTTTGAAGGGAGATTAATCCATAGTATTCTCAAATTCGATCCCGTGACTCCTTGTGCATTTTTATACCTAGACCCCACGGTATAAACAAAAGAGGAAAAGAGCCCTGAGATCGAGGTTGATATTATTTTTTAAAACAAAAAGTCGCAATAGCATTTGTTTTATGGTTTTTGTGTGCCCCTGTGCTGAAGTGCTGTCGGATTTTCATAGCCAACGAACGAAGATGACAATTTCACCACGTTATTATAGGTATAAATTTTTTGATTTTTTTTCCCTGAGTTCAATTGCAAATATCTCCAAAAGTAGAAGGAGTTGAGCATTCCTTTTGTGCTCGTTGGATAGCTAATTCTATCCTCTTAAAAAAGTTCCGCCCCCTACAACGCCCGGTCGGGTCACCGGTGACCTGTGGTCGTAAAAGGATTAAATGAATTTTGAAGTTTTCAATGCAGTGCAGTGATTTGTATTTAGTCTACAAAAAAGTGATTGACTCACAACCTCGTTCCCAGAGCCTTTTTTGGAAACGATATTGGATTATCTTATTAGTAAATCTAACTTATTAGTCGTAATTTGTTGTTCTTGACATTTACGAAAAACTAAACGTCGATTTCAGATTACATTCTCGAAGTTTATCTCAAAGAGCGCTCGGGACGAAAAAGCAACGAAAAATCAACAGCACAAGGATAGGTTTGAAATCAGATTTATTAACCGTGTTTTCTCCAAGTTGTTACAACCTGTCATAACACGCAAATCTCATATCGGGACGACGAGAAAGAAATCAAAAAATCCTGTGTAAACATATGATTTATTTAGGCGAATAAATTTATCAACACAAATTTAAATGCACATAAAAAAATTGTTATCATATTCTTTTTATCTTTTGTTGGGTGTTATTGAATATGAGGAGAATTAGGGATGCATTTTTGGATCAACTCGTAAGAAAGAGGAAAACGAAGAAAGGAATTCATCTTGGCATTAAGTTGTCATCTTACCATATTTTTATTTTTGTGTATATTCTAAAAGAGGAGTTCATCGTTAGTACTATTACTGGAAATCTCGTAACAAGGTTTAATGCGCCAACTAGGCAATTCAATTCTTTGGAGTTGGTCGTGTCCATTCTTTATACCACGTGATTTTAACTGTTGGCAGCGCTGTTTTTTTTCTTTGCACTCTTGCTGTATCAAAGTGATAGTACGGTATATTGCTTGATGAACGCCGAGTTTTCTCCAAACTGTCATTTCTTTCATCTTGCAGGAAGACTTTTTCTATCACACTATTTTCTTCTGCAAAATCCCTCTTCCCTGCAAGATATGTAAAAAACCTTCGCCTTACTGGAATTCGTTTAATTAATACGGCGTAAGGTACTTTCCTGGATGCAGTGTCTTTAGATTTTTTATGTATACTAGGCTGGACATGGGAAAGAACTTGGTTACGCTTTTTAGATTGTTCAATGTAGTCATTAACTTTGTGATGTATTTCTGGCTGGTCGAGTGATACAAAATCATCATCAGACAAAATCCCAATTAACTCACCCGTGCGCATTGAAAGTTGATCTTGCATTTTTAGCTGGTCGTGGAATCCAGGCTGGTCGTGGAATCCGGGCTGGTCGTGAAATCCAGGCTGGTTATGGATTTCAGACCGTTCGTGGATTCCGGGTTGGTCATGGATTGCAGGCTGGTCGTGGATTGCAGGCTGGTCATGTATTGCAGGCTGGTCGTGGAATCCAGGCTGGTTGTGGATTTCAGACCGTTCGTGGATTCCGGGTTGGTCATGGATTGCAGGCTGGTCGTGGATTCCAGGCTGGTCATGGATTGCAGGCTGAGCGTGGATTCCAGACTGGCCGTGGAATCCAGGCTGGTCGTGCATTTCATATTGTTCGTGGATTCCAGGTTGGTCATGAATTCCAGGCTTGTAGTGGATTCCAGGTTGATCATGGATTCCAGGCTGGTCGTGGATTCCAGGTTGGTCGTGAATTTCAGGTTGATCGTGTATTCCAGGTTGGCCGTGTAAACCAGGCTGGTCGCGCAATTTAATTTGATCGTGTACAGCTTGTTTAAAACTTCTTAGTTTGGCATCTAAAAACAACAACATTCTAACATGTCTTTGTAACGGCGCTTTAAAGTTTAGTTTAGAATTTTAATCAGCGTTTTAATTTCTCAGACGCACCTCCTTTCGTATTTATTTCTGATGTTTTATGTAAACCAGGCTGGTCGTGTATTCTAGAATGACCGTGTAATTCCGGTTTATCATGAAAACCAGGTTGGTCGAGTAATTCAAGCTGATCATGCAGACTAGATCCATCGTCTAATAACAAAGAACATTTCTATAAAGCGTGCCCTGAGAACACATACTACTCTCATACTCTCATACTCATACTATTTTTATAGAAGATATTTAGGAGGGCAATTGCTAACCTACGAGCGAACTATAATAAAAGGATGGAAGAAAAATTCAGTCGGAAGGACCCCGGTCTTAACGTTGGAAGTTGGAGTTGGCTTTGCACCGAGTACAAAGTACCTTTAAGATCCCATGTCATAGTGAAAAGATTAAATTTCGGTTCCAGTGCTTGCTTTCTCTTTCCCGATATAAAAAGAGACACAAGCGCTGGGAACGAGGTTAAAAAGAATAATGATAAATTTGAAGATTTTGATTCATTTTAATTTCTAATTTTAGATGAGGGCGCCAGACATTAACAAAAGACCAGATAGAAAAGCAAGTGTGGAAATTTTCCGTACCATCTGCACATTACCAATCTAGTAGTAGCCTCGTTCCCAGGGGTTTGCGTCTCTTATCAGCGCTGGTATTAGTTACAGATCTGACGAAAAAGAACTGTAATATAAGTGCAGCGTCAATAAGAAAAAAGCCCTGGAAACGAAATTGGCCAGGTAATAAAATTATTCCTAGACAATTCATGATCAATCGTTGAGCAAAAAAACTTTCCCTTGACAAACATGCACGCTTTTTGTGAGACAATACCTGGGTCAAAAATTAAGTTTTATCTCATTATGCAAATTTTTATCCCATGGCATTTTGCCATTTTAAATAACTTGATAGCGGCGATAATAGCTCAGGGGCCAAGAGACCCTGGGGACGAGGATGAGCCAACTTTAATAATTTAGAATCAATAATATCAAAACTTACTTCGGTCAGTTCTCCGCTGTTTTAAATATAAGCATCTCACAGAAAACACATGTAGAATCACTAAAATAACAAATATTGCTTTGTTATCCATATTGAAGCCTCCTCAAACACCGACTGATGTTGGTAAAGTTGAAGAAATCTTTTTCTAATATGTTGAAGCAACACATGGCAAATACTGACTTCAATAAGATCTTATCAAGGTGAGGAGGTTTCTCTCTGTTAACCTAATTCCAAACTTGTATTCACTTTCTAACATAAACAGAGATAGGAAAAACAACAAACAACAAACAAAGAAATTTTTTGAATTAATGTCGTCAGCTGAAGGAACCAATTTATCTTTATCAATTTTATTATCTAAATTCTTAAAATAGTAAAAAAAATTTTTAAATAATTAATTGTTTTTTTTATCCTCCCGCATAAGGAACCTTCTGTCCTGTCGGCACTGTTTTATTTCTCACAAATTTGTCGAAAAAATTAAACAGGAACTTCACAACGTCAAATTTTTTTCCGCCATTTAGAAGCTTTTTAACATATTAGAATATTTTTAAGAGAACAAAGGATGTAGTTATAAAGGTTCGCCTTCCTTACCAGGAACTGTACGATTGATTGAAATATTCAGATAAAAGAAGAACATATGACTGCTCTATCTAGGTCAGAAAGCAGTAACTAAAATTGTTAACCTTTCATTGACTTTCTTCTTTAACCAAAAAGAAACCTCTGTCGATCTGTTTGTTATCGATCTTTTAATACTACTTAGCACTGACGTTTGAAGCTCGGGCGCGTGGCCCAGTGATTATGGAGTTCGTCTCATAATCATGAGATCCGTGGATCATGTTTTAAAGGTGCCCTTACTACAGCTACGGCTCAATCCATGCTATTTGAAGGAGATCGGACAGGTAATGCCGTTACATACCTTATACATTTAGAACACAGGATCAATATATATATTAGACAGTGGACACTGAAGTGGCTATTCCGTGCAAGAGCAAAAAAAAAAGAATGGAAGAGTAGCCATTACTAAACTACAATAAGTTTTCGTTTCTTGTATCGCATGCAAAACGCATGCAATTTTCATTTATACTGTTTATGTATCCAACTCTCGAATCAAAACTTCTCATAGTTTTACACACAATGTGTGATATGTGATAATTTTCAGTTTTACTTTTTTTGCTCTCAGAGCAAGGTTGCGAAATCTCGTTATATCGGCCATATCTTATTTATCTTCCAAAGTCAAATGTATCGCGAAGGTTGAAACTTTTTGCATAGGTTAGGGTGCTTTTTATTTGATAAACATTTAAGCTTTGGTTAATTACAGTGGGGTACCATTTTGCCGTTTTTGCAGGTTTACACGGTCTAGTTACAGCCCCTTAATTTTTTCCCGCTAAATAATGCATGCACAAAAATACCAAGATGGCGTCGTTGGCAGTGCATACGAAAACCAAAACAAAATAATCTTTGTTATCTTTTGTTGACAGCTGGCTAAACATGGTCCCTTTTTTGAACATTACCGAGAGCCGACGCAAAAGAGATCTTGTTATCGAGCATTTACGTAGTAAATATGTTTCAAAAATAAAAGAAAGATAGATAGATAAGAGACGGATGCCATCATTGTCCTCAAAACTTATCTTAAAAAAACAAACAATACTCGCAAGTTGTTCCATGTAAATCAAATCCTTTTCTGCTTTTCTGCCTTTCCGCCTAAGTCCCGGGGATGAGGTTGCCATCTTCCTAATACAAGCCACCTAACTACGAGTAATGTTGCCTTATAAGGTTATATATACCAGCCTGGGTTTAACAACATATATTTATGTTTTAAAAGTTATCAAAGTTAAACACATCCCTTGAAAGACTATCTAAAAAGTCACAAAGCTAGGCAAAAATTGGGTTAAATCTTTTACTTAAAAGTTCCTCTAAAACTGAAAAAACGCGTAGTCCTAGATAATTGTATTTATGTAATTTAAACACCCAAATTTATCAGCTGCTTTGTTGGAGAATAAAACAAGGGGTTTCTCACTTTATTAGGAACAGATTGAATAAATTTAGAAGAAAAAATACAAGGAAGTTATTACTCAACGAACTAGGTGGACTCCTCAAAACCATTGTTTATCACCATGTGAGGAAGTGCTAATCTATGCAATATTGTTTAAGAACACAATAAAGTAAAACTTAAGGGGGCGTACAAAACATATGGTATGTTTTATTCCCCAGCCTTATTCTCAGGCCTTTTTTAGTCTAACCGGAGCTGCACCTTTTGATAGATCTAACGCCAACGCCAGGAGAAAACAAAGAGGCCAAGGTGGACATTAACCCGTTTAATGCAGTGTTTATTTTAAAATAGGTACAAGTGGCTTTGTTAAAGGGAGTTATTAATAAACAGGCAGTGATCTTGAGTGACTGACATTCGTTATAGAAAAGTGTTTATTATCCCCATTTAAGTTGGAATCTGAGTGGCCAGATACGAGGTTAGGAGAGAGTGCTTATTAGCCGTATTTAAGCTGGGGTCTGAGTGACCAAGGTTAGGAGAGAGGACTGGGACACGCCCTAATCTTGTAACATTTGAACTACCGCCTTTTTTCACAGTTAGTTGCTACAAGTAACCTATTACCATGGAGGTAAAGGTAAAGAAGGAGATTGGGCTCGTGATATGATCAGTTGCAAACCTACTCATGTTGTCTTCATGTTATTACATATAAAGGAATTAAATTGTCAGCCTAATTTTGATGTTTGGTTACGTGATTAATTGCCTGACTTCAGCAAAATTTGCAATTTAGTTCCCAGCTCTTGCTGTCTTTTTGGATATCGGAACGGTGAGATGCCATATGGATAAAACTCGGTTACGGTACATTTAAGGCGAATTAATTAATTTTTTTCTTTCTTTAAATGTTTTCAGACAATAAAATAAAATTTATCATTTATATACGTTTTGACGGCACCCTTAAATCCAGGGTCTCTAGCATCTTTTGATATAAGAAAGATCCTTTTCACGTTTCATTTCAGGCTCTGTTTTGGAGGTTGTATTTGACAGTAAAAATTCTTTTTAAGTGAAAAACTAACTGCATCCTTTTTTTCTCTTCCACTCTTATGTTAGAAACGACTTTTGAACGACGACGACCCTAACAACGAAAATTAACGACATTCAATTTTAATTCTAATGTCCCTCAAGCTTTACTTCGTGATTTAATTCGTCGGCTCTGATCCCTTGCACTTGTTCCATGCAAAAATAAGAATCACTTTGAATTTAAGACTTTTTATTGCAGTATCAACGGCCCTTTCATGTCCAACGGCCCTCTCAGGTTGTTGTCCAAACTGTGGTATAATTACGTAAAGAAAATATCTAGTTTGCCTAAGTGTAAGGTTCTTCAAGGTGTCTTCCAATTGTTTTTCCAGTCTAATTTGGTTGTTAAATATCTTTAAAAACCTTTAAAAACCTTGTTGGCATGAGAAATGAAATTAACTGCTTTTGACCACTTTTGTTTACCTTTGCCTCGATCATTCAACTCATGAACGTTCTCGTTGTGAACAAAACGTACTTCTTTAGAGACAGAATCTCCTTCCTGAATAGTGAATTTTCGTCTGTAAACCGCGGGTGTCTGATGAGGTGGTTTAATTTGGACTGGGCGTGGTTTCCTCTTTTTACAAAACATAATATCAAGAAGTTCAACACGGTTGAATACACGCGCCCTAACCAAAACAAACACGGGATTCATAATACTTGGTAGGAATGTCAACAAGGCACTGAACATTTTTATTTGTTTTAAGACACATGCGTTGGGGTAAACTGCTCGTAAAATATCCACACAAATGACAGGAAACCATACGCAGTAAAGCACAATGATGATAGCGAATATAGGTTGGGAGTTTTTAAATTCCCGTAAAGTTCGATCGCATTTTTGGTCTCGAATGGCCTCTCGCATCTTTCTATACAGCGCAACACATATCGCAAGTGGAAGCATGGTGTGTAGAGATACGACCGGGAAGTACCAAGCTGGTGAAATGTTCCAATCGTGTTCCGCGACCAGTGAGAAATTTAACGCCGTTAGTAAACTAACAAAAAAGCTGTAGATGAATAGTAGAAATAGTTTTATAAGTGTTTTAAGCCATTTTGCTGATAATTCTTCAGATGGTCCCTTTATGGCATAGTATCTATTGATCATCAAGACAATAATATGAACAAACGAGACAACAAGGGAGTAACACCAACAGAAATTGTAAAATATCATTCCAACTTCGCCACCTCGCCACTCTGGGAAGTCCCACACGTAATACATCATCATGGATGTTATACATACAGTTGTAATGACGTCATTCACGGAGAGGCTCAGGATGCAAGCGTTGAGAGAAGTTTGTAATTTCTTCTTTGAGATGAAAGTGATTAAAAATAGCAAAGCAAAAATCGATGAGAATATCACGATAAGAAGGTTGAGGATAAGGAATATGTTACGCCAGTATTCGTTTTCAATACACGTGAATTTTTCAGACGTATTGTCGGTAGCCATGTTTCAATGCTCTTTGATCAGTCACTGAAATGAAAAAATAAAATGAGTTCCAAAACATTTTTGAATATAAATTTTTAATTTGTAAGTGTTGCAAATATAATTGTTTCCCTCCAAAATTTTACAAAAACATTTCATCCGTCCTAAGCTAATTTTTGTGCAAGACAATTAACGCTTGTTGTGTAGCCTTTTTAAACTTTCTTAGTACTGTAGCTAATGCAGCAGCCACCAAAATTGTTACTTCAAATCCACAGGCTACGAAGTCCTGGGGAAGAGGTTGATTCCCTTTTCCTTTTTTCCAGAATAAGAGCGATTTGAGTCAAACGGTTTGTCTCAAAGTGGTCTGAGAACGAGACTGGTTCTAACTTTACCTCAATTATGTTTCTTCTACTTCATGTTCTTCTTTAAAAGCAGTCTTCTTCGTTGACAGAAAACTTTCTAATGCAACTTATAAATGCGAACCAAAGCACTTCAGTAACTCAGCCAAACAGAATATTAACAAAAGATATGTGAAGTTGTTGCCAGGATACAACGACGTTCGAGGAAAAATGCTTACGCACTTTTTATAAAATTGCATGTGTTACGCAATCTACCATTAAAGTGTGAATATAAGATTCTGGACATGCATGATGTTAAAGCGAATATGTTGAGTGGGTGTACAACGACACCAAGCAATGAATGAATTGATCTTAATACAATCATACGCGAATATATTGATCAAAAAGGTGATATGTGTAAACACATCAAATAAATAGACGACCACACGTACCGAAGATATCCCCTTTTTTACTTTTAGGGATTTACGCATCAAAGCGGTGAATTTGTGCAACGCACATTTTATAAAAAAAATGCTCAAAATGATTTTTTTAACAAAGTACATTTAATTTTTATTTCTCATATTTACAAAATAGTTTTTAGACCAAAAAAATAAAATAAATTTAATTCTTAAATAAAAACACGTTAAGAAAGATTAAACTAGTCACTCTCAAATCATAAGAATTTGACGGTGTAAGTCGGAAATATATTAAGAAGTTATCTTTCAAATGGAATAAAATTTAAGATTCTGTAAAAAAAATTAGTATGTATTTTTTGTTGTCGTAGATGTTTGTTTTTTCTCCAAAGAGAAAGCATAATTTTTCTAACCCCACCCAATCGTTTGGCGACAAAATTATTCATGTGTTCCACTGGAGTCAGATGTTTTTCTAATTCCACGTTGGCTTGATCGCGCACTGTTCGGTAAACTCTGTACAATGTCCAACATTTCATCATTGCGAAAATCTGTACAATTTGCTGAAACATTAGACTGATAGGAAAGTTCAAGTTCGTCTCTCGACATCTGCCTATTATCGTGCATTCCCAAGCCAGTTCCTATGGAGGACGAACTCTGCTGGAATCTTAAAAAGTTATTTCGAAAGTTTACTAAGGACGAATCCGAACCACATCGTAGAGGTGTTGTACAACGTGAAGAACTCAAATCGGATTGCTCCAACAGTTTGAGCAATTCTTGGTTACTTGGACCAAGTAGAGTTAATGAATCTAAACCAGTAAAAAATATATATCATCACCATCGTCAACAGCAACAACAACAGCAACAACAGCAACAACAACAATAACAATAACAAAAACAAACTTAAAACAAACAGAATCTTTTCTATACGGTAAACATCTAGTCAGATGTAAATTCTTAAACAAGACAGTTAGCTGATCGAAGTAACCTCTTTATTTTTCATGTCGATTCTGTTAAGCTTACATTAAAATCCTCTATAATTGGTAGTGTCCAAAACATCCTAGGATGGGAAGATAACATCTATTGCAGGGATGGATTAACAAGGTTAAAAAGTAAAAAGTGAGAAAGATAATAGCATGAACAAGATTGAAATTATTTTAATCCATTTTTAAGGCAAAAAAAAAAAAGATTAAAATAAACTTTACCTGGGGTTTTAGACGCTCTCTCAATCGCTGTTGTTATATCCCACATCTAAAGAAAAAAAAATGATAAAGTATGGATATGAAGACCACAGCTTTGGAAATCTATAAAAGCGAAAAAAAAATCTCTGACCTGTATGCCTCCATTTCCGTGGCCTGTAAATAAAAATCTTCGAGGCCTGGAACCCATTCGGGCAGCGGCGTCACACTCATGCGCACTAAATGCTGTGACACGTGATCCATCAATACTTTTACAAGTCATCAAACTAAAAAACAAGAAGTTAGAAGCAAATCGCTTTGCTGTTGAGCAGAACCATAAGAATCAGAACCATAACAGGTCCACACACGCACACTTAATATAACTTCACAAAATCTAACGCTTTTAAGCCATTATTATTCCACAAAATATTTAGAACCTGTGCAATTAAACCATCTAACGTATTGAAAGAAAAAAAGCTTTTAATAAGCCATCTGAAAGGAGAGAAACTTATTTGACAAGAGGTCTAAAACGAACAGGACAGAATCGCTTCGGAAAATATGGTACGAGAAGGTGAAATATCTCGTTTTTACTTTACCGTCTCCCAGTCGAAGCCAATCTGACAAATACTTGATCCGTATCCGGAACAACTTTCTGCACAAATAATAAAAGTTCATCTCGGTCGCCATATGGACCTGAAAAAAAAATATGAAAACAATGATGTATAAGTCATCACGCGCCAGATTCATAAAAATAATATGCAATTTATTGAATAAGTTTATAAGTAACACAAGTAAATTTCCGATTTTACTTTAGGAAGTTCGACCATACCTATACAATTTCCAACAGTATAACTGGCATGGGCGTTTCCCTGTTCTAAAGCGACCACGTTAAACGATGCTAATGAAGTAGGCCCAGGTTGTGTAGATATCATTCCGCGAAATCGGGTAATACTCCACGTCCGTACGTGATTATATTCAGAACAAACTAAATTTAACAAACATATCAAAATCGGTGGTCAGAACGTGTACAGCTAATAAAGTTATACATAGAAGAAGAAGCAAGATAATTCCTAAAGGTTGACAATTTACCCGCAAATAAGGAAATAATTTACAAAATAGCTTCGTTCCAACCAGGTGTTTACTGCACATGTATACCAGAATTTAACCACTTTAACACAATATTATCGCCTACCGTAATTTTCGTCCTGAAATTGTCCTATAGGTATAGATGAATTCCTTTGTTTACATTTTCAGCGGTGAGCTCTTTTTGCTCTGACATCTGCGTGGCAGAAAAAAGAAAAAGACGCTTTGGGAAGCAAAGTTATTCTCAAACCATTTCTTCACACAAAGGTATTCTTAGGATTTTAAATGAATTCAAATAAATCAAAAGGCATCAATCTACACTCAATAATAGTTTAAAACCTGAACGATGAGTCCGCGAAAAGAAATCCACAGAAAAAGACCTCTTTTCAGCAAGAGCCAGCATCTTTATTCCTGACACGCAAAAGCCAAAGTCGAAGGAGCTTACCGCTGAAAAGTACACAAATAACGTCACGCGGGAATTCATTCATAGTGTTAAAATACCGTACAGGTATAGATTCTACACGGTCATTTTTGCAAAATTTTGTGTATGTTTCAGGACATAACTATATGGCTACAAGAACCAACATTAAACATTCAACAAACCTGATATAAGTTGTTTCTCACTCAGTGTAACTTTGTTTACACTGCTCCGATGAACATTGAACGTCTGGAATAGCTGAGGTCCGCTACTGACAGTTTCTGGATGATGGACAATCACGCGAACGGCTCCTGCACTCGTACCATAAGCAATCTCGATCCACGTGCCACTAAAAGCTAAAGAAATACAATATTAGTGAGGGGGTAAGTAACGTAACGGGAAGTTTTAACGTCCTTAGGGAGAAAGAGTCATCCAAATGGTTGGCTCTTCCTCCCCTCCGACTGTAACTAAATGACATTACCGTCAGAGATACGTATAGCATTGCTCTAACTTGCTTGCCTGCCACACAAGCCGATTAGCGGTCAGTAAATGGCACCAAAAGGGAAGACAACACTACAATTAAAGTGCGCTGGAGTGAGGACTCGAACTCGAAACCTTATGATTACAAGCCGAATGCGCTACCACGACACCATCTCCGCAATTGTCATTCATATTAGTCAAGGGAAAAATGTTAAAGATGCGAGTTTCCAAAATCTTATTTCAAAGCTCTTCGTCTACCCACAGCTTTTTCACATCTTCCTAACAATAAGAGACAAGACACACATTTTTGGTGAAATCGGTATTTCCCTAGATTTTGTATGTATTGTAGTGTAGAATCCGAAAAGAAACTAGGTTTCCGACTTTTTCCGGAATCAACGGAATCGAAATCGACCCATTTCGTGGCCCCTACTATGACGTATAAAGAGAAATCAACATACTTGCTCTTGGTGTTAGGTACACAGACAAAGCAGTGATGGAATCCCCTGCAGGATCTTTAAACAGTTCAGTCACCAGCAAATCGTTATCTTTCATCCGAAGTGGAAACTTCTCCATATCTGTGAAATGACAACGCAAATAATTGAAAAAAAAAACACTCCACCACAATACTTCTATAGCAAGAAGATCAAACTAGACAGTACTTACCAACGTAGTAAATAACACCATTGGTACCACCAAGAAGGAGAAACGAGCCAGCTGTATCATGACTGGAAATTGGGATCACATCCTGAATCTATAAAGAAATCAGTCTTCAATTCATATATTTGTTAGTCAATTTGCAGTACAATACTTATCAGAGATACCTCATTGTAAGCTCAACAGTTGAAAAACTTACTCTCCAATTTTGTGTCATTACATTCCACACCCCAACCTTTCCAGTGTAACTCAACCCAACCAGCTGACTACCAACAAATGAAAGAGCATCAACTGGTACTGTTAAGTTGAACGTGCCTTCAATACAAAAATAAATCCGTATGAAAATGCATGGCTGTTTGTGTAACACAGCCAAGTAAAGTTCTCCGTAGCATTTAAATAGATTAAACAGGACTTCACACCCTGTGAAACTTCAAAATATAAAACTCCTACCAATTCTATTTCCCCGATCACAATTCCACAGCCAAAGTTTTGACCCTTAAAGAAAATACCATGGGTCAAGCAACAGGCAAAAAGTATTTATGAAATAAATAAGATGTTGGAAACCAAAAAAAAGATGGCACATTTGAAATTGCACCTTTGAGTATACAATCACAACATACCTGAAGATATTGCAAGTAGTTTATTCCCAAGGGCACCAGGCATTTTGACATTTAACGATATTTTTTCAATTGACTTTTCCATATATGGAGTTGTAAATATTAATTCCCAACCAACTGAATCCTGCAGTCTACAACCACAAACAAAATATGAAACAAGACAGCTAATTTTATAGTTGGCTACCAGAAGGGATTACATGAACTGTTTCTATACCAGAGTCGCGCATTTTGAAATTGTCAATGCTCACATTGGACCTAGGAGTTTGGGTCTTAGGTTATTTAATTAGATCCGTACTCTTGAAATCTGAACATGAATTCATTATTTTTTATATGCAGTCAAAAAATTGTTTCAACCCTTAATTATTAATTTTCAAAACATAATTTTCATAACATTTTCAAACTCCCTCTATTTATTCCCATCCCATCCCCCTGTTTACCGCTACTCTAGAGTGCATTTACATATGTATGATCGTTACCATGGTGATATAGGTAGTGAAGTAGAGCACACCAACAAGAAACAGAGACATTATGATGACGTTGTGGGAACCAAAAACCAACAGCAATTTCTCTATTTCACCTTCCGCTGTTATGCAAAATTCTATAATCAGGCACTTCAGGCAGATGCTTAAAACGTTAGAAATAGATTTTTTAACATTAACTGAATTTTGATCAGAATGCCATATGAACTACTATGAAAAGAGTCGTATCAATTTATCCAACAAGCATACTACGCATCGCAACCTTTAAGAGGATTAAATACAGGTTTGTACCAAGATATTTCTATAAATGCATAGAATTTCATGACATTACCAGCAAATTTATGCTACGAAAAAATACTTATGGAAAAATAACTTGAGTAATTAATTGTAACAAAAAATGACATCATACCGATAACAACAAACACAATGAGCGTAAGCAACTGCAAGTACATTATGATGTCCTTTAACGATTAACACTTTTCTTGGGTCCACATCTACAAAACAATGACTAAAAATTATTTTCTCAAAACAGAAAATCAACTCAAATGATTAAAAATTGTTGATTTGTGTTATTGTTTCACTCTAAGCCTTTCTTTCATATATTATCTTCCGTGATATATACATATGCATCTGAAGCTTTTCTTTTCAAATATCTTCTTATAAAAAAGTTTGCATTGAAAGCCAGAACGCAAAGAGTATTTTACCTTGATACAAAATTCAAGAGATTGTACTCTTTTTTAGTTCAGAGTAATTCCATTTTGTTCTAAAATAGAGCTTGATTCAATAATTATGGTTGGCCTGATAAAAACACATTCTAATACTTTTCCCAAGTTTCTTAACATTTTCTTTTTTGGCTGTACAAAGCATATTCCCTAAGTAAACATGTTTTACTTACCGTCAAACTTTAAGTTAGGTTCGGACATTGCACTTTTAATTAACCCAGCAGTACGAGAATGGTGATCACTGCTTTGCAGAACAGAAGAAACAGAACCTCTTCTGGAAGATTTAATTTCAAGTGGGTTGCATGGGAGTTCTAAACAACACAAACCAAAATTACAGAGTCAAATTATAAAATACACTGAAGAGAAAAGTTGCAAATATAAAAACATAAGACTGTGTGTAATTTCAAAAATTTGGTTTTTCGGAACATTTTTTACATATTTTTTTCATATTACAACCTTTTATTTAATGAAACTAACAATAATATGTATTGTGACGAGCACCAAACCAACTAACCTGGAGGATTTAGGTAGCCCATGAACAGAAGGTCGCCACATGGATTGTTTACTAATTCTTCACAAAGTGACAATCGTCTGACTACAAGTAGTGGTAAACAAAAGCACAAGTTAATTTGTAACTCTCAGGTTTTACCTTTATAAGCCTTTTTTGCTTTAAAATGTTTAGATTTATTAGCTGAAAAACAGTTTTTAATGGATAATATAATATAAACTCTTTTTACCAATTGGTGTGATACCATAAAATTGAGCTTCATGCAACACCACTGAAGGATCCACATTTCTATGAAGAAATCCAATTGTGATCATATCATATATATCACATTTTTATTCTTTAATTAAGATAAATGTGTAATGTCAGATTACCTGAGACAAAAATCCTTTGTTCGAAGAAAATTCAATATTGGTGCAAAAGCCTCTGGGTCACGGTCAATAAAATACTATAAAAAACCATTCAGATTTAGTTATGCTGAATATTATGATGTCACATGATTAATAGGAAATTATGACATTTCTGTCATCAATAACTTTGGACCTGTTACATAAATTAACTAAATTAAAAATGTGCCAATGTGGATCTCCTATGCTCATCCTCAGCCCATTAATTTTTTGGTTAATGACCCTACAAAATTTGATCTCCATCATGTCGGTTTGCAATTAAAGTTTGCAAGTAAACATGTAAAGGTCCTACAAAATTAGATTATATGTCATCATTCTTGTGAATTTACATCTTCCTTTATTCCATCTAATTTACAAGTTTCATAATCACAAAGAAAATACTGCTGTTTTTCCAATTTTGCTCAAAAAGTTAGCATGGCTGCAATTACCACATAAAAATAAATCAACCGTTCAAAAGCTTTTATATTTATGTAAATTAAAGCTTATGAATTTTATTTAAAGATAATATGCAATTATATACAGGCAAAGCAAATAATGACCCAGCTAATTTTTCTGGGGAATGTTCAAACTTTTGAAAGAATGGAGGATAATTTTATTCTCAGTGTTCTGCCTCGTGTTTGTTTACAACATGCTGTCATTTTTAAACTCTCGCCTTAAATCATATGGCTATGTCTATTGTTTTATTGCAGGGTTCCTGCTAACATTCTTGAATAAAGCTCACACTTATTGTATTTCATTCTTGTGGCAAATTAGGCTGTTTCTTTACATTAAAGGTCATATATATGTGCAATATGTTATCCAGTTCATAAAAAGATGTTTTTGTATTGGCATTCAAATTTCCATAATTTAATGTAAAAAGATCATTGGTTTCATGGGTAATAAGGTTAATAATTAAGATCCTAATTATTACAATATTCCATTGTGATATTTTACAACATAAAGGAAACATTGAATCTTTAAATTATAGCTTAACAGCGTGTATAATCTCAAAACTTACTGCTCCGGTTTCATCTTTCATTGAGGATATTCTGCCACTCAGCAAACTAGAAAAGCAAGCAAACAATATCGTAATAGAAGACACAAAGTTAAATATTTTTTGCATGTGTTTATTAAGAAAGCCTCAAAATAATTTAACAATAGTAAAAGTGTTATTTTAAAGTAAAATACTAATCTCCTTTTAGTGTGTGCCATGTTTTCATACATACCATGAAAAAAATGACTCTGGAATCCATGTTAGAGTTGATCGAGATGTTGCAAACCTAAAACATTTTTAAAAGTTATTAAACACAAAGTGATTTCTAATCCTTTAAAGACAAAAAACAAAACAAATGAAATATATATTTTTAAAATACAAAAAAAAAATTGTTTACCTTTTACCACCAACATTAAGATTTATGATTTCGCTGTCCCTGTAATTCATTTTGTACAAATATATGTCTATAAATTGTAAGAATTATTGAAAAATTGATTATATATACAGTATATAGGTAAATTCTGAATTTCTGAAACCAGGAAAAAATGCCTGAAATTAGTGGTAGGTTAATAAACTATTCGGTAAGCATTTCTTCAAGTCAGGCCTTGCCATGAGTCGCGAGCAATTGCTCGCGCCCGCGTAGTGCTCGCGTAAATGCTCGTTACCCGAGCATTCTATTGCTCGCGTAAATATTAACATTTTGAGATAAGTGTAAACGTTTTTCTCAAGAATTGATTGGTCTTTTAAGTGAAACTGAAAAGATATTTGGTGTCATTATTTTCCACCCATCAGGCAACAGTTCATTCGCCATTTTATAAAACGCGTGCGATACGGGCATTAAGGTTAATCTTTGTTGCGCATTAATTTTGCAGTAGAAAAGTGGGGGACGTTTTTAATCGTGAACCCCAAACACGATGATCGAGCGTCTACTGGTATAGCGACTCTCTCAATCTTAACTTCCTTTTCTACATGTCCGAAATAGTATGCATGACTAATACTGTCGTTTTCATAAATTTATTTCCAGGTCATCACAAGCAAATAGGAAAAATATGCTTCGTTTTCAAATTGAAAAAAATCTTTATCCGCGTGGTTTAAATAAAACTAATAAATAAAATCTCTTTTTAAAAGGTACACGTCAGGTACATAAAATTTATACAGAAAGAAAATGATACCGCACGTGGGTTTCGTTTTTAAAATTGTTTGAATAACAGTTGCGGCATAAAGAAAATAATCCATTAAATTTGGACCTGCTATGGTTTCCAATTGTTTCGTCAAATGAAGAGATTATCTACAATTAAATCCATGATAAATTGTCTGTTCCGCCTGTAAGTGCAGTTTTGCAGACTTGCGTCATCCGTGCTCCGTCAGCGTTCACCTCCGCATTAGTTAAGAACCGCATGGCTGGATTTCTTGTGTAAGACCTGGTTACCAACGACGAAGGGGCCAGGCAAAAGAGATTTATGTCTACGTAGTTTTTTAACTAAGTCAGGAGTCGGTGAATTAGCTAGGATGGTCAGGTTGGCTATGAATAGGCTTGCTCGTGGATTTAAAGGACCAGGACTATTCAATAATTCTGAGATCTAAAAGTGTCCGACCAAGACGGAAATCTATCGGACGTTTTAACCGACGAAAGTTCGAAACGAGCTACGGACATGTCCGACCAGACTGGAAACGTGGCGGACGTTTTAATCACACACCTGAAACGATTTAGGTGTGTGCCAAGGCGCACGCCTCTCCTGAAAAAGATGCCCTGAGAGACTAAATGTAAAGTTTTTTTAGCGAAAAATATGGCGAGCAGAATTGCTCGCGTGGACACTCTGACGCGAGCAATTAATTGCTCGGGAGGTTATTTGCTCATGGCAAGGCCTGCAAGTCAACACATACCTGAACTATGTTGATTAAAAAGCTACTAATAACAGATTAACATCTATTGTGTGCATCTATTGTATATATCACACTTTGACAAATAAACAAAGTTAAAGGTATTGGCAAACATAAAATATTATGGCCTCTTTATCGAGCTACAATTGCATAAAACAAGTTGTATTGCACATGAACAATGAAAACACAACCAAAAGCCATATTGTGAGAAAAACAGACAGTGCCAAAAAAAATTTCAATGGTAATTTGTGCAAAATCAAGAAAGTGATTCGCGATTTTTGGGCAAAATCGTAAAAGTTGAGTTCCACAAAGTTTGGTTTCAAAAAATCGCAAAAGTTTATTCTCTTTCGAATATTGGTAATCAAAAAACAGGAAAGTTTATTCTTGCAAAAAAAAATTAAAAATAGACATAGGGAGACCTTGCCACTATCGTGTGATAAATTGCACAAGGACATAAGAGATTGTTTTTCTTATTTGAAGGTCAAGGAATATTTTTGGGTGATAAAGTTTCTAGATAAATTGCAGTTGTGAAGTGCTGGCAAGTCTATATAAAGGTGCAATCGAACCCAATAATAAGAACGTTTATTTTTATCCTTTTCATTCATTCTTCTTATTTTCTTGAGGTGTTACAAAAAAGAATCTAAAAAAGAAGATAGTAGAAGATATGGATGGATTCACCTAGTAAACTAGGCACTGAATAATAAAATAAGTATATTTTAAAGACATCACAAAAGGATTAGCTAGCATATATTCTCACATTCACATTTTACCCTTACTTGTAAAAACACACATGAACATCATTCTGCTACGCTATTAATATGGGTGCAGATAGATATATACACTGAACATTTGAAAAAATAGCCTAGCTATAAGAATAGATAAAAATTTAGCTAGATAGCTATATGTAAAAACATTGTCATTGAATCATATTAAAGCTGATTCAAAGGTTTATACACCAGACCACAGAGGAAAAAATGTGTAGCTAAACAACAACTATTTGTTAAAATAACCCTGTTGAACAGATTTGTTGATATTCCTGTATGATTGTACTCTCCTCTCCTACATTTTGTTCGCAAAATGTTTGCTGCATATTTGTTACAGAAAGTGATGATACACGGAGGCAAAAACAAGTTTACTTGACTTAAAAAACTTTCCCTGATTGGTAAATAAGGTAGCTAGCTGCGCATATAAAACGAGGCAAACTGACAAACTACAAAACAAAATTAGATCTGCTTCCACGTATATATCATAGGTATATATTTCATATATAACCAACGCACTAGAGTCCAGAACCTCCGTTTTTCCGTTGCTTGGACAGTTTAGATGATTTTGGATAAACTTCCTTAATTGGATGGTTTTACTGCTTCGGAGAAGTTAAACGTGTTTCTACTGTTTTGGGTAACTGTCGTTAATTCTTTTCCAGATGTTTTTCTGTTTGGGAGAGGTTGGACGTGTTATATGATTTATGGACGATACTCCGTTCTTGGGTATAGGTCAGATATGCATATATAAGATATATACTTATAATAGATACGTGGAGAAGCATCCACAAAATTTTGTAAACAGCTTATGCTGTTCCGTACGATGTCATTCACTGTACGAAGTTGGGCTTTTTTGCCGTAGCGCTGAGAGTGACCATCCTCGTACAAAAGTGACCATCTTCGTACAGCGGCGAATATCGTCAAAAAATGAAACTTTTTTTTTAAAACTAGTCGATAAGGCCCGTGGAAATATCCACCTAGGCAAAAGAACAATGGAAAAATAGGTTGTTTGAAAAGTTATTAAACTTGCGAATCCCAAAATTTAGTCTCCACGAAATTTCGTTTCATTTGAGAACAACAACAACTTTGCCACCCAGGGCTATTTGCTAGTCATGAATGATATAAAAGCCTGTCGGCCCCGATTATGTTCGTTTTTTAAGTAATAAATAATATTAGACTGTCGTACATAAACCGGCCTGCCCTGATTATGTATCTTTTATAAGTGCCAAATAATATTTTTTAACTGTCGTACATAATAAGCCGGCCTGTCCTGATTATATTGTATTGGGTGTGTCACTGATTTTTAATTGCTAACATTTTTAGATAGCACGTACCTATGATAACGTTACTCGAGACGCTGTTGGTGCTTATATAAAGCTTTGCATAACTTGCTGTCTGAAATCCAGTCAAATAAAGAAAGCTCCATTGAAGCCGATTATCACTACAGGATTCTCACAGCGTGTACAGGTATTTTTAATACTTTTTCACTTTGTTTGTGCTATTTAGTAGTTCTTCTGTTACTTTATACATGTCTTTCTTTAGATCGATCTGATTGCTATGTTATCCAAACCAGATGGCGATTACAACTACATTGGTCATGTCGTGGACCATTTTAGCAAATTCAGGATATTATTTCCAATGAAACTTTTTTAGAAGGTTTTTAGCGACTTTTGGGTTACCAAAAATTTTGCACTCTGATAACGGTGCGAATATATCAATCACGTAATGGATGCTGTAGCCGTGATATGGCCGGGTGAAGTGTCATTTGTTCATGGGAAACCGCGCCACTCGCAATCTCAAGGTTTGGTTGAACAAGGAAATAACACCATTCAAGTGATGATTAGTGCAAGAGAAAAAGAGTCCCAAACTTCAACGTGGTCAGAGTGGCTTCCAGAGATTCAAAAATGTAGATGTAGTTATATCTATATCATTTTCGTCTCCAAATATCTTCAAATTCATCTCAAAGAGCTCTCTCTGGGGTCAAGAATGATATTTATTTGTCACGATAGCCTTATTATGCCGTGTTCCCAAATAACTTTTCTTGAATCTTGCAGCTAATTTATTCACGCTATTACTTCTGTTTTAGTTATCATGAATGCTTCAATGGTGAGGAGTGTGCAAAAAACACCTATACGAAATTGTTTTTGGCCAGAAGCCAAATGGTTTGGGTCAAATTCTTCAAGTGTACGGTCAGTGGAAGAGGATATTTTTGAAGATATCATAGAGGAAATGGAAGAAAATGGTGCCCAAGATTTTGACAAACTGTGGATTTTTTAAAGCACCCAAGTACAAGAGAATTATCAGATTGTTCGGAAGATGAGTTTGAAACAACATGTCCGAAAAGACAAAAACTCAGACTTAAATGTTGTGGAGGAGGGAGTAAGAAACGCAGAAATGATGCGTAGAAAGTACAGCAATGGAAAAAGAATTAAAGTTGCTGATTTCCTGGAAGGTGATAATGTTTCTTTGACAATTCCAAAAGGTCTCAGAACATCTTCGGATTTGAAAAAATTGCCATGTGTGATTGTACACAAATCAGGTGGTAACCAACCAACATGTAAACTTCTCTGTAGTGAAGGCACAATTCAACGGCGTTACACGGCATCCGCGTTGCAGCTGTACCCTCAACCAGTAAGATGGAAGTATCCTTCGGTTGATGAAATATCATTGTCAGAAGCTGTTCGGAAAATCAACAAATTTCCAACAGTATTTTGCAGATGTCGAAAAGGACAATGTAAGAACAAGCAGTACAAATGTTTCTTGGCGCATGCACAACGACAACAACTCAATTTTATCAAAAACTGATGCACGAGTCGAACATTGCAGAGCCAACTGGAGTCATCACCAATTACATTCGGATGAAGTACCCATGTGAATTCGATACAGGGAGATTGTCGTTAAACCGCATTCAGGTTTTGTTGGTGCAAATTATTGATAGAGTAAACAAAAAAAAAATCGATGTAAAGACCATAATGATAATATATAGTAGTCTTCATCTGTGTCTTGGTATTTTAAGTTGTACGAAGTTGGTTCGAGTCAGAAAAATTCAAGTTAAAAAATGACGTTGGCCCAACCTCGTACACAGTTATTTAAGTTGTACGAAGTTGGTATGGTTCCAAAAAAATTAACTAAAGTAGAAGAAGTGAAATAGGCCCAACCTCATACACAGTTATTTAAGTTGTACGAAGTTGGTATGGTTAAAAAAAATTCAAGTTAAGTAGGAGAAGTGAAGTAGGTCCAACCTCGTACACAGTTATTTAAGTTGTACGAAGTTGGTATGGTTCCAAAAAAATTAACTAAAGTAGATGAAGTGAAATAGGCCCAACCTCGTACACAGTTATTTAAGTTGTACGAAGTTGGTATGGTTAAAAAAAATTCAAGTTAAGTAGGAGAAGTGAAGTAGGTCCAACCTCGTACACAGTTATTTAAGTTGTACGAAGTTGGTATGGTTCCAAAAAAATTAACTAAAGTAGAAGAAGTGAAATAGGCCCAACCTCGTACACAGTTATTTAAGTTGTACGAAGTTGGTATGGTTAAAAAAAATTCAAGTTAAGTAGAAGAAGTGGAGTAGGCCCAACATTGTACACAGTTATTTAAGTTGTACGAAGATGGTTCGAATCAGAAAAATTCAAATAAATTAGAAGAAGTTAAGTAGGCCCAATCATCTCGTATAGAGTATTTGAAGTCGTACGAAGTTGGTATGGATAAAAAGAATCAAGTTAAGTGGGACCAATGACGTTGGCCCAACCTCGTACACAGTTATTTAGGTTGTACGAAGTTCATTAGATAATGGTCAAAAATTAACATTCAGAGAATATTTAAGATATTATCATGTTTACTGAATGTATTTAACAATGTTTAGATATTCATTTGTAAACCAAATTATTTGTTGCATAATTTTTGTACAGCAATTGTAATGCCCATTTTCGTACAAAATTGCCCATCTTCGTACAAGCGCGAAAAATGACCAACCTCGTACAACGGGTCAATTTCGTACGGAACAATGCTTTCTCAGCATATTTATAAGTCATAATTCATGTGCCCGTAACACTGGACTATATTCATGCAAACGCTACACCTGCATCGAGCTTCTGGAAGGTTCGTATATTTTGGGCTGGGATGAATCCAAATATATCTTTGCAATCCTGTTAATTTAACTAAATTGGCCTTATATATCCTTTTTCAGTGCACTTTTCCACCATGAAAACTGATCACCAACAACCAAGGAATGCCTTCAAGGATAGAGAAAAGCCTGTCCAAGTACGCCTAAGCAACATCACTGCTGCAAAAGGTAAGAGGTCACAAAGCAAGTCATTGTTGTGTGATTTAGTGCATTTACCCTTGCTGTGTAATTTTATGTGTATGTAGTTAAGCTTGGTCACATTTGGCATTTAGGTGCGTATATCCTATAGGGCAGGAATTGCATCTAACAGTCTGGGAGAATTGTTAATAGATGAGTTACGGCGTGGACGAATGTTTTGATTTTGAATCGAGAACAATGGACATGCGCACGCATGTGCACAGGCAAAAAATATAAACAACAGACCGCGAAGATTGAAAATATTGAGTGTAAAAAAAAACTGACTCTAAAATTGGTAATGTCTGCTCTTAAAATAAGTTGAAGAAGACCATTCCAATTCATTTTCAACCTTATATTCCTAAAAATCCATAAATTAGCATAAAGATTCAATTTGGCTATGTGATCCTTCTTTTCTTGCCTGTCACGATGCGCGCATATATACGGAACTTTGTAAACTTTTGCAACTCATCTATTAGCCTGTAACAGGATAGTTAGCAACAAACATTATTATCAGCTAAAGTTTATCCTATTTTCATTTTATATAACGTATCAACCTCGATTACTATATCTTAAAGGTTATCTCCCGCGAAAAATTAATTTAATTGCATATGGAAGAGCTTGAAAGGTTTTCTAGAAATTTGAATATTTTTTTTCAAAATTCTTGATTGGTTCTTTAGAATTTGGACTAAGAAGATTCACTAATTATGCACGATGTCATGAACTAGCTCTGCGAGGGTGTTATATTTAACATTTTTGACAAGCCATACAGAGTTAAAAATGTTTTCTGGCCGTTCACTTTGACACGTTTTGAACATTTTACATAAATTTCAATATTTAGTTACTATAATTATGCTCAATGCTAGTTCATGACATCATAATTTCGCATAATTAGTGCAACTTTTAACACAAATATCTCGAGAACGGATAAAGATTTTTCCAAAAAATAAAAGATTTCTAGAGAACTTTCAAAGATCTTTCATATTTGGTCAGCTTTATTTTTCGCAGGAGGTAAGAAATTTTTGGCAGTAAAAAAACTTGAATACGTGTTCGCCTACAAAAAAGTCAAAAATTCGACACAAACCTAGCCTTACGGGGAAAAAATGCAAAAAAGTGGAAATGGACTGATAAATTAGCCAACAGTAAGGCATAATAATCTTAGCTATCTAAAAAGAAAAAACTTAGCTATGCTTGTTGAATCAACAAAACATGACTTTCTTCTATAATATAAAAACTATTTGGTCAACAATTAGTGTGTAGACAGTATATAATATGAAAAAACCCAGCTAGTTTTCGTAGTTACAATCTTTGCTGATGACCCCAACTTGGTTTCCTTTGATAAATCATTAAAATCCCTTTCAAAGAGAACCAACATTGACCTTAAATTACTTTCACAATGGCTCAGTGCCAACAAAATGTCGTTGAATGCAATAAAACAGAATACGTATTTTTAAACAAGTAAACTATACCTTTAAACTTTTCATCAACAACAAACATTTTTCCCCAGTGCTCGTATTAAATACCTTGGCATCCTTTTGGACTCTGATCTAAGTTGGAAATCTCAGATCAATGATGTCGCTGTCAAACTCAAGTGGGCTAATGGAGCAATAGCTAAACTCCACCACTTGGTCCCTTAACATGTCCTTAAGTTAGTCTATCATGCAATTTTTGGCAGTCACTTGCAATATTGCAGTGAAATCTAGGGCCAGCCTGTTAATTGTTTCATAAACCGCATATACATTCTGCAGCGTTTCGCTGTCAGACTCATGTCTTTTCAACAACGTAATGCCCCCTCAAATCCGCTATTCAGTAAACTTGGTATTCTGAAATCCTGTGACTTGATTCACCTTAAAAATGTGATATTTCTTCACAATTTGTACTTTCAATATTGACACCCACTCTCATAGTACTTGTGGTTCTGCTCTCGGATTAATAACTGTCTCTACTAAATCATTTGGTTCCAACTCAATTCGATACCAGTGCGTTTCTTTCTGGAATTATTTACAAGGTTCCCTCCACTCTAAACAATTTCTCTCTCACCACTAGTAGGCTTAAATTATATGTCTAACAAAATCCCCCCCAAAAAAACACATCTATATCATGCACGTACACCATATGCAGCAAGTGTTTGACCATTTTGTGTTGCAATAAATACCCCAGCCCCTGGGACATGTCTGGGATAAGGGGTGTTTTTAATTCAAAATTTACCCCAGCAAACTGGGGTATTTGTCCAGGATGTGTCCAACCTTATCGCGTATCACAACTGGACCTGGAATGAAACATTTTGCTAGCTATAGATACATTTTCGCTAGCTAGGTTTTAACTGTGGAAAAAAAGCTATTCTGGGTAATCAATGTAACTTAGCTTAATACTATTTTGTAAGTACCTTGTGACTTGGCAAGGTAAAAAATTGGGTTCTGGGAAAATTGTAACATTGTTGCAAGAAAATAGGGAGCAGCAAATAATGAGTATTGAAAAGATGCAGCATTGCCAGTCCCGGAAGTTTGATTTGCTTATCCAAACCTTGTATTTCATTGAAGATGGATTCTAGAACAGGCGTACATCAATAAAAATGAGTTTAAACCCATCACAATGAAATTTATTTCTTCATGGAAAAATTATACTTAGGGCGAAATAGTGCCTCTGTAAGGAATATCCTTTTAGCAGACGTCACAAATATTAGAGTGTTACCTGCCCGACCCTATTTTTACATGGCAATTTCTGACATTAAGAGTCGGAAAATCTACAAAGACAAAAATAACACAATGCTCATTGTCTCCCCACAGCCAGTACCCACCATTATTACCATACTTTGCTTTAAAATTCCATCTGTGATTGTCAAGGGTCCTGAGAACTAGTTCAAAATGGTGTGCGGAATCTTCAATTTAGAGAACCAAGCATCTGAGCTAGCGTCTGTCTCAGTCCTAACTTTCTTGTCTCTCATAGTGGAAACAGTATCTTTCTAAACAGGTGTCAACTTTTCTTCAATTTGAAAATAAGATAATTGTTTTGCTAATCCCTTGCGTGACTATGTTTATATAAATAATAATATAATCTTTAAATATTATTCCTGGTATAGCCTGTATGAGTGTTTGACATTGTTGTGAATTGAGGTATTTATATTAGAAACTATTGCCCTGCATTAAATGAGTATTTTTATGTTTTTTAGGTGTTGCTGATGCAATCAGAACCAGTTTAGGGCCAAAAGGAATGGACAAAATGGTACTAAGATTGTTATTTTCGTTCTTTTTCTTGTGACTAACAATTCTGCATTTCTGATGAAATTTGTTTAAATAACAGCAGTTTCTTGGCCATTTTTCTTATAGTTTTATGATTTTTGATCTTAGTAAGAAACCCATGTTCATAAAGTCTACCAACAATATTAACAAGTTCAAGTTGGCAATTCTAATAAATCTGAAAATGCACAAAATTACTTTGTTGCCATTGCATTAGAATTTTCCAACTTTCAAAGTTTACGTTTTTTCATTTGTTTTGTTTTTTGAGCTTTACAATAGACAAATTCTTTCAAGTAATAAATAGATTTTCACGCTTTTATCTTATTGAGCATTCCACATTGTTTTTTCTAGATCAAAAGTGCAGATGGTACTGTGACAATAACCAATGATGGTGCAACTATTTTAAAACAAATGCAAGTCATGCATCCTGTTGCTAAAATGGTAAATAAATGTTTATTTACAGTGAAAAATGATGAAGCAGACATAGCTTTGGGAGAAATCCAACTATAATCACACTTGACATTTCATTAGTAAATATTTTGTGCATGCTATAGCACCACTTAATTTTTATGTACAAACAGAGAGAATTCAGATCATGTTATATATAGAGCCAAAGGTTAAGCCATCTATATTTGAAAATCTGTTTACCTTCAAGCCCCATATTTAGCATTTCGCTAATGAAATTCCACATTTCACATTAAGTAAAACACTCCCTCAGTAGGAAAATGTTGATTTTACCTTTTTGCTGGTGAAGGCCAAGTTTGATTTTCAACCATTAAAGGAATTAAGCCAAAAACACTAATCAAGACCAATACAACTTTCATGAATGGAAGTCGGAGGGGGGGGGGGATAAGGTAATTGAACTTATTTTAATTGCGAAATAACCTCGTACTCACCACATCCCGCAAAAAGTGTAGTTGTTGTTTTGCTAAACTAGAATGCGAGTCTGTGAAACTTAGCACTTGCAACTTTCAAACAAGTTGTTTGACTGTTTTTGTGCAGTGTTATTTTTTCATAAAAAACAGGTACATATTATTTTTGTTGGAAATTTGATTTGCTGTTCCGTTTCAATCTGTTCAAAGGCAATCGTAAAAATTGAAACAAAAAGATAGGATTTCTGCTTTGATTTGATCTGTTCTTAGTAAATATGAAAACGAAAATTTATATATCATTGCATGAATTGAAGATTTTTCTTTTGCCTGGAGTTTTATTTCTTTTGTTTAGAAAGTGTGTCCTTTCTATTCTCGTAACAAATGATTTTTATGTACAGTACTGGAAAAATGTTGTTTAACATCGCGTATCCCGACGGTATTCTCGATCCGCGATAGACGTCTTTTTACTTTCAAATTGTATCGAGAGGGCTTTGCGATGCATCTGTCTCGATATCATTCTCGAAGCTATCGAGGCCATTAACACTTTCTTATAATAGAACTATTTTAAAAATAAGAGTGTATTCAACAATGATCGCAGATGTTTAAATATAATTATACTTCCTTTGTGTTATATTTTTTTTAACTTATGCAAACAATCTAGGGTATACAGCTAGCGTTAATCTTTCTTTTTTAGATCGCATTTTAAAAGTTTAAGAACGAAAAACGGCGATAGAAAAGTTTTTTTAGATCGCATTTTAAAAGTTTAAGAACGAAGAACGGTGATAGAAAAGCTTTTTGAGATCGCATTTTAAAAGTTTAAGAACGAAAAGCGGCGATAGAAATGATTTTTTAGATCGCATTTTAAAAATTTAAGAACAACGAACGGCGATAGAAAAGCTTCGTTAGATCCCATTTTAAGTTTTTAAATCCAGTTCGGTTGCTCATAAACGAGTTGCTTACAAAAAACTGTATCTTTTAGACAGCATTAAATATTCATACACTTACACAGGTTACACTTATACATTTATATTTTGTTTTACAGCTTGTAGAGTTATCGAAAGCACAAGATGTTGAAGCAGGGGACGGTACAACATCTGTTGTTGTTATTGCTGGAAGCTTACTGGCAGCTGCACAACGATTGTTAGAAAAAGGAATTCATCCAACAACGATATCCGAGTCGTTTCAAAAGGCAGCTTTAAAAGCTGCAGAAATATTGACACAAATGTCCACACCAGTAGATTTATCAGATAGGGAACTGCTATTAAAAAGTGCCACAACTTCTTTATCTTCAAAGGTAATTTTAAACAATGTTATGTTTGTTGATGGTTTTTTATTTATCTCTCATATCAAACTATTTTCTTCTGGAGAAAGTTTTAAAAAAATCTTGCAATAATTTGAAGAAAACTACCCCGTAATAGAATGTATATTGGGTATCGATTAGGACAGTAAAAGTCTCATTTTTATATTTCCTTTTAATCATTATGTTGTTTCACAATTGGCTACCTGCTAATAGTGTTATTTAACTGTATATTATGTTAATTTTATTCTTCAGGTCGTGTCGCAATACTCTAATCTCCTTGCTCCAATTTGTGTGGACTCTGTCCTAAAAGTAATCGATGCCAGCAAGGACACCAACGTAGATTTACGAGATATTAAAATTGTAACAAAACTGGGGTAAGCCTAGATGTCGTAAACTTTCAAACTGCTTTTAAAAGCTTAATTTTTAATGATTTATTGCTTGTTGCCTTATAGGGGCACTATCGAAGATACTGAAATGGTGGATGGACTTGTCTTAAATCACAGAATTTCGCATTTTGCTGAAGGTGTTGGAAGAGTTGAAAAAGCCAAAATTGGTCTTTTGCAATTTTGCATATCCCCACCAAAAACAGACATGGAAAATAATGTTATTGTAAGCGATTATACACAAATGGACAGAGTGTTAAGAGAGGAAAGACAATATATATTAGATATATGCAAAAAAATTAAAAAATCTGGGTGTAATGTTGTTTTGCTACAGAAATCAATTTTAAGGTATGTTGGTTGAGCATTCTCTTATACTGAAGTAAATATACACTTAACAGGAAAGTTACGGAAACAATTTCCTTGTCAGTATTTTATAAAAGTTCTTTATTTAGCTTGTGCGGACTGTAAAATTATAGCAAAGTGTGCCGGAATAAAATATTAGAGGAAATTTGTTAATATAGTTAGATAAAATATGAGAGGCATTACTTTCAAAACGTTTTGTTACTTTAACTGTTTCTATTTTAGAGATGCTATAAGCGATATGGGTCTCCATTTCCTTGGTAAAATGAAAATAATGGTTGTCCGAGATATTGAACGAGATGAAGTTGATTTTATATGTAAAGTATGTTCACTTTTAACATAGTTTGCTTTAAGGTAGATTCACTTCTGACATGTTCCTGGTTGTTATCAAATAGTTTACTGACACCGGCATTCGGTTTTTGCTTAGATTGATTAAAACTGAATGGTTACCTGTTTTTTTGCTCATTTCCTATTTGAGAAATTAAACATTTTTAGACCTTAAATTGTCGACCAATCGCCAGTGCTGACCATTTAAATCCTGAAATGCTTGGTGCTGCTGATCTTGTTGAAGAATTCTCAACTGGTGCTGCAAAAGTAGTGAAGGTGAGTCGTCATGAGCTTACTGTGATTGCAATCTTTGTATAGATGACTGTATTTCCTGGTAAGTTCCTGTTAGCTAAAGATATACATAGTTGTGAAGTTTCTTTTGTTCTTTTACTTTTCTTATATTGATAAGTTTTACCTTTTATTTAATGTATTAGTAGGTTAAAACAGGCATTATCTTGAATATCGTCAAGGATGCACCTAATTTCCCAAGCTTACCGTTTTGCACCTATGTTCTTTAATACTAATCCATTTGCACTTGTTTTATTTCATACATGTGATCATAGCTTTTATATTGCCATATGTCAATCAATTAGAAAAAAAACAAGGGAGGCCCAACATGTACTTTGTGATTAAAAAGACTGTTTTTCTGTGAAGTGACGATTTTTTTTTACAACTTTTCCACTGGAATTTGTTTAGATTACTGGCATCCAAAATCCAGGTAAAACGGTCAGTTTGCTGGTGCGTGGTTCCAACAAACTTGTTATGGACGAAGCTGAGAGATCTATTCATGACGCCCTGTGCGTTATTAGATGTCTTGTCAAGAAAAGGTACCTATCATTTCCTTAGCTTTTGCGGGTATTTATCTGGTGACTTGCGAAGTGACATTCAACTGGAAACTCATGTTTTTTTTGTAAATTGGTTTTCCGTAGCAAATATCTATAGATTATCTAAGTGTTTTGTCTCCACACGTCTTTCAAGCAAGTTAATCTCATACATTTAGGGCATTAATAGCTGGGGGTGGAGCGCCAGAAATTGAAGCAAGCGTAAAACTGATGGATTATGCTAAGACACTAACCGGCAGAGAATCGTATTGTTTTAAAGCATTTGCAGAAGCACTGGAAATTATACCGTATACACTTGCAGAAAATGCTGGCCTAACTCCAATCTCTGTTGTAACTGAACTTCGAAATCGTCACGCCAAGGGAGAACAACACGCTGGCATAAATGTTCGAAAGGTAATTAAATTAAAAAATAGAAAGAGGATACCTTGCTCAGAGTCAGGCTAAACTTCAATTTAGCGTACACTTTTCTATTTAAAATTTACCCCTGACTTTTGAAATGCCCAAGTTTGTAGGTTTAGGCTCAAGTTGTACGCCAATCTTGATCTAAGCATTAAAAAAGGCAAAAATTTGAATCAGTTACTTTCGCAAAATCTTTATTGCCCAGTGATTAGGCCGTGGAATTCACCGTCGTTACTTGCAGTAACATTTTGGCCCACAGGCAGAGGGGCGGACAGACAGACGGGCGGACAAATCTTTCCATGTAATTAAATAAACAGAAATAAGCCCAGTGACATTTGTATTACATAGAGTAAAAAAATTCTGACCGAAGTCCTGACACTTTATAAATTGGGATGTGAGCACACCATGAAGATTCGGATTGGTTGATCAGAATTGCCACGCTTTCTCAAAACTCCTATATTCTCCACTAGATTTATAACAACTTTCTCCTTAAATCTAAATTTTAATTATGTAACCGGTCGCATGTTTTTATTTTCAATATGCATAAATATGTTCTATATGGTTACAGCAATAATTTCTTCTTTGCTTATTGCATTACCTTGAAGTTAAAATGTCCTCAAATCTGATCAATATTTTTTATGGCAATACAATCATCAAACGTCCTCCGATTTCCTCCGATTTATCTTAAAAGAAAAGTGGAAAAAGAATGGGAAACCTTGTTGGTTTTATTGAGAATACACTAGTTAAGAATTCCAGGATTATATAGTTGATATTAGAAGGAAGTTTCTGAGATGTTTAAGAAAAAATTTCGGACGTTTTCATATTGTAATGTGAAGGGTGTATAAAAACGGAACTGTTTGTTTACGCTGCAACGCTTATGATTGTGTTTTTGTGTGCTTCACACAATAACAAAGTTGTAAGACAGCGTTAAGAAATTTGAACTATATTTGGAGAGGTCTTAAGGAGATTCATGTTATTGTCTGTAGGGTCGTCAGCTTGAATTTTTCTTAATTAGGCAGCGGATGATTTTATTTGTATCGTGTGTTACTTTTTTTCATGCTCGTGTTGATACCGTACATCTTGATAAGCCCACTCACCCCCTTGATTAGCCCCCAACACCCTTGATTAAGTGTCACGCTCGAATAAGCGTCCGTCTTATCAGGGAAATATTTTATAGGCGCTTCCCTTCGAATAATCGGCCACCTAATTTGCCTTTTGAAACGAACACTTATTCGAACATTTAGTCAAAACGACTTGTAATTTTTATCTCACTCTTTTCATGTAATTATGTAGAAATTGGTGAAAACAAGTAACGAAAGAGTTGAAGCTCTAAATAAGTGCTAGTTCTCGGAAATCGTACTGTGATTAAGCTCCTAGGCGCTTAATCGGAGATTTAGGGATTTTGTAGCCATCCATTTCATCATTAATATTCAGCTGTCTTCTAAATTATCCTTGTTGATGTTTTTCATTTAGGGATTTGTATCGAACATATTGGAAGAAAACGTTTTGCAACCCTTACTGGTTTCCACTAGCGCGGTCTCACTTGCTGCTGAAACTGTTAGAAGTATCTTAAAAATTGACGACATCGTAAGTACAACCACCACAACAGTCGCTTATTTAAAATTTTTACCTATTATCATTAAAGCTATATTAAAACATCCATAACATTAGCAACAGCTTATCTGGTATATACAACATACCAGATAAGCTGTAGTCAATTTTATTGCCTATTGGAGTTGGTTATATGCGATTGCATGTGATCGATACAAGGTAGCAGCTGTAGATACAATAGGGAGAATAATTTTCGCAAGGGAATTTTCGTTATTTCGAGAAAGTGTACAACGTGAATTTTTTGCGAAGATAAATTTTCGCGAATTATAGGCAATTACAGAAATTATAAACAGCATATATAGCAGTTCACATGTTAATATTCACAAAAGAGTTTTATTCATAAGTTGCACGAAATTCTGTTAGGTAAGTAAACACGCTGCTAGTTCAAGGAAGGTTCGTATCATCTCAGCCTTGTCTTGCTAACCTCTCCAGCACAGTTTTAGGTAACCTCACAGAGATTCCTAATTTTTACACTATTGTTTGCATTTTTCTTAGACCTTCATTCGATGAACAGTGCTACCATTATCCAGAAGTAATTTTAAATTCTCCATCGTAGAGGCTGCGGATTACCAACGTCGCTAAGTTCAGTACCAGAGTTCAGTACTTTGTAAATTAATTGTCTGAATACGTTCACCTATTATACAAATTTCTATTATTTTAATTATTGTAAGGAATGACTTAAAAATCGAGTGTACCCGTAATATCCATAAGTTTAGATCCCCCCCACCCTCACCCGTCCAAAGTCTAGGGACGAGTTCTTGTTTTGTCCTATTAATTACAGTTTACCAAACCTCTCCTTCATTACCTGATGTCGTGGTGTGCGGCGAAACATGACCTAAGCATTTATTTGTTTTTCGAAAATATGTAATTTGATAATACACTTGATTGCCTTAAGTTCTCCTTGTGACATTCTTAATTGCGTTTTCACAGCCATCGAGTTATTTACGCGCGCTAAATCGGCCGCATCCTTTCTAAGGATTGTGCTATGATCAGATACGTGTGTTTTTTGCCAAGGCTGCTTAAAATCAGATGAGAAGAACACTAATTTCGAGTTTCTGAGATATCAACTGACATGCGCACTAACTTACAACCTCTTCAGGATGTGTCAGAGACGTATTACAATGTTGCTTTAAAATCAACTACGTTGGAGCGCAACAAGAACAAAAAAAACAGCGTGTGAGAGTTGAAACCGCGAGCGTGGATGCTTCCCACTTAATGTTAATTTTAGATTCGCGAATCGAATATATTTAACCTGACCGAACTTAAAATGTTCATATCACTTTAGACGCGGTTTGTAGTTATTTGTTTTTGCTTCGGTGAGTTGATAAATATTTTTGTTACGATTTTAACCACTGCGACAGCAGTTGTGAATTTTTTGATTTGTGTCGTTTTTTTCTTAAGCGACGTTTTCGTTTTGTTTAATTTCGTGAAATTATGTTTTCATAACTATCCACTTGTAAAGAAGCCTACATGTATAGGCTCCACAACCTGTGCATAAAGATTAGTTTTCGGTCACCGTGTTTCTCTTTATCAATCATCCATTTTTATTAAATGGCCACGCTTGTTAACGGCACCAGCATGAATATTCAAAAGGAGAGAGAAGTGGTACGCCAACATGGTGGGCAGTTGTTAAAAACGTGAATATGGGTGACTTTTAAAGCTTTTGCATTTTAGCTGTCATTGTTTTGTGGTGATCCATCCAAACCTCCCACAGCGTCCTAGAATAGTGAAACAAATACAGTACCTGATTGATTATGGTAGTCAAACGTTTTCATGTGGAGATAAAAAGGGAAAAAGGCCCTCAAGTTAAAGCCCCTATTATGTTCCAACGTGCATATTTGAGCATAAGCAATATCTGTCAAAATATAAAGAAACAAGTTTGCTTCGCGCAGTTGTATGTTAATTGCACATGCGTGTAATATCTTGATATCCAGTAAACAATCTTGTTTGAACCCTAAAAACATGTCTGGGAATACGTTTATAAACCAGACACAAACAAGGAGTTCCGCAACTTCAAAATGTCTTTTCAAGCTCATTGTCTTTATTTTTGTTGCAAGCCGCATCAAATTGTATCATTATCTATAGGGACATAACAGGCTAGGGCCCCAGGGGACTACGGGAGATTTGTGTAGAGGATGCACTTTTAATTCAGGAAGTTAACATCCCGAACCTCCTCCTTGCCCCTTGAGTTTCAGCTGCAGCCGTGAAATAACACAAAAAGTCTGTCCAGTTATTTAATTGAAGTTTAGTTAATTATTAACAAAACATTCATTGTTGTGATATATTTTTATCATAGTACTATTAATAAAATCTTAAAAATGTTTAAAAATTTATCAGTAGTATTCAAATAAATTTTAAATTAAATTTATTTTTTAAAAAGAATATCTTAAAAGCTTGAAATCGCAATGTGTTTAGGGTCGGCTTTATTCGGTCAAGATGAAACCAGACACTTGAAGTTTACTTGTCTGAAGAAACGTTATTAAATAAACAAACAAGACGAAATTTGAAAGCAGCTAAATATTTGAGCGCGTGTCGTTTTGTTAGCATTGTTTTCAACTAGCCGTCATGTAAACAAAGGAAGCCATTTTTTTGCGTCTTCAAAATTTTTGCAGTAGGATATATCTGTTCGACTACTGAGAAGTTTTATACGACAAAGCTTGTTTGCTTCATCGGTGAGTAATGACTAAAAAGATTTATTCTTCTTAGACTCTTTTTCTGTTTTTTTTACCGCCTTTTTGTCTCGATTAGCAGTTCTCCATTTGTCCCATTCTCCCTCAAGACCCGCAAAGAAACTCTATTTGCGCTGCTGCGACTGATGGAAATCCCGCGTTGGAAAGTTTTTCATCACCAAAACTGTTAAATTGTTTGCCAAGATATTCACCAGACTTTGCTAATCTGTCGTCCTGTTTATTATAAAAACTTTATGGAATTGCAGTTTAATCCTTTCTATGAAAGAATCATTATAACTATAGCCAATAATGTCTCGTTCATTCAAACATTTTGATTAAATTATGTTTTACGTGCTTCAGTGCATAATTCGATTTGTTCCCACATCCATCATTTTCAACAAGCGTTCTAGGCTATCACAAATAAGATTTTGGTTATCAGGTTTACCTTTTTTATACTCTTTCAACTAATTTTCCATTATTTTGCTATTTCCTTGTTTTTTCTTGTCAACCACTTGTCAGGGAAGCATTTAACGTTTATGGCCGACCTCGTTCCCAGCGCCTGTTGTATCTTTTTTTATCTGGACAACGAGATTTTCGTATCGCCGTCCTGATGTCCGAAAAGATACAAGATTCCCTGGAAACAAGTTCGGCTTATGCCGCTTCATGACCAATACCTTCTTCTAATTTTCGCCCATTTATCCGTCAATACTTTTAAAAAGAAAGGGTTAATGCAAGTGATAGAAGGGTCAACCTCGTTCCCAGGTCATTCTGTCTTTTTGAGGGAACTAGGATGTAGTGTAGAGTACCAGCAAAATTGAACCATATTAGCATTAATATTAATGGAACAGAGTGAAAAAAATAAGTTTAAGAAAGACTGGCATTAAGCCAGAGAGCTTAACATTAAATTGGCCAGTATTGGGCAGACCCAGTTCCATAAAGTTCTCTATAACTCGAATGCACATGGGGATTTAATAATCGTTCGAGTTATAGAATCTTCGAAGCATAGTGAAGTCGAAATTGTTAAAATTGTGTTGAGTCTCTTTTGAGCGCCTCAGATGCCAAAAAGAATTAGAAACCCTAGAAATGCTGAAGAGGGTACCATATCAGATAATACGGAAAAGTGACCAAATGTCATCAGATTCAATCTCATCTGTAGGACTTTCCTATACGTCTCTAATAAATTGTTTAACCAAAACCATTCCATTAGCGCGTAGCACAGGTTCAAAGCAGCCTTGGGAACAAGTTTGTCTCAAATCAACTCGTTTTTTCCCGCCTAAACAGTTTTGTTGAAAATATAAATTTCATATTGGGCCACATATCTTTCTATTGTGTAAATTTTACGCATCGTAACCCTTTGCTTAAGCGTAAGAGATTGGTCGAAGCATGGAAGAGTGAGAAAATATAGTGTACAACCACTTTTTACACAGATAAGCTAAAATTTTGCTAAAGCAATTACCTTTGTTAGCCAATGAGACGTGACATCAAACCAGCGATTAGTTGGTTAAACACAGAATCGGAATGCCGAAAAGAATCACCACAAACTCGACCCCAGGGCTTTTTTGTCTTTTTGATTTCGGAACGGCGATTCTGAGATCAAAGAGAGAAGAAAAGCCGTAGGGTCGAGGTTGGAATCACCAGGATCAAGATTAGATTACCCTGACAACACTAATATGGCTTTTTTTATAAGAGCGTCAAAATTTTTGATCAGGCTGCATTTTATTTGTCACTAAATTCCAACCTCTAATGTTGTGTCAACCAATGAAGCGTGACACACGAAATTAGCCTGTGTGGCTGGTCAATCTAAGTATCAGAAAGCTGAGAAGAATCCCTAGAAACAACAATAGAATTGCCCAATAAAATGCTGATATTGTGTTGTCTTTTTAAAAACGCCACTAAATTTCAACCTCTAATGTTTTCGCAACCTTACTTATAAATGTACCTGTATTGTTTCATGTGTTTTTTCTTACAACAAATGAATCGAAGATTTTGTTTTGATTTCCACGTACTTATAGCTCACAATATAATTTTTTTTTGCTGTTTTCACTTATTTCTTTCTTGTCCACTTTCTTCATGTTCTTTGAAGCGATATTAATATAGCCTATCCTTATCACAGCCTGCATTGTGCCATTCTAATGGATAAAGAGACTAAGCGGCCTGGGATTGGGGTTGCTCTAATTTGTTTACCACAATTTTAATTCCCATTGCATTTGGCATCTGCTGAGTGTGGATAAATTATTTTAGAAAATCTTTTGTTTTGTGACATATACTGTGCAAGTAAATTGGTTTCCTCCTAATTGGTCCTCAGGCTAATGACGTCAATGGAGTATATATTGTCAATTAAAAACGAATTCCTTTCCGATCCTTTTATCTTCTTGATAATATAAAGTAATTAACCTTCTTTGATGAGAGGAAAATGGACATGTGTATCACATCAAAAGCGCATCGCTATAAAAAGCCCTCTTGCCTACCCGAAAATTTAAAGTTATTTTTCTAAAATCTATTGTTCTATTTGCCCCTTGTATTTCAAAGCATCGTCAAATTGTTTTATCGTGTTTATTTATCACTTGGGCCATAAAAAAATAATTCTGAAACATGCTTAAAATGAATGACGTGTTTAGTTTGAGTGTCAGCATTATTGACGTTGACCAATTTAAGGTGCTTTTTCACTGCTGATAATTTGCATTGTTGGGTAATACGTTGTAACAGTAGGGTGATACCTTGCATCAGTAGGATGATACCTCTCATCAGTAGGGTGATACCTCTCATCAGCAGGGTGATACCTTGCATCAGTAGGGTGATACCTTGCATCAGTAGGGTGATACCTCTCATCAGTAGGGTGATACTTTGAATCAGTAGGATGATACCTCTCATCAGTAGGGTGATACCTTGCATCACTAGGGTGATACCCCTCATCAGTAGGGTGATACCTCTCATCAGTAGGGTGATACCTCTCATCAGTAGGATGATACAAGGGGCGCTTTACTAAAATTACCTTCTAACTAATTTTGAGAGATTTTGGTGGCTAGCAATTGAACAAGAAAGGGACATCTTGATTTTCTGTTCCAGTATCGTTCTTGTGGTTGCTGTCGTGGGTGTTTTTATCGATTTTATGGTCCTATTAGACAACTTCAAAAGCCTTAACTTTTGTATATAGCTCAAAGACGTTATGTAGTGAAAACAAACCATAAGATTCAATTTCGTTTAATGTAAACAAGGAATTAATTCCAATCCGTTTCTATTTTATTGCAAACGTTAAGGCTCACAGGTGATATACTTGTTATAAATCTCCTTAAAAACTTATCATATAGTTGAAGATACTACGATCTTCTCCACGGATATTATATTCGGTACAAAGTCATTCTAATTAGATTTCATTAGCGGGAAACGATGGAGGGGTGTAAAATTTTGCAGATGGAAAGAAAAGGATGAAACAACGAGTGTGTATATCTATAATATCTATATATCTTATTATTTCTACAAATTACATCAAAAATGATTTTCAACGACCAACGATTTAGGGTATGTTAAAGGTTTAGGAATTTTTCATTTTTCTTACCTTTTTAATAAGTAATTCGTAAAAAATTGTAAATTTTTTACACTTTCACCGCCATCTTTAAATAATAAAGCTGGCGGGTTTTTTTTGTAAAAACTAGGAAATTTTTGCTTCAGCCTGATGTGTTCTTATCTTTTCATATATTCAGCCTGAAATCACTCTCGTTACCAGCGATATTCGCTTCTTAATATGATATACTTTCTCTCGTATAAAAAAACCCTGGGAACGATAATGGCCTAAAATTGTGGCCTTTTATTTTGTTGTTTTATTTTAAGCATTTTTATTTTTTTATTTTACAGTACGATACAACTATTGGTGATCGCAATAACTGATTCTGTTGAAAAATTCTGCCTTAAAAGAAGTACTACCCTATGTTTTAGGGAAAAAAAAAGTTTTCAGGGAAAAAGAAAGCACCAGGAAATTTCAGCCTTGTCATTCTTCTTCTTTGTCTTTATTTTTCAGCCAGTTAAAGCGTCATTTTATCTGGTAAAAATAAACTAGTTTCATTGACAAACTTAATTACATCGTGTTAATTGACAGCTTCATTAAGAAATCGATCGAAACTATTTCCTTCGCTTCGATGGCAACAAACGCGGAAAAATACGCTTGCTAATTAAGAACTAAGCAATTACATCGACAAAGGCTGTGTTTTTTTGTTAATTAACTTTCTCTGTAATCACGTGCAAGAAGTCAATCTAGAAGTAGTATTGACGTGAATGATATCGAGGAAGTAACAGGCGTTCAAGTGTGTACTCCGTAAAAGGTATTAGTTTATAGAAAAGCAATGTTTTTTAAGAGATCTATCTCTGCCACTATAAGCAACCTAAAGTTTAATATGCTTTTTAAAACAAATTTTTTCCTCTTTACAGAACAAAATACTGTGTGACAATTTTTTATTAATTTTGAGAACCACAGAATATATTTGGATATTTTTTATCCCATTCTCGTCCCCAGACTTCAAATGCATGCTTATATAGGCAGATTGTACCTAATTCTCTGACCAGACGTGAATTTCGGTAAGAAAATTATTTAAAAAAAAAAGAACTAAAACGAAAGACCAAAATTAAGATACAAGATGTATTGTGAAAAAAATAATTTGTTTGTTTGTTTGTTTGTTTAATTAACTATTTTTCAATTGTTTATTTAAAAATTTGTTAGTATTGTTGTTTTTTTTGGTCTGTGCGAATATATGCACGCTTTTACTTTTAAAAGAATATCCTTTATACGAATATCAGGCTGGGATTTCAGGTTTAAAATAATAATAGGTCTGTTGTTTAGAACAGTAGAGAAATAAAAATAATGTCCAGCCTGGTTAGAATAGACATGTCCAAATATATAGTTGTATCTACTCAGTACAAAAAAACATCTCCACGCGAGCTGTGGATTATCAATTTATTACTTAAAGGAAATTAGTGCTATTGTTAGGCCAATATTCACAATAATGGTCTATTTTTGTTTACGTTACATTACACAGTACTCAAAATTGTTTTGTACATTTTAATTGGTTTTTTAAATAATATGTGATCAGTGTCACACCTTCTTTGTAGCTGATTAGAGAGGCAGACGGTGATATTGAAAAAATCATTACGTGACCACGAGTTGAGTGAGATAAGAGACGCGCTATGTTCATGTTGTTTGTTTTTTGTAATGTTTAGAATTTTAAATCCTCTTTGTGTAGTATAAGTTTATAATTTTTATGCTGGATTTCTCTATGAGATATATAGCGTAGCGTATTAAGTTTATACTAGTCGGTGGCATGTGGAAAAATCCACGGGTTCAACCGTCCTCTTTTAAACCGCATTGCGTGCGTATCGCTACTAGCGGCACTCTATACGGGTATTATAATATAGACTAGTCGTAACCAGTGGAAAAATCCACGGAGTCGTCCGTCTTTAAATTACACGCTATTTCTTGTGCCCGTTGAACAACACTTTTCTTGCGGACAGACAGACAAAATACGGCTATTATTATAGAGACTAGTCGCCAACCCGTGGAAAAATCCACGGGGTCGCCCGTTCCTTTATACATCGCATTTCGTGTGTACCATTTTACGCAGGGACAGCCAGAATACGGCTATTATTATAGACTGGTCTTTACCCGTGAAAAAATCCACGGGGTCGTCCGTCTTTAAATTAAACGCTATTACGTGTGCCCGTGACACGATTAAAGAGATGATTGATCCAAAATATAATAATTCTTCTGTAATATTTGATACGTAAAATACAAAAAGAAATTTGGAATTTAATCTTACTTTTAGAGACCAAAGCTTGTCCAATCAGATCAACTTTAGCTAATTAAAACTGAATTCGATAATAAAAATTACCTAACATGGGCCAGTACGTGATAAATTTTTTATTTTTTATTATTTCACTTGTAAAATAACCTTGCCAACGAAATAAGCCTCCCAAAGCAACACTTATGTGACGTACTTACCTGTTCGTGACTTGGCTGCAATTATCGCAACCTAGCTACCAGATTACCGTATGCCTTAAAAACAATCATGGGTGTGTGTTGAAAAAATACGCAAAATTGAAGCTCGGGTCGTTTACAATTTATATCGATCATTAGTTGTCTAAAGATGCAGATTTAAAAAAAATTATAGATCGATTCAATGAATTAATTTTTCCTCGTTTTAAGCTCTTTTCCTTGTTTATTTTCCGCTATTTTTAGTAATGACAAGCTCAGCAAATTCCTTTGGGATAAGACTTTTTAATTAAACGTAATTATGACATTAACATGTCCTTTTGATTTGCAATGCAATTAAAGCTTCGCAGAACAAAACTGCGCGTCAATAATAACTAATATTTATTTGAATTTCCTTTACAGCAAGAACGGTGCTGTTAAGATTTCAAAACAGAAAAAATTATGGCGACTTGTGTTAAATGTACGGCAGCCATTAAAGATCATTTTTTTCTGAAGGCGTTGGATGGTTATTGGCACGAGAGGTGTTTATGTTGTCATGCATGCGATGGAAATTTGTCTCAGCTGGGAAGTTCGTTGTACTTCAAACATGGGAATGTGTTCTGCAAGAACGACTACTTAAGGTAATTTATTTTCTTAAATTTTAGTTTTCTTTACAAATGGTGACAGAAAATGTATAGGGTGTTGATAAACTATATTCTTTATCCTCTTTTTCATGCATTTTGGTAAAAATGAAATAGACGACGTGTACAAATATGTTCTCCCCATCCCACGGTGTGGACCTCTTTACTGCAACAAGTAAATTTGACTTCCTTTAACCCCTCTTCGACTTCTACACTTTTTTGTTAATACCAGGAAATTTTGGCGTCAGCCTGAGGTGCTCTTCTTTTTTTCATATCTTCAAACTGAAATTATTTTTGTTTTTTGATTTTTTTGTAATTATTTTACAGTTTTTTATTTTACAAATGTGAGCGATGGAAAAATCTACTTAAATCTTTTCCTAAAATTGCAACAATTGACTTAAAAGATGTATTTCACCATGTTTTCTGTGTTTTTTTCGAAAAAAAGAGACTATCAGTAAAAATTTTCAGCCATTGTTCTTTATTTTAATTTTTTACCAAATCACTGCCCAATTTTTAATAATAAAGAACGTCTGAGAAATCTGAGCCCCCCCCCTTTTCCAATCTCTTTTTAAAGTCTAAAATCTAGCGAAGGCTAATCTACGCTTACCACTCACCATCCCTCCTCTTTATCTTTTTTGGTTATGGCCTATCGAACACAATCAAGTTTATTGCATACTCGTGTTTCGTCGGGAACAGCTAAACAAGTAACAGCACTGAAAATTTGTTTGGACAGAATAATTAAACCAAAAAAATCGCCGATAAAAACAACTTCCTTGGTTAAAAATTTTCACTGGTAGAAAATGGTTATCGGTAAAAAATTTTCGTCGACAAATAATTTTTGTAGGCAACATCGAACATGAACTGGAAAAAGAGAGTTTGAGAAAAAATCCCCATCTTACCAATTGACACTAAAACGAGACTATATTTTAACGATTAAAATTTAAGTTTAAAGTAACAAAAGTTTCTTTTTATTTTTAAGATTATTCGGACCAACAGCGAAATGTGCAGCATGTCAGAACCAAGTTTACGGTAACGATTTAGTGATTCGAAAAGATTCGGAAACTGTTTATCATTTCTCGTGCTTTAACTGTACAAACTGTCGGCGCGCTTTCTGTGTTGGAGACAGATGCGTTACTGATAAAATAACCGGGAAAGTATTTTGTTTGGATAACGGTTGCCGACAAACCAAAGAACGAAAACCACGGAAGACGAAGAAGGCGAAAGAGACATGAATTTTTCACAGCCGTAACGTTCCTCTACTTGTATTGGAATCCTAAAAATGCTAGACCGCGATAAGCAAGTATGTTTCGAGCATGTCGAATTAAATTTGAACAAATGAATTATTTTACCTTTTACCTCTTCAGAACATATCAAAAAGATTATTAATTATTATGTACATATTAGTATTAATGAAAAATATATAGTATTCTTGTTAAATTCTTAAAAAGCCCTGTTCCCATTACGTCACATCAAGAACGAATGCAAAATTGGTTAAACCAGTATACAGTGCACGCTTTCATTAGCCCGGTCAGGCTGATATTCGGGATACCCCTCCGATAAAAAATGAGAATAAAGGGATTAGTATTTTAGCGGTGAAAGTAAAAGAGAAGAATCTAACATACATAAAAATAACTCGAACAATTTAGCTTACTACATATGGTCACGTGTTCTGATAACTTTTATATCAACAAAGACGTTATGGGTAGCCCGTTTTTACAAAAACATTCTTTTTTGTACTAAGCACTCTGCTAATATAGGTGACTCAGGTAAATAAGTCGGCACACTGCGAAAGTGTCATTTTTTCAGATGAGTGGGTTAGGTAAAGAGCGCCTTCGAGCACGTCTGCTGTACGGAAAAACGCACGCCAGAGTCCATAAAGGCCCCGAAATTTAAGAAAGTGGGGGTCATACTGGCGTCAGCAACAATTAGTACATTTTAAGAGTTTGGATCTAACCAAATCGTGAATTACAAAATTTTCTCCTATTAAGTAAGTTAATTCTGGGAGGATAGGTTAATTATGTTTTAGCGTGGCACGTTGCCATACCGCTAATTGTAGTTCCAATAAATAAATAAAAACAGTTACGCGGTTGTCGACTAAAATACCACAAGTATGTCATAACGATAAAAATAAACTGATTATAAATGTTTTACAAGTATTCTTTCTTTTTTAATCAATCGTAAACGTATAAATGTACTAATCGTTAAAAAAAAAAAATTACTGCTGTTTTGTTAAGGGTCGAAGTTCGGGGGTTCGGGGTCAAAGTCGAAGTTCGGGGTTCGGGGTCAAGTCGAAAGCTCAAAATCATAAACATTTGCAGGGAGAAAAGATACATTTTAATTTCTGGCCCAAGTTTAGCATGACTTTTCTTTTGTTTTAAATTATGGTGCAAATTCAGTGATGCTGTCAAGGTCAGAAACCACCTAGGGCGTATTTTATAGGGATATACATGATTGGAAGTGATGCCGAAAAATGACCTCATAATGATCGCAGGATATCGTTGCAATAAAGCACTCTCCTTTCGGGGCATGATGAAAAAACAATCCTAGTCTATCTCATTTTTTGATACGTGCGCTAAGTGACCGATTAAACGTCCAGCAGGAATAAGCGTTCACTCTGAAGCTAAATATTTTCAATAAGCTCCCCAGTTAGTACAGGTATACTGTGTGTCGCTAATCCAGTGAAGAGTTACATCCCTCTCAACATTTAACGTCAGGTTGAGCACTTAAGTGCAAGTAAACCGTGTGGCGGAGCACTCTATTACAGATATATGGTATGTTGAAAATCCGTGAAGCGCTCACGATACAGCAATTCGTGTGTAATGTATTTTTCAAAAAATAACTTTCCCACAGCTTTAGCTAAAAAATACCACCCGTCATTCAGTCGGCTAGCATTTATTAATTTTGCGGAATAAGTGCCTTTGTGACAGCGTGCTGAGGGCTTAGTTTAGGCAAAACAAACGCACATCCGCGTGACGTGCTTACTTTTAGGTGCGCTTTTTTAAGGTGTTTAAAACTTTGGTTTAAATAACAACACGAGCAACAGCCTGCTCTTACGCGGTACAGTTAAAAGAGTCACCCATTCATGAGCACGAAAATAGTTGTATATCACATAGCCACAGTGAAACATTAAACACAGATTACAGTACCTGTAGACTGTACCTATCAAAATACATTTTAACACAAGAAACACAAAAACATCGGAGAATTTTTTGGTAGTTTGTTCATAACTATCAGGTTAAGCAATCTGTCCACTTTTATTGTTGGCTAGGCTAGTTTCTTATCAAATCTAGCCTATTTAACTAAGCTTTCTTCGAGCATATCAAAATTCAGTTTCTCTCATATCAAAGCTTAGACGCGAAATACAATCTAAATAAAAACAAATGTCAGAGCAAATCCCTAATTTTAACCTATTCATGTCGTGGTACAGGGCTCAAGTGTTATTGCGGGGGTATTTTGCCCCATAACTTGTTGTTTTTTCAGCTGTGTTGTTTTATTACTTCTATGCGAATAAAGGTATATCATCCACTTTCTGCATTGTCTCTGGTGTTGCCATTGCTTGAGAAAGATTCATACAGGCAGCCCAAGTTGTTAAAGTTATATCTATGTTTCTGACACTCTCAATAAGTCTGTGGAAGCTGAAGTAATTGAGAATAGAATTTATCTAGGTGGTGGCTATAGATTAAAAATTCCAGTTCGAAATCATTCCTTCGGGCGTAAACTGGCTCAAGAAAAGATTGGTGGTGATCGACAGAAATTTAGGAAAAGGTCATAAAACATTGCTTCAGCAGCTTAATAAAATGAATTGGACATAACCAATTTATATTTTTTGGAATGCTAAGTTCTCGTAGAAAGTGACAAAATTAATCGCATGAGAAAGTTAACCTGAAGCATTGTAGGTATCGGCAAATTGTATATCGCGCAGAATACCTGTCATTGTATCAAGTTTAGATTTCGCTAAAGTTTTTTAATGCATTCAAAGGAGTAACTTATAAGGCCTAAAGACTATTTCTTAAAAATCAAAAATCAAATCACTTGAGTAAAAGAAGAGTTATTGATTCGGAACTTGTTTTCAGGTGTTTTTAGACCTTGGACACAATGTCAAAAACAATTTCACATTAGCAAGATATTAGATATACTTTCCGAGTTTCAGAATCCGGGCATTTTTAAGGTAAGCAATACAATTTTTTAAAAAAAACCCTGTAAATTTTAATAATTTTTAACAGCCTCCATATTCGTAAATGCTAGAAAGTTTGCATTAACTTTTCCTTATGGTTATCCAGTATATGTTCAGTTGCAACGACTTAGTGGAGCTTTTTTAGGTTATTTAGAGTCCCTGTTAGAGTTGCTGTTAATGCCCTAACTCTGATCGCTTCTTGTTTCTTTGTCGACATGTAAAAAGCCGCGAAAAACTTGCTTCGTGATTGGTTTACTACACAACAAAATCAATAAAAATATATCGCATTTGTAATTTCGAGCAAATATAAAAATGTTTTCTTGCGTAAACACAGGGTTTGTTAATATAGATCTTCGTCCTTATTTTAGGAAAAAGTATTAAGACTTTTTTTATGTGTTTTCTCGTCTGATTTTTGAGGCCGGTATTTTGTACATGGCCTAACACAACCCGATTTTGTCCTACAAACAGACGACGATGTAGGCAACATTTAAGGACTGGCCAAAAATTCAGAGCGCTAAAAACAGCCATTGGACGAAGGTTTAATAGATCGTTCAGATCGTTAAACGGGCATTTTCAATCTTCCTGATTCGCAGTTGACTGTTAGCTATATCATCTTTGAAAGCTTTTCGAAATATTTAATGCAGGTGTTGTATGCCGTAATGGTTCGAATAAACGCCCCCTTCTATTAAACGCCCCCCCCCCCCCTTCGAATAGACGCCCCTCCCTCATAAGGGAGCGTTTATTCGAGGCGATAGTAAAAGTATATGAAAACATCAATAACTGTTATCGTTTTGCTCTTTTAATTAAAAGGCAATTTTAATGGTGCTATTATAATATAGAAATTTCATAAATACAACTAAACACAATCTCTCATATTGATACATCGGTAAAATAAGGAAATTTTCTATAAACACCCTTTTTCCTAAATCTTAAAAAAGGTTGGAAATTTAGTTTTTCGATTTTGAAGTTCATTCTCTAAAACATGTGAATATCTTTTATTTTCTGTTGTGAGATATATATTATAGGTATCCTTAAAAACTGCAAAAGGGACTGTTTTTTAATTAGTTAATCTGTTGGACGGATTTTCGATAGTTTAAGAGCCTACAGAAAACGACTGATGATTTACTACATTTTTCTGTTTTGAATTTTGATAAGTACACATTTAAATTACTTAAGAAACATTAAGATAAGCTTGGTTGGCATTTTCGTTAAGGAGAAATCTGCAAAAAACCTAATCTGTCGGACGGATTCGATAAAATTTTCATTCCGAAGATTTCAGATTTATAGTTCTATATTATCGAAAAAAAGGAGATTTGCTAAAGGAAAACACATTTATTTCATGCAGGAACTATAATGGAAATCATTGAAAAAATAAAAAGTGAAAATTTATTTACTAACAAAAAATTATTGGTAAAAGTCTACCAGTGGATATATCTGTCGGACGGATCTGTCGGACGGACGTTTTTGATAAGAAAATATCAACTTTTTCAAAACGTTTTATATGTGACCTTTTTAAAGATTGGATACGAAGCTGCTTCAGGTTTTCAAAATTAAATAAAAAAATGAAAAAATAAAAAGTGAAAATTTATTTACTAACAAAAAATTATTGGTAAAAGTCTACCAGTGGATATATCTGTCGGACGGATCTGTCGGACGGACGTTTTTGATAAGAAAATATCAACTTTTTCAAAACGTTTTATATGTGACCTTTTTAAAGATTGGATACGAAGCTGCTTCAGGTTATCAAAATTATCTTTCCCTGTTATGATACCGAAACTTCAAATCGATATTTTAAACTTAGCGTTCGTCCGACAGATTTCTTGGCATTCGAAGATAGTGAATTATTAACCAAAATACATAAAATTTTGTAACTATTTCACAATGAACTTTGTAGGAACATAAAATAAAACTAAAAAAATTTTAAAACACATCATATATTTATAAAATAATCACAGAATTTAGAAAATTAAATCCGTCCGACAGATTATTCTAATGCACCGATTACTGTTCAAAACAGTCTTCATGGAACCATTGCATGCACATAGGGCACCGCAACCAATCCTCCGTCTCGTCTACTTCCATATGTCTGCCCAAGCAATAAGCACAAGTGCTTCTAAATTGTGCGAGGGAATCAAAATCGCGATCGATATGTCCACATCCAATTTTCGTTGAATAGGTTTTGGTGTAGCATGGTTCTTCTTCGTTTGACAGGAAGAAAAATTTGACTTCAGTCTCACCATTTTCAATATTTGTATCACGAACAAATTTATGAATTTTTAAAGTCCAAGGTATCACTGGTGCACTTTCTATATCACTGGGTTCGCTTAAGACTGAATCCGATGGTTGGAATAATGTGGTGATAGAGGGGCAGAACCTGTTTGCTGCACGGGAGAAATCTTCGGCTGAATTAATAATAACTTGACCAGACTTGACGTGACGGAATACGACATTTTTAACAGTACCGCCTATCCCGTCCATGGGACCCTTCCCATGGTGTGCCTCATTGTAATGCCAATCGATTGACAAATCTGGACGATATGAGGCAATCAGTTTGAAGACAAAGCGTGAACGGAACTGTGCTGCACATCCATCACTCCAAAGGATCATTTTCTTTAACTTTATATGCTTTTCAACTTCTTTGACAACAAAATCGATATATGTCAATGCAGCTATTCTGGAATGGTCGCTACTTTCACTAACCACAGTTATAGGGCGTTTGACGAGGTCCCCACTTTCATCCAGATGGTACACACAGGCAGTGAAAAGACTAAACGACGAATGGCCAAAATATGCGCTTTGTATCTCATCTTGCTGCTTATTTTTGTAAGAATCGCTATAGTCCACGTGAAAGATTGCCTCCCCTTGCTTTAAATTTGATTTAGAAGAATTGTAAGCAGCAACTTGAGTTCTTTTTCGATGAATATGTTTTTTCAGATCGGTAACAGTTGTCTCCCAGATTTTGAAGAACTCTTTCTCTTCCAAAGATTTGACAATCTTCTTAATCTTCTTGTCCTCACGGATCCACATCGCAAAAGAAAGATAGCCAGAGTCACTATCACTATCATTGGTTTCGTCGCCACTCTCTGATTCGTCTGAATGGGGATCATCTATGATCAATAATTTGATAAAAAGGGTCGGATGGCAGGAACCACAGTGATCCATCATACATTGAGGGTCATCCGAATCGCAGGAATATTTCTCTACAATGTCGTAATCTATCCTTCTTTAAACGTGCTTCGTACTTTTCCCTGTCAACATGTTTCTCGTAAAGATGAAAATTCATACATACTTGCTTTCTTCTCTCTGTTGTTGCGCCACAAATTCTTTACAAAAACTTTTTTGACAAGCACATTTTGAAAAATTCGAATGTATCATTAATATTCGAATGTTGTTGTTAGATAGTTTAACGATATTCATTGCACTGCAACGCCTTCAAAAACACGAAAACAAAACAAATAGGAACCCACGTGGGGTAGCCAACTGTTTTGAATTTATTTCTCCCGTTATATTTTATTATGTTAATGTCACCGTTCCTTTGTTTGCACTTCGATTGATATTCTGTCGGACGGATTTTCAACCGAGAAAAAACTTTACAAAAAAATTCTAAAACTCACTGGAATGTTTTGTAAGTCATATTTCGATAATTATAAGTGAAAGAAATGCATTACAAAAAAAGGTCTCATTCACAGTTCTCATTTTAAAATTTGTAACTCAGACATGGATTTAGTTAATTCTGTCGGACGGATTTTTTTTTTTTCTTCCCGTGCATTTTTTTACTAATAGTGTTATTATAAACAATGTTTTTCTTTATTTTGAAAAAGATGGATAATAATTGATAGTTTAATGTAATTTTAGAGTTGGGTGAATGCCCTATCATCTTAAAAAATATTTTTCAACTTTTAGAATCTGTCGGACGGACGAAAGTGTGTTTTGTCAAACTCTAAACAGCTTGATATTGCTAGAAAGTTAAGCAAAATGTTTCATATAATCTACCTGTCCCTTTAAAATATCTTCAGAATCATTTAAAATTTCTAATTGACACCACCACAGTTTATTATGCATTTTTAAGGAACGTCCGTCCGACAGATTAAAATGAAAGGGTTGTAAAAAATGTTTAACACATAAAATCGTAAAAAAAATTTTTGATACTAGTTCTCAAGTGGTTATAGCAGCTAGATATGAATGTTAAACCCAAAAAGAACTACAAAAAATATTTTGCAAAAATGTTACTAATTAAAAAACAGCCCCAAAAGAGACGAAGTGTAAAAAATTTAATAAACGCCCCCCTCTTTTAAACGCCCCCCTCGAATAGACGCCCCCCAAAAATGTCAAAAAATTTAATAAACGCCCCGGGCGTTTATTCGAAGCATTACGGTATTGCATTTTACGCTCAGTTATCCTCAGAATCAGATTCCGCTATAGGCAAAGTAAGCTAAAGCCTTCATTAAAATTCATTAAAAAGTGCGACCAAAATCTCGCGTATCATCAGATTTTTGTATCCATGTTACAATATCCGTACACGTCTGTCTGTCTGTCACGCAAAATGGTAACGCAAGACGCACTCAATGTGGTAGAAAAGGACGGGCGCGAACCCGTGGATTTCCCCACGGGCCACCGACTTGTCTTATTCTAATAATCTTAAGTAGTTATGGTGTCTTCTTTTGTCTGATTTTTTTAATATTAAAACACACGAAACTGCCACGATAGATACCCAAGCAGCAGCTTAGATTGCGCGGTAAGTTTTGAAATATACACTAACCCTATCAATTGCTTTATACATCATAGCTGTCTAGTAGTAAATAAAAAAGCTGGGCTGTTCATTATTAAGATTTAGCCAAATCTTCGATCAGAGTTGTTAGGTAAAGGTTTTCTTTTATCTCCTTCTTCGAACACTACATTTGACAATTTTTGGTCGTGATAGTTTTCGTTGTAAAAGAGGTTTACCTGAAATGCTTTTTGCGCAGACGTGATTTTACAGACCAATATACATCAACCTCATCCCCAGGACTTGTTAGGCTTTTTACAGTTGGACGGCCTGTCAAAATTCGACTGTTACACGTGAAAATTTAAGGCAAGAATCCAGGACGATTATATATTCTGAAGACGTCATTCATTGATCCGTGGATTTGCGTCTACCGAAAAACTTGTTACGCCGATAACTAATAGTTACGCTGATAACGGGTGTTTATGCCGATAACTGATGGTTACGCCAAAAAATCTGTCGTGAGGCTTTCTGCAGCTGCATAACGTTAACTATACCTATGAGTTAACAGTGTCCGTTGCCGTATTATGATTATAGTTGTTCGCGAAAGTCAATGTTGGTGTTTATGTTAAAACCTGTATTTTCAAGGGTTGTTCATACGAATGGTATTCATCATCATGTACACGAAATTACTTCAATGTAAACAGTTCCTTATGTTAAGGTGTGGTAAGATAGTGTATCCAAATGGAATTAGGTACGCTAGCCTGCACTGTACCGATGCTGTAGCCTCTTCCCCAAACAAAAGTACCTAGTTTTTGTACCAACTATCTTTGAGCACTTCTGCATTTCCAAGTCATTTAGACAAGCAGGTCACATAAATTACTGAAAAAAAACTGTAGGGAGGAGAGTATTTTGAGGTGTTCCTTATCAGTTCTAATTAGCAAATCATGTGTAATTGCTTGTTAGATGTCAGGGGGATGAACAAAAGAAAATTTAATCACATTTCAAAAGATTAATGTATTATATATCATGAATACTTTTAATGCTTACTTTAACATGTAATATACTGACAAAAACCATCTAATCATGTTTCGTTTTAACTCGTGAACAGAAAGTTGTGTTTTGAAACTTCTCCAGACATCAACTGAAATGAACGTAAGAAGAAGATAGTATACTTCGGGTTGGACATGAAACGTAAATGCACGACTACGTTTTTTTTGTGTCTATCAAGTATATTTTTAGTGTTTGGAATTGCCGGCCTATATGGTAGTATATTTGGATACGCTTGGTGGGTGGATGATTTAAACGATGGTTATAATATTGGAAAGTTTGAACATGGAATTCTGCGATACAGATATAAGTATATAAATGGTTCAACTGACCAAGGATTTGTAAAAAATCTGTTTAAGTTCAAAGTAGAACAGAAAGGGGGTTCGTATTGATTGATTGATTAATTGATTGTTTTCTTTATTTTGCATGTAGCTTATATATAAAATTTCTTAAGTGTGTTTTATGCTTTATATAAGGGCTTGTTCACACGATGAAATTTTAATCTTGCAGTTAATTTTGTGGTTTATTTTTAATCAAACGTTTGCTTTTGTGGTTTTGCTGCCAGCAGCATTGAGAACACATATATAGAAATCAAATAAGGTTATGCGATAAAACTAGATTCCAACACTGTCAGTTGATAATGTAACCCAGGCTTCTGCTTTTAATGGACTGTCACCTGACCTATAACTAAATATTTGTTTTGTTGAGACCTTCATTACTAACATCTCATACCAAAATCATAGTAGAGCTGCTTTTACAAAGAACTAAACCCTGGGAATGAGATTAACCGCAATGCTAAAAATGATCTTTTACTTTTTTAGTCATCAATGGGCAGCAGCGTGACGTAATATTATTATGTTTCATTGTATCCGCCATGTTTGCTACGTTCGCTATCGTTCCCGTAATATTTGGTATGTGTCGAATGAAGGAATCCTCGTGGGAATTTTATACCCTAACAACAGCGTTTCTTACGGCAATGAGTGGTAAGAAGATTTATTCATAACACTTATCCTTTTATACTAGCTTTGACTGTGATGCTTCGAACGCTTGAAGTGTTTATTAAATTTTCGGATTTTCAAAGAGGCGTCTTTTTAAAAGTCTTTTAGAAACGAAACAAAAAAACACATTAAAACGAGGTTTCAAGCCTCACTCCACTTGAGCGTACAAGCGGAGCGACCGAGCGATCTATTGTTTCAGAACAATAGAATTAATTAGTCGCGCCGGGAAGCGTTTTCTAATCTCCAGTCATCACAAGCACGATGGAGCAAAGAAAAAAGCGCGATTTTTTTAGTTTGTAAACTCCTGGTATTGCTCCTTTTAAAAAAGTATCAAATGGAATTGGAAGAGGTTGATACTTATCTTTCATTTAAAACTCCTAAAAATAGAAGATTTTGGATGCGACAAATATTCAAAGAAAGATCATTAAAAACGTAATTCCATTCCCTCTCCTTCTCTAACTGCATGAGAGATGTGCTTCTTCTGCAATTGGTCCAACTCCAAGTTGTAGTTGTTTCTGTTGTTTATAAAGTTCAAATGCATATCCATTAACATTAATAGATTGAGAATCAACAAACTTTTGAAAATTAGCAGCATGCTGCTGCGAAGAGTCGGCCATCTTGAATATAATGAATTCTATCCTTGCGGACAAAAATTTTCTCAGTGTTTGTTTACGTTTTTGTGCAATTTGATTGGTCGAAAACTCAGCGACAAACTACCATGCGACAAAAGTAGAATCCAATCATACTTTTGTCGCGTGAAAGTTTCGTCGCTTCGACAAGACTGCGACACCACTATTGCGCAATACCTCATTTGCAAAACAATAGATCGCTCGGTCGCTCCGCTTGTACGCTCAAGTGGAGGCGAGGTTTCAGGCTTTCCTATTCGACTCATTGATTATATATATCCGTACGCGAATATCTTGTTGATCTGTTATCAGTTCTCGTTGGTTATTATTAACTTGCATAACTATCTAACGCTGGCCCTATCATTAACATTGAATTCTAATTCAGTAATAGCGCTTTATGCATGTTGTTTTAAGAAATTGGTGGCACCAGTCACCCCCTCTATCATGACGATCTTTTTTAATTCTATTTTCGTTCTTTAAATTGACCTAAATGCTCTAAAAATAAATGAAAATTACTTTTTACGGACACAAAATTACAACCTTAAGTGATTGTAGTTATACTATTTTATTCTAGCAATACCTTCCATTGGTTCAATGGTGTACATCGAGCTGAAGTATCGAGACGTCTGGGGCAAAACAATGGAACGAAAAAACAGTTGGTCTTACATGTTGGCTTGGATCGGTGCCGGCAGTATGTTTCTCTCCACCGTGTTCTCCTACGTTTTGCTTTGCTTACGCCCGAGAAAACGTTACAAAGTAAAGGCTGCATCCAAACCAAAGAAGAGCTCATTCGCGATAGAAATCGTGCATTCGAGCAAGATAGTCCTGACAAACCAATCAAAGTAATTGCTGTTAAAAAAAGCGGGAAACATGTGACGTTGGAGAGTTCAGCTTAAATTTAATACAGTTAAAGTTAGTTAGTACGTGTTAGATGATGTTTGTTTTCATCAGATTTGAATAAGAGGGAATTAGAAAATTAAGTAACGCTCCAGAGGTAAAGAAAGGAGGGATATGGTCATTCTCATTACCACCAACTTTTAGAATGTCGAAGGGTCGCAGCGCTTTTTTGGTACCAGAGATTGTTTTTAAAAAATTTCCATTCTCTCTATTTTGCATCCAAATAAAGACCTTGGTATTCTGAATGTTACGTAGAAGATGATTGGTGCTAGATTTGTGATGACATGTTGCAGGGGATAGGGGGTGTTAAAAGTTGACAATTTTGGGGTTACGTAATTTTAAGAGATGAGACACCATCTTTGTAAATTTCCTTTCGACAGAAGTTAATTGCTTAAAAACTACAAAAAGTTAATTTTTACTGAAACATCGTCAAAATTGAGGTAAAATTGGGAACAACTGTGTATATAATAAAGCGAATGTCTTTCGCAAAAACAATGTAAACTTAATTTATAATTATAAATATATCAATTTTTTAAAAAGGATTGACTTATTTTTATTGTAGTATTGCGATGATATTTTGGGACTTTGTGATTGAATAAGCGAGATCATGTACGGAAACAGCCCTCTGGTTTACCAACCTTTTTACATGATTATTTGCTTGTTGCACCACACATCGTAGCAGTGTCGTGAGCAAACGATTTAAACAGCCAACCTTGTCTTCAGGGCTTGTTTTTTCTTTCCATTGAATCGGAACTGTCCTGGTTTCGACCTAGAAAAGCCTGAGGGTGCAGCAAGATTTTTGGGTATAAAGGCAAAATTAATGGCTATCTGATTTACCTGAAGAGAGGAAATGATTTCGGAAAAAAAGATTAGGATTAGGAAGAACATTGTATGCAGCATATGAATATTTTTTGAAAAGAAAATTTTAAATTTTAACCAATTAAAAACAAATATGGCTCATTCTTCGAGAGAAATGGTTATCTAAGGTCTATCCAACCCCGTTCCCAGCGCCTGTTGTCTCTTTTCTATAACCGGGACGGCGAGACGAACATGGCCCTGGAGGAGGCTTCGTCACGTGATCCTCACTAAATACACATACAATATCGTATTACACAGTCTTTGCTGTATTTTCTGTCTGTTATCGATTGTGTTTGTCGTTTGACTTGCGTTTCCCAAATCATAAGGAAAATCTTTTTAAGCTCTCTCTGCTACGTCGAAAACTTCGTTAGTAATATTATTATTCTAAAGGTTACTTGGTGTGTTCTAGAGTACCGAATGATAGCCGTATCACCTTCTCCCCTTATTGTAATTTTAAAAACTTTTTTTAGACAAGTAATCTGATTAAAAGAATAAAGAACAATGTTACACTGCAGTGGCATGTCATTTAACTGAATAAAGTAACCCTTTTCGGCCGGTGGGGTTTGCTGCTCTTTTTGAGGCTCCGGAGTATTTTTTGTTTAACGGAGAGAGCTGTCACAACAATTTTTATTAACTTATTCTAAAAACACAATTTTTAGATTCGACTGTACAGTTCACCGTGGCAAAAAACTATTTGCACAATACCTATGTACAATTTTCTGCTATTCGCTCCTTAAGTTCCACCATACCTAGCCAACTTCATCCAAACATTAGAAACATGAAACTATATGACTTAGGTAGCCTTTACATGGACCCGACATGAGGTTTACCTGAAATGAGATTTCAAACCGCAATAATTTTTTGTTGTGTTTACATGGAGTTTTTCATTTTGGGGTTGTGTGAACTGCACATGCGCCATAACGTTTTACAAACGCGCAGTAACTTTGTACACATGCGCAATAGTTTCCGTTCAGGTGATTCTTGTTTACATAAATATTGTGAGGGCGAAAAATTCGGTCTTTTAGATCGTCATTTCGTCTCCGAATTGGAACTGCATGTAAAGGCTGCCTTAATATTTACTTTAAATAATGTAAATTGCATGTAAAATACATATCAAATTTAGACAGCGTTAAAATGATACGTATACAACAAAGGAAATGGAATGCTTATGTAGAAAATTAAAAAATGCTTATTAAAATAAATATATTTAAGAATTTGTATATGACCAAAAAACGTTAGAAAGCCAAGAAAAATGGAAAGAAGCAAAAAAAGTAAAAAACACTGCAAAAAAAATATTAAAAGCCGTGAATACTTTGATATTCTTGTCAACATATTCTCAGCTGGCCATGTAGTCTATATCGCTATATTTAATACAGGTTGAAAAGAGACGTAGACAAGCTGGAATTCGTGATAAGTCTAAATAAAAAAATCTTAAAAGAGCTAGTTAAATGACAAAAAAACATATTACCCTTTTTGGAACATAATTGTTTGGATAATTTTATATACCAATTTGCTTTGAATAAATTCCAGTTCTGTTTGAAACACCCAGATAAAATTCCCCTCCCTTAATAATAATAATAATAATAATAAATGCTGCCTCTATATGAATTCCACCTTTCAAAGTGCATTTTTCACCGATAAAAAGTTTATTTTAAACTATCGTGTTCGTTGCTACACCAGTTCGTTGCTGACCAGTGTTGTAGGAAACGTTTTTCTTTCGAGTTAGACTTCAAATTATTGTTTGAACGAGGTTTAAAAGGGTCAAGGAAAAATTAAAAGACATGAAATGTATGCTTCTCTTGACGCCAATTTCAAGAGTTTTGTGTTCGCACGTCTTTGCGACGTCATCGTATATATTTTTTCTTCCCTTTCTCAAAAACGTAAATGTTTACTTAAGAAGTGCTGACTAAACACAAATTAACAACTTCATTTCAAGTATTTCTTCTTCTTGTGAAACAAACACTTGAAAGTTAAACATATTTGGCGTCTGATATGAAAAAGTCAATAATTTGAGAGCTGTACCAAAACATCATACAAGATACGAAACAAAATATTAGACGCAGGGTGTCAATAGGGTTTTTGAGTTTTCTTTATTTCCTGTCATGATGACGTTTTCTGGAATTTTGATGAGAGAAGACGGCAAAAAGAGATCGTTTAACTTCATTACATCAACAACAACAAATTCTTTATAGAGGGCCTTATCAATGTGGCCACTATACTGAGCATCAATAATAAACCTTGCTATATCTCCATATAAACAACACTTGTATCCTGTTCAAAATGGTAGCTAAATCGCTACTTATGTATGGAATAGCAATGGGATATGTACGCCCTTGGAGAATGAAAAACTGTCTTCGTTCCTTAAGGTACGATGAAAAATATGGGAGCGGCGAACTCGTGGATTAATGACTAGATTCTTTATTAATTACCGTATTACAAATTAGACCTAAATGTATTTTATTTGTCCCCTATTCTTTGACTTAACATTTAAGGGCAAACCCTACAGCCCAATATTTTTGTTACAACTGCTACGCAACAAAATATTTTATTTTTATTCCCTGTTATTTCTTTTAGTCTGCATGTCTGAACCGTCCTGTTTCATACTGTACGCGTTGCAAAGACATTCACAAAAATCGGTTACGAGAACTATGGAACATGCTGTAAACGCGTGTTAAACGCGCCTTGGTAACGTTGTACAAGAACTAGGTTATATTGGTTGAAGAGTAGTGTTTTTTTCGTTTAAAAATGTTTCTATCCTTATTTTTATACTTTTATTATCGAGGCAAATATTTTCTCTACCATGCTTTACCCTATATTTTTTAGATCTAAAATTGTCTCATACATAAACTCTGTTTTCCAAACCCGATATAAACCGTATTACCACTGTTGTGATAACTGGGCGAGATCAGGAGACGCGTGTACAATTCGTAAGTTTCAGACAACCTCGTTCCCACAGGCTTTTTCGTTTTTCATATCGTCTCCGATATTGAAAAGCAAAAAAGGGCCTGGCAACGAACTTAAAGCTTACCTCCCACTTTAAAAAAAGTAATCGAAAATCAACTCAAAATATTGTACTAATTACGAAAAAAAAATTCTTTTATACTTATTTTGATTTGCTCGCAAGATATTCGTCGTTAAAGTTGTAAAATATTAGCTGGGGAAGAAGCTTCGTGCCAGTCGCCATCTTGTCCCATCTTGTCCCGATTGTAAATAAATGCCTTCGCGGGAGGGCTTGTGACTTCAACTGATGATAATTTCGCTGACTCTGCCGTGGCCCAGGTTTTTATATATACAAAGCGGTTGTTGTTTTGTTTTTCAACATTTGTAACGGGTACTGAAGATGAGTTTGTAACAGGTATATACTGAAGATAAGTAAACACTTGTTTTTTACTTTCCTTTTTAAAACTGAGTTCCCGTGAAAAAGTTGTGGGCTTTCTTAGTTTTGAAGTTTCGGCCAGTAAAAAGTCTACAACACCTGACAGTGAATCAGATTCTAGCTGGAAAAGCTGTTATGAGGATGAGAATGGAAATGGAAGCAATAGCTTAGTAGTGAACCGTGGCCTTTTTCGCTATTCCGATGCCCCGAGAACGAGATTGGCTCTTTCCGACTTGTGTAGAGACTTACAGAAATGCCCACAGAGACGGGTCGCGGCGCCGGGAAGTATATTTTTACGGTGGCCCACAAGTGTCACGGCACAAATCTACCCCACGGCACAAAAAAATGCCACGGCACAAAAAAAAGCCACGGCAGAAAAAAAAGTCACGGCACATAGAAAAAATCCCTCCGAAGGAGAACCAACTTTATTCATTTATTTATCGATAATTTTATTGATAGAGCAAAATAGCTAAATATATTTCCTTGTTAAAAGACGTGGTAACATGATATTATTGTTTAGACAGATAATTCTTACTCATGATCAGTGTTTGTATAACGATGTCCCTTTTTTATTTAAGATGAATCTACTGACGATGAAAACATAGAAATAGACGAGGAAAGCCTTATTAAGTACTATTTTAACAGTGGTTTTGAATACGAAGAAATCTTAGGTCAGTTGTCTCGCTTTGGATTGAACATTAGCAGGAGTACACTGTTAAGAAGGTTAAAGTTATATGGCTTATCCCGACGACGCGGTTCCATAAGTAACGACGTGCATGCAAAAGTGAAAAAACGTATTGAAGAAATTATAGATGGTCCAGGATCATGTGGTGGTTACCGAACAATTTGGCACACATTGCGCATCGAAGGTTTTCAAATACCCAGAAATATAGTACAATCTTTGTTAAAAGAATTGGATCCTGTTGGTGTTGAAGTGAGACAGGCTCGGAAACTGCGCAGAAGGCTTTACAGAAACCCAGGACCCAACTATGCATGGCATATTGATGGGTATGATAAACTTAAACCTTGGGGATTTCCAATACATGGATGGATTGATGGATTTAGCCGTAAGATTATGTGGTTACGCGTGACTAGATCAAACAAATCACCAGATCGTATAGCTTCCATGTACCTGAATGCAGTGACAGAAACAGATGGTTGTCCAATGGAGTTAATTACTGACTTAGGAACTGAAAATGGAATAACGGCTGCTATCCAAGCTTTTTTAATGAAAACCCTGACGCTCATCGCTATGTACCGTCTACAAGAAATCAAAGGATAGAATCATTGTGGTCTTATTTTAGCGAAAACAGATCCTCTTGGTGGCGAAACTTTTTCAAAGATTTAGAGTCGCAAGGTGTTATTGATCTTACGCGTGAGCTAGATAAACAATTGTTGTACTACTGCTTTGTTGGAATAATTCAAAATGATTTAGATAATATAGTTGAGCACTGGAATACTCATTACATACGTAAATCAAAACATGAGGGTGTAGCTGGGCGTCCTGATTCGTTTTTAATTTAGAAGATTAGTAGAAAACTTCATTCTATGGCTAGACTATTGGCAGCGTTAATAATCACGACCATGCGGAAGTAAACATAGAAAGGACGGGTGCAAGCTAAAACACAACCCTGGGATTATTATAATAACAATTCAAGCAACCTCGATCCCAGGGCCTATAGCCCAGTGGGCACATCAACGTTATTTTAACGTTGAATTAACGTCCAGTTGTAACGTTAGAATAACGTTAAAAAAAGGGAATCTTGGAAAGAAATTTGACGTCAAATTTAAACGTTAAAATAACGTTATCAAAAAACGTTATTAAAACGTTAACACAACGTTGTTTTAACGTTGATATAACCTTTAGCGACGTTCCTAATGCGACATCAGGCTCTAAGTTTATAGGTCTAAAGCTTTGTCAAAATACCAAGAACTGAAATGGAAAAGCTGACATTTCAAGCAAAGACATTTGATGGTTGATAATATGATCTTTCAAGTGGATCAATGAATGAAGACCCAATTAGGGCCCACGCTCTACTAGACAACTCCCGGCAACATCCAACGGCCCACACAGTGTGCCATCTTCCCAATTTCCCTCACATGGCTTGGGTTAACCCGGGGCTATGGTAACATTCACTCGCCCATGTTGAATCGCCGTCAAGAGGAATCGAACCCCGGTCTCCCGCACAGAGTACGAGAGCTATAACTTAGGTAAACAAAAACAAAGAAATCATTTTGCTGTAAGAAAATACACACAATAAGAGCAGTAACTGACATGTGTGCAGACAGCGTTTGAGTTCGTTGTGATAAAGAGTTCGTTAACTCTCGCGCGCCAATTTATGTCGTGGTCACACTAGCCATGCAACATTTATCATTACTTTTTTAACAAAGCTTCAAGTGCGACTGGCCATAATTAAAATTTTGCGCTCCATCGAATGTTGTTATTTATGTCTCTCCTTCGGAGAGATTTATATTTAGAACGAAAATCTCAACTACCCAGAATTTAATTTTCACTATACATATAACTGTTACCGTGACAAAAAGGTATTTCGTGTGATAATTTTTATCCGATTTTCTCAACCAGTATTCAAGCAGCAAAGGCAGAAATAAAATCGTAGATAAGTCAGATGAGCACCTTACCGGAACGTTATTTCATTGTTGCTAAAACTTATGGACAATCTGGCCGCTGTCTTTCAACGCCGGTCGTTGTCTTTCAACGCAAACGTTATTATAATGTTATTATAACGTTAGTGTTAAACAGTTAATACTGACGTTATTTAACGTTGAAACAACGTTACTAACTTTGCGCTCGGTTCAAGATTGTCTGCTGTCTTTCAACGCCGGTCGTTGTCTTTCAACGCAAACGTTATTATAATGTTATTATAACGTTAGTGTTAAACCGTTAAATACTGACGTTATTTAAACGTTGAAACAACGTTACTAACTTTGCGCTCGATTCAAGATTGTCTGCTGTCATTCAACGAAAACGTTACTAAAATATTTATATAACGTTATAGTTAAACTCTTTTAAAACGTTGCAATAGTAACGTTATTTTAACGTTAAAGCAACGTTTCTTTTAAGTAATTTTATTACGCATAAATTTGCAACTATTTTATAAAATTTGAAACGTTATTTCAACGTTAATATAACGTCATGGGGTTGAACGTTTATATTATGTTTAAAAAATAACGTTGAGTTAACGTTATTATACAAACGTTACATACAGTAACGTTAATATAACGTTAAAATTTGGTTATATAACGTTAGAACCAAAATAAAACGTTAATTTAACGTTATAATAACGTTATGTGCCCACTGGGAGCGTTCTTTGATATGAGAATGAAACGCGACACGAAAAATAAATTAAAATAGATTATTATAAGAAAGAAAGAGAGAAAGAAAGAAAGAATGAAAAAAAGAAAGAAAGAAAAAAAGAAAGAAAGAAAAAACAATAACGCGCGCAGAACAAAATAAAATCCCGTAAATCCCTGCCTAGTGTACCACGATATAATAGAAAAGTCTTAGACGCAACGTAGAAGAAGAGCGAGCACCTATACCAGAATTTGCACATGGCCTAATGCAAAGACAAGTGGACAGAGATTTAGAATAGCCAAAGCCTTTTTTGCCAGCGTTGATCAAAACATTCTAGTGATTAAAACTCGACTTTGAAAGCGTATCGACTCTGTTAATGAGTACACGCAGCAGGTTGTTTCTTGCCTGTTGGAAGACTGGCAAAGGAATGCTTTCCAGCGCTACTTCTATTATTAGTAGTAGAAGGGGGTCACGATGGGTACAATACCGCTCCTTTGACACCTTTTCCCCGTCAAACCCCCGCCTCCACCCCCTCCACCCCACCCTCTCCTCCACCCCTCCCAAAACCGGTAAACCCGACGGCATCCGGAAACAAATCCGAAAGCAATCCGAAACCGATAATTCTAGCGCATGCGCACACGCCGATAGTAATAATGCTGACATCAACAAAACTGCGAGCATGCGCAATTGAGTAACGGTATCCCTTACTCAAAGCTCCAACCACCTCGTTGAAATCGAAAAATCCTCATAATAAAAGATGAATACTCACACAGAGGAAATGTTCAATATGGTTGTTGAACGGGAACCTGGGGTGCCCGAGTTTGTTCCGAACCATCTCGTGACTCAGGAAATGTGCACCATGGCGGTTGAAGAGTACCCCTGGATACTCGCGTATATTCCGGACCATTTCAAGACCCGGGAAATGTACATTATGGCGGTTCGTGGGGATCCCCGACAGCTCAGGCTTGTTCCAAAGCATCTCATGACACAGGAAATGTGCAATGGGGCGGTTCACGGAGTTCCCTGTCTGCTCGAAGATGTCCCGAATCATTTCAAGACTCGGGAAATGTGCACCTCGGCGGTTGAAGATAGCCCTTGGGTGCTACAATTTGTTCCGGACTTTCTCATGACACAGGAAATGTGTACCATGGCGGTTCAAGGGGATCCCTGGCTACTCGCGTATATTCCAGACCATTTCAAGACCCAGGACATGTGTACCGGGGCGGTTGAAAAGAACCCGTGTATACTCGGGTATGTTCCGGACCATTTCAAGACTCAGGAAATGCGCGATCAGCTCGGGCTCAAATAAACGATGAAGGAACACTGCAACGACTGTGAACGCGTACTCGACGAGTACGACAGATGTCGCTGCGGACGCAGACTCCTTATAAAAGCCAAGCTGCTCTGCTGGTACTGCTATCAAGAGTACATCACCTACAATGGAGGCAGTTGCCCTTGCGCAAGGGGTATAGAAAGCCCCAGTTGAGGTTTTGTCTCCACAATAAAAAGGATGTTGATGAAATTTGGTGACAAAACTGTTAAAGCAATGGAATTTTACACTAACGCGACCCCACTAAACATCGAAGAAGTGAACATTGAAAACCTTGTGCTGAGCGACCCCATTCCAGCCAACAAGGACAAGGATGAGCGCTTCGTAATTGGCTATCAGAACCAAGACGGCAACCTAGCCCCTCTACTGCTCAAGACACCCGAAAAGGTCTACTCCAAGGGTGTCTCATGCTACTCCGAGGGTTCCGCGCTCACGATGTCATTCGATCTCTGTGAATACCCCGAGTGGGTAGAAAACTACGAGAAAATCCTGATAAGGGTGGCTTCCTTAGGGGGGCATCTCTTAACCAACACCAGCGTGAAAAAAGGTCCAAATTCAAGATGTGGGATGGTAAAGTCAGAACCAACTTCCACAAGAAGAAGATACCGCAGGATGGCTGCATATGTAAAGCCATCGTGAAACTGGCGAGTATCTACAGGCAAAGTGCAAACTACTACGTGCAGACATACCTGGAAGAGTGCAAATACAAAGAGGTTGACCGGTATACTGCTTGCTACTTTAGTGACTCTGATGACAACGATATCGACAGCTTCACTGTCTTGTGAGTATGCGTTATATGGTTGTTCTCCAACCATATAAACAAAACATGAAGGTTACAGAACTCATGAAAGAAGCGAAGGCACTGGGTATAAGGGGGTATTCAACTCTCAACAAGGCCCCTCTTCTGGAGGTGATCCGCAAAGCTAAGTACAAGGACGTCTCAATGCAAACAGACGGACCCTGGTGCGAGCCTTGTACAAAAATGGCATGGCAGAAAAATCTTGAGCAATACTCGAGAGAGCTCGCTGAAAAGTAGCGACGTGTTATACATGATGGTGAGCTGGTGATTGCTTATGATACCGGAGAAGTGCTCGAGATGTAGGTGATCTAGTGTATTGTTCAAAACACTAGATCTACGAATAAGCGGGTGGAGACTCTAAGTAGCGCTGACATACTGCGCAGATTGAAGTTTTTTCATAAGCTCCTCCTTCGCCTCCTCACGCCCCTTTGCGACAAGCTGCTGTCTCTCCCGATCATTGATGGCATTCACGATCCTCTTTGTTCGTTGTCGGATCTGCTCCTTGAGTATCATATAGCGTTGTTTCTCCTGCAGAATCAGGGTAAATTCATACTCATCGACTCTCCCGTTCTCCACAGCTTTACTGATTAGATCGACAACAGAGTTGAGCTTAGTCTCTGCCAATAATCTGATGCTCTCGTGCTTCTTCGACTTAACATCCAGCCTCTTCCCCGCATTCCGCAGACCCGCTTGCCCTAATCCTACAGCGATCGTGATGCCTCCCATTGCCACGGCAAGCGGTACCCCGATCCCTGATAGGATACTACCAATACCAACATCTGACGTGATTACCGACACAGCTAGCAATCCATGATCAGTATATCTTACCCACGTACCATGCATCTTGAAGTTTTTGGCGAGTTTATCCCGCTCCTTTGATTCGTTTCGTAGATACTGTTCCACCTCCTCGATCTTCTTGAGTCTGTAGACTTGACTTTCGTCAGGCTCTTGCTCCTGTGCAGGTGCACTCGGCAAACTAGGGTATAGCTTGGTTACGTCATTCATTTATTCTATGAGCAAATGCATCGTTATTCCGACGAACGAAACGTTCTTCTCATGATGAATCTCGTCCGTCAGCATGAATTCCAGTCTGTCTGTTGAGCCTTTCAAAGGAAGGTAGATCGGAGTGTCAAAACTCTAAGTCAGCATATCTCCCCAGGCGTTTAGTTCTTTGGTAGGAAGTAGGGCCAGAATTTTCGATTTGCTTCCATCAAGTAGGCAGTCATCCTCATCCAATTGGGGACAAACGAGTCTCCGCCGATGGTATACGTCAGTCTTGTAGAAGCCATCATAGTCACCGGGCTGATAGAACTTTTTCTTGGGATCAAATTTAAGCCCTAGAAGTTCATGTACATGTTGACCAAACACCACCGTGTACCCGTCACTGACACGGAGCCTGCAGAGTCCATTTTTCAGGACAAACAGTTTGATCTTACCCTCTGCCTGACTATTCACAATGGCCGCCAGATCCTCGATCTTGTAGAGGCCGTTCATGATTTCAATACGACGAATCACTGTCTTATCAGACCCTACCCTACCGATCATGAAATCGTTGTTACTGTAGATATTCAGCCATGTAGGTCGAATACTGATCGACTTTAGAGCGATCCTCGTACTCTCCCCTAGGTGGGGGTCGAAAAGCGTAGCCTCCTCGATGCTAGTGATGTACAATTGCTTCATGTTTCTTTAAAGAAAAGATGAACATTTACTCATACAACCCAAAGGCAAAGTATGCACCCAACAGGGGTGAATGGCCACTTGGTGTAACCAACTTGGAGCATCAAGACTTGTACGTGTCTACGGGCTCGCACATTTCCGTATCATTCCCCGAGTTCACCCAATATCCCATTAAGGTTACCACAACCTACCTGAACGACCCTGTCATTCAGGGATGGACAAGAGGTCAAGCGTTGGACTACTGGAACATCCAGGTGAACTTCGCCACCCATTGCGCGAGCACTGCCTTGGGCATATCTGCCAAGCATCTAACAGGCTCCGTGCCCCTTGTCAACGCCATCTTCAAATTTCACGTGTACTATCACATGCGACGCATCCTGGCAAGGATGAAAGTACCCATGTCTTTCAACGATGGTTTTAGTCGGTACTCAAACCCCTACTCCACCTCTGGGTATGCGCAAGTATGTCGTGAATATGGTGCGGACCCCAATAGTCTCTACAAAACCAAATCAGTAAGTGCCTCACCAATGGGAGATGGTGGCCCCAAGTTGAGGGGGATTGGGCGAAATTCATCATGCCAACAAGTCAGGGTTTGACATCAGAGGGCCTGACCAAGCTAAGTGAGAGTATTCGCGTCTACGTGGTCTTGTTGCTTGGATCACAGGCAGGGGCAAAGGCATCCCTACTCGGCTCGGGCGCAGACAACTACACAGCAAGGCAAATCTTGATGCAAAAATTTGAAGCCATGGTAAAGCGTCAAGAGAACGTGGGGCACGATATCACGGAGTTCCAAAAGGTGCTGCAATACGCTCAAACTCCGGTGAACTTCGCCGTCATGCCCAGTATCTACATGCTGCCCTCCGACCTTGAATTGCGTATAGGCAAGACCATAGGGTACAACAACAACATCCTGATCGCGCCTTCCTATGTCAATGTAGGAGTCCAGGTTGATGTGAATAACAAGCCTACGGTGCGAGCTATCAAGCATGCCACGCCCCTCAAGCATACCCGGCATGCCATGCCGCCCCCTAAGCATCTCGAGCATACCATCAAACTTCCAAGCACCGCCCCCTTTCGCGTCATGAGATAGGAGTGTCGTCAAAACACTCCCGCTCGAGTATGCAAGGGCCCATGGGAAGGGCGCCACCGACCTCCTGGGAGGCGGGAAAAATCCGCATGAGGATACCAAAGCTGCATTGATTACAACAGGGGTAGGCCTCATCCTTGCCTATCTTTGGCTGAAAAAATAATCGCCTGACGGCTCCACAGCAGCGCAGGAGGAGTAGGTCTAATGTGTTGATCAACACACTAGACTACGATCTAAGATTTTTTACCCTTCCCAACATAGAGCACGACAAACCCTGCAGCAGCCGCGATGGCCATGTATAGATGCCTCGCCACGTATTCGACGACTGTTGCTGCTACCCTTAGGAGGAAGGAGACAACGCTGCCAATAATCCCTGGTAGCGCCGCACCTGCCTTACCTGCCAGGTACTTCAGGAACTTTCCCAATCTTTCAAGCTGCTTCTGTACAAACCCCTTCCCACTTCCTCCCGTAACGGCGAGTACAATGGTGGAAACCAGTAGACCAATGGCGGAGATTATGGAGGCTATCGTCAGCCCCTGCTCTTTGAAGAGGATCTTAAGCTTTTGAAGCAAAGACGTGTCATCTCCAGCGATTTTCATCAACCTTTCCCTTTCCATTCTTTTTCGTGATCTCTATGCCATCGAAAAGAAGCTGGTTTCCTCGTGCCTCAAACATGTTGTACCATCTCGCGCTTGGCTGCCCCAACTCCTCACCAAGGTGTTCATAGAGAGCGTCGACCTTTGATTTTAGTAGCTCTCCCCTCTGCCTTGTCATCGTGTCTTGTTGACCCCGCTCTTCTGGCGATCTCGCTGTCGTGGCATCAGGCTGGATGGGTAGGTCCTCAGGCCTATTGAAAGATCCATCCTGCTCCGCGTCGTCTGGAATGTTTTCCTCTTGTGTAAAGTCGTCTCCTTCGTATGCTGGATTAATCGGCATTTATTCAATCCGCAAGACCCCTACTAATAAACATGTTCGGAACAATTTTAGATCCCTATGCGGAGGTAAAAACTATGTTTGCCATGAAAGGCAAGAAGCTACGTGTCAAGGTTAGTCACGTTCCTAGTACAATCAATCAAAACGAAGACTTGTACGTCGACGTACCAAACATGGGGCGGGACGATGTCATTTTTCCCGGCTCTCTCAAGCTCCTTTTCAACCTGGAGCTTACGGGTATGAACACCAAGCGCACCATCGTCAGCAACATTGGCAAGACCTTGGTGCAAAACCTACGCATTACCTTGAACGGCAACGAGGTGCAGAATATCAGTGATTACAACACCCTAGCGGTCTACAGGGACTTGTGGCTCCCAAAATTTGATCGCGAGAACAACCTGATACTAGAAGGCATTAACCCCAACGATGGTACCATCAGAGCCCTCCAGGTAAAAGCTACCGACCATGTCGGTACGCTCGAGGAAAAGGCGATACTGCATACGGGAACACCTTCTGTATACCGCTGGGCAAGATGTTTGAGTTGACGAGAGACCTACCCTTTTACCATGGAGGACTGCATGACAGGCTACAATTCGTCCTGCACTTTGCGTCTTATGGTGACGTCATAAAGGATGCAGGTACACCAGTATCAGGGTCTACGGCAGCCAAAGCAGCGGATGCTCAGTACAAGATTACCAACATTGCCCTAGAGTTTGACAAAGTACACCACGAGGGCCTAGCAAGTGCTATGATGTCACGATATTCGAGACTCGCTTTGCCATATGAACGGGTACTCCGCAGAAAGGTGGTCACCATGAAAAAGTCTGATACCAGCTATAACCTCCAGATCGATACACCCGCCAAGAGTCTCAAGGGCGTGCTACTACTATTCGTTGACCCCGCGCAAGTCAAAGCCTACTCCGGCTTAAGCGAGACATTCTACAACCCCAAGATCGAGAAGATATCGATCACTATCGAAGGCGAGCCTAACGAACTGTACAGCCACGCCATGCTACCGAAGGATCATCTTGAACAAATCATGAACTTGTTTGGTAGCCATGACTCTGAGGTCACGATCGGGCAGTTCATGACTGAGAGATACGCGCTCTTCATCGACTTTAGGTCGTCCCCAGATAATACCCTACACGGTTCTGGGAGACCCCTACAGAGACTCAGTGACGGTATAACCCTCCACATGACCAAGAAAGCCGACGGGAGCGGCGACATACGCTGTTCTGTGTACTTGCTGCAGGACGCGCAGCTGAACATTTTGGATGGGCGCTTCCACGCTGTGGAATACTAATAAAAATAAATGGCAACAATCGGTATGTATGTATGTATGTATGTATTCTTTATTTTAAGTTGGTTACAATGGGTAGCCTAGACTAATAAAAACCAACTAACCTAGTCACCAGGCGATCCAGCTTTATGCTTTCTTGTAAAGAAAGGCGAGAGAACCTGTGAACGAGGTTATATTAAATATATTTATTTACAATTTTATTTTAATTTATAAACAAATTAAACAACTACAATGGATAATTCCTTGTGACACAAGTTGCTTTTTAAATTCTTCGACCGTTTGGCATAATTTTACATTTTGCGGCAATTTATTCCATAGCCAACAACCTCTATATAAAACAGAGTTTGTACCAAAATAGGTCGATTTGGCAGGAGGGAGAGCTAACGTTCGTCCCGTTCTAAGTTCATAGTTTAAGGGTTTCGAGTCAAGATTAAAGTATGACCACATGAACTCAGGGTTCAGGTGCATTATTGACTTAAAAATTTCAATCGCTAGTGTTCGTAAATGTAGCTGGTGGATAGATATTTCGTTAAATGTGGCAAGTAAATCACCATATGATAAGTCAATGTTGTAAACTACTTTTAGTGTCCTACGATGAATTTTCTCAATTTTTTTATAAGGCGTTTTTCTACAAAACATCCAGATTATCGGAGCATAACTGAATTGACTTTTGATGAATGCAGAGAGACTTTAGCCTTATTCAGTGTTAAATATTTTCTTAATCTACGGAGAGCATGGAGTTTATAGTTAGCCGTAGAGCATATATTTTGAATATGGTCATTAAATAGTAACTTACTGTCAATAGTAATTCCTAACAACACCACACTATTTGCCTCTTTGATGGAAATTTGATCTATCTGTAATGTTATCGGCTGCCTCACTTTTTTGCTTAAAATCATAAATTGAAATTTTTCAGGATTTGCTTTAAGTGAGTTAATTTTAAACCACTCCAGTAAATTTTTTGTATCGTGAAGCAGGCGGTTAATTACAACGGATAAAATTACATCGTAAGAATAAAGGGAGTTGTCATCAGCGAAGTTACATATATCAGTTTTTTCGACGAAAAAGAAAAGTTAATGTAGATTAAAAAGAGCAGGGGACAATATATAGACCCTTGTGGTACTCCGCGAAGTATTTGAAACCAATCACTCAAAGAAGCACTGATTTTTACTCTCTGTTTGCGAGAGGATAAATAATCAAGTAAAAGTTGAAGGCTACTTTTACTTAGACCATAAGCTTCAAGTTTAGCTATGATTAAGTCATGGGGTAAGCAGTCGTAAGCTTTAGACAAATCCATTAGTATTGTCCCCACAAAGCCTCCATTATCTAATTCACGTTGCCAAGCTTGTAATAATTTAAAGAGAGCGTGTTGTGTCGAATGCGCTTTCCTAAAACCACATAGAAGGTTGTTTAGTAAGGGTTCAATATAATTTGATAGTTGTTTGTATAAAAGTTTTTCATAGACCTTCGACAGAAGAGGTAAAATACTAATTGGTCGATAATTCGATTTTACTGTCTTGTCACCCTTTTTGAATATGGGAATTATATTTGCCTCTTTCAGGCAATTTGGAAAGCGACTATTTTTTATATCCTCGTTTATACAATCACGCAGTCTTTAAAAGCATTGACCAGACTCTTTCAGAATTTTTACAGGAATATCACCACTTGTAGCTTTGTTTGTAGGTAGATTTTTAATAACTTCTTTGACTTCGTTTAGTGTTACTGGATTAAATGCAAATTTATGATTTATGGAAAATTACTTTTTATAGCTACTATACGGTGTTCTTGTAGCTGGTGCGGCTATAAATGCACTGGCATTCAGTGGCTCCAATTATCTCTTTAGCAAGCTCTCGGGGCATGGGGAGGCCGAGAGGAAACGACATGATGAAGCGGTCGAAAAGTTAAATACTGCGCAGGCTCAATGGATCAGAGATAGGCAGGCTAAATTGATAAACATGTAATAAACATGCCGAAAGTAAAGCATATCGTTACGGCTGAAGAAGCGGGGAAATTGAGCAGTATTTACTACACTCCGGAGCATCTCTGGACTGGTCGCAAGGCTATCAAACTGCTCGCTGAGCAGAGTAGTCTTGACCAAAAGAGGGTTACTCATTGGCTGACTCGTCAACTGCTCTGGCTCCGACATATTCGAGGACCTAAACGTATCAACTACCCGCATTTCACCATCACGAAGCCCAATGAAATGCATCAGTTTGACCTGCTCTACATGCCTCACGACAAACTCTATGGTAGCACCTACAAATACATTTTGACGGGCATCGACGTGGCCTCGCGCTACAAAGTAGCTAGGCCCCTACGAACCAAAAAGGCCAGCGAAGTCGCTGCTATGATCAAGGATATTTACGCGAAGCCTGGAGGCCTTCAATATCCCAAGACCTTCCAGTGCGACAACGGTAGCGAGTTCAAGTCTGACGTTACGAAACTCCTAGAGGGTAAGGGCGTCGAATTAAAGCGGGCAACCACCAAGTACCACCACACTTTTACGGCGTTTGTCGAGTCGTTCAACAAGGTACTCGCGGAGAGGCTGTTCAAGCCTCAAGATACGCAAGAGCTGGTCTCTGATGAACAAAGTACCACATGGTACACCATCGTGAAGGGTCTCAATAACACCAAGACTGCCATGATCGATATGAAACCCAACAAAGCAATTAGGATGGATGATGTACCACTTGCAAAAAGTCAAGAATACCCTGATCCGCAAGAGAACCCCCTACCCGAGGATGGTCTGTACTTGTACCTGCTGCAACCGGGAGAAGAGCATGGTGATGCGAAAAGACGCGCGACCGACGCATGGTGGAGCAAGAAACGGTATAGGCTGGACCGTATCGTGGCTGGCACCCGTCTGTTGTACTATCTGGCAGGAGCACCTGATCGAAGCTTCGTCTCGGAGGAGTTGATGCTAATCCCCGAGGATGTTGAAGTACCTCCAGAGTATGTGAAAGAATGGTAAATGGATTTTTTTTTTTGTGGCTCGTAAGAGCAACAAAAGCGTTACCTACCGGTTCCCAATCATTCCGCGAGTGCCAGGAGACGTTCATGCGTGTAGTGTTCGCCTAGCCTGAAATGTCTCACACGCTCAGGGTTTACCTCGATACACGCACGTTCTCGAAGCCAGTTGTAACGAACTATAGAATTAGGGGTCTCCGCCAGTACCACAATCTCGCCCTTGGGGTAATCAACAAGCTTGTTCCGTATTTTTTGCGCTACATACCCCTGTTGACCACAGATGGCAAGGTATGGCCAGGGATCATCGTTGTTCTTTCGGATAACGGCCATACTATTGTCTTTTCCTGGAGATTCTAGATAGGGTACGGTACGTTGCTGCAGCTCCTCAATTTCATCGTCCCTCTCCTGGATATCATCCTCTAGGTTGGAGATGGCTACGTCCCTTTGATCAAGATCATCCGCAAGGAGCGCCAGGGTTATATCTTTTTCTTCGATGGTTGCGGCAAGCTTTCGCATTTCTCTGGGTAGCACCTCCTCTACAACCCACCCAAAAAGGGTGCTGCTTCAGGTCTGCCACACCTCAAGAGGAAGCAATAAAGGCCTGGTTCCGTCAGTAAAACTGTATCTGGCTGGGGGTGGACACCGGTGTCCACCCCTTGGAGCTCAACAACAGCGTCACCTTTCCGCATTTTGTACCTGTCGGGGACATATCGCTGAATAGCGTTTACTTCCGCTTCCCGCTTATAGCCCGCGGCTCTCCAAACATCGGAGGCATCGATGCATTGACCTTTATCCTGAACAAAGAATGATCGGACTTGCTTTCCTTCAAAGTAATCAACCACAAGAGACATTTTGCTTGTGAGTTTTTTGGAATTCCGGGGATCATGTTGAGAGGGACGGTGCTCGTGATTTTGAATTGCATGTGATAATTTCGAGGGCCCCTCCAAGGGTAACGAAGACGTCATGCGGATTTTTCCCTCTTCCAAGGGATTGGTTACTAACCAACCCTATCTCATGACGCGAAATGGTCGTGATATCTCGATAGTGGGGATCGTGTTGCGTGGTGGTCGCTCACTTCAAAATCTTCCAACTCCTGGGGTGTTCCAGCCTCACGTACAAGCATGCGTGTTTCGATCTTTTCAACTCGGTCTTGATATTTTCCCAATCGGAGATCATGTTTGTCTCTTCGTCGATCAATTTCATGTCCGCTCGGATATGGGGATACCACATAAGCAACTGCTTTTCCTGCCTCCTCAAATTTTGGGGGAGAGCCGTATACGACTGCGTGAGTAGCCACAAGCTGTGCTTCTTGTGCCTACCACTGATGGCGAGCTCGAGCAGGGGTTGACGTTTTTTGTTGAGACTATCGTCGGCGATCATGTCATCCACGATGAACTGCGTCTCTTCACCCGCTAGCAGCGACGACAGTTTCTGAATCCAGTCGAAGAGTTGATCCTTGGGCTCTATCAGGAACACGTAGTCATCTTTCCAGAGTGAGGCTCTCTCTTGAGGTAGGTCTTATTCAAGCGGATTGTTGTGCAGAGAATGACAATGTTGTCGAAATGGTGCTTGTACTCCTTCTCAAGCAAATCCAGGACGCGCTTGGTCTTACCGCAACTTGTCGGTCCTGTAAAGATCGCTGTATGCGGGTCTTTCACTATGTCTAGCATTTATTCTAAGGCTTTTATGTATACCCTAGGGCATACATAAACCTTGCAGGCGCTTATTTCGGCTTTGGGACTATCGATGCAGGGATCCACCTTTTGGAGACGGCCATTTCGCGACTTGCCCTGCCCGCCGAGAAGTAAGCCACCATCTTCAGAGCATTGCTGATATCCATCTTGGTTGATGGGCTCTTAATGCCTAGGAACTTCTTCCCCGCCATCGCGTATGCAAAGGTGAACCCCAGATCGACTACGGTCTCGTAGAGCATGTCGATGATTTCCTTCTCTTTTGGAGTTACGTTGGTTGTCATTTATTATGTGTCTACCGCATCTTGAAAATGTCAATCTGGGATGCGCTGGGTTTTTGCTGAGGCGCACGTACTCCTTCGGACTTTGCTTTTGCAGTAGCTGTGGAGCCGCCAGGCGATGGCTCTGGAGCAGGCTGGCGAGCCACTACAAGCTGCTTACGTATGTAATAGACTGCTGCCACGCAAGCGGCGAGTACTGCAAGACCTCCAGCGCTATAGATGTATATAGCGCCTGACTGCACAGTGGCTCCAGAACTCGCTCCAGAAGAGGTTTTGACTGTAGATTCTACAGTACCCTTTTCTTCCTTCAGTTCTTCCCTCCTCTTCTTCATCAGTGCCGCCAACTTGTGACCCTGTGCAACTCTCCCAGGATTCTTTACCGGCTTTGTATTGACTCTCTCTTCTTGTTTCTGATCTTCAATCATTTCTTATAAGTCGTGAGACTTAGAAAAAGCACTTCCCCCTAGCAGGCTTTCATACCGCATCTGCCTGCGTATCTTATCGCGTTCTTATATGGTTTCATCTCTAAAATACATGCGTGAGGTGGGAAGCGATCCGCTGCTGGAGTCAAAATTTCTGGACCATGTATGGTATAGTCTCCGGTGATACTGCACCAATCGGTATACCGTAGGGTACCGGGGTTGAATGTAGTCAATATATCATATAGTTCACCATTGTTCCTGCTTATTTTTGATAGAATGTTCCCCATCTTTATCTTGCTGTTCATCATCTTGATCTTCACACACCTTGGACACTGATAGTTGACAGTGATTGACAGTATGCGCAGCTACTAACAGCGGTGCCAAAAACTTCCCAAAGGCGTAGTACACGAGGACCCCGAAGTCTGCCATGGAGTCCTTGATGATAGGGTCCTCTTCGATATCAACCCTTAGGCCCTCTGCGCTGTCGAGCTGCACCACACGCCCTACGGCTTTGGTGTACAGACTGATTGCCTGCGACGACAACGCTTTGGCTGTCTTCTCACCTTTCTCCTGGAGTTCACGTTGAACGTACTCATTGTGGATCTTCTCGAGCACCTCTGGTGAAGCCTTGTCAACAAAACCTTCGGTGCATTTTTTTGGTAAGAGATGCTTTTGCCCTCGACGTATGGCATCTTTCAAAGCCTGACGCTTGTCGATAGGTTTGTCGCGTTGCTCTGGCGCTCCCGCTGGTGTGTCGACACCATCAAATATCTCTGCAATATCTGCAACCGTGTTTATTAAACGACGGTATCTAAAGAAGATGAGTATGATCAAGACATACGGTAGGAGCAAGGCTAGACATAGTGCACATTGCATTTGTTTAATGTGCTGGATCAAGCACACTAAACCACATTCTACATGGAGATATATCGATTGCTCTTTGTTTGGTTACTTTTTGTAAAGTGCTACTCCACAAAACTCTGGACGGGAAAGCCTCACTATAAAGCCAAAGGCACCGTGTGTACACCGTCATCGTGCACCTTCCGCTTGTTATAGAAGGCCGAGAGCCCCAGCTTGTTTTGTTCGTACGTGACTATCCCCTGGTTGCGCACCCGGAAACCTACATTTTTCGCGGTGTCCAGCGCACCCTTTAACGTCCCCATGTACCTAGACCACGTCACTTTATTCTGCCTCTTTGACATCCCCTTACAGGAAAACTTTGTGCCCTCTTGCCCTTCGACAAAGTAGCACTTGGCTGTCAATGCAATCATCCTAGACCCGATGAATTCAGGTTTGAACAACCCTTTCGTTCGACTTGAGTGCTTGTCGGTGACGAGCCATTTTTTCACGTCCTCGTCGTACTGCTCGAGGGATTCAGGGCGAACGACATCTCGCAGCTCTTCTCCAGAGATGGCAAAATACGCCGAGTCCGTATCCATGTACACATACACAAAGTCTCGTCGGTCTACGTACTTGTCGAGGAAATCATAGTAGAACTCGAGCATGCGCAACTTCGCCAGCTGGTAGACGGCAATACCGCACTGATAAGCTCGCTCGATACTAACCCCGTGCCTACCCTTTCTGATCTCGTACGCATCTCCTATCTCTTCAAGGTCTTCGAGGTACGGGCTTCGGAGAGCTGCATCGACCTCCTTTTCATCTCTGGTGAAGCTAGTGTTGGCATGCCTTGCCAGGTCCTCGATCATCTTCCCATAGAACGAGTTCCCCTTCAGCTTGGCAGTATCGCCCGCGATGCGCTTGTCGGGGTCTTTATCTGCTTGTCGTCGTGCCTCGGCAATCTCTTCCGGGAACCACGCAAATGGCTTACCTCGCGAGTACTTGAGGAACTGGTAAAAAGCGGTGACTTTCAGCCCGTGGTCGAGGTACCATTTTAGCACGGGAGTGTACAGCAAGATCTTTTCAGCTTTCATCAAACCCAAGAGCTTTTTGGTTCCGGGAACACGTTTGCGCCCCGTCTTGGTTAAGTACTCGTGCATGTGCTCGGGGATTTGGGTGTCAGGTATCTCCTTGACCACGAATAGCGGGGACATCTGGCTAAACTTGTCGTACAGCTTTGGGGGCACTTCTATATCTACTTGCGCAAAGCCGAAGAGTGAGCCGTCTAGAACGCCCCGTATTAGATCCTCGAGATTGGCTGTCGGTTCAGCCACCTTTATCAGCTTTTCCTTCCCACAGGGAAAGTCTTGCAGCAGGGTACTCGGGTATAGCATGTTCGCGTCGTAACCGAGAATGGCCTTGCATTCGCGGGGTCCGCTGTATACGTGAGATATGATGGCTGTCACATCCCTCTCGTGGTACCTACAAAAGACGATCGCGGGGCCGCCGACCATCCCGGTCCTCAAGAGCTCGTAGGCCTCGTTTCTCGTGCACTCGCTGCAGGTTTTTTGGGCTTCGTTGCAGGCCTTGCACCGGGTTTTGAAGCAGTCTTCTTTGCATCTGTGCTTGCAGGGCTCTCCCGGTGCGTAGAGTTCTAACTCGGGGTGTAAACGCAGAGACTTGTTCAAGACATAGCGCATCGACACGCCCGGAATACTAACGGCATCCTTCAAAATGTCAATCTCGTCGTCGTAGTATTGCAGCCTCGTCTTGTCGACGGCTTCAACAAAAGGTACCACATCGGCTAGGTTGTACTCACGCAGCCAGTCCTTCATAGTGACGCAGCCGCGCTTGTAAAACTCTCCGCGGAACTGCTCGTAGTCCTCGGGTGAGAGGGTGTTTTTCCCAACAAGACTACTGTAGAAGTCCTCGTGCTCGACGGGGCCGACATGGTTCAGCTTGTCGTAGTTCGACAGCCATTCGTAAGGAAACACGAGCTTTTCGAGCCCACATTCCAGAGACTTGCACCAGCTGGCGTAACTCATCCCAGGGGCGAGAAAGTTCTTGATGTCGAGGAATTTGAATCTCGAGGTCGTGAGGAACATGTAGTCGTTGTCTTTTTTGACCACTTTGATTTTCTCGTCGTTTTCGGCAATTCGCTCGACAAAGTACCGCTTGATCAGGTTGATGTCGTACTTTCCGCTGTTAAAACCGATCACCGCCACTTGGTTCACCCACTCGTTCCAAGCTTGTTGAACCATCTTCGGGAGCATGTCAAAGTCCTCCGGTCTCGGTACACACCTCTCAACTTCTTCAACGATGAGGGCTTGTCTTTTCTCGAGCTCCTCAACGAACCGCTTAACCAAGACCTTGGGATCCTTGTGCAAGGCGAACGTTGGATCTTCACCCAAACTATCGTGAATGGCCACACTTACTGGGATATGCTCCGAGAGGTATGTTAGATCGGATGTTTGCCGCTGGTGTAAAGGTGCTAGGAGGGCTTCAAAGTCAAACACGATGAAGTGGGGGTGGGGTCGAAATTCTTTGTTGAAGTACCCCTTGATTTTTGGCGGGTTCTCGCACTCCCAGACTGTCACGAGGTTATAGCCCAGTTTTTGGATGTGGTCCTCCTTGAACTTGGTGACAACGTACCGATTTTTGTCCGCGTTGGTTCTTTTTGGTTGACATGGGCATCCATGCCACTTGCAGCCGTGATATTCGTAGACTGTTTTGGTTTGGGGCTCATAGCCGTCTACTTTGTAGACCTCCTTCTCACCATCACGTATAACACGTTCTCCACCGTGCCCGCAGAGTGCGTAATGTATGTGGCTTCCCGTCTGCTCCGACATTGCCTCTAGCCATTGACACGCCGCGTAACTGAAGCCATCTTCGTCGTAAAAGACCTTCTCGGACTTGCACGGCATGCGCTTCACCTTCTCGCCTTTGCAAATGATCGTCGTCTTGACACCCTCGCATTCGTTCTGCTTATGCCGCGTGAGGTGGTTGCTTTTCGTGAAGATTTTGGTGCAAGCCTTGCATTCCCATTTCTGTCGCGCTAGTACGTCTAAATCCTTGATGAAGAAACAGTGCCCATCCAGCATGCCGAGGTTGATCGTGTCTAACCCCTCTTTGTACTGATTCTGACCGTAAACTAGCCGCCATGGTGCCTTGTCGGAGTTCGTCTTGGGCTCAAAGACTCTGATGTTGATCTTGAAGTGTTTGGCGATACCCTCAAAGTCTACGAGCTTCGTGGCACGTATATCTTGCCGCTTTAGGTTGGAGTCCTCGTAGTACTTACGTGCTAGAGTGAGGGATTCTTGCGTGATATGCTTTTCACGCTGCTTTCGCTCTCCCCGGTAGTGCACCGCGAGGCATCTCCAGAAGCACAGGATGTCGGTTCTTTCATCGTCTTTGTCAAAGCTGTGTATACACCTTTTGCCTCGCAGCCAATCTGGAAGAGGGCCGCATCCAAGTAAGGGCTCCCTCGTAGAGATGAGCTTGACCCGCACGTGCTTAAAGACTATCTTACCCTCGTACGCTCCAGGGGTTTCGATGGTTCTGTCGGGTGGTAGGTAGGCCTTGGTCCAGAACTCTGTATCCTCCAGATCGAGGCGCTTCATCTCGCATTCTTCTAAGAAGGCTTCGATTTCCGCCATGCTTGATAACGAGTTGGAGCTCTTGGTCTTGTGGTAGGCCGACACGTCACCACCACCTCGGTAAATATCACAGCTGAAACTGTAGACTACCTTGACGCGCATGTCTACGTGAGGCGTGATTTTTCGCATGATAGCCTCTGTCAGTGGTTGGTTGAGGTTCTTGTTGAACTGCCAGGTCTTGATGCGGTTTCCGTCTTCCAAAAATTGAGTGTCATTCTCTTCAAATATGTGCTGGATGTCCTCGATTCCCTCCGGGTTCGTGGCTTGCTCCTTCTCCCCTCCGAACATGTGTTTGAGGTCGGCGATTCCCTGATATTCGTCTTCGATGGTGATCTGTTGGACCTCGTCGTGGAGAGATTTGCTCCTTCGCCTTGTTATAATAGAAAGTAACGGTATCCCGCACGCTCCGTACTCTATCGGCAAGAGGCGGGGGTTTGACGGGGAAAAGGTGTCAAAGGAGCGGTATTGTACCCATCGTGACCCCCTTCTACTACTTTATTCTTATTGCAAAAAGGCATAGCACAAAAACACATTTTATAATGATTAACAAAATCAATCTTAGTTGCAATAATTTACTCTTCTTCTTTTTCTCCGAGTTATCGTTTTACGGCAACATGTTCAGGGGGCCTTTTTTTGCCATCCGGGAGATGACGTCAAACTGGGTTTAATCCGAAAAAAAATTTATCACAAAATGGCGGCTTTCGAGAAGGAAGCATGCTGTAAACACGAGAAAATGTGGCTTTATATTAGCTTTATTATTTCGAATTTTACTTAATAAATGTTAAATTACAAATTCTCAACATAGTATAAACAGAATAAGATGAACTTTTTTTGAAGTGGGAGGTAAGCTTTAAATTTCAGACTGTTTGTTTTCGTCTTAGATGGTTTAATATTTGTTTATTCTGTGTATTAAAATATTTTAACGCGTTTCATAGCCATATGCAACCTTAGGTGCAAAAATGGTAAATGTATTAATCCCGATACTTGCTCGTGCAATGCTGGATTTCATGGCAAGTTATGCGAATATGGTATGTTAAATATATCAATTGTTTTCATAAAATGTCATTCCGCACTATGTTGAGATATATACATGCAAAAATATATTTCTTAACAATGTGATACAACCTAATGGAAGCCTTGTGTTTAATGTTGGGACTGCCATCCATTATCATCGAAAATAACTTATCAAAGACTGAACAAACCTATTGTTCTGCCCAGAAATTTTTAAAAAAATTTCCCTTTCTGTAGATGTTGACGAATGTAAAACAACTCCTTGCAAATGTGCTCCAAACACAGGAGGTTGCTTAGCAACATGCTCAAACACAATCGGTAGTTTCGGATGTTCATGTAACGCTGGTTTTCAGTTAACCTTATAATGTTTATGATGTTTTGCTCGATTACTTGATCTTAATTAAATATCAAATCCACAATAAAATGCTGTTTTTAGAAAAACATTTATTAGGCTCATTAAATAAAAATTGATCACCAAAAAAAAGGAGGAGAGAAAAAGCAAGCTGCATGATCCTAAGGGTTTTTGTTTCTTTTAAAGAGGTAGCGCTCATCGAATACTAACATATTTATAGTATAAAGTTGCGGAAATAATACCTGTGGGTAAACGAGTTAATGTGTTTCTTTTCGTGTAGCAACCCGTTTGTTTATTGGCGCGCCTTAACGTTACGCAATTAAAGAAAGAATATTTTAACTCAAAATGAAATAAAACAGAATGAAAGGAAAACGATAGGTGTAGACTGTCAAAACTGTCAAGAGAATGATCGGCTTGCCAAAACGGCTGTCGTCAGGAGCAGGTACCGTTTCTTCCCTGTTTCTGTGAAACATGTATCACCTGCTCAACAGAGAAGTATCCAAGCAAACTCCTTGCAATTACAGAATATCCTGTTTGCTCTTCTTCAAAATATGAAGTGTGTAATAGAACGAAAGTGACAATGAGCGTTCGCGAGGTGCTTATGTGCGAATGTTTAAATACTCACTTAAAACTCAGGATGGAAATAGTTTCGTAAATAAAACGATGTCGTTGACAACTTGGGAAGCGGAAATACCTATACCGGGAATGCTGTAATGTTTTTGTTGTTGTCAATATCTGCATAACTGCCGGACGCAAAAGGAAGCATAAAAGCGGGATTTTTGGATCCTAACTCTTTAATCGAATTCCAAAGAATGTAAAAGTGCTTGCGGACTTTGATGTAAACAAGGATGTTCAAATACTAACATCATCTCCCTTTTCCTCAGTAAAACAATCCAGTCAAATGTGAAGTGAAGGCTCAATTCATGAGCTCTTTGTATTTACGAAGGCATTCATATTTTTTTACATAACTCATGCACAGATTTTGATGTTTTTAGATATTGACGAGTGCAGTTCGTCATCGTTGAACACGTGTCAACACAGAAATGTCATAACACACCCGGTGCTTACACATGTTCATGCAACTCTGGATATTTGTTAAACGCAGATGGAAGAACATGTAGAGGTAAGACATGTACCATCCTTTCTTGGACTCTTCTGGTGGCGGCGCTTAAGTGATATTAGCGGCGTAAAATGGGCGGATTTCAGGTGTTTGATTATAAGATTTTTGGCGAAAATATTTTGATAACAGCAACAGCGAAAGTCGGGATGTAAGTCAGGGTTGGCATAAAAAAGAAACGAAACCAGTGAACAAAAAAATTAAATCTTGCTTATTTCCCCATCATAAAGGTATTTCCAGCTCTTGGGGTTAACCACGGTAGCCCTGAGGGAAGGCACTCCCTCTCCCTTCCGAAACTATCTTGCTTCCTACGAGACTGCTTTCTTTTATTTTGAAACTGAAAAATGCGTGAATAGCTTGTTGAGTTTTATTATTATTTACGGTCAATCTCGTCCACTAAGCTTATTTCTCACGCTATCAGAAAGCGCACACACGACGCACCATGTAGAAATAATTTAGAAAAATAGATGTTCTATATACATTTTTTTGATGAGGCGTGCACCGAAACATGGCTAAGTTGAAGCCATTTATTAATATTACTCTTTTTTACGTTGCTATGTTTTTTTACTTCCGTTTCTAAAAAACGTGAATATTTACTTAAGAATTGCTGACTAAACAGAAAATTGACAATCTCGTTTCAAGCTCTCATTTGTTTCACGAAGCGAACAGCCATATGAAATGTAAAAGACTTAGCACAAGGTTGGTATGAGGGTAAAAAAATCAATAATATCAGAGCTGAGTAAACAGTCAATGCAGGATATAAAACAAAATATGGAACAACATTTTATTAGTTTTCTTCATAAACTGAGCGGTGATGAGGGGGAAAACGTTTTTTAAAATTTTGGTGGTTTCGGCTTTTTATTTTTATTATGCGCATGCGCAGTTGCGTCCAGGAGCGTAAGTAGAATTAATTATTTGATTTTCTTTTGGTATAACTACTCTGACATTTACTGAGCATTTTGCTATTGTGAGGGAAGGATGTTTTTATTTATATAATTCCTCTGAACAAATCGAGGAAAATAACGAAAAAAATCGAAAAAAAATATTCAGACATTATCGGTGCGGGATCGGGAAATATGGGGAAATTCAGCCACTAGATTAAATCTCAAAAATATTTGGGTACTACAGTTTTAGTCTTGGCGTTTAATTAAGCAATTATTTCAGCATGGGTGTTTACACACTTTTTCTTTTATAAGAATATACTTGTAAGAATATCAGGTTGGAGTCTAAGCTTGAAAACAATAGGTCTATTGTTTAGAACAATAAGGAAATAAGAATAATTACCGGCCTGTTTAGAATTTTGACATTCTTATGAAAAAAAGCTTGTACATAGCCAGTGGTCGTTTTACATTTCCTACGGTAATAGACATCCATCCAGCGTCATGTTAGCACAAAATTCTGGAGTAAAGACTACCAGACAATATTGAGACTTGGCTGATATTTCAGCTGCTTTTTATTAAAAAATTTCGTTCGTTTTTCATATCTCAAGGTACTCGTGCTACAAGAAAGCAACATAATATTTTGATGTATTTTTTTATTGTTTTTAGGGCGCATGTCTGCAGTCGGACTGTTTCCTATAACACATACATAGCGAAGACATTTACAAGAATCGGTTATGATAATTATCGCACATGCTGTAAACGTGTGTTACGTGCATGCGTTGACCGATGTACAAGATACAGGTTTCTCTTGCTACTTTGAAGAGCACTTCTTATGTTCTTTTGCTTAAAAAATACATTGAGAAGAAGAAAGCTCTTTGCTGTATTTAAGTATTTGTTTTAGGTCCAAAATTGTGTCATATACAAACTCTGTTCTCCAAATCAGATATAAGCCACAGTACTACTGTTGTCCGAAGTGGGCGAGATCAGGAGATGCATGTACAATTCGTAAGTTTCTTATTCGTCTTTGATTGGTCAAATATTTGCTTACTTAGCATATTCAAATGTTCAAATGTATTTCATAGCTATATGCAACCCTGGATGTAAAAATGGAAGATGTGTCAATCCCGACACTTGCTCATGCCATGCTGGATTTCATGGCAAGTTATGCGAACACGGTACGTAATTACTGCGCATCACGACGAAACAGATGATACCAAATCTCAAATCATTTTCACGTGACTTACATACTATTTTCTTGCCTACAGACATCAATGAATGCGCCAAGAAGCCTTGCTCGCAAATATGCAACAACCTGCCTGGAACCTACGCTTGTGTGTGCAAAGTTGGATTCGTTAAACCAAGTTCGTCCGCAACAGATGGTCGTTGCAACGGTACTTTATATTTTTTTGTTATTAAAAAAAAGATGGCAGCTGCTAATAGCGACGAGTGAATTCCCGTAGATTTTTCCACGGGCTAGTGATTAGGATAATTGTAAATTTCTTTTTTTTCTTTCTTTAGATGTTGACGAATGTAAAATCACTCCTTGCAAATGTGCTCCAAACACAAGAGGTTGCTTAGCAACATGCTCAAACACAATTGGTAGTTTTGGATGTTCATGCAACGCTGGTTTTCAGTTAACTTTCGACCAAAAAACTTGTATAGGTTTGTTTGGCCAGCTTCTATTTTTTTTCAGTTAATTTTTCTGTTATAACAAAATATGTTGTACTAACCTAGTTTCCAGGGCTTTCAAGAAAAGTGTAACGTTCCGTATTTGAATTTCAAGACCGTAAAATATCACATCGAGTCATGCTCTTTAGGGGGTAGTAGAGACAAAGCGACATCATTACATCTTTAAATTAGTTTTGCTGTCAAAGCGACAAAATTTGTCGACCATTATTACTGTTTTTCTGGTAGACGAGGTTAATGCGAACGAACCTTTCCTTTTAAAGCATCGTATCAACAAGCATTCTCATCTGATATAAACTTATATAGCAATTTATTGACACAGATGTTTTTTAGATATTAACGAGTGCAGTTCGTCATCGTTGAACACGTGTCAACAGAAATGTCATAACACACCCGGTGCTTACACCTGTTCATGCAACTCTGGATATTTGTTAAACGCAGATGGAAGAACATGTCGAGGTAAAATGTTTAAGTTAATAGTTGATGTGCCAACTTGGATGCATAAATTTGTTTAATAAAAACTTTACGCTGACGATTTTTACTTTTAGACGTGAATGAATGTAGTACATTGAACGGAGGTTGTAATCAAATTTGTGTCAATCAACCTGGAAGTTTTCTTTGTCAGTGTGAACGTGGATACAGGTTAAGTAGCAATCAAAGAACTTGCGTAGGTAAAAGAATTGTTGATTTCTGTCGTGCTATATTATTTTGCGATGTCGTTAGTATTACTAAGCGATCGTAAAATAGTAATATGTTTTGTCCGATATTATTCCCATGATACTTTTGATAAACGTTCATGTCAGTTTTATAACCTTGCCTGGGAATAAAGAAACAGGCTAAGAATAGTCGAGAAAAAATATGTTCAAGGTAATATTTAGTAATCCCGTTTCCCCGAAAGGGTAGCGACGATACAAAGGTGGCCTCAGTCGAATTTCCGATCCAAGTGCGATTTTATACCGTATTTGTTAAGTTGCCGCGCAGATTCAGTTAAACGAGCAGAGCAGTTACGTTTGGACAATCTTTATAAATGGCAGTAACAAAGTTTTAAATCTCCTCAATAATAAAACTGCCTTACGTATGAATAATTTTTGCATTCTGATATATACCTGGCGCGAATAGAAATTGAAACAGAAGCTTTGGGAACAAGATTGAGAATAAGAACGATAATTTTTTGTCTGAATACTTTCACAAACAAATTACAAAAAATTGAGATTCATTATCGCTGTACAGCCTGCTCTTGGTCTAAGTTTCTTTTAGGTGATTACATCGAAAGACTGAAAACGAAGTTTGTAATAACTCCGCATTATATTAACCAGCAGTGACGTAGGTAGTTTTCATTTTTCACTGATACAGATATCAACGAGTGTACGGAACAAAAACCCTGTGATAACCAGCATGGAACTTGTACGAACACACCAGGAAAGTATACATGTGGCTGTCAAATTGGATATAAACTAGGAGCTGATAAGAAAACATGTTCTGGTAAGAATTCAATATTTTATTCTGTAAGTAAGAAAGCAGCAAACTTTTTAGATATTTAGGGTTTTTGTACGCTTGTGGTGCAGCGCGTTTTTGTAAAGACTCTTCTTTATTAAGTCAACAAATAACTCAACCTTGTCCCCAGGTTTTTGTGGCCCCTGGGCCGTTAATGCCTTGGGAACGAGGTTGCAAATAACCATCTTCCGGAAACTTGAGCCGCGGTTGGTGGATAAGGCCTCGATTGTTCATGTTTAATACTATTGGGTAGCCCATTTAATTTTCTTCTAAAACAATGGAAGAACATTTCATGACAACCTGGTTCTAAGAAGTTATGGTGCAACCTCGAACGCATCAGGCCCTGGGTTCGAGGTTGGTTATGTTGATTTTTTCCCGGCTATTTCCTGTCCTTGAAGGGTAAAATTGAGAGAATAAGCATCCTCGTCCCCAGGGTTTGTTGTCTATGTCAAAGCCGCTAGCGCTTACTTGGCCTCGATGTCGCAAAAAGGCAAAAGTCCCTGGGGACGAGGTTGGAGAATGAGGCGTGTAGGGACATTTTGTTCAAAAAATTTCGCAGTATTAACCTCGCTTTTCTTTCATGAAGATTTCTTTTAATTTACTCCAGAATATCAAGAAAATTATTTTACAATCCAATTATCTAGATATTAACGAATGCACAAGCAACACGACGAACGGATGTGCTCACAATTGTCACAATACTGACGGAAGTTATACGTGCAGCTGTAAGATCGGCTACCGGTTAAATAGCAACCAAAGAACATGCGATGACATAAATGAATGTACGGAAAAGACGCATACATGTGCACACAATTGTCATAACAATGTAGGATCATATACATGCAGCTGTCGTCCAGGCTATAAATTGGCATCAGACGGAAGAACTTGTATAGGTAACAGCATTGTTCCTTTCTATCAAGCCTACCATAACTATAATGGTTGCCTAATATTAAATCTCTATTCTATCAAAGTCATTAAAGAAAAAAAATCAAAGTGAACAGAAAATGTTTTTTACGATTACAAGAACTAAAGGGCGGCTTCGTTGAAGCCCTTCGAACACGAGTCTTTAGAACCACGCCAATTGCGTGCACATGCCTCCAAAGGCTGTAATATGCCCCTTTACGACATAATAAGAGCCCTACACGTAAATTACGGTTTATAGGCGGCCACACAGGTGGCAATCGGTCTTGTCCTTCAAGTCTCAATGGACTACAACGTCTAAAGCCGTTTTCCTTGGCACTGGGCCTTTAGTTAAATTGTTTTGACGGTACCGGACTTTAACTAATACTTCTTTTAGCTTTGCCTTGTGAGACCATAACAAAGCCTCTTCATGGTCAAATGTCGTGCACCGGCTATGTAACGGATGAGCACTGTACATTCTCATGTCATAGTGGATTCTATTTGACTGGGTCAGCCTCAAGAATGTGTCAACACACAGCCACGTGGTCAGGAACACCTTCCATATGCAATCGTAAGTTCACAATCTCTCAACCTTAGTTCCCAGGAATTTTTTATGTTAAAACGACAAAAATCCCTGTGAACGAGGGTGTAATCTCTCAACATCAATGTGTTTTATGGTAGTAAGACATTTTAATCCTTAAAAACAATTGGACGACTTATCATTTTTCAAACTGGATATTTTGATATTTAGAAAGCCACAAATTCTATTATATTTCACCAAAATTGTTTGCTGCAAATATTACCTTGGTAGATTTTATCGAAGATTCAGGAGCCTAAAAGTCTAGATAAATAGTGATGACTATTGCAAAATACTGACTCTCAAACCTCGCTATAAAATCGTTATAATAAATATGATTTCAGGAAAACCATGTCCGAACCTTGCTCCGCCAACCCACGGTTCGCTTCTTATCCCATGTATTCAATTATTTGGTTCATCCTGCGTGGCCAAATGTGGTAAAGGCTTTTACTTGGTTGGAAGTAAATTTTCTGAATGTGTAATGAAAGAAGAGAAAACAACATGGCTGCCAAACAATGCAACGTGTAATGGTATGACATTTACTTGAGTCTCCTCGTTCAACCTCGTTTGCAGATATAGTTATGTATTTGTGAACTTAATGTGGTGCCCAGACTTCTTAATCGAGTTTTTCAGTCACCGTTAAATTAAAATTATAGCTAATATAAGTAATTTATTTTTCACTGTCAGCATCCATGCCATGTTATCCCAACCCATGTCCAGCATGGTGGAACATGTAGTGAACAGTCAGACAACTCATTCACATGTGATTGTTCTGGTACAAGTTATGCTGGAAAAACATGTAACACTGGAATCGTCATAATTCCAAGCATTCCACAACTCATTGTTGGGCGACAATCTGACGAGTTAACAATTCTTGCGAAACCCGACGAAGTTCTCGAAATAAGACCTATGGAGGAGAGCAATACGTTAGTGTTCGAGCCCGCGAAATTTATTGTCTACCCTTCAGATGGTGAAGCTACATTCAAAGTAAATGCAACCAAGGCTGGTATATTTAAAGTTAAGTATCATCTCGTAGGCAGAAATGCTCCGAATTTTAACACACCAAAAGAGAGTACCGTATATGCATACAAAAAGTCAACCACGGTGGAGAGCGCAGTTGATATTTCCACTGATTTTTACCGTAATGGTTGTGAGGAGAAAAAATTACTGCAATGCAACAGAAAGCTAACTTTGCTATCGACTTGTGCATGGGGAAAGAGTTCGTATGGATTTATAAGCGCTAAAACTAATGGAGTCCATGTACCTGTATCAACAATAGGAGTAAGTGAGACAGATATGGACAAATATGATCGAAGCAATGTATTGTATCCCCTTTCACACACAAAAGATTATCTGGAAAACAGAAAACCCCCTGGAACGTGCCCGAATGATGAAAAGTGCCCAAATGACAGAAGGAGCTCAGAAAGTGTTAATTACATCGTCAATAATAATATCTTTCAAAGATCATACTATAGTGAAGTAAACAAACTACTTCCATTATGGCTTCGTGTAGCAGTCAACATGAAAGAAGGGTATTTTGCAGCTGAGAACTTTCAATCAGCCTTAGCAAAAGGAAATGTTGCAAAAAATATCAAAGAATGCAAAAATTTACCGATCAACGACAACGATGAATATTCTGTCTACTTACCAAAAATCATCACCACAATATCATTCTTGTCTTCTCAAAAGTCAAGTACAAATGCCGACTCAGCATTATGTATATTAATCAATCTATGCAGAAAGGACGTTGATATTGCCTTACCCACAGGTCAAACTGTAAGTTTCGATGCAGATTTTGCTAGTGCAGGATTAAAGAATCTAAAAATGGTTGTACGCGGCTTGGGTCATCAAGGTCGAACGTCACAAAAGTGTGTTTTAATAGACAGCAAGAGACAATGTGTGAATGTGGATTCGTACCTCGATGCCTCAATGAACTTTGCGACATCAGGAGCATCCCTTAACATGAATGGGAAATTTTGGGCTAAAGCAACAGATAACGTAAGAGAACTATAGTTCGTCTACTTATTTTTGCTCTTTCAATTTAACCTCCACTATTATTATCTTCATCGTCACCAGCATGTACATTATAGGCGCTGACTGAAAAGCTGGAAACAAAGAGAGAGTTTATCTTCGAGGGAAGCGCTGGTGTCAAGTTGGATTTCAAAATGTTTGGTGGACGTTTGCAACTTCAGGTTGATGATGACAAAGCAACCAGCTATATTAGAGTCGGAGGTAAGAGACGCCTATTGACGTATTTTCGTAGTATATTTAAATTTGTTTTATAAATAAACAATTTCATCTTTAGAGAGTGCGTCATGCCCCGCGTGTGACGACAAGGGATTGAAGGTCTCAATGAAAATTGCATCGTCAGCATTTAAATATGAATCGAATAGATTAATGTTTGAACCAGAGTCCGACACAAAAGTATACATGCCGTACGACATTGCTGGCGGCCAAATATCGTCGGTGAAAAATGAAAACGAAATCAAATTAAGAATGCGGCTTTATCAAAACCTTATTCCACCGAGATTTGTGCAGCTTAAGAAAATTATTAATAGTGCAGGTCACACTCACGATGTTACAATCATAACCAAATATTGCAACAAGGTTTCAGCAAGTTTGACTGCGGTTCAAGCGACAACCAGCGGTAACCAGACGTCCTATATTCAACTTAAAACTGAACTGGACCAACTGAAAAAGAGTATTTACGATTGTTCAGCGCAATTAAAATCACTTCAAAGTCGTTTCCATGACAACAACCAAGTAAACTCGCTTATTAGAATACTTCAGTTACAATTAAAGCAAGTTGACCTGCTTAAAGTTGAAGCCAATCAGCAAGCAGTGACAAAGAAAGATCAAGGAAAAGTGGTTTCCTTTAATGGAAAAATCTGTCTACATCGTTTATGCTTTGATCAAGCTGACGTTGCAATTTATGATCTCGATGAATCGCTCTTAACAGACACCGAATGTTCCAGCGCTTGCCGGACCACGTATGAACAACATATTGTCAAAGACGCTGTTGTCGTAACGGCAAAAGTGCAGAGAGATGTTCAAGTGGCGTCGAGAATAACGCTGCGCAAAAATGACGGCATACGACTCATAGTAAACAAAAACACTAATTTGATTCATGGTTCATTCAACGCATCGGTAAAATTCTTCGGTGTAAATTACAGAACAACATTTATTATCAAAGATGATGAGATCATGTTTGAGAAAGATAATGTTGTAATTGCGTCTGGGTTGGCTTTCACGGTAAAAGGTCGAAGCAGTATTTTGACTGCAAGTTGGAAGTCTATAGTGTATCATATTCGAGGGGTAAGTTATGGTTTCGCACAGAAGTTAAAACCAATTGCGCAGGAGGTCTTCGAAGAGACAGCCAACACAACAAGTCACAGGTTGAAGGGAGCAATGGAAAATGTCAAAGAATCTTATAACAATCTGTTAACTGGTCAAATGAGTTTGACCGAAGCCGAAGCGAAAGTGAAAACATCATCAGAAAAGCTAAGATTATCAGAAGCTGCTTATAAGACTTCCCTGAACTTGCTAAACACAAGACAAACAGAATTCGATTCGTATTTAAAAACCTTGGACCCGTTATTTATCAAGAAAAATGTGGAAACTGTTTGCAAGCTGGAATCGTGCAAAGAAACCTGTGTGTCAATGCCTGTATGTCAGACATGTCAAGATCCAGTCATCGTTGACGTAAATACATTAAAGTGTGAACAAAAGGAGGAGAATATCAAAACGAGCACTGTACACCAAGTTGACACCAAATGCGATCTCACCAAGTACGCATTCATACCTTATTACACCGGATCGTGCAGTCCCGACCCGCGCATGCAGAAAATAGCAGAGAAAGAACTAGAGAAATCTCTTGTGCAGACTGGCACAGCTGTTGGTACTTTACTTGGATCTGTTGTGCCAGGCTTGGGAAACCTTATAGGTGGGGCTATTGGTGGATTGATAGGGTACGTAGGAAGTTTATTCAATTCATGTGATGAAAGTTATGAAGTGCAAACTAAAAAGTGGATTGTACAAGAACCTTGTACGTTACTGCAAACAAAAGTGACTACAGTGACGCGACCGTTCTCCGTGTGTTTTGATGTAAAGAAACGTGTTCAAACTGGTTTTGATGTTCCGCGCACGTGCAAATGCAAGGTTAATAACTGCATTGCAAAATCTAAAGAGATTACCTGTTTGGTGAAGAACCAGAATTGTCAAAAAAATCGTCAGTTATTTCTGAAAGCTTCCGATAAAATTCCAAAGAAATTTACTACTCTCTATACAGAGATCTCAGAAAATCAAGAACAAGTAGCGACATTTTTAACAGAACTCCAAACCCTGAAGAAGACGAACGACCACAATAAAAGAGAGCTGGAGAGAATCAAGAATAACCTTAGGGTGCGGGAACAAGATTCGAGATTTGCTAACAAAAGTTACGCTGATGCAGTTGGTCTTTTAAAAATGGAGACCTGCATTATGAATCATCACATGTCCAATAACAATATATCCAGTCTCTTGAATATTAAAAATGTGCAATTTAACATCAATCTACCCTTGGTAAACAACATTCGTTTGAACATTGACACCAAACATAAAAACACCAATACCATTGTACCATATGTTTACGATTTGGAAGCTGACCAACAAGATATGTTAAAATTTGCTGCTCAAAAGGTTGTCGAAACAACTTTATGCCATTCATCACGACGTAGAAGATCTGTCGAATCAGATGAGAATGATTTAGCTTTCAAGTCTTGGGTTACTGATGGTGGTAACAGCACTGCTACAGCAGCTCAACTATCTTGTGCCACATTGAAGAAGATAATGGATTTCTTAAGAGATTCTGTTAACAAGCTTGATAATTTAACACACTCCGCGATGCGACTTCAACAGCAAATAAAATCCTCCGAGAAGAAGCTTCTCCCCACATTAGTCGTAACCTTCTCCGCAGATACCAACACCAACGATACATCTGGTTCTTTAGTAAAAGCTAACCGTGAACTTCTATCCTCTGCCTCAAAAGAATTGTCGGACATTGGAAAACAAGTCAGTGTAAAAAATGTATTGAAACTTTGGAAAGAAGAAGTAGAAGTTTTTACCGGGCTGAATAATATCACAGTCTGTCTTGGATATGAAGATTGCGTGAATGAGGCAATCACAACGTTGATAAATCTTCCTGCTATATACAAAGTACCAAAAGCTAGGTACCTAGAAGAAGTTATGGAAGTGAAAAATAAATTCAACTCTCTGCTCTCTCATTCAACATCCTTAGAGAGTATCAGCCGAGTCATCCACAGCTTACGTACATCTCTTACAGCTACAGAGGATTTAAGTTTACATTGCGCTTCTGCGCCCATAGTTTCTCTCTTAACACTGTCCAATATAACGCTGGGAGAAGGAGGGGTGGCTACCTTGCGGTGCACAGCAACAAGCCAACTACCTGTCAAGTACTACTGGATGCATCACGAAACATTATTAGACGAAGAACACACCAGCACTCTTACTATCACAGCATCGTCGAAAAGTGATGGTGTTTACAAATGCATTGCTAAAAGTCTTGTTGGAAATAGTACTGCAAATGAGACAGTACTGACCGTATTCCAGCCTCCTAAATTTATTGAGGAGCCGAGCGATATAACGCATGTTTTTCCTGTGTCCGACACTGCAGGTCTTGCGCTGACATGCAATGTGTCAAGTCACCCAAAGTCGACCATTGAATGGTTTCATTCTTCTTTAACCTCCGAAGCATCTCAGCTATTAGTAAACGAGACAAGCACAATACTTACATTCGATAATTCAAACAAAAACAACAGCGGGTTCTATTTCTGTAAGGCTAGCAATAAATACGGTACCATTAAGAGTCGCCTTGCACGTGTTGATGTTTTACCATCAACATTAACTCAATCACAGTTTGAAATTAATTTTGATGTAATCGAGGCTAACATTACCGGCTCATCCTTTACAAATTTGACACGAGTAATGAAAACACAAACATCTGGATTTCCGTCAGAATTTAAAGTGAGTACTCTTCAAAGGGAGTCAACAACAAAAGTGACGATTAGCATAACAGTTTCACCAAACAGTCATGGCAAGAAAAACGTTAAAGATATGCTAAAATTATCTTCTGGAGCTCGACAAGCTATCGCAAATGCGGCTGCCATCTTTGTTAGCACTCTTATAAGAGGCGGATCGTCACTACCTACTGACAATGGAAGAATGGTCCGCGTGGATAACGATACTTTAAGTTATGACTTTAAGCTTGATATTTGTCAGGAGGGATCAAGTCTTCATTCAAACGGATTTCTATGTGGTATGTACCCATCTATACATTTTTTATAAAGGTTACAATTCTAAAAGTTAAATTTCCACTGCAAGGTAAGTCTCCTGATGTTTTTTTTGCCAAAATTTAATTTTTGTGAAAAGATTAGGCATGCCGTCAAATCAAGCATTTACTTTAAGGCCTGGTAATAACAGTGTCACACATGTGACGCTACAGCTATTTGCTATAAAGAAAGAACCCTTAGACTCCAAAAGATGCACTTTGACATCAACAGGGAAGTCAAAATATTGGCGCTTCATCTATTAGAATAACTTGTAGCTGGTCAAACTTACAGCTTGTATGACAGAAAATTAAATTTCTTTTTTGTTGTGTCTAACTCCATTAACAGCAGCTTTGAGAATGAAAGGTTGTCCGCGAAAAATCATTGATAAATTATGGGTTTGGAACTTGTCAATAAAAACTAGTTTTTTTCTAGTCCCAAAAAAAGTTAGGGTGGTTTAGTACTTTTTTGTGTAAATGTGTAAGTTTTATTAATTTTTTTGCAAAGTTCCATTTGAAGAAAATCAACAATTTTCTTTTTCTTTCAATAGGGAATAAATACCAAAATGTGGTTTCAGGGCTTAGTTAAAACCACCAAGTCCCATTTCTTTTTGTCTTTTTAATATCGAAATGTCTTTTGTCGATAAGTGCTTAACAAGACTTACTTCGTAGCCAAACCCTTCATCCTTGTCCCCAGGGTTCCTTTAGTATCTGAACCGCTATTACAGAGCGTCATTAAATCCACCAAAAAGGCAAAATATTCTGGGATCGAGCTTTCACGTTAGTGTACCTTATAACTTCCTGCAATTGTTTTTATTTTAGTGGCATGTCCTCTTGGTAGCGCTGGTGCTAACTGCAGCTCGTGTCCTGCCAATACATTTGCTGACAAAGTCGGACAAGCAACCTGTACGCCATGTAAGGATGGAGAAATTACCGAACAAGTTGGATCAAGAAGTCAGTCCAAGTGTATTGAGAAAAGTAAGTTAGAGAGTTAAAAAGTTTAAAAAATATTGACTCGATTTATTTGAAGCCGTAGTTATTTGTATAAATAAGACAAAAATGGTCCAGTCGAATTTCCGATCCAAGTGCGTTTTCATACTGTTTTTGTTAAACACCCGTGCAGTATGAACTGAAACAAGCAGCAGCGCGATTAAAAATTCTACGTGACGAAAAAAAATCATAATTATTATTAGTAACAGATATAAACAGTTTTATATATATAGTATACTTCTTATTTTTTGTGTTCATTTATATGTAAAGGACTCTCAGCCTTTGTCTTTGGCATTTCTTATTTCACTTATATGCGAGAATCTGTTTAATGAAAGACAATGGCTAACATATTCGTGTCCGCATATTATATGTATATATATTTCTTGTCCAACAAGAGTTGTGAAAGCCCTTTTAAGGGCCTTCACAACGCACCTCTTGTGTTTATTATTATATTTATTATCTACATTTATATGTAGTTTTATATTACATGCATTATTTATTATAAAGAGCTTTTTCCCTATATAGTATAGGCCTGCAATTGTCCTCTTTGCACCAAAGGACAAAATGTTACGCTCTGTGGGCGTAAAATAGGCCGATTTATATTTTTGATAATGTCGTCAACCTCGTCCCCAGGTTTTGTTAGGTCTTTTATATTTGGACGGAACCTGACCTGGAGACAAGTTTGATATGTCGCCAAACGTTTTGGTTTTGTAATGTTCTGGCAGAGTGCGAGGATGTTAAAATAAGAACAATAAGTTGATAACAAATTATGGTCATTGTGGCGCACACTTACCAAGTTAAACAATCGCAATGGATGCATAGTTGATAGAAAAAAACAAACAGATAATTAGAAGAGGAGAATCATGTAAAGGTAAAATTCTGTTGTATTCAAAAATTTTACAGCCTTTTTATAAACACAAGAATCTCTATACGGTGTTAATTCATTTACAATCCAATTGGCTAGATGTCAACGAATTCGCAGGAAACTTCCACCAACAAATGTGCCTCCAATGACCATAAATCTGATGGAGATGTCACGTGCACCCGCAAAATTAGTTACTTGGCAACTAAAGAACGCGTGATGACGGGTAAACGGGCATATAAAATGTTGAATCAGAGAGTTGAAATGCTTTAAGTACCGTTTTAGATTTTATGTGATTAGAATTTCGACGATTAGAGTTTCAACTTATGATGAATCTTAAAAAAAATTTTTTTGTTTGTTTTTTATATTTAAAGCTTACAAATTTGCGAAAGAAGGCAAATTCGCTTCCGATCAGTTACATCGTTATCCTAAGTTACGATAGCCGCAGTTATCGCGGACCTTGAAGCCAATCTCTAACCCTTCGTGTCAGGCGCTCCAACCCAGTATTAAATTGACAGTCTCTGCAGTTGTGAGAAAAAAACCGTGACCCAACAAACTTGTGATATCACACCTGAATACTGCGAAAGTACGAAAGTGCACAAACAAACACACAATATGAATGCCTTCTAACCATCAGAGAAGGTTTCAACATTAAATTTTAACACTTTAATTGTGTTTTTAAAAAAATTCAGAATTGGCAACGCCTTTTTAAGTTGTATGTAGACTAAATGACGTCACGGTTGTGGTTTAGAGATGTTAAACGAACTTATCGAGTTAAGACATATTCTTCTAAGCAATACGAGTTGTCTTCAAGTTCTTCCCAAAGGCTTGCTTTTTTTCAAATATGAACGTTCTAGTTAAGCAAGTCCTGGGCACGAGGTTGGTTGTCCGTGACGACAACAACAACAACAAAAACATATGTCGTGCCACCCTGGTATCACACCATGTAGCACTAACCATTGTTTTGGCTGAAGTCTCCTGTTTCTGGTTTCAGAAGAAAATCTACCTTTGCGTCGACTAAAAATGCGTTTATTATCTTTAAAATTTAGTTGAGACCCTTCCTTATCATAAAATGTTTCACGCAATATATTATTATCATTATAATGGACATATTCGAATTTTCATGCCCAAGTGTGCAGTGGACTAAGCTAGTGAATTATAAGTCTAATTGCACGTTGGCCGAATTTGTGCGATGATAAATATTTAAAAAAGTTTTAATTATTTGTATTTATTTTTTTAATCTAGGACTTCGACAGACCGATATTGTGTTCTTGCTCGATAAGTCAAGATCATTTTTAACCAATAACGCATACGAGTACGAGATCAAGAAGTTTATACCTGCCTTCATGAAAGCTTATAATGATGTCAACAACACTAGATTTGCCTTGATTACTATTGATGCCTACGCGGATGAATATGTCAGCTTGAATGAGTACAAAAACCCAACACAAATTTCTCGCCTATTGAAGTTCGTGAATATTGGAACCTACCATAAACACCTTTCCTTGGGCTTGATGGCTGTTAAAAACATGGTCGAGAAGGAGTCTGGAGAGAAGCGAAAGAAGATTGTTGTTGTTCTCACGAATGGAATGTCGAGACGTGAGTTTGGCTTTTTAGTTAACTAGCAACGGCTACCATTTTAAGTCTGGGTGATAGTCAAGTTCATTATTTATTTTTACAAATAATTTAATATCGATTCTTTATTTTATAAAAAATAGTTCTTTCTAATACTTCTCTAGGTTCAGAGAAGGTGTCAAAAAACTCTATGGAATAAAATTTTGTCACCTTTTAACATGTTTCGATTTTGCCTGACAAATTAATTGAAAAATAAAAACTTGAGGAAAAATGTAGAAATAAAGTTATTTGTAAATCAAAGTGATTCGTCAGCCGTAGTTTTGGTCAGATTTTTATCTGATGATTTAAACATTTCTAGAAAAAACAAAATACTCTAAACTGTGAAAACTTTCTCGAATTTATTCCACCAGGTAGTCGATGGGGGGATGGATTTGAACTGAGTCGCAAAGCATCATTTGCGTTGCAAAGCAGCAATGTCCACGTGATTGCAGTTGGTGTTGGAAGGAGAATCGATTTTGCTGAAGTTCAAGCCATTGCATCGTATCCCAAGAAAATCAACGCTATCTTACCTAAAAACTTAAAGATGGGGGTGAATCTCGCCCTGAAACAGGTTGATGCATTTTTACTGGGTAGGTTTTCATAATTTTCTAGCTGACAGTTGGTAGGATAGGCGTGTGTGTTCTCGTTCCCAGGACTTTTTATTCTACAGTATGCAAAAAAAGAAACCATTGGATGAGAATTGTGTGTTTTCACGCACAGAGTGTGTTCAGTAACCTTTTTTTTTATTGAAATACTATAATCTATACACAGCCAAGGGAACTATAATTTAAACAAAATCAGCTGTAGCAAGTAAAAACAGTGGTTTTATATTAAAATACGTATCTTGTCAACCTCACTTTCAGGGTTTCACAAAATGGCCCCAGAATGAGGATTCTTTATCTGAAGTACAACCTTAAACATACATAATGCCTTTATTATTATTAATATTATCTTTAATAAATTTATATTATAGGATCTTGTTTCAAACCTTCTCTTGACATTGGCGTTCTTATTAAACTCAACCGATACAGAAAATACGACGAGTACAACAAAGACGAACAAAAGCTTCTCTCCCTCCTTAAACAAGTTTATGCATCCTTCAAAAGCACTCCCTACTACTTCCTACCGCGACAAGTATCATACCATGACGAAGGTTTTGAAAAGACGACAAGATTGACGTTCGAACAGCACGTCATTGCGTCACACCGTCATCATAAATACGACAGAACTGACGTATATAAACGGATCGAAGATGCTGAATTGTTTGATTTAACCGAAGACTATCGATCGCTTTCTAAAATCAAAAGTTTGCTTCTCATCACGGAAAATCCTCTGGATGGGTTGCAATTAAAACGATTGCAAAATTTGTCCCAAGATGATTTATCATTGGTTAATTTTGTTTTTAATCAGCCAATCATAGATCAGGATGGAGATTCTTTGACAGGTACAGCGGCAGATGAGAATTTAATTATTGGCTACAAACAGGTGGAAACGTTTCTCATGAAGATGGAGGACAAGCTAAAGAGACAGTATTGTATTTAGTAAAAATAAAAAATAAAATATTGTCTAATTAAAGTTTTTTCTTTTTCCCAGGCCTTGATTCTTGACAGAAAATGGTTAAAAAGTGTGGAATTACGACATTTATTGAAAGGTGTTTACCAGTCATATGATTCACACACACCTATTCACAATTTTAGTGTAGTTGCCATTTCTGTAACTAAATTTTCAGCTCGAACTGAGGGAACGAGTGAACCACTTCTTCACACTACAGAGCTACCTGGACCATGAAAACAACATCGGTTTTTGGACTTGATCACTCAATCAAGGTGTTGTCCGATTATAAATCAAAACAACAGTGAATTAGATAATCGAGACATCGACAAGTGACAAGCAAGCGCTCTACTATAATTTTGTTTTCACTTCTCGTTATGTTAGGATTGATGATTCTCATTAGGTGTATGCGCTATGTACAGGCTAGTATATGATCGTGATCCATCCAACTCTGGAACTTTACATATCTAAAGCAGTCTCCATTATCTTCACTCACGACTTGCATTAAGTGCATTAATTCATAATTGGTGTAATTCTTTTAGCGAGTTGAAAATCGTATTTTTCAAGGAATTCTTTTTGCGAATAACAACTTTTGGGAACTTTAAGGTGTTTGAATTCTTGGGATTATTGGTTAAAGATTTCGTCCGAAAACCTCAAATGTAAAAAACGTTTTTATGAAGCAAAAAGCATTTTTTTGCGTATTTTACGGAATTTAGGAAAACAAGTACAATTTTTATTAGGGTAGCACCACGTAAAGTCAGTGGTTATTCATAGTGCGCTGTTGTTTCTGCGATCAGAGATCTAATTGGTTGAAAACCAAAGACCTACTTATGACTGTATTCTAGTACAAGGTGTGCAGCGTCTAGAAAGTAAGAAAAAAATATTAAATCTTGCAAGAAAAGTTTGAGAATCAGGATAAGTTTGGCCAGGCAAAGTCGGGGTAAGTTTGGCCAGCGAAGGAAAGGGAAAATATTCTTTGGCGTCTGATAGTCAGGAAAAGTCAATTTTTTTTAAAAAAAAGTGCTATAAACTCTGATTTACCATACCCGCCCTTCCACTCACTTTTTACTGGGCGTAGGCAGAAAGGCGTTGGAAACGAATTTTGAGACAGGACAACCAGTTTGCATAATTAACCAACTTTTTATCACCATATTGTGAAATCAAGTGAAGTTCTTCAAAGGACAACCCTGTCTAACAACATCCATAAAATAAATAATTAAAACTTTGAAATAATAAATAAATAATAACAGATCAATAAATAAAAGGTAATATCTAACATGTAATCACTCCTTCAATTAGAATCATAGAAATCTCGATTCAGTGTTTTTTTTTCCGTTACTAACATCAATTGATCATTGACATCAACTCGTTGCTGAAGCTTGCAAAACGAAGATAAGCTTAGTGCGAAGAAGAAAAAGAAAGAGAAAAGGAAGAAAGAAAAGAGATTTAAAAAGAGGTATTCTGTTTTAAATTAAAATTACGTCATGAAATTGAAATTATAACAATTTTTTATTTAGGTAATATTTGTGTAGTTATAAAATTTTACTTTTAATTTCTGACGTTCAATAAGTTTCCATTTTAAGTTAACAGCTACCATTTTTAAAATTTAAGTATATCTAATGACAGGTATGACACTCATACAAATGAGAGATCCAGATTTAAATCCTGGGCAGGCATGATATCGTAAAAAAAAAACAGAAATAAAGAAAAGTATAAAATTTAAAAATTGTTATTGGCGGACCAGACAAAATCTCAAGACAAGAGATGTGGAAGAAATTATTAAAATGTTACTTGTGACCTTACAATATAGCCTATTAAAATATAGTACACGCTTTTTCTTATAAAAATATCGAAATTCTGACCAGGATAGTCGTTGTTCTAATTTATTGTTCTAAACAATAGACCTATTGTTTTTAAGTCGAAATTCCAGCCTTGTATTTTTATAAAGCATATTTAAATGTAATAGCTGTTGCAGAGAAAAATATTAAATAAAACAAAAATTTCGCCTCGATGATTCTTATCTCTTCAAGTGTTTTATGAGGTTGATCACTCAGAACAAGCAAGTGAAAAGTGGAGTTAGCAAGTGCCTTTAAACCAGTCTCGTACCCAGATCTTTTTGAGGCCGATAATGCTTTTGTACAAAATTTGAACAATTGTTAAATTTATGTTGTTTCCGTTGCTTTCTTTACCATCTTTAATAACTCCCGGGTCTTCTGCAAGACGTCGGTCTTTTTACTTTATGTTAGTTAATTAAACTTGGAAAACAAATTTTCAATCTCCCTCTTGGAATATCTGCCGCAGAAAACATAAAGCATTTAAAATTCATTTTTTCGGACACAGAAAAACCTCTCTCTAACGGACACTGGGTCTGATTTTTGTACATAAAACAATCCAACAGCAAAATATGTAAAATAATTTATAGGAACGAAACGAAAAGAAAACGAAGACACCATTTACCTATCATACCCTGCCACCCACAGGGTGGGTGATCTTGGTTACCATTTCGAAAAGGCTATATCTCAAAACCTTGTGACTTCTAGATCATTTTTTCTAAAAATAGACTGAATTTCCTACAAGATCAAGTAGTTTCGAAGCAGCCCTACCCAAGTGTGACTCCACACATGACGAAGCGACGCAACGAAACTTTTGAATGACTTTTTTTCGAAGATGCAAGACTTTCCGGTAAAGAAAGGGTTAACACTTATGGGGATTGGACTTGAATGGCGCGATTCACATGCAATAAACTTTAAGTTTAATTTCAAAGAAACATGAAGCGTGCCATTAAGCTGTCAGAAATAAATTTACGCGGTTGTATACTCTAGCAGCTACATAATGAAATATTTTTGTCGCCGAGAGTAATTTATCGATATAATCTTGCTTTAAATTATATGCGAACAGGCAGCGAATTTTTAATTGCCCATTCTCGTCCCCCTCGTAGAGGTTTTATCTCAAAGAGCTCTGAAGACGAGAATAGTAATTGCCGAAATTCCAACACAAGCGTAAAGAGCTGCGATGTTTTTTTGTGTTTGCAAGTTAGTGAAACACAGGTCCGTATATTAAGATCCTCGTGTCTAGGGCTTTTTGGCTTTTTGATAATGCGAAAACACCGCAAACAGTTGAAACCCTAGCAACAAGGGTGGTATGTATGTATAATAATATTGATCATAATTTATGCACCTACAATCAATTTTTGATCCTTCAAAAAAAACGATAAAAAAATACACAGCATGTTGTATTTGTTCGCACACTAACGCTGTCACCAGGACCTGAGATTTGTCGAGTAGGGGAAACAGTGGAAAGGACGGGGGTAGATCAGTTGAGTTAGGCATATATGTTACCCTCTATGCTCTTTTATCATGGAGGTAGAAATATGCAATAATGTATAAAACTAGTTTTAAGCCCGTGGAAATCGATGGCAATTTATTCGTCGAAAAATCCACGGCAATTCATCCGTCGAAAAATTGACAGAATTCGCCCGCCGCTACTCACACCCACCATTTTTAGGTCATAGACGAAAAGCTGAGTATCACAATATAGACTAGTTTGTAGCTCGTAAATAAATCTATAGATTTTCCCGTCCTTTATATACCGCATTTTGTGTTTCGGTAGAACGACTTTTTTCTTGCGCACAGACAGAATACGGCTATTATTAATATAGAGATAATTTGTCAAAATCATTTGACTCTTGCAACCAGGTTATTGTCGAGTTCTTGCTTAAGTAATTTGCTAGAAGGAGTGCAAATTTATAAGATAAAAATTTTTATTAAAAATTTGTTTGAATCATACATTCACACTCAGGAGTTTTTGTACTTATGTTCGTGTCCTACCTTATTGGACGCAAAATTTTGGACAAAAGTGGGTGGGTTAGGGTTGGGGTTAGAGAGGTTTGACGATGATAATATTGTTCGACGAATCGTGTATCACAATAGTAACTTTAAAATTAGTCTAGAGTAATTTTATGCCATCATAAAGTGTCTATGAAAACATAAACAAGAAATTTTAAAACGTGATGAATAATTTTGTCCGACATTTTTTGGTGCAATGAGATATTTTTAATTATGAAAACTGCGACTAAAAACTTATTGTAGAGTTGTAGCAACTAATGCATGCGAGTTTTTATTGTTTTTCCAGAGTAAACTGACTTTGAAAATAAATTTAAGATTATTTTCAAAATTTCATAAACAAAAAAACATTCGTTTTGCGGCGAGTTGTTGGCACCGCAAGGAATTTCATGTGTGGTGTGGATTTAACTGTACATACATGAAACGATAAAAAAATATTTTTTGATCTGAAACCTTTGTCAACAGGTTTAATTCATGCTTTTCTTTTTTGGAAATGTTTAAATATGCGTCAGCGCTTTAAAGAAGATTAATTTAAAAAAAATTCTTCATGCAACAGAATTTTTTTTTTCAATTTGTTGAGTCACTATTGTATTTTTACAGGTTTTTCCTCTACTGGAAAGTCAATTCATGTTGGTAAATTTGTTCCTTCTCCGAAGATAACTTAAACATTATGTTATATTGCTGATGTACTCCACTATAAATTAAAATAATATTATAGACTAGTATTTAGTCCCGTGGAATAATCCACTATAGATACCGAATAAAAAACAGCGAAATAGTGAGCGAAATTAACCATAAAATTCATTGTTCTTTTCGTCAAAACGTTTTGTTGTTAATTCCATTCACGCGGGAATAAATCAAAGCAATATGTTTTTCATATAACAGTAGACAATAGACACGTGCTTAAAGGAATAATAAAAATTAATTACCCGTGACTTTTGTGTAATAAAGTTTACATAATTACAACAAAGGTTTTTATGAGAACAATAAAATAAATTAACCGTGACTTTTTTAAAACAAAAATTTTGCACGAAAAAGACAGAATAAAAATAAAAGTTTAGCAAAAGTGACATGTTATCGCGGCTGTTTCTTTAGAAAAAACAACACACCACTTTGCCTGTTACAGACACACGGAACTGGCGTATTATTATATAGATTACGAAATGCACAAAACTCTACCTGAGAAACTGTGACTTGAAACTGTCGAACTTAAATTCAATCAAGTAAAAAAATGATGATGGATGGATGTGAAAAGAAGTTAATTTAATTTCCATAAAAAAACGGAGCAACCATGGAGGTACAAATAATAATATTTCTACCTCCATGGAGCAACGGACTTCATTTACAAAATAACTTTGTGACGCGAACATCATACTCACTTGGGTACATAGTTGAAGTCGCTATATTTCAGTTATATTATCTTCTATATTCATATTTATTTTTGTTCAAAATAGTAGACAAATCTTGACTTTATGCTAGAGATGCATGAAATAGAACATGTAGAACGGGCGTAAATATGAAGACCGGAATATACGCGACGGAACCGCGGAGTTTTCCACAGAATCACAAAAACATTTAATTTCATCAGGACAGTTACCAAGAAAACCTTTATAACAAAATGAGCCGTTTATATTACAAAACGCGTCAGCTTCTTTTTACAAGATTGATTATTGTAAATAAAACATTTTTTTTACAAAACGCGGCAGGTATTACAAAATGAGCCGTTTATTACAAAACATGGCACAACAGCAAAAGCAATTTTCTTATGAATATTACATAACAGTTTTGGCCATTACACTTTTACTTTCCCTTAGTCATCTTACCTGCTGTTAAAATTATGGGGAGTAATCTTACTGTGTCGATCTGACTGGATTGTACAGTTTCCCATCTTGTTGCCTTGTGTTGCAGGATACACTAAGAATGGGACGAATTCTTTTGTTTCTGTTTTGAAATTTGAAACATTTTGCAATTGCTGAAACCCTTTTAGTAAGGATTACTCACCATTATTTTTTAGATAAAATTGAGATTAAAAAAAGAAAAAATATCTTTATGACATTTTTGATCATTAATGAAAATACAAACCATAAGTGCAATCAGACATTTCTTTCTGTAATCAGGAAGGTAGTTTCCTTTCAACAGAATAAGCGAACAGCATGAACGTAAGTTGATGAAGCTAACCAACAGCCTACGAAAGAGTAAACATACCGCAAGCCTTTGATTGATTTTAAACACAAAGAAACATTCTACATTCTTCATTGACTGGGAGCCTAGTGGTAGAGCGTTCGCTTTCAGTGCGGGAGGTCTTGGGTTCAAACCCCAGACGAGTCATGTCAGAGACTACAAAAGTGTGATTCTATCCTTTCTGCTTATCGTTCAGCATGAGAATAGGATTGATATCTGATTCCTGTGCTCGCACGACTTTCGTAGCTTAAATGGAAGCTTTAAATGCACCAGGACCCCCTTTGCAGGACCTTCGTTGATAGCAGTACTAATAGAAACTGAAGAGGCTATCCTGGGTAAATAAGCTCAGTAACAAAGCTAGTGTATGGTTAAGAAGTAAACATTTGCATCTCCAGCACGTGTTATTTTTACATAAGTCGAGCCTTAAAAAAAAAGGATAATATAACGTATATACATGCAAACTAGCTAAAAATATTGGAAACCATTCGTTTTGCGTAAGCGCTGGGAAGGAGATTGCAATGCAGATTTAATTATTTAGTTCACGACATAATTGATATTTCCTAATTTTTGTTGTACATTTTTTTAGGCGCAGATTGAAGAATGGTTGTTAAGATAGAAATAGAAGAAAACATCGACAAACTGACCAGTTAAGTTGTGATATAATCGAATTGTTGGTATGCCAGCAGAGCAAATGTGGGCGCCACATTATACCTTGTACAATAACATTCAACATTCCTCAAACAGAAAAGAAGTAAATGCATTAAAAACCCGAACAGCGCTGCCCGAAAAATCGGATGATATAAAAAATGAAAATCCTCCAAAAGCTGACAAAGCAGAAAACACCTCGAACGAGACCAAAAAAGACAAAAACCCAAAATCACCGAAACGTAAAAATAAAGTTTTACCTTCAACAGACAAAAAAGAAAAGTCTAAAGTCTCAAAACAAGAATCTAACGGGTCCGAAAAAGTAAGCGTTCAGAATAGCAGAAAGAAAGATAAAAACACTCCGGCTGCCGTTACGCCCCTTCAAAATAAGGCGGATGAAGTTAAACCGACGACTGAGATAACTGACAAAAGGGCGGAACCACTTGCAGGTAAACCTAAAGAGTCTGTAAAGAACAATGAGAAGAAACCAAACGCAGAAGATAAAGTGAAGGCGACAGAGAAAAAGAAAGAGGAAAAACAAACAGGCAAGGATGAAAAAGATAATCCTGGAAAGAAATCAAAACAAAATGAGACAAGTAGTGCGAGCGCGTCAACCACTGCGAAAAAACAACCAAAAGAGATTAAGCCGAATGTTTCGAACTCTGCTGATGTTAAAAGTAATGACTCAAAAAACACGGAAGATCCCGATATAAAGAATAATAAAAAAGTAACGGAACCGAAGAAAGAAAAAACGTCACCAGCTAAAACAAGTAAAAATAAAGCTGACACAAAAAGCGAAAAGGCTAGCGGTACAAACCATCAGAAAAAAATAACGGAACTGAAAAAAGAAAAGTTGTCACCAGATAAGAATAATAAAACTGAAACTAACATAAAAAATAGGAAAGCTAGCGGTGTAGACAATCAGAAAACACTAACGGAACCGAAGGAAGAAAAATCGGCATCAGATGAGATAAATATAATTAAAGTTGACACAAAAAGTGAAAAAAGTACGGGACCAAAAAAAGAAAAAATATCAGCAGAAAAAACTGAAATTAACCAAAAAAATCAGAAAGCTACTGGTGTAGACAATCAGCAAAAAACAACGGAACCGAAAGTGCCAAAATCGTCAACGGATGAAACGAATAAAACCAAAAGCTCTGATATGTATCTAAAAGTGTCAACCCAAGGTAATGAAACTAACACACCCGAAAAAATCGATCAAAAGAAAGATAAAGTAACTGAAGATAAGAATTACATGCAGACAGCGATCGGAAGTACTGAGAAATGCAAAACACCTCCTAGAATGCATTCCGCTAGAGTAATAACCGTAAAAGAGGCAGAACCTTCTCAAAAAGTTGAAGCAAGTAACAATGTTCGCTCTTCTTTAACTGAGGAATCATCGTATACCCCTCCAACAAGAAAAGTGAGCTCCGCTCCTGTGAGAATCAATTCAACAAACGCGCGAGGCGAAAAACCTCTTTCTCCAACAAACACTTTACAAAGTGCAAACGTGATTTTAGTTAAACCAGCCCCCAAACCAAAACAAGTTTGGCTACAAGCAAACCATATTGTACCTCCTACTCCAGAAGGACCAAAATTTCAGCAGAATGGCTCCAGTTTGACGTACACTCATCCTGGTGTCCAAGATGACATGCTACAAAAACTGAATGCTCTCAGAACGACTGGTGAGCTCTGTGACGTAGTGATTAAGGTTCAGGGTATAGAATTTAGAGCACATAAAATCGTTCTGTCGTCTTCATGCTCATATTTTGCAGAACTGTTTAGAAACATAAAAACCGTTCGCATCGATCGATTAATATTAGAGGGTTTGACAGCGCATTCTGTGGCAGCAATGCTTGGTTACTTTTACCTGGCTAAACTTATAATAGATGCGGAAGACATTGAGGAGCTGATAGACGCTGCTTATTACTTCAAGGTAAGCCTATCAATTCAACACCAAATAAATATTGTTACAAGCAAGGTGTGTTAAATGTTCAAGACATATTTGGGTAATTTAGTACCTAAGGATTATTATTACGAGATGTCTTGTTCTTCTACAAAGAACACTTTGGTCTGGAGCATGAAAAAACACTGGTCTTGCTGCCCCAAATGAGCTTTTTATACGCGTATTAAACTTTTTCAAACTCGATTGTGCACTTTCATTTTTAAAAAACATTATACCTTGAAATCAAAGAAATTCTCGTAAGAAAATTATGGCGTTTATTTGAGTATTTCAAAACAGTGGACAGAATGTGCTATCCCCTTTGTTCGATCAAGAAAGACGTCATGAACACATCTTGTCGTCTCGTCAACTAACGTCAACTAACGTCAACTAACGTCAACTAACTCCTCAACCTCGTAGCCAACCCCTGTTACGTTTTTTATCGGGATTCGTTCTGTTAAATAACTCTCTTGACAACATCAATAAGTTTCCATTTCTTTGTTATAGTCTTCAGAAGTTATCCAACTATGTACGGACTACCTTCAGTTAAATTTGAACATACATAATTGCTACAACTACTACAAAGTATCAGTCAAACATGATATCAAAGGTTTGCGCGCGAAGACGTTCCGTTTTCTTTGCTGGAATTTCAACTCGATCGTAAAAGAACGACCCTTCTTAGAGATCGATGTGGAACACTTGATCCAAGTGATTTCAAGTTCGTCGGTAAAAGTGAAAAGTGAGGAAGAGGTTTACTCAGCTGTGTGGGAGTGGTATCGCTATAATATTGAGGACAGGTACGAAGTTGCTCCATTTGTGAATATAAGTACAGTATACATCAAGTACAGTATACTCTTGTTAAGTCGGATCCCGGATAAGTAGGACGCCCGTCAAGTAGGACAAGGACGCTTTTTCTCGGTCCCTTGAGCGTCCCCTTTAACGAGAGTATACTGTATATGTAAAGATGCCATCAAGCATGTGGACACGTTCCCTTTAGAAATTTTTGGTCAGTTTGCGAAAAAATTAAGCATATGCTAAGCATATCTAAAGTTTTATAATTATAATTTTATAATATCTTAATAAATCATTAAAAATGTTGCAGAACTAATTTTTGAGGCTGACTGGATTTTCTCAGAATGGGCCTTTGCGGAAATTCTGGAATTTTAGTAAAACAAAAAATGATTCCATAAAGGTTAAATAGAATTTTTTTGCTTTTATATGTTGAGGTTGCGAGTAAAGAGAGCTCTGAAAACACAAATTATATTATTTCTTTGTTTCCTATTGTAGAAAATTTCATCTTCCCAAAATATGCATTCACCTGCATTTTCAAATTATGAGCCTCGAGTTTCTCGAAGAACGTGTGAAGAAAGAAATGTACGTTGCAAGCGAGTTGTGCCGGAAAAAGGTGGATGACGCAATCAATATGATAAAAAACAAAGTAGACATTGAAAATCTCAGTGCATACAGACAGGTAACATGGCAGACATATTTTATTACCCAACCTCGTTACCAGTGCCTTTTTCATAAATTTGACGATCCGTAATAACGGCTCAGGGGCCACGAGACCCTGAGGACAAGGTTGTTTTTATCTTTGTCAAGTACTAATTTTCTGAAAATCTCATGGATATCAATCTGTAAACTTTATCAGCCGTCTAATGTTGCTAAAACACTGGAAACGCGAAAAATGAAAGCCCGCGAAAGATATTCTGTGAGAAGTTTTTATGTCTTGTTGAACGGATTTTTCGCCGCTATCAACTTCATCAGCAAGGCAAAATGCCCTGGGAACGAGATTGGGATTAAGGATCATTGACAAACTTCATGATTCCACTATTTTCAACCTCGTCTCCAGGGCATCTTTTATCTTTTCTAACATCGGACGGCGATTCGTCTCGCCGTCCGGGTTATAGAAAAGAGACAACAGACGCTGGGAACGAGGTTGCACTATTTTATGTACTCACTAATAAGGTACGCGTTCTTAAGTTATTATAAATCAAAACCATTATCTAAATTACTTGCATTTAATTTTTTAGGCCTCCGACAATGTGTATATATTCGATGGCACATCTGCAAATTGCAAAATATTGGACTTGAAAACGTCTACGACGGAGGATGCACCTGAATTTCTTTTGCCTGCTTTAATAAGTAACGAATATCACGTGACTATAAAGGCTGGTAAAAACCTCTACACATTATCCAAACAGTCAGTGTTATTGTTCGATAGTAGCAGGTTGCAATGGGATCACGTGTGTGAAGGTAAGTTTGCTTCTTAAGTTTCTCACATGTTTTATTCTTTGAATTTATTTTCCGAACGTTTCAAACGCTAAAGGCTCGTTTCTATTTGTCTCCATTTTCCGCTTTGGCGCGAAAAGCTCACGAGTTTTTTTTAACGCGTGCGCACGTGGTAACCAAAAAAAACTCGACTCTTTACAATCCAAATTTTCCCGCCAGTTTCAGTGCGCAACCTATTAGAGAAAAATTGTCAGCAAACAATATCATGTTTTTGGTAACTACAGGGTTAAAACTAGGAGGTTAAAACTTTCTTGGTTAGAAAAAGCATTTTGGTGATTGTCTTTATTTTATAAAGGTTTATTCAGCAGACCAGAAAATTAACCTATAAAAACCTGTTGGAACAAACAATTATTTTCAGTTTAAAATTATGAAACTTATTTATGTCGATACGATTTTTGTCGAAATAAATTTTTCCTTCTTTATTTTTTTTTTTTTATTTGTTTTTTCTTACCTGCTAGAAGTTTTACCAAGACGTCGCAAACAAATATTTTAGAATTTTAACAATTTTTTTAAATCATAGCTTTCGATTTTCACATTAGGTATTTCAATTGAAGATTCTGCAGTTTGTAGCTCAAAGAAATCAATTTTTGTCGTCGGTGGAAAAACAAATGGAAAACAACTTTGGGAACTGGATACCAATACCCTAAAATGGAATCAATTGCCCGACATGAAACATGATCGGAAATCTCCCGGTAAGAGAAACGCCTTTCATTTTTTTCATTAAAAAAGCTTATTTTACCGATAAAAAATTGACCAAACCCTACGCGATTTGATTTCTTTGTTACATGGCAGCTTGAAAATGAACTAACAGGCTAAAAGTTTCGCGAAAAAAGTCACGCGAATGAATACGAAAACAGATTTAAACTTTTGGTATGATAACGAATAAATAAAAAACAAAGGCTGAATCTACTGTAAATTTAGGAATGTCGGACTGTTAAGGGCAGAAACTTTTGCTTGCAGAAAGTTTCATGGAAAAAATTATATGTGAAACCTAGGGAACAAGCTTTTGCGATAGAAAATGTAGTTTTTGCAAATTTCGCGGAAATTCATGCGACCAGTTTTTTTGTATTTCCATTTTTATTTCCAGCTTTTCTAAAAAAACTGGGAAAAGAAATTTAAATTTTGATGTTTTATGCAAGTCGCGGCTGTTTCACATTCCTTCGAACACGACCTGGGACATCTAATTCTCAAATTCAACCTTTTAGCGCCAAAAAATATATGAAAACTTGGACTCCTAAACTTTTCCCCAGGCCTCTCATACACTTGCGTTATGTTGAAAGGATGGCGCATCATTGGCGTAATAGAGCCCTGGTACGAGATTTGGTGGAGCTCGCGGAGTCTTGAATTTGCACACACATACTTAAAATCTAGCCCGCTTTCTTTAAATAGCAATTTGCCGGCCATTGTGCTCTTATAATATTTCCTTAAATATTTTGATAAGATTTTGTCGTACTCTACATTATTATCCAGTTCTCCGATTTTTTTTATTTAAATACCTTATTGATACAAGCATTGTTGGCCCAAACAAATTTTCGACTCTGCTCAGGCCAAAAAAAACATATGCGCCCTCTCTTTAAATTGATAGAGAATGGTGGAAGTATGATGAAGTTTTTTCGCAAAAAAGCATATCTGTTTTGTTTCATCTTTAGCTGCAGCAGTTATGGGAAACACGAAGCCAAGAATCTTCGTAGCAGGTGGTTACTCAGTCACAAAAACAACTGTGTTAAACACAATGGAATGTTACCATGTTACTGATAAACAATGGAAACCAATCAAAAACACAATGTGCATGCCTCGTTTCCAGGCCTCAATGATAGTAAAAAATGACAAGGTATATGTTGTAGGGGGAAAAACATGGAGAAGAATTGGGATTCTGCAGAATGTTATGACAGAGCAACAGAGAAGTGGAAGTTATGTGATGGCGAGCTAACAGAACGAAAATTAAGAAGCCCTTTAATAAATTTCGAGGGGAAGATATACTCTATAGGCGGTCAAGAATGTACCTCGATTGAGGTTCTGGAGGAAACTGGTAAATCAAGCAAATGGAAGTACATTGGTTCGCTCGATGATTCAAACAAAAAGATGCAATGCGTGGCGTACCAACCGATATGACAAGTCTGTTATTCATATCAATTTGAACTTGACCATTCAAATTAAAGAGATCGACGCCATTTTTGTTTTTAGAACTTAAGAGAAAAAACACCGTAGGTTTGACCTTGTATTTATGTCCCTCTGAAAAAGGAAGTTAATAAAGAGAATATATTTGTATATTAAAAGCATCCTTTTCTGTCGTTCTGAAAAAACTTATACTTAATTTGGAGGCTATAATTAATATTTCGTTGGGATTGATACATCTGTCACGTGCAAGGTTACAAGGTTTTGGTAAAACCAACCAAGACGATCCTTCCCTTCTCTGGTAAATGAACCATTTTTAATTGGTTGATTTTACAGCGAAATTTGAACGTGACACTGCGTAGTTCAAACATTTAGGACAAAAAATCTACCGAAATGGTTATTCGTTGTCACGGAAACAACCTCACAGCGGACCAATGATCGCAAGCTTTCAAGGCTGTTTTTGAATTGTTATAAGCGTCTTAGCCAATTTACGTGTTCTCCGGATCGCGGCAAGCCTCCTCGAGAGGGGCAGAGCTTCGGAAGCTTTTCCTAAAAACGGCTTCTCGGACTCTGAAATAAGCTAAAATCAGGGTTAGAATCAAGTTTTGACGTCAGTAAGGACGAGAAGAGGAAGATTTCTTTCACTTAGGGACAACTTGCGACAATCGCCATGCGATCAATGGGAACACAAACACAGTAAAAGTCTTTAAAAATTGTTCGAAAGGTTTTGTAATTTTTCCAATGCAATTTATTTGAATTTATACGGTTTTTGTCTCCTATCTTTGTTCTCAATGCATTAAAGTCTCATTTAAACGAAGTTTTTAGCATAGAGAAAATGACGAACAGTTCCCGTAGTTTTCGGAGAAATCAACCTGTGTTTTCAGGATACGAAATAAATTAGATTTTATCAGGCGTGGCAGGAACAACATTTTTTGGTGAGATTAAATTTAGGGACTCAAAGTTTTTGCTGCGTACTAATTTTTCCGGGTATTAATTTTGGCATAATAACAACACAAAACGTATTTTGCGCGGGTTCATTTTTTGCGCAACATTAAATCTCTCATAAATAACAAGAAAAGAAAAGTAAAATCTAAATCTTAACATTTACGTGTAACCTTTGTACAAAATTACACCCACTAGCACAGTTTCGAAAGCGCGAAATTTAGCACGCGCGAAAATTAGCACGTGCGAAAATTAATACGCGCGAAAATGCGCGCGATTATTTTTTTTTAATTCATAATTCTCTTAATTTGATTAATTTGCTAGTCATAGAAACTTCGAGTGTTCATTCAATAACGACGTACGCAAAGATAACAATAAAAGTTGAATACGAAATTTGTTCCACTGACACAAAAACTATCTACAAACTTTCTACTCTTCATGTGCGTGATCCACCTTCTTGAACAATCACTCTCTGATTTCCAATACCTTCTCCCAACTCAGTGATAAGCGAGCTTAAATTCATAAGAAATGTCACATCGCCTCTCTTAGAGAGTTGGTCTGGCGAAATACCAGAAGATTTACCGCCATTCGAGTCGACAAATACGATATTGGATAATAAGTTCTTTTCCTGCGGGGTATTTTGTGGTTGCGTGATGTTTTCCAGCTGAGACGCATGTGTGACGACGTGTGATCGAATACTTTGTATCATAGACGGATTGACGCCAGGTGTCAATGCATCTGATGATGACGTGTCTACGTTGTCAATATGATACACTTCAACTGGCGTCCCTCCCTGACTACTTATACCTGTCGTTATAAAATCGCTATGATTCATTAAATCGTCGCCTAAAGTCGACGACAGAACATTACTTGCGTCGTGCGACGAATTTCTTATTTGTAGCTCGAGATCGGTCAATTCGGTCGTACTCTCACCGTGTTTTATTCTCAAATGCTCGCGTAATTTGTGAGTAACTCTATAGTTCTTTCCACAATGTCGACAACTGTATTTCCGCTTGATGTTGTGAATATGACGGTGTTGACTTAAATTAGCTGCTACTGAAAACGTTCGCGAACAAAAGTCGCATTGATATCGTTTACCGTCATTGTGGAATTCCTTTCTGTGACGGAGTAAGCTACTATGGCTGTCGAATATTTTTAAACACGACGCACACCGTATGATCATTTCGCCGTTGGAATCGGTTTGATAAAGCGTCGTTATATTCGACGGATCCTGTTCAGCGTTTCGTAAATCAATCTTCGGCTTTATTACTTCTTTAGAAAACTCGTCGCCATCGTCCGACTCAACATCCACGTTCATTTGATCCGATGCGACGCCGACAGGGCCTGCATCAGTGTTCATCAAATCCGACGCCATGTCCGACACAAATTTATTCTGAGTATTAACAGCCGATGCGTTTGATGACGTCATAAAATTAATTGGATTGCTGACTGCGGCTACGTTGCTACTAGACACATTTATCGGCTCATTTGAAACATTTAGACCTTGCTTCTCTTTTTGTCTTAAGTCATTTTTATTGGCAACTGTTGTTGTTTCCAGACGTTCTTTAACTAACTCTTCCACCAATAGACCATCGTCGCGATGATACTTCTTCCCGTAATTTTTATTGCCCGTTCGTAGATGGAAGCTCATGTGATTGGTCAGCGCGCATTTATGCATAAACGCATGTTTACAGATCTCACAGATGAACTTCTTTTCGCGATGCTCTTTCCTCATGTGTTGTTTTAAATAGTTGTCGCTCGAAAAAGTCGACGAGCAGTACGTACAACGAAAGGGCCGCTCTTCACTGTGACGCGTCATGTGAATTTCTAATTCCCTTTTACGACGAAAAGTATTAAGGCACTGTACACACTTGAACGGTTTCTCACCAGTATGTGTTATCAGATGTTCTCTTAAATGCCACAAACTTTTCAAAACTTTTTGACAACACCCACAAGTTCTGTTTGTATTCAGCTGCATGCAATCGTGGCCGCAATATTGGCTAGTGTCTGGAAACTCCAATTTGCACACGGGACATATTAACGGTTTCCCGCCAAAGTTTTTGCAAATATGAGTCTCCAGATCGTTAAGCGAGGCAAAGAAGGCGTAACATCTTTCACACTTGACCGACTCTTGTTCGTTGTGTGTTTTCATGTGAAGAATGAGATTGGTGGGTTCATCGAAACATTCCTTACAAACGACACAAATAAATTTACCATTTACTGTGTGTCTGTTTGACATATGACTTCGTAGACTGTTCAAATGCAGAAACATACGCCCACATATACCACATTTGAAACGTTTCTCGCCAGTATGCGACTTTATATGGGCGTTTAGAGCCGACGCCCATGCAAACACTTTATCGCAACGGTCACACTTATGCTCAAGTTGATCTAAAATTTTTGAATTAGTATACATCTTTTTACATGATCCATGAAATTTTCCTTATTTTTTGTATTAGCTTTAATACATGCATGCATGGATAAGCATACATGCTTATTTTTTAGTGAATCTGAGCCTGAATATAATTATAGTAGTTTCCTAACACCTTCCCACAAGGGTAGCCTAAACACTGGAAAAATCGCAACAAAAGGACTTTAGTATATACCTAGTTAAAGTCTCACTAAAATAATTCAGGTTTAAAAAATGTTTGGTAAAATAAACCGTTGTACAAAGGGACACCTACCTTTTGGGATGTGGATTATAGCGTGTCTCTTCAAATGAGACTTCGTTAAAAATGTTTTCTCGCATTTGTCGCACTTGAAAGGGCGTTCACCAGTATGTTGCATCATGTGTCTGTTTAGTTGAAAACGCTGTTTAAATGATGCCGGACAATACTGGCATTCGAATTGATTGTTTTCATTCTTTGATCGAATACATTTCCGCTTCATGTGTGCTTTCAAATAAGTGCTTGTAGCAAAAAACGCCTTGCAGCGTGGACAAACGTGCAGTTGACCTGAAACATATAAATGAATGTGTCGTAAACTGTACTTCTAAAGGACGGTGATAAAAAGGCTACGTATGTATAAAGTGCATGCACCACAAATGTATTTAATATGTATGTAACTCATCCTAAAAACAAACGTACTGGGATCATCGCCACTCACGGTGGCATCTATATTGCTTTGTTGAGTAGCGTCAATATCATTTTTATCTAAGATCATTCCTTTTTCATTTTCACTGATAGTACCCTAAAAAAATTGAACAACATTTAGATTTAAACATGCAAATCAACAACATAATCTAACAGGTCTGTTAACAAGACACACGTTTTTATATGCATAAATTATCAAAATTAAACAACTTTAATCAGCATTTCACAATTTTTGACCTTCTATTTTCACTTAGGAATTATTATATACATATTGGCATTGTTGTAACACATCCCAAAATCAATCATGCAGTTGAAACTTCATTTTAAAAATGTACAGTAGAGGAAGGCTTGATAATTTTGTGTTTATTGAGGAAATATGGTAAGAAGATTGTTTTCCTACTAGCTCGTGTTTTTGTTGATTGTCTTCAGATGGTAACAACTGATCCTGCTGGGCAACCACATTAAAGTAAACAACACCAGATTCATCAACGTGAATGTTGGATGGTAGAACAGGAATTTGGATAGAAGCATCTGAGAATGACACGGCGGTTAAATTATCTGCCGGCAAGTACTCAAACGTCACGTTACTTTCACCTCCTTCGTTGGCCTAACATGTAAAGAATTAAAATTTTAGATCAAACGAAATTTTGAATACCATTTTGTTAATTAGTTCTAGCTTCCTGGTATCAACAACGTTCTAAAAAACCCCAACAACTATTAGTTAGGGAGTCACTTATGTAAATAGCTTTATACATGTATGTGCCGTAGTAATTAGAAATATAAAGAAAAAACTAAGAAAAGATATATATATACCTGTGATATTGACTCTTTTAAAATATCATCTGTTTGGTTCATATTCATACTTTCCTTATTCTATAAAGCAATAAAACATAAAATAAGTTAAACGTAAATATTTAACAGTCCATTAGAGTATATAAAATGCTTGAAACCCTAGTTAAATAAATAGACATTATGGATGAAAAATATACAATTTTAGTATTGTTGTCCTGACTGTTTATTATTTGAAAATCTGTACGATTATCAGGTGACATCTAAATAAAATATTCACATTTTTAGACTATTTTCCACTCACAACATAGGTGAGGGTGTTTAAAATGCAACGCACCAATTTGTTTACACCTGCACATGAACATACAAGGCGTATACAAGCTTACCCAGAAAATTTAATTACAAACCAAGTTGCAGATCCCAAGTTATTGGGTCGTCAGCAAAAAATTAATTGCTGATGGTTATGACATTCTGTTTGGAGTGTAAAGTTTTGTTCTTTCTATCAAAATTTTGTCAAAAGCAGTTCAGTTTGCACACAAAAAAGTTTAATTTACTTCAACTTTTCCACCATACGCAAGTCTGCCATCCAATTTGAGAATATAGATATATCAATCAACAGGGTGTAATCCAGCGTTCTCAGTAGCCGTTAAACAGCTATTTCTTAATTGAAATTTTTCCCAAATTTCCAATTTATTTTGGACTTATAACTCATTTTATACAAGTTGTAAAGAAATAAGAGTTTAATAATACCTAAGACCACCTTGATGAAATTTAACGTTTTAGCCGCCCTTAATTTACATTTTGGATAAAACCCAGATAAAATATTTTTTATTTTATTCTTAAATTCTGATCTTTTTTTCAACTAACCTCACCACCACGCAGTGATGTTTTTCTGATTCTGAATTGCTTCTAAACTAACTCAGTGAGCCCTCTTCTTCCTTTTCGTGCAAGCTCAGGATACACTCCACAAAAATTTTAGCAAATTAACAAAACAAAATTTATCAAGCAATCTATATAACATAAAATATGGCACCTTTGAAATGCACAGTTAGATCTGAGTAATCTATTTCCTCTATCAAACAACAGAAAGGGGAATCTTCAATGCATGCGCTCATGTCTGACTTCAACTAATGCGAGATGCTTATTTGAAAAATAATGTATTGTGCTTTTTTTGGTCGACAGACCAAGCAAACCTGAAAAGGACACTAACCAAACATTTTTCTGACACGTCTTGTTGGTAATTGTTAAATTAACTCTGCAGGAGGTCAAAAATAAAGTTGCGTGCAATCGTAGTGCAGAATAATTTGGTTATCATGGTCATAGTTTTCTTGAAAATGACTGATGGTATTACATGAAATTAGTTTTTAACACGTTTCTTCTTTAAAATTAAGTTTCTAAAGGATTAAAAAGAAAGGTTTATTTTCTTTCCCCCAAAAATACTTTCAGCATTTGCAAGAAACCCCTCTCCCCCCTACTTCCCTTTCCAGCAAAGAGACAGTACATTGTTTTTGACTGAAGTTTACTGCAAAATATTTACAGCAAGAAGCAATTGAGCAAGGACACTCTACAATATTTCAAGCCGTAGTTTAGTGGTTATAGCTCTCATACTCTGTGCGTGAGACTGGGGATCGATTCCTCTTGACGGCGATTCAACATGGGCGAGTGAATGTTACCATAGCCCCGGGTTAACCCAAGCCATGTGAGGGAAATTGGGGAAATGGCTCACTGTGTGGGCCGATGGATGTTGCCGGGAGTTGTCTAGTAGAGCGCGGGACCTAATTGGGTCTGCTTAGCTCAAAATGAGCATTAAATACTCTAGGACTCTCCATCTAAGCCATGGCGGCCCCTCTGGAAATAATAGACCAGGGTATATCCCTCGATTTGTGAGGCTAGCCATGTAAAATATGCACATCTATCTATCTATCTATCTATCTATCTATCTATCTATAAAAAGGCTAAATGCCGCCTGGAACTCTAATTTTCATAATGAGAATACTGTTTATAACCTTTTCCAATTGAAAACTGATAGCCGGAAATCAGATCGAAGACCTTTGTTTACTTTCTCTGTCATGCACATATCGTTTGAAACGTGTGTGTGCAGAAGGTACCGTGGATGCTAGACTTCTAAGAAACGTCTCACGAAAGACCGTGTACATTCAGACGGCTGTGCATGTTAAAGATCCAATGCAAAAATAAGAAAATGCAATACTTATTAAAAAATGCTACCTTTTTACTCTGTTGTATTATTTCAAAACTATCTATAAACATAAATCTATAAGTCTATAAACCCGTAGAAATATCCACATCTGTTTTACGATGTAAAAAGCTCCACTATCTGGCCATGATGGTTCGTGGATATCGAGCTTGCTAAATTATTACATTCTCACTCCCCTAAACAATGGTCAAGAAGTTCATTTGAAATTTAGTTTAGTAAGTTGGCCCATTCTTTAATAAAGACCTGCCCAAAGTTTTTCATTTTAAGACAAACAATGGAGGAAGCGATAGCCCTAGATAGCATTCAAGCGATTGCTGCAAGTTTTGGTGCCTCGTTTGATGCAGAAAAGATTATCGATACCGTGCTTGAAAAGGTATTAGCAGATTATAATAGTTGTAGTGGGTTTGCTGCAACTTCAACAAATTCCTAATATCATCGTTCCAGTCACGATACAGTTCGTGAGAACCCGTCCATTTTTTCATTCTGTTTCTCCACTACTTGCAGGCTCACTAAAAAATCTCTTTCACTTTCGTTACTGCCAATTACAGCTCTGTATTTTTAAGGGTAGGGAATGTTTTTGTCAATCCTAACTATTCAGCTTTATATTGTAAAACGAAAGTAAATTCTATTCCATCATCAGGTTTTCCTTTTACTATTATTTTTTTGATATGTAGCTATAGAAAAGGCTACTAAAGTTTCATTCAAATGCTAAAATTAATTCAAAACGCCCTGTAGTAACGAAGTGAGAGAAACGTCACATAATACTTCAAGCAAAAATCTCTTAGACTTCATGCTATGTCATTTAATCTTGTTGTCTTGTTTAGCTTAAAACAAACTATCAAATTTACTATCAATGCTCAGAAAATATTTTTCATTATCATTTGTGTGTCAGAAGATAGCGTTTAGTTTGTTTTGCTTCTTTGTTTTAAACCATGTTTACATCTGGAAAATAGCTAAATTCCTGCTGGATGCTAACTAGTCTAATTAATCAAAATATAGTTTTGATGTATAGTTTTTAGTAACACAAGGCACAGTACACAAAACTTTGCCTTTTTATAAAAGAAAATAGCAACAAATCGTCTAAATAGGAGATGCTCTTTACGAAAAACGTCCTAACTAAGCAATTTTCTCAATTTGGCGTGTAAGTCTAATTTGCCGTTGTCCCAGACTGTCATAAACGAGGGCATCATTTTGATGCTAATTTTGGAAAAAAAATGATAGGTGCCTCCCTCCTTGGGATTATTAAAAACACACACAGGAAAATTTATTATTTAATGTGCAAGTGTAAAACAAATGGCTCCACAAATACATATCGCCTTTATTCGCTTCTTTAATATGGCAAACCAAATCAGAGACCATGCCAAAAACTATGGCAGATGATTTGTGCTAAGTGCTTCCTCTAAACCAAAGCATCCTTAGGGGTTCTATTTTTGCATTCCAAGAATCCATAAGATTCTTTGTATATATTTAATAAGGCTTAAAGTAGCTACATATAATCTTCAGTTACAAAGTTATTTTATGCTCCCTACTACAAAGTTGTGTGTGTTGTGCAACTGTTTTTCCCCTATTTGACCATAAACATGCGCCATATTTTTGCCTTACAGGATGGTACAAGATATTATAAAGTGAGATGGGTGAAGTATTCGTGGGAACCTGCAGCAAGCTTCACTCATTTGGAACATCTTATTCGTGAGTTTTGGAATCAATTTGGCCAGACTCCTGAATCGTTACAAAATGTTGCAAACAAGGTGCATGTACATGTGTATAATGACAGAAACCTTTTTTGAATACCAAGGGGATTAATTTTCACAAATTTTATAAATAGCAAGTTTTACAATAATTTTTGCGGGAACTGATTTTCGCAAATATGACAAAAAGGGAATTTAATTTTTTGTCCATTTTGCGAATATTTATTCCCGCAAAAATTATTTGAAAACTCGTTATTTTATTTTTCCTTTTTTAAAAATGATTTACAATAATTTTTTTTGTCTGATTTACCTAGAAAGGTATGTAATATATTGTTAAAGTTCTATTTCAGCAATATTATTTAATGTCATATACATAAAGGCCTGCAAGATGGTATAAATGAGAAACAAAATGTTATCAAATTCTTTTTAATTTTTTTTTTATTTTAAATTACTCGCAAAAATTAGTTCTCACGAAAATTAATTCCCTTAGGTAATAAATTTTCTTTACGTCATATTTTAACTGGACTGTGCATGCCTGGTCACATGATGTGTAAAAAAAATTCTATTATATACCCGTAGGCAAAGCGATCTTTCGCACAATTCATGATATTCCACCTCTTTTTCAATTGAAGTAATTATGTTAATTTCAATTATTTAAATCTTTTGACCATTAAATTCTTTTGTGTATGAATTAATTACTATACCTGATTGGTTAACAGTATTTAAAAATGATTTAGGCAGAAAATTTATGAACTTCTACAAACGAATTTTTTTCTTTCTAAAAACACCAATCGCTTTAAAAAAGTTATGTTTAGTTCATATAAATTTTTGTTGTCGTCTTTCATAAGAAACAGTTTAGCGGTGTCCCGTTAAATATTGCTTTACCTTGTGCAGATAAATCTTAATATTCAACAAATAGGCTTGCTATAAAAGAAATATATTTGAAGTGATTAATACAAGCCATTTGGAAATGTTTAAAAAAAATGTTAGTTAACACCATTTCGCTCAAAATTTAACGATTTTTGCGGAATTTATCTCTAATAGTTTGTCATGCAACAGTTTTTTCTTTTGTAGAGACAAATTACACCGAGTAAAATCTCGCTTACCCAAGAATTACCAACACAGGTACAATCGTCAACAAATGATCCTGGAATAGCATCAATTCTCACGTCAAACCCAATCGCCAATGACATAACACAAGTGCAATCAGCAGACACATTGCAGATTCAACCTTCTGCTATCCAAATCCCAACCTCGTTTACTCACTTGACAGCGTTATCAGCTGCAGTAACACCACAGCATGTTGACATTATGCCGCAAATTCAACAGATCCCATTGGCGGAACCAATACAGCAAGCATCACAAGGTAAATTTTTCTCATCTGATTTCGTGTGAATTGTGTCTCTTTTGCTTTACTTTACTTTTTGACTGACTATACACCTTTCCCGAATTAGTTTTCTTTGATGTATACCAATGATATTTCTCAACTTGTCAAAAAAAAAATGAATGTGATTTTTGCGATCCTCACCTGAAACTTGATAAACTTTAGATGTATGCATCAAAAAAACAACCTGTTCAAACAGTTTTTTTAATTTTGTACTAATTGATCTTAGCTTGAAACAAGCTTATTAGTACAAGTCGAAAATTAAGACGTCTTTGACCGTAACATTATTGCCACCAAAAAAGCATTTTTATATGCCGGATTAAGTGGAAAAATTATAAACACACCAATTCAATGATAATGAATATGATGTTAAAGCCAAAACATCAAAATCATAAAATTTTGAAAAACATGCAATTCGGGAAACGTGCATTTACCGACTATCCTTGTTATACGTTGTTACGCAGGTTTAAATGATGGTAACCCGACTATGAAGATGATTCCAGATAAAAGAACGCGTGGTTCTGGCTCAACCAAGAAGCGACGAAAAATACCTGGAAACTGTCCCATTTGTGGGAAATTTTTTAAGTCTACCACAAACATTGCAGCACACAAGAAGCTTCACACAGAAGAACGACAGTACCACTGTCAAGAATGTGGGAAAAAATTCCGACGGAAGTTGCATTTAAGCCGTCATCTGGAGTCGCATGCCGGCATCAAAAGTTTTGTCTGCGGTATCTGTGGTGCATCCTTTAGCAGTAAATGGTAGACTTCGTCTTTCCATCCTTTTTTTTTAATTTATCCGTTCTTTGTTTTTAGTTCAGTTTGGTGTGTTTTCATTCGTTCATTATTCCCTACTATTTTTAATTATATCCTAATTTGTGTACTTGTGCGTGTTTTAATCGTGCGCACCTGTTTTGTTTGTCCAACTGAATTCTTATTTGTCCATTTGTCTGTTTTCTTTAGCTAAATCGTGTTCTCAGTTGTTTCGTTGCGTTTTTCGTTTCTCCAGACGTGTTCTTTCTTTAAAGTTTCGTTTTTATCTTGAAAGCTGTTCCGTACTTGAAGAATTGCAATAGAGGGTAACGTTGTGATTCGTTTTAGGTACATGCAAGCTCATGCAGTTATACACACGGGAGATAAGCCTTTTGAGTGCGACACGTGTCAAAAGCGTTTCAACAACAAAGCTAATTTAAATAAACACAAACTCATTCATGCGAACAAGCGACCATTTGTTTGTAATATATGCGGCCATACCTATCGGCAGAGTTACGATTTGAAACGACACATGACCACGCATTCAGAAGCTAAAGACCATGCTTGTGAACAATGTGGAAAAACCTTTGCACGTAGGACATACCTCCAAAGACATTTACTGACCCATAATGGAGAAAAAAAGTTTTCTTGCACTCTATGCAACCGAAAGTTTTTCCAAAAAGGTCACTTAAACTTTCATATGAAGCAACATAAAGACAAAATTCGGGTAAGCGAGACTACCATGTCACAAAAATCTGTTGTCTCGAATATATCCGTATTGAGTGTTCTGCAAAAAGTTAGCAATCCACCTGTAAATAATGTATCTCCTATAAACAACCGATCACTGGTGCGAGAATTAACCAATCGTACTTCAGAAACAACCACAGCCCCGTCAAAAAATAGTGGTCCAGTAATTGAAATATTCGAAGGAGCAGTCGACGCGCAAGAGCGAGCAACGGGTGTACATTCAATCCACACTGGTGCCGTCTCAACTGAAAGCGAGTCTAGTCTGATCACGCAAAAAGAGGGAATCGTAACCGTCGTCGGTAATATTGATAATGTGGAAGACGGAAAGCACATTCATAACAACATGAACGCGTCTTCTCCAACAACTGGTGCTTTAACAAAATCAGAAGAAACATATTTTACCGAACCGCAGAATGGAATATTGGAGTTTTCCAATTCCAACCAAGTAATGCATATGTATTTATCGTAAGTTAAATAAAAAAATAAATCAATATTTTATTTATTTATGATTTTTTTTTTTGCGATTTAATATGTATTATAATTAATATATTCTTGGCGGTTAGTCTAACGTACTAATTTTTGCTAGTTTCGCGAAATTCCGGAAAAATTGTGAATTTGCGAAAAATAGTCCACACGAAAAGGTTAATTATTTCGAATTCGCAAAAAAATTGATTTTCTTATTTAACCAATAATACCACTCGCATAAATTAGTACGCTCGGGATTTTGGCTTAGAAATATGTCAATCAATGAGTGTTCATATAGATGAAAAATAATATATATAACATAATAAATCTGATAATAAATAATATTTATAAAAAATTTTTATTACCAAAAATATTATTTTTTTTCACCTGCTCCAAAGTTATTGAAATTGTTCCAGCTTTTCTCTCCAAATTATATTTTTTGTGATATTTCTTTTTATTTTATTTTTTAATGGCCTGTGCAAACAGTACTGAGACATTAAATGTATGTAGCATCAACTCAGGCGGCAGAAGATCTTTAATTTTTTGGAAAAAAACCTCGGCCAGGTAAACCGCGTCTAAATTGTGCTGCTGAGACTTTCTAACTTCGTTATAAAAAGTTGGGATATTAAAAATAAGGGGACGCGACTTCACACAACAATAGCATTGAAAACGTTGATTACACTTTTTTTGAGATTTTTATTCATATTTATTTTGTATATCCTTTTTTGTGATTTCCGTAAAATAGTGTGAGACCAGGCAACATAGGAAGCACCTGTCGTCTTTCTAGGTACAAATTTTTATGGTGTTTTCCAGCGCCTGAGCAATCTATGATCATCTATACTTGGACAAATGATGCGTTTGTACTTCGTCTGGGAGGTTAAAATGTCGAAATTGTCCCTTGCCACCCACCCCAAAATAATGGTATGGTCCTATTTTCTAAGAGCTGTTGTTGTTGTTGTCATTGTTTTGTTGTTGTTGTTGTTGCTGCCTTTATTACCTACAGTTTTATCACAGACTAGAGTAATTTTAATCCTTATCTTCAGTTTTATTGACGTAAGTCTCATTCAGGAAACATAATAGGGACCTCCCTTTTCTCCTCAGCAGACGAATATTGCTACGAAAAACTAAATCAACTTTTTAATATGGGATAGGTTTATATTACAACTTAATCTCATAAAAGGACTGCGACGATTATGCTATTGACAGACGTAATGATGCAAATGTTCGTAATTTCTCACTGTCATGTAATTTCGAAAACAATTTAGCGTCAAACATTTTCCCAACAAGAAAAATGACGTGCAACACTGCAATTGTTAAAGTGAAACCATTGTAACTCTAAGGGCCCAGATACGATTTTTCATATACTTTAAACCACACAAGTCAAATAGTGTACCTTTTAAAGCTTTTTATTTCGACATTTTTGATTTAGAGGAAAATTGGTTGCTATACAAAATATTTTAAAAAATGACGTCATGTTTTACGTGCTTTTGTTCACTGTAAAAATTTTGTCGAAGACAAAGTAGTTTTCAGTCGAATTTTCGACTAACAGCATGTAGGTTACAAAAATAAGCAGTTATACAAAATATTGACGTCATGTTTGTTCACTGTACAAATTTTGTTGAAAACATAGTAGTCAAATTTTCGTCTAAAACGGCATGTAGGTTACAAAAATCAGCAGTTGATGTCACTATTATGTTCAACATGTGTCAATTTGTGTCGAAAACGGAGCAGTTTTAATTTTTTAGAATAAAATAAATAAAGCATTACATTGACTTTAATATACATTTTATATATCTATAATTTTCTCCATACGTCTTTCAAAACCGTGGCTAACCTGGGTAAAAAAATGTTTTACGAATTGACTCACTTCTCGTGAAATCGCTTTCCCTTAACGCTTTTTGTGTCTTTGCTGACAGGGTTGTCACTCAGTCTGATTTTGTCAAGATTTTAAAAATCAACCAGGACAACCAAGATAAAGGTGTTTTTTTTGTCGTAAGTCAGGAATATTTGATAATCCGTGATTTCGATGCAACTTTCCAGTATGATGGACGATCATTCTAACTATGGCCCTTATAATAGCAAAGGTTTGGAACAAGAAAGGACATTCTTTACAAATTTTTTTTTGAGAAATGTCTGGAATTAGCTCCATAAGTTGAATTGGCTTCTCATGCGGAGCATAATAATGCACGTGACTCAGTAATTCTCTCGGCACCTATTACTCACCAATCTCGTTCCAAGAATTCTTCTACGCCCATAATATGCTGACTCTAACCTTGTCTCCAAAGCTCTTTTCTTTTTCTGACAATCTTGGAGAGCGAAATTTTCAGAAAGGGAACAAGAGTCCTGAGGACAACTTGGTATTATCATTGGTCAACCGAGACCCCCGGGCTCTTTGTCTCTTTTTTATAACGGCCGTCCCTTATATCAAAATCAAATCAAAAGGAGAAAAAAAGCCCTGGGATCGAGGTTGATCATTGGCGTAAAAAAATCGTGGAAGCGAGGTGACTTATTCGCACAACAAACAAATCTTTTTGCACACAAAATTCTCCGACGTTATCCAAAGATAAGGCGGAACAATAACGTAAATAGGATTTTGTAAATTTGTGTGGGAAAATAAAATTTTGTATCCTGATGTAATTAAGAAATTTAAATAGCACTTAATTGGTTCACAAGCAATTAGCATTATGGATGATATTAAATTTCTTTATAAACTTAATCACAAAATTAAGTGGGTTAAGAACTTTCCCACAGAGAAAGATTGCTATTTTTTAATACTTTTATTTTCTCATGCATTTTTTTCTGGGTATAAACTAAATGTTCTCAAGAAGGCAACATTGAATTTCTTACCTTCCTTAAATTTACCTCCATTGTAATAATTGGGATAGTAAATCACCCCCAATCTCTTTATCAGAGCTTTTTTCTGAATCAGCGTCCAATAGTTTGAGAAGTGAAGAAAGCGTTTGGGGTCAGGTTTGATCGATCTTATATTTTAATAAAAATACCTTATAAACTTACCTACGAGCCGCCATAATCTAGGCTTCGAAAACTCGAGAAAAGGAAAAGTGAACCCACTTTCGTTCTTGAAGTTGTTTTTCATTGTTGCATATCCTCTCACAACAACTGAAAAAGATTACACGGAACAGAAGAAATTCAGGGGACAGTTCATGTATCCGATGTTCCAGGATTTTGGTTGACGCGAGCTAAGACTAATGAAGGAAAAATTTAGCGATAAAATCTATTTCTAAAAAATAATATACAAAATATCTTTTTTATTTATATCAATATCAATATATTTATAAATTATCTAACGTAATATACGAAATAAAATATTCAAAAACGCACGCGTAGTAGAACATGCACACGCATGCGTAGTAGAACATGCACACGACGATAGGATCTGTCTATCGGCAACTATACATAAAAGCTTGAGCCCAAAGTTTTTCATTCGTGTAAGGTAGCCGTTCTGTTTCTTTACAATCAAAATGATCGAAGGTTTTCCTTAAAGTGTCAGGAGAATCGAAACTACGTTTTGATGACAACTGACCTCGGAGCGAGCCGGCGCGATGTCTTGATAGCAATGGTGATAGCTGACTCGAACGCTCGCTGTGTCGCGATGACGTACGTGGGCGATACTGAATCGCATGATCACTGCTTCTCAATAACGATCTTCGTACAAATTTTGGTGATTTTGGGTCATCAATTGGTGCTGCTTGCGGAAGCTTCATAGGTCCACATAAGTTTTTCGCAGGTACTTTTAACTCATATGGAAGCAACATATCATTATTGTGTTTTCTTCGGAAGAAACAAGTCGCCATTTTGTTTTTTTCTTAGTCGGCGTGCCACACTCTAGCGCGGTTGTTTACGATATGTGTATAAAAATAAAAAGTTTAGTTATATAATTTAAATCCCATACCGCATAATAAGCTGTTGGAATCATTAATTAATATAATCTGTTTAACTGCTCTCCAGTCGCTCTCCGTTGCAGCAGTTTAATTCGCAGGGAAAGTTTTAATAAAGGGAAATATCAGAGGCACAGCATAAATTGGAGTATTATAGGGATAAAAAAATGCGTTTTATTGTTCTTATTAGAGGGTAAAACTATGCTGTAAAAAGTCAGCTGGTTTCGAAAGTGGGAAAACAAATCAAGATTCCGATTTACATTGAACGTGCTAATCCAAAATTCCCCTTTTTTGAATAAAACCTTTAAAAGTGTAGGCTTGAAACTGAAAATCAGAATGTTGCCGAATCAGTGGATATTGCGGCAGCTAAATCGGACAAACCTGGTATTCAACAAACTGTAAAAAGAAGAAAGAATTAAACTAACAAGTAATTCTAAAACCAGAATGAAGTCGTTAAGTTTTTTGTCACTTATTGTTCGACACAAGCAGAGAGACGAAGGACAAAAGAAACTGGTAACTACTAAAGATGACTTCACAAGCAGTAAAAGGGGTAAACCTAGTACCAAGTGTGAAAAGATGGTTGAGGGGAAAAAAGCAAACATCGATGCTACGAAAATTATGAACATGAACGCACATATGTTTTTCTTGTGAATGGCCAACTTGATGTGTAAATATGTTGAATATATATATATGAAACTTTGTATTTTTATGTTAAGTTGTCAAAATAATTTGTAAATATGCTAGATACATGAAACTTTTATCTTTTATTGAGTTGCTAACTTTATGTATACGTATATTAAAAGAAAATATATGTGAGAAAATACTTTCTTTGACTGCTATATTTTATTTACGTTTCGTAAAAGAATGTGTGAGAAACCTGGAAAACTTCGGCATTTCAATCTTACAGGTCTTCGCCAGCGGGAAACTAGAGCTGGGACACTGAAAAAAGATTCCTAGATGGAGAGGAACGCTGAGTGTTTTTTATGAACGCAGTGCAATGTTATCATGTAGGAATTATAGAATTCTTGCCACTATTTTGCCTTGACAGCCCATGGGCTCGACTACGTTACAAGTCATTGAGGTACTGAGAACAATATACTATCATCAGTGTTCATCTTGGATCTTGGAATCTGAGAGAAGAACGGAGATTTTTTATTTTTTTTTGTTTGAATTAGGGGTTGATGTCGAATTAGGTTAATCTATTTCGTAATAGCCCTTTTTACATATAAGCCATATGCGTTTACAGATACTGTCTTTAAAAAAATAAAATGTGTGCTTTTTCTTATTGGCTCACAAAACCTTCTTTTTCACCTTTGATGGATACTTGATATCATATGGCCGCCTGGCATTGGTGTGAAAATCCTTGAAAAATTGCAGTCGGACATGTTTATGGCTATAGTGGATCTGTAATAGTGGACGCTTTTTTCGTGAATCCGACCAAATCACGCTCAAAATGTCACAGAAAAATCTCAGCTAGCGGACGCGTTTATTTGGTGTTCACTGCGTGAAAGTTTCCAGCCAAATATGCTTCTTTGTAGCGAACATGCTATACTTTTTTGTAGGAATTAAATATTAGCAAGAGCTGTTTAAAACGCGAAATTCGAGGCCGTCAAAATTAACTAGATTTCTATCTATATAGACAACGTTATACCTTATCGGTAAAAAAAAAAAGTAAAAATATTACAAGCTTTTTTTATGAGAATACAAGCTCGAGCCCAGCACCTTTTACCGTGGCGTCGAAAAGGCGCTGGCACAGGCTGGTCACGTGGGCATCAAATGAACCAGATTCTGGTTCATTTTTAATTTATGCAAATTCTGCATATTTACGATTTTGGCGATGGGCTGGGAAGATGTGGTACGTGTTTTCAAGCGGCTGAATCATGTTTTCCAAAAGTATGAAAAGTTGTCCTCGTTTATTTTGAAACCAAAACAAGTTCAATGTTTCGAGTATTTAGGAGAAGGACACCACGTTATAGCTGTTTTGCCTACTGGGTTTGGTAAATCGTTAATTTATCAACTTTTACCCGACTTTGTTCCAGAACGAAAGGCAGGCAATATTGTACTTGTTGTCTCTCCTTTAACATCAATTATTCAAGATCAGCTAGTAAATTTAACTAAAGTAGGCATTGAATGTGGTTTCTTACAACTCGAAGACCAAGCTAATAGCCAGAGATACGAACCCTTGTTTGAAGAAGATTTGAATGATGCATCAAATTCTATTTTCAAATTTTCAAAAAGCATTGTTGCAGGCAAATGTAAAATTTTATTTGCACATCCAGAGTCACTGTTATCAGATCAGGGAAGGAAAATATTAAGATAAAAAATTTATGAGGAAAATGTTGTGGCTTGTGTGATAGACGAGGCGCATTGTGTGGAATTATGGTAAGTATAAAGCTAGCTTTCTTTGTAAACATAACGTATCAAAAATCTAGCTAGATATATACATAGCTATTATATATAAAAATAATATGCCTTAAATATAGCAACTAAATATATCTAAACAAACTAATATATATTATATATCCATTTGACAAAGTTTCACAAACAAAATATATGTATATATAGCTCTATAATAATTGAATAATATAAATTTATCACATCTGTTGCTAAGCTAAAAAATTGATGAATTACTGTATGTTATATCTAGGGGTGAAGAATTTCGTACAGAATTTCAAAACTTATCAGTTTTACAAGCATTCTTCCCTCACAGTATCATGTTAGCTTTGACTGCAACTGCTTCACCAATGAAATTACATACTTTAAAAAAAGCTTTGAAAATAGAGAATTGCAAAGTAGTTACTGCAAATCCAAATCGTAAAAGCATTTTTTTTAAAAAAGAAATAAGGATGAGTAATTGCAAAGGTTTAGCAGGATATGAGGATATATTACTACCTATCGCAACAGAGTTAAAGCACAAAAAACAAAACTACCCTATGACAATTATTTATTTAAAGTTAAAATATTGTGCCTATGCATACAATTTGTTTGAAAGAATTTTGGGTGAAGACCAATATGTTGATCATAAAAAACACCCATCTTCTCGAATTTTTAATCAGTATCACTCACCGCAAACAAAATTGATGAAAACAACTATTTTAGAAGAAATAAAACGTGAAAACTCTAGAATAAGAATAATTTTTGGCACTACAGCACGGTATTGGTATGGGTGTCAACACACCATTTGTCATAAAGATTATACTTAGTTCTCCCCCGTCCAACATTGAATCGTACATTCAAGAAATTGGACGAGCAGCTCGACGTGGTCAACCAGCAGAAGCAATATTGTATTAAAATAATTCAGACATTTCAACAAATAAAAAAAATGTTGACCAGCATATGAAAGAATTTTGTGGCTTGACAACTTGTTTAAGAAGTTTTTTACAAAATTATTTTAGCTTCAAACACACAAAACAAGAATTGTGTTGTTGCAATTGTGAAATTCTATAGCCAACTTTGTTGAGTCTTTTTTGTAACAAACAAATTTGCAATAAAAATATAGAATATAAAGCAGATTAATTTAATTAAAGAACTAATTAACAATTTTTATAACTAACCAACGGATGTTTATTTGAGAGGAATTTAACCATGAAGTTTTTTTGTATTATTTGTTACATTTTTTAACTGATTTTTAAGATTTGTACGACTTATATATGTTATTTAATCAATAAACATGTATTTTTTACCTGTTTGCTGCAGCCACCTTCAATAACAAGTACTGTATTTATTCTTTGCATTAAGAACAATTCATGCCATCTGTGCTGCATTAAAATTGAGTAAATAAAACACAATTTTATCTGTAGATCTTGCTCAATATGTTTTCTGCCTGCTACAGGTGTCAATATGTCTATTAAAAATGGATTATATTGTGTGACTTCTGACCATAAATTGCCTTCTTCAAAATACATCATTTCATCACAATTTTTTTCAAACAAGACAGAACCACCACTTTTTTTGCACAAGTTTTTGCAAGCAATGCTTATTTCATTTGTAGCAAGTAGCTTGATGGCATCAATTATTTTAGGGCAATTATTTTTTATGGTAGTAATGATAATATCAATTGTCCTTGTTTGTAATGCGGTAATAATTTTCTTTTCTTGATCTTCGGTAATGAAGTCGTTTTGAGTTTGTTTTGTTTTGCCAAGTTCTTTAGGAAGTATTTTCGTGCTTGACTTTATGTCTGTTTTATTTGTTATCTTCAGTAAAGGCGTAAATTGTAGAGATTTTTTTGACTGGAAACAGGTTTTTTGGACAGAATAATTCTCATTTTCAATGTTGATTTTTTTTTGTTTTGACTGCTGGTTTGGTGAAAAAGTTGCACATCTTTTTACTGTTGTTTGCTGTTGTAAATGGATTTGTTGTTGTTGTTATTATTCTGAAAGTCAAACATTTTATTGATGAACCTGTCACACTTTGAACAAATTGTTGTAGGCAATGGTTCAAACTCGGAAACGTTTAATCCACATGTTCTGAATATTTTGTGCTGTAGCTAAAGATTTTTCCTTTCCACTTTTTGAAAAAATTCTGGTCAAGTGATGTGCAGATGTTTCTTCAGCACAAATTCGACACACTCCTTTGCCACCTCTATAAACGTTTTTAGGCGTAGATGGCAACATCTTCTGCAACGAGAGATTAACAAGAAGAGCACCTGCAACACTTCACTTCTCTCTCGAGCCATATTTATGAATGCATTACCTATGGACTGGCTAGCAACAACACCGACTACTTTTTAACAAAAAATATCGTATATTTGAAAGAAATTCTTACTTTAGCTAAGACATCTTAAAAAAAGGGGGAGGAAATGAGATTAAAAAGGAAAAATAATGCTTTTTAAGGATTTAAAACCACCACCACCAACGACACCACATCTTCCGGTGCCATATTTGTTTATGTATCACTTTTAGGATTTTTGCTGACGCCAGCTAAAAGCATTGCATAATTAGGGTAATGCCGTGGGCCAATCAGATGCGATACGGTGACCAGCCTGGTCCAGGGCTATTTCGCTAGAACTATCAGAAAGCGCAGCGCCGTTGAGAAGCAAATAGTCCTGGGGACGAGGTTGATGAGAATATGCTTTATAAGAATATCAGGCTGGGATTTCACGTTAAAGAAATGTGATGTGAGGATGTGAAGATGTTTTATCCTCACATCAAAAAAGCTACACGCCCTAGGATCGAGGTTGAAACAATGGTTCCATTGTTTAAAATAATAGAAAAATAAGAATAATGACAAGTCTGGTTAGAAATTTGTTTTTCTTCTTTAAAGAACGTTTAGTCAATAGCACAAAATTTAGTCACTTTTTACCCAACCTCGTTCCCTGGACGTTTTGCCTCTGCAACGTCGGTGAGGGAAAAAAACCTTGTTTATCGACTCAATTATTTTTGTTAAGGTGAGCTTCCACTTAGACGATATTGTTCAAGTCGAGCGAGCAAAAGTAAAGAGTCCTTCCTACTTTTTGTCGATCGACATAGTAAAAGTAATAATTATAGTGAAAAGAGGTGAAATATGCAACATTTATCTTGTTAATTATCAGTAATTATTTTGACAAAAGCATTTCGTTCAAAGTTTACTAGACTAAAATCTGTTTAATTTTCGATGAATTTTTATGCCAAATTTGACGTGGATTTTGACAAATGGTCATGCTTTTTGAATTTAGCCTATTTTAATCATATTTGCTAATCTCGCCGATTTTTATCTTTTTAAGGTATATACAGTTGACTCTCCCTAATTCGAATTCCCACGGGGAAAAATTTTTGTTCGAATTATAGAGAGATTCGAATTATAGAAAGTCTCTGTAATTCGAACTTTCAGCTTCAGAGAGTGAAAATTCGAATTACAGAGAGAAATTACATTAATTTCAAAATCATGGAAACATAATTCAAGTTTCATTCAATCTTTTATTTTCATAGTTTACACAAAAAAGAAACTCTATTTGAAAAACTGTTGAAAATTTGATTGCTTTACATTGTTGTCTCTTGGCCATTTTCTATAAAGAAGTGAAAAAATGTAGAAAGACCAACGTTTTGAGAAATAACGTTCGAAAGACAATTTTTGAATTTCAGAAAAACATTTGAATTTGTCAAAGCCCTGTTTACACTCTAAAATTCGAATTAGTATATGTAATCGCACATTTACGAGTGCAATTAGGAAATAATCGAACGAGTATTTTTTTTTGCTTTTAATAAATTTAAAAAGCAAAAAAATTACGAGTTCGATTATTCCCAATTGCACGAGTAAACGTTCGATTACGAGCTAATCACACAATGAACTATTTTTGTAAGAGTAGCACGGGGCGGATCCAGTGTACGTCAGCGCCGTCACGCGACTGACATAATTTTTACTAAGAATCGTAAAAAATAATAGGGTACCGTGATCCTGCAGTCCCTGCGACCGTTGACCTTTATTTTACGGACCTTTCTCTTGTGTGACTGAGTTGATGGATACGGCAAAAAGCGACTGACATCCGAAGAATTTTCATGCAATGTGATTGGCTTGCCGGCCGAAATAACGTATTCTGATTGGTTTACAAAAAACTGACGACTTTGACCCATATTTACGGCATTCGAAATGTGACAGAGCATGTATTTTTCAATAATCATTGAATTTTTTTGTAACCGATGCCGTGTAATTTGAATTTCGGACCAAACGAAAGCAATTAGGAGGGTTTTTTCGGACCAAACGAAAGCAATCAATGACTTTTCGGACCAAATGAAAGCAATCAAGGACTTTTCGGACCAAACGAAAGCATGCAAGACTAATTAGTAACCAGGCATGGTGACTCACGACATGTGTGCTGCAATGAGATGCAATAATTTTTTAAATGTGCAAGAAAGATACGTAAAGTTAGTCTTTATGTCAAAAATATAATTAGAGTTGCTTAGCTATAGATATTGGAACATATGTAGCTAGCTAGCTAGCTAGAAATTTAAATGCAGAGTGGGTTATTTTTTAAAGTTGTTGTTGTTGACCAAAAACTTAGAGAGTTCTGCAATTGCTTTATTTTAAGAAGATAATGCTTTATTATTCTTGTTATCTTAAACACTTGTAATAGCTAATAAAAGCACCACCTAACTTTCATATGAAAAATCCTTTTTATACTTAATTTTTAATTTTCACGAAATAGGCCCAGAGCACACGTCCTGATAATAACTTCCTGCAGATGTTAATAGCTTACTACTAGGATATATCATCTTAGGAATTTTGATATTAGTACAAGTCTGTGAATTTTTAAAAAAAATTAATAATTCCTAACCAATTATAGTCAAAGTGGCAATTTTATGTGGGTAGTATATAAAAAAGCATACTTTTCGCTAATGGTAAGAGTCCAATAACTTGTGCAAAAATTAAAACAATGGCTTAAAACTTGATATGGTATAGTTTTAGACCAGATCGATGAAAGAGAGCCCAATATACATTGACCTATCATTGTAGTTCTTAAGTTTTTTAATTTAGGCATTTTTGGGGACGCCGATAAGGCATTTTTTACAGCATATCTGTTTTAACACAGATACACGTGCAAAAACCATTAAAAGCAATTTTTCTGGTTGAAATAAGTCAGATAGGAATTGATAAAACTAGTTTAAGCCCAAATTTTTTAACCAGTCCAAAGAAATTGTAAAGTACCGGAATGTTCAACTTAAATTATGTTGGTACAAAGGCTTAATCATGATTACGACTACGGTTTAAGTGATAAAATTTTTGTTTGTCTTTTATTTATTATGTTATCAATTGAATAATATTTGAGCAAACGCATTTTGCAGAATAGGCAGTGACCAACCAAAAGGGTGCATATATGTTTTATTCTGTAGTGCTACATCCGACATGTTGTATAATACAGAAGTTAGTTTCGACAATTTACTTATTTCCTAGGATAATTATTTTTAGCTCTTAAAGTCACTGGAGATTTGTTTGTACAGCTACATGTCCTAGCTACATGTTGGTGACAATACACTGGTTGACGTGCTGCAACATTCCATCATTAGGGTTTTTCCTTTACCCTGAGGTATATATATAGTAAGAATTCTGTTTTACTTTCTTGCTAAGAAGAACATCAAGGTAAGTCATTTATTTATTCCATCTTACATATGATGACGCCTCTTTGTACAATTAAACTGGTGTAACACAATAGAATTTGTGGGGAATGAAGCTGTTTTTACTTGTACTATCAGGCTTGGTTTAGTTTGTTTTGGTAGACTAGTTGCGGTAGCATGGTTAGTACTCTGAACACAGAAGATTTTTGCCACCTTTCGCCAAATACTTTAATTTCCCAGTGGTAAGAAAAATTATGCTCTGTCTCCAGACTGTACAGATACATCAAAAACAGTGCAAATCAAAAGTGCAAAGTTGAACCTGTATTTACATCATTAAATGCTAAAAATACTTATGCTCAGGGTTATATTCTGTTTTGTCTGCAAGGTGTTGATGAAGGATGTGATGATAATTTTAAAGCCAATCATTTTTGTAATTCTGGTTAAAACAATTCAAAAAAGTAAATGCAAAACACCTTTTTTTGAATAAGCTTAATGCGCATAAATGTCTTTTTTCTTTCTTTATGTTATATCAATCTATTTTATTTAATTTCCTGCTTCCCCTAGTTAAGCCTACTTTAGCATATAGCAGATTGTCCATGTCTGGAAAAGCTAACATTACGTTATTAGGCATTTCCTAGACATGCTGACGAGCCCTGATATTGGGCGAAACAGTCTTAAAATATTTGAATTTAAACTGTTGTTTTTAATTTTCATACACTTTTTTGCAACCCTTTAAAAGATGGTTTGTTATTTTCTTGTCCATTCAAATCTTTAGAGCAAAAAACGTCTCTAACAAAGCTAATAATTTGGACATTATTTAGGCCGTTTATAATGCGTAGAGGCTTAAAATAGCGAAAGTTTCCGGGGCTGTGCCCCGGACCCGCCATGGGGGGCTTACAGCGCCCCCCATGCCCCCGGCTGTTTTGGGCGCAGCAAATTGCTGCGCTTATTTTTGCTTCGCAAAAAATGTGACTGACATGTTAAAATTGTTGGATCCGCCCCTAAACGACAAGTAAACGCTTTAGAAAATATATTTTTTTCTATATCGAATGTTTTTATTTCTCTTGTTCAGATTTAATGAGCCTTATTGTTTTATGACCTTTTTATTACCTTATTGTTTTATGGGCTTTTTTATTATAGTCGAATTTATAACATCATATATATTTTTTAAATTATCGGCGCTCCTTAAAGAGTGCAGTTAAGATTCTAGAGTGAAATTAAGAAATAATTGCACTCCGCAGAATTCAATTACGATATAATTTGCACTGTGGAAGAAGCGCCAAACAAAAAAAAATAGGTCATCGCGTGATTAGGGAGAGAATCGTGCTGAAGGGAGTGAAAAACTGTTCGAATTATAGAAAGTTTCGAATTAGAGAAATTCGAATTGTAGAAAGTTTTTTATAAGAGTTTCTTAAGAAAAATTTACGGTGACTGAGCACTCGTTCGAATTATAGAATTATTCGAATTACAGAGATTTGAATTAGAGGGAGTCAACTGTAATAACTTTATTCTAGTATTTTAGATTCATTTTTGTTAGTTTTTTTATTGGTATAAGGGAACTTTACGGAATTATTGTCTGCGTAAAACATACAATTTTGGTATTATTTTAATATTTCTTCAGGATGCACAGTGCCAAACATAAATAGAAAAATTCTGCTAAAATCATTCTTTGTTATTCATAGACGGGTTACGCTTCTAAAGCTCTATTTACGACCAAAAACGACGCAAATGGAAATCCAGGTTGGTATTGTATCAATACATTGTTATTTCAAAAATAAACGTAAAATAAAAGGGAAAAAACAAAGATCGGATAAAGTTTTTTAGTGTCAACGAAAACTATATAAAACGAAAAAAGATGTGTTTGCAATAATTGAAGAATATTTAGAATCTTGCTTTATTTATCAGTTTACGGGGCCAAGTGTCAAAGTGTCAAAGTTGGGAAAGGACACTTTGATTTGAGTAGTTTAAAAAATCATCAACGATGTTGTAAAAACATTATATTGCAGAATAACGAACCGAGAAATGATCTAGAAGTTTGTACAATTACCAGATAAACCTGCTACAGAAGATACTCTTGCAAGACAAAGATAAACCGACAACAAAATACAAAGGGTTTTCAAGGAAAGAATTTACAAAGGAAATGAATAACCAAATAGAATCTTAGTGCTCTAATACTTCCACGTTAATATAAGTCAAGGTGTTTAATGGTCATGTCGAATCTTTTGTTGCACAAATATTCTACAAAACACCAAGCAAAGATAACAAGAAAACACTGAAAAGAAGCTGAGTACGAAAAGAAATTGGTGACTTCGACAGTATTGCACCACTTATGGGATGCCGAATGATACCCTATTCGAAAAATGCAGGCTTTCGTCGTATTGGAATAGGGGACGTTCTTAGACGAATTATAGGAAGCTGTGACATCAATACTGCGAGAAGACATCCTTGAAACATCTGTTAATAATCTGCTAGTGTATGCTGGCCATTAGGCAGGTTGCTAAAAGTTGCTTTTCATGCAACCGCTGTCTTGTTTAGCAGAAAACTCGTGGCATGTTACAAATCAATGCAAACAACGCATTTAACTCAATGAACAGAAAGTTGTTGTTCACAATGTGCAAATACTATGTTCACAACAAATATATGTTTCCTATTTTTTAATAACCGTTTTCGAATCTTGACATTGAAGAAAATCTTACAAATCGGATAGCTACTACTCTAATGTTACGAAAAGTTTTTGGATCAGCAAACGTGACTATTTTGAACAGGCAAAAAACTATTATTTGCAGACAGTTAAACTACTGAGCAATTGTGGGTGCAGATCTTAATAGAATGAATTATACTGAGAAGAAACTAAAAGATTGGATGGACAAAATACTTGTTCTGTCCATCCCCAATCTGCATAGGCAACCTTTACCCATGGTTTACATCATACGTTTACCTACATCATGAGAACAATATTTTTAAACCTCTTAAAGACGCTACCCCAACAATTATTTTTGCCGGCTTCTTTTAACGGCTCCATCAGCAATGATTTCGAAGCAGTGATTTTTAAGTTGTTTTACTTCCAGCAAGATCGAAAGGAAGGGGAATTTTTATTCCTACACAATGTTGCTCAATTGAGTATGAAAATTCTCATTCATTTACTGCTAACATGGTAGACAAAGTTTGTGGCCAGGTTGAAATGTATGAAGATAAGATCACACAGAAACAAAAACGCGTTTCCAATGCCATCAAGGAGAACAAAAGTAAGCGCTACTTAAAGAGACTGGATGAAGTAAAAGAAAAGCCAAAATTCTTTGGATTTGCGCTAAATAAACAAGCTTTCTGGCACTGTATTTACTCTTGCTTCGAAATTTACCAGTGCGATGTGTGTCCAACAAACCGGTTACTGTTAAGCATGCCCTATAATCTCACAAATGCGGTTTTATATAACGAGATAAGAGATTTTAAAGGCTGAGCTTCTTTTCGAATGTGATAACGAATCTTTCATCATAGGCTGGAGAACGTTTTTCACCAAGTAAAATAACCACCAATAAAGTTAGAGTAGATATTGCTGCGCAAGGAGTTTTAATTGAGAAGCAAATAGCTTTCTTTGATGTAAGGGCGTTTAAAGAACGGCCAAGATATATCTGAAATCCAACTTGTCTGTGCCCCGGACCCGCCATGGGGGGCTTACAGCGCCCCCCATGCCCCCGGCTGTTTTGGGCGCAGCAAATTGCTGCGCTTATTTTTGCTTCGCAAAAAATGTGACTGACATGTTAAAATTGTTGGATCCGCCCCTAAACGACAAGTAAACGCTTTAGAAAATATATTTTTTTCTATATCGAATGTTTTTATTTCTCTTGTTCAGATTTAATGAGCCTTATTGTTTTATGACCTTTTTATTACCTTATTGTTTTATGGGCTTTTTTATTATAGTTCGAATTTATAACATCATATATATTTTTTAAATTATCGGCGCTCCTTAAAGAGTGCAGTTAAGATTCTAGAGTGAAATTAAGAAATAATTGCACTCCGCAGAATTCAATTACGATATAATTTGCACTGTGGAAGAAGCGCCAAACAAAAAAAAATAGGTCATCGCGTGATTAGGGAGAGAATCGTGCTGAAGGGAGTGAAAAACTGTTCGAATTATAGAAAGTTTCGAATTAGAGAAATTCGAATTGTAGAAAGTTTTTTATAAGAGTTTCTTAAGAAAAATTTACGGTGACTGAGCACTCGTTCGAATTATAGAATTATTCGAATTACAGAGATTTGAATTAGAGGGAGTCAACTGTAATAACTTTATTCTAGTATTTTAGATTCATTTTTGTTAGTTTTTTTATTGGTATAAGGGAACTTTACGGAATTATTGTCTGCGTAAAACATACAATTTTGGTATTATTTTAATATTTCTTCAGGATGCACAGTGCCAAACATAAATAGAAAAATTCTGCTAAAATCATTCTTTGTTATTCATAGACGGGTTACGCTTCTAAAGCTCTATTTACGACCAAAAACGACGCAAATGGAAATCCAGGTTGGTATTGTATCAATACATTGTTATTTCAAAAATAAACGTAAAATAAAAGGGAAAAAACAAAGATCGGATAAAGTTTTTTAGTGTCAACGAAAACTATATAAAACGAAAAAAGATGTGTTTGCAATAATTGAAGAATATTTAGAATCTTGCTTTATTTATCAGTTTACGGGGCCAAGTGTCAAAGTGTCAAAGTTGGGAAAGGACACTTTGATTTGAGTAGTTTAAAAAATCATCAACGATGTTGTAAAAACATTATATTGCAGAATAACGAACCGAGAGATGATCTAGAAGTTTGTACAATTACCAGATAAACCTGCTACAGAAGATACTCTTGCAAGACAAAGATAAACCGACAACAAAATACAAAGGGTTTTCAAGGAAAGAATTTACAAAGGAAATGAATAACCAAATAGAATCTTAGTGCTCTAATACTTCCACGTTAATATAAGTCAAGGTGTTTAATGGTCATGTCGAATCTTTTGTTGCACAAATATTCTACAAAACACCAAGCAAAGATAACAAGAAAACACTGAAAAGAAGCTGAGTACGAAAAGAAATTGGTGACTTCGACAGTATTGCACCACTTATGGGATGCCGAATGATACCCTATTCGAAAAATGCAGGCTTTCGTCGTATTGGAATAGGGGGCGTTCTTAGACGAATTATAGGAAGCTGTGACATCAATACTGCGAGAAGACATCCTTGAAACATCTGTTAATAATCTGCTAGTGTATGCTGGCCATTAGGCAGGTTGCTAAAAGTTGCTTTTCATGCAACCGCTGTCTTGTTTAGCAGAAAACTCGTGGCATGTTACAAATCAATGCAAACAACGCATTTAACTCAATGAACAGAAAGTTGTTGTTCACAATGTGCAAATACTATGTTCACAACAAATATATGTTTCCTATTTTTTAATAACCGTTTTCGAATCTTGACATTGAAGAAAATCTTACAAATCGGATAGCTACTACTCTAATGTTACGAAAAGTTTTTGGATCAGCAAACGTGACTATTTTGAACAGGCAAAAAACTATTATTTGCAGACAGTTAAACTACTGAGCAATTGTGGGTGCAGATCTTAATAGAATGAATTATACTGAGAAGAAACTAAAAGATTGGATGGACAAAATACTTGTTCTGTCCATCCCCAATCTGCATAGGCAACCTTTACCCATGGTTTACAACATACGTTTACCTACATCATGAGAACAATATTTTTAAACCTCTTAAAGACGCTACCCCAACAATTATTTTTGCCGGCTTCTTTTAACGGCTCCATCAGCAATGATTTCGAAGCAGTGATTTTTAAGTTGTTTTACTTCCAGCAAGATCGAAAGGAAGGGGAATTTTTATTCCTACACAATGTTGCTCAATTGAGTATGAAAATTCTCATTCATTTACTGCTAACATGGTAGACAAAGTTTGTGGCCAGGTTGAAATATATGAAGATAAGATCACACAGAAACAAAAACGCGTTTCCAATGCCATCAAGGAGAACAAAAGTAAGCGCTACTTAAAGAGACTGGATGAAGTAAAAGAAAAGCCAAAATTCTTTGGATTTGCGCTAAATAAACAAGCTTTCTGGCACTGTATTTACTCTTGCTTCGAAATTTACCAGTGCGATGTGTGTCCAACAAACCGGTTACTGTTAAGCATGCCCTATAATCTCACAAATGCGGTTTTATATAACGAGATAAGAGATTTTAAAGGCTGAGCTTCTTTTCGAATGTGATAACGAATCTTTCATCATAGGCTGGAGAACGTTTTTCACCAAGTAAAATAACCACAAATAAAGTTAGAGTAGATATTGCTGCACAAGGAGTTTAATTGAGAAGCAAATAGCTTTCTTTGATGTAAGGGCGTTTAAAGAACGGCCAAGATATATCTGAAGTCCAACTTGTCAGCAGCTCATAGATAAAACAAGCAACAAAAGAAGAGGTCGTACAATAGAAGGATTTTATTCAAAGGTCATTTACACCTTTAGTATTCACTTGCTTTGGAGGTAGGTATGGCTGGACAGATCATGTCTAGATAACTGTGATCGAAACAGCCTTTTCGAAATGTTCTTTTGAACCTGGTAACCGCTGAAGCAAGATCAATCGATAGTTCCGATCTATATCTTAGCTGCATCTTTTTATTGAAAATAAAGTTGCCATTATATTAACTAAAAAAAATTGAATAAAATATATAAAAAAAAATATACCCCGCAGTGTGTTTTTGGAGAACACTATTCAGAGTCCATAAATTTCGTTTTAGCGAAGGCTTCTGGGTCTCTTTCCAGAGCCTTTGTTAAGAGAGCTCACAGCACCCCAAGATCCCCAACTGTTTTGCCTTCGGTCATGACCTACTGCGAAAATTAGCTTGATTCACCCCTGAAGTTTAATGTATTGTAAAAAAAAATTTTGTTACAAAAAAAACAAGCTTGCTTGTTTTTTGGAATAAAAAACTTTTAAATTTTAAAGTCCCCTAAAAATTATTTATTTTTGCTTTCTCCCCAAATTTAATTCACTAAAAATCCCTTCTTTTTACTGCCCCGCAAAATTAGTTTTTTCTTCCATCCAAAATTTCTTTCCTTTTTTTCTAGCTAAAATAGAGAAAGTCAAAATTTATAAAACGAAGAGCATGACAGCAAAAAATAAAGAAAATTTTACTTAAGAATCTGCTTGCACTCAATTTTACGTGTATTTTCTTTGGATTCATTTTTAGTTATACTGACATTGCAAATAGCCAGTCTGTAGAATCATTCTTCTCTAAAACTCTGCAATGGCGGGCTGTTTTTAGACTTTTCAATTCTTTAAATGGTTAAAAACCGATGGCGAAAATAAAGGATTGAAATTTTGTTTAGTCAGTCAACCATAGTTGGCCCTCCTTTGTCACTTTATCAGAAAAAAGTTCCACAATCTCGTCCCTTGAACTGAAAACCTGTGACTACGCCTCTATAAAGTATATTTTTATAACATTACATTTGTTGTAGTATTTTTAATGTACATTTTCTCTTTCTTTAACTTCCACTAGTTAAAAATTACTAGTTTTCTAGTTTTATAATTTTTTTTCTTTACCTGCTATAATTTTCCGTATTCTGCCAAGGAGATTTAAAGAGATATGAATACCAGTTGAATCGTTTTGTAAGTAGAGAAAATAAACTTTACCAGCATTAATTCTTAGTTATACAGAGCCATGTGTTTTATTTATGTTCGTTATAGTTCTTAATATGTTTTTTGAAAGTTCTGCTTTGTCGTTAAAACACTCGTCTCACTCTCGGCATGTAAAAATACAGCAAAAGCGGCGCAACTGATGGGTTTCAAAGGAGCGCGTAAACAAAAGAAATTTGAATAGAATTTAAATGGACGTTGATTAGATGTATCTCCTTGGTGTCTTATCTCACATGTTCTATTGTTGTAACCAATGAGGATTCGTAACTTACCTTTATAACTACATTCTTCTTGGTTTTTAAAACTCGCCACGGTAAATTAGTAAGCGATAAAATTCCCAGCTAAATATAATCTCTTTATTTTCTCACGTGATTTGTTATAGCCAATTAAAAAGTATATAAAAATTTAAAAAAAATTGGTATAACAGGATGTTTTATAGGCGCTTTTAAAGAAAATTGTAGAAAATATAAGCGACTTTGCTGGTCACAGAGAGGGACACAACTTTCGTATTAATATAACAGACTAGTTATTTAAACCCGTGGAATAACCCACTTAAATTTTTTTAAAGTTAGTGCTTCTTTTTGCAAAAATGTTTGTTGTTAATTTCATTTAAAAGACTGCAAACTTTTTAAACGAAATCGACAATAACAATGATTAATTTCCCGCGCCTTTGTTCGTACATTAATTTATAACACAACATATACATTCCTCGTGGTTTTAAAACACGTCAACACTCAAATTGAAATACAATACATACAATACACTAATGAAAGCTAGATAACTATGTACAAGAGAAAATATAAAATTTAAAAAAGATTTAACTGTAAAAGTTAATCCGATATTTTAGAAATTTTACTTTCAAAGTTTGTATATGTTGTTTCCATGTCACATCTTCATCAAAAAAACACCTAAAAAAATTCATCGTAGACAGCGATCGCCCATTGTTTAACCTTTAGCTAATTATTGAGCTGGCGCCCAGACCTCAGAAATAACACAAGAACTTCAAAATGGCTGATTATTAGTGCGTTATTCCCATTGTTTGAAGTTCTTGCGTAATATTTTGAGTATATTTGCAACATGCCTGGTGCAAATTGCTCGATTTAAGGTTGTTTTGTTTCTCTAAGGAATAAAGAGTTTAGAATATTTAAGATTCCACCTCCTAACAATAATTTTAACAAGAAATGGAGAAGTGAAATTTTGAACATAATTACGAAAGATTGTGTTGTTGATGACTTGCTAAAGAAGATAATTGATGCTAGCTAAGTTTATATATGTGAAAGACACTTCAGGGAAGACTAGTTCTGGAAATGTACGTCGAGCATCCTTATTTGTCATCATTATTGCTAGCTGTTGAATGTGTCTCCTCGACTGACAAGAAGCTGTCTTTTGTCTTTCTAGCTCATTTAGCTAGCTAGCTGAAACAAACGCTACATGTCTAAAAAACTGAAAGCTAATTTTTTATTAATTTTATATATCTGGCATGCTTCTTCCCTACAGCTTGAGTTTGAATTAATTTGTATAATTAATTGCTAATTTATTCTTTTCTCAATAGATCCAACACAAAAATTGTAGGCTCTATTTTCTTTTCGTCAAGTAATCTTTAAACCAGCTGAGATTATTATCTCTTACGCCATAGTATTCAAGTTTTGTAACAAGAATTTCATGATCTACTGTGTCAAAAGCTGTAAAAAGGTCAATGAATACTCCAAGAGTGAAAAAATTTCTATTGAATGCATCAGTAACATCGTTGACTGAATTAAGTAAAGCGTGATCTGTTGAGTGTTTCCTTTGAAACCCAAATTGTTTGTTGTAAAGCATTTTATTGTCAGTCAGATATGTATAGAGTCTGTTATACATAATTTTTTCTAAGAATTTAGAAAATTAAGAAAGTACAGATATGGACCTGTAGTTTGTAACTTTAGCATTATCTCCAGCTTTGAAAATAGGTGTGGTTTGCGCAAATTTTAATTTATCTCTAAAAATGTACCAGTTTTAATGAAGCGGAAACATGGTGATGTCAAAAATATAATTTATTACATTAACGCTAATGCCATCAATACCACTTTTATTATCAGAGACTTCCAAATGCTGTTAGCAATTCTTTAATAGTTAATTTGTTTTCTATCATTGTTGAATCGAGAGTTTTGAAATAAAATGTTGTTGAAATAAGATGTCCTTAATACTTAATTGGAATTTTGGACGCTAAGTTTGAACCAACGTTTACAAAAAAAATTTTTAAGCTAATAGCAATACCTGCTCTATTGTAAATAATTTTTTTTGTTTTTTTGGTAGGTTGTTTTTCTCACCTCTACATTTTCCAATAATTTCTTTGATAACGTCCCAAGTCCTTTTTGCATTTTCCCTACTTTTAATTAGCAGGTCTTAGAAATAAAGTTTTTTTAATTTTTGCTTAGTTTTTTCGAAAATATTCTTGTAGCTTTTGTATCTGGTTTCATTATAAAATGACCTTACAAAAAATTTCATATAATCTTTATTGTAATGCTTATAAAAAAGATTCGAAAATAAGTCATACGCCTCATTTACTTCGCTTACTGCGGTTGCCATGCTCCAATCATTTTTTTAGAGATATATGCAGTAACTAAGAGTTTGTTTATTAATTTGTCGGCCGTAATTTTTTTTAATTGGAGTATCCTGAGTTGTCGTGCTCTCTGTTATTAAAAAAAGTTGGAAAATGATCACGTAAGCTGGAATTATGAAAATTGCTAGATACAATATTATATAATATTATTAATGTCTAATAACTCGTGCTGGTTTGTTTATCGTAGGTATAAAGCTATGTTGAATAATAGTATCTACAAGACGTTTTACTTTACTATTTTTTATCTAAAAGATAACATTCAGGTCGCCTGCAATATAAACATGCTTACTTGTTGTATTTGTTGTGTTAACGAATGATCGCAGATGCTATTTGAATTGTTTAAAATTACCCACGGGGTTCTATACATGGTGTTAACTATTATATTTTTAGTGGTTTTATTAATTATTTCAATGTTAAGTGACTCACAATGGGTGTCGTTGACGTTAAGATCCTTGAGTAATTACTATCTCGCATGCGAGGATAGTATTGGTTTTCAACTCCTAACTAACTAACTAACTAACTAACTAACTAACTAACTAACTAACTAACTAACTAACTAACTAACTAACTAACTAACTAACTAACTAACTAACTAACTAACTAACTAACTAACTAACTAACTAACTAACTAACTAACTAACTAACTAACTAACTAACTAACTAACTAACTAACTAACTAACTAACTAACTAACTAACTAACTAACTAACTAACTAACTAACTAACTAACTAACTAACTAACTAACTAACTAACTAACTAACTAACTAACTAACTAACTAACTAACTAACTACTAACTAACTAACTAACTAACTAACTAACTAACTAACTAACTAACTAACTAACTAACTAACTAACTAACTAACTAACTAACTAACTAACTAACTACTAACTAACTAACTAACTAACTAACTAACTAACTAACTAACTAACTAACTAACTAACTAACTAACTAACTAACTAACTAACTAACTAACTAACTAACTAACTAACTAACTAACTAACTAACTAACTAACTAACTAACTAACTAACTAACTAACTAACTAACTAACTAACTAACTAACTAACTAACTAACTAACTAACTAACTAAACTACAGTTGACTCTCTCTAATCCGAATCTCAAGGGGGATAACTTTTTATTCGGATTACAGAGAGATTCGGATAGTAGAAAGTCTCTCTAATTCGAATTTCCAGGTTTCAAGGGTGAAAATTCGGATAAGAGAGAGAAATCGAACTTTTTTGAAAAAGAAAAAAAAAAGTAAGATGAGAAATAAAAACGAATAAGTAAGTTTGAATGAAAATAAAAGAACTCACTGACTTGTGATTTCTTGCGATTTCTCTTTGTCTTACAAAAAAATCAAAAGATTCGAATTCGACAGAGATTCAAATTACGAAAAACAAAAGCATTCGAAAGTAGTGTTAATGGTATATTTATTCTCGACCCCAGAGCTCTTTGAGATAAACTCAATAGCATGATACCCCCCTGCAAGTCGTTGATGAACTGATGTATATCCTGGTAAATGAAAATTGGAATTTGTTTCGTTTCCAAATCCTTGCCACCAAGTTTCCGTAAAAAAATAACGCTTAATTCATAATTAATTTCGTGTAACATTACTTTGAAGCTTTCAAAAATTTCACTAACTTAGCTATCAAATATAGATCTCGCATACTTGCCTTCTGCGCGTGCATTTTCATTTCCGGTCTCCTATTCTGTCTGATAAGGTTTCGTTTCGTCGGTGTAGTCTTCATTGATATAAATTTCAATGTTCTTTAATTTGTTGTTTGTTAATTTATTGCCATTACACATAATTAATTCCTTATCCTTGTAGTTGTATGTAATTTAAACACGAAAAATCGATTTTTATATTGATCGTCTTCTCCTTTTATTCTTTCACTGCTTCTGTGTGCTCGCTCGATAATGATGTTTTCAGATATATTCAGGTGAGTCTTTAGCAGATTATGTATCTTCTTTTCCGTTTGAGCCCATGTCTCTATATCCTTTTCTACCATCCTTCGATTTTGGTTTCGACGTGTTTCGGGTGTCAATACCCATTATCAAGACATAACTAATGACATAAATAATTCCGGCGCACTTCAAATGTAGTCTTGTCAGCCCATTTGGTGCCATCTACTGACTGCTAATCGACTTGTGTGGCAGGCAAGCGAGTTACAGCAATGCTATACGTATCTCTAGCGGTAATGTAACCTAGTTACAGTCGGAGGGGAGGAAGAGCCAGCCGTTAAGATGGAATCCCCAAGGACGGTAAAACTTCCCGTTACTTACTTACTTACTTACTATATGTATGAACTGCAATAAAGCGTGAAGAATAAAATTCTGTTTTGTCGAATCCTTAGATTGTTGCGTCTATTCCTGTCTTCTATAACTCTCAATTTATCATTAATGGTTACGCTAGAAGTTTTTTTTCTTCAATAAGACCATCGCATTTTCTATCTCTGATTTTATTTTATCAGACATGTTCGTGTTTATTTCATTAAATTTTTTTATCCATCGTGTCTTGCGTGAATTCAAGACTCGTTTGAAAGTCATTATATAGTACTTCTTGATAGTTTAAATATAATATAGTAAAATATAAAATGATTGTAAGGCTCGTTCCCAGGGCATTTTGCCTTGTTGATAAGATAAGATAAGTTGATGAAGTTGATAGCGGCGAAAGGTTTGTTGGTCACTCCGTAATAACGGCTCAGGGGCCACAAGACCCTAGGGACGAGGTTGTGTAAGGCGCCCTTTTAATGCGATGCACTGTTTCTTTATCTCATAAGAGAACGAGGTTTTCATACATCTTACCTTCTTAGATATCGCTAAGCTTACAAATAACACAAAAATAAATGTTCGTGTATTTCTTTATTACAACGCCCGCAGGCGTAGTAGTAAAGGGCGTAAGCCTAACCTGTTTCAAAAATCAGAAACAACAACAAAAAACTTCTGTGAACAAAGATCTAATTTCTAGAGAAATGGCTTTTAGCTTGTTAGTTTCTCATAGTTAATTTATTGCGTGCTACGAAAAGAGACAGCAATAATTTTTCTTGCGTGTTATTTCTTTCCTTTCCTTGATTTTTTTGTTTTAACTGACTAACAACTATCAAATTTCCAATAACATGACTGGGAAGGAAAATAGGTTTGAATAGTGGTTGATAAAGTTATTGGAAAACGGAAATTAAAATGAACGAGAGAAAAGTATTAAAAGATTGATAGTTAGAAAAGGGGGAACGGTATGATGAGAAAGTTGGGACATTTATGAACAGCTCAAACGGTTTCCTCCAAGAATCTGCAGTGTGTGAAGGATTTTAGAAGAAGTGTAAGAGGATACACAGATGATAAAATCGTTTTTAAAAACTTAGGACGTTGAAAAGAAACTGGAGGTAAAAATGTGTGTAGAGTGTTCAGTAGGCTACATGTGTTATGCAACGCCGAGCTTGGTTTGAAAGTATTTTGTCTAATTGACAACCTGATGACAGCTGTAGCTGTCGAAACGTAGCCTAGAATAAACTCGCTTGTTCATGACATGATAATATTTATATTATTCACTGATAGTAAATAGTATATTTTTGTTGAAATTTCAGTATATCGATGCTTAGATTATACCAGAAGAGATTGTGCGAGTAATCTGGTTGATTTAAAGTCTTAAATTGAAACAAATTGAAAAGTTATCAGTATTGGTTTTTATATGCATACAAACATAGATATACTAAAAGGTATATCCATGATAAAAACGAATCCTTCTGGCGATAGAAAAATTGAAATGAAAGGAGAATGTGGTTTAAGATTTTAATACATTTGTTATATATACATTGATGTCATTTCTACCACTTTGTCACATTTATGTGCGCGTAATACGTAGTAGTACTAGTAGTAGTAGTAGTGAAATGAAATGCTAAGTGAAGATGCAGAAGGACTCCCCGAGATGTTTCCACATCTGCGGAGTTGATAGCTGAATTGATGTATTAGGATAGAGTAAGTAAATAAGGCGGATGAAGAACATGTGGATATGACAAAATATTTGAATGAATGTTGCGAAATGGAGGATGTTGAAAAAAAAGGAAAAAGATGATTTATGAGAGATGAGATTTCATATAATCTTACTTTCTGAAGATATGCTTATCGGTGACGGCAAAGTGAACGCTGTGAGTGTTCAAAGTTTTCATGGTATGAAAACAATCCTTTAAGTTGTAAAAAAATGTTGAGAATTTGTAGAACAAAGTTGATTTTATTATACATAGCCGCATAAATATATTCATGCATTCTACTTTTTGTTAATTTAGCATAAAAAGTTATAAAGATTATATATTATATAAACATATTGATGGTCATTCAAATAGTTTTTTTTAATTCGTAGTATTTCCACCTCTTGCTCAGCGCAGGTTGTTATCAGTCTGTTGTTTATCATCATAATAGCGAGGCTCAGGAAATATTTGATTCCACATTTTTGTTTAGTTAACCAATGTCGAGATGGGTAGCTTGGGTGTGAAAGAGCAACATTCCACATATATATCAGTGCTAAATATCTTTCCTGTTAATAAAGTTAGAACATGATATAGTGACAAATGCTAACACTCTGCAAGGAAGGTTGTTAATTTTTTTACCTATAAGCTGCTGTACTGGTGTCCAGACCAGCGCGGTTTGAATTACCAGTAGTTTTTAGAGCATGTGGTAAAATGTTGTAAATTTCTTTTATTTTTTTTTACTTTTTATATTTTTACTTTTAAACATTTCTGTTTGTTGATAATGATGTACAATATTTATTTATTTGAAAAATTACGATTTAATTAAAATATTAATAAACTAAGGTTAAAGGAAACAAGAAGCCCTGCGGCTTTAAGATTTCCGTCATTAGCCTGAAAGATTTTGAAATTTAAAGTAGACCTTGAAAACGGAGAATTATGGGGTAAACAAATCACGAGTATCACAATTCTCAACTATTTTTGTAACTAACCTGCAATGTTAAAATACAACTCAATAAATAAAAATTTTACATAGCTATATGAAGTATTCTAAAATAACAGTTAAAACTTCAACTGGATATTTTTAAAAGTGATCAGGAAAATTCTGGAAATTCCAGAATACAAATCTTGCTATGTAGAAACTTGACGATTCGAATATAATAACTTCTGAACGAGCTCAACTGATCTGAAAAAGAAAGTACGTTTTAAAAATAAGAAACAAGAATACAATTTTACCATAAACTGAATTAAAACCAGGTTGTTTAAATATTGTCTCTTTAACCTCTCTTTGCCTCTTTGATTTAAAAAGGGAATTTAATACGAAGATACAAATCCATGCGATGTGATGCACATGTATATTATATATATAAATATGTATATAAATTTAATCAGGCCGGCTTTTGACATCTTTGTTAAACAAGTAACATATTAAGCAAGCGATGCATGATTTTGAAACCTGTGGACAATACAGGATTTATTTTGTTGAAATCGATTTATTGAATTCAACTGATTTTTTATTATTCTTTTTTGATTCGAATTCTCAAATTTCAATTTCTTTCGGGGAGTCGGATTAGTTGCAAGTTTTCATTTTGAGGAAACTGATTGGTCATTGTTTTGTTTGACAAATTGACAAATTGAATTCAACAAGTTGAAACATAAAAGGGCATATACACACACAATAAATTTGCGGATTTGAAAAATCGATTGTCCTTTTCGTGAGATTTTTAAAAATCAAGTCATATCTAAGAAATCTTAGAAAAATATTTTGTGATACTTTGGGTGAGTTCAAGAAAGATTTTCAAGCAAATTAGGCACAAGGAGAACTGATAATTAGCCAGTAACAGAATAGTTAGCCGTTTCCAATGGCGCCATAGCTTGGTGGTTATAACTCTGGCATTTTGTGCGTGAGAACGGGGTTCGATTCCCCTTGGCGGCAATTCAATATTGGTGAGTGAATGCTACCATAGCCCCGGGTTAACCTAAGCCATGTGAGAGAAAATGCTACAGGGAGTTGTTTGGTAGAGCGGGGACCCTAATTGGATCTGATCCAATTAGGGTCCCCGCTCTACCAAACAACTCCCTGTAGCATCCAACAGCCCTCTGCATAGCTCAAAATGAGCATTAAATACTCTAAGACTCCTTATCTAAGCTATGGCCTTTCCTGGAAATAATAGACAGGATTTGTAAGGCTAGCCATATAAAATATACAGACATTCTATTTATCTATGCAGAATAATTATATATACGGTGTGTACAGTATAATTAGCCGCTTATACAGCTACTTATACGATATATATCTTTTTACTTAAATTTTCACTTTTCTTCGTTATCAGTCTCCCCATAGCCATCTATATTTATATAGATCAACATAAAGTTGTGCTTCAATTAAAACCAAGAAAAAGAAAAAGAAACGATTTTGCAAAAAAGTTATAAGTTTACTGTAGCTAGCAGTACATATGTCGTATATATTATTAAACAACAAAACTATTCTGATTTCAAGAAAAAACATGGAAAAGACGCAGTTAGCTGTAAAGAACACAAAGAAGCTTTTAACCGCTAATTATACTAGGCGTAGCATCTAATTATCCTGCATCGGTTACAGGTTAATTACCAGTTCACCGACTGCTCAGTGCAAGCAACAATAAACTTTTGTCACGTTTCGACAACTTTTTTGCAAAAAATATCTTTTTATCTGATAGAAGTAGTCCCACAAAGTGTCATTTGGAAGTTATTTTTAGCCCCCTTTTTTCCCATAAGAACAGGAGTTGGGTGTCCAGTCATGGAAGAACTACGCAAGGCAGGATAAAGGTTTTTTGTTGCTTGCTCTTTAAGAAAAAAAGGCACTCTAATCAAAGCACTATTTTGTGTAGCTAGCTCCATAGCTAGCTAGCAAGTAAATAATGTCAGCACCAATCAAAAGGAGATCCAAGTCAGCACCAAAAATTGAGATAGCTAGCTAGCCAGCACACCTTTCTCACTTAGCTATATATAAAATAATTCTTACCTGATAAAATACACGAATTTAAAAAATAGTGCTTAGCTCCCCATCAATAAAGCTACCACGACCAAACCAAAGAGACCAGCAAGGGGCGACCAACAAAATGTAAGCACTTTTAGTCATGGCCGCACACGGAATGTTCTGGCCACACGAAGAGTACACTCTCTGTTCAGATTGGTCATTTAATTGACAGAGATTATAATAAAGCATCTTCATTGGCTTTCGAAAAAATGGAATTTTCCGAGCGTTTAGCCTGGACAAAAACTTAGCAGCGTCCGGGCTCTGCGCTGTCTCTCTCTATCTATATATATATCTATCTTCCATCAGGCGATTTTAAAGATTCCGCCCCGCATAGCGGCGACGGAAATCAATAAAAAAAAAAGTGTTGTAAAATGGTTTATGAAAAGTCGGAGGTGTTGGTCCGCAACATATTTTCTGTTTCGTTTAGTGATGATGATTAGAGGCTTATTAATAAGGTTTCCATTTGGCTGAATTTTCCGTAAGCGCCAGAAAACACAAGAGCTTTTAGTTAATACAGGGGGGAAATTTGACAAAATTACCACTGGTTAAGAAATTCTTTGTGCTTATAAGAGCATCTTTCCAGCTCAGCGCAAAAGGTGAATTCATTCTACCTTTGACAACATTGTTTTTCTCTCTTGCATCAAAAATGATATTTGAAGTACTGTGACACATTACAAACTGGCTGCCCTGCAGTTTTATTTCGAACCCCCGTTTGAGTAATTTTATTACTTCAAGTTACCAGGCGGACATAATGCACAAAATAATGACGCGGGCAACCTCCTCCTCATGGTCTTGTGCCTCCTGAGGTCTTTAATACTGAGAATCAAAAAAGGGAAAATGCCCTTGAAACGAGGTTGCGATGCGGAAATATGTACGACAGGCTAAAATTTGGGGACAGGCAAACCCGTAAATTTTTAAAAATATGACGAAGGTGAAAAACAAAGAGGAGATTGATTACATAAACGGTCAAAGTGAATCTGACGCAAGATCTGATGTTTTATTAACAATTCCGCTACAAAAAAGAAAACTTGGTGAAGTTAAGGAAAATAAAAAATTCTACGAAAAGTTCAAGGGATCTAAGAAAATGGTTCAAGATAATGAAAGTCCGAGTTATCCGGTGTTCGAGTGACTGGGAGCTAACGAGATATTTAATTGCCGTTTGAACTCCGCTTTATAGTACAAAAGTCAAGGGAATTGAATTTCTATTGTTCGTAAAAAACGTAAAAACGTTGTTTATTTTATTCATATGATAATTGATTATTGTCCCGCCGGGTCAAATTATTATTAAACGTAGAGTTTAGTCTCGATTTTTGTTCATTCAGGTGTGGGTTAATTCAGATTTCAGCATAACTGAAACCAGTTGTTATTATTATTAGTGTCAAAGAAAAAAAATATCGAGAAGCAAACACGAATAGGAAACTATAGCTAAATATTGCGTCCAGCTTACTTGGAATATTAATCCTGTTATTAACGAATTTAAAAAGAGTGAACCAAAGAAGATATGAAGTCGTCAGTTCTGTTGTTGTTGTTTGGTCGATGCAAACGACAAGAGGAAAAAGAAGTTAGTTCCCTCCTGACATCATTGGCAAAACGGTACGCCGTTAAAGGTAACACCAACAACTCAAGCGACAAATTTAGGCCAAGTGATGAAGAGAAAACAAATATTGATATTATGGAAACAATGAAAGTAAACGCATCTTTGTTTTTATGTTAAGTGGCTAACTTGGTGTGTCGATATTTTGAACTTTTAGCATAAACCTGTATTATAGTTCTCTAAGAGGCAATTAGTTAGAGGTTGAGAAATCGCTTGTCACAAGTTTTTGGTAATTAGTTTTTTTTCGCCCTGTTTGACTTCAGATCAACATGTGGACTAATTAGTTTGACTTGTTTATCAGTAATAAACGCTAAAATAACTCTGATTTGAATAAGCAAGTAAAACATGTACCCTAAAAAAAAAATTATTTCGTATTTTAATAATAGTTATTGTAATTATTTTACCCTGAACATTAATCAACACTATTAATTGTAATATTTAACACGTTTACTTGTTTACGACTTTATTTTTTAATTGCAAACCTTACGACACGTGAAAAAATGACCAAAAAATTTCCCACATAGAGAATCCCCCCCCTCCCTAGTTTGAAAATCGTGTCGTATATTTTGTAATTTTGTTTTAATCATTGATTGTTTAATGTATGTATATGTATATATATGTATATATTTTTAATGTAACATACTTTGATAATTACATAGGATGTATCGGAACATGCTTCAATAAAAAAATGTGTATTTTTTAAATAAATGTGATTATTCTTTTTATGAAGTTCTAAAAAGGTTTTTATTGTTCCCCACAAAATTTAGAAAAGTTTTGATTTTAAAATTTTACAGAATTTCGTTCAAATTCTTCAATTTTCATGTCCCAAATTTCCCCTGACAATGAACCAAACAAAAAGTGGTTGTGTGATAAATTCTTCTTTTCCTTGGTCAAACTTTCTAGAGTACTTTTAACGATCGCATCCATAGGATGTGTCATCGCTTTGCCAAGTTTACGGTCACTGTGTGTTGTTGCATGAAATCCGAGAACCTGACCGACCTTAAACACGCACCTTTCATGTGCATTTCGAATGACGAATGCGCGAAACATTTGCCGACTAAGTAGTGAACTGTCTTCAAATAATATTCTTAACACACGTTACTTTGAACTCTCCACAAGAAAGCAGGGACCGTAGGTGGTATTAACCGTAGGTGGTATTAACTATCTCGCAAAGCAGGAGATAGTTTTTTTAACAGTGATGTCAGATTCATTTACGATATGTGTTATGTCATACACGTTTTTGCCACAACGAAAAAAAAGTAAATTTAAAATTTCTTAAATCCTGAGGTCATTTTACTAGAAAAAATTTGCTAACAATTTTCTTAATTTTGACGAGGTCTAATAAAACATGATTTAGATAAATAGATAGATAGATATATTTTCGCCGTTATTTTGACACAAAAAGAGACTTCATCCACATATATACAAGAAAAGATAAAGTAACGCTTTGTCCACCTTTATCATCGTCATCTAAAATGACGACTGTTCCGTTGAGATCGGTAATGTTGTCCAGTAGTCTTTCGATTTGTCAGAACAATTTTAATATTGGGGGGAGGCTATATAGAAAAATTACATATATTAATTTTGCTTTATATGGTGGCCACTCGAGGCGCCCCTATGGTGGGCGCCGAGGATGGAAATTTTTAAATTTTACATCTCTAGATTGGCGGAAATGCCCTTCCAGACGTCAACGATCTCATGGTTCAATGTTAAAAATCACGATGAATGTTTCGATATTTTTGTAATTTACAAAAGCTGTATTGTTTAATTGGCATCAAAATTTGATAAAAATCTCCATCAGTAACCAAAACACAGAATGAGATACATATTTACATTACACGACTACAATAATATAAAAAATGATAAGAACACTGAAAATGTTAAGGGTGCTGGCACTTTTTAGAAAGTTTACATCGCATTTGGACTTTTTAAAATGTGCTGCCAGCGCCCTTAAAACATTCAGTGATCTTTATAATAATGATCTATGGGAAGGGTCCGAATATTCCTGAACGACTTTCTCTCTTTTTAATAAATTCGTTTGCTACTTCATAGAAATCCATATTATCAGTGTATGATTTGTGAATATGTAATACCATCAGATTATTCATCCGTGTATCAGTGGTTGTAGCTCGAAGGTAAGTTTTTACGTGTTTCAAAGCTGAAAAACATCGTTCGCTAACAGCATTTGTAGCAGGTATAACAAACATCAGTTTTCCCACTTTTATAACTTCAGACAAAAGTAAAAAAGCCCTGGAAACGAGGTTGCGAAAGGGAAATATGTACGACAGGCGACAATCTGAAGACAAGCAAACCCGTGAATTTTTCCACCGGCTAACGACTAGTTAGAAACATGACGAAGGTGAGAAACAAAGAGGACATTGATTACATAAACGGTCAAAGTGAATCTCGCGCAAAATCTGATGTTTTTATTTTTTTTACAAAACAACCCGTTCCATTAAAAAGTATTTTCCTTGATCGAACTGTATGAGATGATTAAAAAATAACGTTTTTATCCGTTAACGGCATTTTGTAATGATTATTTACATTCATTCGGCTAACGGCATATTTTGAATTATAGCTTTGCCAGTTCTCTAAAAAAAGAAACAGAAGCACTTTACCTACCTATAAATTTTATTTCACGTGTGAAAAATTTAAACACATTAAAATTTTTTTAAATTTCGAGAGCATAAAACTCTTGAGCCTTTTTTGTACTATAGCGCAAAAAGAAGCCAAATGAAAACGAGCCTATACTGTCTAATAACGAACCAAGATACAGTTAACTTCCGATAACTCGAACCTCCAAGGGACCGAGAAAAATAGTTCGACTTAATGAATGTGAAACAAAGCTCCCGTAAGTCGAATTTAGTCTAAAATGTGATTATAGTTCGAGTTAAAGCGATTTTTTCAAGAGGTGTAGTTACCGGGAAGAGGCAAGCTCGATCCCAGGGCTTTTTTTTCTCTTTTTGATATAAGGGACAGCGAGAAAGAAATATTTATCGCATATTATAGAGTGACTCACCTCTTGGTAGTTTTACGCGTGTTGCTACAGATACACAAATGTTCGATATTTTTAAGAGAGTTCATTGCAGAGAATTATTCACTGTGGATAAAAAAAAACTAACTAGAGAGTATTTTTTTCATGGGCATAAATGTTCTTAAACATTAGGTACTGCCACAACATGGGCATTAAAGTAGGTATATACAACTTATATCTTGTTGCTTTTTGCAGAGAATACAGGTAATTATTGATTTTCTCAGCCAGGTTTATTTTCATAATCATTACAGCAGTATTTTTATCAAGTAAATGTGACTGTGTTTATTTTGTAAACTTTTTTTATAATAATGGTAAAAATGTAATTTACAGATTGATCTTATTGACATGCAGTCGAAACCAGATGGTAGTTTCCGGTATATTGGTCACATTGTTGATCATTTTTCAAAGTTTCATGTCCTGTTTCCACTTGTACGCAAAACAGCAGAGGAAACTGCAGAAAGGTTTGTGGATAGGTTTCTAACTGTCTTTGGATTACCAAAAATTATCCATTCAGACAATGCCAAAGAGTTTTGGAAATGGTGCGACGAATTGTGACACGGAAAAACCACATTCGTACAAGCTTTATCGGATTCTGTTGTAATTTCGTTCACATTTTTTTTTTTACTTTTTTAGTGTTCACATATATAAGGCTAAAACTATATATTGAAAAAATGTGTAACTACCATAATTCAAGCTATTGACAATAAATAAAGACAGGTGCCTTCTGTTTCGAAGTGAGAACGTTTCAACTTCTTCACCTAACTTCTCAACAAAAGATTTTTAAAAAAATTTACCAAAAACACGTTTTTTAAAAAGTTTACCAAATTCATTTGCTGGCTATAGTAAAACTCCACAACAAACAAGCGCTACATTGCGTACCGCCATCTTGTTTTTGCATTGCGCCCTCGCCACCTCAAAATATTTAAAAGTCACTCGCCGCAAATTTTTGGGACGGCCTTTGTAAGACCACCAGCCGATGCCAGGACAATTTCTTTCTCGTTGCCACTTATATCAAAAAGAGAAAAAAAAGCCGTGTGATCGAGGTTGTGTGAAAAGGTGCAATCTTGGCAATGAAAAAGGCATGCAAGTCCCTTGTAAATTGATTTTTTCTTGACAGACAACATTATCTATCGATATTACATCAGGAGTTAATAAAAACTAAAAATCTATTCTTTGATTTCTTTTTATCGAATAAAAAGTTCGAGTTGTTCAAGATAATGAAAGTTCGAGTTATCCGGTGTTCGAGTTACCGGGAGCTAACTGATATTTAATTGCCGTTTGAAATCCTCTTTATAGTACAAAAGTCAAGGGAATTGAATTTCTATTGTTCGTAAAAAACGTAAAAACGTTGTTTATTTTATTCATATGATAATTGATTATTGTCCCGCCGGGTCAAATTATTATTAAACATAGAGTTTAGTCTCGATTTATATTCAAAAGGTGTGGGTTAGTTCAGATTTCAGCGTAATTAAAACCAGTTGTTATTATTATTAGTGTCAAAGAAAAAAAATATTGAGAAGCAAACACGAATAGAAAACTATAGCTAAATATTGCGTCCAGCTTACTTGGAATATTAATCCTGTTATTAACGAATTTAAAAAGAGTGAACCAAAGAAGATATGAAGTCGTCGGTTCTGTTGTTGTTTTTTGGTCGATGCGAACGCGAAGACGAAGAAGAAGTAAGACCAAGATATATCATTTGCTTTGAACAGTTCTTAAAAGTTAGGTCCCTCCTGACAGCATTGGCAAAACGTTACGTCATAAAAGGTAACACCAAAAACTCAAGCGACAAATTTAAGACAAGTGATGAAGAGAAAGCAAATATCGATATTATGGAAACAATGAAAGTAAACGCATCTATGTTTTTATTTTAAGTGGCCAACTTGGTGTGTAGATATTTTGAACTTTCAGTCATGACCTGTATGGTAATTCTCTAAAAAGGGAATTCGTTCGAGGTTGAGAAATCGCTTGTCACAAGTTTTTGGTAATTAGTTTTTTTTCGCCCTGTTTGCTTTCAGATCAACATGTGGACTAATTAGTTTGACTTGCTTATCAGTAACAAACGCTAAAATAACTCTGATTTGAATAAGCAAGTAAAACATGTACCCTTAAAAAAAATTATTTCGTATTTTAATAATAGTTATTGTAATTATTTTACCCTGAACATTAATCAACACTATTAATTGTAATATTTAACATGTTTACTTGTTTACGACTTTTAATTGCAAACCTTACGACACGTTGGAAAAATGATCAAAAAATTCCCCACATGGAGAATTCACCCTCCCTACTTTTAAAATCGTGACGTTTATTCTGTAATTTTGTTTTAATCATTGTTTGTTTAATGTATGTATATGTATATATATGTATATATTTTTAATGTAATATACTTTGATAATGACATAGGATGTATCGGAACATGCTTCAATAAAAAAATGTGTATTTTTTTAAATAAATGTGATTATTCTTTTTATGAAGTTCTAAAGAGGTTTTTATTGTTCCCCACAAAATTTAGAAAAGTTTTGATTTTAAAATTTTACAGAATTTCGTTCAAATTCTTCAATTTTCATGTCCCAAATTTCCCCTGACAATGAACCAAACAAAAAGTGGTTGTGTGATAAATTCTTCTCTTCCTTGGTCAAACTTTCTAGAGTACTTTTAACGATCGCATCCATAGGATGTGTCATCGCTTTGCCAAGTTTACGGTCACTGTGTGTTGTTGCATGAAATCCGAGAACTTGACCGACCTTAACCACGCGCCTTTCATGTGCATTTCGAATGACGAATGCGCAAAACATATGCCGACTAAGTGGTGAACTGTCTTCAAATAATATTTTTAACACACGTTACCTTGGACTCTCCACAAGAAAGCAGGGACCGTAGGTGGTATTAACCGTAGGTGGTATTAACCATAGGTGGTATTAACCGTAAGTGGTATTAACCGTAGGTGGTATTAACCGTAGGTGGTATTAACCGTAGGTGGTATTAACCGTAGGTGGTGTTAACTATCTCGCAAAGCAAGAGATAGTTAATACCACCTGACAAAAACCGTTTTTTTCTGTGTTATGTCATACACGTTTTTGCCACAAAGGAAAAAAAAGTAAATGTAAAATTTCTTAAATCCTGAGGTCATTTTACTAGAAAAAGTTTGCTAACAATTTTCTTAATTTTGACGAGGTCTATTAAAACATGATTTAGATATTTAGATAGATAGATATATTTTCGCCGTTATTTTGACACAAGAAAGAGACTTCATCCACATATATACAAGAAAAGATAAAGTAACGCTTTGTCCACCTTTTATTCATCATCTAAAATGACGACTGTTCCGTTGAGATCGGTAATTTTGTCCAGTAGTCTTTCGATTTGTCAGAATAACCTACAGTGCCGTAACTACAATTTTAATATTGGGGGGAGGCTATATAGAAAAATGAGATATTTGAATTTTGCTTTATATGGTGGCCACTCGAGGCGCCCCCATGGTGGGCGCCGAGGAAGAAAATTTTTAAATTTTACATCTCTAGATTGGCGGAAATGCCCTTCCAGACGTCAACGATCTCATGGTTCAATGTTAAAAATCACGATGAATGTTTCGATATTTTTGTAATTTAGAAAAGCTGCATTGTTTAATTGGCATCAAAATTTGATAAAAATCTCCATCAGAAACCATAACATAGAAAGAGATACATATTTACATTACACGACTACAATAATATAAAAAATGATAAGAACACTGAAAATGTTAACGGTGCTGGCACTTTTTAGAAAGTTTACATCGCATTTGGACTTTTTAAAATGTGCTGCCAGCGCCCTTAAAACATTCAGTGATCTTTATAATAATGATCTATGGGAAGGGTCCGAATATTCCTGAACGACTTTCTCTCTTTTTAATAAATTCGTTTGCTACTTCATAGAAATCCATATTATCAGTGTATGATTTGTGAATATGTAATACCATCAGATTATTCATCCGTGTATCAGTGGTTGTAGCTCGAAGGTAAGTTTTTACGTGTTTCAAAGCTGAAAAACATCGTTCGCTAACAGCATTTGTAGCAGGCATAACTTACATCAGTTTTCCCACTTTTATAATTTCAGACAAAAGTAGTTTTCTTGGGTTATCTTACTTTTAGAGAAATGACACTAAATCCGAAATTGTGAAAAATTTTGCTTCAAAACCGAAAAATTCAGCTGCTTGTGGTAGCAACGTTAATCCAACTTCCAAAGATAACCTATCAAAATCTTTACCGTAAAACGTAATGATTTTGTTCAAATCATTAGCCCAGCTATCTATCCTAACAGCCTTCAAAGAGACTTCTCTTAGAGGTGGCTGTAAATGCGAAAATCTGGTTGATCAAATCTACTTTTTATGCAATTATTGACGTTGTCAGAAGTTTCTTTCTTTCTTTCTTTCTTTTTTCTTTCTTTCTTTCTTTCTTTCTTTCTTTCTTTCACTCTTTTTTTTTTTTTATTAGTAGGAAAATTATTGGGGGGAGGGGGGGCTGTGCCACCCTACCCCCCCCGGCGGTTACACTTCTTGTGCAAGTGTAATTGTTACTATGGTGATTGATGTGTGCAAAAGTTTACTGACTTAAAAATTTTATAAGTAGTAAAAAGATTCTTATTTTTTTTGGAAGGCGACTAGTCAGTTTTCTACAAAGAGGTTTCTTATATATAAAAAAGGGTGTATCAACCTGAAAACTAATGTCACGTTTGCCATTATACGTTAGGACTAACGATGTAAGCCTTGTTAGTAGCAATTGTGGGGTTAATTCTGGGCATGAAATCAGACACAGCCAAGATGGATTCTACAAACTGGAGATTTCTAACCAAGTACTGTCAACGTAACTGCGTAATCTTGCTACAATTATTCCATGTGAACATTATTGTATTTAAAGTAATTTAGAAGCGTTGTATTTTAGCTTCGCTTATTTAAACAACCATCATAAAAAATTGACTTCTTTTAGGATAGCTAAGCTTAGTACTTTTTTCTTCATCCTAACATTTTAAATAAATATCATTTTAGGCAAACTGATGGTTTTAAATTTGGAAAAAAATTAAGTCAGCCACGAAATGCCTGGGCCTCCCTAGTCAGTATATTTCCCTCAAGTCGTTGGCCTTGATGAATCTCTTACAAACGTAAACAGCAACTTGAGACCCAGGATTTAGCTTTACTAATAGAAAGCATAGATATGAATAAAAGGATTTTTAACTAATCTCTTAATAGTTCAACTCACAAAAAAATTGTAATAAGACATTTAAGTTAATAGCTTAGTTAAAAAATAAAATAAAAACAATTTTGAAAGATATGTTGTTTACTGGTGACAGTGTGTTGTAGCAGCTCGGTTAATTTTCAAGTATCAACAACAACAACAACAACAACAACAACAACAACAACAGACAATGAATCAGCTTATGTTTTACATTTTTAACAAGAGGCGCAAAAAGGAAGTAAAAACTCTACAAAAAGTTGGCAAAGAAATCAATAATTTAAAACCCTGTCCTAACTTCACAAACTATCACAATGTCGTCAGTATGGCCAAGGATGAATGTTGTAACCTTAGCAACGAAAGCACAAACGCAACAGGAATGAATAAAAAAAAGAAAAAGAAGAAATGAGTTTGAAAGTTTGAAAAAGAAGAATTAAATATTAACTTTACTGTTCGGTATTTTGCAGAACCAAGCCTGCACATAAAAGCTACTATTTTGAAAGGCGACACCTTTGAAAAGACACACTATAAAACGTTTTGAAAACAAGAATATTGTTTTGGATATTCGTTGGACATCACCTCTAACTGTGAAAGGAAAGATATATGTTAATATTTGTCAAACTTTTTTCAACCAATTCTGCGGACTTTCTTTTGAATCGCGATGAACCAAATCTAACCAAGGAATCCATTTTCTGTTTATGTTGTGTATTCAGCTTTTTTGCCAGACCGATACTTAGCTTGGTTAACCATATTATAGTTACGGGAAGATAAAATGTTGTAACTGAATAAGCGAGTAAATTTAACATCAATAAATTCTTTCTAATTCTATATTATATATACAATGAAAAGTTGTTTTTCCCGTTTCAAAATAAAGAAATAAAATACAGTAAAGTATAAATATATACAAATCTATATACAACAATATAATAATTGCATAGCAACTTTTTGAAATTAAATGGGTCTGTATTTCGTAAATTTTTAGTCGCATTAATTTTTTATTTTTTTTCTCAAAACAATAGGTAAAAAAGTTCAAAATTTCCAATTTTCCAAACCAGAATTTTTCGTAAAACATATTCCATAAAGAAATAAAAAACGTATTCATAAAAACAAAATTTTAAATTTTCTATATACAAAACTGTAAGAAAAAAACAGCAACTTTTCTATCAAAAGTAATAATAACAACATATTTACAAATTTATATACGTATACATATATACATCAAATGTATACCAAGCATATATGGTTGTGTACTATATATACATAATATACAATACAAAATTGATATATGTACAGTATTTGCATGCATTAAACGCACTATAGTTCTCGTATGCATGGTATATATATATATATACAACTTTATATATGTTCATAAAAATGTATTTCTAAAAAATTCTCTAAGATCTATATGTACAAATATGTATGCTGCATATCTAGGTTATATATAACGTAATGGAACATCTAAACGTCTCGAGCTGTTTATTAGCGAGCAGAGAATGCAAAAGCTTGTCTCGATAGTTTGTCTTTCGTGTAGTGATCTCGATGAGTCATACCTGTTCGAGTAGTATCGTTTGTTTTGATGTTTTTCTTCGCGTTCGTGTATCGATTGTGTAAGCATACGATAAAATCTTCGTTTTCTCCATTATCATGTTTCGATATTCTCATCGTAACTTCTTTTCGTTTTTTCATCCGCAAGCAATCGATACAGGTGAATTCATTCTCGTTTCTTTTCGATAAACGCGACTTGTAGAATTTTTTAAGAGTTTCGATAAGTCTTGCGCGTGTCCACATATGTGCTTTGTGATATGCAAAATTTTTCCTGTTTTTTAAATTTTCGTTTGCGACTTATCTCAACTCTTTCTGCAACCGAACTAATTTTTTCTCTTCTGAATGATGTTCAAAGTCTAAGCTGGGCACTCGTGATTTTCAACTTGAATGAAACTGATAAAATATGAATGAAAATTATCTACTATGCTCATTAAAATTTGATAGGTCTTTTCAAAAAATGGTAAAATGGTGGGGAAGATGTTATATTTTATTTAACGATTTCTTTTGTTTGAACATATTAGGAAGAGAACACATAAATAATATATTCAAAAAAAACTATTTCGTATTATAATATCAAATTTTTATGGATGCACTCTGCAATATTTTGCTGCAAGATTGCAGTCAAATCACTTTGATGACGAGCTGCTCGAATTACGTCATTAAACAAGTGTCAAAAATCTGTTGCAGTCCGAAATTCGTTTCTCTTAAAACCCTGAGATGTTTACAAAATCACGCAGGACGACAAAGTCACAAATGGAACAATAAATAAATAAACAGAACTTGCCAAAAAAGGGAGTTGATTGTAAGAGTGGAAATTGGTTGACCTTATTTATAAAATATTTCCCAGCATTCACTTCTATCACCTGACCTAGTTTGCCTAGTTAGTTACCAGTTTCCTAACTAGCGTCGTGTACCAGTTCTCTATTGGAGAAGCAAAAAAGGATTTGTGTCTAGGTTGACTTGCGCTATATTGTGATAATGATTGCTTCTCTCTGAAAAAAACGTTTGATCAACTTTTTCAAAATTTTCACAGCTCAAACATTGTTATGCTCGCGATTTGACGAGAAATGCAAAAGATTATTGTAAACTCAAATTTCGATGGCCTTTTTGAGAACATGTTAAACCTCGCTTTCAAATAGAGATTAAATTATAAGACGTCAAAAAATAGTTGTAGAATTTTGATGACATGTGATGAATATTTACGCTTTCCATCCATGGAGGAACGTTGTGTCTTCTACAAATGCATTTCACTGTGCGCAAATGACTTTATTGGGATTCCAGTGCCAGTTATTTTTCAACCCCATCCCCAGGCCTATTTGTTTCTTAACAACGTTGTGCTTTCTGGTAGTTTTTCTTTTCGCCTCCGAGGTAAATGGTGCTGTGTATGTTAAACTTGATTATTTTCGGGAATATCAAATTCTATTTAATAGAACGAGCATCTTTTCGGTGACATTCGCCAATTTAGGTCCTCTATTTTTCACACAGTAAACTCCATCATTATTATTCTTGTTCTCAGAGCTCTTTTGAATAACCCTTTGATATAAACCTCAACGAGCTCTGGGCACAAGAATGCTCCATCATACGGTGTCATGCAACAGTTTTTTTTTAATCTAATAACTTCTTGTTTCCACTTTTCCTGCGCAAACAAAGGTGAACCACATCAACTTTGACCACTTTTACATCCTCTCAGCTAATCCAGCAACATAAACATTCGAAAGGCAGCCAAAATCACAAGTAACAAAGATAAATGATGAATCCTAAAAGAATCGTGTATCTTCGATCTTAAAGCTCCATTTGAACTCAGTGATCCTACAACCTCTATAGTGAAAGTTCTACAGGTCCCTTACGTTCCATTTAGATTTATGTCTACAGGAAATCTCTGGCTTTTTGACAGGGAATATCGAGCAGGTAATGAAGTTATTTATTCACAAAAGCTACACGCATTGGACGCCCTTTTGTTGATTACGTTTTGTGACACACACCCCTACCTAATTTTATTGCTGAATAACGAAGTCACTTACTCTTAGAGAGGCTGAGGACGAGATTACTGTTGAGAACAATGTTTGCGCAAGGAATATCTTTCTTCTTTTCGCTTGTTCATGATGCCAACTTCAAATCCAGTACTTTTTCTTTCGTCTAAACTTGTCAAAAAGGGGAAAAACATGGGAACGAGGTTATTTTAGTGTTTATTGTTTTCAAAATTGCTGTTATAAAAGTGGTTTAAAATCTTTATCACTTAAAAATCAACCGACTACTGCTAAGCATTTTTCACACTTTTTGCTAATGAAATTGATAATAATTTGGCATTTTACTTTTGTAACCTAGTTAGAAATATCCGCTTAGGTGAACGCCCCCAATGGGTCTCCCATTTTACTTCAAACAGCGCTTTATGCGCGGAAAACCTCAAAATATTTTCCGCAAAGGAAAAAGAGTTGAGAACCTGAAGTTGAAATTCAAAATTACCATGACGATAATCAAATAGAAATGCTAATCAATACATTGACCTTTGCACCCAAACAAAGCCACCTACATTTTTCTAATTTTACATCTTCAAAACATGCCTTAAGAAAAACAAGAAAACATTTCATATTGTTTTAGAAAGCTATTTTTGTTATATAAAAAGATTTTTGTTATCCTTATTTGGTAAAGATTTTTAATATTTCTCCATAATCGGAAATTACTCGGTAATTGCTCGGCACATCCTCGGCCCATCCTCATAACAACTCGGGAATGTTTTCATAATTTGTTTACAATGGTAGCATACGATTTTGTTTACAATTATTTTGTGGTTGTCATGGTAATCCAAACAGAACGTAGAAAGTAATCTGAACAGAGCTATTGAGATTATCCGAGCTTATAAGCTCGTCCCCATCGTCTCAGCCCAGTCAATCCGTTTAAGATCTGAATGTAAAACTTATTTTTAGAGAAATCCTCGTGAGAAATCTTTGTGAGAAATCAGAGCGTTGTGTTGCGACAACATTCCATAAGAAAAATACCTCAACAACTTATCTTGATCCACCTTACATAGGGCGAAGATTTTCACACACGATTATCCTGATTTTGAATGCATGAACTGATCACATAATTGAGTGATGATTGTACTTATCAGTCAAATATGACGTCAGAAAGAGGAACCCCTTTAGAATTTTTAAACGTTACGTAGCTAATTTAGTTCAGGTTGTGTAAGTCTAATAGCAAAACCATTCGGTTTTAAGTGTTCTTTTATGAATATAAGCAGTTCTCACAAGGTACAATAAGGATTGTTTTGTTGATCTAATAATGCCCTTTGAAAGTTCGCAAAAGCAACAATGCCTTAAAACAACTTTGCTCTTTTGAGTTCATTAGAATTCGCCTGTATGGATTTTTAGCGACTCTGCTTCGATTCGATCTTGTTCAACCCAATTGAAACTGATCTGCTTACAACCTCGTTCCCAAGGAATTTTGGCTTTTGATGACGTGTAACGGCTATAGACAGAAGATCCTAGGATCGATGATGTTCTGTTTAGCGCTGGGAGCAAAAACAATTGTTAATAGAACTGTTAAGGACATCTCATTCAGATATTTTTGGAATGAAACAGATCGAGTAGAGAACATCCCCTTATTATTAATATGTAAAAGCAGACCTCTTGTAGCAAAGAGAACATGTTCTCGAAATGGATCACATTACTGTCAAACTCTAAATACATCTATATTAGACACGAGAGCTGTTGACTTTTTTAAATTTTCCTAAAACAGACCCTGAACACGACATATCTTTCGTACTTGTCCGCTATGAACAGGTTCAAAAGATTTCTACGATGTGAGAATTTGATCGACTTTAAAATGCAAACACATTAATACTGCAACACTGCACTCCTGGTGTATATGTTGCAATGTTTGTAATGAAATTAGTATTAATTAAATGTACGAAATGTTTTCACTGGTTTTTACAGTAAACCATTAATACTTAAACAACGAAATAACACCCTTAAGCATGCCACAAATCACATGATTATGGTTACATCAACATTCTACAACTTTGGCTTTAGTATTTACGACCATATATAAATATCATAAATAGGCTATAATGAGTTTCATCATATAGATGGTCATTGTGATATAATTTCAGCTTGGGTGTCTGCATCTTGAATGCACAGCTGTACTGCATTCTATTCATTCAGAAAGTCCTCGTTTGTGTTTTTGACTCACTAAAGTGTATCCCTGACATCGAGGTTTAGAATTCAACCGTTTGAATTGTCTGAAGCTCAGAAAAGGATTATGGGTGCTTAGTTTTTCTAGACAGCTTTGTGAAAATCCCAGGAAATCTTAACGGATTAATATTTACTTCATTCAGAAGATTTAAACTAACAATAAAAGTACGGATACGTTGACAGTGAGGAAATATGGACAGGATGACAGATAACACAGATATAGTTTTGTTTTTCTATTTGCCGAATAGACAAAAAATTATCTTATTTATCGTGCTGTAACATAACTGTAAGTTATAATTAAAAGTGCGTTTCCTCTAATCAGCTTGCCAGCGCCGCGTTTTTTAATTAGTCATGGCGATTTCTTCTTTTATTTCCAAGATGGCGGGCTAGTACTGTTTATAATGAGTTATTGTTTGTTTCGTTGTGTATTATCACTTCATCTATGCAAGATAAGCATATTAAACTATGGGTAGCTAAGACATCAATACGGTCATGCGTTCTTCCTTAAAACTGCGACCTCGTGGCCATTTCATCGGCAGCTATTCATAAAAGCTTGCATCCATACTTGTTCTTTATACGTGTAATGTTCTTCATGTTCTTCTTCTTTCAATGCTTCTTTAACTGCAGCACGTAATTTCGTCATCTTCATCTTCAAAGTTTTTAACTTCAAAAAAGTTAGTTGTTTCTTCATATAGTATTCAGGCATTCTTCGATGTAGTAAATGTTAAAAATCGTCGAGTTAATGTCCTGTGTGTTTTACTACTTCAAGTGTTTGGTGTTATTAAAGCTTCTAACTTGTTTTATTTATGTAAGTAGATTCAATTCGTTATGAAACTTTCTCGTTGTTATTTTTAAAACGCCTACCGACCGTGTTCATGAGATTCTATCTTCAAGTGTTGTCATCGAATCTTTAATTGCTTTTATATACAGCGTGCTTAAGTATCTGTCATCTGTTAATGACTAAACACCGGAAAGTGAACGACCGTTACACAGAATCGCCGTCCTTTTTATTCTAATTATGCATTTTTATTTATAATGATAACAATAAGTCAATAAATTAATTAATATTTTTCTAACTTCTATTTAAATGTTTGGAAATAGGATTAGTAAAGTTTGAGAAACTTTATAAAATATTTCTTTATCTGATGCCAAAGGTTTATTATTGCAGATATTTTCCCAGGGACTTTTATCAGGGTATTAAGACGATGGGAATTTCGTAACGTCACTTTCGTGTATCACGTGTTCTTATCGAGTTATTATCGTTGACAACAAGAAAATACATATAATGCGATGAATAGACAGAGTATGCTTCGGTTAGCTGTTTTCGCATTGCACATCAGAAAGGAATGCGACATATATTTTTGCGCGAAGTATTTGTCGTCAGCAACCTTATATAGCAAGAAGTGCAATTCCTTCGTATAAATTATATCTCTTTTATTCATCGCGTTTCAATAAACAACCATGAGATAGCGGATCTACTACGTATGTTGTGATAATGTTTATGTGTGTATTAAATTATCGCACGACAACTTCGTACTTAGATTACAAGACTTTTCTGTGATTGAACTTTAACCATTTTACATAATCTGTAGATATGCAGTACTTTGTTATTATTTATTTTTTTTTGGTGACAATTTTTTACGTCAATATAATTTTTTAATGAAAGTTTTCTGCCAACACGATACTTTGTTAATAACACGTCCAAAACAAGACGTAAATAGTTTGGCACGATTTCAGGTTCACTCTAAAAGTTCACTCGTAGTCTTAAAAACCAACCACGTGTACATATCTTATGCACACGTGGTTGGTTATTAAGACTATGAGCGATCAAAATTATATTTAAATGACACCCCTCCCCTAATTCGTCTTTGTCTTTTTCTTCGGCTGACAATTAAAAATTCCTGCGCATCCAAAATGAATTTTCTTTAAAAACAAAAAAACATTCTGAATTGACAATAAATTTTTACTCAACCAGAATTAAACGTATAAATTTATACTCGGTTTTGCCCCGAATCAGGTCAGCCATTATTAAAGCTTAAATCTGGAGTGTATTTAAAAATCTAAGAGCATGGAGCGTGGAGCGTGGAGCGTGAAAGAATTTGTTACGTTTCTTTTCAATTTCCAAAATATATGAACAAGCGCCCCCTCTAGCTCTACTAAAATATTCAAGTAACTGTCCCAGAGTTCTTTGAGGTGACCATCAGGTTTATCTCAAACAGAGCCCTGGGGAGAGAATAAAAAAACGCGCCAAATCGCATCAGTAAAATTAAAAAATCGCAATAAGTTGGAATGTAAACCCTAACAGTTTTAAAGTTTTACTACAAGTAAGAAAACAAAAAATCTGTTCGCAGAATAATTATGTTGTTATTTTGTTTTTTGTTTTTCGAATTAATCATAGTGTTGAGGTATCTTCCTTCCTCTTCACTTCTCTTTTATTTATCTCCTTTTTGATTATTATTTATGAACATTAAGCGAGACAACATGTGGATAAACAAAAATAGAGTCTCGGCGCATATGAAAAGCTAAGGGGTGGGAGTTAAAAAGTAGCCCTTAATTTAAAAGAAGAATTTTTTTATTCGATTTCCGTAAAAGTAAATTATCGGATTTTATTTCATTGTTATTTGTTCAAATTGAAATAATTTTACCTGATGATGTGACTAAAGTTATAAAAATCTTCGTAAGCAAAGTTTTTACAACAACAAAATATGTTTTTGTTCAATTAAATTTTATTCCCTTTTATTTTATTTTTTTCCTACGCTAAGTAAAAAAGAGTGAACACGTCATTCATGACCGCAAATACCTGAAGATGCTGCTAGACACAAAGCAGCTAAAAGTGAAGTAAACTATGCCATACATTATCACAAATACACCCCACAAAGAGAAAACTCCAAGTGAAGCAGTGCAAACATTAACTCATAGATCTAAGTTAACTTGGCGCCAAAAAAATAAGAGAATCAGAATAATATAGCCTCGGATCTGACAAATCATCAGGCTATTCTTATCCTTGTGACCATAATGTTTTATATATTAAAGAAATAATGAGAAATCTCAAACTATTATAAGTACGAGTCTTCCCACGATTGTAATGATAAACTCGTCATTAAGTCGAAGTGAACTTTGAAGACTGTAGGATGTCGGCATGCTATTGATTATAAGGTTGGCTATTTAAAGTATATGACGTCATGCATTTCTTGCTGCTTCTAGCTGGTTTTTTGGAAACAGTGAATATAACACGAATCCCAAAATATTTATATTATTGGCGCAACATTTTTTTTCTGTATTTTTGAAAAGTATTCAAAGCTTTTTATAGTTTTTTCATTCGTTCCCAGCTCCTTTTATCGCACTCACTAAGTCTATAGGTACAATGTATAGGTATTTTTTCTGTATAATGTTGTTGGTTCTTATTGTAGCAAAATTTGATCCACTTCGGTCAAAATTGACCATAAGGCTTTTTATTTTATTTGAAACAGCACCTGGAAACAAGATTGTGATTCTTCTGTTAGAACAATGGACATTTGTTTCAACCTCGTCCCCAGGGTCTTGTGGCCGTTATTACGGAGCAAATTCATCAAAAAGGCAAAATGCTCAGGGAACGAGTTTACGAAATAAAGGATGTTTGAAGAATTATAGTTGTTCTTTCAGCCTTTTTAGACTCACTGCCTTAAAATATCATAGACGTAGAAGAGCTTTGGGGACGAGGTTGAAAACACATATTACATGTGATCAGGAGTGTATTAGTCTAAACGAAATTACATCTCAATCACGTTGGATACTAGTGAAAGTTGCTCAATGTGACTAGCTACGTAAGTATTTAAAAATAAACAATAACATTGCTTTTTAAATTTAGTTCTCAATATATTTCCAACAGGTCATGAACTTTATTACTATCTTTAAAAAAGGCGGAAGAAGACCAAGGATGTATCAAATTTAAACACTTGTTTACACGTTCACATCTGCAACCACAATTTTTTCTTTCCAATCATCTGACGGATGTAGCAGCTGGACATACTAAATCACATCAATTGATAATGTTTGACCATAATTTGATTATGTTGAAGACAGAATGGTCAGACACAGGAAATTTGTTGTTTTCTTTTTCTTAACAAGCCAATCCAAATCAATTTTGATCACTTATATATCTTTAGATGAGTTGAAGTTGAATCTCGTTACATCAGGTTCTGTATACCGTATATCTTTAGAGCGTAACTGTACAAATTTCCAAGAGAAGTTATCGGCACAAATCATTTTTCTTTCCTATTTTTTGTCACCTTCTAAACATTTTGTCACCAAGAGCAAACAAATATTTCGGGGCATTTTCAAATTTTCGTTATTGATTTAAAAAATTCGGAAAAAAATTATGATCAGGTTGGCTGATGACACTAAAAAATGAAACTCCGCAGCTGGAAGGCTGCGAAAACTCTACTTTACAACGTTTTGGCAGTTTTTGCAATTTCCACATAAAGGGAAAGTTCACGCAACGACCCGCTAAGGACGAAAAAGTCGGGGAAACAGGGGAATGCTGATATCAAAAAATAAGTATGGGTTGAAAATTTTAAAAGTAAGCAAGTAACCTAACATTGTAAGTCCTGAATCCGTTTGCAATTATTGGCAAGTGAACCTTCACAAGTTCGTAGTGCTCGTCTCTTTTATTGACGGTGTTGTGGGATAATTTTGCAGTATACGTCATGAGAAATCATAAGACGAGGATAAAATGATAGGTAGATAAGTTTTCTGTATTGACCTTAATTGCTATTGTTACGATAAGCTATGGTTCGTTGACCAGCATTCTTTATGAAAAATCAAATCCGTCATTAATATTACATGTCTCTTACAAGGAGTTTAAGGTTTCTGTGCGTGTTTTGGTCCAATTCGAATTCTACCACACTAGACATTTTATTGCCCATTAATCAATGTAAAATAAAGATTTTAATTCCTCTGCAGTTCTATTCAAAAGGAATTAGCCAGCATCTTTATATACTAGATATTCATTATCAGCGACAAACTATGACCTTCAACCTCGTACCCAGTGCATCTTGTATTTTTCCTGACATCGAGACGGTGATACAAACATATTGGCATCCGTTCCAATGTCAGAAAAGACACAAGATGCCCTGGGGACGAGGTTGCATAACCCTCATATTTTTGCCGATATTTTTAGCTAAAAAACGAAATAAAGCAATTATCGTAAAAACGAATCTTTTCCTCCGACGAATCAAATTCTACCTTTCAAAGAAGAGCAAACAAATAATTCGGTGCATTTTCAAATTTTCTTTATTAATTTAAAAAAGTCGAAAAAAAATTATGATCAGGTTGGCTGATGACACTAAAAAATGAAACTCTGCAGCTGGCAGGCTGCGAAAACTTTACTTTACAACGCGCTAGTGGCAGTTTTTGCAATTTCCGTATTATGGAACAATCCACGCAACGACCCGCTAAGGACGAAAAAGTCGGGGAAACAGGGGAATGCTGATATTAAAAAAATAAGGATAGGTTAAAATTTTTGAAAGTAACCAGGTAACCTGAGATTGTAAGTCCTAAGTCCGTTTGCAATCATTGACAAGTGAATCTTGACAAGTTCGTAGTGCTCGTGTCTTTTATTGACGGTGTTGTGTTGTGGGATCTTTTTGCAGTATATGACGTCCTAAGAAATCATAAGACGAGGATAAAGTGATTGGTTGATACGATGGAAGTTTTCTGTATTGACCTTAATTGCTATTGTTACTCTAAGCTATGGTTCGTTGACCAGCATTCTTTATGAAAAATCAAATCCGCTTTATTAATATATGTCTCTTACAAAAAGTTTAAAGTTTGCGTGCGTGTTTTGGTCCAATTCGAATTCTACCACACTAGGCATTTTCTGCCCATAAATCAATGTAAAATAAAAATTCGTCCTTAATTCCTCTACCCAAAAAATGACCTTCAACATCGTCCCCAGGGCATCTTGTCTCTTTTCTGACAACGAGACGACGATACAAACATATTGAAATTTTTAAATCGACTCACAGCTTGCGAAATACGAAATATGGGCAGCACTTCAATTTAATAAGGTAAGATTTCTTTCGCAAGAGAAATTGTAACATTAATTACAACATTTCTCATTAAGAAGCCATTAAGGATGGGATGTAAACCTTTGTGACTGATGTGGTATCCGATCGTATTAAAATAGGATTAACGGAATGAAATCCATATTGTTAAAGTTATTTTTTTCTGAAAATGGTATCATTATTCTATAAATAAAGTTAGAACCCTAAAATGGTGGTATTACAAAGAAAAGTTTAAATAGACGCGCGCATGAGGAGGAAACGCGTGTTTTATATGAGGTGAATCTTCCCAACTCTCTGCGACTACAAAACTATAGAGTTTGTCTTGTTATAAGTTATCATCGGGCGAAAAATATGGAACAAAATATTCGTCACTTCAACCCAACCTTGTCCCCAGGGTCTTGTGGCCCCTGAGTCGTTATTACGGAGTGGCCTTTTCGCCGCTATCAACTTCATCAACAAGGCAAAATGCCCTGGGAACGAGGTTGACTTCAACCTCCTCATGAAATGCTTGTATGCCACGCAATCTGAAAGATGCACCTCTTGTTGTATGTTCACATGACTGCATATAATAATTTTAACTCTCAGTATTCGTTTTTGTTTTTTTTAGTTTCGCGCGATCTAATTTTCTTGTACCTTCTGAAAAGAAATATTTCGCACAAATTAAATTTTTGCGCAGCCAAATTCGCAAAAAATCACTATTTTGCGCAACCAATTGTGAGTTCATTTTCCAACCTCGTCCCCAGGGTTCTTTTACGCCTATGATATTCAGTTTTGGTGTATTCCCACATATTAACTGCAGTACGATGTTAGCTCCTCGTGGTATTATATCAAAGAGAAACAAAAAGCACTAGGGACAACTATTGGCTGCGGTTTCAATTTTGCTTGCAACTTGCGTAATGCTTCGCAACCTTATTGTATGTTCACGTGTCTGCGGAAAATTTTGATTGCACCTTCGTGGATTTAGGAGGGTAGCACGGAATGATTAGCTATGTTAATACAGTATACTCTCGTTAAATAGGATGCCCGCTATATAGTACGCTTTTTCTACGTCCCTTGAACTTCCTTACCCTTTTCAAGCAAAAAAGTTTCGCTTAAGTGAGACCCCGGTTGAGTAGGACGCCCGCTAGGTAGTACATTTTACCTCCGTCCCTTGAGCGCCCCATTTAACGAGAGTATACTGTACTACGTGTTTTGTGTATATGAACTCACTGGCTTGTACGTAATATATAACACATATGCTGATTATTTTTTATTATTATTATTGTTTATCCCTTTCCCTATATATGCTTTAAATTTCAGTCCAGGGCTAGACCCTCGTGATTATTTACTGAGGAAAAAAATTAGGCATATTTTGTTTACGTCTAAACTAATTGTCAGCCTAAATCTTTGTCACCTTATTGAAATTTCATCACTTAGGTCCGAGAAAAATTGGAGCACTAACTTATTTAACAAATGGAAAAAAACTGCTTCTGTTTTCATTATATCCCCACAATACAAATTAGCTTGAGTTTAAACTCCCGATGTGCAAGGTACTGCTGCCTAACATTTTTAGACTTTGGTGTCAAGAACGTAAATTGCATGGTAATATTCATGTGATCCACTAAATGAAAATTCTACAGAGTTATGTTTTATTTATCCGGAGAAATACATCAAAATAAAGCAAAGGCTATAGACTTCACACTTATTATTCACACATTAAATGCATGCCTATTTAGAAAGGCGTACCTAATCTTCCCACTAAAAAAAAGTTATTAAGAAAGAAACTCTTGGAAGTTTGACTCAAGGGCTTGTTAATGATTTTCTCAACCTCGATCCCAGGGCTTTTTTCTCTTTTTGATATAAGGCCGTCCCGTTATAAAAAAGAGACAAAGAGCCCGGGGCTCGAGGTTGTGATTTTCTTTATTTAGACAGATCGTCCAAATATAAAGGAACCTAACGAAACCTACAATCGTGGACAAAAATATTGAGACTAAGGCAGTTTTTTACTCATTATCCAAATATGGACAAAACAGTCAAATAGTCAATACTCTGCAGCCGGCAGGCTGCAAAGTCGCTACTTTTGCACACAAGTAGGCCAGGCAGAGAGCGTTGAAAAGTTGCTAGTCACATTCTTTAGCACGCCCGCACACCGAAATAATTCACGTCGGGGACCACGAAGGCCTCGAAATTCGTGATTAATGGCCTTGCTGACGTCAGCAACAATTAGCACATTTTATGAATTTCGTATTTACCAAATAACCTAAGATCCGAAGTCCTAAGTCCACTCTGAACGTTGACAAGTGAACTATGACAAGTTCTAGATGTGTGAATCTAATATAGAATGAGCCTACGCAATTACTTGTGGTGGCGAACTTCGAAATTCGTTGTCTTGTCCCAACATATTGTGACCACGATTGTAGGTTAAGTGATAAATATGTTATCTTTTTCTCCAGAGAAAACATTTTTTTTTATAATTTTAACCTGGATGTTCCTTATTTATGATGATTTTTTTCTGAAAATCTATTGACCATATTTTATACCTAAAATGATTTTCAGCAACGATCTTCTCAGTTTATACATTTACGTTTTCACTTTCTTCAAGAAAGTTGGAAGTTAAAAATACTGGCGTATATTGTAAACTGCACGCGTTTTTATAAGAATAATGTTTTTCCGTTTCAACATGAGTATTCTTAACTTTTAGGCAAAAATCATCCTGATATATTTTGAGCATATTCTTAACACGGTTAAGATTGAAAGATCTGAGAATGCAAACTGATGTAAAAATCACCCCTAAAAAGTGCTGTTGTTTAAGCAGCCTATTTCAATTGACAGATAGCCAACCAGTTTTGAACATGAGAACATGAGAAAAGACATTATACATCAATAATAAAATACAAGTTTATATGAGTTAACAAAGAATAAAATAACAAACGTTCATATAATCAGGCAAGCAAAATCTTAAGATAAGCATATTCATAAGATGCTTTTAACTTTTTGTTTAACTTTATCTTTAATATTTTTACAGAGTTTTCTTAAAAAAAAAAGGATGAATATTAAAACACATGTATATAGCTACATCATGTTAAACTTCCTAAATTACTACAACTACTTAAATCTAACCAAATACTACAGAAATTAGGAAGTTTAAAAATCGCCGATCTTATCATGTTAATGCGGGTTGAATTATCTTACTTGACAAAACAAGTGATTTAGGTGGTTAGAAACTTGGCTGGGGAATGTGTTGATAACAGAAAAATCCCTTTAATTAAAGAAAATACCCTGGTATAACATAGTTACCATCAATGGCTGCAAATAACAAACTTTCAAAAGATAATTCAACTTCATTATCTTCCCCACAATCCCTTTTGTTTTTGTTTTTATATGTCCGTGCTATAAAATGGTATAGACGTTCTACGCTTCCGCGTGATAACGCATATAAATAGAGGCCCAAACCTTCTTAAATCGCTACATTGCAACTCAAGTGCCGTATAACTTCAGCTGGAAGCAAAAATCCGTCAAAAGATGTCGCCGTCGAAACTTATTCTACTTTTAATCGTCGTCACATTAATAGCAAACGTTGAATGCTGGCGTCGGCGACGTCGGCGCCGTCACAGATGCCATCCGGTGAATTGTGTGACGTCCTGGGGACCATGGTCAGCATGTAATTGTTTGGGCAAAAGAACGAGGACACTGAGGATTGTGTCGCAACCATCCTGCGGAGGGGCAGCTTGTCCACGGCCGTATACACAGACAGGAGCGTGTGGAACAGGGTAGGTCTAAATTATCTATTATATAGTAGCCATGCTTTTTTTATGGCGTTGTAACTCCTTTTAATTAAAGCATGTAATTTGCTTCTGCTGAATGCCGCTGTTGAATACCCCAAAGCCTCCGAATATGAAGAAAGAAATACATTACAATAGTCCCTGTCCTGTAAACGTGAACACGCCTAAAAAACAGTTTTGGTTCGTAATTACGACTTTAGAAGTTTTTTTGCGATTTTTCTTGATAGGAGCTGCGTGTTTGGTAGTGGATATTGTTAATGTTTAGAACTGCTACGTGTAAATGCTTAGCTGGTCGAACTGTAAGTATGATAAAAAATTTGTCACATAGTAGTGAAGTAAACTGATCGGTGGTTTTTTATGCGTTTTTTTTAGTTTAAAATGCTAACCCTGCTCACATTTTATTTATTGATTAACTACAAAATATTTGCTATTTTTATTTTTAATTTTTTGTTGTTTTGTGTATATGTTACGGGAATTGTGATAAATAGTCGGTGGCCCGTGGAAAAATCCAGGGTTCGCCCGTCCTTTTTCTACCGCATCGCATGTGTGTCGCTACTGCGGTTACCATTTTTGCGTGATAGACGGAAAGACAGACGCATACGGGTATAATAATATAGATCCAGGAATTATGCATAATAACAATCACCCTAACCCTTATACATGATGCCAGGGAGTATGTCCCCGTGACATAAAAAAAGATTTGTCAATTCGGATCTGGTAGTTTTGTTTTTTTTCGTTATTTAACCGCTTAAGCCCTCTTAAGATTTGTGGCTGTGTTATGATAATACATCAATGTTTTCTGGGTGTGCATCATATGTTACCATCCGATTAAAATGTCTTTAGGGAACACGATGCGAGAAAACCATGCCCAGCTGGAAAATTTGGTCTAAATTGTCGATCAACATGCAACTGCGTTGCTGGAATAGGATGTGACCCTGTATCTGGTTACTGCAAGTGCCCAATTGGGACGATCTGGTCGAAGGTGCCAACACAGGTACAGGTGCCCACGTAACAATCGCTGCTACAGATTGAAACCAACTTTGGTCAACTACAATCTGTGTTATCTTCAAGTGAAAGTATCAAATACAGTCAGAGGTGCCCGAGTAACCTGCCCAAGAAGAACACATTATGCCAACCGGTGTATTTGCTATCGAAATTGTCTTCCGTCAACTTTGATCAAATCGCGAACCTGCCAATGCAATTGTCGTGCTCCAAGAAGCGCACATTCTTCTTATCGTGGGAAGTTTGTTACACAAGCTATTTGCTGTCCTCGACATCCGTTTTTTTAAAATCTAACAAGAGAAGTGAAAGTAGCTAGTTAGTTCCCCAGGGCATCTTTTCAGATATCTTGATGGCACAAGTGGCCGTGGGAACGAGATTGCTTCATAATATGCTACTAAAATGACATGTTTTCTGACTATTTCGTTCATTTTCTCACTGTTTTTTACATCATTCTCGTTCCCAGAGCTCTTTCAGAGGTTTATCTCAAAGAGCTCTGGGACGACAATATTTTTACGTAACTTGAGGCTGCAAAATTACATATCTTGAGGATGCACAATGATTTAAAATTTTAGGATGATTTTAAATAAATAAAGGCCGGTTTCCATACAGCTGCATTTTGCGCCCAATCGTAAAATGCGCCGCAACTTTTATCATATATACCGAACCATTTCCATTTAGCGATTTTTGCTCACGTGTTTTTTGCAAAACATGGCTGATGTAAACAGACGATATTTGTTGCTGCAAAATTTGAGAGTAGTCCTAGCAATATTTTTATGGCGTAGAAATAAACAACGTTGTAAGAAAAACATGTGGATGAGACGACTTTCCATAGAAAGAAGAATCAAAGTACTGTACAACGTTTTGCTTAAGGATTTAATGTTGTCAGATCACGAGTAGTCTTTTTAAGTTTGTTTACAATGTTGTTTCTTTGTGCCTCCACAGACTCATTAATGTTATTTTGTTTTTCATCTACTTCACTTGATTGATATATATTCTGATTCTCTACATTCATTTGGCTTTGACAAAAATTTTACACAGAAACGAGATGTTGCTAGCCATCTTGAAATGATCTAATTAAAAATTCTTTCGTAATTCATGCAGATTTCTACCTTTTGATTGGCTGTTAAGCTGAAGCGCAAAATGTAGCTCGCAAAAAGTAGAGCCTGTTCAACTTTTTTTAAATCGCCCCAGCGCATGCAAAAGCGCGAGGTCAGCGGCATTATTCTGATAATGCGCATGCGTAGATCAAAAGTCACGGCGCATTTTACGACTGGGCAAAATGCAGTTGTATGGAAACCGGCCTTAAAGCACGTATTTAATAGATATTCCGTGTAAAAAGAGCACCACTATGCAAAAAGTTCGTGTCTTTATTTATTACCTAACAGCAAGGATGAAAAAAATTGTCCACTAGTACCTAAGTCGATTAAGTTGAGAAGATTCAACTTCCAAGCGTTTGCAGGCGAAAAACCTCTTTAACAACAATAAAATCGTTGCCATCTGTAATGTAATACGGATTAAGCTTATGGAGCTTTAAAGTTTAAAGGCTAGGACTGCAGCCAAGAACGCGTAAATGGAAAGCAGACTTAACTAATTTTATATTTCCATTACCTTTGGAGGACATTACCCAAGCGCTTGTAATATTGTTTTTAACAAGACCGTCTTAGTAAAAATCCATACGCGGTTTGTATTCTATAAGAAACCCAGCAAACGGCCAACCAAAGGTTTTTTCAATTTTTTTTATTTTACTAGAAAAAATTTCTTAACAAGTTTCTATAAGAAAAAATGAAATAATGCTTTTTTCGTCTTTTCTTCATCATCTAAAATGATTTCCGTTCTGTTGAAATCGTCAATTTTTAAGCAGTCTTCCAAGTCGTCAGGATATCCCACTCGGTAGTCGTGTCCAATGATAATACCTGAATGCCATTGAAATGACATTAATTAATGAGAGGAATGTGTGAAAAAAAAGTTTCTTACTTAAAGTTTGAACAATTTTACGAGTAGTAAAAGTTTTTTAATTTTTGGCAACTAGTCATTTCCTATAAAGTGGTTTCTGATGTAAAAAAAGGTGTACAGACAAAGATGGAGAGAGTTTTGTTTTAGCGTTGTTACACGTACTTTCTTTTATTATTCTTTCGAAACGTGGAAGATTTCTGCATTTATACATTCTCGTCCCCAGAGCTCTTTGAGATTAAAACCTCGAAAGTAGCTCTGGACCTGTCTGGTCACGTGATGAAAATATGCCACATATAGTGGCATATTTTCATCACGTGACCAGACTTGACCTTGACTCGATTACCTGATGTTGTGTCTGTAAACTAGCCGTTTTTAATTTGACTTATCGTTTGTGTGGACCTAATTGGGTTCGTTATTTAGCACTGTTCTGCCCGGATAATAAACGCTGCCCTGATTAAGTACGCCAGCTTGCCCCGGTTAAGAACAAGGCAGAAAATACATAATCAGGGCAACATAATCAGGACGGGCCGGCTTATTACTCAAAAAATATTATTTGGCACTTATAAAAGGAACATAATCAGGGCAGGCCAGTTTATATACGACAGTCTAATATTATTTCTCACTTATTATAGAACGAACATAATCGGGGCAGGCCGACTTATGTATGACAGTCAAATATTATTCGAGACTTATAGAACGAACGGAATTCGGGGCCGACCGGCTTATATACGATATTTTTATATTATTTCTCACTTATTATAGAACGCACATAATCGGGGAAGGCCGGCTTATGTATGACAGTCAAATATTATTCGAGACTTATAGAACAAATATAATCGGGGCCGACCGCTTTTATATCATTCGTCATCACTTCTGACAAGCAAATAGCCCTGGTGGCAAAGTTGTTGTTGTTCTCAATTGAAACGAAATTTCGTGGCAAATACTAAATTTTGGGATTCGCAAGTTTAATAACTTTTCACCAAACTTAATTCCCGCAAAAAGAATAATTTAGGTTCCGTGAAATTTAGTTACTTCCAACGTATATTATGTTGAATTGTATTTACTACAAGAGTAGTTTATACTAAGAATTACGTCGAGACTTTTTTCTTTCGCCATGTCTAGTTTTTAGGGGTGTTCTCAACTTTAATTCACAAAAGTTCGAAGAAAATGCCAATCACAGCCTGCCTGGCCAGCCATTTATATCAGCGTTCATAATCCGGTCACCACGACATAACCAGTGCAAAAAAACATAATCGGACCATGCGTACATAATCCGGCTGTCCCGGTTGTAAACAGGCCGTTTTCGCAATCTGGGCAGAACAATATCAGCGTTCATAAACCGGTCACCACGACATAATTAGGGCTAAAAAAACATAATCGGACCATGCGTACATAATCCGGCTGTCCCGGTTGTAAACGGGCCGTTTTCGCAATCTGGGCAGAACATCTTCACCGCCATGTTTGTTTACATTCAAATGTTAAATACAATCTTTCGCGGAAAAATATAGAATTCTCATAATAGACCAATCAGAATCCATCACGTGACCAGACAGGTCCAGAGCTACTTTCGAGTTTATCTCAAAGAGCTCTGGGGTCGAGAATGGCATTTATACTATCATAAAACGTCAGAACAAAGAGGGATCAACCTCATTCCCAGCGCCTTTTGTCTCTTCTTGATTTCTACCGTTGGTTCCGATATAAAAAAAGAGACAACAAGCTCCTGGAACGAGGTTGAAAAGAACGGCAAAAAAAGCAGAATCGAAGGGCGTTGTTTTATTATTATTTTTTGAGCACTTTTCTTCATAGAGATTTCTTATTAAAAGGAACACGAGATTGGGACAAACTGATTCCTGCAAAAATATCAGAAATTATATTTGCAGCAAAAATAACAGTACATATACACTACGGAATCTTCTTAAAACCCTATTTTAGGGAGAAGAGGTATTTTGGGTCTCCTCTTTAGGAGGTGATGGTAATTCTACTACCACCATTAAATTTAAGGAAGGACAAATGCTAGGACTATGAAACTTGACACCGTAACTAAGCACAATAGAAGAAGTGATTCGACCTTAAAAAGTTAATGATGACGTCATTGATTTTTGCTGACGTCATCGTTTTCTTTAAAAACCGACTTTTTTCAATTTTTCTTTCAGATATTTTCATTTTTTCCCTTTATTTATTTATTTTAAAGTTTATATGCTATCGAAAGTTAAAGCTCGTGCAGTGTAGCATAATGAAGATCGTCTTATAATGAGCCATCTTTGATGTTATTAACGTTTCCCTTTAATAATTACGTCATTTCCTTCTGTACAATTTTGCAAGCACGTTAGCCAGGAGACCCAGCGTAATTTTTCTTACCACCGGGAAATCGGAGTAGTTAAGGTGGGAAAAATTACGCTGGGTCTCAAACGATTTTTCTGCGGCCAAAATCTGGCCGCGCTTTTTGATTGGCTAATTCTATTGTTCTTAGCTCACATGGTCCATTCGGGGCCCTTTTCATCCGAATATTCCAGCGAGTGGTTTCACTCACCCTAACAAACATTAGTAAATTATAAAGTTTTTACCAGAGTAAGATGTGGCCAAGCTTGGTAAACAACTTTCAGATAAATTAAAATGGCCTCCGAAGCGATTAGTCACATTGTCCAATTTAAACTCGGGGTTTCCGCTGAGTCATTCGTTCGATCGCGTCCAAGCTTTTGTTTGAGAGAAACTCATTTTATCAACTCGAAGAAGAAAGCTTGGTTAACTAGGCTACAAGCACGTAGACTAAAGCTATATTCAGCAGAACTAATTAATTATTCATGAATTTTTATTTAAAGAGGAATTTTGAGGCTGAATATTTTTGGTGAAAGATAATGTATTATAGCTATAAAATCGTGACAAGTGTGTTATAACAAAAAAATATGAATATGTAGGCTGGAAATAACCTTTCGTAACCGATTATGTAAAAAAAAAATTTGCTGCCACCTTTACAGATATTTTCCAAGTTGTTTTTCAGAGAAAAAGAGAAAATAGATAAATTTCCAGCCTTGCCGTTGTTTTTATTTTGTTTTTATTGTTCATCAATTTTCAGGTTTATTATTTTTCTTTTAAAACTGTTCTTATAGCGAAATGACGTTTATGTAAGTTAAGTTAGCCATGATTTACAGTTACAATAATAATCAAAAATTGAATTTTAAAATTTTAGAATATTCAATGGTTTTGTTCCCCCATATTACTCAGTCCTCTTCAAAGTTCAGTACTTTTTCAGATTATTGCTAATGGCGGAAATCTTTAAGTCGCAGGGCTTCTTGTATCATTATAATTTGACTTTAATATGTTAAGGAAAAGTATATTTAGATTAGCACAAATATTTCTTTATAAAACGACAAAAGTGTTATAATGAAGAAAACAGATCATCTTGTGAAGGTAGAGTGGAAGTCCAGCTTATATCTTATCTAGAACAAAGGTTATTGGAAATAAACAGATCTGTTTTCAGGGTTGGATACTACTTCCCTAGGTACCACTACTTTCTTACAATAACGTGTCTCTGCAGTACGGCGTCAATCAGCTGCACTTTTTTATTATGCAACTTTGCTTCTGCTTTAACGACCTTGACTGTCTCCTGAACAGCTCTAAGCAAAAGACCCTGGGAAAAGGACATGAGGTATAGTTTTACATTTTCCAGAACCAATGTCCTTATAGTAAACACACAATTTTCTAAAAGAAAGCAATAGGTTTCACTCTATTGACATTGTTGAAAATACAAAAAAAAAAAAATTTTTCTGCTTCATTCGCTAGATATGTTGGAGGGAAAAACTATTTCAATATGTTTAAAGGAAAAGTGGTCTACAGGAAGAATAGAGCAAAAAAATGTACCTTTGATACTACACAAGCTCCTTGAAAACACGAAAACACAAACACGCGTTATCAAGTGTGGGTCAAATTCTTAATATTCCATTGCAACGTCATCAATTTGCTTTATTGATGAAAATTAATTCCTTGGTTGTTAGTTCTAAAAATATCTTTATTAACACTGGCCTTTTTTGGTCTAGTGTTGTACCGAGGAAGGAAAGGGGAGGGGAGGGTGCATATAGTGCCCTCGGGCCATAAATCAGAAGTACTGGAGTGGAAGTACTTACGCTTAGATGGTGAAGCCTGTCACACTTAATACCTTAAAGAAACAGATTTCAGTTAAAGAATAATATGATGACATTACAAAGGTCACAAATGACGTCACACAAACTAAAAATAGGCCATTTTCTCAATTTCACCTAGGAATATATATAGATTAATCTTGTTCCCAGAGCTTTTTTACGATATTTAAGAAGGCTTGGGGACGAGATTTCAAAATTTTGCTTGGATTTCGCCCGCGTTACTATTACTTCTTGATTCTTCTTAATAAACTTATCGATTAAAAAAAATTGTTTTTATATATAAAATAATTTTAAAAATTTCGAATGAGAATTTCTTTTATTTACCAAGAAGGTAAAAAGATCTGTTTTTCCAGATATTTCGATGCTTATGTCATTAAAACGTGGTTAAAATATTGCATTTAAAAATGATCGAAATATAATGACGTTATTAAAATCATAAATGACGTCTTTCGCTGGATTGACATTTCCATCTGTATTTTATCACTAGCGTCATGTATTTCCTTAGCAACACTTTGGTAAATATTATATAGCTGTATCCATCAACATCTCCTCATAACACACTTAGTAGCTGCATAGAAGTCAGCAATTTCTAAAATATACAAAAAATGCAATACCCCTCGCAAATTATATATCTGTTTCTGCAAATCTTTTTTTTATCACAAGTTCAAATAAAAGTTGGGAAAAGTCACAAAATTTCAGCACTTTATTTACATGCTGAACAACCTCGTCCCCAGGGGCTTTTTCCTTTTTGACATTGAGACCTGCAGCAAATTTAATGATGCTGAATAATGTTCATAATAACACCGTAAACAACGAACTTGCATTGTTGTCAAATAAAAAATGTTTCGGTTTCCTGCCCACAACGACTTCGTCGTAGCCCTCCGTCGCAGAGTCTGCATATCATCATTACATCATCGACTCTTCACGGCAGTGTAAAACATTGAACAAATTCAACAGGATAGACAGAAAAAACAAGATGAAAAGACGATTAGTAAAATATGTTTTCATTTATGTTGCAATATACATTTCTGTAGCTGCACAGAGTCCATCCTCAAAGAGTAAGTTTTTATATGATTTACCTTAACAAGGAAGCTGGCTAGATGTTATTGTCAGTCAGATATAAAGTGAAAACCACCTACACCAGCAACAGACCATATTAATCATATGTCTGTATGTTGCTAGCTAGCCATAGTAGGGATTTATATTTTATGTGGTTAGCCACACTAATTTCGAGGTTTATACCCTGTCAACTGTTTCCAGGAGGGACCATTAAGGCAGTTCCAGAGTGTTTAAAGCTGACATTTAAGATACAGAACAGAAATCTTTTAAATTCCTACCCAATAGACAATGACCTTATAAAGGGGGTCGGACCCACAACCCTTCAGATGTAAGTCGAGTTTTCTACTTACTGAGCTACTTATCCCAATACTGAGTGTGCTACTGATCCCAAAACTGAGCTACCAATCCTTGTACAACTAGCTATAATGTATTGATAATGAGCGAGGAACGGCTTAGGTAAAGCTAGCCATACCTAATAGCCGTACCTAAGCCGTACCTTTCTTTTTTGGAAGAGGTAATGTATTTTAATGAAAACAACTAAGCTAATCGTAGTGGTAAATTTATTTTGTCACTAAATTTCAGTTTCTGAATCGTCAATGAACCTGCAAAATACGAAAAATGTTAGAGAAACATCTTGCTCTTATAAACACCAACCGAGGAAGAGCGTGTGAAGGTGATTCCCCAGTCAAGAAATTAAGTACGGCTGGCAATAACAAGGTGGTTAGTACGGGCGGTGAACTTCAAAGCGACTATAAAATAAACTAAACTAAAGGGGATAGGTAAGGAAAAGAAAGGAAAAATATAAAATTATAAGACAACATAAATTTCACTCAAAAACAGTTATCTATTATGAAGTAAGACATTATCAATAAAAACAAAATTAAGTTAAGTACGGCTAGCTTAAAATAAGGTACGGCTAGACAATACTAAGGTACGGCTGGATTCTATCATATAAGAAACAACTTCAAATGTTAAAAAAACGTTCAGTAAAAACGAAATTAAGTTAAGTACGGCTAGCTAAACTAAGGTACGGCTGGACAATATTAACGTACGGCTGGATTCTATCATATAAGAAACAACTTCAAATGCTAAAAAACGTTCAATAAAAACGAATAAGTTAGGTACGGCTAGCTAAACTAAGGTACGGCTGGAAAATATTAAGGTACGGCTAGATTCTATCATATAAGAAACAACTTTGTTTGTTGCAATCTCCTTCACAAAAAGTTTTTCGTGATCAGCTTTAAGTATGAGAAACGGGACTCTAAAAAGGCTTTAATCTTCCGTACACAACCATGCGTATTCTCCAAATCAATTGCAATCAAACATTGAGCTACAAAAAGCAATTGTTGAAACTTGTATGGATAAGTCAGGAGATTTCTCTTGTTAAGAAGCCTGAATAGTATTTCGCAACAAATAGCATGTGTACTTCATCTTAGCATAAAATATTTTTTAGGTGTTAAAAATAGTTTTAAAAATAACATTAAGAGTAGTGTATATTTTGCTCTCGTAATAGAAAAAAAGAGTGTCTGAGGAATGAAGTGACAGTGAAAATCATAACACCACGCACTTTTTTGTTTGTTTTTAATGTGTTAGCGCATTCAACTGTTTAGTTTAGTCAATTTTTAGAACACAAATCGCAACAATTCATCATTTGCAAAATTCTGTCAAGAAATATTTCTTTATGTTTGTTGTGTTTTTTGGAAAAATCATCAGTAAAATTTTGCCCTTGAGTATAGTTCTTATTTTTTTCTTATTTGTCAATAATTTTTAACCTTATTGTTCTTAAAAAAAAAATATATATATATATAAAAAGTGTATATGCTGAATTAAATCGGGACACAGTTAACACTTAAAATTAAAAATCAAAAAGCTTTACTCACACATTGTTTCGCGGCTTTATTAGGTTTTTCCTTTTTTTTATCATTTTCCATCATTAAAATAACGTGCACGCATAAACAACAACAAATATTAATTTTTTTTCAAAAGTTCTTCTGTTTTGAATAAAAAGTTTACATCTCTTCCATTAACTATAAACATCCAACAAATAAAAACGTGTGTGTTCCTCAACTGGCGAAAACGTTAATTCCACTCTGTATTCGGACATTCACTGTCTATACCTCAGTTAGACAGAAGATTTACCGCATCACTTTCAAAGTAACAACTTTTTATTTTCCTGTGCTGAAAGCAATTTGGTGCCAACCTAGTAGAGCATATCTGCATACAATTTTTTTCTTTACTTTACCCGCACTTTACTTTCCCGTAAAGTCTAATTCTTCTACGTACTTATTGTTTTTCGTTTGTATTAATTTTTTTTAGCATTTGAAGTTGTTTCTTATATGATAGGAGCCAGCCGTACCTTCATATTGTCCAGCCGTACCTTATTTTAGCCAACCGTATCTAAATTTAGCCAGCTGTAGTCACTTTTTGCGCTAGCCGTACCAACTATTAAGGGAATCTAATCTAATATTGTCCGCAGCGTAATAATGTTCAATCTTACTTTACTAATGTTTTTCATACATTCAATTTTAAAAGTCTCTTTTGTATTAAAAACATTATATATATAAAAATTATAATAACATGTACAGTACCCCCTGTGTGTAACTTTATATGTACGCGATAGTTATCACCTTCGCATGAGCTTTCGGTAGCGTCAGAACTTTCGTTGTTATTGTTAACCTATTGTTAAATACATGAGCTATTTTTGCATGTTGAAAACAATAGAGTTCATGTCTTGTTCGCGAAATTTAATTAGCTCATGTGAACTGCGTGTGTCCCATTGTTGTATTTAATTGCTATAGTCGTCAAGAGATCAACGAAATAAAATAAAATTTAACAAAGATTTATTTATCTATTGTTTTTACTCATGAACGGCCATGTTAAACCATTTGTTTATAAATGTTATGTTTTCGCTGATGCTCGTGTTTTACGAAAGCGTGCGTGCAATTTAATTTTTTTTCACAAAAGCTAAATGTTCATACGTAACTCTTAAAAAAAATAAGAACGAAAAGCGGCGATAAAAATGCTTTTTTAGATCGCATTTTAAAAGTTTAAGGACAAAAAGCGGCGATAGAAATGATTTTTTAGATCGCATTTTAAAAGTTTAATAACGAAGAACGGCGATAGAAAAACTTTTTTAGATTGCATTTTAAAAGTTTAAGAACGAAAAGCGGCGATAGAAACGCTTTTTTAGATCACGTTTTAAAAATTTAAGAACGAAGAACGGCCATAGAAAAGCTTCGTTAGATCGCATTTTAAAAATTTAAGAACGAAAAGCGGCGATAGTAATGCTTTTTTAGATCGCGTTTTTAAAATTTAACAACGAAAAGCGGTGATAGAAATGCTTTTTTAGATCGCATTTTAAAAGTTTAAGAACGAAAAGCGGCGATAGAAACGCTTTTTTGGATCACATTTTAAAAGTTTAAGAACGAAAAGCGGCGATAGAAACGCTTTTTTTAGATCGCGTTTTAAAATTTAAGAACGAAGAACGGCGATAGAAAAGCTTTTTCAGATGGCGTGTTTAGATCTGTCAAGAACGTCAAAAGTTAGATTTTTAGATTTTTCTTTCTTCGGTATTGAAATTTAATTTGTTTTCGAAATCTTATCGTGAAGGGAAAAGTCCTGAAAGTAGGGTTTTTCCGTTTGCGCTGTTAAACGTTGCTTTTTATAAGAATACCTTTTAAAAGTTTTCCATGTTAAAAAATATGCTTCGATGATAAAGAATTATTACTAAAAGTTTTAAAAAGTAGCAACATTAGTTTTTTTTAAATATTAAGTGTTATGTTCGTTCTTTTTTCTAAAATAATATATTTCAATAGCCTTCGTGATCTTTAACACTTTTAAACAATAACATGCATGTTACATGTGACAACAAAAGGATTCATCAAATCTTATTGTTATGACTCGCGCACGACGATAACAATAGAAAGCAATTAAGTTCGTGTGTAAACAAAAGATATGTGAAGGTTCTTTATGTAGACATGAGATCGTTACATGAGGTCGTAAAACTCGCGTACATGTAAAGTTACATGCAGGCGGTACTGTAAGATATATCGGTATTTGATCATTGAGGATTCCCTGGGATTACTGGGGCTCGACGATGGAGTGCTCCATTTTGCATCATTATTATCGGCATAGATATTCACCTAAAAGACGAAATAAAAGTTAGACAATTTAACTTTGATATACATTAACTACTAATTTTAAGCTTGAAGCAAGTGGTCTTACACAGAGCTGCTAATTACCAATTTTCTTAAGTACGGCTAATGTACGGCTAAGATACGGCTGTTATGTACGGCTAGCTTTACCTAACCCGAGGAACGAAGGGTGAAAGTATTGTATAGTAAGTATTTTATTTTATTTATTGAAATACTTATGAAAGGTTTGAAATTGTACTTTTTACAGCTGATACTCTCTGTAGCTAGGAAATTTTATTGGCTTTTAGATGCAACATCCAAAACAGAGAAATTTGGCAATAATGTTGGGGACATTGTTATCACTTGCAACTTAAAAAATGTATATACATATTCTCAGATCTGGGTTAACATCATCCACTCTGCCCTAAGCATCAAAATCAATATAGCCTGTCAGATAGAGCTGATGTAGCAGAATAACCTATTAGAACTTCACAACATCAATTTAAAATCTTTAGAAGGAATTGATAAAACATTTTTTTACTACTATATACAATTTTAATATTTTTCTTTGATCATATATCTTGAACCTTTTCCCTGGTGCCCCCATGTGGCAGTTTACGCAAAAATTTATCACTGTGTATATCTGTGATTTTTCAGTCTAGACTTTATGAGTATCCTCCATTGAAAAGTCCTTTCTTCACTTTTAGTAAAAGGTGGTGGTGACAAATCAGTTCAAATCAGTTCAAATCAGTTTTTATTTATTAAAAAAAAAGTTTTATCCTATGAAGTATATATTTAACCTCACCAAAGAGCTAAGTCATCAATTCCAGCAAATATAAACTCTTCCACAAAGTTTACTTTGCATATTTTTGCTAAAAAAAGTTGTTATGATATTGCGAAAACCTGATTGGTTTAAAATTTTGTGGGGCTAAACTAATTTTACTGAATAATGTGTTTTCGCATCAGTCTGAAAATGTTGAGCATTTTATATATTAAGGGGATATATTTTACTGACGAGTGAATTTCATGTGGATTTTCATGGGCTTACAACGTTAGTAAGGCTCACCTCCTGTGAAAAAACAAGTTGAATTCATATGAAAGAGCTTGAAAAATGTTATTTGAATAATTTTATTCATTTGAAAAATATTGAACAGTTTCCAAAATTTTTGACTTACAAGTTTTTGTTAGAGGTGCTGTTTTAAGGGTTTATCAAGATATACGTGGTAACGTTAATATATTTTATACATTCAGTTTGATATTTTAAACATATTTACATGAATTAATATTTAGTTATCCTGATTATGATTCATGTGGGCAATCGTTGATGTCATAATTCTGCATGATTAGCAATTTTGCTAGTTGAGCAGAATTATGACATCATAGGTCATACGGAACGATTGTTTTAAACTTTTAAGACCTATATTTCAGAAACCAATAAGACTTTACCAAAAGGTCAATTGACTCGTAGACAATTTTAAGACACATAGACAACTTTTGAAGCTCTTTTGTATAAAACCAACTAAATTTTTACAGGAGGTATAAGCTTTAATTTAAAACATTAGGTTATTAACTCTCACCTGGCCTTTTTAATAAATTTCAATAAATGACAGACAATGTGAATGTGCATGTGCAAATAGTTCCTGACTTTCCTCTAATATATCACAGGTCATGTGTTTATCACATATGGATTGGTTAAAGGTTAGGCTGGACTTATATGTGACCTTACAAGTGCACAGAAATTCTAATAGGTCAACTTTTTTACGTACATAAAAGAATATATATATACGTTATACATTATACATTATTTTAATTAGGTGAAAGGTTGTAAAATTTATTATCAATTATAGGTTTGGGTTGTTAACCTAAGGTTGTCTCTGTCTTTTTATGAATATTTCAGTTTTCTTGGCAAGGTCAAAATAATTAATATGATAAAATAAATTGCAGCAATTATGTGTATTACCATGTGTCAACACACAGAGTTCAAATTAAATATTAAAAAAATTTTCTAATGTAGTTTATGTTGAGCAATATAGGACGTTGTTTAAGCTCCATACGATCACATTTGGTTGGTTTTAGAATAAAACTAGTCGTCAAGCCCATGGAAAAATCCACTTAGGCGAAAAAGAAATGAAACGATCCCTCATTTGAATTTTGATGATGTCAGCATTGACCCGTCGATGCACAAAAATTTTTTTTCACAATTTCCTTAGCCGCTTCCTGCCTTGTGGTGTAGAGTTTGAAACCCTGATCAAAATAAGGTATAGAATCACACGGTTTTGATCAGCGGTTTAAGAATTTAGAAATAATACGATGGATTCACAATCCGTTATTTTGAACGCAGACACTATAAAGAACTTCTATTAGTTACATTGCAAGAAGAATTTATGTATATGTGTTGTGGATTGACAATAAAATTAAATCTTCACCGGCCAAACAGGTTAGCGTTGAACTCCTCAACCCAGGATCAGCAAACATAAATATTTTAAAGTCAAGCCTTAGATCAGAAATATGGTAAACCTTCTTTTTGCTCAGCATTGAAAGAAAGCAAATTTAAACAATTTTTTGTTTTAAAATTGAAAATATGATAAAGATTAACCAAGGCATGCAATCTAGCATACCTGAAACGATTTTAGATGTGTGTGAAGTATGTGTGTTGCACAACCTGAAAGTAGAGGACTGTTTTATATAAAAAGAATTTTGGTTGTGCAAACTTGCTAAAAAAAAGCCTATAGTTTAGCATTCTATCCTCTTACAATATTTTGTAATAAATAGTGGTATCTTGCAAGGTTTTCAGACAAATTTAAATTTCTAAATTGAAGTGCTTTTTTTTAATTTGTGTAAAAATATAAAAATAACTTTTTGTATTTTAATAATATTGTGCTTCTCTAGTTTGGGGTGCTTTTTGAGTAACTATAGCATATATAGCCTAAATGTTTTTGTTGTGTAGAGCTTAAAAAGCTGATTAAGATCGCTGGTTACAGAGATATTGAAGTTTAAATGATTTTTTGATGACATCATCAACCGTTCGTTATGAAACTGGTGGGTTGTCCCAGTTTGAGGGAAATTCCTTTAATTTCTTTAATTTTAGTCAAAAACTGTCCCCCGTTACCCCTATAGGAGATGAGATCATTACTTCCATCCATTTCCAAGTTATTATATTTGCAAGTGCTATTGAGGTCTGTCATGTACTTTGCATTTAATTTCTGTGTGCAAGTAATAAATGTGTAAATGTATTATGGGAATGAATTTTAACTCTTTTTAAATTTCCAGAATTATAATGAAAAATTTGTTTATTTTTAGATTGTCCATATACATGTAAAAATGGTGGATCTTGTATGTATGGTCAATGTTTGTGCTCCTATAATTATGGTGGCAGATACTGTCAGTTCTGTAAGTAGTTTCTTAAAAGATTAACAAATAAACACTTTTGAACATTGATAACCTATACTATTGATACCACCACAGGATACAAATATAAATGACAATTATAAAATAAAACAAAACAAGATAAACAAAAGATATTAACAGTTGCAAAAAATAGATATTAAATTCTAGAATAATATTCTGATTTATTTTGATTTTGAATAGACCCTTTCAATGTCCATAAAATAAATACATTGGAAATGGTCTTTAGAATAAGGCAGCAATGTTCCAGATTTGTATTGTTCTAAATATGTTTCACAATTTGACACACTTGACAAACATGACAGGAATCGACAAGAATATACGTGCAGTACTGTCAGGTGATCATTGCGACCAAAATTTACAATGGTAGTTGTGAAAAAGAAATGAGATTGTGCAAAACCAGACATCTCAAAAGTTCTCAAATCTCAATAGACCAGTGGTTATTAAAAGGCTCCAAAAAACGCTCCTGAAATTTACGCAACGAAAAAGACACATAAGGCGTATAATTGTCAAAAACTCAGAGCGAATAAGTAATGTTTACATCAACTCTCAACTGGATCCTTTAAAACAGTTTTGTATCACATGTGGATTGTTTTAAATTGCTGTCAGGTCTCAAAATAATGCTTGGACATTGGACATGGATATATATCTTCATATACTTCAAAATTCAAATGAAAACTATCTAATTTATTATTTGTTTTTCATTTCTGTTGTTTTGTTTTCATGTGCTGTCACATACTAGGAATAACGTGCTATGAAGTAAGGCTGCTTGCTTTATTACACATGTTATATATAAGCCAGTTAAATTGTAAAAATTGCAGTGGATTAAAGGAAAGGTAAAAGATAAAACGAAATAATTTTTAGATACTTTAAACCTCAAGTTTGTAAATAATATTATTATTTGTAAATGTAATCTGAAAAACGATTAGCAAAAATTATGCTTCATCTCACAATTCAAATAGTTACATTTTTTGTATACTAAAGTTACAACAATACATGTAGTTTTGTTATTTAAATAAAAAGTGCTTTAAAAAGAACAAAATTAAGTAAATCAGAATGACCCCTACAAAGGTTTTGAATAGTTTTGGTAAATGAAGAATTCTGATACAATTTTATATAAAGAAAGCGTTATGATGCTTTCAAGCGATGAGAACAGTGTGTCAGAACAAGAACAATGTCAGAAGCAAATAATTCTGCATACTTTTAGAGTAAAACATTTTTAGGAAAGAAAATATGCCTAAGTTATGATGCTTTCAAGCGATGAGAACAGTGTGTCAGAACAAGAACAATGTCAGAAGCAAATAATTCTGCATACTTTTAGAGTAAAACATTTTTAGGAAAGAAAATATGCCTAAGTTCCTTAACCATGAAAGATTTTTCCCACCAAATCTCAAAAGGGCAAAAGTCTATATCATTGGGAAATGTGGTCATAGAAGGTTGTATTATCATTTACTGTCTATATATGTCACCCTTCCTGGGGAATTTGATAACAAACAAATTAACGTTAAATTGTAAAGTTACATTGCTGCAAAGAACAAAAAAAATATCGGTAATTAATACTGAATAAGTCCATTATAGCATTATAGTATTAAAATAAAATTCACTTTAAAGCAAATTATTATTACAAAATAGTGCTAATATTGGCTAATAACATAACAAAAGGGCCGTAGGAGTAAATTTCTTTTGTAAGACCTGGTTACCAAGTCAGGAGTTGGTGAATAAGGTAAGATGGCCAGGTTGGCTATGAACAGGATGATGCGCAGATCAAGCTTACCTATTTCCACAAAATTCATCTAGCTGCAGCCTTTCTAATTCACGTCGGCACACGGCAAATGCCGAGGTAAATGCCGAGGCAAATTTAAAAAAAGCAAGTTCACGTCGGCAAAATCTTGCCGAGGCAAATTTTTTCTTTGCATATAAATTTTTTTTTGAAAATTTATAAAATCCTTCAATTGTCTTGAATCTATCGTAAATATATACTCATTATACTTTTTCATTATAATAGCCCATTTATTCTCCATTTCAATTCTTACTAATTCGGATCCAGCAGTCTAATAAAAACGCTATCAGTCCTGGTCTTTTGAGGTGCGCGATTGCGCCCCCGCACCTCCGCACGCTCCTGCAACAATGGAGCAGCGTTTTCAATCACGCACCAAAAACACTTTAGTCACTTCAATAATGCGCACCTGAAATGTCTTTTGTATAAAGTAATTATTTACTATACTAATAATCAAAGATCATTAGGTTGTATATCGCAGAAGTCGCCGGCGGCATGCTTCGAAAATGCTTGTCACTGGCACAGCTTAACATGAAGCAAAACTGTACAGGAGACTCGATTGTTAGAGTCTTCGCAGAACATCTCTTCTCACAAAACCGAGGGCAGGGCTGACTTATTGCCTGCTGTGTCGTGTGGGAGACAGAACTTCTGGACTTCTTTTTAATACGATATACAATTTTTTCGATTATTATTACTAAAAATATTTGATTTCTCTTTCCTCAATTAAAAAGATTTTTTAAACTTTATTCAACATGTTTTTTCTTTGGTATTACATCACGAGAACATTCGTCCGAAAGCTGTATTAAGGTACAGGACACCTAACCTCTCCCATGTTCTGGTTATATTTAACTTGCATGGGTGCGCACTCTTCTCGCAGTATTCTCTGTGACGATGAAGATCGGACTGACTTGTGGCATGGTTCCAAATGGTCTTCCGTCTTTCGTTCGAGTCTCAGTGTAATGCACCAGCCGAGCATAAGAGTGTCAGCATGAAGGAAAGGGGCCGACTTTAATGTTCTCTATACCTTATGTTCTTCATAATAACACCGACCGTTTTTGATTGTGGCATTCATTCAAATTTCACAACAAAATTACGTCGACATTTTTTTGCCGACGTAAAATGGGTAAATGCCGACGCGAAACGCTATAATAAAGGTTCGCGTCTGCAATTTTTTGCCGACGCAAAAAAAATTGAATTAGAAAGGCTGAGCTGAGTGATTTGATATAGCACAGAAAAAATTGACTGAGCTAGACTGAAATATTCCTTTATATTTATCATTGATGTCTAGACATGATTTATTGCTGCCACAATTGTGATGCCTTTTTGTTGTTTTTGTTATTTGCTAATCTTATCCCTGAAGAAAGAAAGACCAGGAAAATCCAATCTGAATTTACGCCCCTGTGTTTTTCATGACCAGGGTTAGGCTTCCCACACCTAAAAATCCTAAAACAATAAAATTTTAATAAAGTTTTCCCAAAAAATCCAAATATATTGTGATTTTTTGGGAAAAACTTGTAAAAATCTTCTAAATTTTTAAGGGACATCTAGACTGCATCAGTTAATGCGAAAATGAAATCTGATTAATCCAATTTGTGTTCCTTGTTTAATTCCTTTGACATCACAAGTCACACTTTCACTAATTCGAATTTTCCTAAAATCTCTAATTTGTTATGTGTAGTTTTCCATCTTATCAGAGAGATCTCCTAAAAAAACAGCTAAAATCCTCCCAAATTATCCTAAATTCTGAATTAAATAGTTCCAAAATAAGTGGAAACTCAATATTAACTCAAAGGGAACAATTTATTGTGCAGGTTAAATTTTATTTTGACAGATTATTGGGAACATTTTTTTTTAGAAAAGTTTTACTGTGAGAATTTGAATTACATTAATTTTCAAAGCAATGAAAATTTTCGTTAAAATGTTTTGGTGTGTCATATTTTTTTATTTTTTTCAGTGTTATGTCATCCACCAGCTGTCAAAAACAGTGTGCTAGTCCATAAAGGGAGTTTAGGCTACAAGATTGGAAGTGGATATACTGAAGGAACTGTGATCTCCTATTTTTGTAAAGAAGGCTTTTGGGTTGCTGGAGTGAACTTTTTGACCTGCACCAGCACTGGGAAGTTTGATAGAGATCCTCCATTATGTGTAGGTTAGTAGCAAATAGCTTTTTTTGTTTGTCTTTCCTTCCTTACTCCCGCTACTAAAGTCATGAGGTAAAATCAAACACTGATTACATAAATTATAAAGAAAATGTGGTTGCATAAAGATTTTGTTCTTTCACGACAAGGGTTTTCACAAAAGAAACTGCAGTGTGTAATATATTTTAACTTTGTAAATATGGTCATTTTGTTTCAGCACATAGTTATCTATTTGTTTATTTTGTACTATGCATTGTACCATTTTATAATATTTTTAAATGTTATTATGTATATTATTGTATTCATTTATTCATTCATTACCTTGCAATTTTGATTCTGCATTTCGAAAGCAGCTAATCGAAATGTAATATTTATTTTATCCAACGTATCAACCTGAAAAAATTTGGCATTTTATTTTAAAGCTCCTAATTTTGCCCCTTTTTGCCATTTTCTAAACTTTTCTTTGTAAGAAAAGCCATATTTTGTCCTGTTTGTAAAATGAAGCCAGGAGTCATGCTACAGAAATAATGACACAAAATAATGTTTTACTTCCTTTGTTTCAAAACACGAATAATAAATAGCTCTTTTATGATAACGATGTACAAAATATAATATATCTCTTCTTTGTTCTAAGGATATATAAAATCCCTGAAATTCACAGAATGTTCGAATTCTTGTGGATCTCTTCACAGGCTAGGGAATAGTAAATATAACAGTAAAACTCTTTCTATCCTAGAGTACAGACCAAAGAACGAAACAGTATGCAAGAATGAGTATAGTTCATTTTATGCTCAAGAGCAAAAAGAAGTACAAAAACAGGCAATTTATGAAAAAAAAATCCAATATTCTGTTGGTACCAAATTGATATTTAGTTGTCCTTATGGGACAAATTTTAAAGACACAGGGGGACAAACACAAATGGTGGTTACGTGCAAAAAAGATGGCACATGGTCGCAAAAATGGAAATATTGTCAAGGTAACGTCCCTATAATTTTTTTCAGCTGTAGAAATTGCAGAAATTTCTACAGCTGAAATAATGTGTTTCATAGGGGGGTTTCATTTTGCAAGCTGTCCGCGGCAGTTATTGTGTGCAAATGATATAGTTCTCGTAGCAGAACCAATGAAAGAATTAGTTGAAAAAAAGTTTGTGAAGTGCAATTTGCTGGAAAAGGGTTGGTAGTAACTCAATTTTTTTGTCAGACTTGTAAGCATTGAGTACATAGAAGTGCAATGGTATTGCAGAAAGGTTAAGAGCTGACATTTATTTTTGTACTAGCTGGGACCCAGCATTGCACACTGGATGTAGCCATACAGGACAGCCCTTAAAATAATTTTTGGAGACTCATCAGACAAAATGTCTGCCACTATCCATCTTGGTCAGGCACTTCCGTTTGTTTAGATCTCAGAATTATTGAATAGTCCTGGTCCTTTTAATCCACCAGCAAGCCTATTCATAGCCAACCTGAACATTCTAGCTAATTCACCGACTCCTGATTTAGTTAAAAGAACTACGTAGACATGAATTACTATTGTCTAGCCCCTCATCGTTGGTAACAAGTCTGCAAAACTGCACTTACAGGTGGAACAGACAGGATTTAATTTTGTGTTCTTATTTTATATTTTTAAAAAGCCTTTTCTGTTTTAAGAGTGGTTTTTTCAGGTGCTTGAATTTTAGTGATATAATATCTTTCACGTTAATTTTTTTTTGCCATCGCTTTTGCACGTGAAGAAGGAGTCTTATTGTTTGCTAAGCCATAGTAATGCAAACTTATAAACTTATTTTGTTTTTTTGCGATTTAATTGGCTTATTAAAATTTTTTAACTGTGCCTAACACATTTATTATTTGTGGTATATACATACCACAAATAATAAATGTGTTAGGCATGATTAGATTAGATCATGATTAAGAAACTTCCATGATGGCACATAGCAGATGGAAACAAAACAAATAAGATGAGGAACACAGATTGATTAAAAGAGAGTTTATATTTGAATTATCTCCTTATTTTGCATGTTTTAATTTTTAATTTCTAAAGTTATAATAAGGGAAATGTATCTACAGAAACTTGCCAGACAAAATGACAGGCCAGAACTGATTTTCGTCAGACATATTTGCGTCTGAGTCAGACAATGTCCGATGTCCAACTGCTATTTTGAGGGCTGCAGGATAATTATGCTTGCACCCTATTTTTGGTCACTGCATTTCTTACGAAAGAAAACGGTTTTAAATTATTTTGTAAATTGTCATAAGTTTACTACCTTGAAAGTTGTTATAAGGTGCTTTCAGAACAATGTAATGAAATTGGTATAACCTTGTTTGTATTAACTATACTGTCTGAGTTCTAGAGTTTAGACATTTTTCTACCAACTAAACTTTTAAAATATATAAAATTATAAATAACGAAGCAAAGAAGAAGTAGAAAGAGCTTTAAAAGGAAATAATATAACAAAGTAGTTGTGGCTACTCAAACTCTTTTGTAATTACATCGCTATATTTTAGAAATTGTCAAAGATTTATTATATATTTTTTAACTTAAAGAGAACCCAAGGTATAAAATGATGTTGGACTTTTATTATAGAGCTTAAAAAGTTGGTTAACAAGTCTTTTTAAATTTTTTAAAAAGCTCTTTTCGTTCTCAAGATATTCACATTTAAAAAAATTCAGATTTAATTATGCTGCATAAATTATGATGTCATATTCAAATGATAACAAATTTAGACATTTTCTGTCATTAGTAATTTTAGACCTGTTAAGGGATTTGCATTTAAACTTTATCAATGCATAGATATTTTAAAAGTTTAATTAACATAATTTTTTTTGCAAAAAAGGCACTAGTTTGCTTGTTCCAGGCCTCTTAATTTTTTTTCAATGATCCAATAACTTGGGATCTGCAACTTGGCTTGCAATAAAATTTTTTGGGTAAGCTTGTATAGGCGCTATATCTTTACACACAAAATTTGATGGAAAACTCACATGCAACTATTTAAGCTCTATAATATAAGTCCAGCATCTTTTTATACCTTGGGTTCCCTTTAACTAGTATACCTATAATTGGTTAAAAATATTCTAAAGTTATTGAGGCAGGGACTTTGTGAACATTTAAAAACACATTTTTAATTTTTAAGCACATAGACTTGATTTATGAAGAAAACAAACAAATTTCAGTTGGGTATAAGAAAACAGATTTTGCTTCCCATGTCTTGTTCAATATCAATATTATACATTCTTGTTAAGACAATATTCCACTTGGCTACATAAAATATTACTTTAACTACATTGAATAAATCTTAATACAGATATTCAATAAAATGGGCATGCAATATCTGCTTATTATAAACAGTTTTTAAGCTTTCTTTTTACTTTAGGCATGTTCTGTGAGAGACCGCTGCTAACCAATGGAGTTGTCACTCCCGTCTATCGACTTTTATTTACACCAACAACTGTTATTCAGTATTCATGTCGTATTGGTTACTATTTATGGGGTAAAGAAAAAAGCACATGTCAAAAATCAGGACAATGGTCACCAACCTTGCCACAATGTATCACTTTAAATGTGTTTAGGAATCGATGTATTATAAATAACCAAAAATTAAAATTTAGACAGAGCACACAATATCCTAATGAAAGGGTACCCTACTGCTATCAGGGTAAGTAGTATTTTATAGTTAAATTACTTTAGACATCACATTTATTGTTATGCAGTACGACTTCGATTTTTTTTGTTTAGCTATGACTGCAAGTGACACTGCTGCACAAGCGCAAATAAAAACAATAACCATAGTAACTGCCATTGCGGTTGCTATCTTTGGTGTCCTTCTAATAATTGTTGCTGTGGTTGCTTTCCAAAGAAGACAAATATTACGTCAAATACGAAGGGCTCGTATAGAAGCAGAAATGGCAGAGAACGACCCTAGTGAGAGTTATCAGGACGGTTTTATTAACTTTTTGTTGCCTTCATATGATGAAGCACTGAGAAGTAAACCTACCACAGCACCACCAAGTTTCGAAGAAAGTATGCAGGCTGTTGCTATGCAACGTAACGAAGGAGGTATAAGTGTTATTAACTTCTTCATTTTCTAAAAGTTCTCTTTTTTATTTTTTTTATTCTTTATTTTTTTGTTTTTAGTTGTTCTATTTATTTTCACTGCATAATGTTTCGTTGCTGTTTTTTTTCTTTGTTTGTCGTTTGTTTTAAAAATTGCACTCCAGCAAAAATAGCTTTTAAATCATGCGAAGTTATTTTCATGCCAAAATGTTTTTAGCTGCTCAAGAAATTTTATACGTCTTATTTTACTTCTAGATTAATAAAGTTTAAGTATTTCCAAAATACATAGTACAACTCACTCAGAAATAAATAACTGCTATTGCAGTTTTGTTTTCCTCCCAAAATTGATATAAATTTCTATGCTATCATTTTTGTTGCTGACTTCCAACCTTTTAAAGCTGGTTTTTATATACTATTTATAAAAAGAGAGAAGAATTCCATGAAAATTTATTAAATAATTTGAACAATTTTGCTAGTAGTTAGAATTTTGATGTTGAATAAAATGACAATTTAAATATCCATATATTTATTTTTTGCAAGCAAGCTTTCACCAACTCTCAGGTTCGCATGATCACACTGATTTACAAATTACTTTTCTAACGTATTAAATACTTAAAAATGTACAAAAAATAAAAATTGTAACAATAAGAATTATTGAAATGATTCCAAAGGCATCGATTTAACTGTGTTAAGAATAGGTCGGTCACGGACTATAAGAAGACTCTCCATGAGAGTGAGTTTAAAGTCATTCGACTCGGTAGTTAAGATGGAAAAGTCCTGAAACATAGCAGGAGAATGATCAGCTGTCAAAACATGATCAAACACAGCAGTGGACCAACTTTGATACGCTTTCCAGTAAGAAATACCCAAATGCTCGGACATACGAACTTTAAAATGGTGTTTGGTTAGAATTTAAGGGAGAAAAGTAAATCTATTACATGAACCTACCTTTATAAGTGTGGAAATTTGTAAGTTTTTTCTACGTATGGAGGTTTATGATAAACTATAAAATATTGCCATAACAATGCTTAATGCAAAAATGTATGATTAGTTTTTTTGTTGTTGACAGTTGATGAGAGAGAAGCCCGTGGGAATGGGAGGGAGAGTGTGACAGTTACATAATCACTACAGCGAAATTTTATATATCCGTTGCAAGCAACAAAAATGCTGATTCCACTTATTAAAAAGCGACTAATGTTTTGCCCAGTATTCAAAGATTCTTATTTTTCCATAATTTCAGATTTTTTTTATCATATCAAAAGTTTACAGCAGTCATAACTTTACTTTTTTTAAATTTTAACTTATTTTTACTAAAACATCGACTGATTGCATATTTAAAAAAAATTAAGTTTTACTTTGAACTTTACTAGCAAACAGTAAAATAAAAATGCATTCACATCATTCTAAAATCTTGGCTAGGTAGCTTTAGATGGCTAACATATATCGAAAGATAAGCTATTTAAATCTACAAATATTATAACTATTTTTTCACTCCACCACTATCGTAGTGATAGTGGTGGAGTGAAAAAATAGTACATCTTTATAACTGTGTTAACTACAATCTTGTGAAACTGCCAGTTAAAAGCTGTAAAAGTCAACATTTTGTTGATACATTCTTCAAACTTGCATGTAAACAACTAGTATCTCAAAATTTGCTTATAACTAATATTTTTTAATATTTTTTATTTTCTTATTATTTGGTATTTTGGTATGTATATTTCACAGAGTGAAAATTGATATGCTAATAGGCCTATTAATGTTTTGAAGAAGATCTATGCCTGAAGAAATTGATAAAATACTCAATCACAAATACGAATTACTAAGAAAAACTGTGATTAAATTTTGTGGATTCAATTTGTATTCCTTGAGTAATTTTATAAATTTTAAAATAATGAACTTTGGCTGTTCAGTTTTTTCTTAAGAATACTGTATGGTCTTGAGTATTCGTAAAATTCCCTAAGAAATCTTTATTTTTATGATTTTATAGTATAATAATTTTTTGTGACTTTGTCTAACGAGATAAAGAAAAAGACTAAAAGACAAAGAAAGTTGGGAACTAACTTAATGTCCTCTTGTTCAGCACAATCTTACTGATAATATGCTATCACATATTTTTTGTTGGATTTTTATGTTGAAAAACATATTTTTTCTTTTTCTTGACATTTCATTTTGAGTTGTGGGGGCGATAAGGATAACAGAATAAACAAATAATAATTGGAAAAAAATGTGAAAGCATATTTTACCTCAGGTGTCAGGAATACAATGCTATAATCCTCTTTCTCACTTTTGCCAAAGAACTTAATATATCCATCAACCCCCCCCCCCCTGTAAAATCAAGTCAGAGAAAAAAGTTTTGAAACATTTTTAACAACTTTAACACTAGCATATTTTTACAACTTGATGTAAACATACTCACTTGGTGCCTGGTATTTGTATTTGTATTATGATTTTTGTTTTAGATTCCAACATGGCAGCACCTTCAGTGGCAGAATCTCTTTGCAACAATTTGAACAGTCAGAATTTATATCAGGAGCAGGTTTCTGGTGATGAAGATGACATAGTTGTTCCTAGAAATCGTAATGAGTTAATATTTTCAAATGAAAGCACATCGTCTGTATCATCTGTGGACAGTTATCTGATTACGAATAATTCTGAAGTAGTAAATCTAGTGTAATTTGTTAAGTTGTAAATTTTAAGTACCTGCTTTTTTATTATGCGTTGTGTTTCCCTTTGCTGGCGAAAAAAATTTCCCTTTTCCTAATGAATTGTTTACCAACAACAATCTAAAATTGTCCAGTATAGTTTTTTTTTATAAAACTAAATAATGGAATGTGGTATATAACATGACTTACCAGTGGAAATTCTCACTGAACTTTTTTGCCCAGAAAATATTTTCTCCAGTTTAGAAAGTTTTACCCTTTCTCTCAAATATTTTATTCTCAACAAAGAAATGAAGGAAATGCAATAACCTAAATAATCCTAACTAAATAATAATAATCCTAATAATCCTAAATAAATAAACCTAAATAATTTAACCCCCTCCTTCCAATAAGACCCCTTTCAAAAGCTCCCACCTGTAAAATCATTTCCTTTAAATAATACCCTACCTTCAAATAAGCCCCATGTGAGTTTTGCCCGAACTGGGTGCAATATTTGTTTTTAAAGAGAAAACACATTTTACGGTAGCATTCGCTTACTTCTTTTAACCGTTTCGTCCAGCAATATATAAAATATGGAAAACGTTTACTCGTTTTGAAGAGAAGTTTCCTATTTAAGATATTTTTAATGTTGAATTTTCGTTCTAATATATCTCATACTGTCAATGCCTTAATTTTTGCTTACAAGTTGGCAATTTATTAAGTCGCCCTGCTGTCAGCCCCCTGCCCCCTTCTAATAAGCCCCAAATCATTCATGGTAAATGAGCCTTGTGACTTAATTACATCTACAAGCAAAGTTATGCTTTGTAGGAAACAAGTTATAACAGCATTGCCAAAAATATCTGAAGACATATTAATGACTTGTGTCATGTTTACACGAACATACATTCCAGATTGCATGTTTCTTCTCACTGTATATATATATGTAAGAATGACTTATATTTTAAAAGAAATAATAATTTTTTGTACACCTGCCACTTTATGTTTTTGGGTAATTAAATTTATTATTTTTAACACTTTGTATTTAAATTTTTTCAATAATGGAAGAAATGATTTCCTCGAAAGGCTTTTCTTTACTGTCTACCAGCTTTCAAATTACATTTTAAAAGTTCTGTTGGTCAAATGGAGTTTGAATTTTCACAGGTAACTTTTAAATACTTTAAACTTTAAAAAAATTGTTGCAGTTTAAGTTATAGTCTTTTTTAGATAATTTAGTATTGTATATTTTAGTAAAAAAAAGTTATTTTTGTGTGTAAATTTATTTTGTAAGTCAGATACCAAAAAAACAGGACACCTACTGTTTCAAATATAAAATCTTTTATACCTTTATATAAGGTATATTATTTTGGTGTCAATTTTGTTAAAGAAGATCCTGAAATTCGTGTTGACTCAATTTCGTGAGTCTGATTTTTGAAACTTTTAGTTTTGATTATTTCTGAATGCTAGTTGATCGGTCTATATTACAAAAGTAAATATGTGGTGTTTTTTGTTTTTTTTAAAGAATTATAGATCTTATTTCCCGCAACCAATGCAGAATTGGTACCAGTTTGTGTTTAACCCATAGTTAAATAATGTTTTATTATCCTTTATGTGTTCTTATGCAAGCCTATTTTCTTTCCTCTGTAATCTTTCGCATCTGATATCTTGTTTTTATTTCATTAAAAAATTTGAACATAAATATAAAATTCTGGTAGTTCTTTACCTTCTAAACTAGGTGTTAGGTTTTAAAGTAATGATTAATACAGGACAAGCAAAAAATGTTAAAAGCAAAGTAACTGCTTGAAAATTTGTAAATTTCAATGTTTGTATGTCACAAACCAAATAAGTTACGTATTCCACTCTTTCAGTCTATAAACAATCATCAGGCAGTTGCGATGTTGTTGCAACATGGAATATTTGAAATTTTTTGTTGTCATCTCATTTGCATCTTGCATAGGTAACTATTTTATTTGTGACGTCATTTGCTTAATGTTTTTTTCATGGATTTATGCTTCTTTGCAGGCTTCAATTTAATGTTATTATAAAAGTAAAAGCAATGCAAATGTTATCCTGCAGGTGGTAGTGCTAACATCTTGTATCTATTTAGATGCCTCTCAATATAGAGTATATGCATCACCACTTTCATACTTTGGAGTAAGCGCATGGAGTATTTCTTGGGACCCGCCATTTCTTTATAATGTCAGCAATACTGAAGACTTGACACTAATTAGCTACCATTTTAAATACTGTTTATATGGAAACTGCAAAACAACTTTTCTTCTCTCAACACCTTTTGTGACGTTAACCAGATTGACTCGTGATGTTGATCATGATTTTACAATTTACGCATATTCAGATACTGGAGCTTTGTCGTGGACCGAGCGAAGTGGAAAACAGTTGTTTACAGAACGAGCTTGTAAGTTTTATTTGAAATAATTCATCAGTTTTCTTATAATTGGAAAAAAAGACTAAACTTGTTTTTATTTTAAATTTAAAATTACCTTGGGTGCTAGGAGCACCACAGTGCTTCTATGAGAAGGTCTTTTCTAAAACTTTAATAAATATTAAAATTAAAATTAAGTGACTTAATATCTTCAATGTAATTAAGCCATATACTTGCTTAAATTTTTTTTGTCTGTGCATCCCAGTGTCTTTGCAAGACTGGGCAAAAAGGTTTTGGTGAAGATAGAGTAAGGCTAGGAAGAATCAAGATAATTTCCATTAATATAATTAATTAGCAGTTGGTAGAGCAGTTTTTTAAGATATTGAAAAATAAGAACGACAAAATCTACGACATATCCAAATATATCTTTCAGCAAGCTTTCGCCAACGCCCAGGTTAACATGTAAAAAAAAAAAATATTTTAGAATCAGTGTGAACATGCCAACCTGGGCGTTGGCGAAAGCTTGCTGAAAGATATATTTGGATATGTCATAGGTTTTGTCGTTCGTATTTTTTAATTAATTAGCATTAAATAATCAAATAAATAACATCAATAATTAAAAAACATATACAAAATTTCATCAGATGTATCTTAAGAAGACAGTAATGACCTATGACAAACTGGTTAGTCATTTTTATATGCCTTGTGCACAAACCTGAAATATCTTAATTTGCCCAAATTCATAAACCAGCTTATCCAAAGGTTTTTGACCTTGTTCATTCTTTACTCTTTGAGTTTATGTCTTCGAGACATTGTTTGCAAACGCGAATTAGTTTATTTCTAACTTATAAAACTGGTTTGTCAAGAAGGTCTAATGTTTTGCATTTAATAACACAAGTTTAACATTTTATTTCTTGTGATAATACAAAGACTTTGTCCGTCTGTCTGTGAGAGGCATAGTGAATGTGTTCATTTTCCCTTCATGTTGCCGAAATATTTTTTGAAGTTGCCGAAAAAGTATGTCTTATTTGTTAACAGCCTAGAGATTACGGGCATGATGCCAATGCATTTAGATTGACGTCAATTCATCAAATAAGAATAGTGAAGCCATTGCATTGTGCTTTTAAGTTTAAGGTTAAATAACTTGGAAACGGTTGGAAATAACTGATGTCATCTCCTGCAAGGGTAACTAGGGACCACCTGGGACCAAAATGGGACCAATTTCCTAATGCTGGGTCAATCAACCGGTTTTGGAATAAACGGGCTGATGACGTCATTAAAAAACCTTTAAGTCACAATATCTCTGTAACCGTTTGTCAAAAGTACATGATCCTATATATTTTCTTAAACAGCGTTTCAAGATATTTACAATAGAGGTAACGGGTATACAATTTTTTTTTGTATTTGGGAGGGTCTTGCTAACGTCAGCAAAATTTTCAAACCCTTATTTCCTTATATTTTCGGGAAAAACACATGATCCTATACAATTTTCATCAGCGTTTCAAGCTCTAGGCAACAGATAAACAAATTTTAGCATTTCTTTTGTTCATGCACTGCTGGCTTTACATAGTCATGTTACATTTCTATCTGTCATATATTTTAGTAAATTAGTAGTAACGTGAAAGCTATGTTTTTTATAATTTGTTTCTAAATTTCACACACAAAATTAAAAATACTAAAATAGTCTTCTGGTAAGGACATTTAATAGTGTAAAATTTATGTTGGCTCATATAATAAGTATATGTAATCGCACGTTTACGAGTGCAATTAGGAAATAATCGAACGAGTATTTTTTTTTGCTTTTAATTTTCCGAGTCCGTTAGGACGAGGATAAATTTAAAAAGCAAAAAAATTACGAGTTCGATTATTTCCAATTGCACAAGTAAACGTTCGATTACGAGCTAATCACACAATGAACTATTTTTGTAAGAGTAGCACAGGATTTCAATTTCAATGTTTTGATTTTTTTATTACCCGATTTATAATTAGTTCGATTCATTGTAAAGATATCTTTTTTGACTTATCATAAAACGCGAGAAAGTAAATATTTATGGGTATGAATCCAAAAGCAACAGTAATTATTTTAAACGACAAGTAAACACTTTAGAAAATATATATTTTTCTGTATCGAATGTTTTTATTTCTCTTGTTCAGATTTAACGAGCCTTATTGTTTTATGACCTTTTTATTACCTTATTCTTTTATGGGCTTTTTTATTATAGTTCGAATTTATAACATCATATATATTTTTTAAATTATCGGCGCTCCTTAAAGAGTGCAGTTAAGATTCTAGAGTGCAATTATTTCTTAATTGCACACCGCAGAGTGCAATTACGATATAATTTGCACTGTAGAAGAAGCACCAAACAAGAAAAATCGCACTTGTTTTGATGTAAAATTTTCTTCTCAAATGAGAATTTTTTTTTGAAACAAACATAAATATTCACTGTTCAATTGTTCTTTTGTTTGCAAATAGTCATCAGGAGCCAGGTGCCCTTCACCGCTTAGAATAGTTAGTTCGCCCATGACTTCAGAGAGATTTATAACATGTTAAAGGAGATTTGCGTTTAATTTGATCAGCCAAAATACGGAAATTTATCATGTATTGAATTATTCAATCCATATATTTGTCTTGGAATAACTCTATTTACTGCTGAACAAAAAACTTCATGAACCATGTCTAACAGTTTAGTTCTTGTATATATTTCACTGGCCTAAAGAAATATGTAAACGAAATAAATAAACAAAAACAAAAGAAGATAAAAAATACTTACAATAATTTTCGCAGCACTGTGTGACAACTACTACATATTTTTTAAGTCAAAGTTTGATTTAGAAAATCCTGCAGAAAAATTTCTCTTGTTTTAAACATAGGTTGCAATGGTTTTATTGAAAATAAATGAAAATAATTTTAATCAAGTGAAAGACAAAAATAGCTTCTTGGAATATACTGTAAGCAGCATTCAGTAATATGCTACAAAACATAGCAATATATTGCTCACATAATGCTGTAATGTCAAATGGCATTTAAACTCTGGTACTAAAAAGCTTAAATAATACTAGATCTATTTCTGTTTACCAATATTATTGTACAGTATTTCTATCTGATTTAGTGGAATGTCGCACTCAAACTTTTTTCTGTAAGACAAGGACATGTAGCAGAGGCTGTCATGGTGTACAAGATTGTAAGAGATACTCACTAGGAAAAGGTAGATCATGCTGTAAGTATTTTTTTGTTGCTATTTCATTCCATTTTTTTTATCGCTCTACGTTTAATTTTTTCACTCATTTTATTTTCTCGTAAGTTCAATTCATATTTTTTTTTGTCATTTCAATCCATATCTTTCATTGTCAGTTCAATTCGTATTTTTTTCTTGTCAGTTCAATTCATATTTTATTTGTTGTCAGTTTAATCCTTATTTTCCTCACTGCATGTTTCATTCTCAATTTTTAATGTTGCTTTTGCTGCTCCTGCACTTAAATAAGTGCTCAATTTAAGAATATTTGACATATTTATGCACTTGTGTGTTTTATAACATTGGTAATTGGGTTTGTAGTTATAATTATTTGCATATTTTTGCAGGGAATTACATGAGTCCTCCTGCTATCACTACTTTGAATATTGTCAAGAAAGGGAGATCTTATATGTCGTTGCAATGGGCTGCACTGGAAGAACCTAGTTTCTCTATCTACAGCTATGAAATTGAAAATTTAGAAACAAGTCAGAAAAAAGTGGTCATGAAAGATAAATACAAAGGTCTTAAATCTCTTATCTTTTTCGAACAGTTTGAAAATCTTAAACGTGAAACTGTGTACGGTTTCAGAGTACGAGCTCTCAGCTCCTTCCACCCAAGTGCGTGGTCACCTGTTGTCAAAGCAAAAATTGGAAAATACCAGAGGAGTAAGTTACTATACCTGCATTGTATTCTTTCTTCAAGTAGACATCCACTTCTAATTTTGCTGGCCCGTTAAACCGATAACCTATCAGTGAAGCATTGTGTGATAAATTCCACCTTTTTTAAACATCACCCTTTCAAGTCTTTTAGAGACTCTTTTTATTTTAATAATAGCAACTTTTGATATTTTCTGTTATCAACAACTTTAAACCTGAGCAGTGACATGAAAATCAAACTTTATCACAAAACTTATGCCAAAATGGCCTGTTTTCTAAATTTTCTTAAATTTTGGATAAGTACCCCATAACTTTCAAAGCTCTACAATATATGTTCATTCAACCTCATCTAGACACCTTTTAAAATACAGTGTTTATTACAGAATCAAACCTAACATGTCAGAGAGTGACATACGATAGACATACAATACACATCCACTAAATCAAATGAGCTTTTTTCGAATTTTTTGGGGTTGGATTGGATTTTTGGGAATGGATTGGTTTAGGTCAGGTCAGGTTGAACAATCTTTTGTATACAATTTACATACATATGTATACAATACAATTTTTTGTGTGGAAATTCAGCCTGAATCTCTTTTGCTTTCAGTTGCCTAATCTAAACATTGTTTGTGCAAACATATTACGTATTTTATCTTAGGCTTGTGATTGGAAACAGCTTATTATTACTAAAAAAATAATTATTTATTTACGTTATGTTATTCTTTAGGACAAACATATTCTAGGTCACTTGTGCCGGTGAATGTCAAAATTGCACCAGTCAAATTTGCAGAATCAACGACATGGGAAGTCACTTGGTCCACCGTGCCAGAGATTGTTGTAAAGAATAAAACCTTTGTGCCATTCTATCGCATAAATATTTGTGGAGTGAGTGGGTGCAAATATCAAACGGTTTACAGAAGTAGATCTTCTCTGCTGGGAAACTTGCAACCTAATTCAACATACAGCTATGCTATATATGTGTCTCTTTACAGCATGCATATTAGATTTTATAGATTTTATAACATATCACAGTGGAGGTCCCAAAAACAAATCTTTCACACAAAATACAGAGGTAAGAAATATTACTTAATAATACTCTTTTTTGTTTGAGTTTGAAGGATGATTGCATGGTTTGACATTTCTGGATTTTCTTACCAAAAGGAATTTACGTTGAAATTGAAATTAGCACAGCATAAATAAACACATGTTCGTTTAGAAGAATATAAAAACAGAGCTTACAGAATTTTTGTACGCCAGTAATACAGGGTGGTGATTCAGGAAGACTTATGAGGGAAAATTTCCGGACCCTTTGTTCTCATGTGTTTCGTGTAATATTAATCACAGTACAAAAAAAACATTTAATTTTATATATATATATAATATTTTATTATCAGGGTAGGATAATATATATATTTTTTTATAAGCAACCAGTTTATACGCAACTGTAATATAATCTGCAAGATAGCTAAGCAACATTAGTATAAGCAACAATTGGCCATCAGCAATAATTTGTTTACTTGCAGATTTAAAAGTACATTAATATGTCTGAACAATTCACCATATTTTTATACCACAACAAATCGTACAGCATCATCTGAAAGAATTTTTAATATTTCGACAATTTAAAAATTAAAAAAAAAATATTTCCGCAGAACTTGTTTTTTGTTATCTTGCTCTAAGTTTAATTTTGCAAAACTTAATTTTGCCATTAGGGTCTTAACCCTATTCGGTCCGGGGGGGGGGGCGGATTCCGCCCCCCCTGACGGTTTTTTACAAATAACTCCTTATTGCTATGTTATATGGCTATGAAACTTATTGACTTTCAATATTTATCTATTAGACACCTGCATGCCAAATTTTTAGGTCCCATACCTTTCAGAGGCTTTGATATTGGCCATTACTCGAAACTACCCCTAAAAATCTCTATGAAATCCTTATAATGGGTAAAATTTAATAACTCCTGTTAGGATTATCCTTAGAACTTGAAACTTGCAACACAACTTTGTTTTATTAAGAAGAATCATTTTGCATAATTTGGACACGTGATTAATCCGATTTCCCGATTTTGTCGGATTTTACCCGAAAATCGGGAAAAACCGGATTTTCGGGCAATTTTTGGCAATTTTTTATGCGATCCACGTAAAAACCGGAAAATATGTTAAATAACTTTTATTTAGCTTTCAGAAACTTCAAACAGAATGCAAAAATTCCATCTGGAACAAAAGTAATTAACTTTTAAGCAGATAGTGTCATTTTTAACAAATTTCAAGCTTCTGATGACGTCACAGAAAATGTGCTGACGCAAGCAAAAATTTATTGCCGCCATTTTGTTCCTTTTATGACGTACTATAAGTGTGCCAAGTTTGATTCAATTTGAACAACCCTATGAAAAGTTATTGAGGGGGGGCGGATTCCGCCCCCCCCCCGGTCATAATATGTTCGAAAAACCCCGGACCGAATAGGGTTAAATCGCAAAACTAATAATTCACAAAAAATTTTTACTGCAAAAATTTCTTCCCTTAACCTGTCACCTAATCTATTCATTATCATTTTTTTCTATTTTCTAGATAGCTGCCCTTCTTTTTCTTGCCAAAATGTCAGTCAATGTATTGATAATTTAAAGACGTGTGATGGAGTGGTTGATTGTGCAGATAATTCAGATGAAAACGAGTGGGCAAATTGTAGTAAGTGTACTCTAAGAATGCAAACCTGGATTTATTTTTATTATATTTTTATTTATTTAAAATAATATTTTGGATGACCTATTCAGTATAACATATAAAATATATTCTTTACTGCTATCAATTAGGGTCCTGTTTGGAAAAAATAAATAATAAAAATATATTTGATTTTATATAAATATCAACAATTTAAAAAATGTCACGTTAAAAACTAACTGAAAGTAAGGAGCAGAGAAAGTATGCACGCCATAGAAGTAGAATAGATAGAAAATTTATTTGGGGATATTTGACCTTCTGCAAATAACTTTAGTTTGAGATTTTGAGCCAACACCTGTAAACCTGACATTAGGGACCCAGAGGTGCTCTGATTTCTGGACATGATATATACAAATTAAAAGTCACAAGCAATTGAGAATGCCATTTTATATAACCATTATAGGCTCCAAACGAATATTCGGAACAAACCAGTCGTTAGCCTGTGAAAAAATCCGTGGATCCTCAAAATTTGACCAGTCGCACATATTTCTCTCATTGCTATTTCGTGCACTTTGGTCCACCTGTTAGCATAAAGTAATAAAATTTACTTGAACGGGGGTTATTACTATGATTATAGGTGCGATTATAATGCAGTGTTCGATTTAATAACCCCCCACCATTTATAAAAAATTGCGGAAAGATCACTGAAATATAAGCTACCATTTTGAAAAGATGGACAAAATATGGGTATTAATGTAGAGATGTTAAAAGTGAATGTTCACAGCAGATGTTCACATGGACTTAAAATATTAAGTTTTTTAGTTAGATTATGTGAAAAAAGTTCCCGGGGTTGAAGCCTTCTCCTGTGTTGTGTTAGTGTTCAAACTGATTCGGTTTCTTGATATTGTTATGACTGGCGCCTTTCCCAAACTTTTGATTCCATCTGTTGGTGAGTCACAACATGCTCAAAACCTCCATTAACAAACCTTCTAAAATAAAAAAATTTATAAATTCAGTGTTTGATGTTTTTATTTTTGGCCAAGTTTTTCCATCTGTTAATTTCATTATTCCTGATTTTTCCGATTCGTATACGATCTGTCATTTCTCAGTATTGTTTCATGTGCAAAAACCGAGAGATAAATTATAAACCATTTATATAACTAACAAAAGATTTCAGATAAAAGCAAAAACATTGCCCACAACACACTCAAATGCGATTTGATAGGTAATGGTATTTTCCCCGACCTCTAAAAATTTTTGATGACGTCACATCTGTCACGGTATAATTGTGGTGCCAATGAAAAAAGCAAGACGTCCTAGAACGAGAATGAGATAATTACAACCTCGATCCCAGGAGACAAAGTGCTCTGGGACCGAGGGTAAGGTGATTAATGAAGCCCTTGCTGCAACGACGATGTGCCAGATAACGAATCAAGCTTGGGTGCTCTATTCCGTGCTCTCCCCGTCTTCAGACCAAAAAACGACATTCGCCGCTGTCACGAACGAAGCATATTTTAAGGTCATGAACTCTTAGAAAATATGCCGTGTATACTTCAATCTGTTGTCCTGAATAGTAATAGTAATCTCGAATCTCCAGCATGTCATGTTTTGTGAAAAGGAGAAGCAAGAAAGTTTATGCAAATTTTGCATCGTTTTTGACTGTTTCCAAATTGTTTTGTTTTCTGCATTTTAGAAACTTTATTTTATTATTTTTTTCTGTTTTAACAGAAGCGCCAGGTCCAATATCTTTGCAAGTCTTAAAGACTGGTGACGAGTTTATTACAGTACAATGGCGCCAATTACCTTTTGCGACGGTGAGTAAATACGAAGTGAACTTGAGAGGAATGGGCGTGACGAAAATGTTTAATCACAATACGTCACAAACACACATCAAGGCAAATTTTACTAACCTGGTGAAGATGAGGAACTACACTGTACAGATACGTGCTTTGAATGCGATCGGATGGGGACACTGGTCGCTAGTTTCAGCTGAAACCAGTAAGAAATTTATGTGAAATAATTATTTGCAGAACTAAAGGGGTGTTAAATAACCTCCTTCAGTGTTGGTTGCTATGACAACTACGTGTAGTGTTTAGTGTTCCAGGTCTTCGGAAGTTCAAAGGTAATCGTTTTTTAGATTTGACTATTTAACACTCACAAGGAAGGGAAAACTTTGACTTTTTTTCTGTTTGGACTTTAATTTCCCTAAGTGAAACAACGAGTAAGTGAGATAGATAAAGTATTTGCTGTCGGTTTTAAGTGAAACAACGAGTAAGTGAGATAGATAAAGTATTTGCTGTCGGTTTTAAGTGAAACAACGAGTAAGTGAGATAGATAAAGTATTTGCTGTCGGTTTTAAGTGAAACAACGAGTAAGTGAGATAGATAAAGTATTTGCTGTCGGTTTTAAGTGAAACAACGAGTAAGTGAGATAGATAAAGTATTTGCTGTCGGTTTTAAGTGAAACAACGAGTAAGTGAGATAGATAAAGTATTTGCTGTCGGTTTTAAGTGAAACAACGAGTAAGTGAGATAGATAAAGTATTTGCTGTCGGTTTTAGCGACTCGGGTTGGTCTTCCTGGTCCAGTAGAGAACGATGGGATTGTATCACGTGTGGCAAAATCTTGGAAGTTATCATGGACCCCACCGTCTATTTTAAACAATAACGATGCTGATAAATTAAAATATATTGTGAAATATTGTCTTGTGCTGTCTTTAAAGAGACATAGTTGCTTGTATACAAAGAAGAGTGGTCACACGTACGCAGTTTTGACGGGGCTTCGTTGGAACGAGTTGTACGTGTACACAATAACAGTCTACAGTAGTTTCAATAAGCAAGGCTTGAAAGAAAAAGCATCTTACTTCACGACTAGAGGTACTCTTCTTCGCGGTGATGTTTTTTTTATTACGTTGTGTGTGTGTTTCTTTATGATAAATGTGGGTTTCCCTGTTGTTATATTTTGATGTTCCCACGGTGTCGTCAACGACTAGAGCTTATTTTTGTTCGAGTAATAAAGAACGTCTTGACCAAACTGTTGTTAATTTTAGGGTCAAATTCTCAGGAATTTAGGTGTACAAATGGCTACTATATCGCACTTGCTACTGGCGAATCCTACGTTGGGAGATATCCCCACTATAAACAAAACACGTTTTATGAGACCCACGAGGTGGTCAGCTTTCAATGTCCAAGCGGTTTCAATTTCGAAAGTGGAGAAAAAAGAAAGTTCAGTACATGCAGAAATTATGATGCCTGGACCTCGCCTTGGCCGATTTGTAGAGGTAAGGGGGCGGGGAGAATATTTTAACGAATGTTTTGAACATTTCCTAAAAGGTTTGATGCTATATAAACGTCGTTTTTTATATGATCGAATCACTACATTTAAAAAGCTTACAACAAAGGTTGTTTTTATAAGAACATAGTATAATTTTTTAGTTAAAAAAATAATCTAAGCGTATTGACGCCAATTTCTCAATTGCCAACTCTCGATATATCGCACTTCTTCGTAGGTCTTTTAGGAGTCTCAGTTATCGATAATGTGCTTGTACGCATTCGTCTGTCTGTGTCGATAAGCATTTCCCAAGAGAATCCGTGGCTTTTTCCACGGGCTAACGACTATCTCTATAATAGTAGCCTTGTCTGTCTGTCCCGGAAACACGAAATACAAAGGACTTCTCCACACGTTAAATGCCAAGTTTTTATTGTAGGTAAAAGCGAAAACGTAACTTGCATCAATGAGTATTCTGCGACCGAAGAATCGAAAAAACACTGGTTAAACCCAACGCCCAATCGAGTTCACGCGATTTACAAGCCTCATCAGGAGAAGTATTTGATCCTCGAGACGATCGATTTTTATTGTCCCTATGGAACATCATTTATCAATTCTAATGGTCACGCTCTCATCAGAAGTCAATGTCTTGAAGCAGGCAGTGTGAAAGGGCGTTGGTCGCCAGAGTGGCCCATGTGTAAAGGTACGGATAATTATATATTGAGTCTTTTTTGTTTACAAGCAATTCTCGTCAGTAAAATACTAGTGACCGTTTAGTGTCCTCTTTTCTATATTTTTTTCATGCAAGTTTCTTTGGGCCGAATTTTAGCGGGAATCTTCTCTGAACTCGTATTTAGGTCGGACATAGTACAAACTCATACATTATGTTGGAATAGAGCGTTAATGGTTACAGTCAAAGATATATATAGTCAACCTGCTGTATAGCGGATACCTAGGCACGCTGAGTTTACTGAATTAACTGCAACCTCTTTAAGGGTCTACGCATGGGAAGACTAAAATCACTAACACTAACTACCCTTTCATCAGCCGTCATGAAAGCCGTTCGTTTTCTGGGCTTCACCTTCGATGCATTTTCCGTTTAAAATCTCACAAATCATAAAAAAACGGAGCATGCAAATTAACCGTCTTTTTACCCGGATGCTGCTATACTGTTGTCATCCCTGCCACTTTTCAGTCTCTTCTCAGAAAGCCCGGTTTGAGCTGGGTTTATAAAGAAAGTTGAATGAGAGACAAAGAGGGACAAATGGCTTGTTCTTCGTTTTAAAAAATAACTGTATTGCGTAACAAATATTATTGCCTATCTGAATAGCAAAATATGTCGTGTCCAAATTCGTAACAGATATCACAATCTGATAGACAGCTTTTGTAAATTTTTGTCGCAAGGTTGTTTACGTTATACCATACATTTTGTTTAAAATTTAAACTGTCAATATACTAAATATATTGCTGTAAATTAATTTGGAGGCGTGCTTTTTTACATCATTTCTTTTCACCCTCTTTTGACTTTTCTCTGGCGAAAATGCCTACACGTGTTTTCATAATTTCAACTACAAGAAAACATTTTGTTTAACCGATTGCTTTTGTAGATATGATGCATGAAATTGCACAAGCTTGTCCAAGCCGCGTAACAAACGAAAAACATTCTTAATTCGTGTTTTAGGTCAAGTTTGTCCAAAACTAAATCTTAGAAATGCTATCGTGAACTATAGTCAACCGAAGCGTACAGCTGGAGTTACTGCTCAAATAACTTGTTGGCCATCGTCACATTTCTACTTGTGGGGTTCAAATAGCACTTCTTGTGAAAAATCTCTACGGTGGAGCGGTAACTATTACCGGGAGTGTTTAAGTAAAACGCAGTACGAAAAGCAGTGTCGAAAAGTTGGTGGTAACGTGTTGTATCATGGCATGCAAGATGGCTACCTTCTGTGTGAAAAGCAAGGTGTGTATAGTAAATGTTGTTTAGGGTTGTATGTGCCGAGAGGGAGGAAGGAGGGGCTCGGGGTCAGCGGGAAAGGGACTGCTGGGGGACAGGGACTTGCGTTTTTAGTCTATCTAGGGAGTTAAAATCTTAAAAATATATATTTGCAGCTTCAGCCTATTATTATTGTATAGTGCATGTTGTTTAGGGTTGTATGTGTGGAGAGGGAGGGAGGAGGGGCTGGGGTCGGCGGGAAAGGGACTGCTGGGAGACAGGGACTTGCGTTTTTAGTCTATCTATGAAGTTTTAATCTTATTGAACCAATCTTGGTTATTGTTTTCTAATAAATAACTTTATTAATTCCGAAGGTTTTATGTTATAGTATCAGCTTTAAGTGAGAGCAGCCATTATTCAACCAATCTGGTAGTTGGTACCGTAGTACCTGCATCGATCGTTTTCATGATCGTTCTGCTTGTAGCTGTCTTTTATGTTCAGCGCAAACGGGCTCGGTTTGAACTTGAAAGAGGAGCGGTTGCTATGAATTGTCGCAATGAGGCAATCAATTTAATCTTGCCTAGCTACGACCAATCAGAACAAGAGAAACCGACCACGCCTCCGCCTGCGTTTGAAGATATATTTGAGCATGATGCTGAGTCAGCAGAAACTAGTAAGTACTTGTTGTGAACGTCAAGTTGAAATCCTCAAAAAATACAAAAAAATTAGCATCTCATTTCTCCTTAAAAAACATTTATGGTAGATTCGTGTGTTTTCCAATTAATTCGGAATATTTTTATATGCACTTTATGAAAAAGTATAAAAAATACCCACTCGTGTGTATAGTACCTTACCCGCACTAATTTTAGCCAAGCGAAAAAAATCGTCTAAATGTGTGCGTATAAATTTTCGCGCCATGGCAATTTGATTTCTCGCAAATCTCACTTCTGCAAATAAGGAAAAAAATTCTCGCTTTTTAGATGTTTTACTTCCATGTACACAGTGAAATTATATTTTCGCGTGTGTTAAATTTTCCTGTAATTTATGTTCTAAATTTTGCACAACTTGTGCGACTGTGCAAGAATTAGTACGAATAAAATGTTAGAATTAGCGGGCACCATTGGTGCAAAAAAAAAATTTATCTGTTAATTAGAGGTGGTCTGCATTTTAGAACGTTGATATTTTAAGGCTTATATTTGGTAAAGCGAGCATATTTTGTCTTTTTCGAGGTTTTGGGAGGATTGTGGGGTTGGGATTGTTCCATATTTTTCAAAGAAAAAAAATTATATTGGTTTGTTTGTTTTTTGTAAAAACGAAAAAAGTGCTAAATAGTGCTATTTCTAAATTTTCAAAATAGCAACGAAAATACAAATCTGCATTATATTTCTCTACAAAAAACAATTTAAAGAGCAGTTACTTCATTTACCTGCAGATGTGCGCTAATTAGAAAGAAAAAAGGTAAAATACCCATTTCGTGTATAAAATAGGTCCGCTAATTATTTATCCGCTTTTTAGAAAGTTTTCTATGACTAAAATTCAGCGTAATGAAATCTGTCCGTTAATCAGAGGTACCTGCCTTGTGGAGTGTCGGTGAAAATACTGTATATAAATATCATTTTTCATTTTTGGGCCATAAAATACAAAATCTGTCTACTTTTTCTAATTTTCACATCAAAGTCTACAAAACATAAAAACCTGAAATATCCTTGTGTTATATTATTTTCCAAAGAGGGAAAGTGTCAAATCAAGGTCATGTGTCAAATTTCTCTGATTTTTAACATTATTTTTAAAACATCAAATTTTTTTAATTTCATTAAACCTGGGAGGAATTCTCCTAGATTTAACAGATGTCACATGGCGTCATATAATCTTGCTTCTGTGCTTAGGTATGTTGAGCAGTGAACGAACTTCAACGTCACAGCCACGAGGACTTCCTCCTGCATATACCCCAAGAGAAGATAACCACGCAGTTAACGTTTAATAGTACTGGTTGGTCCTCCCAAGAGCTGAATCAAGTTGTTAAGCTCAAACTCGTAACTTCCAAGTTCTATAAGTCAGGTTTTTCCAAAAAAAAAGAAAAATAGATTTAGAAAATTTGAAACGTTTTTGGTATTGGTTTCAGCCTTTTTAATTCAATTTTTTTTCGTGCCAGCATTTACCCATTTCACGTCGGCAAAAAAATGTCGACTTGAATTTTCGTTTTAATGATTCGCCTTGGCAATCCACAGTTTCACGTCGCCAAAAACGGTGACATGAACTTTCATTTCGCTGTTCGAAGTCGGCAAATTGCCTTTTAAATTCGAGCTTTTCTTTGCCAAGCCAGCTTGTTCACATTTAAACTACTAAAATGCTCAGCAACCACTTTTATGATCTTGATTGATTCTTGCAAGTAAAAATACTTTCTATCGCTTTTCTATCTATACTTTCTACGTATTCACGATAGATTCAAGGTAATTGAAGGATTCTTTAAATCGCGAAGCATTAATTTACCTCCGGCAAAACTTTGCTGAAGTGTAAATTTGTTTTTTTTTTAAAAAAATAACCTCGGCATTCATCTCGTCATTAGCTGTGTGCCGACGTGAATTAGAAAGGCTGGGTTTGAAACCGAAATATTAAAAAGTCACCACATTTTAATATTTTAGAATTGTATATATTCATTTTTAAGGCAGTATAAAACTATTTTAAGGTCAATTTTGGCAATATACGCTACTTTTATTGGGACTTGTTTTGGTTTAACTTTTATATTACAAAATTAAGTTCTTTCTTATGCAGTGAGACAAAAAATATGAACCGTTTGTTTTTTCTTGTCCAATAATTGAAGAGCTCTACAGTGTTTTAAATTTTAGATTTTAAATTTTATAACTCACGCAACAGCAGTGTTTCGTTCACTTCTTGTTTTGTATATATAATTTACATGCACTGTTTAAATACAGTATATTTTTGTCAAAGGTATATTTTTATATTTTACAATAAATTCTCTGAGCCCTCTCTCTTTTAGCCCGGCCTACCTGACTTATACTACGAAAAATTAATTTGCTGTGTTTATACAGGGTAAAGTTGTTTTTCCGAGTTTACGGCCCGTTTTCTGGGCTGATTTTGTCCCGTCTTATGGAAAAAGGTTTTCCTTTTTTTTTTCTTTACATGGAAATATACATTATACCCTGTTCGTCCTAGGAATTTAGCACGAGCAGGGTCTGCTTAGAGCCGGGACGGGTTAAAATTGTTCTAGGTCAAAGATTTTTCCTTAATTTTAGTATAATTATTGATGAGGGCAGAATCCTGACAAACGTCCCGCCCTGGCAAGTGTCCTATCCCCGTCTCCCATGCAAACAACCCATAAGTTTATAAAATAGGAAAACGGAACGTTCCAGGTTTGTTGCCTAATATGAAAAAATTCAGAAGCTTCGCCGCCGGTCTTGATGTTCAAGGTAAGAGTCCCTGGGGACGAGGTTGTCTGTATCCCCTTATTTTTGAGTGATTTTGTGTGCTTAAAATTAAATAGCTAAAGGAAAGGCAAAAAATGAAGCCGGTAAAATTGGTTGATTGGTAAAAAGTTTTGGTCGGGACGAAATAATAGTCGCCGAACAAGAATTTGATCAATCTTTGCTTATTTATTTTTTTACTGGTAAGGTATAATTCGGCATGATGGTAAGCGTGCCCTGCCCTTCCCCCACTCTCCCTGTTTAGAGCGGGGATAACGTTAAATATAACGCTTTTTGTAGTGCTCGATTTCAGCGTGTAATTTGCTCACGGGAAAGATATTTATGAAGTGTAATGTGTCTTCTTTTATTAATTTCGGTTTCAGCGCTTCCTTTTTTAGCTTTCTATATTATATGTGCGAAAGAAGTTCTTGGGGAAAGAGGTTATTGTTTCAAAATATACAAAAAAAAAAAATTGATGAAATATTTCCATTCTTCCGGTTTTTTTGGCGGTATTTTGCTAGAACTATGTTAAAGGTAAGAAATTTATTTATAAAATAAATGTATATACTCATACTTTATGGTTGCTTTTAAATAAAAGGTCGTGTTGTGCTTGGCCAAGTCTTAATCGTAAACAAGGTACACACATGGTTCCTAATACGCATCCTGGTCCCCAGGGTTTGTTGCCTAATGTCAAAGCCGCTAGCCACAGCCAAAAAGTTTCTTCGCCGCGCCGGTCCGATGTGTCAAAAAGGCAAGAACCCCCGGACGTTTCCCCTGGGGAAGTTTGCTTAATACAAGAAAATTCAAAAGCTTTTTTTAGTTTATAGAAACACGCAATAATGGTCAATTTACAATTTTGTAAATTTTGTTTTTTGTTAGTCACATTATTTACGGTAAACAATTTTGTCATATCGTTACAGTTTCAGCGGTTGCTGCTACACAAAAGGGACTGCGTTGTATTGTATAAGATATCAGAGTGGTATTGGGTTTCGATGAATAGCTGCATTTTGCCAAGCTTTTAGTCTCCTGGTCCTCTCTTTTACACAACCAGCCTTGTGTCCCAGTTAGTATGGTGCATCCTTGTTTCTGGGGGGTATCTCTCCGTTTTGCAACTTCGTCCCCAGGGTCTTGTGGCCCCTGAGCCGTTATTACAGAGCGGCCAACATGCTATGCCGCTATCAACTTCATCAACAAGGCAAATTGCCCTGGGAACGAGGTTGTCCGTCGGCTCAGGGGCTGAGAGGCCCTGGAGACGACGAGGAGGGATATTTTGATCAACCTAGTTCCCGTGTCTTATTGTTCAATTGTTATTTATTTATTTATTTATTTCGTAAATTGTTAACGTGATCACACAGTCATGTTTTTGGTGGCCGTTGAAAATGAAAGGTAAACACAAAAATCAAAAGGGCAGTGCACTCAATTATTTATGTTTAAATGTACAAATTCTTCTATTTTGTGTGCCGCAGTGGTGTGAATTTTTTGCTTTCATTGTAATTTTGATTTTGGACTTTTTATTTATTTCTTCTTCAATAACTTCTGATTTCCTAATCACTAACCATTAGCTAGCTAGCTAGCTATATCCTATATCTCTAAATTTTTAGGTAGTGCTACAGCAGCATGATGCATCAGCTTAGAGATTTTACTGTAGTAAGCCCTTTCTCCTTATCAACTCACATTCTATCTTAATTTTAAATTCAACATTTGAATCTCACAAACAGTCAGGGCTGAACTACCTCAGCATTTCTGATTCAATTTATTGTAGCTAGCTATACTTTTTTACGTCAGCAAAAAATTGCCAAAATAAAATGTTATTCTCCTAGTCGGAATGTCACATGGTACTACTGTCAGTTGAGGGGAAACACGGACGTTTCACATTCAAACTCTCACAAAAGAAGCTTTGATTAAACAAGAACTACAAGTATCTAAATTTAACTAAATATAAACTAGCAAAACTCACCTAAAACTACACAATATGTTAGGTTTGTAGTTAGAAAATAAAGATTCTGTAAAAAATTCAGGCCCTATTTATGAAGAGGTAAACGGGTGAACAGATTTTGAACAAATTACAGATTGTAATTTGTTTAAAAGTATATATCATGTTGACCAGAAGCATATATTTACGGTTTATTTATATACCTACTTCATGTCGGCAAATTTGTGTTTTGCATTGGTAATTTATTGCACGCTCATATACATGAATACAGTTAAATGTAGCTAGTGCGGAAATGAGATCAAAACTTCGTAAGTTGTCTGATCTAATTGCACCATTATTTCTGATCGCACACTTACTTCTGATCACACACCTATTTTTGCATCCTGCTGCTGGCGTAGACATGCTTACTCAAATCAAATTTCATAGCATTTGAAGTACAGATCTAAAAGATCTCCTCGACGAAGTGAAAACACATTGATGACCCACTACCAAAAATACACAGAAATGAATATATAATCCTGGAAAGCCAGTCATAAGTTTGGTATACACTCACACAAGTAACATAATTTACGTGAAGGATACTACCGATATCAATAAAATTAAACAGCAACACAAAATTTCAAAAGATGTTCTGCTAATCCTAATAGATTTTAGATTACTTTATACTAATATACCACACAACAAAGGGTTACAAGCTGTTAAACAATCCCTAAAGAAAAGACTATCCACAATTTCTACTAATGTTCACTTTTAATGGATTTACTACTTACAAACAAAAGGATGTGGAATATTTACATAAAAAATAGAACATCCACCATCTTTGAAAAAATATGCCATTCGGTCAAGCATTAAGAATTTGGAAAATTTAACAATGCCAAAGAAAACTGCTATCAATTATTACAAACATTAGATAGAAAACGGGATCTATGTTGTCACAGGGGATAATATAATGAAAGAACTTAAACAATTTTAAGATTTTCTATATTATACTGCAATTTCAAGGACTCTGAACATTATACTCGTATGAAACCCATTTCAAATCAACCAGTGCAGCTTTATCGCACAGCAAAAGATGTATAAGTTTGTTAACATCATTCAATGAGATAACAACAAAAAACTTGAAATTTCAACCTATCGTTACCCAAATACTATGTTTTAAAACGACGATACGTACAGTACCGCTTAAATGTAACTTTACATGTGCACGATATTTATCACCTTCACACGAACCTTCGGTAGCGTCAGAACTTTCGTTGTTAGTTAACCTATTGTTAAATACATCAGCTATTTTTGCATGTTGAAAACAATAGAGTTCATGCTCCACATGCAAACTTTAATTAGTTCATGTAAACTTTGCGTAACTCAATTAAAAAACAATTAAAAACGTGACAAATTTATTACGTGAAACTATACGATCTATGGCGATATTTTCACTTTCTAAGATCCCGTTTTCATGTTTTTTAAACGATCTACAGCGATCTTTTCACTTTCTGCGATCCCGTTTTTATGATTTTTAAACGATCTGCAGCGTTATTTTTGCTTTCTACGATTCCGTTTTCATAATTTTTAAACGATCTACAGCAATGTTTTTGCTTTCTACGATCCCTTTTTCATGATTTTTAAACGATCTAAGGCAATCTTTTCGCTTTCTACGATCCCGTTTTCATGATTTTTAAACGATCTATATGGCGATTTTTTTTCGCTTTTAACGATCCCTTTTTCATGATTTTTAAACTCTACGATCCCGTTTTCATGAATTTTAAACGATCTATGGCGATCTTTTCGCTTTCTAAGATTCCGTTTTCATGATTTTTAAACGATCTATGGTGATCTTTTCGCTTTCTACGATCCCGTTTTCATGATTTTTAAACGATCTATGGCGATCTCTACAACCGAAACTAGTATTTGAAACTACTATTTTTAGCCACATGCACAAAAATCGAGACACGTGAGTATCGAAACAGTGTTCTCAAAATAGAAATAAAAAAACAGGTAGCAGTGCGCAAGTTATAAAGCTATTATAAAAAGTTTTAGTATGATCGCTTTGATTTTACATTCTTCACATAAACCCTGATTTTACATTAAACACAAAATCTTAAACGCTTTACGCGTGTTCATTCATTTTTTTAAAAATATATTTTTCAATAGCTTTCGTGATCGTTAACACTTTTAAACACTAGCATGCATGTTACATGTAAGAACAAAAGGCTTCATCAAATCTTATTGTTATGACTCGCGCACAACGATAACAATAGAAAGCAATTAAGTTCATATGTAAACAAAAGATATGCGAAAGTTCTTTATGTAGACATCAGATCTATACACGACGTCGTAAAACTTGCGTACATGTAAATTTACATTTAAGCGGTACTGTACCTACACATATAATGCTGCGTAAGTCATTGAAGAATACCTGAAACCACTTTGTAAATAAACATTATATAATTAAAAATAATTAAGACTACCCTGATATTTTAAAAGCGTAGCCACTGCTAGACCCAGAAGAAAAATACATTGAGTCGCTTATCAGCAACATCTCAGTTCACCAGAGTACATACTAGACAAAATATATGATAAACGCAAACTCCCAAATATATATGCAGTTGATTGATCTTCAAGCTTTAATGTTAAAGCCGACAACCAAAAGTTCATTTATCTTTCAAAATAAATTTTACATGCAAGCAGATGGATGCACAATAGGAGGCCCATTGTCTGTGTTATTGTCTGATATTTACATGACAAAGTTGAAGTCGATGTTGTGGAGCCTTTAAAACTAAAATTTTACAAACGATTGGTTGATGACATTATCACTAGGAGAAATTAACACTATCCTGATTTAGTCTTCTCGAAACTAAACGATTACCACTGAAATTTGAAATTTACATTAGAAGTTATCCTGGAAGGATTTTTGGGCACACAAATTCTATCTAAAAACAATACCATTCGAACAGAAATCTTTCGTAAAGAAATGAAACGAAACTGTCCATCAGAATTCAAAAACACCAAAATGATATAAAAGAAATGCAAGAAGAGGTGAGCTATATGGATCAAGGAGAATTGCTTATAACTGTAGGATACGTCATATTTGTTTACGTTTATGTATATGGTACTCTAGCTATTATGATGTAGTCAGATTATTTTGTATGTCGAACTGACAAGACGTGTCTACTTCTTCCATATTTTACAATAACTTCGAAGATGAAGTGAACAAAATACATAAAAAATACTTCAAAGCTGGGTATCCAGTGCACATCATTGAATAATAAAGTCGTTTTGAGTATTGAATAACGAGAATGAAGAAGATATAATACCCAAGTTTCTCTTCAAAATACCAAAACAAAAGATAATGGTCGAAATTCAGCGAAAAGAACAAAAATGCTGTGAAGATGTTTATCTCAGGTTTTTATGTGATCACCGACAACAAATACAAACTGTTAATGATATGGAAAACAAAAGAAAGTTAAGAAGTTTCCCCCATTAAAGTAAAAAAATCCATACCCATGCAAAAATTATGAGGGAAAATGTTCCTGTACATTGGAGAAACAATCAGATGCAAAGAAACAAGATCGAAAGAACCCAAAAACCCAAAAAAGGATTCAGCGCCGAACAATTGTCTACAAATCAATCATGGCCATGCATCTGATTGGAGAATATTTGTCTGCAACACATAAAAACTACTGCTCTAAAACAACTTGGAAGCTCCATTCATTATGTTACGTATTGAAGATTTTTAGAAATGGTGTGACATGCAGTTAACTGTATGTATAAAAAATGTTTTTAATTTTTACACCTTTATAGCATGGATGGATATTTTCTGAAAAGCTTCTGCATGAAATTTTAAATATATATTTTGTTTTTATTTATTACCCCAACATAAACAAAATACTGCATCAAAAAGTTGGTAAATGTCAACCACCAACAAAAATCTGATATGTTGTATGTTGTAAGCAAATGAAAAACACAGACACGTTTAAAAGCTCCACTACTGGAAAAACATAAAAAATATTTCACAGCATCAACTGTAAAAGTACAAATGTTGTTTATGTCATGAAATGTTTCCTCTTTCAATACATTTTGGCAAATAAAAATATACAATGAGTCGCTGGATAAACCAACACTGAAATGATGTGTGGAGAGAGGAAGGATCACCTTGGGATAAACATTTGCAACAACCCAATCACAACTTCACAAGGCATGCCAAGTTTATAATCAAACTAATTAAAAAACCTCCAAGGGGAAATAAAAGCTACGCTTAATTTTGGAAAAAGAAAGAAGATATTTGGATGCTCTGTTTACAATATTGGTCTCAAGCAATATACAACAGGTTCTCTTTAATCGCGTCTCCTCTATAGATCAGCTGCATGGTACGCTATTTTTATGACAGCGTGATATTAACTGATGTCATATTAACAACATCAACACACTTTATTTATTGCTCTAAGGAAGGCCAACAGACTGTAAATAGTTAGCAAGTAATACAGTAATATTTTCACTAAAAAGTTATCTCTATTCTCTCTATTGTTCACCAATAAATGAATGAATAAATAAATAGATAAATAAAAAAGCAAGACATAACCATAATAATAATTTGATTTAAATTCATGTTAAAATTTTTGTATTTTTAGATCTTCTAAAATTTATAAGATTTCATTAGGGTTAAACTTAAAATAATCTCTGTTTTTATTAAGGATATAAATATAGATTTAAATTTTCTGGTCATAAAAATAGAAACAACGATGTATATACAGCAGATTCTTTTCTGATTTTTTTTTATAATTTTATCTATTTTTATCACAGTGTGTGTGTGATAAAACGAGCTGCAGTAAGGGGAGGGCATAATTTTATGTGCCTTATTAATTGTATTTTAATTTTTTTTTCATATTTTGAGTGGCCAAATGTTGTTTATAGTAATGAAGATTAGAAAAGAGAAAAAAAATAAGAAAAAAAATGTTATATTTCAGATTTAATTTTAACATTTTTCAACATTTTCAACAGCAGTTAACAAAAGTCCTGAGCACTAAGTTGTAAAATACATGTCAATAACACTTAGAAATGATACCATACTATTTTAATATGCTCAATGTGATTGCAAAGATATAAATAGATTAGAAAAGCTTTAAACACAAAAGAAAAAATATTTTCCAGGATTGTGTTATTGAGAAGACATGGAAATCGTAATTGAGAGAATAACGTAATTTAATATAAACTCTGTTCAAATTATATTATTTCAAATGTGTGTTTTTATCATGTCATTTCTTTTGAGCATATAAGTAAAATAATAACAAAAGAAAATAGACTCATATATAAAACTTATTTTTATGCTAGTCTTTTTTTGTAAAAAGCCTCACTTGGAATAAGCTTACCTTTGAAATAAGTTGATTTTATATGAAAGAACTTATCGGTTCTTAAGATTTTGATCTTCAAAGTTCTACTATGCATGTCATAATAAAGTAGCAAAGGGATTTTTTACTGAGGCATATAGAGTTATGAATGTTTTCAGCCATTCAATTTGATGTTTTAAATATTTTACATGAATTTTTATTAATAATTATAATAGTTTTTTACAATTTTATGCTTTAGATCTCCTTAATGATGTCATAGTTTTGCAGTTTGTCACGTTGATGATGAGTAATCTTCTGCGTTACGTTATTTTCATTAATAGCAGGGGGGCCCATCAGCAAAAAATTAAGAGGCCTGGGACGAGCAAACGAGTATCATTTTGGCAAAAAAATTTATGTTAATCCATTCACCTTTATATTATATCTATACATTGATAAAGTTTGAAAGCACATCCCTTAACAGGTCTACAATTACTGATGACAGAAAATGTCAAAATTTGCTATTATTTAAATATGACATCATAATTTATGCAACATAATTAAATCTGAAATTCTTTAAATGTGAATAACTTGAGAACGAAAAAAGCTTTTTAAAAAATTTAAAAAGACTTGTTAGCCAACTTTTTAAGCTCTATAATATAAGTACAACATCATTTTACACCTTGGGTTCCCTTTAATCTTTCTTTTGTAATCTTAACGCTTGCTTAGACCCAAAAAAGATTTTTGTTTTGAGGTTTTAAGTTTTTAGATTTTTAACCAACTATTGCAAAGTGGTTGTACAATACAATCAGAGAAGCCTGCAGGTGGTACATAAAAGTTGTACAAGTTGTATATGTATACACCAACATTGGGATCTCCTAATATCTTTGTTTCTATTTGTGATATGCTATAGGTTGTCCATTTTTTCTGTATGCTTTAATTTGTAATCTTCTGTTTGAGCTAGTATCCACCATAAATTCCCACTTCATCCACTTTATTTTTCATTTTTTTTGAAAAGGTAAGGATTATAATTGGTTTATTGGCTGGGGCACTTGGAAAGAATGGAGGGGGATAATTGAGTAAGAAAGTGTAGAGACTTGATAGTTCCTGGGGCAAAGCCCAGAGGCAGACCGAGAAAGACTTGGCAGGAGGTTATAAGGACAGACTTGATACAGAGGAAGTTGAGTTTAGATCTAACACAGTCTAGATCAGATTGGAAGAGGGTCATTATTATACCCCGTCCAACCCATGCTAGCATGGAAAACGGACGTTAAGCCGAGAATGATGATGATGATGAATGACTCCTAATAATAATGCAGTTATAAGTTGGAGATAATCATTTCTAAATTGGTAGAAACAGTTCCTAAGGCGTTCCATGCCAAAAGAGTGTTGAAAGTCGAACTTTTTTTGTAACCATTTTTTCTTAAGAACTTCAAAAATAGTCAACTTTTACTGATATAACTTGATAAATTTCATGGTTTGAATTACCAATCGGATAGTAAAATGCTGAGAATGCCTCGTTTTTTATTTGTTCTGTATATAATTCTTTCTTTTTTGCAATATAATATATCCAGTACATTTCCTTATTTTATTCTGCTGCTGTAAGTTGTAAGTATAAAGGTGTTGTTTTTAATTAGTTTATTTTTTACAGCTTTATTTATTATATACTGTGAACAAGTAAGTTACTTGTAGATTGTTTAATATAAAGGTTTTTGTTGAGAATCTCTATTCAATTCAACCTTTTTTTAAAGTTTAATTACAATTTGTTAATTTGTTCTAATACAATACTTTATAATTATAAGAAAAAATTCAATTCTTTATGTTGTATGAATATTGTGTTGTTAATGCTAAGGGGATTATTGATTCAAGATAAAAGCAGTCATGGTGCATTTTAAGCACTTGTTTGTCAATGATTATAAAGCATAAATTAGATGTTAAGTCAGTTTCTATGCAGTAGGAAACAAGATTAATTAGACTGATGAACATTTTTTTTTAACTCAAAAAAATCTGATATTTATTTAAATTATTTTTATATTTTTATGTTATCTAATATATACGTTTTGGTACTTTATTATGTGTAGAGATTATTTTATCATACATAAAAGTTATATTTGCATATGCTGTTTTGCAAGCAGAATACTGTATTTTAGTGACACATTAGGCTAAAATTTTTATGTCCAAGGATTATAATGTATGCCTACTTTGTTTATATATAATTTAAAAGCTTATACCAGATATACACACAACTGTATTTTCTGATGCTCACAATGGAAGTTGAATTATTTATTTAAAAACTCCTTTTTGCAAAAACGTCTTGCTCCAAGAAGAAACTTAAGTAAAAAACTTCAATTAATTATAATTTTAAAGCTTAAATTGACTTTCCCATTTTTTTAATATTAAGAAAATGTCTGGAAAACTTTTCATTTTAAGAAGAAGATTTGATGATTTAAGGTATACTTTTTTCAGCTAGGCAGTTTAAAAACAAGGTCATGGCAACAGAAGTAGATTTGTTCTCTTTTTATAGAAAGGCTGCTTGACATTATGAACTTGAGGAAGCTACACTATTCTTCCTCAATGAAGTTATGGAAAGAGTACTTCCTGTTTTTCAATTACTCCCACACCACTAAGTATAAATCTATTATGATTATTATCGTGAAGCTTGAGCATGTTAATTGTAAAGTTTACTATACCACGTTTGTTTATATAGTTACATATCAATATTTAACCTGCAGATTTGATATTGTTTTTACAGTGTTGATAGTAAAAAAATTATGTTATCAGCTTTGCTGTGGAAGTAAAGTTTAACATAATTGTGAGAAGACAGCTGCTAATTGGGTTGAAACATAGTTGTTACATGTTGAGCAATCTGTGTATTATTAAATGTGTAATTTTCACTGATTTAACAATGGTTAAATGATCTGAATATTTTACTGTCAAGAAAATCATTTTTTTTAATGAAGTTTAAACAGTGCAATAATTTATGTTTTGTTTTGTAAAGTATAAGAAAGTATGAGAAAATCGAGTGGTGGCCTTTTCAGTAAACTTACACCGACAAGAAAATTAAACAGAAAAAGCGCAAGCCGCCAAGATCTACGTAGCTTGGGTGAAAAGGTGGGTTATTTTTTGTGTTGTTTGTTGATGTTATATTATTTATTTATTTTTTTTGTTTGTTTCATGTTACATTATTCTTAATCTTGCATGTCCAACATTCTATTTCTCCTTTGTATTTGTTATTTGTATTTTCAAAATGTTTAGTATTAATTTCCTTATATCTGTGATATGTCAAGAATATTAAACATACTGTATATTCAATTGTAGATTATTATTATGTGTAGGTCAGAATTATTGTAATGCACGTAGCCATAAATTGCTAAAAAACAGAAATATATAAAAAATATTTTACCTTATCAGAGAAGGAAGGGGGACTGCCCAAACCAACTCTTATGAATTTTGTATATTTTTCTGTTTGTTGCTTTCTGTTCAATTTTGGCAACCTTTCCTAACTTTTATATAACTTTATAGTCACAGAAATCGTTTTTGTAAAATACATGTGGTTATATTTTCCATTTATTTTTGTTTTGTTTTGAATGCTATATAGCACCGTTGATGAATTTTATACAAAAAGCTTATGTTTTTAATTAAACAAAATATTATTTTAAACAAGACAGCTCACTTCCAAGTTCATCACCAGAAGTCATTGCATAGACTATTGCTATATCATATTCCTGTATTTTGAACTTGTTAAAGTTTACTTGTAATGTTCAGAGTAGACTTAGGGTCTTAGGTTATTTGGTTAAATTCCAATCGTTGAAACATAGTAATTGTTGCTGACATCTGTATGACCATTTTCTATGAATTTCAAGTCCTTTGTGAACTTGACTTTAATTATTTCGTTTTGTGGGATTGCTAGCAAATGTAACTCAATTTTAAACGTTGTCTACCTTAACAGGACCCATGTATATATATGTATTGTATATTTTACTAATTTTGAATGGCCATCCTGTATAAATATTCGTGATAAATAAAATAAATACACAAGTGCAAAAGTAGTGATTCTGTAGCCCGCTGGCTGCAAAGCATTGACCATTTGATTACTTCATATTTGAAAAATGACGAAAATGCTACCTTGGTCTCAATATCTTGTATAGTTTATATCTTTGTCTTTTCGTATCGATTAATTATGCTTGTTGTCCAAAATAAAAAAATGCTTATAAATCTGGTTTCTGAAGAAGTGTTTTTGTTATAAAGTCAAGAACATTTTTTTATCTTACCGAGACAAATTTTGAACTGCTACTATGTAAAAAGATATAAGGTTTGTGTCCCATGGTTTCACAAGGCTAAAACTATATACCTGAACTGTATACCTACTTTACTTTGGTTTTCAACTCTTTGTCTTTCAACATGTTGAGCCTTATGTAATATTGTATTTTTGGGGCCTTTTAAGTATGAGAGGGCATGAAGTCCCTGCACCTTTATATAAATAAAATAAATAAAACTTAACAAAATTATAGTATAGAAATTATAATATTTGCAATTCTGCAAAATTATTTCTCGAAGAATGAACGCCAGATTCAATCTTTGAATTTGGACTATTATGCACTGATTAATTCAACGAAAATAAACTAATTTAAAGGTGTGCTTGTTGCATTCACTAAATTATATACTTGAAAAGGTTTTTGTGCAACCAAGGTGAAAGACAGTGAATTGAATATTTATCATGTCTTTGTGTAAAAACCTGTTTTATTGTGATTCTGCTGCTTGCTTAAATTGTATGTATTTCTTCTTACAAGTCAATGAAAAATGTTAGAAATGGCAATTTTGTATGCCTTCTAAGCCATTTCCATTTTAGTCAACAAAATATTGCCTATAATTTAAACCATTTTTTTGGCAAATGGCAGTTAATAAAAGAGTTGCAATGGACTTGTATTGGCCTAGTTCAAAACACATAGATTTAGCATTTTGTATTTGTCTAACGTTTCAGGTATCATTATCCAAAGTACTAGGCTTAACCACCACAAACACAAATGGACTAGCTAGCAATCCAGTAACAGGTGTCGTTGCTTATCCTGCTGGGTGAGTTCTGTTTTTAAATTAATATATACAAAGTAACATGTTCAGCCAGTTAAGTCCAGTAATTAATTAACTTCCACCAGTTTTAAAAAAAATGTTACACTTAGCACCACCAATAAAAAGATTTGATGTCTTATATTAAGGATACTGTAATGGTATAAATATAATTTTTTTACAAAAAAAGATTTTTTTTTTCAAAAATATGTGGAGTTTGATATTCTCTACCAACTTATAAATATTTAATGAGTTGTCGGTAGTTCGCTTAACACCTTCTGCACATCTTTGAATAGGCTATTGTTGTAAAGGTCAGGTTGCAAAAAACTCTTTTACGAGGAATTTTAGATGTTCGTTTTTCACAATGTATACATGACTTAAAATGTCCGAAACTCCCCTCCACGATGGAGAAACTCAATGAAACTTTGCACATGTGCTCATCGATACCTGCTGCAAATGACTTTGTCACATTTTATGTATATTTTGATTATTTAAAGAAAAAGACAGGTTAAAACACAAAAGAGCAAGCAAAAATTCATTTTTTCACAAATTTTTAAATAAAAAACGAACGACGCGCTTTTTCGAAAAAATGTGACAAATTATTGTTGCTATGGTAATGCTAAAGTGATTGATAAATATAACGCAGAAAAAAAATAAAACTGAGGGGAGTTTCTGACGTTTTAGTGAAAAACAAAGATCTGGATTTATGGCTACCTGGAAAAAAAATTAAATTTCAGATTTATATTATCCTATAGACAATTTAATTTGCTTTTATATTCAATAAATAATATTGATAAAAAAAACATAATTTTTGAGTAATAATGAATATACTGAATATGTGTCTATACCCTTACAGTATCCTTAAAGAGTTATTATTTATTTACTCCATGTGAAAGTGTGTTGTCAATTAAGTAAAAAGGGAAAATATATTACTTATTTCTAACCCATAACAGCATATCACCAATTTCCAAAGTTTTGGATTTAACTGAAGACGTAAATATTTTGTAGTTTTTATTCTATGTAGTCCAGTTTGTAAGATTAAAGATGCATGGATTGATATAAGAAAATAATCTTTAGCTAGTCTCTATAAAATATTATGTCATGACTTTCAGTTAATAACCACTTCTACATGGAAAAGGTGTGCTGAGTCACAAAACATGATGGACACTAACATTAAGACGTATATGCGTAGCATCTGCTAAGTATATACTAAATTAAAATTTGATGGCAAGCTCTCGTTTTTTAAAAAGAATTACTGCTATAATATCTATTCATTAATAGATTTTGATGCAATTATTTTCATTTCAAAAGTGTTTTTAATCTCAGCATCGTGCTTTTCTTAAATTACATTTCAAATCTTTTTAATAAACTTTTTTTTAGATGTGTTATTGTATTGTACAACCTAAAAACGAAAAAACAAAGTCATATATTTAATCCGGACAAGTAAGTAGATTTATTTTATTTTTTATTTTTTTCAATGTCATAAAAGCTACATATTTATCTTGTATTACCTTGAAAACTTGAATGGAAATTTACTTGTAATTTTTAAAATTGCCCATACAAAGATAGGAAATGATTACCTTATAACAATAATAGGGAAGGTGCAGACAATTTCCTATTGTTTTAAACAGAAGTCACAGAGAAATCATTACTTTACTTGTTTTTCATGATTAAGGAGGGCATATTCTTAACAGTTCTCTTTTTTAAAAGTTCTGAATATAAAGATTATAGTTAAACAGGACATTAATCTTCTAAATCATAAAAGGTTCACATCGAAGTTGTTCGGTCATCTTTTCGATATAAATTCGGAGACGATATTACATTCTCAAAGGGATTTGCAAAAGATTGCCATCTTCTACGATCATGATTCCATTCACTATATGTCCTAGTCCTATGACATGGTCGGTTGGTGTTTTCTAATGATTCTGCATCCCATGTTTTTCTGCGGATCAGTTTCCTTTTTTCATTATTTGGTGCAAGGCGATTCAAGGATAGAACTTCTTCTTTCTCTTGATGGGTAAAATCTGCTGTAAGTGACCTTGAGTAGCTTTTTAGTCTTCTGCTCGCATCCTTAATTGGTGAATGTTTATTCAGAAAGGCTGCATTGTTATTGTGACCAGAGGGACTTTTCCTTTCAGGCTCTAAGTATTGTTTTGAATTAAAAAATGCATTTTCGATACATTTACTACATTGTTCTGGCTTGAAGTACTTCTGACTGGAAACATGTTTGTGGCTACTTGTCTCCATATCTTCGTGTAGTTGGTTATTTGAGTTACTGATGTAAATGTAAACATCGTCTGAGCCTGCAGTGTTTAAAGAATTCATGCTGTGTGCCAGAAATGATAAGATCTCCATATCTATGTACTCCTCCTCTTTTAAGTGTTTTGATTTATTTACTCTCTGTAAGATTTCTTGGTGTTCTATGCACAAGCTCGCTAAATGAACTGCTTTGGAAGGGCTCTTTTGCTTTGGAAAGCACTTTCGAAGCCCTTTGACAAAGTTCTTCGACATTTTCAAGCTGTTGTCACTTTATCTTAAGTTTATAAGTTTGTATTTTGGAAGCAGGATAAAATATGTTTGCACTGCTGTACCGTTATTGATAATCAAGTTTATGTAGACATCTTGGATCTTTTATTGTTGTCTAAATTTTACTAATATATAAGGTAAATAAATAGATTATATGAAAATGGCAGATGGTGTCTTAAATTTATCAGTAGACAGGTTTAGTAAAAAAAGTTCTTTTAAACATACTAGGAGTCGTATTTAGCTTGAATTATTCATAAAGAAAGGTTGAAATAAAAACTTTCCTAATATTTTGAGAATATCTACACTGAATAATGTAGACTGTCACCAATTGACTCATAAGTGGTTAAATAGTAAATAATACCTTTAACTTTACTTTACACCAACGTGCTGGAGACCTTTTACACTTTTGCCTACTTGAAATCCATGTGAAGATTTTGTTATAAGTTTTTGCAAGCTTTATACAACAAACTTCTGTGTTTTAACTTTTTTTATTTTAAGCATTTACTTTTTTCTGATCTTCTTTTGTTGGTAGTTTTTGTTTTACAGTTTATATTTAAGCTAAAATTATCATTGGCTGTAAGTTAATTATCCCTAAGTTATATTTTTATTTCCTGACTATACAAAGTACTATCTATTTGTATATACCCTCCTACTTTTATTGAATACTTTTTAGTTTTCTCGTGTTTGTTTGCACAAAAAAATCTTTCTTGGGCCCTCCCCTTTTAGAAATTTAAAGTAAAAAATGAGTTAAATAATAACAAAAACTTTTTTATGCTTTAATATGTTATCTCCTACCTAGCTAAACTCCCAGCTCATTAAACTTTTATAAGGCTTTTGTTACGTGGCTTTTTTCTTATTCTTGTTCTTCACCTTTTTCATGTTTTACGTTTAAATAAAAGGTACCCTTTGGTTGGTTTTGAAAAATTTTCTACCAACTAACAAAATCTATTCCTATAAGTACTTGTTTGTTTAAGATGTAATAAACGTAAACAGATCAGTAAATACATAAAACAACAAAAACAATAACAAAGAGATAATAAATGAAAAATACAAATAAATATAGAAATAAAAAAAATATTAAAACTAAAGTGTACAAGACAAGTATCCATCTATTCTATAAATGTTTATAAATGTTTATAAATGGATATTTTGTGAAGCATGTGTTCTGATATTTAACTAAATTGGAAAAATATGTTAGCTGTCTTAGCAACACGAAACTTCAGTTGAAGATGTGCAATCGAGAATCATAGTTCCTATTAAAGAGTTATGAAAACCATTAAAAGTTATGGGCAGATGGTGTTTTTTTGACACTTTGTTATTGTGTACTATAGTTCATCACTTTGTGATGTGATGTTATGATATTGAACATTATAAAAATTCTTGTAAAAATTCAATGTTTAATATTAACATCATGTCTGTTCATGTCTATAATCTTTGTTTTTAGGAAAACCATCACATGTCTTGCTTTTTCAAGTGATGGAAGATACTTAGTCTCGGGGGAGGTATGGTTAACTTCTCATTTCCTAGTCTCGGTAGAGTTATAGCTGAATGTGCTCATTCTCTAGTATCAATGGAGGTACAATTAACCCTGCTCAATTCTCAGCTTGGATATAGTAGTGGCTTAAATTACCAAAACGTTTTAAATTTCTGGACCAGGTATGAGGGGAAAAAATGTTTAAACAAAACTTGTGAAAAATCTATGGAACCTATAAGATACAACTATATTTTATGCTAGAATTCTAGCTAAATTTCGATTATTTATCTACCTGGTCCTACCAGCTCATATTTTGAGTATTCCTAAGCTTCTTGAAGAATTAGGAAGGGACAAAGATGACCAAATTTATTACTATTGTTTTACATAGGCCAAAAAAAATATATATATATACTTTGTAGCTGTTTTGCAAATCCGAAATTAAGGAAAGAGTGCAACAGTAACTGTAGGGGTGTGGTCGTAACAGGGGTGCAAAATAAAAGGAATAACAAATAAAAATCATTACTTAATTACGCCATATAAATTGAAAATCACCAACTGTAAGTTTAAAGTTAGTTTTCTAGCGCAATCAGAGTTTACATACTGAAAACCAAAGAGGGGGACATTTTTGTCACTATTTTAAGGCTGTAAACACTTTTTTTTTATCTTTAACATAATTTAGACTTAAATATTGGCTTTAAAATAAAATATTCCAATATATCTGCCTTTTTAAGAATATTAAACTACCTTCAAGTAAAAGAGAAAGGTATTCCTGGTAATATATTTTTAGTGCTGCTAAACCTGAATCTCTTTTCACTTATAGCCATATATTACAGGTGCCTAAACACGCTTATGCTTACTGACTTGAAGTTAAGATGCATTTGTAGTGATCATTACAGGGTGTGTTGCGTCTGCCTGTTTTCACCCATCGATAAGAAATAAATTGTCAGCAAATCAACACAGTATTTTAGAAGCAATATTTTGTCACCTGTTATATTTTTATCACTGCTGGTTTTAGTCTGGGCAGCAGCCGTCAGTGCGTGTATGGGAATTGGGTGAATCAATTGCACAAGTTGCTGAGTTGAGAGGGCATAAATCTGGCATAACATGTGTTGTAAGTATTGTGAAATAGTTCCAAACATTCTTTTAAGCTTCACTCCAAATGAGGTGAAGTTTGTTGCAGAGGTTAGTTTGGAGGGATGGAAAGTATATTCTTTTTTGCTTTTGTAAATTTGTAAACTTATTAAAATTATAAACTATTAGGGTTATTTTTTTTTATTTTGTGTTATTTCTAAGATTTCGAAACAATAAGAACATGTATTTTACATATGTTTTAAATTTTCTTTTACGTGACAAATGGAATTTTATGTTTTTTAATAGTGTTAAACTTAACATGATTGCCTTTTGGTTTTTTAACAGGAATTTTCACCAAATCAAAAGCTTCTTGTGTCAATTGGAGATCAACATGACATGCTTGTCAATGTATGGAATTGGAAGGTATATGTTTTGTCTGTGTAATATTATTGTGAAACATTCTTTGTCTGCCAACAATAATGTTAGAGTATTGAACACCAGAAGTATTTTAAAAATATAGTTAAATGTCTTCCTTCTTATCTTAGCTTGGACATACGGTTGCATGTAACAAATCTGGCTGTCGTGTGAGTAATTTTTTTGGAGCATACGAAAAGAAATCAATGTTGATCTAATGAAAGAAAGCGATATATTGACCTTTTGTAGAATGCACTAGTTGCGCTTTCTAACATGACAGAATTTAGAACCTGTAGTACAAGTGTAAACAAATGTCAGAGCTTCAACTGTATAACTCTTTTCATCAAATTTATGTTTAGGTCCGGGCTGTCTCGTTTGCAGAAGATGGTCAGTACCTTGTGACAGTTGGTAATAGACATGTGAAGTTTTGGTACCTTGATGCGGAGGCGTCATCAAAGGTAAAAAGTTATGGACGATCTCTAAAAATATATCAACACATGTTGGTAGTTACACATTTGATGTTGACATACATGCCCTAGACATATGAATGAAGCTTGATAATGAAATACAGAAGTAACCAGAATACACTTCCAAAATTATTTGTTTACAAAAATTGTTATACTGCAATGTGTGGCATTTTTATTATGCAGGGAAATGTTCCAATTACGCCAATCACTGGAAGGTCTGGTATACTTGGAGAACAGCGTAATAATTGTTTCACTGATGTTATGTGTGGTCGTGGGAAAGGCTCGAAATTCACTTTTTGCGTTACAAAATCTGGACTGTTGTGTATGTTTAGCGAGAAAAGAATTCTTGACAAATGGGTAGAATTAAAGGTAACTTTGATTGTTTGCATAAATTAATTATACTGAAATAGATACATATCCCACTCCTAACAATTAAACCAATTAAGGTTTCAGCAAAATCTAGCCCAACTATGATATGTACATAAACTAAGTTTTATTGTGACATAAGAATATAAACATTGTTTTTGTTTCATTAGCGTAGTTGTATGTTCTTGTATATAGGCTGGTAGTGCAAATTGTTTAATGGTGACTGAAGAATACATATTTTGTGGTTGCTCTAACGGCTTTGTACGGTAGGTCATTGGTTATAATTTACTTTTTTTGCATTACGTTCTTATGTTACAAATGAGTTACTTTTCCAACCATGCTTTCACTTTATTGTTGTAGTGTCTTCGACCCAACGAATTTAAAATTTATTACTACACTACCACGTCCACACAACCTCGGAGTAAACGTATCTGATGGAGTAACTCCAAAGTATGTATGCATTACCATCACTATTGTTGACCTCATCTTCAGATGAGGTTTTAAATTTCTTTTCTTCTCAAGATTTTATGTCCATTTTATAAACGCAATTTGATTTTGTTTCATTTTAGCGACCTTGTTAGTCCTGGTAATACCAAACATTGTCCTGACCTTGTGGCCATATCTCTGGATTTAGCGCATTCTAAGGTATTCTTTTATTTATATTCATAGGTAGAATGAGCCAAATCATCTGGGAATCCTTTTACAAACCATAATTTATCATTACTTGAGTCTCAATGATAATATTAATGGTTTTTATCAAGTTGATAATGATTTTTATAGTTAACAAGCATTTACAATGATCACAGTTTGTATATATGGGATGTGCATGATGTCAAAAAAGTTGGTAAAACCGCGTCATTTCTCTATCATAGTGCATGTATATGGGGTGTTGAGGTATGTTAATGTTAAACCTTCAGGTTATTTAAAATCCTAATTTATTGATCAGGCAGAAAAAAAACATAACCCTTATCTAAACATTTCAAATGTGGTAATTTTCATTATGTTTAGATAACAATTGTGTATGTTATTTCTTTATTAGATTCATACAGCTTGTCGGTCTTATGTCTTTAGGATAGACTTATGATCTTAAATTATTTAATTAGATTAGAATGTACACTCTGAATTTTCAGCCTTTTAAAATTCTGTAAGTTAGATTTTTCTGTGATATGGAAATGTTAGAAAGTATAAGGCAATTTCTCAACATGTTGTTTGTGAATTTTGGAATTGGCTAAAAACAGCTTCTATTCAATTTTAGTCAAGATTACTAGAACTTCTTTGTTTCATAGACATACCCTGTATTTGATGAACACTACTAGAACTTCTTTGTTTCATAGACATACCCTGTATTTGATGAACACTACTAGAACTTCTTTGTTTCATAGACATACCCTGTATTTGATGATCACAGCTCTCCATGTTTACCTTTTGGTTCATTTTTGACTTGCTCATCGGATGATACAATACGAACATGGAATTTAGAATCAGGTTTGTCTTTTACGGAGTTGAATATTTGTATTAATCGTTTTACTCTCAATGCGTGCTACAACACACAATTTTTCTTCTAGGTTCTGTTACCAATAAAGTTTACCCACGAAATTTATACAGCAAGGTGATTGTCTTATTTTCAATTAAAAAAAATATTCACAGTCGTTACTAGTTATTAGCCTGTAACTAAATTTGTCTTTAGTATATTTTATTTTGTGTGTCCAATAATAGTAGTGCAAGAATTTACGAGTTTATTATTTAAACTTAAAAATCTGCCCTTTGTAATGCTCACCTTTATAAATTACGGCTAGTGGTACCTATATGAGGAATACCTATATGATCAAAACCTGATACAATTGGAGTATAAGACTTACGTTAATAACAAACTTTCGCTGATCTCAACACGATTTGTGTGACATCATTTGAAAAAAGAAAATTTAGGAAAGTATCTATATGAATTATGTTTAAGGAAATTATCTTCAAAATATAAATGTTTTGGTTTTCTGTTAGATATATAAATATATATAGATATATATTTCTTTGTGTTTAAACATGAATGTCATAAAAAACATTAAATTGACGTAAAGTCTGAAAAAGAAGGGAACTGATTCTTAATGGTGTTAAATTATTCACTAGTCGTTAGCCTGTGGAAAAATCCTCAGAAATTTCGCCCATTGTTATCTCTATTTTGTATTATCAAGTAGTGATTTGGCAGCCATTTTAAACATGCAACCGCAGTATCACTATTATTATAGGAAAACGTAAACTTTCATAAATTATAAAGCTGTGGAAAAGACCGCCATGGAAAGTTATTTTCGAAAAAGAAATAGTGTTGCAAGAATTTAGGAGTATGTTTTTTAACCCTAATAAATATGACAGATGATCAGACCTGACACAGTTGAAGTATACGACACACACAAGAACGAGAAGTAATGAAAAATTAATAAAAAATTAGATGGTTTTGTATGTGGAAAATAGGGGAATCCAATAGGGGAATCATCTAGATGCTAAAACTTGTCGAAATGTTTTACATGTCAACATAAACTTGTGAGGGTTCTGTTTGACTCATTCTTTAATCAACATATTCCATGGTGGTTTAAACATTTTTATCTCATGCTGTATTAAACAGATGGAGCCAAAAAAAAATTTTAAAAGTTGTGATTTATAAAAATAGTGATGCTCTTGCAAAGTTTCATAACAAATGAGCTAATAGGAGCTATGAGAATTTAAGGTTTATTATTAAATTTATTTTTTTCTTTGTTAAAACTTTCAACATGTTTTTTCCGTTCTTGTTTCATAGGAGTTGCTTAAGGTTGTTTATATTGATGAAGGGTTGACACATCTTCAAGACACCTCCATGGCTCCCTTTGGCAAAGATTCTGACAGCAAAAACGGGGTAAGATGCATGCAGATTAGCCCGGATGGTCAAGTTATAGCTACCGGTGATCGCTCTGGAAATATCAGGTAAGAATATTTCAATTTATTGATGAAAGGAAATGTTGGTAGATTATGCTTGAAGCTTAGAAGAGCGTAATAGCTTTTCTAAGCTTCTAAGTTTTCATTTTTTCATTAGGTTATATGATATGCAATTTTTTGACGAGTTAATTCGCATTGAAGCACACGAATCAGAAATTCTTTGTGTTGAATTTTCAACCCCTGACTCAGGTAAGTTTTTCAATCTTTTTATTTATATGTTTTTTTTTGTTATTCTTTGGATAATGCGAACAATGCTACTTATATTTTCATTCCTCATTTGCAGGTTTTAATTTATTGGCATCGTCGAGCCGTGATCGACTTGTACATATTTTTGATATGAGAAACGATTATGCCTTACTTCAAACTATTGATGATCACTCATCTTCAATTACAGCTGTTAGGTTTAATTGTAAGTATGCTACCAATAAAAATTTTTTTTGTCAGGATCAAGCACTTAACGAGGGGTCTGCTTACTATGTTTGAATAAGCAGATAAAATGTCTAACAAATCACTTTAAAATGTCTACCTAAATCACTTTATAAATGCAAAAACATTGTCATGAATTATGCAAATGAAGTTTTTGCAAATCAAATAATATAAACATAAAGAATAACAAAAAATAACATATAAATAAAATATAAACATAAATATGCAACATGACCATGAAGGTTTTCCTGAATCAAAAGAGGCATGTTATGGTTCTAGCTTTCTAAGTAGTAGCATGGAAAACGGACGTTAAGCCGAGAATGATGATGAGGTTAATGCTAAGGCCATTGCACTGCTGGTTTTAATCTTCTGGTTTTTCCTGTTTTGTTAAGGTTGTAACTGCAACATTTTATAAAAACTTTTTCAGCTTTCTCTTTTGTTTTTTGTTTAGTACAAGTTATTTCAAAGTAACTTGATATAAGGTATTGTGTGCTGTACAATAGACTTGCTTGTATTTTTACTCTCTTCGATCCAGTCCTCTGCAAAGTACCTTGTTACAGGAAGTTAATAGAACCATGAAGCTGACATGTTGTGTTAATTGTACATCACCCTTATGTTATGATGCACAACTTATTAATTTTATGGGTAGAGAAATATACTTTGAAAAGACAAACAAAAGAACAGCATTTTTGCCAATTAATTTTTGATCAGAGATATCATTATCAGACTATACGTTTTTTGCCCTGTGAATTCACATCAACATTCGGCATTGCCAACCTGAAGGCCGAGGTACATTGATTCAAGTACAGTTCTTTTTATGCCACCCTATATGTGTGCCAAGGTCGGCATGCCAAGAAAACTTTTTATAACTTCGGCAGAACGGGCCTTGTTTTAAAGGACGTGAAAAAAATAATTCGCTTTGTCGAATTGCTTCAGAATGTTTGTTATCACCTCCCTGATAGCAAGAGGCTTTAAAAACGGTCTATTGCAACATGTCAGTATGGTACACAAACCTTCCTGTAGTTATGCCTTTAAAAAATGAACGCGTCACTGCTACTGATCGTAAAAATTATATAACGAAACAAAAACGTCACAGTTGAAAAACGTTACATAGAATTTGCACCTTAAGTTATTTCAAACCTTGAAAAATTGCCTTTGCCGCTCTAAGGAAAACAAAGTCAAAGTTGTCAATGAATAGGAACAATAGCTTGTCTGCAGAAGTATATATAACGTGCCGACCCCTAAATCGGCTTTGCCAAATTTTTGTTATAGGTCGGCGAAATTTTTCTGACTTTCAGTAATTTTTTTTATTTAGATGACTTGGGCATGTTGCAGTTGTTAAGTTGTGGTGCAGACAAAGTTGTGATGTTTCATACTGCTCAGGTGGTGAGTAACTGGTGTAATGTCCAAACAAAGTAGCTGGATTTTATTGATAGCATGATTGTATAAAAACAATTCAAACGAGCCAATGTGTTGTAAATGCCTGTGTAAATAAATAAACCTAAGGGTATGGAGGTTGTAAACAGTAAAACCCTTGGAATTGAATTTCTGCTGGATTGGTTGTCATTAATTTAATCTGCTGGTGACGTAATATAGATTTGTGATAAAAAACTACACAAAGTAGAAGAAAAGGGAATACTATTTTTCATTTAGAGTGATAATGGCAATATAAATTTCATCAGAAACACTATCGTTCCTGGGAAAGCAACACTTTATGATATGGGAATTGAACCAACCAGGTATTTGTTTTTCACTTCTAGAATGTTTTACATGTTATTGTATTTTTAGCTTGAAATTAAATTTTGAAACTTTATTGTAGGAAATATGCTGCTACTGTTGGTCAAGATAGAAATTTGAGGTGTAGATTTTTTTTTAAATGGTTGTTAATTTTGGCAAATAAGTTTGGGCATAACACACACTTTGACTTCCAGGAAAGATCCTTAGAAAAAGATTATGAGATAACTGGCCAAATTTGATTCCTTCTTGTTCGATCTCAGTTTAAATATCTTTGTGTGATCAGTCTGTCTCACGAAACATTAGGCATATAAAAAAGGATTTTTTTAGTTTTTCCTAAAACTTATTTTCTCAGTGAATAAAGGAATGTAAAAATTAAGGGAAATAAGTTATGTTGATTGGAAATATCACAGAGAGAGCTATTGTTTTCGTACATTCTACACATCCATTAGATATCTCTTATTTTATCAACTGCTATTGTTTTAGGATCTATGATATTCAAGGAGCAAAGCAGTTACATTGCTATAAAGGTTCCATCAGTGAAGAGGGGAATTTAATCAAGGTACATAATGCAAACGTTACTCGAAAATTGTGTCTAATATGTATATGACTGTAGTTTGAAGTTCTAAGCGGAATGATTTGGTATAAAGTGTTTAACTTTTACAAATTGGGAACTTTCTATACCTTTTTTATTTAAATTCAATTTCTCCTTTTTTTGTTTTTATGAATTGTTCATTAAGGATTTATGTTGTTTCTTTATTACTATTTATGTACATCGTAAAACAAACAAACAAACAAAGATTTTTTTTTTGTATGACTCAGGTTATTGTTTGGAAAAATTTATAAGCATTTGCTTCTTTTAATAGCCCCTCTTGATTAAGTACCCATGTAAAAATCAAAGAAACACACAGAACACTAATTCCAATCATTACTACACTGGAATTAAATTTTAAAAAAAAGTTTTTCAAACGTATTTTACCTGACCTAAAGACTCCTTAAAATAAAGGCTGTGGCTGTGGAGTAACCATTTTGAACAGACAGACAGAGGATACAGGAATTATTAATATAGAGATTCACAAACAGCTGACGTAGCAGGTTATAGACCGTTCATAAATAACATGTTTTTACACGTGTATCCATTCAATAGCTCAATTCATCTGTAAGAATTGCTTTTTTAGTGACATTTTTCTCACTAGCATAGCCTTCTTATTTTTTGTTCTCTAATTTCACTTTAGGTTTGCCAGTCATATCAGTAAGGTTTCTAGGAGAACTTTTATGTGCTAAACCAACATTCAAACAAAGACAACCCATAGTAAAACTTTTACTACCTGTATAATTATGAATTTCTGTTTTTCAGTTCCAACTTGATTCAGCAGGCGTATATGCCGCTGTTAGCTGTTCGGACAAAACCATTGGAATTTTTGATTTTGAACATGGAGAATGTGAAGCTGCAGTTTATGGACATTCAGGTATTGTTTACGTCACTTCATACAGGGACGGCCAAACCTTCTAAAATCTCCTAAATAACCTAAAATCTAGACTCAAAGTATTGATACCTCCTAAAATCTCTTAAAATTATTTTTATATTGGCATGCATTTTTTTTCAAAGTTGCTGTATGTTGTAATTGCTTTTTTTAAAAATTAGCATGCTAATGATGAGCTGTATATATGAATTATCCTTGCCTAATTACTGCAAGACAATGAATCGAGGAACAAAAGTTTTGGTTATAGTATGAATTTATTTCCTATTTTGGCAACATCTTCTAAAATATGAAATGCTTTTTATACGTTTTTAGTGTTTGACCCTCAACCCTAAATTCGCCTAAAAATCCTTAAAAGTTTAAAATTTTTAAGCTATGACCATCCTGTTTTAATAATGGCCTATTTTTATTTTTGTCTCTTTTATCAAATTGATTTTTATATATGTGAACACTTTTTATATGTATACACCCTTTTTAATGCATAAGGTTCATTTATAACTTTAGATTCAGTAACATTTAATTGAATAAAGCATATTTTGAAGCTGAATTAATGCTTTTGAAGATAATCTTTTAAAGTCAAGCATTTGTTAAGGTTAATAAATTTGAAATTTGAAATAGTAACAAAAAAATAAAATAATAAGCATATCGCCAGCACAAATTAAATAAGAAAAAAATAATTATATAGAGGCTGAGATAAAACAATACATCACGCTTATAAGACATTCCACGGGGTCCATGCAAGCTTTCACATCAAATAACCGTTTCCATAAACATCCTGCCTATGACCTCAATTTATGTTTAGAACTTGTAACTGGCTTAAAATTCACAGCTGATGGAGAGCATATGATATCTGTGTCTGGAGATGGGTACGTTGTTTGATGTTACTTTGAATAAATTTTTTTTTTTGAATATGTAAATGTAAAAAATTTACATTTTTATGAGTATAAAAAAAACGCCACTAACAATTCATCTGCTACTGCTACTCAGATAACCTGTTATAATACCAATCAAATTTTGTGCCACTTTGTTTTCCTGTCTGTTACTTATAAGCAAACTGAGGGTGGGGTGAGGTTAGCCCCAGCCAACCCCCATTCCCTCCTTCATATATTTTTTTAAATGTTAGATGAACTTTCGTGCAATCTTTTCAGTGCTAATTCTGTGTCAGTGGTAATCAAGGACACTATTTTTATCAATATTTTTGACCTATTAAAGGTCAAATATTAGGGAATAATAAGAAAAAAGTATCTTAAAAGTTTAATAAACTATTTCCTTTTTAGTTGCATATTCGTGTGGAAATTACCATCTATTTTTACTGAGGTTTGTCATTCAATCTTAATCTGTTGTTTTTCTCTGTTGTGTCCTGTTTCTCTAGGACGGTTACTGTTTGTGTTTTAGAATATTCATAATCGGTTGCATGATTTACATCTTCCAATTCCACAAAGTGTGAATGATGACAACAAGTAAGAACTGTCTCTGTATACATATACCATTTATATCACTCGTACGTCTAAAATACTAAAAAAGTTATGTAAAAACCACGATTTTTAAGCTTTTTTAAGTATTTGTGCAGAAATTTCATGCAAAAATGTCAGCTACATAATGACAGTGGGGGTAGTGTAACCACCACTGTCATCATGAATGATGATGAGTGGTGGTTACTCAACCAAACCAAAATTTTCGGCCATCCCAAGTTCTTGGATCTCTCTTGGATTTTCAATCTTTCTCCTATTTTACGTACTCTTGCATTTAAAGCTCTCATTTAAGCTCAATTAGAAAACTACCTAAGATATCAATTTTATTCTCATGCTGAACTTTAAGCAGTAAGACTAAGAAAATATCGATTCACACTTTTATGGTCTCCAAATTAACTTGGCAAGGGTTTGAACCTACGACCAGCCATACCGAAAACGACCGTTCCTACCATCAAGCTAACAGTCGTGTCCATACTGGTCTCTTTAATAGGATCCACTTCGTCATTTTGTTAAACATAGTGTGTTTTTATTTTGTAGCGATTTAAGAAGAAAGACGTTTGTTGTCCCAGCATCACGTTCCCTAGATTACTCTGAACAATTTTTTGACGCCACACAAGTTATAGATAACGGTCAGTTTTCTTTATCATTATTTTTGTTTTTAAAAGATATGTTCTCTCCTGTGTAACATAAGTATGTCAGGCTCGGCGTTTTGATATTCAACACTCGCACGTCTGTGTCACTATTTCGAGATAAAAACCCTTAAATTTTGTCGCATGTAATAATATTAAGCCTAATATTTCTACTCCGTTAGAGCAATATATTGAGAAAAAACTTATTTCTTTAGTCCCTGGAAAATCACCGGTAGGATATCGGTTCAGCGTTGGTCAGTTACCATTGTGGGCGCAAAAACAGGTATGCGGCGGCAGATCGCATTTTATCGAATCTATGTTGTTGTTAACTTGAGTGACTAATTACTCAGTATTGTCCTTGTTGTTCAGATTGGAGCAGGTGATGACGTTAGCGGTGGGAATAAAGGTTTGTCCCAACCTCTTGGGCGATGGGGAGAGGTAGGTTCATTGTAGTGAACAGAAAGGAAACGCACAGAAGGATTCGGGTGTGAAATACATATAATGGATAGTGCATATAGTCAGAAATGCATATAGTGAGGGATGCATGTGATAATCATGCGATCGCAGTGACTATCATGTAGGGTCGCATACAGTAGACTACTAATGTTGGCACTATTTTTATTTTAGAGAACAGAAGGAGGAGGCTTGACGACCGTGCAGGAGATTGGTAACAAAATTGGTACGTGATGATTGCAGTTTGTTTATTTTTTGATTGTGTCTTTTTTTCTACAATGTCTTCTGTCTTTTTCAGATTATCGAAAATATTCAAACTCACAAGACTCCACAGAATCCATGGTGCGTATCAAGTGTTTAAGTTTTTTTCATCTCGATATTTAAATATCTTATTTGTTCTAACTTTCGCGCTTACAAATTTTCGCGCAGCATAAAAAATCTATTTTGCACTTATTAATTTTTCAGCAATAGCAGTTCACCCTCAAATAACCAAGAAAGATAGTAAAATCCTACGGTTTCAACAAAATGTAGATTCATTTCTTTTATGTAAACTAACTATAGAGTTATATATATTATCGCACGTATTTTAGCGCAAAACGAATTTTGTACTAAATTTCTCTCAATACGAAATTTTCTGCACGAATGCGCGAAAATCACTACACGCGAAAAATTTGTACGCGCGAAAAATCTTTATAACATAATTATTTTAAACCCTTGATTTAGAACGAAACAATTTTGTTGTAAAGACGCTTACATGTTTATTTATTTTTTTATTTTTTAGGGTAGCGATAAAAGTAATTGTCACGAAGGCAAGGTACATGTAAACCACTTGCTTGTTTGCCTGCTTGCTTTGCGTGAGAACCGCGTATATGTAAATGTATCATTTTGTTATGCTGTTCAACACTGTAAACACTGATTTTGGAAAATGCCTTTGCAATTGCAGCACTTTATTTGATTGGTTCATTTGTTTTGTTTTTCTTAAGAATGTTGCCTCACTCAAACACGTGCGCGTTCAAGTGTTGTAAGTCAAATGCCTAGAGGTTCTTAATGACGTGCTTGTTGAATTTATTTACAGGACGATACGCAAGGTGATATTATCTATCCACTGGTAACCGATGACAGCCTACAAGCTGAGGCAGACAGGTTGGAAAATACTATCACTGCTTCTCAATGTAATTCAACCTTCACTGAAGAAGAAATATCGTTTCAAACGCCTGTACATGAAAATAACGTAAACCCTAACCCGGTAGTATATACAAGGATGGATTCACTAAAAGACATTAACCAAACCCATCCCTTAAACATAGAAGCTATTAAACTTGATTGCTTAACTAAACATAGTGTAAAAGAAGAAAAAGATGGAAGTTTTTATAAGGCAAACGAGTTTAAAATTCACCGTAGTAAGCGAGATAGTTTGATTGTGACTTTGAATAACTATGTTAGTAATATGATGGAAGGCGCAAAACGCAGAGCTGTAAATATTTCCGTTCATGGAGACGGGAGAGAGTTGGGTTTTATTGTTCACAAACAAAGGGAGGCTTCATGCTTAAATCGCAATATTTTTTGTGATAAAAAGTTTTTATTTTTTTTCTTATGTTTTGTAACAGTTTTAACTTTAATTTTAAATAGTTTTTATTTTTAACAATGAAATTTTTGTAATAATATACTTAAATATAAAATATAGATATAATATATATTTAAAATAGATATAATTTATAATAAAGAATATGAATAAATCTAAGAGCTTGTTTACATAAGCGCATAAATTTAGAATTTAGGAGTTAAGTCATGTTTCACACTTGTCATTTTTATCAAAGTAGTAGCAACTACATTTAAATTGCAGTGTAAACTAACCCTTATCGGTATTACTTAAACTATTCATAAAAAAAATCACATTAATTTCATCGTTGGGTGCGTCTTCACTTCGCTATTTTTACAACCACGGAATTTTATTAACAACTTAATATGTCGTGGTATTACATTTGGGAGCCCTCTAGCTAATGCAAGTTGGTAGGAATAGATTTTCATTTACTCAAACTGTCGTTTTGAATATGATGTAAACTTAAATATTGTAATTAAAATAAATATAGTATAAATCGCAGATGACTTATCACAAATAAATAATACCATTAAAACATATGCCACATGAACATGAACATCACATGCAGCATCAAAAATGTGACTGAGTTTTTTCCAAACTAATTACCCATCATGCCTTACTGTTGACAATGTTTTTTTTATAACCCTGTTGATTCAAAATGACGCACATAGCCTCTTCTTATTGTATTTTTGTATGCATACCATAGAACGTTTCGTGTAACGGAAACACAACGCGACAGAACTTCATCTCATAATCTGGCCGAGCAGGTATGTTTCTTTTATATTTCAACTTACCATGGATTTGTATTTCAGAACACGTTTTGATGGAACCATAATTTTTTTTAATGTTTGTAGCCACAAGGTAAATGGTTGCTTGCTTAGTTATTATTTAAAACTATTCGTTATGTTTGGCTACCAAATTTTTGCCCGTTGTTTCTATCTATCTCGAACATCGATATTTCGTGCAAAATTATCACAGAGTACTATTCGGCTACCATTTTGAACAAAATACCGTGGTATTAATAAAGGAAACTAGCCGTGGAAAAATCCACGGGGTCGCCCGTCCTTTATATATCACATTTCGTGTTTCCGTAACAGGACGCGCCTTTCGCGGACACACAGACAGACGACGGCTATTATTAAAGAGACTATTCGTTAAACTTTTGAAGAGTCCACTGGGTTAGCAGTCAGCAAATTATTTACTCTACGGGACCCGGAAAAAGGCTGCGCATTTTAAACACACAAAATACGGGTATGAATAAATGAGACGAAATATTTGAGACATAAGTAAAATGTCAACACGGATTTCCTTTAAGAAAGTATGAAAAACTTGCTCGCAGCTCGATGTTCTTTTAATAAATAGATGTATTTTATTTTTAGAGTGAAGTTGTGAATGGTGTTAATGGGAATGGTGAGAATTTTTATTCTAATTTTAATTTATTTTTATTATTTTTTGGTAAGGTTATGTTATTACCTACTTAGTCGAATATTAGGCCCAAAATTATTTAAAAATTAAACTTTTAACCTTTTAAAATTATAGACACGTCTGACATTCGTTGGTTCCTTACCCTGTCGAAACTTTCCTTGATAAAAGGGTGTGGTTGTTAAATCACAGGCGGAGAAAAGCATCATCTTGATTAACCATCGTATTTTTTGGACCTGGTACTTAAGTTGCTAAAAGAAAGCCTTAGACTTGATATAAAAACTGCTTAAAGGTTTCTTAACATAAAAAAATGTGAAATTTTTTGATAAAATGTGATAAAATGGCGGAATCGAGGATTCAAAGCTTACTAATTTAAATCACGACCTTGTTTTTCTTTCATTTCTTGTTAAAAAATAACCTGACACAGATGAGCAAAAAATTTAGCCCCATTTTAGGTAAGTGTTTCCAAGCCTCCTTAAAACTCCTCAATTCTCCTTAGATTTGAAAAGTCTCTTTAAAACTCCCTTAAAACGTAGATCTTTTAACGACTTTTTCAAATGTCATCAATTATAAGTCAATCAATTACAGTCTATAATGTCCCCAGATCTCTTTAATGAAAATACCGTCTTCTTCTCAAAAAAAATTTAACTCTATAAAAAGTGTGGCCACCCTGTCTTCCTTTTTCTAAGTTTGACTAAGAAATAACAGGGGCGAAAATTATAAAAATGTATGACATAGAACTAACGAGAAGTTGGGAGAGTCTGTGCACCATGCGCAACTCAAACATTTTTTGTGTTTCTATGTCTCCTACCTGCTAGTTTTCATACAATTTTTTGATACAATATTAGAGTAGTATAAATACTATATATATTGCTAGTTTTCGGCTGAATTATAGAACTTGTTGTTTTCCTGATGTTAAGTAAAGTAAGTGTGACCATGTATTTTTATTGTAGCATCTGATAGTGATGAAGACTCTCCCTCTGAGGAGGTTTTAAGTCCTGACGCGGATAGTGGGGATGAAGCTTTTTCACCTCTGGTGGAGCACTTTGAAAAGTTGGCCACGCCTTTGGCTGGGAGATTATTATCGAGACAAAGAACGAATTCAAGCGGGGAAAACGATGTCGAAAAACCGTTTCAAGCTGGCCATCGTGCGAGTATCTCTGCGAAATTTTTGTCCCGATCTCAGAGAAGTTCGAGGTAAACTTTTTTGTTATAAGAAATTCAAGTTTCGTCTGAGGATGGTCGTGCTATTTTATTTGAGGAATCGAGGCTGGGATTATTCTTAAATTAGTTCTTAACTGAGAATTCACCGTTTACTTTGTGCATTTGTATGTACCCCCTGAGATGCCACTGTATTACATTACTGTTAGGACTTAAAGAATGTCGAATACTTATATTGTTTGTAAGTTCTGGGGTAACAAGAGTAAAAAAAAAAATACGTAGCTGGAAAAACCAATTGAGTCCCCGGATGTTGTTTGTGTTCCTACTTTTTAAAAAATCTTAGCTTAAATGTTCTTAAGAACTAAAGAACGTGTAAATATATACTGCAAGTTTTTAATGAAAATAGTTTTCTATAGACAACTCGGTGATGAATAAAGTGTATGCTAAAATCGTATTTTCAGATGTTCAAATTTCTTAATCTACTCTTTACAATTGAATTTACGTCATAGTTTATACTATTTTATTTCAACTAGTAAATTATTAAAATGTCGCTAATAAAATTATTATTACAAGCGCTTACAATAAATAACACCCTGTTAATTTGATTTACTGGAAGAATTTATTTTTGACTGGCCTTGGAAGATTCTAAAGTAATATGGCGGAATTTAAAAATAAGTTGACGGTTTAAAGTTTAAAGTGTGCGGTCATAAATGTTGTGCGTAAAAGAGGACTGGGTAATAGACAATTTACTTAAAAGGTATTGTTCAAAAATCATCCACTTTGCTTTTAAGACTTGACATGTTTTGTCAACTCGTTGATGTATTTTGTTTACAACAGAATATCTAAATTATACATCAATAGGTTTTAACAAGATATCAGATTTTGATAACTTTTTATGCCTAGTAAGGTTTTAATCTCATTGCTAGCTGTACAGATACTAGATCGCGATGAAAAAAAAAACAATTGATACCAAAACACCAAATTTACAGCTCTAGTGTTATGCAGAATTTGGTTATTACTACCGGGTCAGAACAAGCTTAAATTCCGCTGGGTTCAGAACCAAGTACTTTAGTATTCCGTGGTACATTGCAATGACGTTCAACAACATCTTGGGATAGGCAACACACGTTAAAAGTGGGATCATCAGAACTATTACAGATTTTCTGATCATTTAAAAATTGTAAGAAGAAGATTGTTATCATGTTCATTTACGTCCTAACACAGATTGTAACCAACTCCCAAGGACACAATAACTTAAATTTTCTTCCCTTTAAAAAACTGTGATAAAAAAGAGACTGGGCATGAGGTTTGCAATCACAGATCTACAAGTATTCACTGTTTAGTTACGAAATATATCGTGTTGAGTACTGTGACCCGTTCTACACCTACATCTAAATTTGCGACAGATTTGTTTTACAAAAAAAGAATCGTTATTTAGTACAAGTTCTTCAAAGTTCTTTAAAGTCACTAAATTGAGCGCTGGTGATAACCCTCATAGCTACAACATATTATATTATCATGTTCAAGGTTATTATAAAATTTGTCGATATTAATGCTGCCATTAAAGCAAGATGGCAGAACAGGTGCTTAACAACAAGCGTTATATTTGTAGGAGTTTTCTCGCAAAAGTTTTTTTAATTCCTGCGGTGCAAGTAAAAGTAAAAAAAAAATTGACGTTGGTCGGCCATTTTGAAATTAATAAATCCAGCTAGTATTTTTATTAACCTTGCGTGCATGAACAATTACTCTTGAGAATAAAAAAGCTGATTTAATGTCAATCAACTTTCCTACAATATTGCTGTGACTTCATATGCACTTCTCTGATTCAGATTTTGTTCTTTTTTATTTAGAAATTCAGCTTCCACTGTGACGGCGGAAGATCAGAGAAAAAGAATCGAAGCGGTAATTAATGAGCGTTATTTTTTATATATATTCACGTCTGGCATGAATAAGTCACTAACATCAACAAGTAGACCAAATACTAAATATGAGTACTTTACGTGAGGAGAGTGTGTTTTTCAGTGAGTAATACAGGCTCATTGTTTGACTTGTTTGATCTTGCTCATTACAGATATAGTCAAAGTTTCCTCACGTGTGGGATAATAGCGTATAACAAACGTTTTAGACTTTGCTGCAGCAAAAAAAATATTTTTTTTGGTTTTCAATCTTCCAAGAATCTGCGCTAGATTATTTTGTGTTTATGGAAATAAATATTTAAACTTTAAACACGATTTAATTTTCAGCTCAAAGCCAGACTAAACAGTAACTCTACTAACAAATCAACTAATACCAGTCGTAGCAAGGGTACCATCTTACAACATCAGAAATCCGCAGACGATCCTTTACCATCTAAACCCAAGGTAGAAACATCTCGATTTCTTTGTTCACTACACATGCACATTTTTGCACGCATCGAACGTATGGTCAATACATCTTCCAGCCAATTGATATTGCATCTTACCAGTTTATCACATGGGCTACAGTTTGGTCTTACGTGGACTTTAAAATTTTCGAGTGATGATTGTACCAGAATCCTGTTTAAGCTCTTTGTTAAGCAACGATATCAACTGTTTAGTAATCAGACTTCCACAGTGTGAACTGAGCCTTCTTCCTCTGTTTTATTTCTCCCGTAATATTTTATAGTGTAAGAAGGGCTTATTCTTATAGGCCATTTGATTCAACCGTTTGAAAAACACTGTTTTGCGTTTAGGCTAGAGACACGATTTCGTCGAATTTAAAAAAATCCAAGCTAATGAGTAAAAGTTGTCAAAATTTATCTTTCGGTCAAGAGTTCGATCAACAGCGAAGTAATCACATTAAAAACCATATTCTCTCAAGTCCATCACTTAGTTCTGTTCAAGATTTAGGTGGTTACGACCCGCGAAGAAGTAGCACTCCCTTGCACAAGAACCCTCCCAATAGAGACGATAAAAATAAAAGGCGTTCCGCGTCTAATGCGTGGGCACGTGGTCCTGTCGTGTCACCGCTTGCATCGCCCGTACGGTACAACCGAACGCAATCTCAACAAGGAAAAGATTCTCCAAGTAAACACATTAATAACCTACCCAGTAAAACTCGACACTCCTCCGAGAATATTTTATCGGAAAAATACGATGACGGTGTGCCTAGAAGATCTGGAAATAAAAATCGGCCGCGACCGAAATCGTTAATGGTAGACCGCAAGGCGGAACGGGAATTTTTCGAACAGTTGAAAGCTGAGGAAGCCTCGCATTCAGATAACGAAATTGATATGAAAAGCAATTTACGCGAATTTACGGACGCAAACGAATCTCGACCGAGCCCAGAATTATCACCTGTACGTTCCCTTGTGCGTAATTTCGATATAGATGAACAAATGGCCGAGAGACTAGACGCCACATACGACAGTAACTCCCAAAATATTGGCAAAATGGCGGCGGAAATTAATTCAAACATGACGTCACTTACTATGCAAGCGCTTAAACAGCACGCAGATGAAGATGCTACCAATGATGAACCTCACGCTGGAACAAGCAAGAGGTTGATACAGCTCTATGAGTCTGGACTGTTAATGAACGGTAATATACATCAAGACTCTCCTCCTCCGATGCGAAAATCGTCTTCTTCACATGTAAGTTTTTGTGGTTATGTTTCGCTGACTACGATATTAGTTTTGGGGTGTGCGCGCCGATTTTATAGTTATATTAGAGGAATGTCTCCCCAAACGATTATCGTGCACGTCCCAGGGCTTGAATTCACAGCTGTCTTGAATGCCCCTCTAACACGTGTCATTCTTTTTATGCACTGTCAAGACAGATTCAACAATGTCATCGAAGTACCTACTTTTATATATTTTCTAAATTTTCTACAACTTCTTACATTAATACCGTCATATGCGTACAAAATCTTCACACCTTTTTTTTTCTTTCTCGCGTGATTAATTAACGACTAATCAACTTATTAGAAGGCTTTTGCAGCATCCCAGGGCCTAGCAAGTCAGAGAAATGCAAAATTAAAAGGTCTCAAGTAAAATTTTCAGTATTGCATTTGCATCTCTGTGCCATTTTGAAATCAGGTCATAAAATGGTTGAGCAATAATTAAATTAGGGGATGATTTAAAAAGCACAAGAAAAATATCACGATGGGTGCGATTTCAATTCAATTCCACTTAAATACTTTTCCACCTTTTGCATTCTGCTAATTTCATTATGTTCTTTAAATATATTATTTTTCTGTACAGGACGAGAATGAAAATCACATTAATGACGACGTTCAACAAACCAACCTTCCAAATGGTGGTGAGAGTTTTAAATATTTCGTTATTATCGAAAACAAATATCAGCTTTTTACCTGTTTGTTTTTGTACCTGGATTTTCTACTTTATGAAATAACTATAGTGTTTACTTCATCTTCTGTTGTTGTTTTCAGTGGTGACGATGGACGATTGTCAAACCGTCATGCGTAATTTGGTTCAGTCATACAGCGAAGCGACTCAGCTTCACACTAAGGTAATGTACAGGAAGGGGTCGTGCAATACCACGTGTAATTTGTGGGAAAAAACTATGCATCTAATAGTTGCTATGTGTTCTGTGTACTTCCAGAATAAAGCAATAAATATGCGGAATTCCTGGTTTTTAAATGTATATTTGTATAACAACTTTTTGACACGTGTTCTCTTTGACTGTGTGTAAAAGCTACTGACAAGAACGAAAAGCATGCTCAAAAAAGAGAGGACTGGGGCAGACTAGGAAACCAGTAAATGACGCAACACTATGGCTGGCTTTTCACTTTTGACCTGCCGCCGGGGAACTTTTCGTCCTTGTGACTCCTCTGTTCTTACACCATTTTGGAGCGATTTTATTTTGCGAGTAGAGTTTTGGGATGCATCGCTAGACAAAAGATGTTTGTCGGCGTAAAGTGATCGCAAGTGGGAAGTCAAATTTTAAATGTTTGTTTGTTTGTTTGTTTGTTTGTTTGTTTGTTTGTTTGTTTGTTTGTTTGTTTGTTTGTTTGTTTGTTTGTTTGTTTGTTTGTTTGTTTGTTTGTTTGTTTGTTTGTTTGTTTGGTGCGGTGTGGTGTGGTGTGGCTTGGATTTATTATCCAAAAAAATTATGCTAGCTATCATTTTCATGAGGTTATATTTATTTATTTATTTTAGGTTCTAAACCAGCCTTCCACAGCGTTGCGAAAAGAGCTTCTTTCTCTGGTATCAAGAACATACTTATCCATTGAAAACAGTATGAACACACAGCGAAAATATTTCGAAGGCATAGACGACATTTCCAATCACAGCAATGGTTTCGTTGAGTCTGAAACGTTCAAAGACCTCCAAAACACATTGACCGTGACCACTGCTACTACGGGCGATGGTTCCACCATAGAGATGTTTAATTTGCTTGACAAGTATTCGAACGTGCTTGTTGATATGATAGCCTCTAAGATGAAGAACAGAGAAACTCTAATCGAGTAAGCATGGTATTTACGTCACGTCGCGTGTGCGGTATCTCCATGTTTATGTTTTGACTCGATCAGTCGCTCGAATAGAGACACACGTGCGTAAGTATTCGGAATGGCTCACAGAGAAAAATATGTACACCTTCAAAAGAAAACCTCAGGTTCAGAGCATTTACACGACGTCATAGTTCTCAATCATTACGTCACATGACCGGACAAAATGCTGTGTACATATGTAATCGAGTTAATAATTTGCAGCGAGTTTATTTATTGTGGTTTTGTAATTTGATCGTGAAAAGTTTTTCAAGCTTTTACTAAGAGTTTTTACAACTAATTTATAACGATAGATGCACAAAATATTTTTTTTAATTTCTAATTTAATACGTTTTATTCATGTGAAGGTCGTATTAGTTTTTGATAACTACTGACAATAAAATTTCTGTAATTTTTAAAAATTAAGTTTAGATCAAGTTGCTAACTTCTTCTTCTAAGTCTAATACCTCAACCTCGTTTCCAGTCCTTTTAGTGTTTTTATAGCTACGGTGCACATCGCGATTTTTTGTATCAAAAAACCGAAAAATTTGATTTCAATTTATTTCTCACCATATATAAAATGTATATTTGGTATATATAATTTCAAACCTCGTTTCCAGGGCTCTTTGTGTCTTCTCATTGGTGAACCAAGAGACAAAGAACTCCAGGAGGTTTTTTTTTTGTTGATTTTCTGTTGCTGATCTGTTTCACGTTGATGATGTAATAAAATTTTTATCAATAAACTCCACTTGCCATGCGCAAAAAATATATTTCCAATCTTTTCTATTATGAAGAAGAAATTTGTCTTGTTCAGCTAGACCTAAGACTACACGCAAAGCTGAAGCTGGAAATTGAATCTGAGGATAATTTCACCACTGCTTGCTGCAAAAAAATATAAGGGTAAAACCAATTACAGCGGTTCTCTTTGTTCAATCTTATTTATTTTAGTGTTTTATTCAATCCATATGATAAGTATATTCAACCATAATTTTAAATTTAAGCTATAATAAAGTACCGTACCACGTGTGAGCAGTGGGTGAAATTAGATAGAGTTTTTACTCGTACGCTCTTTGACGACGTATGCAAATATAGAATTCTGTGGACGTTTTGCAATGTTGTGTCTTGAAATCATTTTTCTGTCCTCCAAGTTGAAACCATTTATTTGCTATATTGTAGAAGTTTTAAATGTGGTCTGCCTTCAAGATTTAAAACAACATGGATCACTTTGACATCTCAGTGAATAGTGAAAAAAATATTAGAAGCATAAAAGAACTTCAACAAGATGCAGGCGCTGCATAAACTATCTCGCTATTAAAAATGCACAACTATGAAACATCCACAATGCGACCCAATTCTACAATTTCTGCTAACAAAAATACAGCCCATCATTCATGGTTAAAAGTCGCCCGATTGAAACGTTTATGGTCTTAAACGGCATTTAGGTGACAAAAAATCAAAATTTTGATGTCACCATCATGTTCAGCATACTTTTTTTGTTAACTGTGCCAAATTTTGTCGAAAATAAAGTAGTTTTAATTTCGGACCAATTTTGGCCTAAAATGACATTTAGGTGACAAAAAATCAAAATTTTAATGTCACCATCATGTTCAGCATACTTTTTTTGTTAACTGTGCCAAATTTTGTCGAAAATAAAGTAGTTTTAATTTCGGACCAATTTTGGCCTAAAATGACATTTAGGTGACAAAAAATCAAAATTTTAATGTCACCATCATGTTCGGCATACTTTTTTTGTTAACTTTGCCAAATTTTGTCTAAAATAAAGTAGTTTTAGTTTTTGGACCAATTTTGGCCTAAAATGACATTTAGGTGACAAAAATCAAAATTATGATGTCACTATTATGTTCAGCATACTTTTTTTGTTAACTGTGCCTAATTTCGTCGAAAACAAATACCAATTTTGGCCTGAAACGTCATTTAGATGACTTCCAAGTACTTAGAGAGTTTAGGTACGAAGTTTAAATCTGTGACGTTGCAATTGACCATTTGGGACATTTAGTTAGTTACGAGTTGGAAACCTATCCCCGCAGGCGAGATAGTAAAAAGAAAAAAAAAAGTAAAAATAGTTACCAAGATGAGATTCGAACACACGACTACTCCCGTGTCGGTGCTCAGAGAGCCAAAAATTTCCATTTTGGGACGGACAGCTGTATTTGAATACCGTAGCATCTGCGAGCTAGTGTAATTAAAACAGATCAATAAAACAGGGCGCGCAATCAAAATGTTGATTTTTTGTCACCTTTTTCGAAGGCAGTGAGATAAAAAGTGCAGTCCAACTGGTTCTCCAGGGCATCTTCTAAAGTCTAGATTATCAGAAAAAAGAAAAAGGCTGTTGGAGTAAGGTTAAAGTGAAGTTAGTTGTTTCCATTTTCTTCGTAAAGATTTGAAAAAAGAGGGAAAACGAGTTCAATGTATGCAGAAACTGCCTTATAATTTACCTTTCGAGTAAGTTCAACAACTACCCTAAACTACTTCACAGTCTCCTCTAGTTTTTTTATTTTCTTTTGTATGGCCACACTCACCAAGACGATATACATTGGAATAATAATTAGCTCTGGCAGCTAAAACTAGCCAGCTATTTTAAAATAATTTATGCAATTTTCGGCCAATCAGAGTGCGCGGATTCTACAATTTATTTCTGAGATATTGATTTGGAAAAAAATAAGCGTTGGTACTCTTGACACCACGCGTTATTTTAATAAAAGGTATGACGCTGAACTGCTAAACATCAGATTTTTCACTCTCAGTAAGACAATATTTAACTCGGCGCCACCTCGTGAAATATTGCTTTACCTCGAGTGGATAAATGCGCCGTTTCCGACACTCTACAATCCGACCAGATGCGCGTGCGCAAATTACAATGAGTATAAATGATTCACGCGTTTGCCATGTCAGCCTCGCTCGCCAGTTCTGCTATAAATTACCCTTGACACACAATGTAACTTGTGACTCGTTTATTATTACAACATCTTCCTGCCAACCACAAACACAACTACATTGGTATTTCACACTGGCTGAAATCGTCGTAAGGTTCAGATAGAATATTTTAGCTTGAAATACTTTTTTAAGTATCGTTGATTGTCCTCTTTAAGGTTATTTTTGAGAGATGTTTCATGCTCTTGAAGTAATTAGGTTGCTTCTCTATTGCGTCAAGGTCAACATAAGATATAAAAGAAAGACATGTTAATTACGCCTTATTTATTAAGTTAACGATATAAACGTTAACGATATAAATGTTAACGATAGAGAAAAACAGTATTGAACTGTTTAATTTATATTAGACGCGCTACGAAGTGCACATGCGCGTAATTTGCGCACATGCTTGCAGTGCAGAATCCGAAAAGCCGAAATCTTCAAAATCGGGAAACATCCCTTACTTTTTTGCCTTACAGTGAAAAATCTTGATGACGGACTAAAGTCAAATATAAAAATAAAGACGGGTTGTATTGTTATTGTTAATAATTGATGATAAATAAAAATAAGATAAAATGAAAGATAATGTTAAAAAAGTTCACCAGATATACCCGCCAAGATATTTTGTCGGTTGTTAAAAATTACGAATTTTTAGCGAGGTGTCGAAAATTTTGATCGACGAAATCTTTCACCTACACGACGCAATAACGATGGAGAAATAAATGTTGAAAATGGATTGAAAGATGTCGATTATGTGTTAATAGAAGTTATAGAGTATCATATCACCCCAAGGTCTCTCTGTATGCGATATACTGTCCGGCGAAATCGTTGTATGTAATGTACGGTCTGGCGAAATCGTTGTATACACGATGTACTGTCCGGAAAAATCGTTGTATGCGATGTACGGCGAAGCTATGGACAGTTTGGAAAAATATTATATGCGATGCACTTTTCGACGAAATGCGATGCACAGTTCGGCAAAATGCGATGCACGGTTCGGCGAAATACCAATTTCGTTAACAAATATGTGTTTTCTGTTGTCATATTGTTCACGCATGGTTGGATAGTTGATTTCCACAACAACATGACCACAAGGAAAAAAAAGAAGTGAAAGTGGATGGAAAGTGGATGGAAAGGTAATGAAATTTTCGATGCCGTTAAACTCGGTTCAACAAAGTTGCCACCAATCACGATATCGACCTAACGTTACATGGTGACGTAGAAAAATCTGACGAAAAGTGTGTTATGTGGTTATGTGAAATATCTGTTCTGTAAAATACATCCCCTGTATTCCTGTATAAAAAAGCATAAATATACACTCTCGTTATGTTGAACTTAAATTACTGTGTGTCCTTCTATTCTGTGTGTTTCCTTAGTATTAGTATCTATATTATAATGGCCGTATACGTCTGTCTGTCTGTCACGAAAAATAGTACCGCAAGTAGCGAGACGCACGCATGCGGTAAAAAAGAACGGGCGAACCCGTGGGTTTTTTTAACGGGCCATCGACTAGAGTGTTTATAAATACATAACACACAATGTTAACGAATTCGAAAAATGGGGGGTGGTAAAAATTATGCCCAATAATGAAGAATGTGGTGAAATTGACTAGGTAGGAAGAGCTTAAATTACAACAAAAAAATATGTAAATTTTATTTTAATTTTTAAAAAAAATCTGTTTTATGTTAAAAAACGCAGAAGATTTTCCAGCCATTCACGAAATTTTTGTCAAGGAAAGATTCTGCTTGCGAAAAAGTATCTGTTCATATTCTTAGTGGTGGGGCATTTATCAAAAGGAACAAGTGGCAAATACGCAAAGACCATATTTTACTTTCTCAAATCAGATCCAATGAATAATTGCGTAGCGAACGTCACAGGAAAACCTATAATTCCTGGTGATGACAAAGGAATGGGAATTTCATGTTTGCTCCGATTGAACTGTTGAAAAAGTTGCCAGGGGGGGAATAAAATCTCTTCAATAATCGAAAATTTCGTATATGCAGGAATCTGCTGTACCATATACCGTAAATCCTCGATTAAGCGCCGCGCGCGGCGCCTAATCGAGGGCGGCGCTTATTCGAGGGCGGCGCTTATTCAAAAACTAAAGATTTCAGACAGATCCATCTTTTCTCTTTTATTAAAAAAATAAATTGACAATCAATGAAACTAGCAAATGTCCCCTTCCTCGTCAGGATCAATGAGCCGGACTGGCTCACACGCATCTTCGACATCAGATTCACTAGTCTGAAAGTGGTTACTTTGAGGTTCTTCGAGGATCGAGAGTTGTGTTCACAAAAATTCTCGTCCTAGACGCAAACAGTTCAAACAAAATGACTGTAACTGTGGAAGGAAAAAGAAAGCGCGAGATCGGGTTGGTTTTTCCAGGAAAGTTCATCTGCTTTATCAAACAACTACGTGATGCTAACATTCTACATCATGAACTGATAAAGAAAAAACTAAATATAGTCATTTTGAAATTGATAAGATATCTTTTGACAAGAAAAATGGCCAAGAATTGGCCCACTATAAAATATAACGTTTTAGTCTTATCGAACCCCCTTTATTTACCCCATTTACAGTCCACGGTGCGGCGCTTATTCGAGGGCAGGGCTTATTCAAAAAAGAAGCCTAAAAAGTGCGGCGCTTATTAGATGGCTGCGCTAATTCGAGGGCGGCGCTTAATCGAGGATTTACGGTACATGCAACAAAGGTTGCTCCGTAATAACGGATCAAGGGTCAACAGACCCCGGGGACGAATACTCATTCCGTGTCGAAAAATTTGATTTTAAAATGGTTGTGGTTCGTTCTTTGTTTTGATTATGGAAAATCATGCAATTGACGTAATTTGGAAATTGGGGTAGACGAATGAATCATATTAAATAATTGCTAAGCCTTGCTAACTCCCCTAAGATGTTAATTAATTTGAGTGTAAAAACTTTTATCTATTTTATTTATGGGTTAGCAAATCTGTTTAAGTTGAAATGATGGCCAATATGATGGCAGCAGTGTAAGATGAAAGAACAATGCCTGGCATATTAATGTGGCACGTGTTGGAATTATTATTAAAACTCGCCTAGCCTTATACATACTAATTATATTAGGTTAATCTGCTTCTATTTATAAACAGTTCTTTAAATATGAGTTCCCCTTTCTCTCTGTCTTTCTCTCTGTCTTTCTCTTGAATTGAACTTTAAAACTACCACAATCTGTAGCTAGCTAGAGTTATATATCATTATATATCCAGCTAGCTAGCTATATTCGTTCTCTTCCTTTTGACCCTGGCCTAAGGTTTTTCAAGCCTTTTTAGTTTGCAGACGTGGAGTAAGCAAGTGACAAACTAAATTAAATTGTAGGCTCGACAAGCAGTATATATAGCTAGCTATCTAAAAAGCCTGAGTGTGATTTTTTTTAAGTAAGCTCTTTCTTCTACTATTATTTGCATGCAAAAAGATGACAAAGAGAGATCTTTTTCTGCAGATTGGGGAAGCATTACCAGCTAATTTAAACACGGGTTTGGGTATAAAAAATAGAATTTTTTTAAAGTAAAATTCTTAATTTAAAATTATATATAATGAAGTATATGTTTATTTATTTGCATACGTTTACCCATTAATAACTTTATGATTGTGATCAAAGTGCAATCTCTTCATAAAACATTTTGATGAGATCAGATCTTATGAACCTGATAAGGACATGAACAATTATATATAGCTAGCTATATACCTTTTTTTGGAATAAGGAAAAATATCACAGCCATCTCAGCATGTTTGAACTAAACAATCATTGAGCCAGGCTATGAACAAAAATTGTTATCGAAATCCATTATTGAGAAAATATTTTAGCAAAAACTTTGCTTTGACGTGGCAGATAAAAGTTATGGGGTAAAGTTGTGAAAATATAAATTAAAAACGTTCAATTTCAAATTTAGATATGTTCTGCCCAGATTGCGAAAACGACCTGTTTATAAATAGGACAGCCGGATTATGTATGCTTGGCCCGATTATTTTTTTTTTGCTCCTATTATTATGACGTGGTGACCGGATTATGAACGCTGATATAATGGCTGGCCAGGCAGGCTGCAATTGGGATTTTCTTCGAACTTTTGTGAATTAAACATTGATGAATTATTGTTACAGAATGATGGATTTTGTGCTTTTTTTCTCTGCAGGATAAAACACCATAGAAAACTAGGCATAGTGAAAAAAATATCAACGTAATTCTTAATATAAACTCCTCTTGTGGGTACATTTCAACATAATATACTTTGAAGTAACTAAATTTCACGGAAGTAGATTTTGCGGATGGATGGTTGGCTCATTTTTATTTTTCAGGGGGAATCGAATTCTGGGGATGACCTAAATTTCTCGTTTTGCGGGAATTAAGTTTGGTGAAAAGTTATTAAACTTGCGAATCCCAAAATTTAGTTTACACAAAATTTTGTTTCATTTGAGAACAACAACTACTTTGCCACAAGGGCTATTTGCTTACCAGAAGTGATAACGAATGATATAAAAGCATGTCGACCTGATTATGATGTCGACCTGATTATGTATATAAGTGAGAAATAACGTAAAAGTGTTGCACATAAGCCGGCCTGCCCCGATTATGTTCGTTCTATAAGTGAGAAATAATATAAAAATGTTGTACATAAGCCGGCCTGCCCCGATTATGTTCGTTCTATAAGTGAGAAATAATATAAAAGTGTTGTACATAAGCCGGCCTGCCCCGATTACGTTTGTTCTATAATTGAGAAATAATTTAGACTGTCGTACATAAGTGCCAAATAATATTTTTTAACTGTCGTACATAAGCCAGCCTGTCCTGATTATGTTGCCCCGATTATGTATTTTCTGCCCTGTTTATAAACGGGACAAGCTGCCATACATAATCCGGGCAACTTTCATAATCCGGGCAGAACAGATACATCCCTCCTGGTTAAAACAATTGAATAGTCGTTTAGTAAAACGTGCATACATTCTTATATGTATATCAAATTAATTCAAATAAGATTTATTAAAAAGTCATGCTCATTCATATAAAGTCCTAACAATATGTGCAAGGAAATGAACTGAAAGTAGCCACGCTCCATTTAATGTCTGCATCTTTTTATCTGGATAATTGCCCCCCCCCCCCCCTTCTACCAATAAATACTTACTCCCTAGATTTCTATGAATAATATGTCTGCATTTGTAGACAATGAGACATTTTTTTGAACGAATTGACGCTGAAGTTGTTATTATTAATATGTTATTATGTTTCTAACAGAATATTTTAAGTAAAAAAGCTGTCAAACTAAGTCTTTTAAAGCTATTAACAGCTCTTTCTCCACAAATTTCTGGCTATAAAAATGCAAATGTTTTACTAGAAAGCACATTCTAACATGAAGCTGAAGCCGTTTTCACGTTTTAGCAAAAAGGCTACCTGACATGTCATTTTTAACGAATCCAAAATATATACATTATAATTCAAAAACCTAGTGACATATATATTCAGAAATTTTTTGGCATGTCACTTGCCTAAAGGGTGGAAAATGCATGTGTGACAATAAATTTGTAGTGCTGCTAGATTCCTTCTAAAACATGTGTCATGTAGCAATAATCTTGTGATATTTGGTCAACTTTCTTTCTTAATTTGAAAAACAAATTATAGCTAGCTTGTCTATCTATTTAAACCCAACAAACCAAGATCAAAATTCCCAACAAGATTGGCTGCAAAGAAAGTCTACCTTTCTACCTTTTTTAGAATAGGGGAGACATTATGCAAAATAAAATAATTTTTACAAAACAGTCACACTCAAAATGACAATTCCGCAGCGAATACTAACCCTATAATAACTGTTTATGAGGGCAATACCGGAAAATATTGACCTCTGTCAAAGTATTGCCCGAGCTTGCGAGGGCAATACGTGACAGAGGTCAATATTTGAAGGTATTGCCCGAAATAAACAGTTATTATATGGATTATTATCCGGGTACTGCATTTTACGACAAAAAATATAACATAATAAGCAGGATGTAGAAACCATGTCTTTATAGAAACTATTCCCATATGGAACGTACATTCGAACTACAAATATATATTTTTTGAAATCGAATATCGTGTAAACGGTACAGGTTTTTATTGTATGTAGCTACAAGATAAAAATAAGTTTCACTTCGGTTTCGCGTTTTGTTTACTTTTTTCCGTGTTTATTTACATTTAATGCTACCATATTTAAACTTTAAACACGGTTCCTATGGTAGCGGGCAATACCTTGGAATATTGCCCGCTATGACGTAAGTTCTAACCAATCACATTGCGTGATTTTCGAAAATATCGATGCCACCCTTTTACCCGGGTAATACTTGTTAGTATTTAATTGATACCATTATAACAACATAAATTTTACTGTTCGTTTTACAAATACGATTCGTATACAAGTAATTTGAACAAAATTAAAGAAAAAGGCACAAAGCTTCATGTGAGAAAGCTTTCTTTCATTTCTAAACAGCATTTTGGTTTTTTCTTTCTCTTTTGGCTAAACAAAAACTTTTTAGAAGTTTATCTTCTGTATGTGCAAAAACTGTTAAACTGGCTCATTTGAAAAAATAAAACTTTTTTGCAAATAAAGTTGGACATCACGTTATTCCAATTATTTTAACAAGAAATACAGGAATTTTTTTGTCAAATTTGTTATCAAAGACCAGCTAATAAGAAAAGTCTGGTATCAGTTTGTGGAATGAAATTGTGGTGGTAAGATTAACCAGAGCAAAGTATCAGGGTAGGGTTAGTTGTCCTGTCTATTTAATTACTGTCTTAATGACCATACGTCATAGAAAACCTCAGTATTTTTCACTGAAAAAACAAAACAAAATTTTATACAAATCTAGGTGTGAGTCAGACTTGCAGAGGAATGGCAGACTTCAAGTCTTTAATGTGTTTGTTGCTACAGAATTTAATAATTAAAAATATATTTTTGGTATATTTTGTAGAAATAGTAAAAAATAAAGAAATAGTAAAAATTATGTTTTCATCGTAAGTATATATATATATATATATTTTATTGTTATTGTTATTTAATTTATTCTAAAAATTATTTTCTTAGTTTACAATGTATAAATTTCATTTTTTGTAGCTGATGGCTTATGTTCAGTTGGATGGCCCAGAAAAGCCATGCTTCGAGAAAACCTTAACAAGGTAAAAATATTGCATTGGCATTTTCAATACATCTATACTATAATACCCATATACGTCTGTCTGTCACGCAAAATGGTACCACAAGTAGCGACACACACGCAATGCAGTATAAAAAAGACAGGTGAACCCGTGGATTTTTCCACAGGCAACAGACTAGTAGTTTAATATTTCACTGGTTTTTCTCCCATAATTGGAATATAAATGAAATGAAAATTATTTATCTAACATTTGTTCAATATAAATAAACTAATTTGAAGACACAGTTCTCAAAGACGTTGATAATATGGGGTATTTTGTAGCAAGATATATGTGCTTTCATTGTGTTGCTAATACATTTCCAAAAATGTGATTATGAGACCCCTTTCCTTAGTAATGCCTTAAAGATAAGTAACATTTGCAGAGATGTTCGTTTAGTGTAAAATGTATTTTTTTATTTTCTTCTTGAAATGTAATTTTATGCTTCCAACCTTTAGGAATCGTCTCCAAGATTGTTTCAAAAAAATTATTTCATCTTGTTTCATTATTTTCTGATTCATTTCAAAATTGTTTCTTTATGTTTATGTGTGATCGCTTCACACAGCATATTTGTTTCAGCATTTGAGATTGAATCAAAATTGTTTCAGGGTGTACAAGAATAGTTAACAAAATATAATTATCCATCAAGTAATTGAATAGACATTCACACGTAAAAAGTACACAAATGGAAAATATATTTCACAACAACTGCGTTCAAAACGTTTTTATGGCGATTAAAAAATCTATCTCTTCTATTGAACATGGTAAGGATGTTTTCTAGTCATTGTGGAAGGCATTACAGCCATATTTAAGCTTCGTAGGGACATGTTCCTGTCATTTTCGAACGAAATATGGCAGCTTTTACAAAATTATAATTTATGTGTAACAAGTTGATTGGTTTTTAATTAGTTTAACATCTTTTCAAACTTTGTTTCAATAATATTCATAACATCTTTACATTGTATCACAAATGACATTTTCTTAGTCTGTTATGAAAGTGTTTCGTAAAAAATATGAAACATTTAATTCGTTTTATGATACATTTTTTGAAATAATGAAACGATATCCATGTAATGAACGTCGTTTCGTTCCATTTAAAAAATCCCTCAGTGTTATTTAAGTGTATCAAATTTGAGGGTCAATTTTTATCGTTCTTCGTGTTAGGTGAAACTTGAGTCAATTTTAAGCCTACTCTATCATAAAAAATAATTTACGACAAAAACTAGCTGAGAATGTGAATATTTTGGTAGTGCAAGTTTGTGAGTAATAGATTTTACTTTGGCATTAAAAAATGATGGAAATTTCCCTACTCTGCTAAATAATGTAGTTCTTCAATTTTTTAGACCTTATAACTTCTAAAGAAACAAATAAGTTTCTTCTGTTTACTTAATGAGTGACTATCAAGTGACACATAATCAGTAAAGTACCTGAATCATAAGTATCAATAGGCCAAAAGTTCTACTTTGTTGGTGTCTAGGTCAATTAAACAATAAGATCCTGATTCGCAAAAGTCTGCTGTGAACATTGACAAATTTGCAGCATGTGTTACTTCGCATTCTTTCTAATTGAAAGTTGTGCCTGTCAGCAAAAAAGGATGCCATAATTATTTGCTACTTTGCTAACACACTGGTATTTGTGTCAGCATGTGCCAAGGTGAATTAAAAAAACTGCTTAAGATTATAATCGTGAAACTCTAATTTCAGTCACTTAATTTCAAAATTTTAATTTTATCATATATTATGTGAAAATAATTCTATTGGTCAGTTTTAAATGTAATAAACGTAAACACTTGGGTGGACCATTTTGATTATGCTTGCTGCATACTTTAGCTTTTCCTTGAGCTTGCCGAATTGGTCAGTAAAGCCTTTTTTAGAAATAATAAAGAATGCCATTACAAAGAAACATTTTATTTTAAAGTTGAGTTAGAAAAACTTTTGTATTTATCATCTTCTGATGAATCATATCTAATATTAGTGGAATTATTGCTGCACTATACTTTTTGGTTTTAATGTTTTTTTGCAATTTTTTTTATGGTTTAGGGATCTTTGTCATGATGTAATTGAGCAGTTATGTCTCATGTTAAATCCAGTGCTGGCAACAAAAGATTACAGATCTTTAGCTGGAAAGATGGGGATGAAATTTTGGTATGTTAAAAATCTAGATAGAAAAGAGAACCCTACTGAGGAGTTACTTCAAAACTGGTTGTCTGGTGAAGGTTCCAAATTTGTAACAGATTTGATTGATCTTTTGAAGCAGATTAATCGTTATGATGCAGTCGATCTACTCCAAGAACATGAGTACACAGGTAAATAAATTTTGTTGTTAATAAATTGTTACGCTGCTGTTTGTGTGTTCCTCAAGTGCGTGTATGGTTATAGTAATGATTGCTGATAACAAAAGACTGAAAATTTAACATCTATGTTTTCTGTATGTAATACAGAAATTAAGAATTGACATTGCTATGAATGACTAAAATCCTTTGGGTGACTAGTTTTTCCTAGAAAAATTTTTGTTTTAAGTTGGTAATTCCTTTAGGTGGAAAAAAGTTTTTTTTTACAGAAACATTTTCAGTGTCTTAATATTAAACAAGAAGCCTTAAGGCTTGAAGATTTCCGCCTTGTCAAGAGAAACTTTCCTCAGAGCAAAACGTTTAATGATCGGCCCAAGGCTGAGATTTCCAATTTAAAAACAGGATAAACGATTGAATGATTGCGCAAAACTATGTGACTTAACCGCTTTTTGAGGCTTTTTGACTATTCCATTTCTTGAGTAGTTTTAGTTTGATTGCATCGTGATCACTAAAATATACATTTTTAACAAGGGCAATTGTCATGGATATAAATGCGATCAATAAGTGAGCCTGAGATATGTGTTGGAGTTGGAGAACTTGTTTATATTCAGTGAGGAGATGAAGAAAGTAATTTCATCACTTAATGCATTTTACATTGAAATCTCCGAAAATAACATTAACCGTTTCGGTTCCCAAAAAATGTTGAATAAGGTAAAGCGACTCATTTCTTCAACAGCTTAAAAAATATTGCACCGGGAATTTTTACAATATCAAACAACTCTACTGTTTGTTTATGTCCAACTAAAAGACTGGAAAATCTATCCGCATCGTTGTTTGCAATTAAATTAAAGTTTTTGTCACACTGTGAGTTTAATGGTATAATTGTATCACCACTAGAAATTGATTATGCTCTATTTTGTTCTTTATGGAACTTCCAATAATTGTGAACAGCGGCGCGATCAATCCAGTGCGAATGTCATTTCCCACTTGTTGTATGCGAGAAAAGCAATGATTACAAAACTGGGGTCGTTCTTAGTTGTAAAAGCAATGATTTGAGTCTGGGGATGTTCTTATTTTTTATCTGAGGTTCATGTTCTTATAACATTGTTCTTATATAAAAAAAACAGGGGTTAAAGTAACCTGGCCTGAAAAGTATTAAATATGGGCGAAAAATAACGCAATTTATATATACTTTACTGAATAAATAACAAAAATATACAGATTTACACATAGTTCTAAAAAAGTAAAAACTGGGGATCTACCTGGAAAGTTCTAAAAAATTTCATGATACAAATTCTGAAAAATTGACAAAGAAAACCATAGAAGTCGGGTTTCCCAGAAAAATTATGTGAAGTAAATACTATTAAATAACCAAAATAAGACTAGAATAAATTATATAAATATACATTAGTTTTCGTGATGGTTCATTTTTCACAATTTAATGTTTGCAGTTTACTCTGTCAACATTTTTTGGAAATGCTGATGATGGCTGTGTTAGATTATGGCTGACCTAAAAAAGAAAGAAAAATACTAAAAAAAAACATATATGAAGAACTTGAAGTAATCTTAGCACATTAATGTGATATTGTTCTGTGCCCTATATATTCAAAGATGACAGGCATAAATGCAAGTTAAAATAACATTTTTAACCATTTTATGAAGTTTTGATAAAAAAAATTAGGTGTACTGCGAAACGCCAAATATTTAAGATGTTTGTCTTTCCAAGAAGAATACCTGCGTGTACAGTTTGCAAAGACAAATTTTGGCAAATTCATAAATATTTTAATTTTTTTTGAAAGTTCCTAAACCTGCCTAAAGGCATCCCTAAAATGTTATATTCAACAGTGACCAAGAATACCATATTTACTCTATTATTACTTCTACCAGCGGGTTAGTGTTTTAACCTACAAAATAAAGGTGGGTTTAGCAGGAATCAGATATTGCAGGATATAGGCTGGGTATGTGGGATTGGGTGAAAAACCTCAGTGTAGTATTGTTTTTAGCAAGACTCAGCAAGTTTTTAACAAAGTTTGGAAATATGAAGCATAAAAAGTATAAACACACATAGGTTTACCTCAAATCTTTTCCAGGCTATAAGCAACGCAACTATATACCTTTACAACTTTTAATTGGAATTTTAATATGTATTCAAAATTGTTGTAAGAGCCTAACTTGCCAAGGGTACAAATTATTTGCACAATAAATTTTCTGTAAACTTATTTTTGTGGATGAGTGGTACAAAAATGCTTCATCATCATCATCATCATTCTCGGCTTAACGTCCGTTTTCCATGCTAGCATGGGTTGGACGGGGTATATTAATGACCCTCTTCCAATCTGATCTGGACTGTGTTAGATCTAAACTCAACTTCCTCTGTATCAAGTCTGTCCTTATAACCTCCTGCCAAGTCTTTCTCGGTCTGCCTCTGGGATTTGCCCCAGGAACTATCAAGTCTCTACACTTTCTTACCCAATTATCCCCCTCCATTCTTTCCAATTTTGCAGAATATATTTGTGCGGATGACAACATTTTCACAAAATGTGTGGTATTAATTTTTGGGTGCCTTAAGTTCAGTTATTTTAGTAGAGGCAAAATCAGTATTTTGTCTAACATAGTATTCAGAAGTTAAGGCATTTACAAATGAGCAACATAGAACTCAATGACTTAGGTCCTAAAGAAATCAAAGTATGAAGAAATGAAAAATTTTGTGGTAGAAATTGTTGCGGATAGCTGAAATAGAAAATTTTGCAGAATAATATTTTTGACCGATTTTTGACTGATTTCTAAAATTTCTGTGGAATATTTTTGTGGATTTGGCCCAAAAGTTCTGCTTAAAAAGTTCCACAAAAATTTCTTCCACAGATAATGTATGCAAATTTTGGAGAGGCAGAAATATTTTTTACAATCCATGCCAAAAAAGGCAGGATTACTTGAGGTGGGAATAACAGGGAAGCTGGATAATAGAGTAAATATATATAGTATACTTGATGCTTTTTAAAAGCTACATTCACATATGTTTTTGTGCACATCAGGGAGAATATAGGAGCAAAATTTAAGAGCAAAATTTTTTGCTTGAACACAACGTAACGGTCCATAAGCCAAAATAAGAAAAAATGTTCGATTTAGGATTCAAATTTGAAAAAAATGTTTTTTGAATATTCGTGTACAAAACAAAATGGCGATTAATGACGGAACTTGTTATCTTGGTACAAAAGTACACAGCCCTTTTCATAAAGTGCATAAAGAATTTTATCGGAAAAATGCTCCGTGGATTTTCCTGTCAAAGTTTGTAATTCTGATCTGATGCTGCTGCATTTTAACGATTATTAAAATTATAATTATTTTACGTTCTTTATGTTAAACTTTATATGCAATAGTCCGTACATGCAAATGTAGCTTAAACCGGTCAAACTACTGCACCTTTTAGGCTAATAATCATCATTTTTGGTTCCCAAACGTCATTTGCTTACTCACCTGATATTTGAAAAAAGGTAATGGGTTCGATCCCTAACTACATAAAGGAAGGCCGTTTTATAGTTGGGCAGAAATGCTAGGGAATAGCTAAGTAACAAACAAACTAGCTAGCTTAAAAGATACAGCATTTTTTACCTGAGAAGTCTCAGCGACCAAACATGTTTTGCAAAAAATTGATTTAGCAAACATATCAAGAGGAACGGTAACCGACTGTTTTGGGCAAGAAACTTTGGCCTGTGGGACCTGGAACTCGAAGAACTTCGAGAAAATACCTCGCATGAGGAAGCCATGAATCGGATTCTGACAATCTGAGAGTCTATTGGCTAAAAAATCAAATAACGCATTTCTATTGGCTTTTAAGAAATTGAACAATTTCCAAGCCCAGGGTAAATACTTTATCCTGGACACTGCGCGTCCAGGCTCTAGGTGGTCCCTATCTCTCTATCTTCCAGGGTGATTTTAAAGATTCCGCCTTCCGCGGCGGAAATCAACAACTGTGTGCTTCTTTTTGTTAACTGTTTGTTTAAATCAAAAAAATAATCGATACATCCTGAGAGGTGGGTAGATAGTATTATTTTTATACTTCTATCAGTATAGAGAGAAATTCTGAAATAATTTTTAAATAAAGAAGACATTTTCAATGTGAGGTAGTCTTCTAATGTTCAGATTTATTCAAACATTGTTTTTAACTTTGTTTACTGATATCCAAGCAAATAAGATTCTTAGAACACACATAGCAAAAATTATTCATGAAGTACAGAGTGACCATTTCTTCAACAATCCAAATTGAATGCAAAGCTAACAGGTTTTGGTTGATTTGGAGAGTTTTGTCTTGTTTAATAAACAAGTTATATACATACATGTCGAGTTATTTTAAATACAGCAAAGATGATTGTAACAGTTGATTTTTATAAGGAAACGGTTGGACAGTAACAACACAACCCACTTAATAAACCAACTCTGCTGGTTTGGTTCATTAAGTAGGTTTTGTTGTTTCATCTAAGCTTTTTAAAATGATGACAAAACAATGACAAAAATGGAAACTAGTTGGTGTAAAAAAATGGACTTGAATAGTGACACTATCAAGCATTTAATTCTATAAAATATAAGGAAATTTGGGAGAAGAACTTTAGTACTTAAAGTAATATTATTAACTGTAAACATTGTTCCTTAATATTTGTTGTTAATGTTCATCTCTACATCTATTTTTGGTTTTGCAATTAATTTTATTTTCCTTGTAGTTAAACAGAGATCACAGAGGCCAGCATCTACACTGTCTGGCAGTTCCACAAAAGAACCATGTGAGAACGAATCTTCAGACGCATCGCCTTACTGTATTAGTGGTATGTGATCTAATGAAACTCAGTGTTTGCCTACTTTTAGCTTTTTGTGTGTTGTATTACATAACTTTTTAAAACTTTTAGACGATGAAGGATCACGATACCCAAGATTCAATGATTTTGGCAGCAGTGTGCCATCTTATGCTGGTATAATGTTGAAAATGATTTCTTACTTTATTGTGTTTAATGATGTTGTAAATTCTAACTTCTATGATAATAACATGGTCTAGAATAAATCAATGGTATAAAACCTCTTGGTCACAACCTCCTGTCATGTCGTTTCTAGTCTACACTTTCTATTTCTTAGCAACAACAATTCTAACAACAATTCTAAGACCTTATTAATGCATTTGTTTTAGAACCACCTGCATCGTATGTCAGCAGCAATCCATCTGACAGTTCTACAGTGTGTGCAGATGGTTATGACACAGGTAAACAGTTTGTGATTTTATCAGAACTTCGCTTTGAAGAACATGAGTTTTTGAAAATGCATCACAGTTATCATTTATATGCTATGTATGAGAAAGAAAAAAAAATTTCTAGATGAAGAACTCAACCACAAGATGGAAGCTATGGGTGCTGGCCCTTGTGAAACAACAGATGGTATTCAAATGTTAATTCTCAATCTTTAACCTTTGGTAAAATGTATAGATATCTTACAAAGTTTCCTGTTCTTTTAGACTCAACATGTCACCCTGTGTACCAGTTTCGAAAGCGAGAAGGATCAAATGCATCAACTTCAACTGGTGGCTCAGGTGAGTTGAAACATCCCAACGTTTTTGGTGTGCTGCTTCGACTTAAATCTTTATCTTGATGGGACTCTAAGTTGAAAAAATGATATTGAATGTATACATTTTTTGTTCGTTTAATCGCCTACACTTCAAACATATGAAGACATATCATTTTGCATATCCAGAGTGGTTGACCTTTTTCAGTATTTTGTTTGTTATTTAGTCTAATTTTGCATTGATGTTTAACATATTTTTAACTACTTCAGCGTACACAAGCACGTCCACGAAGTCAGGTAGTGTTTCTGTTGATACTGGCATGCAAACAGATGCAATCTCAGGTAGTTTTTATGAGTTGCAACATCCCAGTGTAAATATTTTAACCCTTCAATTGATTCCTCTAAAATGTTGTTCACATAAGAAGTTAGCTCAAGCTAGCCTAATATTCATGATTTATAGTGCAAGTTTCTCAATGCGAACTAGTTAATCCAAGTCTGGTAGAGGTTGAAGTATGAAAGGTTTTTATTCATCAATTATACATTTTCCTACTTAGTGCACAGCGTGGATGTTCATCCAAGACCTCCAATTTGTAAGTAATGGAATCCTTTTTCTCTACAACTTGTTTATGTAAAGCTTCTAATTTGTTGAAATTATTTTTTAGTGACATCTCCTATGGCAGCTGACCCAGCTCCAATGTTTATTCAGCCGCCCATCGTAGGTAAGTATTGTTAGCCTATGATATAAAAATATGGATTTAGTTACACCTTATTTTATAAAAAACATAAATTTGACATTTGTTTTATCCTCACAAGGAATGCATGCCTATTTGTCAGGTGTATCTATTTCGAAGGTTTTGGTACTAAAATTGCGGTAGAGGATAAGTAACTTTGGGCATAACGCCCCCCCCACCCTCTCCTCATCCCCACCCCTCCTCCTCCCGTGTGTGTAAATAAATGAAATAACGAACCAACTTCGATGTCTCATGTACTGCCATTTCTTAAGTGTCCATCATTATATAGCCTCTATTTCAAACTTACCCTATGTTCGTAGAAAAATATTTGCAGAGATTTCGATTTCTTATTTCTTATAGCAAGTGATAAATTAGCATTGCTCATTGGGAACAGAAATTATAAGAAACTGGAAGAAGAGGAGTTGAAATTCCCTCACAAAGATGTCTTTGATCTTAGTCGTGAATTGAGTGATCTAGGATTCAAGGTTTTATCGCTGGTCGATCTCACCTTGACGGAAATGCGAACGGTGATGCTCGCTTTTTGCAAGCTGTTAGGCCCTGGAGTGTTCGCGGTGTTCTATTTTGCTGGTCATGGTTATGAGGAGAATGGAGAGAATTACCTCATGCCTATCGATGCGTCGCCTGCAAGATCATCGCATGAATTTATTGCTGCACAAGAAATTCTTGTGGTAAGTGAATATTCACACTAGCAACACCTCTTTTTGTCATGTAGTAGTTTTGTCATCTTTTCACATACTTGCATGCAAATAGTTTTGTAACAATCTCAGGGGAGTGAATTTACTTAATTTTTAGGAGATGCAGTTGCGACAAACAGCTTTAAACCTGCAGATAATTGACGCGTGTAGAGTAAAAGGGTAAGTTCAACAATGAATTCACTTCACAGCGAAACGGAGAACTATAACTTCTGAAACCTGCTTATGGTTGATGAGCCCTCTGTACAGAATAAATGTTGAAACCATCTGAACGATGTTTCATTGTGAAGTAGCTTTGTCTTCGCTGCTTTGTGTGTTGACTCTCCAGTATACGAATTGATTTATAACACCTTTTAACTCAATATCCTACTTCGTGTTACAGAATACATCTCTTAGTATTACAGAATACCTCACTTCTGGTCCCAAAAAACGTCACTTTGTGGTACAGAATACCTCACTTAGTACTACCCCACATTGTCACAAAATACTTTACATTGTCACAAAATACCTCACATTGTCACATTGTCACAGAATACCTCACATTGTCACAAAATACCTCACGTCCTCACAGAATACCTCACGTTGTAATAAGCTTTGTATAAATATAATTTTTTGTAGTGTAACTGGTGAAGGCAAAACCGGTGGTGGTGGCTTACGAAAAGGGGCTCTTGGCAATACTATTATCGCCTACTCGTGGTATGTCACTTATGCTTGTGTAACAGTTTATTCGCCATTTTACGACTATGACCGAAAGAATCGTTCGAAATGTGTGTTTTTGTGCTAATTGTTTCTGTTCTTGGTTTTGTTTTATCGCTGGTCCTGGTAATGTTTTTTTGTATTGTGCGAAGCCATGCTTTATTATCATCGCGTTTATTTTATAGTCTTCAAAGTTATCCTTATTTTTTAGCCAATCTCAAATGCCAGCGTTTGAAAGCCAGTTGCAAACGAACGGCGTCTACATGACTGAACTATTAAAGAAGATCAAAGAGGATCGAAGAATAGAACATATCCTTATGGATGTGAATTGTGGTAAAAAAGTGTCCTTATTTTTACACAACAGAATTTTGCAGACTGGATTGTATATCTACCACTACGACCGTAATTCTCGCCAATCTAGATTTACCAGACTATCGTCACTCTGACTGAAGTATTTAAATCTAGTTTTATTTTTCAGCTGTGCATGGCAACCCACACGTAATACAGCGGCCAGTGTTTGAATCCGACACCATAGGCGACTGCCGGTTGACGTGTAAAATTGATACACATGCTAATTTTAACTTATGGCATGACAGGTCCGACAAATGGTGCGCAGCTGCAAGTAAGATTTGATTGATTTATTGATTGCTGTTAATTACTGCACTCGTGCGACACATAGTTGTAATGTTTTCACATCTAGATAATTTGGTACGAGAGAGAAATGTTTGATTTTTCTTTTTTATTTAGAAAAGGAAAATTTCCTTTATTTGTATTTTGTTTAATATACAAGTGATTATAAATTAAATTGGATTCGAGTTAAAGCTGGCTAAATTTCTTATAGTGCCTCCGGATCCGCAAGTCTTCGAAAGAGAAGAGGAAAATCTAGTTTTCAAGTTGGAATATATTTCCAAATTCAGCAACATGTTGCAGGTCAATGTCCACGTGTGCAACAAAAATACAGTACCAGTACAAATACACGAAATTCAGCTATTGAACGGAGCTGTAAGTCAGCCATCTTTATTTATTTTTTTCAAATAGTCGCAGTAGACAGCACTGAATCCCCAGCGCAAACATTCACGTTAAAGAGGGCGTGACTATAAATTCAGTAACGTTTCTTTATTTTACAATCTCTCTTGAAACTAACCCTTGTTATGAAAGTATCGTTTTTACCGCGATAAAACCAACCGAACACTGAAAAGAATGTATTCCGAATCCTACACAAAAATAAAAAACATAATATGTACCAAACAAGACTAAATTAAAAAGGGATTCATAACTTTTTAAGTCACAGAATCGGGGACTATGGTTTATTCGCAAAAGTTAAATATAAAATATAAAAACAAATCTTTAAGCCTACCGACATACCACTTAAAGTTATTAGAGCTCGATAAAACTTTTTGTTAGAAACGCGTGCTTGCTGCCATTTTGTTTATGAAGATGGCATTCTATTACTTGTTTTTATTTGAGTGCTTCTGTATTTTTAGGACCTGGATATTCATTCAAACCAGTTGGAGTTGGTCGTTCAGCCAGGAAATTCGTGGACGGAGATTCAACAATATCGTATTCGTGACTTACAAAAACTTAAAAGTGAACTTCTGTTGGTGCTTCAGTTAAAAACACAGCTATTTGCTCATCCAGATTTTGCGTTAATCGAGTTTAAACTTAACGCAGACTTTCCACTCGTGTCGTCATACCTAAATGACTTTCGCAAATGGATAACAAACGAACAACTATCAGGTCACGGAAAGAATACGTGGGTTTAAGATAATTTTGAATTGTGCATTTTTAAGGGTTTTTTAGTTTGTAATATAGATTTTTTTATTTAAAAGGAAACGCTGGATTCCAAAAAAACACAAATAACAAACGCAGCGTTAATGTAAGACCGATATGGGATTTCAAAACTCCGTGCACAGTGTGGCTTTTACATGAAGCTTTTAATGTTGAGGTTGTACGAACTGCGCATGCGCCATAACTTTGCACATGCGCCATAGTTTTGTACACACATTCATTTTAGATTATTCCCGTTTAGGCGCGAAACAAATCGACCACAGAATGCGTTGAGTTGCTAGGCTAAGGACTGGGCTAAAGACAGAAGTGAATTTTTTTTTAATTTAACTTTAGTCCTGAGACGAAACTTCATGTAAAGGCTGCAGAATTAAAGATTTAAGAATGAAATAAATGCATTTTGTCTTAAAACCTTTTTCGTACGGAAAATAATATTTTATCAGTAAAGCGTGACGCATGTAATACCGTAATTATTCTAATTCAAAGTGTCCTCTAATAATAAGGGCAAATTTCAGGAGGAGGGTAATTTTTTTACTCGCTGTATCAGTGCAAATCTAGAATTTATAATTATTAATTTCTGCCATTTTAGTGGGAATCGCTTGTAGAATTACTCCTTAGGAACATGAAAAACAAGGAAAAGGAGTAAAATAAAGTTATAAAATTTAGTTGCATGTATATGTTGTTGTGATAATTTTTTTCAAAATACTTCTGATTTTTCGAATTATTTATAAGAATATTATTTATTACCCCCGTCGCACTTGATTAGTATAAGTACGGTATTCCACTCAAAAAACTGACCGTTAGTAAAAAAGCTGTTTTAGGCACGATTAGATTTTGATAAAGTTTGTTGTGACTTCAATATACTCTGTTGACAGAGAAAATTTTACCAGAGTAATTGCTGTTATTTTTACAAAAAATGTGAGCTGTATTGTGTAGTTATTTTAGTGAGTGTGTGCACTAGTCATGGTCAAACTGATGTGATTTTTTCCGTTTGTTTTTTATTTGTTTGTGTATTCGAGTTTTGTTTTGTTTGTTCTCTTTGGGAAGTTTGCATTTAAAACACTGCCCTGTTAAATAAATTCAATAAAACAATGAAATGACCAGATAAAAAAAAACTTAGTGTCCAGATCTCGCTGAGTTTTCTTGTGTTGTAAACTGTGTCAAAAAGTCGAGGTTGGCTGTAGAATGTTATGTCGAAAGCATTTATGCAATTTATAAAGAGTTTTATATATTTATATAATTAACGTTTTAAAATAATTTATTCCAAAATTGGATTAAAGATTTTGTTTTTTGTTTCTTTTTTTCGTCTTGTTGCAATTTTTCAAATCATGAAAATCTGGTACTGCTTATATGGTCTATACATTCTGCATTGACTGGTGTGACAAACAAAAGACGTACGTACGATGCTTGGATACGACGTCAGAATGTGTACTACGCCTGAAAGTGTGTCTGAAGTTGTTATGAAAATTCGTATTGTTTTCTCTTTAACGATTTGCTGATATATCAACGTAATCAATGCCGTAGTATAGCCGTCCCTTCAACATAGAATAAGCGTAGAATAAATAGCACTGGGGACGAGGTTGCTGTTTTTTATAAAAAAAGGTGTACAAATTGTTATGTTCTTTTTCACCAGAAAGGAAACAATCTGATTAAATTTTATTACAATGAAACGACTGCGAAACAGATTTTTGTTGGCCGTTGAAGGCTTACGTGAATATACTCACCCAGTGTAGCTTTAAACGATTAAAAAGCATAGCCCTGTAATTTCTAAAGAAGCTAAAGTTGCTACCGAAGCTATTTAAAAAACATACAAAGTTCCAACCTCGTCCCCAGGGCCCTGAGCCGTTATCAACTTATCAACAAGGCAAAATGCCCTGGGAACGAGGTTGACAAAGTTCTTAATACTGACCGAATGAGTGTCGAAATAAATGAAAGAACAGTAAATCTGATTTCTAGCGGTAGTTAACAACCTCTGCATTCACGGGAAAAAGTTGAAGCAATATAAAGTTTCAAGAACAAACAAGTGGGTAAAATATCTGCCTTGAAACAAAGAAATCACGTCAGAGCCAACAATGGTAGGATATTTTAGGTGGATCAATATTTTTGGCCTACATTTTAGTTAATAAGATTTATGAGGGTGTTTAGGAAATTGGACTTATAGAGACGGTTATTGGAAGGGATGAAAGGAAAATAATATTTTTTTTAGAAATAATTTATTCTGTATAAATGACAACTTTGTAAGGCACACAAAACCATAACGTGACCCAATTAGTCTGGACTGATAGCAACCTCGCTTTCGTTATATATACACGTTTATAATCTAAAACGAGGCTATATAAAAAGTTATTATTTTTAATAATTACGTAGACGTAGAGTAGGAGTAAAAAAGAATTCTTTGTGACGTCACGTTTACGTCACAATAAGTTTGAAACTAAAACTCAGCAAATAACAAAAAGCCTGGTAACGAAGTTTACTCATGGCTAAAACAGTATCAAATACGCGGAAACATAAACGACATTCAATCACTGTGCAAATAAAACGGAATTATTTACAACTAATATCCATTTTCTTATATAATTACTATCTACAAAATTTATAAGCTATTCAGTATTAAAAAAACCAACAACAAAAAAATAGTTCTAAAAATTTTTTGTCTCAACATTGAATAGTGGCTAAGACTGATATTTTCTTTATTAAAATGAAGTGAAGAAGTCAGTTTTCAACATGGCGTTCCATTGAAGGAATAAATAACACTATGGCGCTCGTGTTTTCAGCACTCAACCATCATGACTTCCAGATAATTCAAGCTAACTTTTTTCACAACATGCGTAGTATTTTCACGTAAAGACTGACGCTGACATGATATTTATGTAAAGCTAGTGGCCTGTTTTTCCAGGTCACGTGACAATAACTTAAACGTTTAATCTGCGTTAATGAATTATTATAAAATTCCAAATAAACATTAAATGTGGATTGTTGAAAAATTTCGGTTTTATGTGCAATATAGTTAAATACGTCGACAACATGAATTAGTTGGCTTAGATTAACGTCATAATAGAGCCAACATTTTAATGACGTACGGCGTTATCACGCATGCGCAAAAACGGTCATTGGATTTATCGGTGGCACCGGTTGTGGTGCGGATCGAGGCGGTTTTTGTTTGGACGGTTTCTGCTTTTTAATTGGTTTGTTGTTGTCGTCTCTCTTGACGTGAGTTTTCATATGTGCTGACCGACTCTTCACTTTACTGAAGACTCTGTATAAACAAAACATTCAAACGTCAAAAAATTGCTAACAAACGCTCAATACAATACTCTATGGCTAAATAGCGCTACTTGTTTGAAGGGGCTACGTAAATTTCGAGATTAGTGACTTAAATAAAGGACGATTGAGTTGGTGACAATTTTTGTTGGCTTTATAATGTAGGAAACATGGGAATGGTGGAGAGCCCTGTGTATTTAAGAACACCAGTTCGTCCCTTATGCTAAAAAACTGGGGGATGCTGAGAAAAACAACATACCTGCCACAAACTTTACATTGGAACTGAAGCTGCGGTCCATCGCTGGTGTTGGTTACAATCACAGAACTTGGAACCGTGGGACGTTTCTTTTTTGCTGGGCTTGCCATAGAGATACCTGCCAACTCGGGGCTGATCAGGGATTTCGGTTTTGATCGACGGTTGTCCAGAGGTTTAGAGAAGCTGAAAAAGGTTGCAAGATTTTACATGTTAAAAAAACAAACACAGATGCGAAACACGAAGATCGCTATTTATATTTATATCAATTACCCAGAACCTATAGTAATGATCTTTACAAAGATGGCTCAAAATATATGAGACAAACATTTCCGCCAATCATATTTACAACTCACCTTCCACCATGGACGCGAATATGACCATTTAAGGCTTGCCTTGAAACGAATCTTGCACGACATTCGGGATAATCGCACTCGAATACAGGTTCACGTAGCGTACTAAGCGGCGCAACGGCAGCGGTTGGGGTTGGTGGCACCTCTTCATCGTCCTGCGAAAAAAAACAATATATATTTGTATCATTGCACATAAGTCGGCTTATCAACTTATGTGCAATGATACAAATAACTTCCGCCTTGTGCTAGGAACTGAAGTTCTAAAACACATGGCTGATACGGACTGGTTACGCAAGTCTGCCTTACTTGTTCAGATTCGACTTCAACCATTCGAGTTCTTGCGCGAAAACTTTCAGGATGCATAGCTTTCCACTGGTAATAAAATTCTACACATAGCTGTACGGATTTGGTGATGACCTAAAAAATAATTATTCGATGCATTGCAAACAACAGCTATAAATTAATTCGAAAAGGTTCGCTCGAGACAACAAAACTAAAAAGTGTATTACCTCTTTCTGTATATTGTTAAACACTTTTCCTTTTGTTCTATAAGCTTGTCTGAATGCAAGTCGTTCTTTAGCGGTCCATCTCACCGAACCGGAATAATGATAATCAGCGTTTGGATCATCTGCTCGAAGAATGTGACGACGCGAAAGTAGCAAACGAACAGCTTCCTGTAAAGAAAACAATGTTGTTTACTTTGCATGGATACATAGAGCTCACCGTAAACAAAAAACTGCATTGTGGGTTGAGCTTACTTTCACATTTCCGCGTGTTCTCTGTAGAATATGTAAGGCGTATTCCTTGTTATTTGAACCACCATATAATCCTAACGAACATGCCATATCTAAGTACGCATTCACTAAGACAAAAAGGGGATGTAAATATATGCATGTACTACTTAGTGCGAGTGTTAAAGGCTAAACAAATCTCCAAATATATACCTTCAACGTATTTCTGCTCATCTTCTTTCAAGGGTGACCACATTAAGCTTGCACGGTGAATGTCTTTGTGAGCTTCGGATATGTCCGCTGAAAAAGAAATCCAAATAACACTTAGATTTATTTACAATAGCATGGCATCCTAGCAGTTACAATTAATCACACCATTTTAAAGAAAAAAGCAGAAAAATACATTTTATTCAAGGGTTGGACTTACCAAGGTTGGGTAGAAATGCTTGGAATTGTGGACCCACGTTAATTTTCCTAAAATAAAATAAGGGTGTTAGTCAAACATGTAATTTCAACACGCTTCCTTTTCCATTCTATTAAAAAAATAATAAACATCAATATGTGATGTTTCCATTATACTGCGCTTAGAGTGGAAAGGATAAAACATCGTCTACTACAGTATACAACAAACACTTACGGTTCAGGCACGACTACTTCTGTAGACGCTTGCTCTTCAGAAGATGCTGATACAGTCGGTGGAAGCGGTGCTTCACGTTGATCCACGCTACCTAACAATTAAGATGTGCATTAAAAAAATTTGTATTACAGGATTTCATTTTTGCTATTGGACCACAACATTTCTTTAGAATTACAGAAAAATGATTATGTGCTTACTGTTCCTTCGGATCAATAGTAGTCTTGCTGGGGTTGTTGGAACTGCTGTTGGACGCGGTGTCAAACCAGGTGGATTAAAGAATATGCTTTTAGGACTAAGCATAGCAGGCGGAGTGTAGATACCCCGTGGAAAGTTTTTTAAGGGAGATGTCGAGTTTGGCATTGTTCTGCTATTAACAGCTGGCGGAATGATTATTGGACCTGGTCTAGGTCGTTTTTTGTTAGGCGAAATAATTGATGGCATTGAGGCTTCTTGTGTTTCCACACGTAGCAGGGGTGTTTCAAACATTTTCGAAGGATGCTCTCGCTGTGGTGTACGCGGATCAAATCGGTTCGGCGAAATGTTTAAATGCCTTTGTTGGTCAAAAGGGTGTTTCTGATCGAACCTTTCATTTGGTACACTTTCATACGTCACTGCTCTATTTTGCGGATGAAGGTGTTGTTCTATTGGACGATTACGGTCATAATAATGCGACTTCGGACTGTGTGTATACCGATAATGTTCTCTGTGATTGCTTTCACTCGGCTTGAATGGTTCATCTATGATGTTTCTCTCTTGCGGCGGATACCTGTGACTGGTCGGACGTTTTACGTAGTTGCTTTCATGGCTTGTGCTCACAGGATGGGAATAATAATTTGGTTTAGGCTCTTTCTCTCTTGTGACAGAATCATCTTGCATAACCTGAAGTGAGTTGTTAATTGTAAGATAGCGAAATAAATACAATGTTAAAGCATTTCCAACATCACATCGCCCTACCTTACTAACAAGATATTGCACACTATTCAAAAGAAAATCAATATTGTTATCCATGTACTGTGTATTTCAATTACATTATGCATTTCAGCATTTATATCTAGGTATATTGTTTCTAAAAGATGCAGAAAAACAGCACAATAGGTAGTAAATTCAGAAACAATGCATCAGCTATCAACATGCAAAAATACACTATAGGTTGAATTCCCAAAAAAGTTTATTTATATTGCACAGTTCAGCGTAAACCATTATATTATAAGTCACCACGGAAACTGTTACTATGAAGATGCAAAGTTTAATGTAAATAATTCTAGTTAATCATTTTACAGTTTATATTCTACATAAAAATAATTTTTGATTAAAGGGAACAAAAGCATAGCTTTCTGCAACCAAAAAAGTACAACGTGAATTAATAAGAAAGTTTAATAAATTAATTAAGTCATTTTAACTCTTGGCATTGAAAGATTTAAAAAGGGAAAATACAAATGTAATCTCAACTATGAACACAAAAAAGCACATGCAACTAAAGTGATATTGGGAAATATAAGACACCTGGTCATATGACTAACACAGGCAGGTGAATATCCCATGTTTCCTGGTATCTAACAAACAGAGAGACTGAAACACAAGAGACTAAAATTACACTATGTAAACTGAATGCTTATAGAAGTAAGAGAGTATGTATATGATAACAGCAACAAAGAAATCAAATAATTAGCAACACTAATTACAGACTGTTTAAACAAAATGCAGACCTCATTAGAATTTGTCATTAAGAAATTCTCAAAAGTCGTTACCACTAATTGACTGAAAAACTTTAAACAATATGTAACAGAAAAAATGTTTCTCCTTATTTATAACACACATACCCCAAAAAACACTAGATCAAAGTTGTAGGAGCCAGAAACCTTTTTTTGACCAGGACCTTAGCTACATTTAAATATGCTCTAAATATGCTTACTATCTTAGTTAACTACTCAATTCCCCCCAAATTATTAAGAATCAAAGGGGAGAAGTTACAAAAAAAAGGACTAAAAATTTGCCTCACCGGTTGCCATTTCGCATTGGTAGGATGTATTCCATATAAAGCATCTCTTGTTTTAAAAGACGGTTTATCATTTGGTTCCTTTGCTGCAGCTATAGCTATTGCAGCAGGATCAGTAGGTGTAGGATGGTTTTGTCCGGGTAGCATCCGAGAGTGGTGCATCATTAAAGGTTCCGGCAAACCTCCATGTTGTCCATTGGCCCACATCTGGTAATAAGTGTTCATAGCTTGTTGACGTGCTTCATGTTCAGTTTTTGAGATTTTTGTGGCTTCGCTGGTTGGAATGTCTTTTTGGCTTTGATAAAGTTGGGGAAAGCTAAATGGATTTCTGATATTTAATAAAAATGGCATATTTGCTGAACTTGGAGATGGTCCTGGTTGAGCATATTGAGTTCCCCAAGGGAATCTCGAATTCATCATGTGAGATGGCATACCAGCAGGATATGCTGGATGTGGAAGACCAGGTGGAGAAAACTCTGGCTTCTTAACACTCTTCTCATAGTCCTTATAAAGTCTTTCTGCTGTATGTGATTGCTTTATTTCATGATGTGGGTGGTGTCGTTCAAATTCTGCCTGATTACTTTCCTTTAACTGACGTTCATGTTCATACATTTGTCTAGAGTATTCCATTCTTTGATTGTATTCGGTAGCAGAAAGGCTTGAAACTGGTATCGATTTTAAAGGACGCATTTGTGTAGATGACACAGATCGAGAAGACTCAATGTGCTCCTCCTTAGGTTTATTTGTGTATTCGTCAGAGGCACCATGCTTGTGTCTTGTGTAAGCATAAGCTCTTCTCATTTCAAGTTCCTGTGCCATAGCACGGTCAAGCTGCATGCTACTTTCTTCTCCACTGCTACTTCTTCTAGTACGTGTTACTCTCTTAGGTTCTGGTGGGACTAATGGCACACTGGATGGCCGTGGTATCTCATTTGGAATAGCAAGTCTATTTGCATCTTGTTCATGCGTTTGTGCAGTGCGGTAAATGTGTGCTTTCATATTCTCTTCCGAATATCCAGGATATAAAGACATTAGTTTTGGCATATAACCTGCTGGTGTTGCTCCTCCTGACGGACTCCCATGATGGTTTTCAACATGCCTTCTCAAGGAACGCATATCACAATAGCTTTTTGCACAGTCTGTAAAGTGACATTCGTATGGCTTTTTATCTCGATGTGTTATCATGTGACCATTTCTAAAACAAAGTGTAAACTTAACATTCTAAATTTGTAACAAATATTAAGTGCAACCATGAAACTCAATCCAAAGATAAAAATATCAAATTAAAATCTTTTAAAACAGTTACGCTGTCTATAAAAAAAAAAAACATCACATAACTTTAAAAAGTTCCTATGTACCTAACTGTAGGAAATTCAATCTTCATATTAGCTGTTATTTTCACTGAAATGGGCATGTACGGTTCACTTCCACTTTCACAAGTTTGTTATTTACATGGAAAGTGTCCTCAAAACATAAACTTAAAAATGCTTTAAATCTCAGTGTAAAAATGAATAAAGCATTCAGACCAAGTAAATGTCTATTATTTACATAATGTCATCACATTTGCACAATACACCCATTGTTTTTATTCACAACATTAACCTTCACAAGTAACAAGGAATTAAAATGTTTCATGTAGAACTATGGTTTAGCAAGCTGTAATCCATAACTAAAGGTGAAGTAAAAACACAGCAGAAAGTGTCATATTAATTAATTAATAAAACAAAAGAAACAGGAAGCCATCATAATAATAATGATGTAAGCATTTCTACTTTGTCAAGATGCTACAGGCTTTTTGTGGACGTTTAGTTTTAATCTAAATTTAAACTGTCCATGGCAAGGGTAAATAAAAGGTCAGCAGGTCAAGAAAAGTTTAAGATGCTTCATAACCCTTTAAAAGCTTAACAACCCTGAAATTATAATTTGATGAATTGGGTTTATTTCATTAATTTTTTTTTGTGTTATAATTTATAAGCAAGATATTATATACACATAGAGTAAGATTAAGGCTCTCCACCTTAGAGGTAAAAAATGTCATTTTATTCATAAAGGATTTGCTAAAAGTAAACATTGCATGACAAGAACACAAAAATAATAATAAGAAACATCCTTACAAATGATCTTGTCTTTTGAAACCTCTTGAGCAGATTTGACATACATATTTTCGTTCATCACTATGAATTAGTTTGTGTTTCGCTAAAGCACTCGAACTGCTAAACTGCTTTCCACATTGGGAACAGGTGTTGTCATTCTTTCCTTTTGCTTTGTCACTATGTGGACTTGGAGTTCGACTGCGCTGACCTGACAAAGAGTAAGGACTTGCATGGTTTGGGCTGATTGAAGAGTTAATGCTTTCTTTGTCTGAACCTGGCGTCTCGTGGTTCACATTGACAGTTAAAAACTGAGTTTGTGGTATGAAACCTGAACCTGAAAAAAAATTTGGTTTCTGTAAATAAATATCTTTTCTATTACAGAATTTTTTTTTGCTCATAACACATGCAGATACACTAAACACAAACTTCTTATAGATATACTCTTCTTATAGATATATATACTCTTAAATCCCTTGGTTGCAGTTTACAAGTAAACTACCAAAACAGATCCATACCATAGTTAGCCACCAAATGGTAATTAAACATCATGTGTTTGCACAATAAAACCCTAACTAACAACTAACAGTGAAGGTCCTTTTTAAGTTGCCCATAACAATATAAAATCAAATTAATGAATAGAGATACATAAATATTTTAAAATTCACATGTTTATTTGCAAATTCCACTTTAGATTCACATTCACAGCTGTAAATTCATTAAAATAGAATGGTAATTAATACGGTTGTAAAGTTCCTAGAAACAATGTTTTTTTCTGAACTTTAAAGTATGCGTATGTTTGTTTTAAACACATGACACAAAAGTTGACATGAAAATGCAAGTGATAACTGTCTACTGTATTGTTGCCAAGTAACCACAGTGACTAAATAAATATTTAGGATACGTTAAAATTACGAGGCCAAGCATGCAAGTGCTAAGAAACAACATTCAAAGAACTTAAACAATCCTCCCTGTCCACAAATCACTGGCTATAAACATTTTTTATGAATTTTTATAATGCATATTCTAAGATATAATCTGAAACATGTAAACAAAAAACTTCTTAAATTATCAAAAAATTAAAAATGTTAGCCCAGTGGAGCCACTGAAAATAATTTTCTTTTATTTCTTTCATTTCTCAAGTTTCTTTATTCTTTTATTCTTTTTTATATTTTATATTCACACACACAAAATAGAGATGTAACGATGTTTCAATAATAATAAAAAGAAAATAGTATATAAAGGATTAAACTACTATAATCAAATTAACATCAAATTAAACACTATTTCAAACATTCAAGAAACACAAGGATATTACGTAGGATTTACAGCGATTACAGAAAACGCCACATTTAGAGAGATTTAGTTCAGTATTGCATTCCTTACCATCAGTAAATGGTCAAAAGTGATTGACTATTTGTGCAATAACACTTGCAAAAATAATTTCATTCATCAGGCAATTATATTTGGCATGCAAAAGATTGACCTCTCCCTGCTTAAAGGCTATATTAGACTACATGATTTATCATATGATTTATCATACTCACATGATGTATTAAAAAGATCTAACTTTTTATAAGGTAAAGTAAAAAAGTAAAAAAGAAATGGATTCGAATGAAAAGACAGCGCTTGCAGCAATGATTATTGCAACTTGTAGCAAAAAAAAGAAGAACAAAGCGATGAAAGGAACGGGTTAAACCTTGGCTGCAAAGACAACAAAGCTATGAATTTTATGTTCAGCTTCTGAATAAGCTACGTTTAGAGAAAGGGAGGTACAAAAATTATTTGAGAATAGGCCCAGAAAACTTTTAAACTTCGTTCTGGAAAGTATTGTTAAACAAAATACGCGTTTAAGGAGAAGCAATAATTCTTAAGAAAAATACACGGCTACACATGCTGCTTGCAAAAAATATAATTTATGAAAACATGTTCACTTTTCGCCCTGCTAATTTGCTGGATTTAGTTTTCGAAATTCTGATTGACTAAAAACGTTAACCGATTTAATCATAGAAAGTTAAACATAACGGCCCGAAATCATATGATTTTTTAAAATACACTTCAAGATTTGTAATATATATGAAAAATCATTATGATTAAATGATGTAGTGTTTTATAGCCTTAACACGTCGGAATTCGTGTTGGCAATTGCCATGTGCTGACGTGAATTAGAAAGGCTGCATTTAATATATCTGGTGAATAACATGATAATAGGAATAAAGCATTTTACTCCCTACCTTCAAATGTTCTTGTTAAAAATGACACTTATAAAACAAGATGTGTCAACTTTGAGGTCATGGCGAGTTTTTGGTGGGGGAGTAATTGAGGCAAAATACAATTTACGATTAAAGTTTAACCAGATTTAGAATGCTAGTTCCAGGTAATATTTTTAGTGTCACTTTCTCATGCATCTGCCGATTTTTGCAATAGAAAAGGAGTTGAGATATACGTAAAAAACAAGTTTGAAAGGTGTCCTTTATTTTTGCACAAATTTTATTATCTGATTAAGTCTAGAAATTTGGGCAGTTGCCCAAGTGAATGTTGTCTTTAGAAGTATGCTTTTCTTACTGCAAAATTTATTCTTTCCTGAATAAAAAAAAATGTTTATTTCTACAGGAGACTATCCTTAGACAACACAAAAGCAAGACTCACTTGTCATAATAGCATAAAAAATGGTAGCAAATGTAAAGTATAAAGGCTAAGTCTGTTCTCAAAATATATTTGGTTTTTAAATTGAAAGTTTTATAACAAATATAAGCAATATTTGTATTTGCTTACAGTTTTCCTATACAACTGGCAAAAAATTATCTAACTTTCCATTTGAAAAGTTGTTTACCTAGGCATGGACCTAAAAGAAAACTCTTTTGGGCTTGTCCTAGCAAATAAAATAAAAACATAAACAATTTGCAAGTATACATTAAAACATTTTTGATTCCATGCTGACAGAATTATTTTTTCCTAAAATTTTTGAATTCTCATAAAAATATTTATTAGTATATTGATTAGTATCATCAAGGAATTTTTGCTTTGTTAAGGCGAAAATATACTTTGAGAATGGATAGAGTACAGATATACAATGTTACAAGAGGGAGTTGTTAACTTGCAAATAATTAATAAAACAAGCCTCTTATGTGCAATGATCCTTGCAGTTAAACAAGGTGCTGCTTTTTTGCAAACAAATGAATCAGGCTGAAAGATCAAGCTTTAGCAGAATAGTGCAATTTACTCATTTGCAGCAAGTAGTTCTGCATTTGGATGTGTGATTCACTGTTGCAAGACTCTATATTGTTTTAAATATATATGCTCAATTCCAGGCTTTGCTTTTTAAATCAACAAAATATTATAACCACACCCTGTCACAAACATTTTCTCCCTTGCCTGTCGAAAATGTATTTGTAAATGCATAAAAACATATATAACTACAAAACTTACCCAGATGATTAGGCCTCTGTGGATGTGGTGAAGTCTTCATTGGTCTACTGTAATCTACAGGAGATGTATCACGTTTTGATGCAGGCAGTGCCAAAGAAGTGTTTGATGATGCTTGATACTGGCTTGCATCAAAACCATGGTGTGGAGCATCAGCCTGACTTCTGACAACATCAGCATGCTTATGGCTGCCACCTAAACAATGTGTTGGAGCATGTGATTAGTCTTACCGTACAGGAAAAACATATAATTAGGAAAAATATAATTTTAGCATATCTTGTTAAATTGTATAGTATATAAACTTCGAAACACGAAATTATGTACCATTAGCAACTGGTTTAGAGTACTGAGACTGCATTGAATGAGGTTTTTCTGTATTCTGTCTGTTGGGACCTTCAGCAACATTGGAGGAGGAGTCAGCACGCTCTTTCATGGGTAAAGAAACTGGTGTCAAGCCATTTGGTGGAGCACCAGGTGTAAGAATAGGTGTTAAGACAGTATTGGAAATATACCCAGGAGTAAAAACGCTGTTTGGGTTACTTCCTGGTGTAAGTACAACTGTGTTTGGATTACATCCTGGTGTTAAAACAGCATTACTAGGAAAGTTTCCTGGAGTTGTAGGCAAGTTTTGTAAGTTTAATCCTAGATTTAAAGCTCCATTTATATTGGCCACATCTTGCTTTTCATTTTGACGAACACTGAGTTGCGTTTGACGTAGCAGAGATAAATAATTATGCATCTGTGTTGCAGCTAATGCAGATTGTATTTGAGAATTGTCCATTCCAATATATGGTTGCATCAGGGAATCTTGCATATGTTTTCCCTCAACTGGAGTCACAGCTGGAGTAAGGGAACCAGCGGATCTTCTATCGGTCCACAACTTTCGTTCGTTATGATTCATTATTGGCTTTCCAAATTGTTCGGTTGAATTTGGTCCTTGTCTAAGATTCATACCTATCATATTTGTATTTGCAGTTGAACCAACTGCATCGAATGAAACATTACTTTGAGTGGAAGCAAAAGTGTTACTATGGTCATACCCTTTTACTGACATGAAGTTGTATGCATTGTTGCTTTGGGAAAGCATAGCTGTTTCTAGCATGTGCTGCTGTTGTTGCTGGTGCCTCAAGTTCATCTCCATTAAAGGATTTAACACTTTAGTTTGATATGTTTCAGGAAGCATATTAGGGTAAACAGTACTAGTTCGATTTAAATTATTTGATGGAGCCCTAAACTCTGCAGTAAGGGTATTAAAATCAGGTAAAAGTTTGTTTGAGCTCCCATTAACTAAACTTGCAGTCCTTCCCTGTTGTGATAAAATTCCAGGAAACAATTGTGGAGCAATTAAACCAGGAAATGTCCAGCCAGAATCTGGACTAGGTTTATTATTATTCAGACCTCTCAAACCAGCCTGATACAATTTAGTTTGATCTACAAAATTCTGATTTACATCTCCATGTAACACTGGCTTACTACTAAAGTTTCCCAATGAATTTAACAACAGATCATTGTTTAAATTTCCAGCCATTTTCTTTACACAAGTATATTATAAAACCATTCAAATAACTAGCTAGTTAAAACCATACATGTGATATAAAACAAGTGAAAAATGTGAACAGTAATCCATAAAGTCACTGTAATAAAAATACCCAAGATATAATGACCATTTAAAATAGACTATTTTTTAACAAAATAAAATTTGGTTTAACAAATGCAGCATGCACAAACTTTAACTTCCTCAGCAAAACGTTAGTTCAACATGTGTTGAGGCTTTCTAAAATCTGCAGCTTGCAAATCCACCCGGTACCTGAGCTGACCCCCTGATCTTCAAAACTTATATTTGTTCATTCAGAAGAAGCTGCATGTGCAGGTCAAAACATCAGGCTAATTTAACAGCTTGTGATGCACAAATTTTAAGTAAAAAAAGTATTTCCTGCATACATTATAATTGCAAAGTTTCTTTTCTTTAAAAAAAATAAAGCTAAGCTGCAGACAACAAATGAACGAAAGATGGCATTCCATTGTACAGACCAGAAAAAATATTACATTTCGTAGACTGTGACTTGACGACGCAATATAATACGACCGAAAAACACAACCATTCCGAAGACTTATTCTGGTCTGTGGATTATCCACCTCAAAAATTATGCAGCAACATTGCTTAGAATTACACCAGCTAGCTAATATTTCCACCTTGCTATTTCCAGCAAAGCTAATTGAACTAAACATGTTTAAAATGCTAATGTAGCTATATCAATTTATGTGGAGAAAGCATACCAATAAAAACATTAAAAAAGAGGTTTTTCAGGTGTTTACTTTTAGTTTTTAGCTAGCTAGCTATAGCTAGATGGCTGGCTAGCCAGTTTTTTTCAGCTGATCTAATTTTATGTACGCTTTGTTTTAGATACAGAAGCTTAAAGAGGGGGCTTAGTTATATTCTCTCAAAGGTACATCAGTTAAAATAGTAAGTTTTAACGCAATCCCTGAGATATTTAAACTGTAGCTAGCTAAAAACTCAGGAATACAAATACGTGACTTGTTTGTTTTTTCAGCCTACCCAAGCACACTTAAGAGAAAAGTTGTGACTCACCTCTTAAATAAATATCTTTACTGGATGTTATGTCCTTCCCATAATCAGAATAATAATTTTGCATTTCAAGTCATAGAATTATCAGCTAGTCATCCAAAATAAATTTTGAAATCTTGTATTTTTTACCAGCCACCGTATACTTGGTACAAAACGTTGACCGGGAATTCTTCGAGCTCTAGTTTTTCCATTATGAATCAACTTAATAGCATAATTGTTTACACATGACGGGGGTAACATATAAACACAGGTGTTGCTAAGTGTGGTCAAAAGCATGCCACCTGACAAGAGATATGACATTATTTTATAGAAGAAAAAAAGAATATTGTTAGTTAAAGAAAAATAACATTAAATACATATACATTTATATTATTCGTCAACGCTAATTAATGTTATAAAATTATTTCTTGACTCCTGGATAAATCATGCAAAGAAACACATTTCAGACTTGTGGCAAGCGCGCGAGTTTTGATACCGTGCAAGTTTATTGCCTTTCGTTTTCGAGATTTTGTTTTCCCTCAAACAACGCATTATTTTTCAAGTCACTGCGATTCTCCGAACGTTATAACAACAACACTTTTTCTGAAACAAAACAAAAAATCAAATTAAATTATTCTTGAATGATCTACAGTAAAAAGGCCGCCTTTTGTCTGTAGTAACGATAACTGATCAATCCTTCTTGCGGTAAAAGTTGCGAGAGCAAACTTAATAAATTTGCCACTTTTTTCGTGATATAGCTGGAATATAGATCACACGTGATTAAATTTGAAAAAATATAAATGATGTAAACCAAAGCCGAAGGAAAATCAGGAACAAAACTGATAAGAACAGTGGCGGGGAGGATGCATTAGATGAACCAGTAGCTACAGTGTGTATGCCATATATACTAGAGACAAGTAACATACTTCGTCGGGTATTGAAAGATCATAAAATAAAGCCAGTGTTTCAATCTAAAGACAAAATATGTCTAGAGAGTCAATGTAATATTGTCTACGAAATCCCGTGTAAGGATTGTGATGTTGTTTATGTCGGTGAAACCATAGTTAGTAGTTTTATATAGTAACTATGGTGAAACGAAACGAATGCTCAAACAACGTGTGCAAGAGCACAAAAGAGCCGTACGCAACACAGATACAGACAAAAATGAGATTGCGAACTATAGCTGGAAGAATGACTGGGACAATAAAACGATCATAGACCGGGAGTCCGGTTGGACAGCAAGAGAAGTGAAAGAAACCGTAAATAGTATAGACAGAAATACTCATATACTCGCGAATGTTTAGTAAAAAGTGCAAAATGGTTCGGGACAAACGTAACAAAAAGCGAACTATTAGAAAAGGGAACGTAACATAAAGCGAACTTTTAGAAAAAGGAAAGATTTTAATCAATCTATTGCTTCCATCGTCCGTGAAAAAAGGTGATTACTTTAATTGATGTGATCTGATTGGTTGATTTCGATCCTCTAATTATCTCCTCAACTAATAAATAGCCAAGCTGTAGCTGTCGAAACGTAGCCTGGAATAAACTCGCTTGTTCATGACATGATAATATCTATATTATTCAATGACTGAACAGATAAGTGGTAATATTTTGAAAAGTAAACCAGATTTTATATGTACATATTGTAAAATTCACAAAATTTCGTATCAGCGAAAAAAGACCTGGAAAACAGATCTTGTGGCAAATACTAACGGTAAAACGCTCGCGAATTTTTTTAAGTTTACAAAAACATTTTTTGGTTTATTGCTTTTAATTTTCTGAGAAACACCACGACGAAAATAGAGGATTCATTAACTTTTTAATAAAGCAGTTTTTTAATCTTTTGTTTTTTTAATTATTTTTGGTCATTTACAGGAAATAGTGTTTTGAAAAAATCCCACGATCAACGCTTCGTGAAAAAATATGCTTGCAAAATTAAAAAACAACATTTTAGAGGCCTTGCGAAAATTCATCTCCATGGCTCTTATTTAGACAAAATTTATCGTGGATTTAATTTGGCAATTGTACAATAGATTTATATCGTGTGTGTTTTATATTCATCATCGATTACTTATCGAAATTATTTCTTTATTAAAATTTATCGAAAAACTCCGATCAAAATTGGTATTGGTTTTAAAAGTACCATATCGGTAAAAAAAGTCGACGAAATAGGAAAATCGGTGAAAATATTAGTCACTTGCAAAAAATTTAGTCACTTTTCACTAACCAAAATCTACCAACATGCTTAGTTTTGTCGACTAATTTTTAGAAATTTATGCTAAGCTTACAAATTTTGAATTTATCAACTTCCCATTCAACTAAAACTATAAACTCAAAATATCAAATATTTATATGCAATTATTTTAAGGGAATTTTGGTTCTTAATGTATTAAAAAGAAAAAAGAAAAAATGGTTAGCTGGTACAAATTTGCTCCTTTTTTGTTGACTTATTTTTGGCGTGATTTTATGTATTCGACAAATCCCTGACTATTTCAAAATTAGCTCACAATAAACAATTGTCCAGGTTTTATAAGAACCTATTCCTTCCACGGGTTTATCCTTTGACGGTGAAATATTTCGAGCCTTAAAACATCTATTTTTGGAGGAAAGAATATATTATATGGAAAAACGAGATACAGTTCGATTCGAGTATTCCCTAAATCTATCGATAAACGGCGCAATCTGACAACACGTTAGTATTAAAATTGTTTACCCAGGATAACATCTTCGGTTCTTATTAGTACTGCTATCAACGAGGGTCCTGCGAAGGGGATCATAGTGCATTTAAAGCTCCCATTTGAGCTACGAAAGTCGTGCAAGCACAGCAATCGCTCACAACTAGACAACCGCCTAAGATATCATTCCTGTTCTCATGCTGAACGCTAAGCAGAAAGGATAGATTCACACTTTTATAGTCTCTGGCATGACTCGGCCGGGGTTTGAACTCAAGACCTCCCGCACCGGAAGCGAACGCTCTACCACAAGGCTACCAGTCGTGAACCTAACTCAGCAATTAAGTTTTCAATGCACGTCAAATATCACAAACCTTAAAACAGATTTTCTGTAAGAACAAAATCCTTGCATAACACTGAAAAATAATAAAATACTAAAAAACCTTACGAGCAGCATAGTCACAGAAATAAAATAATACATTCCGTGACATCTGCCGCTGCGTTATCGTAATTCATGGTGTTGATTGGGTGTTGGCGAGAAAAAAACCGACATGATACGCAAATGGTATTATATTTACATGTTGAACTGATTAAATCACATATTCGATACAAACAAAAAGGAGCTTAATCCTTCGTTCGTTCTCTATTTTAAGAAAAAGTTTCGTAATTCAAAAATACCTCCCGCGGTTTCCTCGCTTTGCAAATCTGCTGACCGACAAAAAGCGGGTTTTTCTGTTGCAATATGTAGCTAAAACCGACGTTGCCTTTACATCGCAACAATGCTTGCAAAACAGTCAAATTAAAAATAAGTAAATTTATGAAAAGTCACTAGATCTTGTCAAATAATTTCGTAGATTCTCAACGGGAGGCACAAAAACAAACAATAAAATAAAAATAATTATGAAAAAGCATACCGAACAGAGATTTTTCAAAGAGATTTTAATTTACTAATGTGACACGTCACGATACCTTGTATATTTGTTTATTTATTTTTTTATTTCAAAATGGCACCAAAGTCATGATTTGAGTGAGTTTTAATTAATGTTTATATTATACGCTGATTGAAAAAAACCACAAGCAGGGCCAGTTTACACTACGCCAATAATTGTTTCTGTTGTTGTTGTTGTTGTTGTTAACGGCTGCGTGTTTCATGAGGCAGGAAAAAACTTCATTTTATCATTGCGGCTCGGCTATATTACTACCATCGTTGACTTTTTTGTCCATTTCAAGTTTTTCCAATTTCTTCCATAATTCTTCTCGCTCCTTTTCTTTCTTTTTCTCCCTAAAATATAAAAATAAATTTAGAGATAATGAAATACTAGTTTACGTCTTGACACAATGTCAACTCAATTTCTGTGATAATTTCTGACAGAACTACCAGGCGAACTGGTATTTGTCTGCAAAATAATACATCCAAACTCGGATGATTTCTTAAACGTTCAAGCTACTTGCATAATAGAATAGGGTAAAGGGTGGACTTGTTTCGTCTGTTTGTTTTAGAGTGCCCATCCCGTGCTCAAGTCATAGCGGCTAAAGCACTGACCTCAAAATTAAGTTACAAATAGGTTACATGTTCAGAAAGTAAAAATAGAACATACTTTTGTCGTTCTGCTTTATATGAAGATGTCAGTTCATCAAATAGCTTGCTGTTCATTTCCATAAACGACTTCAACACATTGTAAACTAAAGCCACGATCGTCCTAAAGCAACAAAAACATGGCATAACATATGGTAATACGAAGACTCGCAGCTCTCACTCTTAGAGGATTTGACACAGAGATTTCAGCATTTAAAACAAAGCTTTTTTTTTATTAAAACTGCCCATAGTTTTTGAACATATGCTTATTATTTCACAAAAAATGAAATAGAAATAGCTTGAAATAAATACAATTGTAACATAGGGACCAAGTAGAACTATTAAAAAGCGATTATAAAAATTACATCAAAGTAAATATTTACTGGTTTTCATTTGGTTTAAGACCCTCGGACGATTGACCACTTTTTCGTGTCCCTCTGAGCAAATTTTCATTTTCATAGGTTATTTTCTTATCTTGGACAATTTCTCATCAGGGACATTTTCTCATCTGGGACATTTGCTCATTGAAACGATTGGGTAGGTCCCCTGAAGGTCTCACTTAACGGAAGTATGTTGTATTTTCTTGAAAAAAATACCTGTAACGTAAAACCTCGGATAACTTGAGTATTCGTAATACTTTTATTTAGATTCCTTTTAATTGAAGATCTTAGATGACTTAAACTGTCCACTCAGGAACTTTAAAATCAAAATTTTGAAATTGCAAACAGTGCGAATTTCTTTTGTTTTCACCCGTTTCTGACGAAAAATAGAGATATTTTAATTGCTCAGATACATGTGACAGGGAGTCCTCTGGATTACTTAATAAACTGTTATCCTTATAATGTTACACAATTTTAAAAAAAAAACTTAACCAAACTTTATGTCTCGTTTTTTTCTGGAATTCCACTTTACCATTCATACATAAACTTGTCTTAGCTCAAACATTAGATATGTCAACAATTTCTCTTAGCCTTGGTTTGAATTACAGGGCGTACACATTAAAAGGTAGGAAGAACAATAGGAGGTCAAAACTTACTGATTCCAGTGATCTTTTGATATTCGATATAAGCATGAAAACATGATTGGCAGGATTACATTTGAGTTTTCATCGATAAGGCTCATAATATATTCGTTATTCCAAAAATATAATGCCCGTTCGGCCACCTATACATGAACAACAAAACGTTAATAGTAAGTAAGTAACTAACTAATTTAAGGAAAGTTATAATGTCCTTAGGGATTCCATCCTTATGGCTGGCTCTTCCTCTCCTCCGACTGAACTATGTTACTTTACTGCCAGGGTACGTATAGCATTGCTCTAACTTGCTTTCCTGCCACACAAGCCAGTTAGCAGTCAGTAGATGTCACAAAACGGGCTGACAACACTACATTTAAAGTGCGCTGAAATGGGATTTGAACCTGAAACCATATGATAACAAGCTGAATCTGTTATTACTACACCATCTGCGCTATCAATTTAGCTTTCCTATTGATATTAAATTAGTCAGGCTGCTTATTTCAATGCATACTTGATTTTAATTTTTTAGGTTATTAACACAGTAGTAAAAACATCTTTTGACGTAAACTGAATTACGAAAACAAATTGGCGTCAAACATATGTTACCTGAAAATGGGGACTTGAAACACATTTTGCTATCTTTTTGAATAGAGGCTCCATAACTTTCTGAAACTGTGATGCTTCAATGGCGTCCAAAATTTCTTCAACCTCGCCAAGAAACATAACCTAAGTATATACGCAGCAATCATTATCACTGGTATACCCTTAACATCAGTATGGTAAAATCAAACAACAAAATGACCCTAGGGCAATTCATAGTAGACAAGAATTGAAAGCTACAAACCTCTTTTTGACTACTTGTTTTAGGCCAATACTTCAAAAGACCCATGATAACCTAAAAAAGTAAAATTAAGCATGCATTAAAATAAACAGACATTGACTAATTTAGTATTAATAGGAAAGCAAAATTGATATACCACATTGTTATATTTCCTTCGGCTTTACCACAAAAAAAATGAAAGAACATCCCTTTTACACACAAAATAGATTGGTAGAATGTATCAAATACATCAAACTAACAAATGTATAAAATGAGCAGAGCAACAGTACTTACAGGTTCAGTCAATGTGGAATCTTTTTCTAAGAATTGTACAACACAGTATGCCAGCTGAAAAAAAATATTAGTATACATCAAAATCTTTTGAAACACAAAACTACACATTATCAATGGAAATAAGAATATCACTGTGTTTTGCAATTGAACAACACCAGATAAAAAGCAAAAGCAAATGGAATAATGAAAGCATATTAAGTGTTATATTATGTAATTTTTCGTCTGTGTTTCAAATGGAATTAATTTAGGGTTGTTATCAAGTGTGTTGATAAGGCAATTGCCATGATTTCCATTATATATATCTTTTAGCTTTAGGTGTACAGCTTGATGACATGATAAAAAATTAAGGTTTTTTTACATTTGTTATTATTTGAAGCTAAAACAAGAAAATTACCAGTAATTCTATAAAATTTTATTATTTTTTGTACTAAAGATGGCGCAAAGGTGAAAAGCTCATTCTTTAAAACATGTTTTATTCTTTCATTAGGAAATGACAAGGTAATGTATTTTTATCATTTTGAAATGAAGATTTAGCCATTTTTGTGTAGTAGATTTGCACCATTAACTCAGCAGATTACATACTTTAAAAACAGTTCTTGGGATAGGGGAGGCAACAACAGCAAACTTCTTCAATTATTTAGAATCCACATTTTGATCTTCAAAAAAATCCATAAAAATTCTTCGCTACTCGCAACACAATGGGTAATATAATATAAACCAGTTGGTAGCCCATGGATAAATTAATGAGGTTAATCATCCTTTATATAATAGCATTTGCTATTTAATTTGTCGGTAGCACGACTTATCTCTCAGAGATAGACAGATAACCTGCCTTATTAATACAAAATTAATCAAATCTGCACATAAATCTAAACATTACCTGTGCATGATATAGCGATAGACATCTAACTTTATGCAGTGGTATAAGAACTTTTAATAAAAATTGTTTATGTTCAGCTTTTAATGGCAATGCAAAACCATTGATAATACTAAAAAAGGAGAATTGTCATGTGAAAAGTTACAGAAACAAATTACTGTCCAAGATATATGTTGGCTACCCTGAGAAAATTCCATGTAATGCTATTTATTTATTAAAAGGATATCCTTAATTCATTTAAGTTTTCGGTGGCCCACACAAGATTAGAAATTGCTAAACTTGTCAGAACAAAATGATAAAGCAAATTTGCATATGATCATACAAAATATGTTCTTTAAAGTCTGTGTACACTCAAACATAATTATATAAATGATTTCCAAGCTCTTTTTTCACTTACCTCCCTAATATTTCTAATAGCTCTCCAACACCATTGAAATGTTCAGTTTCATATATAAACCTAAATAAACCCAATTACAATGATCAGCTATAAAATGAATTTGGAACAAGCTTTTTCAGAAGAGCCATGTGTTAGCATGCACATGCAAAAGAAAGGAAAACTTCATAAAGAATCTAAAGGGATTCAGGAATCCTTCTGCATGATAAACATTAGCATCCAACTCATACAGAAACTTTTAAACATGGGTTTTGGTTTAATACAGTAGTAATTTGGACTTTATTTCTTTAATTCAGGTCCTTCCACTCACCAGCAATTTCTTTGCGATTGCTTTTATTTTTTGGTTCCAGCTTATGAGAACTAACTGAATGAAAAAAAGCTTGTCAGCTCGTTTTTATTATACAGAATGTTCTAGTGAGTTTAATGAGAAAAGTGTTTAGAGTATAACAGGCCAGTTTTAAGTAGTATGCAACAAACAGCAGAAGTTAAAATGGACTGGAGCTACTTTTCAAAAAAAAGTTTTTAATCTCTTTGAAAGTGGCCACCGTGTGTTGAAGAAAAGTACTTCAGATAAATGTTACTTTGGTAAAAGCTGAATAAACAGCATTGAATTTCTCATGCAAATCATTCAGGCGATTACAACTTGTAAAAGTAAATTGACATCTCTTAAACAAACCGTATGACTAAAAGAATATCATGATTAACAGATGCGAGCTTCTCTGAAAAAACTGTGGCAACTTACTTTAAAAATATGTGATTAATCTGTTTTCTGATATACGCCCTAAGTCCAAGAAATTTGCCGTAAATACGATGTAGTACCGTCTTCAGGAATTCTCTTTCCCTTGGATCTTCACTATCAAATAATTCTAGTAACTAAAACAAGAGAACAGGCAAATTTTATAAAAGATATATACCACATTAAACCCATTAGGAATAGGTACACAATACAAAGCATGAACCCTAACAACATTTAGGCAACAATATTCCACCTAAATTATTTTCCCACCCTAAACATTTGTCTGAGTAGAACTTTTGCAGCCTGCTGCAGAGTATTCGTCAGCAGTCAATGTTCAGAGACATGTGCAGGCACATATGCAAATTTGTTTAGATAAGCAATATATCTCACGTGTAAATTACTGTTAAGCAAGATTATACTTTCTATACATTGCATGTGCAAAACAATTTATAGAAACCTTCTTGAGACCTTGCTGTATAAATTTCGTTTTATAAATAGAACGATGATCAGTTGATTTCTTAATGCGCATAATATAATACGTTGGAATATATCTGAGGTGGACAAACAGCGAGAAGAGGTGCAGATATTGCAAACAGACAAGTTGCAGGTGATGCGTATAATACAAACTTTACTTTTAATGATATTTTACCAGTTATAAATAATTACGTGTCTGATCACTTTTTTGAGGGTGTTTCATTAGGGTATCCCTTGTCAAGCTCAGGTTGGGCATTTAGTCAAAACCACAGCACTTCATGCCTCCTTTCCTGCACTCCCTTAGTCTGTTTTGGTCCCTTAGTCTGTTTTGGACCAAATAAAAAAAAGGTATGTTAATTTTGATCTCTTATTGCCTGCTTCCGCCTCCTTTTCTGCTGAGTTTACGTTTAAGATGACCGGAGGGTCCAGTCCATGCATTAGTGCCCAAGCAATCCAACCACTCAGTGATTTCTCAACTTGGATGTTAGCATGGAATAATTATATTTGGTGCCTCACTTTTTTCTCTCCCTTTTATCAAGCAGCCAAGCTCTTATCAGTTCAACATGTGTGACTTTGCCTCTCAGTTCACATTCACAACACGGTCGACTATGACAGCAAGTTTAGGTATTAAACGGTTTTGAACTCAGGTTTTTCATGGAATCGTATAGATGATCATGGCCCATGTACAGCAACCCGACCACCTAACTCTATTATCAATGCGCTTAAATCCATGGCCAGTCTGGGGGGCAATTGCAAAAAAAAATAAAACATTGCCACTGCTCAGGACCTTTTTGAATTCCTCTGATTACATTATGCATTGATCATCTTTAGGTGTAGTGTTAAAAAAGGATGGTTCTTACAGGATAATATGAGACCTCTCATCGCCTAGAGGTAATGCCATTAACAAAGGCATATGTGAAGAAGAGTTTTCAGTGTGATATTCCACTTCTGATGATGCCCTAAATCTGGTATCTGGTTTAATGCCTACTGACTTCTTGGCCGCACTCAACATCAAGCATGCTTTCCAGCTTCGCCCTGTCAAACCAGCCCAATGGGGTTTTATAGGCTATTGTAGACGAGGTTATTATTTTGTTGACACTCACCTTCCATTTGGAAGCTGTCTCTTGCCTTTCCTCTTTAATTTTTTTGCAGATTTGTTATGTTGGGTTTTCCTCGATGTGCTAGCTATTCTATTTTTTGCTTTCATTACTTAAACAATTCGTTTATCTGTTAGAGGTCTGCAGCAGAAGTCAATAATTACATGGAATCCATTCAATTACTATGCATCGAATTAGATGTCACCATTGCTCAGGACAAAATCTCAAGACCCTCACACACGTTAACTTACCTGGGTGTCGAGATTTACTCTCGGCATAAAATTTCGCAAAATGGGAAAGCCTGGCAGAATGTTACTCCACAGGTTAATTTATCTGTCTACCACAGCCTCATTCAGTCATCATATTACATTGAGACATGGTGGATTTTTTACCGAGCTGAAATAGTGTTTGATTTATACTAGGTGACCAAGCAGTGACGCTCAGTTTCTTTACAAATGTCTCAGGGATGGGCTTTGGTGCAGTCTTTTGTGCTCCTTGTCCTGTTACATATCAGACTTTCTTTATTAATATTTTGGAACCTTTTGCAATCGTAGCAGCAGTCAGGACATAGGGTTAAGAATGGCGCAATCATCAAATTATCATTTACAGCGACAATGCTTCTATAATTCAGGTGTGGCGCTCAAGCACATCACGGAATAAACACATGTCCTTAATGAACATTATTATTTTGCTTTACCTTATTCCAGGACACCTAAATGTTGCAACTGACCTTCTCTCTCAATTACAGGTTTGTCGCTTCAAACAATGCCTTCAGTCTGCAGATGAGTCACACACACTGATCAAACCAACCATCTGGACCATCTTAAAAAAGCTTCGCAACACTTTCAATCTCAAGCTTTTGGCACCCACATGTGGCTGGTCTTGCCTCATATCAGCATTTTGTTATATGTAGTCCCATCCTCCTTGGCCATTAAATAAGGGCACAAAGCGTGACAAACTTCTCAATCCAGTCGCTACGTCGACCCATTTAACAATTTATCGATTAGGGATATAGAAATTTCTACAAATAATTATGCCATGTTCATGCATATCTGGTCGTCCAAGACAGATCCATTCTGTTTCAGTTGTCAGAATATGATTGGTGCAACTAACAACACGGTTTACCTGGTACAGTGTATCAGGCGTTTTGTAGCTATTCATCCATGCCCTTGGTGGCCACTATTTACTTAACAGAACTTTAAATTTCTGACACATCAGGTGTCAGAACACTTCACACATCAACACTTCATTTCATTATAGTATGTTGAGTTTGGTGGTTTGGGGGAATTTGGGGGACGCTGGGTTGTTGTGTATTTTAGACTCATGCTTGTGTTCTAAGTAATATTTTGCTATTCATGACCTAGCAATCTTAAGCTGTCCTTACTGGAAGTTTATTCAGAAGCTGTCTTTGTTGACAGTTTGTTTTACATGTTGATTGACAGTTTGTTTCTTTGATCCATGTTGACCATACTACATTTATAAATCTGTCATAGACATAGTTTTTGTGGTCTTTTTTACCTCTGTAGCAAATTATATACAATACATACACATCAAGACTCCTTTTTTTAGAAGGTCAAGACAAGTACAGGTACCCTGTTGCAATCACTTACCTGCAACACAAATTTTTGGTCAATATACTTTTTGGCTATCGTTGGTTGGAACTCTGGTGATTCCAATACACGTAAGAAGAATTCAAAAACCAGCTAAACAAGAAATTGTGCATTTTTAAAAAAATTGAAAGAATAAGAATGTTAAATTTTGATAAAAACAAACAAACAAACAATAAATACTTGAAGATGAGGCCAGGACGCCTCTAGTGTTGGCTCATCCTCTTCTGGATCAAAGTCTGGATTATCTGAGGGCGGAAGTGTCCGAAAACAGTTATTCGCAACCTTAAAGAAAGTACAAAAACAATAAAATTAATAAAGTTATCCTGCAGTCTTTTATACTAGGTAGATTAATCATATTTTACATATTCAAATTTTTGCCAATGATATAGAATGTAAAAATAATGTAAAGAAATCTGAGAAGTAAATTATGGAAAAATGTTTACCAGGTCTCCTCTCTCAACATGAATAGGATTAAACTATTCCTGCTGAGCTATTTTTATAATATTTCAGAATAGTAACTGTTCAAAAAAATGTTAAGTTGTAAATAAATTTTAGCTCACCATTCGAACTATTTCTGGATATACTGGTTCCGTCAGCACACCTCTTTCAGAAGTGATGTAGTCAACTAATTCGTTTAGGGTTCCACGTTTTACTTCTTTCCCCCTTAAATCACTAACAGGGTCCATGAAGTCAAACACGTTACAACACTGTTGCAATTTTTTAATAAACAACTCTTGTCTTTCTTGCTGTGCAGCATCTAAAACAGCAGTGCAATGTTGTATCACACTGAAACAAAGCCCTTAATCCTGATTTAGAGCAAAGGAAAAGCTGATATTTGTGTTGAGTGAGTCTAAAAATAACTTACAAGTCTAATTCTTTTAAAATTGCGAGTGCGTTTTGAAATTTAAGGAATGTTATAAAACTCATTTTACAATGCCTAAATGTATTATGATTTTAGTTCCAATATAAAAAAAAATATTATATAAGTTTACAGAGATATTCCTTTGGTGTAAGTAATGTTTAAATTTTTTTGGTAAAATGTGGGTTTCTATGTTTTGGCTACTCCTTAATCTAAAGCGAAAACTTAAAAAAAGCTAAAGCTTAAAATATTTTTGGCTTCCTTCTTACACATGTAAATATAAACTTTTGACACAATTCAAAATAGACTTGAATAACTTAGATGAGTCTCAGCCCAATTTAGAGTCAAGGACTCACATTAGATTTCAAGCCCAGCAGTCCCTTAAAAAGTTTCATCAGAGGTGCTATAGAAGTAGGAAAATCATTTTCTATACAAAGCATCCATTATATAGTTACAGGACGTTTCTACATGCCTTATTTTTTTTAAGAGCCACGTAACAAATAAATTTGAAAAATAAAGAACTAACCTTTCAATAACGCTAATGGCTGTATTTCTACATTTGGTTTGTTACGAAATCGTGAAGAGCCCTGTTGTTTTTTCTGGCCTTTAACTATTTTCTTTACAGAAGATTTCCTAGTAAATGGATCAACAGCTCCACCAGCATCCTTGTTGGCACCAGGTGCTGGAGGTGGACCATGGGCTGGCATGTTGATACTTATTTGCCTAAACAGTAATAACATTGTGTTGTACCTATTTCTGTAAAACATGAAAATGTGAGTTGCCTTGATTTAAAGTCAAGACATCAAAACAAATTATCACAAACTTCCACGATGTCTTGTAGCTGCATCACAGTTTACTATATGACTCTTGGAAACATGGGAACCAGTTCAAAACCTGTTTTTTGTAATATCCAGAAAAAGGTTTGGTGATTAAAAATACATGCCAGCATACCTGTTGTATAGTTTTTAGACCCTCTTTCTTCTAATACCATAATACGACCAGTGATTTTTCGTTCCGCAAATTTCAATTGTGTACTTATGCATATATTATACTCTAAAATAAAATTTAAACAACAAACTTATCAGGCTTGTACATCCATAATAAACCTTTAAAAAAGCAGATTTATTTATCTATACTTTCTTTCCTTTTCCATTTATTTGGCATTTTAACTACTTAAAATAAAATAACAATGTAGGTATGAATTAAAAGCATGTCGTTGAGGTGCCATCTTTATTGACTTTTTAAAAATATAACCTTTTTAATTTACGTCGACACTCAACATTTGCTGACATAATTGTCAACGTTTCTTATATTAGATAAGCTTGTCACAGCAATTATTTTATAAAGTTAAAAAGATTAGAAAAGCTATTTCACTTTAGGCCAGACCATTTCGTGCGAGGCGTGCATTCGCATTCGAACGCGCACGCCCCACACACGTGCAGATTTGTTTAGGTGTGCGATTAATCGCACGTGCAAATCTTTGTTTTCTTTATGTCTGCGATAGGTTTTTGAAATTATCGAAATTACGAAAAAAGCGAAATATGAATGATTTAAGAAGGCTTTGCAATCCTCTTGTTAACTTAAATATTTTTCGAGAAAACCACGTAGTTAAAATGCATATTTTTACAAATTTGCTAATTCTTTTAATTTAAAGAGATCTAAGGAAGTTAAAATAGAAAGCAAGAGATTCCATTATTAATAATTTGATCTAAATTTATTTTTACATGTTCTATACCTAATGTTTTCTTGGCATAAAAAGAAACAAAATAATGAATTATTACAGATCGTCTGTAACAACGATGTATGGAAGATTCTATTCTCATGTTTTTATAATTTTATTATCCATTTTCATCTTAGCAATCATAGTGTGCATAATAAAATGAGTGGCAGTAATGGGAAGGACAAAGTTTCATGTGTCTTATTAATTGTATTTTTAAAAAAAAAATTTCCCATTTTTTGTGGCCACCTGTTGTTTGAAAGTAGCAAATATAAAAAAAGAAAGGCAAGAAGAATATCATTCAAACTTAATTGTAATATTTTTTACTGTTTTTAACAGCATTTATCAATTTAGTCCTGGGCACTAGCCTGTGAAATACATGTCAATAACACCTAAAAATGATACCTGCCATACTGCTTTATTACCAGAAACAAATCATTTTAATATGCTCAATGTGATTGCAAAGATATAAATAGATTAGAATAACATTCAACACAAAAGAAAAATTGATCTCCAGAATGGTGTTTTAGAGAGAGTGAGGAAATCGTTATTGAGAAAAAAAATAAAGCACGTAAGTGAAGTAAGGTATTGGGTTCTTTTAAAAAACTTTGTTCAGATAAAATTTTAAATGTGTGTTATTTATGTCATTTGTTAAAGGCATACGGCAAATGTTTATATGCCATTAATTGTAATTTTATAATTCAAGCTTTATATATTTATAATCGTCTTTCAGAGAAATAAAAAACAAAATAAGTAAAAAATAAAAAAATTCTTTGACAATATTATATTATAATATTATTTTAGTAAGGAATTTCATGATCCATCCTTAGCATTGAAATGTTAAATATCGTTATTAGCCACGCTTCAACTTTCCCTAATTTAATTTACATTACATATTGTTTGACCCAGTAGTTACAAAGTTTACTTGCTCTTCGCTTGTTCCCTACGCCAAAACAATAGCCCCTGTGCGGTGTAAGGGGGTAAAGGAATTTTGTTCTTACTTTTGCTTCTTGAAAATTTAATTTTGTAAGATCACAAGCGCACCGCACGCGAGGAATTCTTGAGGCGTGTGATTCATAGCACGCCTACCTAAAATCTTCAAACAAAAAATCCTGCATTTCAGTTGATTGATGGATTGATTGAGAGAAAAAATCCATATTTAGGTGTGTATATTTCGTCTTCCATCAAGGAAAAATTACTCAGGTTTGAACAACAGTAAATGTCCTGGCATGCAGCCCTTCGCATGTCAAAACCTGCATGGCGAGTGATCAGGGCGATTTATCACACACCATAGAGATTTCTATGGTGTGTGATAAATCGTACGTTCCAAGCTTCAATAATATTAAAAGCGTGAGCAACCTTAAAATAAAGAAATTAAGAAAAAAATTCAAAAACTTAAGTATCAAAATTTCTTTCCCTCTGTGTACTGCGCAGATGTTGCTGTTTTGAGAATAGGAACAAACATAGTATAAGTTCACTATGTTCATGGCCTGGAATTTCAACTTGTGTATGATAATGTTGTAAGTCGAGTCATTAATTAAACTTTGTAACACTTGTGGAACAAAAAAGTGTAAATTAAATTACGGAAAGTTGAATGTCGGGTTATGATGATGGTGATGAAAACCATTACTTACATATAATAATATTCTGTTACCTACACAAGTGGTTATAAGCTGTTTTTAATGATGTAGTTGAAGTGCAAAAGATGTAGATTAAGCGCAAAAATATGTTACTTTATTTTTCGCCAAGAGTTTTTAATGTTCTTGCATTGCCATAGGAGGCAACTGAACTATTCTCTAGAAAGACACAAATTTTTTTCCTTGTTTTTTCCCTTCTTTCTTGCGTGAGATACTCCCAATTTTGTTGTCATGATTTTTGTTTTGTTGTCGAAGCTTACCTGAACCGCTGGAAAAATTTGCTGTCGAACATTTTTGTTAATTCAGAGGAATGAGGCGTGCGTACGCTAAAGGCAATTATGGTAAGCCCGTGAAGAAACATTGTACGTATGAGGAACCATGATACTATCATTTCAAACGAATGTTGGCACAACTTTCATTCACATGCTTTGATATTTGACGAGGCAAGCGAAAGATAGCACACCAAAATTAATTCAAACGTGTGCTAATGTCAGTTAGAACACACATGCCATTCCTGACCAGACCTGTATATAGTGAAGTATAAAAAGATCAAAAAATAAACATTTTATGTATTATGATTTTTGTTGATTTTTTTTTTTTTTTTGCAACGCATGAACTTTTTTTATTTTTCAATTTTCTTGTAATGGCAATTTTTTTGCCATCGCATAGCATTATATGGCTGCAAGTGTTCACCACAAATTTTTCACAGTTGTTGACTTGATTTTTTGACTTGATTTCCTCAAATACACTAGTTAAAACTACAATTTAAAATTACACAAATTTTACACTAAACAAAAAAGAAAATTAGTGTGTCTAACTGCTATGTCAATAGCACATCACGATAAACGAACTTTCACACATGGAAACCTTAAAAAAAATACATACAGCACCACGTCATAATGAGGTATACTGGTCACTGTCATAGCAGTAAGATTTATGGCAGTGTTGTTCAACTGAATGGCAAAGTATTCATAATAGTGCTCAAGCCTGCTTTATTATGATCCCATTTTTAAGGTTATGGAACAGAAAACATAGCGAAGCTTTACAACATCTTGTTTTGGAGATTTATTTAACTTTATTTCCCCATGTTTCTAATAAAGCAGTAAAGGACGATTATGCGCAGTATAATCAAGTTTAATGGAGCGAACAATGTTAAGTGCCCAGTCAAGTATGAATCTTGTGCAAGACAAACATGGCTTGAGATTGCTTCCATGTCCACCTGCTACTTTATCGTTGTTACCTTGGTGGGAATATGGATATTTGGCCCACACACTCACCCTTAAGTATGATCAATTCAGTGGATTCGAGTAAAGCAATAGTGCAGTAAGAAATACGCCCACATTCGTGAATAAGCCTCACAGTCAATGGTTGTCTCTCTTCAACATCTAAAAACATAAGTTCTATATTTTCTTATATGGATTAAACTGCAACTGAAACAACTTATTTTAAGCATTTTAAGTTGGGTTTATAAATACTATTGAAAATGTAAGCATTTTATCTATTTTTATTTTTTTATTTCACACATGTTACTATGGTGTAAGAAGTTAATACTAACAATTAGTGTTTTATAACACAGATCCTGAAAAATATAATTTGACTTTGTCAAGTATGATAAATACCATGGCTTAACAAATATCTACACATGCTTGCAATCACACACCTTTCACAAAATGGTCTGTAGTGTATAAGTAATTGGTAAAATCAACAGGCAATTAAGTGCAGACTTTGGGTGAACAAAGTCAAATTATGGTTAAACACATTTCTGTCCACTCCACTCAGAAAAAAAGTTTGGGATGGGCTTATCTGTGGCTTGCCAATTTGAGTAAAAATTATAGGAATATTCCAACATTCCATTACAGTGGAATATCTATAATGTATTCATGAACTTAGCATCAATTCAATATGGGCAAGTGAGTTATCATTTCCCTGGGTTGTGGGGAAATGGGGAAGATGGTACACTGTGTGGTCTGTTGGATGTTACAGGTTAGTTGTCTGGTAGAGCCTGGATCCTAATTAGGTCTGTGTAGCTTAATATGAAAATTATATACCCAAGACTCCCCATCTAAGCCATGGCCCCTCCTAGAAATAATAGACAGGTTATATCCCTCTATGTGAGGCTAGCCATGTAGAATATGCACACATCTATCTCCTTTTGCAAATTGATTTGCATTTCGATTTTCAAATTCTTAACTACTTATTAAAGTTTAACGCTCAGAGAATATGCCACACACAAGAATAAACCTGTTGGCCTCTTTCATATTTGTTATAGGATAGCAAGATAAAGAATATACTCTTTTTGAGAGACTCCTTTGCACAATTTTTTGCATACTATTAACTATTTTCTTACTTCTGCTTGCTAGCATCTCACCCCCTATCAACCCAATTTTATTTGCTTTAAATATGTTAATCTAACAACCTTTTTCTTTAAGATTCCAAGGAAAAAAAATTAAAATGTAATTATTAAAGTAAACATCTAAACATACATGGCAGCTAAGTATTGTGCAAACAACTGTATATTTTCTTGGATTTTGGAGAGCAACTCTTGGCAAATTTTGCTACTTCCTGGCGGGACAAAGCAAAGACACCCTATTTTTAATGAAGGAAGAAGTTGAGATGAACACACAATATTAGATGATCAGTTATAACAGTAGTATAGATTGCTCAAAGAGTAAATAAAACTTAATTGCAAATCCCTCTTCGTGTTCCAAATCATATTTTTCATTCATGTTGAAATGGCTGCCGAAAACGCTATTGGCTAACGACTGTGGAGATGGTATCCACTTTATTTTTTTACTATAATCAACTAACTTGCCGAATCCTTTATCTCCGTAGTATAAGATATTCTCCATTATTTACGGGTAATAGTCTTACTGCGAGCGTTTTGGGACGGAGTCTTCGATTTTATCCCGGAGTGAGACCAAATTTAGGGGTGTAGCATTATAATATTGTACAGATTTTGGTAAAATGATAAAGGTTCCATATAAAAACAATGTGTCTGAAGAAAAGTTTTTAAATCACCAGTTGTGTGTAGGAAAACGTCTGCATTAAAAATTTATATCACATTTTGATATAAATTTATAGCTATACCTTAACAAACGCCCGTGTTTGTTTGCATTGTGGGAGCAAAGGCAATGTTTGGGTTAATTTAGTCCTGAAATCTTACAAAAAAAATTATGTCGCAAGAAGCATGAAGTTGTCTAATACATCCGATGACATCTGATGTACCTCTAATTAAATTTCAGAAATTTATTTCTAGGATACTCTTTACTTCCCTGGAGATGTTCTAGCTTCATGTAGTTGTAAAAATTTAATTTCATTGATTCTAGTTTAAATGAGCACACGGTACATGTCAACAAACGGAATCGTAAAAAAATGGGGGGAAAATTAAAGAAATTACATAAACAACTTTTTAGGGGAGTTGTGATTTTCGCAACAGGCTCAGTATTTTGCAGTTGATTTTTGGAGAAGGGAGTAAGGGTTGTTCTAAAATACTGGGAGGTAGTATAACTGCGTTTTACATGATAAACATGACAGTTTTTCAAAAACGATATCTGAATTTTGATAATGCAAGTGCAAACAAAGATTTTCAAGTTAGCTAGCTAGCTAGCTAAGCTTACAGTTAGGGTAGGGTCTGCGTTCTGCAAAAAAACTTTCAGCAACATCTAACATCCCACACAGTGTGCCATCTTCCCATTTCCCTCACATGGCTTGGGTTAATCCTAAGGCTATGGTAACGTCCACCCTCCCATATTGAATCGCCGCCAAAGGGGAATTGAACCCTGTACAAAGTGCAGGAGTTGTAACCACTAAGCTACGGCGCCAAACCACTAAGCTATGATGAGCAGTTTTTTTCTGTAACGTCATCTGAAAAGATTGGAATTTACCAAAAATATATACTTTTCTTTGCTCAAGACAAATTTCTAGTAACAGAATAAATGGTAATTCTTGGGAAGTTAAGCTAGAAATTATTTATGGGGCCAAAAATCTTCTCTTACCCGTCGAATAGAAATTTTACAAAACCATGCTATCCGTATCATCTCTTTTAGTACTTTCAATGCTTCTCCTACCCCACTATACGGGAACCTTAACTTAATTAAATTCTCTGACATGATCTGTATACATAATATAATTTTCCTACTGAACCTTTATTATAAAACTCTTCCTATTAGCCTCATCAATACTTTCGCAATCGACTTCGCCCATTCCCACCACACCCGTGCTGCTGACAAAGGCTTTTTGAATCTACCTCTTGTTCATTCAACTGCGTTTGGTAAAAAGTCTGTTAAGTTCTTTGCAATTAACTCATGGAACCGTCTTCAAAATTCCTTACCCTTTAAAATCTTGAGTAAAAATACCTCTGAGCTAAAAATTTTTTTACATAGTCACTTTATTAACACATATAAAATCTAATTACAATTTTATTTTATTTCACCCAGTCCAAATTCCTTTTTCCTGCTTGAAGGTTTGTTTTAAGCAGCTTCCAGACATTTCATGCTATTTTTGACTTTGACTCTGTGATATCCTCGTCTGAATGTTCGTCTTGTCCCTGTGTTGTCCTGTGGCTTCGTCCTACCTGTTGTTCTCCCAGGTAGCTAGCACGTTATTTAAGCACATAAAGTGCTTTGTGCTAGTTATCCTTTTATTAGGTAAATGTTCAATATATTTTTCATATTATATATTTTCATTGTAAACTCCTAATAAAAAATAAATCTCTCTCTCTCTCTCTTTTTGATATTTGATTCAACTAGCTAATCCATAAAATCATGAAAAATATGACTTCCATACTTCCTGAATATTGTGTTTTTTCACCAACCAAGTGCTGGTTTGCCTTGCACAATTATCTTTTTTACGGAATGCTTAGGACTAAAGAAAGATAATAAACAAAGGAGCGTTTTCAGACCGGCTGTTTAATTGCGCTTTGGGGACATGTGAAACGGAAGAGAAAAAAAAAGTTGTGTTAATTAAAAATGTCAATCAAATGCAAAAAGAATACATTGCAGAGGAGAAAAAAAATCTGCATACACATCATAAAGAAATGAACTATAACTTACCTTATACAATATCCTTAAAAGGTCAGAAAAGTTAAAATAAGCACCTCAGAACAATTATCGAAGATAGATTGGGGGAATTTTAGAATTTGTGTTTATTCAGTTAAACCCTACGGTTTTCTCCTTACAAGGATAACTTTCTGAACGCTTTTACTAATAAACTGAGCTCAAATCAAGCTTTTTTTTACTTTTAAAGAGGTCAAAATTTTTCTCGAAATATTTGAAGAAAAAGCATGAGTTTTTAATTTTTCCTGTTTAGGAACTAAAAATTGTTAAAGTTGTTGACTTTTGTTCTATAAAATATCAAATAATTATTATTTGATATTTTATATTGGGTTAACTTTCTCTTTTACAAAATCTTGTGACAAAATGCCTAAAAATTGCCTGAAAATACAATTTAATTTACGAAATCTCATTCAGTAGTAAATGCTGACAACTTTCAACTTTTAGGGCTGTTCATGGGGTAAAACAAGTTGGTAAAGTTTTTTAACCTGTCTAAAATTAATAATTAGGTAGTATACACTGAAAAGAACTCTAAAACACGCTTCTTTGAAGCAAACTATGCTTAGTTATATGCCTGGTATTGATCTATATGGTCAAATATAGAAGCTATAACCTAAATGTTTCATTCCAAATAACTGTGAAGTAAATAACCCTAACAGAGATATACAGTTACAATGACATGCATAATATAATAGGCAATTATTGTCTTGTATTTCACTATTTTTAAAAAGCCTCTGCCTAAATGTAAATTCTCAAAGTTTACAAATTGGCAAATTGATCCTAGTTCCAAAATGAGGAAGTTTATTTGTTTTACTAAACTGACCATATTTTTTTTAGATAATAAGATTCTTCTTTTTGCTCTTAACAAAGAAAAATATTCTTCCATTCTGGCACATACAACTGAAGCATCAAGTTTGTCCCTCGATAGTATGCAATGTTTTTCTTTTTGCCTTTATTTAATGATGTATATTTATGCCTTTGTGCACCTACTGTAAATTTGTTACCACAATCATGCACATAATATATTTAGATCAGCTAAAAAGAACTGCTTTGTATAGGTTGCTTGTTGGATTATATAACAATGTTTCACATTTAGTGTATTTAATATGAGTGGATATTTGTACAGTGTTTACATCATAAACAAGGCAGGTGGTTTAATTTGCCAACGGGACCATTCTTATACTGAAAATGAAGTTGAACAAACATTTAAACATCCGCTGGGTTTAGTACTAAAAGAAGTTGATGATAAACTTGTGGTTTTATTTGGTGAAAAAGATGGTGTAAAAGTTGGACATTCATTGTTAGGAGTTAACAGAGAAACTGTGAATGGAAAAGTGTTGCACGATGGTACCTCAGTGCTCAATCTACTCAACGATGAATCAAAGTTTCCTATAACGCTTCGTTTTGGAAAGCCAAAATTAAGCACAAACGAGAGAATTATGTTAGCATCTATGTTCCATTCACTTTTTGCAATCTCCTGCAAACTTTCTCCAGCAGAAAAGTCGTCAGGTATTGAACTGTTAGAAACCAACTCATTCAAGTTACACTGTATGCAATCTATTACTGGAGTCAAGTTTCTTGTACTAACAGATCCACGTGTCCTTAGCATGGACGCATTTTTGAAAAAATTGTATGAACTTTATTCTGACTTCGCACTGAAGAATCCTTTTTTCTCGCTTGAGATGCCGATCCGATGTGATTTATTTGATACAAATTTACAAAAGTTACTTGAACAAACTGAAAAAAGTATTAATCATACTATGTTGTCTACTTAAAAAAAATCTGGGTAATGTGATAACGTTGTTTTAATTTCTATCTTTTCTATCCTTTGCAGCAGCATTTTAATTCACATTGTAACTGCTGATACAATTTTGTAATTCTCAGTTGATAATGTCTACATGCATAAGTTAAGATGACCCTAGCATCTACATTATATACTTCAAGATAATAAGTTATCTACATGTATTGTTAAGGTAATGTCTCTTGCGGTGTAGTGATAAATTTTCTAAGTTAATTTCCATCTGGCAGAAATTGCAAATCCAAATTTTTAACTTAAAAATTCACAGGCCAATCATTTAAAGCTTTAAATTTCCTTTACCGAAAATTAGAAGTTGTATATGTGTTTTCTCCTTGAGATCTCTACTAAAAGAGTTTATTATTATGGCATTAGATAAACTAACAATGTTTACTGTATTAAATTTTTGTTGCTTATTTTGTTTTCAGAATGTTATATTAGTGTGTCGCTACATTTAGTTTTGTAAAATTTTATGTTCGTAAGAAATATATAAATAAATTAATCCTTTTAATTGTTCTAGGAGTTTATTCTATATTGTGGTATGTTAAATTTTTGTTTATAAATGAAAAGCACAAATTTATATATTTTTAAGATTGTAAGCTAAAATCATGGCTAATACATATGATGGTAAATGTTTCTGTGTGGTTACTAGTGCTAGTAAAGAATTTGGTCGATCAATTACGCAACTGCTGCTCCAGGAATCGGGACTTCTACATAATGCAGAATCGGGATCGAAAATACTTCTCATGGCAAGAAATAATTCTGGTCTTGAAAGTACCAAAGAAATTTCACTGAAGACTGCATTCAAACCTGAAAGATTTCAATTTGATCTCTGCACCATTGATTTTTCAACGCCTGAAGCAGTGCAAGATATTGTTAAAAAGTATCTAGAAACACTTGACACAGAGTTTAAACATGTTTTTATTTTTAGTAATGCTGGTTTTCTTGGAGACGTATCGAAAACGTTAGTTGATCATGACAACATTTGCGATATTCAAATTGTTGTCAACATTAATGTTATTTCTCCGTCTTACATCATATCCAATTTTTGTAAGCATTTTAAGAGTTCTAGATGTTTTGTAATCAACACATCATCGCATGCTGCCCTAAAACCAATGCCAAGCATAGGGTTGTACTGTTCAGTTAAGGCCTGCATGGATATGTTTATGCGGAACTTGACCATGGATTGTCCTTCAATACGAACATTAAATTATGCTCCAGGTCCAATGGATACTGACATGGCTGAAAAATTGATGAATGAAGCTGAAAATAAGGATATAAATAATTTTTACAAAACTTTATTCAGAGAAGGAACTATTATTAAGGCAATAGATTCCGCGACAACGTTGATGTTGTTATTGAAAAAGAATGAATTTACCTCAGGTGTTCATATTGATTATAATAACGAAAGAAAATGTAAACTTTAGTTGAAGTAACTAACATTTTCCTAATTATACCAGAAAAATCTTCTGTTATATTAAAAATGTTTCAGAATACATTTTGCTAGGACAAAAAGGTGATAGGTTTTTTTTTTGTTAAAAATAACTATAACTATAAATTTAAATAAAACTTTGATGTTTTAAAGTAACAAATTTTTATATTACCTAAATACCTTATACAATTTTATATGTAGCTACCTTTTTATCAGCAGGTTTTTATCAAGTGTATATAATTTGTTTTCTTATTATTTATGGAAATATTTAAACTTATCTTTCATAACTTTTTGTAAAATGATAACAATTTTTGATCTTCAATACCTTAAAGCCAGCTCATTTAAGTTACACTGTATGCAATCTATTACTAGAGTCAAGTTTCTTGTACTAACAGATCCATGTGTCCTTAGCATGGATGCATTTTTTAAAAAGTTGTATGAACTTTATTCTGACTTTGCACTGAAGAATCCTTTTCTCTTACTTGAGATGCCGATCCGATGTGATTTATTTGATACAAATTTACAAAAGTTACTTGAACAAACTGAAAAAAGTATTAATCATACTATGTTGTCTACTTAAAAAAAATCTGGGTAATGTGATAACGTTGTTTTAATTTCTATCTTTTCTATCCTTTGCAGCAGCATTTTAATTCACATTGTAACTGCTTATACAATTTTGTAATTCTCAGTTGATAATGTCTACATGCATAAGTTAAGATGACCCTAGCATCTACATTATATACTTCAAGATAATAAGTTATCTACATGTATCGTTAAGGTAATGTCTCTTGCGGTGTAGTGATAAATTTTCTAAGTTAATTTCCATCTGGCAGAAATTGCAAATCCAAATTTTTAACTTAAAAATTCACAGGCCACTCATTTAAAGCTTTAAATTTCCTTTACCGAAAATTAGAAGTTGTATATGTGTTTTCTCCTTGAGATCTCTACTAAAAGAGTTTATTATTATGGCATTAGATAAACTAACAATGTTTACTGTATTAAATTTTTGTTGCTTATTTTGTTTTCAGAATGTTATATTAGTGTGTCGCTACATTTAGTTTTGTAAAATTTTATGTTCGTAAGAAATATATAAATAAATTAATCCTTTTAATTGTTCTAGGAGTTTATTCTATATTGTGGTATGTTAAATTTTTGTTTAAAAATGAAAAGCACAAATTTATATATTTTTAAGATTGTAAGCTAAAATCATGGCTAATACATATGATGGTAAATGTTTCTGTGTGGTTACTAGTGCTAGTAAAGAATTTGGTCGATCAATTACGCAACTGCTGCTCCAGGAATCGGGACTTCTACATAATGCAGAATCGGGATCGAAAATACTTCTCATGGCAAGAAATAATTCTGGTCTTGAAAGTACCAAAGAAATTTCACTGAAGACTGCATTCAAACCTGAAAGATTTCAATTTGATCTCTGCACCATTGATTTTTCAACGCCTGAAGCAGTGCAAGATATTGTTAAAAAGTATCTAGAAACACTTGACACAGAGTTTAAACATGTTTTTACTTTTAGTAATGCTGGTTTTCTGGGAGACGTATCGAAAACGTTAGTTGATCATGACAACATTTGCGATATTCAAATTGTTGTCAACATTAATGTTATTTCTCCGTCTTACATCATATCCAATTTTTGTAAGCATTTTAAGAGTTCTAGATGTTTTGTAATCAACACATCATCGCATGCTGCCCTAAAACCAATGCCAAGCATAGGGTTGTACTGTTCAGTTAAGGCCTGCATGGATATGTTTATGCGGAACTTGACCATGGATTGTCCTTCAATACGAACATTAAATTATGCTCCAGGTCCAATGGATACTGACATGGCTGAAAAATTGATGAATGAAGCTGGAAATAAGGATATAAATAATTGTTACAAAACTTTATTCAGAGAAGGAACTATTATTAAGGCAATAGATTCCGCAACAACGTTGATGTTGTTATTGAAAAAGAATGAATTTACCTCAGGTGTTCATATTGATTATAATAACGAAAGAAAATGTAAACTTTAGTTGAAGTAACTAACATTTTCCTAATTATACCAGAAAAATCTTCTGTTATATTAAAAATGTTTCAGAATACATTTTGCTAGGACAAAAAGGTGATAGGTTTTTTTTTTGTTAAAAATAACTATAACTATAAATTTAAATAAAACTTCAATGTTTTAAAGTAACAAATTTTTATATTACCTAAATACCTTATACATTTTTATATGTAGCTACCTTTTTATCAGCAGGTTTTTATCAAGTGTATATAATTTGTTTTCTTATTATTTATGGAAATATTTAAACTTATCTTTCATAACTTTTTGTAAAATGATAACAATTTTTGATCTTCAATACCTTAAAGCCAGCTCATTTAAGTTACACTGTATGCAATCTATTACTAGAGTCAAGTTTCTTGTACTAACAGATCCACGTGTCCTTAGCATGGATGCATTTTTTAAAAAGTTGTATGAACTTTATTCTGACTTTGCACTGAAGAATCCTTTTCTCTTACTTGAGATGCAGATCCAATGTGATTTATTTAATTCAGATTTACAAAAGTTATTAATCATACTATTAATTATACTATGTTGTCTGCTTAAAAAAATCCGTGTAATATGATAACGTTGTTTTATTTTCTATATATCTTTTCTATCTTTGCAGCAATATTTTAATTCACATTGTAACTGCTGAAACAATTTTGTAATTCTAAGTTTGTCATGTTATTGAGTTTTTCCATTTTCGATTGTTTATTAAGTGCAATTACAATTTTTATGGATAAAACATTTATTGAATTCACCAATAGTTTTTTGTGTGCAGCATGTAAACAAGTGTTTTTTAAGAAAGGCTGCATTGCCAACATGATTCACTTAGTTTTATGTTAACTTTTGCTGATGCAAATGAATTGGCAGCCTTTTTAATTCAAATCGGCGCTAAGCAATTGACAACGTAAATGGCAAAGTGTTAACAAAGCAAGCAGGCAAATAGAATTTCATGTCTGCAATTTTTGCTGATGTGTATTAAAAAGTAAATTGCTAGAATTGTGTTAGTTTCAATTCCACTTAATTCTCAGTTACCCTTGCATCTACATTATAAACTTTGTCCAGATAATAAGTTATCTACATGCACCAATGAGATACTGTCTCTTGTGGTGTAGCGATAAATTTTCTAAGCTAATTTCCATCTGGCAGAAATTGCAAATCCAAATTCTTAACTTAAAATTCATGGCCCACTCCTTTAAAGCTATGAATTTCCTTTAACCAAAATTAGAACTCGTGTTTGTGTTTTTCCTCAAATTGTAATCTCTACGTGCTTAATCTAGATAAACTAAAAAATGTCTTAATTTTTTGTTGCTTATTCTGTTTTCAGAATGTTATATTAGTGTGTTGCTACATTTAGTTTTGTAATTCTATGTTTGCAATAAATTAATTAATCCTTTTAATTGTTCTAGGAGTTTATTGTGTATTGTGTCTAAAATGTTAAAATATTGGTTTAAAAATAAAAAGCACAAATTTATATTTTTTTTAAGATTGTAAGCTAAAATCATGGCTAATACATATGATGGTAAATGTTTCTGTGTGGTTACCGGTGCTAGTAAAGGATTTGGTCGATCAATTACGCAACTGCTGCTCCAGGAATCGGGACTTCTACATAATGCAGAATCAGGATCGAAAATACTTCTCATGGCAAGAAATAATTCTGGTCTTGAAAGTACTAAAGAAATATCACTGAAGACTGCATTTAAACCTGAAAGATTTCAATTTGATCTCTGCACCATTGATTTTTCAACACCTGATGCAGTGCAAGATATTGTTAAAAAGTATCTAGAAACACTTGACACAGAGTTTAAACATGTTTTTATTTTTAGTAATGCTGGTTTTCTGGGAGACGTATCGAAAACGTTACTTGATCATGACAACATTTGTGATATTCAAATCGTTGTCAACATTAATGTTATTTCTCCGTCTTACATTGTATCCAATTTTTGTAAGCATTTTAAGAGTTCTAGACGTTTTGTAATCAACACATCATCTCAGTCTGCCCTAAAACCAATGCCAAGCATAGGGTTGTACTGTTCAGTTAAGGCCTGCATGGATATGTTTATGCAGAACTTGACCATGGATTGTCCTTCAATACGAACATTAAATTATGCTCCAGGTCCAATGGATACTGATATGGCTGAAAGATTGATGAATGAAGCTGGAAATAAGGATATAAGTAATTTCTTCAAAACTTTATTTAGAGAAGGAACTATTGTTAAACCGATAGATTCCGCGACAAAGTTGATGTTGTTATTGAAAAAGAATGAATTTACCTCAGGTGTTCATATTGATTATTATGACAAAAGGAACTAACATATTCTTAATAGTGCCAGCAAAATCTTTTGTTATATTAAAATGATTTTCCTTTTATTGTAAAATGTTGACACTTCAATGACACTTTATTTGTGTTAATATATGACCCTACTCCCTACTTACCTATGTTTATAAAATGTCTCATCACATTCATGTCATTTTTTTTTTCTATTAATTGTCGAACGCTCCACATTTCGTTGTCTTTTACCATTCTAAATTCAAACAATTGTTCGGCAGTGTCATTTTTATATCACACAATGTGCATTTCTCTTGCTGTCTGCCGTAATTTCCTAACACTTCCAACATTTTATCCCAATGCTATAATAACTTGTTTTTCCATTGTTGGTAATTCCTCAACATATTTCTTCTTTTCATAATTATTTTTCTATACCAATCTCTGTTTCTTCTTTTGGTTGGTATCTTGTCTATTTCACTGGTTATTTTCTTGAATTTTTTTTTTATTTCCACTCTTCTTTCTTCATTTTTTATATTTCTTTTATCTCCGTGTTGATTCCATACTTCACCATTATATCCATCACATTATGTACGCTCCCTGTTCATTATTCCTTAAATCCTCCCCTATTATCCTCTTTACCAATCTCTTTTCAGCTAGTCTACTATTTGCTGCAACAGTTTCTTTTCTTCAGTCCTTTGCTGAATTGTCCAGTAACCAGTCTCCATTAGTATTCAAAGAATAGTGTACATTTCTGTATTCATAGTGCACGTTTTGAAACTGTTTCATGCATCTTTTCTAGCTGCTATTTCTTTCTTCTTAAAGTTGGTCCATGCTAGAGTACCATACAATATTGCAGGAACAATTATTATTTCAACCAACTTTAGTCACAATCCTGTGACTTTCACACCAATTCTGTCAACATTTCCATAGTATAGCATTGTTTCATTGACCTTTCCCTTATTTGTTTTATTTGCATACTAAAGTCACCCTTTTCATTGAACCACACTCCTAAGTACTTGTATTCTTCTGTTCTGTCAATTTTCCCATTTTTTTAACTTTTTTTAAATCCTCTTTTTATCTGTCTTTCCCTTTTAATTAACATATTCTTTGTTTTTTGCACATTATGGGTAAATTTCTTAAGTCCCTCTAGCATCCTCATCTTTCTTACCATTGATTCCACCTTCTTTAGCCACCTGCATCCATTATTTCGTCTTCAGCCACCTGCATCCATTTTTGCATCCCCCAAAACATGGATTTGTTCTTCCTAATAATTATTGCTTGAAATGTCATTATGTGATCAATTGTTGATGGACATGCAATTCCTCCACACCAAAATTCACTCAATCTGTCATTTTACTTCTCAAATACTTACTGATAATTTTTGTCACAAATTACCCTCTTCTTCTTTTCATGATTCTCCTATCTCCCTTTTCCCTTTTTATTGATTTAACTGACATTAGTTGCCATTGTTTTTGTTTTTTTTTGCTTTTCTATTATTCTGTTAAACATATATTTCTTATGCTTTTGACCATGATTCCACCTTTTTTATTAGTTTTGTTCAAAATTCAAAATTTTATCAGCAAGTTTTTATCAGGTGTATATATAACTTGTTTTCTTAGTATTATGGAAATATTTAAACGTATCTTTCATAACTTTTTGTAAAATGATAACAATTTTTTATCTGAAGTACCTGAAAGAGCTTTTCTCACAAAATTTAGTTTTTTTTACTTGCATGATTATTATTCCTAGATACAATCTCCCACTAACCCTATTGAGCCTGCGTTTTTTTAGCCCGAGTAGCCATTAAGGTGGCGTAAAGTGATCGATCACAGGCCATAAATCCCAAGTTACTTTCGTTTAAGTGAAGAAAGTTGGTACAGTTGTAGAATGTCTTAATACAAACATATTCCATGGTAAAATTTAAGTTACTGATGTCATGGGAATTAAAAGGGACGTCGCATATACCTGAAATAAGCTATTTTTTCATCTTAAAATATATTTAAGTATAAGTAATGAAGAGTTTCGATGTATTTGGGGATTTTATCCTAACAGCTGCCTCTTCCTTCTCTCCAGAAATAACTAAATTACATTACCATCAGAGATATGTATAGAATTGCTCTGACTTGCTTGCCCGCCACACAATCTGGTTAGTTTTAAGCAAGTTGCACCAAATAGGATGACAATATACTTCAATTTCTCTTGTGTTGCTGATCCTTGGGCCTTGATTTTTGGTAGACATGTGAACTACATATCAAAATAACTAATTTCAAATAAAAAAAAGTAATTTTAGTAATGTCATTGGGATCAAATTGATGTCATATCAGCAAGAATGTTTCTTATTATGATAATAAAGGTAAAAAGGTCCATCTTTCAAGAAATATTAACGCTTTTTTTAAGGACCTGTCCTGTATTAAAAACAAACTGGAAAAAAAAGGAAAAGATTATCAAAATGTACATTTTTGTTATTGGGATGATGTGTATATTTCGCTATTTTACTTTGTAGACTTTTTACTTTGTAACATTTACTACCTATCGCTGCGCAAAGCTCTGACCCTGGGGACATTGAACACTCTGGTGACATTAGTACAATCAACTGTGTCCTTGTTATTTTTAATAAAATTTGTGAAAAAAAATATAAAAACTTTAAAGAAATAAGGTAGCTGGTTAGAGGCTCTTCTTAACTGAATTATATGTGAAAAAAATTAATATACATTGCTTGGAACATTGCGTAAGATTTATGCTTATTGAGACAAAACTATGTTCTAGACATGCTGAGCTAAGTGAATTGTTCAGATATATTATCAGTTCAGATGGGACGAAAAACAGCTGTTTGACAAATTGAAACAGCCGGAAACCCAGAAAATTCAAGAAAATGCAAATAAAGTCAAAAAGTCAGAAGTTTTGTTGTTAAAATTTAGCAGTCAACAAACTGTACGCAACATAAATATACTACCTTAAAAAATTTTGTAATTAGCATTGTTTTTCTTTTCTTTTCTTTTTTTGTCAAACTTATTTTTTTTCATTATGTGTTACTTTAAAGTTGGGACAAAGGAGCAATGTTATACACAATTCCTATTTTTGGTGGTATTTGAGATACTACCAAAAAAAGTTGCCATAAAAACAAAGAACTGGTATAAATTTAAAGCTACTCCTTCCTTTAATTATACAAAATGTATATCCTTTATATACCTTTCTGAGAATTAATTTTTGTGAGAATACAAAAGTTGGCAAGTCCAAATATTTCTAAATTTCGTGAATTTCTGAAAAAAACTATTTTTTACATAGGAGACATAAAATAAAGATTGTCGAAAGGTTGAAGGTTGAAATTCACATATCTACAATGCTAAGTGCTTGATGTCAGAACTAAAACAATCGGTGTAAACTGTTTTACAAAATAGAGAAAATCTAAATTTCACAGAAATTAATTCTCTTAAGTTATTTTTTCACATTATTGACTTTTTATTTTTATAGAATAAAATAAAATATGAATTCTCTCGATAATCATCTAGATATAAATGCCTTAGTTGAGATGGGATTCTCAAAGGAACGAGTGTAAGAAACTAACAATTTTTTTATTATTTTGTTGAACTTTGTGTTGCGTCATAATATGGCATTGTGCTGAACGATGGTATAGCAGTATTACAAAGAATCCTCTTGTACACTGACACTAAGTGTTCTTTTGTTTTATTTTTAGGGAACAAGCTTTAAATGCTACGAATAACAAGGGAATTCAGCCAGCTATTGAATGGTAATCCATGTTATATAGGCCTTACAACTATCAAACTTTGCATAAACTAATCTTAAAAAAAAGATGAAGGGCACATATTGAAATATTTAGCTGCTGTTAACATTTCACAAGTAACTTGTGTTTGTAATGTACATGCCATTTAAATTTGATTTCAACACAGATTTCGTTAATTTTTAAGGTTGTTCAGTCATCCTGTTGCTGATAAAGATAGTGGGCAAGTACTAGGAAGTGGAAGCTCCGGTAAGCAGAAAGGCTTTCTTCTGTGTAGTAAATGTTGCATTGTGTATTTTGATGAGAGGTTACCATAGGTACTATTCGGTGAACCGGCATGGGAAACTAAAAAACTAGGAAACAGCATGGAAATAAGGATGAAACGGAAACTTCTTAACTGAGCAAAAAAAAGAAAAGAAAATGAAACCATGTACCAAACTGTGAGCATTGAGAAGGAGATCAAATTTAGTTTGCCAGACCTTTGACTTGAAATGATACACATTAGTCTTTATTTTTAGTGTAGTATAGGAACAAATCCTTTCTTCTTTACAGTTTTTTGATGTATTTTTGCTTCATACAATTAAAATAAAAACAGTAAAAAAATGTTCGAATGAAATGTCAGGATGATAACAAAAGGTACATCAGACCTGAAAAGTCCTTGTAACTTGAGAGATATCTTTCACTTAACTCGATGAAGAAAATAATTCATCTTCTCTTTTTGTTAATTACCAGATACACCAGAGAAAACTGCGTCCAATGTTGATCCAGAAACTACTGATAAACCTGCAGCAGCCGGAACAAGTACTGAAGATGCTTCTCAGGTAGCACTATCACTAGTTTGTGAGGAGTAAGTTTATTGATTAATTATTTTTGTTATGTTATTACCATTGAAGAAGCTTGGTAATCTGTTCATCTATATCACTATACGAAAATTAGTAAATCAGCTACCATTTTGAACAATGTATGGTTATTAATATAGAGATCTTGAACCTCTTAAATATGTGCTTTGTGTTTTGTATTGATTTTCATTGATTCTGTGATATACACTTTGTAAACTCTAAATAATAAAATGCAGACATTCGAATTTAGCAACCTCAAAATATTAAATCTAAACCTATTTGTTAGCAAATTTTAGGCATTTTTAGTAATATACTATTGCTCTGAAAATTGATGGATTTTTTTTTAAAGATCCTTGGCATAGATAAACTAAATATGACAAAAATTCAGTATTTTGGAAAGATTTGAATACCTAGAAATAACAAAGAGTGAAAATTTAAAAGGCCGAAAACTGAAAGAGAAATATGTAAGCAACTTTCAGTGCTCGTTTTTACCACCCTAAGTAAGTAAGTTGCTTGATTTACCCTCAGGGTGGTTAGTTAAAATATAAGGGAGTAAAATTAAGCATATGGGTCATCTGAATAGGAAATTTGTGTTACATTATGAAATTTATACCAGTGGTTGTACTGGTTGCTTATATAATGTGCCTATAAAATGAAATGTATGGTATGCGTGTTTTATATTATCCAGAAAATCATTAAACTAATTTTTTTTTTACATTTAGCTGTGGTAAACAGTTAAGAAGCGAAACTGATGTTCAGGTAAAATCTTAGTTATATTTTTCTCTTTGGCTTCCCAAGTCTCCTCGTTGTTGTTAAGTATGATCCAAAACACTGTAGAAGTTGGATTTCAATAAGTTTTGTTAACGAAATATAAAAATAAATAGTGTTAACAGAGCAGGATTCTTGTGACAGTTGACTACTCTTAAATTACTCTTAAAAATTAAATTTTTACTTGTAAAGAAAAGCTTTAGTGTTAAATTTATCAGCCTTTCTGTTGAAGTATATTACAAGTTAATTGTTTTTTTAACGCATGACCACTTTAAAGCACTGGCATAAGGAACAGGTTATATAATCACTGTGAAAGACACAAGATTAATGTTTTTATCTACGTTCCATACGTTTAATTTTTCCCTTACGATATGCCATTGTCTTGGGCACCATGAAATGCAATTTAACTTTTTTGTCTCACTATACCAAGAAATATTATATCTCATATAATAATACGAAAAGTCTGAACACCCAAGGTGAATAATTGTCTTTACCGACTTCTATAAAACATTGGCTATAAAACTGTTTTGTCATTTACAAAACTTTACTGTTAGTACATTAGATTGACGTCAATACATTAAATAAGATTGGTGATATTATTGCGTTGCACTTTTAAGTTTGAGGCCAAATAACTTGGAAACAGGTGGAAATTATTGACATCATCTCCCGCTTGGGTATCTAGGGACCACCTGGGACCAACATGTGACCAATTTCCTGACACTGGTTCAATGCATTCATTTCGGAACAAACGGGTTGATGACATGAAAAAACTTTTATTCTCAATATATCTGCAACCGTTCGTTGAAAGTACACGGTCCTATACATTTTCTTCATAAGCGTTTGTAGGTCTACACAATAGAGGCAACGGGGAAAAAAAGTTCTAAAAAAATTTTTTTTCACAGTTGTTATTCTTTGCCGACATCATCAAAATTCATATGACGCCTCTTTTCCATTTTTCTTCTGGTCAAGTGGATTTTTCCACAGTATTATATGGACCAGTGTGGTCCATAAAATAAACCAACCTTACAAGGTTATTAACTAATTGATATGCTGTTATGCGGAACAACCAATTTGACTAAACCTAAATTGACTAAACCAATTTAAAAATTAAAACATTTTTAAAGTTCCCTCCTATTAATGTGAAGTAAATTGCATGGTAATACTTTTAGACACACGCAGCAAGAACTGGCCACCAAAATTTTGCTGAGTCATGTGCAGCAATTAAACCACTAACAGCGGAAGAAAAAGAGGCTCAACGTCAAAGGTACAATTTCAGGATTCCTCATAACTCCTCAAATCTCCTTAAATTCGAAAGGTCTCCTCAATTCTCCTCAAATGTCCTCAATTTAGGTTTTCTTCTCAAATCTCCTAAAAAAGTTTTGAAATTTGGTTATTTTTTATATATGCTAGTTTTTTTGTTTTGTATTTGTAGCAAAGTTTCTTAGTTATCTTTTGTAAGTAAATATTGAGATGCCAGTCTGTGTGTTCCTTCATTTTTTACAAGTTCTCAAATTTTGTTTTGAAAAAAGAGTGGGAACCCTGAATTATTCACCACGGAAGTCCTGGAAGACATAATTTTGGATACCATTTTAAAACGTGGAAATTTCCCTTTACTCTATTTTTACTGGGATTTTTGGGCATAAAATATCCTCACAGCGGGGACTAGGTTTAAATCAGGCTTTATATTGAACTTAATTTGAAATGGATACGATCTGTAGTGATGTCAATATCAATATGTTATTTTATGTGCTTTCTAACCTAGATTACAAGAAAAATTGCAAGAAAAACGAAATTTACGCATAGAAGAAGAGAAACAGGTTGAACTTTTGTGGTAAACGTTTTATATTATATATATATACTTCTCTTGCAGATGTAATTTTTATTTTTTATTTTTTTTTAAGCAACTAAAAATGCGTGAAAAAACAAGAAGAAAAACTGGTCAAGAAATATCAAAAGCAAAAGAAGAGTAAGTGGGTTTTAAAATTTGCAAGAAGCAGCCCTGTAGGAAGAAAAATCGTTTTTGTGGGTGGGTGGAAGGGACAGGTCTTAGTGTCTCTCCTTGGGGTTAGCATGGTTACCCTAAAGGTTATTAGAACATTTTGCAAATCTAAAGGTTTAGATGATGTAAACACATGCAAATTATGTATTATAAAATCTTATTGATGCTTGTGATCGTTAATGCAGATAAAAATGTGAAATTGTGGTGAAATTTCTTCATGTTGTTTATATTGGTTGATATGATGCAATTGTTGGAAGCATTTCTTCAGGAATTGAATTGGTATTGAATTTAGTATAAAGTTGTGGCATCGTAAAATCCAATTTATTCTTGGTTAAAGAAAAGAAACACACAATCGCCTTTGCAGTGATACCTTGCTAAATTGATAAACAACAAGTTCCTAGAAAATTATAAAACGTTCAAAAATTATTTTTTGTAAGAACAGGTTTTGACAAACGATTTTGGAAAAATCATTCGCTATTTAGCCTTTCTAATTCAAGTTATTTCATTTTTATTTTCCGGTTTCATCCGAGTTAAATAAAAACCATGTTGGGGAAAATTTGCTTTTGTTGATTATAAATTTTTGTTAATACAGCGGCATGCGCCTCAGCAAATGTTGTGTGCTGATGTCTTCCATTTGTGTGTCAGTTGTTTTAATTTGCTTTCACAGCACAAGTTTGCTAAATTGTCTTGAGAACTAATGGAAATCTTTTCCGCCACCATAGATGTAAAAATTTTAATATAACTGCATTTAGTAGCTATTGACCAGATTTGCAAAACACAAAATATAATCAATAATAATAAAAATTGAATTATTAATTTTCTTTAACATAGTCATGCACATCAAGAAATGAAAAGGCTAGCTGAAGAGAGAAGAAAAGAAAAATTAGAAGAAAAAAGGCTTAGGTCAGTTATAATATGTTGGAGAAACTTTTTTGGTTAAAAGTCATCTTGTTATTTAGTTGCAGTCATTTTGAAAAAAATGAGTGAATATCTCACACTCAAAATGTTTGAGCCTATTTGGTCCAGGGGTTATTAAGCATATTGTGTCTGTGTGTGTGGTTGGGTGGGGTGGATGGGGTAGGATGGAGGTGTGTGGCAAATTTGACTTTTAGTATGTCATAAAGGGAACAAATTGGTAACAATAACTACTTGTTTGTCTCAGCATTTTTTCTGTGATGTGCTATCTTTATGTTTCATACAATAAAATGGTTAAAATTGCCAGAAAATCCAATTTTTCCCAATTATCGGTTTAGTCAGGTGTAAATTGGCAAAGCAGGCTAATCATGTCTTAAAACTTTTAAAATGATCCCTCTTGTGGAAAGAAATTTATGTTGTAAGTTTCAAGTTATATTTTACTAATTATAAGGATTTCATAGAAATTTAAGGATGCTGAGTAACCTAACAAGTCGAATAGGTAAATATGAAAACTCAGTAAGTATCGTAGCTATGCAACGTAGCAAAAAGAGTTATTAAAAAGAAACTGAAATATATTGAGAGCATACAATTTTTTAAAGAACTTTCAAAAGGACATTTACTAACAACTTTTAAATTCTACAATAACTGTTACTACAATTTCTCACTTCGGGATCATGTTAACAGTCCTTGAGTGAGCCCAAATAATAATGACGTCATCATTTTTCGAAAATTCTTGATGTTTTGCCTAATATTTTCTTCAACTCTGCGGGTTGTTTACTACGGAAATCATATTGTTTTTGGTCCAATATGACCCTAAAATTAACGTAAAATCCTATACTTCAAGAGCAGATTGCTTGATGTCTTTGATAGTTTTTTGTGGGAAATAAGTTTTAATAATACGTGACGTTATACTATCATTTAAAAAAACAAGAATTATAGATGAAAGATATCATTTTATCTTCAGGCCACAAGATGAATTTTTAGACACATTTTGCTGTGGGAAGCAAGATGAAAATTTATATTTATTGTAACTATTTTCTTGCAGACAAAAATTAAAAGAGCAGATTGCAAAAGATAGAGCTGACTTTAAAGCCAAATCACAAGTAAGGAATTTTAATTATAGTTATCAACAAGGGTCCTGCAAAGGGGGTGCATTTAAAGCTCCCATTTGAGCTACGAATTCATATAACGAAACCGAGCGGGCACAACAATTAGCCTAGGATACCGATCCTATTCTCGTGCTGAAGGCTAAGCAGAAATTATAAATTAACACTGTTAAAGTCTCTGGCATGACTTGACCGGGATTTAAACCCAAGATCGGACGGCCAGTTCGATTGGCAAATTCACAAAAGTTAGTTCCGGTGAATTATAGAAAAAAATATTGATCTTTAATCTACGAAAGTTGATTCTCTAAAAATAAAAATAAAAATTTTTTGTCCCTGCTACGTTAACACATTACTGTTGGGGCAATTTGCAAATTTGAACAAAAAAAAAGTCAATCAATATTTGCCACTCCTAATTTTTTGATTTTAAGTTAAAAGTTTTTTAAAAATGCTTTATTTGGGAATATTTTATCGAAATAAAAACAATCTGGTCATTTGCATTAGTCCCCTTGCTTAACCATTTTTCACCTGGGTTTTTTATGCTTTGTAAACCTCACATTCTATTGATAGATAAGTCTTTTTTTAATTTAGACTACACCAAGTCCTGTGAAAACAGCTGAACCTGCTCCTCAAGTTCACGTTGCAAAGAAAGAGTATGACACTTGTAGGATACAGGTAAATAATTCTTTTTGTCGTATAACCCCTAGCAGGTCTCCCACTGGTCATATTTTTCAATATTTCATTATTACCTAGAAAAGTCATACATTTCCATGTCTTGATAAATACTCTTGTTGTAACCTGGTAACTGAAGCTGTTTTCATATTTTTAAAAAGTAAATGTTATGCTGATTATAGTGATTTAACCAAACCCTAACCTTTTGTTCTTCATATTTAGGCTTAAGACCTTAGCAACGCCATAAGCAATGCTTTTTTCAGGGTTCATAGCGTCTAAAATTATATCTCTGGCTAAGTGAGTCCCAAAAATTCAGGGCAAATTTTTTTTTTCATTTTACGGTCAGGGAAAAACAGGGGGATGATTACTTTCCCAGAAAGTTTTTTTATATAAATACCTTTTTTTTTCATTTAATAGGTTTCTATAATTCTACAATTAAATAAATTCCTAATAAATAAAATAATGATATTCGTAAATCTTTTTGACGCAGACTTCAGTGATAATAGCTAACTTTAAATTCTTTATTTATAATTTTTTTTACGTATAAAGTTCAGTAAAGTAAGAGAATTTGTTTTTGAGTAACTGCTAAGATGTAACCGAAGGATTCAGCTTATAAAAAATCTAGTTTTGTTGGCTATATTTAATCTGTTGAAGGCTTATTAGGGGTTAGGCTGTTGTTACCTCAATATTAACCAAAAGTGTGTTGATTTTCAAAAAAAACTATATAACTTCACTTGTAAGGGTTTTATAAAAAATAAAACATTTAATTTTATTAGTACACAATACTTAGCTTGCATAGCCATTAAGGTCAGTATTGGATTGATGAAAGCACAATATAGTATTTTGCTTGCTAATATAACCTTACCCACAGATATTAATATTAAAAGCCTTTTAAAGTGTCATAGATTTCAAACCATGCCTAGCAGATGTTTATTATTGTCCAGATTGCATTGAGAATGTCCAAAAAGGGTTGATACGCGTTATCAGGTATGTATAAACACAAAGGTAAAGTGTTAAGTATTGGAAAAAAGTTTTTGAGCAAGGATTAGGAATGACTCAGAATTCGGAAAGTGTACTCTATCCGTCAATCTTATGTTAAGGGGAAGAAGGAGGTTAAATCTTTTGGCATTTAAATATTTGATATAGCGATGGTGTAAAAATATGGATATATTTCGCCTGAAATGGTATTTTTTACGGGCACAAAAAAATACATCTTGATTATCATTTTCAGCATGCTTGTTTGTTGATTATGCCTGTTTTTATCAAAAAACGAAGACTTTTTTCCCTTTGGGCCAATTTTTGCCTAAAACGATATTTAGGCAACAAAAAATAATTGCTTTGTTACCGTCATGTTTAGCATTTCTTTTTGTTCAGTGTAAAAATAAAACATTTTTAATTTTTGGACCAAATTTGGCCTAAATTAGTATCAGTGTGACAAAAATTTAATATTTTGACGCCATTATCGTTTTGAGTATGTCTTTTTTCGTTTACTGTGCCGCATTTTATCGAAAACGGAAACGAACCCCAGTCAACAAGTCAGATCATTACAGATCCGGGGAAACCACCCAGGGCACATGCTATCAGAAAAACGACACTCCATACAAACGAGGCATCGATACTTGAAAGCGAGGCTACAAAAATAATCTTACCATGACCGCAATAGGGGATTGTTATAATAAATAACTTTCCTTCGGGACGTGATTTAAAATTGTAGTTATTTGGAAATGCTATTTTAAGGATTTTTGTTGACCGTTTAAAAGACATTAATTTTTGTCTTCTTTTTGCACTGTTAAACTAACAACTTTGAAGTTAAGATGTGTAAGTGATAAAAATTTTTAGGTCATAATCTTCTAACGACACACGTGTACATCGCGTTATACTGGTGCGTAACGAAATCATGAATGATAGCTGGTAAATATCTTGTCTGAGAGTTCATGATTTCCTGCTAATGCATATATATAAACAAAATGTGCCAAGATAGGCGTTAAATCTACTACCTTGCTACCAAGAACGAGTAGTCCATCTTGGCTCCCAGAGTTTCCAATTCAAGATGGTATCCTAGATCTGAAATCGTTTATTGTACCGTAAACTTTAAAGTAGAGGTGTAGGAAATTGCAAAAATAACATACACCATCTTGTGTGCAAAAAAAACTGCACTGAAGACTCTTTTGTCACGTCATTAGTCGTTGCCGTAGTTTTAATGCTATATATCGCTATATATAGATGGGTGTAGTAGATTTATGCCCCATCCCAAAGTCAGGTCTGGGAGCCTCATCCCAGGTTAATGACGTTAAAATTAAAAAATAGCACAACTTTATTATATTTTCCCCAAATTTATTCATGTTTTCAAAACAGGGTTTGAACCACAAATTTTTGCAAATATTTTCTTGGGCAGGAAGCGTATCCAATTCGCTGCGTTTCCAGTATTACCAGTTATGTTGTGTAACTTTTGTTTAATGTAATGTTAAATAATCTCCTTGGTGAATTGACCGTGCTTAATCAACGAACAAAAAAAACACAATTTGTGGTTCCTTCAGGAATGATGCTTTCCTTTTGTTACGTCATTAAAACACGCGAGACTCAGTATTGAAATTTTAAAGAAAGTGTTCAGAAACTTCGAGGTTTAAATAGCTAAAGTCTGAGACTAACGAAATTAGCCGGTCTTTTCTTTACTTCTAGCTAATATTGAGGCTCTAAATGATTGTTTTTAAGAAAACTAAAAGTACACAGAAATTAACTTATATGAAGAGTAGAAGCCCCGCCCCGCACGGTATTCGTTTTGTAAATCTGAAAAATGTGTGCTGATATGAAGATTATTTTCTGACATTCTTATCAGCCACTTTGAATATTTGCGTCAAATTTTAAACAAGGACGGAAATTAGTCAACACGGCAAAAAGCACACCTTGATAATTGATGCAATAAGTAGTTTATAGGGTGAACAAATTTGAAAACTTTAGCATACCCTCACCTCAAAAATAGTGCGAACCCAGTGTTTTGATGGCGACATAGTTATGCTGAGTGTTTTGAGTCCATTCTGTCCATTTTTGTGAAATTAGAAGAAATCGGCCTTGTACATCAAAGAAGTTAGGAATTTAGGCCAAATGTATTTGCAAAACAAAATTTAGGGAATGAGTGGTAAGCTGTCTAGGCCCTACCAAAAAGATGCTATTGCTTTCTGAAGAGAAGTAAAATTGTTCAGTGTGTATTTGGATAAATTATCTCCTGATTTATATATTATTATTAGTATTATTATTATTATTAGTATTATTTGAAAATCTTTAAATTGTATATCCTCTTTAAAGATTTACAAATGATAATAATAATAATAATAAAAACTTCAACGATGCATGTATGCGAAGAAATGGACTGAAAACGACACCACATTTTTTAGCATCTGCATAACTTTGCTTGCCACGCAGTTGTTAGAGCCAAAAAATGTAGAAAAAAATGTGAAAAAGGTCTATATAATTAAAGCTTAGAGCACTTTCCTCAGCTTCAACCAGGCCATGGTGAAAGTTTATCAACCCACCTCCAGAATAAACAGCTTATTCACCCTCTGGGGTTAATAAGCTGGTTAAGATCGCAAATTGGTTAACCGCTGAAATAACCAAAACTTTTGTGCACATCAAACTTGACGTCATGATTACATTTTGACAGTATTTTTGTTTCAATGGCTTGATCATTATAACTGCAGTATTTCATCGCAATGTTGAAAGAGTGAGAGAGGAAGTTCATGAGTCAGCTCAAAAACTGTCTGGAGTGGTTAAAAAATTACTCATTTGATTTGCAATCAACTGATGTGATGTTTCCGTTTATATTTCCCACAATTTAAAAGAAAAAAATTATTATAGTATTTTGCAGAACGTTATGTATTTTGTTACTTTGCGGAATCTTTTATTTTGCATAACAGTCAGTGTCGTTTGTTGTTGTTTTACCTGTTTTGTTGCGTTGCGTTGCGGCCATACTTGTTTAAGAGCATTGTTGTTTCAGAATGTTCTTGATTTTTCCGTTAATTTGGTTATTCTTTTAAATCATGCTTTATATTCGTTCTTATAATTTGCTTTGGTATTTTGTGGTACACTTAGTTAGTTTTTCTTGCCCACTGAAACTATTTTTTGCTAAAACCGGGAGTGGACCAGAAATTTAATGTAGCAAAAGCACGAAGATTGTAATTTGGGCACATCAGTCTTCTTTTTGCGCTCCATTGGTTGGCTGGCTAAAAATTATAGATAAACCAGTAACAAATTAGGAAATAATTGTCTTCCCTCCAGGAAAAAAACAAAAAATAAAAATTGATGTCAATGATATTAATTAGACATTGGTGCAAGAATAACAAGGGTGTCTGCTAGACCTTGAAATCTTTAAAAACTTCATTTCAATATTGTAAAAAGAAAAACCTTGAAATATAAATATTTTCAAAAACATTTCTGTCTAGTTACAATACGTTCTTTTGTGAATGTTGCATTTTCAGTTTTTTGAAATGCTTTGGCATTTTTTGGTCTTGGTTCTGCTTGGCGGTTTTCCTTATGGATATGTCTTTACAAATGTTAAAATATGGCAAAAATTATGTGGAAAACATGAAAAGACAAATAGAGGAAAACATTAAAAGTGTTAAAAAAATTTGGCACACGCCCTGATAATTGTAAGCATAAAAAAATCTGGAGTGAAAGAAAAAAAATATGCATATTGGAGCTGGCTTAAAATACAGTGTGTTTATAAATACGAGATAAACTTTTAGAAAACAGTTTAGGTGAGCTGTAATTCATAGCAGGCTATCAGGTAAAGAAACCCATGATTTGTGAAAATCAGACAGGGTTTCTGCAAATTTCACAACCTAGCTGGACATGTGAAGATTCCATAGACAGCAACATCAACGTCAGCGAAGTGATTGCTTCAATCGTCTAGCGCTATCAAGTAGTTATATAGTAACATACATTGAACTGTTAAATTATTATTCTAGTTCTATGTTGTGTCGTGACATTTAAGGTTATAAAAAAATAATAATAGAGTTTGAAAAAAAAAATCATTTGTTGTGATTTAGCGAACTTGTGCCTGGTCGCAAAAAATTTGGAATGTACTAAAAAAATAAATGAAAAATGAAAAATACTTAAAGTATAAAAAAATAAGAACATTTTAAGGCTAAACTTATGAGAAAAATCAGGGTAAAATTAAATTTCCCAATTCTTAAATGTACAGATCTACAACCAAGCAAACAGCTAACTAGTAAAATATCTGAAAATTTACAAAGAAAAAGTTTCTTAACAAGTTTCCTAATTATGACGGGGTCTATAAGAGAGATATTCAATCGAACACGACTCTCATCAACATTATATACAAGAAAAAGGTAAATATTAAATAAATTTTACATAGTCTTTCGATTTGTCAGGACACAACTAGTAAAAGATTCTTAATATTTTGGAAGGCGACAGTTTCTTATAAAGTGGTTTCTTATATAAAAAACGTCTATCTATATTGCACTTGGATACACATTCGGTTTTCGCGCTTTTAATCCCACATGTTGTGAACAAAATATCCTCCCATAGGTATGAACTCCCGCAAAAATCAACATGCCTGTAGAACCCCAGGGATATTACTTAAATTTTTTATTTATATTTTCCCCGCTTAAATTTCTTTTCATTTATATTTATTTATTTTTTAATTAATATTTTTCCCGCGTAAATTTCTATCATAATTACTAAAAAATAAAAAATTCCCGTAAATTTCTTTTATCGTTATTGCGAAAAATTTTTAGTTATATTTTTCCCGCGTAAATTTTTTGTGTATTTGCTAAAAAAAATTTATATTTATATTTAAGCGGGAAACTTTCAAAGTGAAAAAGTGTCAATTCTTATCATAAGGGTCATTTACAAAAAAATCCACTCAACTCAAACCACTTTTAAATACTTCGTTCCACGGTCTTGGGACTGTTTACAGAAGTTTTCATCCAATTAAAATTTCAACCCGGCGTGAGATTTTCGTGTAAACACTTAACCTTCTAGTGAACGGTTTTCGATTAGTACAGTTGCTTGAAAATCACAAACACAAAGATTCGGCCCTTCACGGACCACCCTCCTAAATGATATTCAACCTGAAGTGAAAGAACAATTTTCGCTGTGGTATGGAATTTTGCTTACCTCGAAATTCACTTCGGTCTCATATAAACGCTGCCTCGATGTTTTTTATTTATTTTATCCCTAGTTCCAACTCTCTCAAACGGATTATAAAAAAGTCGACTTGTGTTGTGTTTTGAGGAACTTGCATTTTTCAGAATTGTGTTAAGGATTTGTATACCGGGTACATCATCAATTGTTGTTATATTGTTGTTATATTCAATTACAGTAACTGAATTTTTTTTATGCTTCCTCATGTTCATTCGTGTTGTTTTTTTATTTTTATAATTTTTTTATCATGGATCTGAGGGAGAGCTTCGAAACGATTTCAAATGCGTCATGTTACCAAGAAGGAAAGACTCAGTTTTTTCGATAGGACAGTAAAATTTCACACGGGAAGGATGTGTTTAATTCGTGCTCGCCTTACATAAAGAAAATAGCGGGAAACTTTTTTCACAGCTCTCGCATTGCGAAAAAAATGGGAGTGTTTATTCCACAATAAAGGAATTTTAATTAAAATGGAATTGTTTTGAACGATAGCGTATTGTGTTTAATGCGGTGTTTAATTACACATACCGTTGATTCCGTCCATGAACGTCATAGTTTGTCACGTACGCGCAATTACCTCCTCTCCACTCCAATCTTCGAGAGATACAACGGCGCCAGCATATTTTGCTAAATACCGGACTCAATTTGCGGCAATTAACTCAAAATATAATTCCCTCACAATGCCTATTATTTGAATGTTTTTGTTTTCCGGATAAGTGAAATTATATTTCGAGATGCTGTTCTCAATCTGGTTTTCATTCAAAATAAAATGTTTTCTCTACTTTCGTTGACGCAAATAGATAATCTCACAATTAGAACATTTAAAAGAGTTGCTAGGAAAAGTTACATGTAAAGGACACGGAAATTTTGATGCAGCTTTCTTAGCTGTAAATTAAGATTGCAGTCCTGTCCGGTGGCTTTTACCCACATTGAGCAGTATTTGGCCAAGTCAAAGGGTTTTAATTATTCTCATACTGTGCATCTTTCAAAACTTGTAAAATCTCTATTCTTCTTTTCTTCTCTTGTAGTTTCGACTTACAAATGGTTCGTCACTGAATGCTAACTTTAAAATCGACAGCACTCTCAATGACGTCCGGCAGCATATATCTGATAACAGAAATGATGACAATCTTCCATTCTCGCTGTCGACGACGTTTCCAAGGAAAACATTTACGGAGGCGGATATGTCAAAAACTGTGAAAGAATTAGGCTTGGTTCCTTCTGCTGTTTTAGTCCTAGGCAAAATGTAAATAGCTAATTTTTATAATATTCCTTGTTGTGAAATATATCATCTTTCTGTATTTTTGTATTTTTTTTCCTTTTTCTCTTTTGTTTTGTAGTTTTCTAAAATTGACAAATTATTTAACGGTTATATTAGCTAAAAGAATGATTCCTGTTGCAATCAGCATTGCTTTATTGAGATTCATATGACGCGCCTGTAGACATTATAAACTGAATATCGGTCGCATCATTAAAAACTACTTGCATCTTTACCAAAATTACCTGGGGCCTAAGTTTGCTCGAAACTAAGACTTAAAAAACTATTTAAGGAGTGGGTGGGTTGTGGGATGTACTTGAATTTTTTTTCGCCTTCAGTTAACTCGTATCGAGTTCAAACACACAAGCTTTGTTATTGTGGTGACTTTAAAAAAAGATACTCTTTTCAATAAACTTCAATTTTCTTTTAATAACATTTATTGGCGCGATGTAATTGAAGACCTAACAAGAGAAAAAATTATATTGCCTCCTTCGTTGTCCTTACTGTTGCTATGGTTACTGTTGCCGTGGTTATTGCTACTGTTGCTAAATATTTTTTTTGCATTTTTATTATGCTGCCTTTTTTCAAGAAATCATTTTACGCTTCAAAAATACTGTAAATACTACATCGTCATCACTGATTGAATTAAAACTGAGATTTTGGTAGAAAATCTAGCTAGGTTGAGTTTTATTGCGGAGGTTGCTAGCGCCTCCGTCGACTCATCGTTTCTCCTTTCGTTAATATTATTTCAAATTCCTTTAACGACTTCCGCTGGAGTCCTTCATGGAGAAGAAAGATAATTTTGATAAGTATCATCATAAACAGAGTAATTACGTGCTCGCTGAATCACTATGTTATATTTAGCTATACTTCCTTCACATATTCGAGTCTCTCTCACTCTCTCGCGAAGAAAAACTCTCTCTCGCACACTTTTTAGCGAAGGAAGACTAAGTAACTTTTATAACATGCTCGCTTATAAAAACAACGAAGTTCGAGAATCTTATATTCATCTTTAATATAATAAAATTGGTATTTACAATTTTAAAGTGTTTTGGCAAAAGGTTAAAAAGCGTTTTTATTATATTTGGCGACGGGTCGAGTTTAATAAAGCTATGAAGAAATTTTGATGAGTTAGAATTACGTGTTTGTTTGTGAGAATTTGTGAGCCAGCCACACGAGCAATTGATTTGCGTCCTTTTACGCTCACAAATGTGAAAGACACCGCCTTGAAAAGTTTGTTTATTTAGAAGAAACGTGTAAAGATCTAATATTAATTAAAATCGTATATCTCACACATTTTTAATCTTTTTTGATGCTTTTGTTGCGAATGTAACCTCACTTATTAAACTTTCTTTGTGTTATCGCTTACCGACATCTCTCTGTTTATCTCATTCGCATTTCTCTTTTTTTATGTACATGTACAAATTATATATTTTATTTGCCTCAATAACTCTTTTGATGTTTAAATAAACACAGTCTGTGAACTGTTTGAGCGAGGCTTTCAGTTTGCATAACGCGAGAACCTATAGGCTATTGAAAATAAATTTGAAATGTACATGCTATCGTTTCTGCGCACACATTTAAAAAACACACAAATTTTACCCATGCTTATCTTCGATTGATTACGGAATAAGGTCCTCTTTCTTTAGTCGTTTACCAAAGATTATTTTAATTGAATAATAAGAAAAGTTCCCACTCCATAAAATTTTTTCCGCCTTCGTGTTTATGGCAAAATACCCAACAGGCAATCACGTGGTGAGACTATCTTAAAGTTATACCCTGTACACACGCGCCAAAATAAATTAGTTTTGTTTTTGTGACGAACGAATTTTTTCGTAATTTTTCGCTTTTTTTTCTTTTTCTTCCCTTTTTTTTAATTTTTTTGGAATAAAAGTGCAAAATTTCATTTTGCACTTTTAGGAAAAAATCCATCCAATGATTTTTTTACTTTTGACATGTGGGGACTGGGTATTTAATTGTTTAACTCATAAAAAATCCATATAAATTCTTAAAAAGCTTATAATATTTAAACTGATTCTCTTTTTTTTTAAAAAAAATGTTTTTGTTGCATCGGAAGATTTTCCAGTTGTCGTCCAAGATTTTTGCCAGCTCTTGTTGTTTGTTATGTTCATAAAAAGAATATGAAAAAAATAATAATAACATGCAAATCCTTTGTTTAAATCATATTGATATTTAATCATAAAAAAGTAAATGAAGCTACTTCCTTTTCTCTTTGTGTTCTTTGTCTCCCGCGTTTGATCAAATGTTATAAATAGGAGAGCCGTGAGCTTTGATTTGTGGTTTTGGAGTATGACCAAGGTTATAAGAGGGTCCCGCACAAACGCGCACACACAAAGCAAAATGGCGTTTGGAGAGGAGATTAGCGACCAAGATAATTCCAGGCAATTTTTCCAAAAAGAATCCGGTATCGAAAGAGTTTTGGACACTTGTGTTAAAAAGGTAATGTTTTGAGAATTATTATCTAAATTTTATCTAACCATGTAATTTAAAGTAAAGTTTGCTTGACTAATTCGATTTTTTTGAATACGCGTACGGGATGAGAAATCAGTTCTTTTTTTGTCCATGTGCATAGGTTGTATGCTATACGACACAGCAATTTTCGTAGCATGGATGTTTAAACCGTAGTGTTTCTTTAATAAGCTAGCAAACATTTCCAGATTATGCAACTGGGATGCTTTTTGGAACCTTAAGCCATTTTTGAGTCATTTTTTTGTTATCTTTACCATAGAAAAATCTTTGGTAAACCTTTTTAACTAGCAAAATGTATATTGAAAACTGATAAGTAGCTAGCTAGCTAGCTATAAAATTTCAACAAAAACAAAAAAGTTGTTACACTGCACATATACCTAGCTAGCTATGTTTTTTCCTAAGGGTGGATGATGAAGCAAATCTATTAAATTTCATGACAAATTCCACCATCTTCCATGAAAAAATAGAAAAGCACAAATTGCATCTTAGACACCACCTTTCTCATTGCACTCTTACTCTTGAAATAAAGTTGACACTTGTCTTGTGGCTGAAACTTTGAGAATATTTCACACAATATGAATTTGATGTAGGGAGTGTTGCAAAAGCAATGGGAAGGGGATCTGATCTTTAGAGAGAATATCTTTATACTAGTCGTTAACCTGTTTTTTCACAGGTTTGCCAGTCCTTAAATGTTTGCCTGTGTATCACTATTTTGTGCATTTTTTAGCGCAACATCACACTCTGTATGATGGACAGAATATGGCTATTATTATAGAGATTGATGTTGAATTTATATCTGTGAATGTGATTTTTTGTTTTCTGCCTTGAAATCCTTGAAAGTGTGGTTTTTATGGGTTTCATCTAGCTAGTATAATTCACTGCATGTATATATAATGTATAATTTTTTTGTTGCATTTTTGCATTTTGATGAAACATAAAAATTAAAATTAAATAATTTCTCCCTCTATGTAATGGGCTCTATCTAATCTGCATCAAAGGGATGTTCTTTTGTCAAGTTGCAATAATTTTTTGCTGTACATATAAAACTGCTGTTTTATATATATGAGATAAGTTTATTATAAAACATGTAACTAATGTTTATCTCAATTCCTTACTTTACTTGTGATAGAGAAGAATAAATTGTAGCATTTATTTGCTTCACACATGTTAAATTTAGAGTGAATAATAATTGGCAGACAACAACTGTACTTAAATTCAAACTTTTATGAGTCACTAAAGTAACAAATTTTGTTTTTCTGTAAAAATTATTTTGTTTATTCCACACTGCTATCAGTACTTAGAAGTTTTTATATCATCATTTTTTTGTACCATCATTGAACAGAAATTAAAATAAGTGGATATTTTGATAAAACTTGAGTTTTTCTTGTTTTCCTGTTAGTATCAAAACCTTAATTTTTTTCTTAAACTTTAAAGTTCCTCCCTAAAAAAAAGTGGATATATAGTATCAGTAGACAACCTTAGAATTGGTTTGTTCTTATCAGAAGCTTAGCATTGTTGATTGGGTTGGTATTGTTTTAAGGTCATGTAATGTGTAAGTAATATTAGTATTGAGTATGTTTGAAAATATAATTTTAGACATCCACCTGCAAACATGCAAAGGACTTAATTTAACTTTCATGGTGACAAGACAGGTAAATAAGAGCCACATAGGAATTAGCAAAGAATATGATATTCTAAATCAGAAGTTTATCTTTTTAAGAATATCATTTTAAAATAGGGTGACAGTTGTTATGCCTAGTGGACCTGATAAGAAGTAGAATATACAAGCTCTTTGAATTGAATGAATGTGTTTATCCTTTGTATAAAATTAATTTGAGGTTAAATGCGTGGCTACAACTTCCTTAATGATACAATCCAAAATGGATTGTTCAACTTTTATATATGTATTTGTTTAAGAAACAAAAAAAAAGAAACATAAAGTAAACTAGTGGTTTGGTATGTGTACATTTCTTTTATGTCTTTGATATTGGATGAGGCGTTATTAAGAATGGAAGTAATGACCGATCTTCTAATCAAAAGTCATTATGTATCTAATACGACGGTGGTTACATTCCAACTTCCTCAAGAAAATTAATAACATGTCTGAGGAAAATTCCATTGTTATTTGCTGGCAGAGTGTGATTGACTCATCAGTCTATTTTTCTAGAGTTTTACTTCGTGAAGACACTTACTCTACATTTTTTAACAGGATGGTTGTCGTTACTATAAAATTCGCTGGAAGGATACTTGGGAGCGTGAGGATTGCTTGGTTGCCTGTGAAAGAATTATTGAAGAGTTCTGGTTTAAAGTAAGGCTAGAGTTTTTTTTGCACATAATTATGTCATGATTTAATTGATTATTAAATAACTGGGTGCCAGTCTCTTTTTTTAAGGTCACACTGGAAAGCATCACTGAATAGATCCCCACTTATGATGAATAAAAATTTAGTGTTCCAATAAAATATTTATCCTTACTTTTCTTTAAGGTAAAAAATATTGACCATGCAAAACAAATTAATGGATACATTAGTCAGAATGGAGAAGCAGAGAAAAAAAGAGAGTTTTTAAAGTCACCTTCTCCACCAGCTTCTTCTGGAAGGCGTAAGGGAAAGCCTAAAAAGTTAGTTAATCATGTCACTTCACCGGGTCATTATTCTGTGAACACACAAAGTGATGACGTCAATGGCCACTCCTCTTCTGGCGATGAAAGAGAAAACTTATGTGTCCATATTCCAAGTAGTGATGTTGCATCACGAAGGAGTACAGTTGAAGAGTATCCAGTTATGATAATCCAGGAGAATAGTGATAATGTTGTAAATGGTGAAGAGGGAGAGCCTCTTGTTGCTTTACAGGTAGATACAGATTTGTTAATTTCTCTGTTTGGTTACTTAGAATAATAATAATATAACTTGATAAAATATTGCAATCTGTTTCTGCCGTGCTTACTGCTTACTAAGAAATTGTGAAATTTAATCCAGTTTTTCAGGAACAATCTGTTGTGTAAACTTGTGCATTTTTCAAGCATGTAGACTCTTCATTTTCTACCCTGAAATGAGTAATGCTGTAATTTGAACTTTTCTTGTTTATTTCAGGCTGAGGGTTTGCAGGCAAACTCTCCCACCAGACCAAACGATTCTGCAAACACTGATGCTTCTGTCGGACTGCAAAGAAAACGAAGACATTATTCAAATGATGTGCTCCGAATTTCAAATATACATTCGATGACGATGGCAAAGGATACAGAACGAAAAAACGATGCATGTTTTTCTCATAAAATAATAAAATCTGAAGGGAGTGACTATCTTCCATCATCCAGCATATCACCTATTTTTTTAAGCAAAAAACATGTCTTACCTCCGTTAGTATCTTCTCAAAATAGCTATTCAGTCATTAAGCCTGGGATGGGATACACAGTTGCTGAAGATATTCCTACTGCTTATGGTGACAGACTGCCACATAGTCGCGTCCATTATATACTGACAGATTCTAGAAGTGGCAGCCATTTAGAAAAAAGAACTTCGCCTATAGATGAAGAGGCTATCAGGTTGTCACCTGAAGTGAAGTTCGAGCCTTCAAAACTCCTTCTGAAAGTCACCTCAAGTGCAACTGTTGACTCGCATGCACACTTGAATTCTCATCGCTTTCCAGTTTACCAGAATGCTCCTGCTGCAGTGCAGAAAATAAAACCTCGTCCCAAAGAAGTAGCTAAACCAAAAGCCAATGATAATGAACATAGGCCGCAATGTTCCGAGTGTTTTCAAACTTTTAAGAAGCGAGCAGCATTAGAAAGACACATGATGATACACAGAGGTATAAAACCGTTTCAATGTCATTTTTGCAATCAGCGGTTCCGACAGAAGCATCATTTGCAGGGACATATTATGTTGCATACTGGTGAGCGTCCGCATTCTTGCACGTTGTGCAATAAAAGGTTTCGAATGCGCCATCATTTGTTGGAACACGAGAGGATTTCTCACAAAGTGTTTCGTTGAGTTCGGTTCTTTGTTTTTAAAGGTCAATATTTTGGAATATTAGGAAATGATAACTATTATTAAATTATGTTTTATCTGATTTTTAAATTTCTATGACAACTTTTCAAAATCATTGTAGATTCAATCTGATATTATTTATTTTAACGGGCTTTTTTGTGACCAAAGGCGATATATATATTTTTTTATTCAATTGACGCACAGTTATTATATATTAGATGACACTTAAACTCTGCCTCGGTTTTTTTTTTTTTTTTTCTTGGCTTATTTTATATTGACCAATGTGTATAAATTGACCTGCTCTTATAGCATTTTTTGACTTGCTCTCATAGCAATTGTTTTGACCCTTATGACCTTTATATGACTATGATTTTTATTCATTCCATTTTTTGGGATTTATTACGTAGTGTTTTCACGTTGTTTTTGACGTTACTATGACGATTTTCTTATATTTATATTTTCAAACTTTATATAGTAGCAGGGCCGTAACATCTTGGTTCTGGAGAGGGGGAGGGAAAAAAATTGTCGGCCGTGGTTAATATATAAAAGACTTGTGCAGAGGATGCGTTTTTTGCCAAGTTTCCTTTGACCTCGTACAGTGGTAACTACTCTATTGACACCCCCAGCCACTCACCCACCCAATAAAACAATTAGGTGCATGTAACGACACTAAATAGTTATTTTCTCTCATTTCAGCTCGCGAATTTTTATTTTTTCAGGGTAAGAAACTATCTTAACTAATAAGTTTGAAATGTTAAGCTACGAGTTTATTTTTTGCTAGTAACATTCCTTCGCTAAATAACACGAATTAAGCCCCCCCCCCCCCCCCCTCTCTTATGACCAGCCCAATAAGAGACGGGTGTAATTATGAACTTAATGTGATTTTTGAAATACAGATTATTTTTCTATTCGATGTTTAGTTTTGTGAATACAATAATTTTTCCAGATGATATTTTTTCATATTTATTTATTTGATTATTAGTTAATTATTATGGTTAATAAGTTGGGTTTTTTAACCCAAAATCATATTTTCAAAAGTAACCTTGAAACGTAATGTAATAATTACACAGCTTCAAGCCCTATTGTTAGTAAAGTTTAAATAAAATTTTGTGGCCAAATTCTGACAGTTTTTTGTTTTTTGACTTATATATATATTTGTTACAATAGAATATAGTTGACCTTAGATGAGATATATTTAAAATCAGTTTTTAAAATAAGACGAATGTTTATTTTTTTTATTTATTTATTTTTAATTTAGTTGATCTATGTTTTCGTTAAAAATACCATATAATGGATTTTGTATTGTATATACTTCTTATTTTACAAGAGGATCAAAATTTTCATGCTGTGTTTGCATGAGAACAGACCTCCTTGTGTTTTGGTTACGTTATTAAAAGCGCCTGTCATCAATGAAGGTATTCCAGAATTCTTGAGTAAATATTGTGGTAGTTTTAACCATTGCGTACTTGTTAAACACACTGAACAAATCCGATTATATGACACATGTTTTACATCAATTCGTTCCCAGGACTATTGATTATTTCCATTATTTCGTTCCCAGGACTCATGTGAGCTGATGGTGATGGTTATATTTTTTAATTAAAGTTCTTGTACATTTTTACAATTTTGAAGAAAAAAAATGAGGAGCTATAATGAATTATCTTTTTTTTGCCTCTATTTACTATAATCTCTATTGTATGTATTTTTTATTTTACACTTAAGAAAAAATTTAAATCCTCTTCATAAACTTGTAATTAGTTTTTCAAAAGTTATTTCTGTTGAGAAAGTGCTCAATACCAACAAAGATGAAGTAGAGCGATGTTAAAATTGAATGTATTTGTACATTTGATAATCGTTCAGCGTGAAACTGACAGTTATGTACTTTTAACTTATTTTCAAATACATTCAATTTTAGATTATTTTTATTTCCTCCAAGCGCCTGCACTTGAACCTCAATGTTGTCTTCAAAACAACTCGCACATATTTTTTTGTACCAGTTAGCTTGGAACGTTTAAACTTTGCAGTTGGAAAATTGTTTGACCTATCTACGCTTTTTATAAGCAACGTTTTATAAGCAGCATGCGGCTCAAACGAAGCAACTTGAAAGTAACAGCCAGCCTCAAGTGAGTGCAAAAAAGAAAGAAAGAAAGGACTATAAAGCAAGAGCAGCTACGAACGCGATTAAAACAGAAGTTCGATTTAAATCGCTGCTCTAGCCCAACTGAGCAAACAAACTCGTGAATTTGATCTTCCGAAAAGCAACCAGTCAACAACAACTGAGACCGTAAAATACAGAAGCTTGCACGACATTGAGCTTTTAGCTATAATTTTGTGTCGCTTATGAAAAAAAAACGTGTGTGTGGTTTGCACCAAAGCCTCAAACACCAAACGCATTGACATTTTTTCACCGAATTTCTAAGCTGTTGACAAGTTGAAGTTCTAATGACCAACACTGAATTTGGTTTGCTTGTAAAGTCGTGCTTCGTCGAAAAAGTTTGATGCAAAAATCGGTATGGGAAAATTCTAACAATTCCTTTGAAGTTGGCTTGACCTAACTACTTTGTAAGAGAGGTATAACTGTATATTGATATTATCTAAACTATACAATAACAGAGTCTGACTAATGTCACGTCCGCGTATTTTGACAATAGGTCACCTGGCAGGAGATTTTTACCCTTTCTCGGATTACGTGGTGGAATGTTTTTGCATCAGCCCTTAGTATAATCCGCATATTGTACTGTAGTAACAGAGCAGTATTCTTCTAAAGAAAGACAACCGAAGAATGATCAACAAAGATGACATGGAACACGCTACTTCCCTGCATGCATGTATGTTTGAGAACTAGAATGGCCTGTAGAAGTTAATGGAGAGGCTGTGCCAAACTTATTAGAAAGTTTAATAACAATGTCTATTGTTTTAATAAATAGCCGCCAACGTATTTTGATGCTTCTCAAATCACTTATATGATATGTTTTTCCTTGAAAGGAGTAATGGAAATGATATTTCGTGCAGTCTCGTCCCCAGTGCTCCTTTTTCACTTTCTGGGATGCGTGCTGGCGTGAAAGAAATACTTCTTCGTGCCAAGCATCCTCGTCCCAGGGTTTTGTGAACTCCAATCCGCTGTTACGAAGTGGCCGCTATCAAATTAATAAAAAAGGCAAAATTTCCTTGGAACAAAGTTACGTGTCAAGCAATGTATCAACAAGCGAATAAGCCCTGAGAACGAGGTTGTATTTGTTTTTAAGTGAATTGAGAACTAGCTGTAATGAGACTGATGTTATCAGAGATATGTATGGCGTGATTTTTTTCTTCTTCTCATTCAAATGCTGACTCATATATAACTCCCGCCTGGCAACATATTTGATGTTAACTTATTTTAACACAGGAAGCCGAAAAGTACTGTCGGTAAAAATTGTGGCAATTTTAATTACAAACGCTAATTTCGATGCAGTTTTATTACAATACTTATTTCTTTTTGAGATTTGATGACGTCAGGAATATTGATCTCATAAGGTCTTCTATTAAATCCACTTTGCTTTCTTTTTCTTCAACAACCAGCTTTGTTTTCATTGCGTGGCTTGAATAAAATGTGCGCTGATAATACAAATGAATTTTGCAGGGTGGCCCCTACTTCTTGAAACTTATGCAATTTATACTCGTGAAATCTTTTAAACTTGCAAATTTGCGAAAATAAATACCCGCCAAAATTTTTAGTCTTGATATTTAATTATCTTCTTTATAACCGTCATAAATGTCATAACTAAAGTTCGCTTCTAGTTTTCTTAACCTCTCCTAAAAACTTTGTTAGACCTCCTTCTATGTGTGACGCACAACAATCAAGAACTTGACAGCTGCAAAGGCTAATTGGAGATTCTAAAATTAAGATGTCTTTATAATCACACCATGCACCGTTAGCAGACACATGTGCATAAGGAGTTCTGTTCAAAGGGAAGAAATTTTGAAGGAAAGTACATTTGGCAGATTTGGTGGTTTTCACAAAAATTAAATGCCCGACAAAAATTTTATTTTAGTATCCGCCAAATTAATTTCCCGCCAAATTTACTTTAAACTAAATTTTCTTCCCGCCAAATTTTTTTCCTAAAGATAGTTATGTACTGTGTCGTAGTTATTTGTTAGGTTTGCAACCAACTACTAACTACCATTCCCGCCCACTAGTTGGGCAGTTCCTGCTTTTTTATAAATTTTCTAATTAACCTCAGCTAATTGTGCCCAGGAAGTTCCTTGGTGTCTGTGTGCCTAAGAACCTTGATTGAAAATTATAGCAAAAAACTGAAGGTGTTAAAAAAAGGTTGGCTGACACCCTGGAATTTCAAATTTATTTCTTCCCCAAATTTATATGGGGTTACCTATACTTTGGAATTTCTATGGTGGGTCGATCTCGAGTATGTCATATTTTGATATTTTAGCGCGTGTCTTCAGCCAAAAACTTACGAAATATTTTTCAAAGCAGTACCGCAAACATTTCTGTGGTAGATTGGCTCGTTGCACAAGCATCAAACATAAGCTGCCTCCCACAAAGTTTTTCTTGGAACAAGATATCGCCATGAAATTTTTTATTATGTAAACGTTCAACATGAAACCAAAAACTCTTTAACCACCTCTTCAAACAACCTTCTGTATAACGGAACGGCTGCTATCAAATTAATCAAAAATGCAAAACACCCCGGAACGAAGGTTGTTCTTCAAGTTGCCCGGGAATTTGTGTCATATTGATTAAAGGTTACAAAATAAGTTAAAGTGAATTCAGTGAAGAATGAAAACAGTCCGCTCTGTTGATTACGATTTGGAATTATAAATTGGTTACCATAACTAATATAAATTTTAAGGCCGGCGCAAACCGATTAAACATTTCATCAAACATCGACATTTTCTGATGTTTGATGGAATGTTTAATCGGTTTGCGTATATGCATTTTTCTATTATTTGAAGAAGAAGAAAATTGTGTTTTATGGTGTTTGACGAAATATGTTCCAGAACATATTTTCATCAACCATTTTTATTCATCCAAATTAGAAAGAAAATTTGATGTTTGAGCAGTTTGGTGGACTTTTTCATCAAACATTTCGAGTTTCGAACGTTTTTATTTATTTGTCGAACGTAAAACGTTTGAATTGTTAATCTGTTTAGTGATACTTTCGTTGAGAGTGAGTGCTAAAAACTAGAATTTGTCATTATTGATTTCCTTTACAGGAGATATTAGATGAGAGATTTTTCCTAAGATAAATTCGAAGTCTGACAGGTTCATCCGTAACATCTCCGTGAAACCGAATCGGTCCTCCATTTTTAGTTCTTGAAAAATGTTATTATAAAATCCATTTTGTCTTCTTCTTTACACTAATTCCTTTGTTTTTCCTCGTGTGTGTTTTTCGTCGTCAGAATCTACTAACTCGTTTAAAACGATCAGCATTACCATTGATGCTTTATCATCCATTTTGAAGATGCGAATGAATGAACTATCAAACTGCATCAACATTATTTGATCAAAATACGCAAACCGAAAATTCCATTCTATCAAACATTCAAGTTTTCTTCAAACATTCCATCAAACAGAGAAACAAACTGTTTGATGAAATGTTTGATCGGTTTGCGCCACCCGGACTATTCCCCCCATTACTCATTGCCCCCCAGATTATAGCCCCCCCACCCCCCCAAGAAATTTACCCCCGATCGTTTTGCCTCCCGGATAATCCCCCCCCCCCTACCTAAAAAAAAAAGACAAAAATGTTATCAATAAAATGGACTTATATGCTTGTATAGTTTATTCTCCGATTCTTTGGACGAAAGTGAATACACTCAAAAATGAACATAATATTTCTTCTAACATAACCTTGCTTTACAAATCTGAATATTGTTCATGTAAAATCCTCTCTTCGTTGTGGATTAGGTGGCATGTTTCGATCCTGTCTCTGCGCACGAATACTCCTCATCATGTTGTTAATTGATGGAAGAATTACAGCAGCACTTTGTGAAATATTTTGCAATTCTTCACCCAAAATCTGTTGACAAGTATCGTGTGTAGTTTCAGATCTTCTTTTGATACCTGATTTTATTTTCTTCACTTCAATTGTTGTTTGAGACGGTGGATGTATATGTTCATTTACTTGCTCAAAAAAATTATCCGTTATTGTCAACTTCACTCTTGCCTTGCATTGACCCTTCCGACGTAGGATACATTCCCAAGAACAAATGTCGTTGGCCAGCTCTTTTTGAAATGTATACATGTAGCCATCAAGAATGAACATCCGGTTTCCTTTTTCAGTCTCAGTGAATTCCATGTTGAATTGAGTTCACCTATCTTAACGACTGAAATCGAACAATTACGACTTCGTAGTGTCACCATCATACCTTTTATTCTTTTGGTCCACTTTTTTCTCACCAGCAAGTGGAAGTTTCGCAGGTTAAATAAATTTCCGGGGGGCTATAATCTGGGGGGCAATGAGTAATGGGGGGAATAGTCCGGGGGCAATCTTTCGGGTGGTAATAATGTGGGGGGCAATTTTCCGGGGGGGCAACTGTCCAGGGGGAATATTGTCACTGAACCGAAAAACGGCATAAAGTGAGAAACAAAATGTCATCAAATTCTTTTTTCACGAAACTTGCGAAATTTAATTCTTGCAAAATATTTGCTAACTTCGCAAAAAGTAGTTCCCGCGAAATTTAAATTTCATTCTCAAAACATTTCTCGCGAAAATTAATCCCCTTAAGGTAATTGGGAGGTGAGGAAAATCTTGCGGGAACTAATTTTCGCGAATAGAACACATTTAGATTTTTTGCAGGAATTAATTTTCACGGTTGCTTGATTTGGGGAAAAATATTTTTGCGAAATTCGTAAGTTTTCAAAACATATTTTCCAATATAAATAGGAAGCAGCATAAATGTTAAATTTTCGCGAATTGTGTTAATTAAAAAAATTCGCGGGAAGTCATATCACAGACTATAAAAGTGTGAATCCTTTCTGCTTAACGTTCAGCATGAGAATAGGATTGATATCTTAGGCTGTTGTCTAGTTTGGCGGTTGTTGTGCTTGCACGGCTTCCGTAGCTCAAATAGAAGCTTTAATTGCTCTGGGACCTCCTTCGCAGGACCCTTATTAAAAACAGTACTATTAGAAACTAAAGAAGCCATCCTGGATAAAAGCAAATTATATTCCCTGACAGAACATTTTTCGCGCCGTTTTTTTTCTCCGTAAAAATTAATTTGCCTGTGTTCAAATAATCAGAGCAGTACGGAGTGTATTAATCAGGGCAAACAACATGTAAACAGAGTTATAAGATGTTAGAATTCTAATAAGACGGGTCATTATTCTTATTTCTCTGTTTTTCTCAACCTTGATCCCAGGACCCGTTGTCTCTTTTTGCATATCTAACAGCGAGACGAACATATTTCGTTAGACCTACCAATAAGCGTAGCGCCGATTCGCAAAACAACCTGGAAAGTTCAGTTCGCAAAAACAAATCTTCGCGAAACTACTTAGAAATGACTTTCGTATTAGTTTTTCTCGGTAATTTTCCTTTTTGGAGTTGATAGAAATAATGGCCAGTCTCTGTGATACGAGCAAGTTCAAGTAAAGGCTACCATTTCTCAATAAATAGGCTTGAAAAAAATTAAAATTGCAAAAAATATTAGGTGTGTGAAAATAATTCTTCGCATTTGCAAAAAAATCTTCGCGAAATCTTCGCGAAAATTAATCTTCCTGAAAACAATTTTTTAGGACCTTGCGAAAATTCTTCCCGAAAATAAACCAACTTAAGGTACCAGTTGCTTTGTTTTTTTTGAAAGATTTAGCCTCGTGTTGTTACAGCTGAATTAAAATGTTTTCTTTGTACCTTATGCTCCCGATGTAAGTTTCCACGTGTATAGTGTGTTTTACAAATCTATCGGTGCAAAAATTTATAATTTAGCAAAAATGGAAAACTGCCTGTACACATTTATGATAAGATTTTAAGGATTCAGTTTCAAAATACCCGCAATGTGCAAAGTTTGATACAAGTGCACTTGAGTTCGGATTTTAGCTAGTTAGGCTACCATTTTTAACATTCATTCATAATAAAGTGGCCTCACTTCCTTGTACGGTAAAACACGACATTTCGATAGACAAATCTGAGAAAATTAATGTTGTCAGTTAGAACAGTGCCGTGCTTTTCATTCATGTGTTTGTTTTGCGATTTTTTGTAACAAGAAGAAAACTTCGTCATTTAGCAGGATACATTTAACGCAATATTTTTCCGCCTAATTAGACTATACCTGTTCTAATTTGCCGTTTTTCTATCTGTTAAACGATTCTAAATATTAAAAATAAAAATGTAACTATAACTTGTTATATCGCTTCTAATGAATTACATTTAGCGGCTAAAGTACAAAAAAATTCACACTAAATCCAGCTGCTTTTATACGAGTTGTGAATGTTTACACAGTTCTGAGGTAGAATGGTTCTGCATAATATGCGCGCATCCTTACAGGCAAAAAAAGTCCAGCTGATTTTATAACATCGCAATCAAATAAACGCCGAGTATTCTAAACTCAGCAAAATTATGACAACTTGACTTCTAGGGTTGCTTAGGATTTTCATAGCTACTGATCCGAAGAGAAGAATGGGTACTGGGTTATCAACAAATAACACAAATACTCTTTTTATCTTATCGGTTTGGAAAAAAAACTGTGTGAATAAATTTTAATGTAAAAAATGCTCCAAAATAATAAACACAAAACATCTAATTATAAAACGCGAAATTTAAATAATTTAACAAAAAATATATATATACAATAATTAATACAAAAAACAAAAATCAATCATTTTTACAGAGTTGGAAAAAGAAAAACTGTGAATAGCTTTCAGAAAACCTCAATTTGACGATATTTTGAAATATTGCTAGGACAATAAGCACATTCAACTAAATACACTTATAAAACTCCAGAAACACAAGGATACTTTCTAAAATATACAAACTGACGGGCACAGTAACACGATGAAGATCATGAAATGTCTGACCTCTTTTTGACCAGATCAAATTTGTCCTCTTTTCCTTAATTTTTTCCTATTTAGTCCAATTTTAGTCCAAAAACAAGATAAGTGCCCCCTAAAAAAACGCTAAGAGCTTTTTCTAATGTTTTCAACTTACGTAAATGGATCTTAAAGACAATTTACTGCGCATGCGTATGATGAGAATAATTCGCAATCTGATTACCAATTTCGTTTGCACATCTGGAAAAAAGTTGTAAATGATAATTTTTTATTTGATTTAACAAGATTTCGCGAAGTTTTCTCTTTTTAAAACTGCCACAAAAACTATCTCTGGCAGTCTCTCAATTTAGGTACATACGCAAACATTCCATCATTCTCATTGATTATAATTTTAACGTCATCTATGTTACTGATCATAAAGATTGTTGCTGAAGAAAATTAAACAATAATTTCTTACATTCGATTTGTTGTATTCGTGCGCTGAGAAGACACTTCTAATTAAGAAAATAAAAACAACGAATGTTATCAGTAAGATTCTCCACCGCCACAGCAACTGGTAGAAGATATTCTCGCAACTTGTTCTTGCTTTTTATAAGCATTCCTCCCAATTAGCGTGTAAACAAGCGCTTCATTCTTCTCATAGTCCTCATAAACCTACCATTATGTCTCTTTCGAAATTTGTAAGAATGATCTCCAACCCAGTCCTCTATCCTGATGTCATAAACATAAACATTCGCCGCTGCAATTTTCTTCAAATACGCTTCATTTTTCATTGAAAACGATTCTTGCGCGTTCACTGCACACTCGTAAGAACATGTAAAACCCCATAAAGGAATATGGTTATATCCAAACAGCGATCCAATCACATGCTGATAGCGCCAGGCTAAAGTATACCAAAACATTCTTATTATAAAACCAGTTGCGATTATGGTTAATTGTGTTGATAGAAAAATCTTTCCATCTGATTTCGAGAATTTTCTGCACACCCTAGAGACTCGCAAATCGCAAAAATAAATTCTATTCAAATTTTTAAATGCGAAAATGCAAAAAAAGGAGCTATTAAGATATACGAAAACGTTTTGTTCAAAAAAATAAAATAAAATAATTTTCCATGACTCCGTGACATATAAAAGCACTACAAGAAAAGTCAAATCAACTTACATTCCTCTCTCAGTACACCTTTCCCACAATGATCGCAACAATGAACAATATTTAGAGCATCAAATAAAATTTTAACCAACGTATGTGGCACGCCCAGCAAATCAAAATTATCAACATTCGAGACATGCAAAGACTTTACAACAGATACCGCTGAACACATGCGCAATGACATGCATGAACGGACATGCATGTCTTGCGTATCGTTATTCTCTTTAACTAACTCTTGTTGCCATGGATGGTTAATATTGAAGTCAAAGTTATTGTTATGTCGGCTTAAAACTTTCAAGTTCGGCATGTGCATAAGAAACAGAGGAAGAGCTTGGAATTTGTTATTATAAAGTTTCAACACTTCAAGTTTCTGGCAAAGTCTTAAAGTTGAGGGCAGCGAATCGTATGCGTTTCCTTCTAGGTTGAGATATTTTAGTTCTCGGAACACACCAATATAATGTGGAAGGGATGTCCGTTTTTTGAATTTTCTTTCTTCATATGTGCGTGACTCATCGTATGTCAGTGATAAATCCAATTTTTCAACATTACGTAGATGCCACATCTAACAACAAGATAGAGATAACTATTAAAAACACAAAAATATTTATTTTCACCTTTTTCTATTCTTTGTTTATTCATCAATTATACAATCTTTAATCCGGTGAAATAAATGCAAACAGTTTACACAGCTCACCTTTGGAGGAATCTCATTAAATTTCCATTCAATGTGAACAACCCAGCGATTGGGCCAATAGGGCTCCTCTTCTGAAAATGTTTCTGTAACATGAAGAGAAACAAATAACTAATACATTCGTAACACTTGCAAAGCGCCAAATTTCCAACAAGAATACTTTGCATCATACATGCGTTACCTTCAAAAAATTTGATACCAAAAAATCTTAAACAAAAATTCCGGACACGATTTCAAAGAACATTGAACTAGACAGTAAAAAGATGGTGACTGCCACGTATCACTGAAATATTAAAGAAGATTATGGAGCATAGTGGTTTAAAAGGAGGCCCAAAGATAGTAACTAAAAAGCACTTTTGGATTGTTTAGGGAATTAAGTAGCATGGATAATATAAAAACCAGGCACATAAAAATTCGAAATTTAATTCTCAGATGCACATTTGCCCGAAAATAACAATGTACTCAATTTGCTGTGACCAATGTTTTCTATATTTCATTTTAAGTGTAGAAATCTACATCTGGCAATACAAGGTTTTCTTTTACATACAATTCTTACAGAGTACTTCTTATACAGTTTGAAACCAACTGGCAAAAAACACTTTCTGAATGTAAACAAAAAATTATTGTTTATACCAGTTTGTTTGTCTGCCATTCAGACTTAATATTTTTTCAAACTGATTTTTTTACAATTCATACCCTTTTACGAATTCTACTACAGGTAGCAAACAATATCTTTTACTACCTTTTTCTTGAAGTTCTTTCTTTAAATCAGGTTTATCAGATGTATCCTTCATGATTCTGTAAAACTCAGCAGTCAATGCAACCATGTGAATAAGATCCTCTTCAGTTTCGATGAAAAGTATTATCTAAAGATGAACATGTACACAAATTTAATTTTCACTTGCCTCCATAAATTGTATTGTGGAATTATAATTATCATGCAAAGAAGATAAAAAAGGAATACAGGAATTAATTAAATAAGAAGAAAAGTATTTTTCAAAAAAAAGAGTTCGTAGTTGCAAGTTACAATGTTCAATATCACCAAATACACCCTACAAACATTCAACTACTCAACAGTAAGAGTGTTTTCAAATTTATAAGTGGCATTGCCCCAAATGCTAATTATAAACTCGGCAAAACTAAGCACTTGGGGAAATTAAATATTAATGATGTACACATTAACAACCTTCATCCGTATGCTATTTGAGATCATAGAATGTGATTATACTACATCACTTTATGATTTTACCATGTTATGCCATGTTTGAGTTAACCTTGAAAGACAGCTTAATTTGACAAACTTTCTCTCAACATAATTATTTACTTCATCGTCTTTAGAACTTTTGTTTCATGAATTTTTCTATTGTTTTTGATTGATATTTTTATACTTTGTATAACTATCACAACACTTCATACATGATCATGGTGCAGAAGCAGCTGAAAAAATAAATAAACATGTGGCAAATGCCTTGTTCTATTTTTGTATTTTAGGGGAGTTTGAAAACTTTATTTCCCTTTAATTGAAGATCAAAAAAAAAATTAAAAAAAGGCATAGGTATGGTAGCAATTAACCTCATGTTTAGATGCTAACAATAAATAAAAAACAAAACTATATGCAGCACAAGTTAAAAATATTTTAATGCATTCAAAGTCTTTTAGTACGAATAATAAGAAAAAATGATTGATTTGCATTTGTGATGAACTGTGGCTCAGCTAGATTGACTTTTGTGGAACAGGGAATGTTGTTATTGATATTGAAAGAAACAGACTCACTAGTTTTAACACAGGGTTTGAAATTTGTAGTTTAGGAGTTTTTTAGGGTGTAATCCAGAAAAAAATGGCTGTAAGATCCAAATTGGGTCTTTTATTAGAATCTTTAAGAGGACGTAGCATGGTGTTTATGTTTCTTTAAAACATGATGCTCTTTAATACTTACTACCTCTATCTCATATTTATTTATAGGTAATTTTTGACACTGGATCAGAATTTTATAAAAACAAGGAAAACAATATAATTCTTTCCTTCTTAAGAAGGGTTCCAGGCCTATCAAGTCTCACACAAAATATGCAAAATATCTCATGCAAATGTGTTTTAATTTCACTCTGTAAATCTTTTAAAATAATTGGTCTTTTTTTTAGCTTTTTTCAGAGCTCAACTTTCCCTTAAATATTTAGTTATTTTCCGCTCTTTTCAATTTGATTGAACTTGATTCGAACTCGAGTAAAAAAAACTGTAGGTAAGGCAGGCCCAGCAAATAGTGGTATCAGAGTCAATTCACCCCTAAAAATAGGGACAGTCCTTTGGCAAAAAAACCAAAACTTTGAAAAACACATGTCTAACCATAGCCATAATGTGCACCATGAAACACTAATATTTAATATGATAACATGTGCGTCTTTAATTTGGGCTTTGGGGCAGCTGAAGTTTTGAAGTGAAACAGGATAATAATGTTGGGTAATGTATGTGGGAAACAACTAGCATAGAATATTTTTTGATGCTCTAGTTCTTCTGATTCTAATGTCAAAAGTTGCGATCAAGAGTTGGTTGAATGACTCTAACACCTAATGGTTGTCTGCCTAATATACCTTAAGTTGATTAATTTTCGTGAAGACTTATTTTTGCAAGGCAAAAAACAAAATGCATTTTTTAATATTTTTGCGAATCAGTCAATTTCAGATATTTCATGAAAATCAATTTTCGCAAACTGGTATATTTCAGATATAATTCACAAAGATTTTTATTGTGAATGGTCTATTTTTTGATACAAAGATACATACACATTGTTGAAAAACTGTACTGTCAGCCCAAAGGGAGGGTGCTGACTCGCCGAAAATGCAGCAAAAACCACGGGCTGTCGGACGACTTCCGGCGATTTAAAAAAAACTTAAAATTTCGCCCGGAGAAACCCAATCAACATTTTTTTAAACATTTATTACCATGTATAATTTATTTTTTTAATGTTGCGCAGTGGTAGTGGAAGAGTTCTGAAAAAAACTGTTTTTTATATATCACTTATTTGATAAATAGCTGTAACAAAATCCCACAAATAATAAACTGAGAATTCGGCGATTCGGTTTGACGTCATAACAATTTTTTTGGAGGTGAAAAGTTTCCGTATTTTAGGTGAAGAGAGTGCAGAGCTAGACACATTTTGGAGTTTTAAGAACAATGTTAGGAAGTTTGAGCAAAGTTAATTTTTTAGAGCAAAATCTAGATAGCTAAGCATCATTTCCAGACAGATTTTTATTGTGGTTACCTTTCATTAGCTAATTATTCTTCCATTTCCACATTTTTTTGCATTCTTCCCTCTACGAACTAGGTTTGTTTTCACCCTGCGAAATTTTAAAAATGGCGGATGTAGCACAAATGTGATTCGTCAATTAAGCAAAATGTCAATCATCACTATGGCAACAAAGCTGAACCGAATCGCCGAATACAACGACAAAATAGCACCTTTCTTCTTCTCAACAAAATTTAAATGAGAACAATGAGCTGGCGCGCGTTGCATTTCGGGCGCAATTCAGGCAGTTTCGGAGACGGGCCCAGGCTTTTCCGGGCGGTTACAGACGAAAACCTTGAAAACCCCCAGAAAAAACGCCTGAAAACAGAATATATATTGACATTGCCAACAATCTTCATTCCAAAGGTAAAGCCAGGAAAGCAATTAGTGGAATTAGCAAATGGGTTGCAAAGATATATGTGAAATGTTCAAAAAAGCAGAAAAACGTAGGAAAGAAAACTTATCATTCTGAACTGCTGATATAGCTAGCTAGAGAGTTTTATACCTTTTTCAAGTTATCTTCCTTTTTACTGGATTTCTCATGAAGATATATTTCCCCTCTTATCCACTTTAGAAGTAAGTGTACGTTAACTTTTAGTGCATATTTTTTCACCACATCATCACTGTCTGCATCATCAACATTATTTCCTCTTTCTTCTGCTGGTATTTTTTGGTTAAAATTAAGAACCTTACTGACCCACCATGTTGATAGAAAATTTTTGATTTTTATAGTAACACAATTATGTGCTGAAATTTCTTCCATTTCTACTTAATATTACAATATTTTTAACATCAAATGAGAAACATTAATTATGTTTTTCCGTCTGATGATTTGTATTTCCACAACATGAGGTTACCATCTTTGTATATATCGGTTTCGAAATCTAAATATAATTTTCGCTTGATCAGGTCTTTTTGCTGCGAACCAATCCCCTTATTTTTCTCAGAAGAAAGGAATAATGCAAGCGAAGCACAAACACCGTGCACAAATTTTACCGTACGCTTTTAATCTCGTTAAAATTGGAAATTCATAGAAATTTTAAAATGTAAGCCTGAAATCCCTAATTTTTTATTATGCAACTGCATACACATTGGCAAACAATTTTATCCTCATGGCTGATTGTTAGTTGGACCCTGTAAGGCCTGATAGGAAAATATATTTTTAAAAAAAAACCACACTGATGCATTGTAATGTCCTGAAATAGGTCATTAAGCGCAAGCTTCAGAAGTTTTCCCCAGCAAAAAATGGGGACTGTGTTATGACACAAGCACGGCGAATAATTTTTGTGCCGACTTGACACGAAACCATTCCACGAAAAAGGGTTCAAGATGGCAACCACCGCTTCGAATTCAAACTTACTAAGCAGCAGCAGTGCTTCAAAACAAAGCAATTATGTTGATAGAACTGATAGCAGCGAGTCTTCAACATCAAGCTGGGACCTTTTGCAGAATGTAGGAAACTCTTCTTTTATATATTTTACACTCACTACACCATAAATTCCATCACGTGATTATCTAAAGAAACAGCTCTCTTATCTGGTGGGTTCCCACCTTGCTAAAAAAATTATGTTTTTGCATATAGCTAGCTAGCTACACTTCAGTAACTTAACAGTTATGGTGAATGGGGAAAGTATTAGCACAAGATTGATTCTTTGATCTCTAATTTCAAGGGAAATTACATCACAGTTTCTTCTTGTGTGGAGAGGAGGAGGGACGAGGGTGCCGATACGAGGGTGCCCACTCGCCAGGAAAAATGCCACAAAAACCACGGGGCTGTCGGACAACTTCCAGCGTTTTAGAAAAAACTTAAAATTTCGCCCATGAGAAACCCGAAACAACATTTTTTTAAACATTTATTTCCATGTATAATTTATTCTTTTAATGTCGAGCAATAGTAGTGAAAGACTGTTTTTTATATCATTTATTCAATAAATAGCTGTAATAAAATCCCACAAATAATAAACTGTAAGTACGACGACAAAATAGCACATTCCTTCTTCTTGACAAAATTTAAATGAGAACAATGAGCTCGCCCCGCGTTGCATTTCGGGCGCAATTCGGGCGCTTTCGGACGGGTCCAGGCTTTTCCGGGCAGTTACGGACGAAAACCCTGAAAAAGAACGCCCGCGGCCGCCCTCACATATACTGGCGTTTTCGGCGTGTCGGCACCCTTGTGTGCCGATAAGCCGCATACGCCGTAAAAAGTACAGGTGTTTTTGAGCGAGTTCAGCGTTTTGAAAAAATTCAAGTATTCACCCAAAAAAACCTGCATAGACCCGAACAATGCCCGAAAAAAGAAAAGAAAAACAGACACTAATGATTCAAAAACTATAAAAATTAAAATAAACTTACTATGTGGTAGTGAAGTTCTTAAAAGAACTTTTTTTGATGGTTTTTGATAAAGTTTACTTTCTAAATAACTTATATATAAACTTTATTAACTCCTTTCTTTTCAAGCGCCTTCTTCCAACTATCGTCCGCATGGTATGTTACAAGGAATTGCATTTCGGGAATGCTCCGAGCGAGTTCGGGAAAGTGTGGGCGTTTTTGGGGGCCACCCCCCCCCCCATTTAATTCAAAAAGTCGCTTGAACTCGCCCTTATATATGCGGGCGTTTGCAGCTTATCGATAAGGCCGCAAATGCCCGCATATAGCTATATATAAGGGCGAGTTTGGACGACTTTTCGAATTAAATAGGCGGTTGTCCTCCGAATTCGCCCGCACTTTCCTAAACTCGCCCGAATTTGCCCGGAGCATTCCCGAAATGTGATTCCTTGTAACATACCATGCGGACGATATGATAGTTGGAAGAAGAAGGTGTTTGAAGAGAAAGGAGTTAATAAAGTTTATATAAAGTAAATTTTATAAAAAACCATCAAAAACGGTTCTTTTAAGAACTTCGCTACCACATAGTAAGTTTATTTTAATTTTTATAGTTTTTTGAATCATGTGTCTGTTTTTCTCTTTTTGGGGGTCTATTCAGGGTTTTTCGGGCGAATACTTGAATTTTTTTCAAACTCGCCCGAGCCCGCACTTTTTAGAGCGTATCCGGCTTATCGGCACCCTCGTTGTTGTGGACATTATGTGAAAACAAAACACATGCAGGAAAATTTCATTATTCATTATTCGTTATGTTGCCACCAGAGGTTTGTACGGTCAGATATGAGAACATAAACTGTTTCTAAATTTGGTGACAAAAGCAGTAAATTAGGCGGACTTCACAAATATTTGGTGTTGGAGTCATCTGACCGACCCTATTTATTTACAGATCGTAATTTTTAATATTCAGAGTCAGAAGAACTAGAGCGGCAAAAAATATTCTATGCTCGTTTCTCCACAGTATCCCCATTATTATTGTACTTTACTTTAAAATTCTGGCCGTGAATACCAAAGGTCCTGAGAACTAGTTCAAATTGGCACCAAAAAAACGAGACGCGCAAGTTCTCATTAAATATCGGTGTAATTACGCGCATTTATGGCTGAATTGTTGGACACAATTTTTTTTCGCCAACCGACCGACTCTATTTTTAAGACTCAAATGACTCTAACACCACATATTTGTGACACCCGCCTTAATCAGTTGGAAAGGACACTTGGACACAAAGGACACTTGGAAAGAATGGAGGGGGATAATTGGGTAAGAAAGTGTAGAGACTTGATAGTTCCTGGGGCAAAGCCCAGAGGCAGACCGAGAAAGACTTGGCAGGAGGTTATAAGGACAGACTTAATACAGAGGAAGTTGAGTTTAGATCTAACACAGTCTAGATCAGATTGGAAGAGGGTCATTAATATACCCCGTCCAACCCATGCTAGCATGGAAAACGGACGTTAAGCCGAGAATGATGATGATGATGCTCAACCTACAAACCAGGAATTCCGTGATCTAGGGATTTTGTTTCGCTAAATTTGTTAACAGCGATGGAGTAATGCTTGTACTTTTACATACTGGTTCAAACCAAGCTCAACTGTCATAAATGTGTTGTAGTTCTTTTATTCGGAATGCTCAGCCAGAATTGGTTACACTAAAATATTGACGTATAACTTGCAAAACAACTTATCCCATGTGTTATGTTTGTCAGGCCTAATGTTTTTAAGAATGGTTCCAGGCCTATTAAGTCTCGCACAAAATATGCAAAATATCTCATGCAATTATGTTTTTAATTTCACTCTGTAATCTTTTGAAATAATTGGTCTTTTTTAAGCTGTTTTACCTTTCAGAGCTCAACTTTGCTTTAAATATTCAGTTATTTTCCTCTCTTTTTAATTTGATTGAACTTGATTCGAACTTCAGTCCAAAAAAACTGTATGTAAGGCAGGCCGCACAAATATGTGGTATCAGACAGTTTTAATAATTTTAATTATATGTTAACCACAGTGGATTCAAGTAATCAGCCTGACTATAAAACATCCAATTTGGTACAGCAAGCCCTTTTTAAATACGAAAATCAAGCTCAGGATTGATAATCAGGGTGAACAAAGTTATAAGAATTTATCTTACATAGCTACACACAACGAAATAACACTCAAACAAAAAGTGTTCCATTTGATGAAGATAATGAAAATCACTGATAAGTGATATATATATATTATAAGAAAAATGGAATTTTTTATGCTAATAATTAAAATTTTAGATATAATAAACTTTTTTTAATGGGTGCTGAAACACATGCGATCGATGGACAAGAAACTGTGATGTAATTTCTCCCTGCTTAATCTATTGTCCTCAACTAGCATCTTATCTTAAATGTTTAGAATATGATGTGAATATATTGTTTATTACATACATCACTTTTAAAACGATATATTTTTGTATAACTGTATTTGCATAAGTAATCATGATGTCAATCCGAAAAGACTCGCATGAAGAATTTTTATATAAGATACACATTTGCTACAAGACAAGTTTTTACAAGACAGGTTAATGCACTATAGTTTGTTTGAAAAGTGCAGAAACGAGACCATAGAAGGCTAATGCGGTGTACTAGTTTGCCTAAAAACTGTAAAACGATATGGGGCTGTAGGTTGCTTGAAAATATTCAAAACATTACCTTTAGAGGCCAATACGACGTTGTAGTTTGCTTTATAACTGTCAAAATAATACTGTAGAAGGCTAATACAGTGCATACTTCGTTTAAAAACTGTTAGAAACAATGTAAAAAAGAACATTAATTCATTTTGCACTTTTCTCCAATGGCCAACCATAACAAAGTCAAAATAGTTTTGTTCAGAAGTTTTCAGAATAAATGTTGGAAAGTGCTTTGATTGTTATTATTAATTCTTTACCGTTTTCAGCACTCCCTCTTTATTCTTGTTATAAACTATCAAACAGTTAAATGACCAAAACTCTAAAAGTATACACATTCCTGATAAAGTGAACAATCAAACCAAAACACACTCAATTGACAGCTGCCATTATTTAACCTGTGGAACATACAGTTTCTAAGTTAGTTGCACCTGCACATATGCCTTTCTGGTTTCAGTGATTTCCCTGACCAATTCAGATTTTCTTTGTTAGTGCATACATGGGTGGTTGGGATTAATGATCAGGTGCCATGCACTGAAAATATATTATGGACGGCTGCTTGGTATTACAGTGCAATTCTGTCAATATTTACAGGAAAAAAAGTTTCTTAAAATTCTCAACTTCATGTAAGAAGCATGCCCAGACAAGTCCAATCTTGTATTTCGTACATTAAATCTTAGTTTATGGTTTAAATTAATGTTCAGACTGCATAAATTTTTTTAAACTGATACCTGGGGAAGACTACAAAAAGAGAATGTTTGCAATTTAGATGTTCTCTATATGGCCTGTCTATACCATCAAGAACACTTAGAAAAAGCTTAATAATGAGTACTGTATATACGTAACATGTTTTATTGCCAAAATGTTTTGGAAGGGTTGTATGCTGTTTTTGAAATTTTTGTGTTACTGCCTCTAAGAGTTTAGCATAACATGAAAAATAAATGGTTTTGAACTCAAGAAAAAATAACCTGACTGCATTTTTAATGTAGAAAAAACAAGTTCCACTGGCACGGTTGTTAATTACAGTTATAATCATAATATTTATGTCCCTTTTGTAAAAGACATATTTGTTTATATATTTTAAGGAACCAACCACGGTAATAGAGCTCGGCTCAGAGTCACCTTCAATTGCATCTGGAAGAGAATCTCCATCTGGTTCGGGTGGAGCTGCAAAGACTGAGGATGATTTTATGCAAGCGATGAGATCAAAAATAGTGGAGGAAGTCGGTGGACAGGTAATTATTATTTTTATCATTATTTAATGATTATTTGTATAACCGATCCATTACTTCCTAAAAGATCATGCAAAGGAATGCTATAAGTGTGGGTAAAGTTCTCATGCAATCTACGGATACCATTTATAACCTCCACACTGCTTAACTACACACCTTTGTAAACCATCAGCCTTACTATACGTGGTTGCTGTATTAAACTTGCTGGAGTTTCATCTTTCCAACAAAATACCACTAGGCCACCACCAGTTAGGTTATTTTTTGCAATATCACAACAATTTTTTAATGTTTGTAAAGAATTCAAATCAGAAGTTGTTGATCGTTTGCTGTTGATTGTTGGTAAAATTCCCCAACTAAGATGTTTAAGTGTTACTGACATACATAGGGTGCTGGTGTTAGTTGCATGTGTACGTTTTTGTGCTATTGGCATAATGTTTATTTGTGTCTTGTTCATGTTTTGCACAGGTGTGGGCTGCTGGGAAATCTCAAGCGAGACGTTTCTTTGACTTGTATTCAAACATTGATGTGTTGCGTCCTTATTTCGATGTTGAGCCCAAAGATATTTTGATAAGGTAACGTGTTAAATATATTACATAGTAAACATTTATTAAAGTGTTTTAATTTCAAACATGCCTAGTGGTTATATCGATTTTGTATTGTTTACAGGTTGGCACAGTCATTAGTACCAAGAAAACCATTAAAACCTCAGGTATCTTTCTTCTTTTTAACTAAAATTAATTTATTTGACACAATTTCTGATGATGCATTTTGCACTTTTAGTATCAGCATTTATGAGAATATATTTCAGGGGGGGGGGGGGGGGGGGGGGGATATTCTAAAGCTTGGAATATTATAAAATAATATATTAAAGTGTTTGTGAATTCATTATTGACTGTCAAATGTTATGTACGACCAATTTTCAGCCTAATCTTGAGGTCATATTATTCAGCAGTGTTTCTAGGACCTGTGTGAGTGTGTCCCTAAGTTACTGCTGTAAATGAAGCAGATACATCTTAAGTATCCTCATGCGCCCCTATCCTTTATAGTCCATTGTATGTTGACACGATCTTGGATAAAACCTAATTTTAAAAAGTTGAAGTGATTGATGTATTTTTCGTTATGTTACTTTTTTGTGTCATAGACTGTTGCTGGGGAGCTGTATGGACCTATCATGGTTGTTTTTACATTAGTCGCGCTTCTTTTGTTTTCAATGAAACATAGTGGACATACTGTCGTAAGTAAATAAAGTTGTTTCTTTGTTTAATGCAGAACGATACTGTTTGTTTGAAATATATGAATCGTGCATGAAAGAGTACTTTGTCGTCATGACATTTTGCTAGAAATGTATGGCGATCTTAAATAATTTCACTCAAAAAATAGTTGCATAGTTTAGTTTAGTTTAAACCCCGAGAACTACAAGGACATAATTTTTCCTTCGTTACATTTGCTTATATTTTTACACTCACGTGAATTCTTTCTGATTTGCAGCAAGAGGGAACCTTAATGGGTACAGCAATTGGAGTTTGTTTTGGATATTGGTTGGGCGGTTCCTCGTTATATTATTTCATGGCGTATCTATGTAACGCCCATATCACTCTTCTGCAAATCGTGTCGTTGACGGTAAGTTGCTTGTGAAATAATCTCTTTTGTATTAGTTTCTGTCTTTCCACTTGCTCTTCCTAAACCTCAGAAAACCTATTATTGCATGCTTTCGAAATGCTTCCATCTTTCTGGTGCTTAATACGCATTCTTAACGTTCGAAAATCTTTTTAACAGTATTTGACTATTTGAATGGTGACAAAACTTGCCTTAATCCTCAGCCAACGGTTGGTCAACATTTGTAAGCATATTTTGTGACTAAAATATGAGTTCTTGTGAGCATACCAAGGCTAAAAGAAATCACCATGCTTTCGTAAAGAAACAACTATTATGTTCCAAGTTTTGAAATGCATATTCTAAAATTATCTCAAGATAAATTTTATTTTTCCACTATAAGAATATCGATCCTCTTTTTGAACGAACTGTTAGTTTCCAGTGGTTTTTACTACCGATAGGATTGCATTTAATAACATTATGTTGTGCTTAGGGCTATGCATTGTTCAGTCATTGCATTTGCATTTTTTTGGCTACGGTGACACACGAAACAACACATGGTGTATTTTTCTTAGCGATTATTGTGATTGGTGGTTTGTCGTCTCTTCGAATGGTTAGTTGATTACATATCTTATCTTGCAAACTTGCGATAACACAATTGTTTTTACGGTGGCCCCTAGGTGAGATTGGTTGCGCAAAAAGTCCTGCGCTGGATGTATTAATATTTGAAACATCTGCAATAATTGAAACTAGCTTTGGTAGCGTCGGTAAATTATTCCTTCTATTGTTGGATAGCATCAAAAAATAAATAAAAGAAGCGAGTTAGTAGTTTACGTTATGCCTCATTTTAACAGTTGGTTCTTCGAGATTTCTATGCACTTTCACTCGGAAAAAACACCTTAGGAGGTGTTCTAGGGAAAAATATTTCAAGAATAAAAGATAAAAGCTGTGTAGCTCATATGGATGTCTCGGTTGATAATTCAAAACTTCGTTTGCATAATGAAGTATGGGTAAAAATCCTCTCTCAATATTTTTTTTTAGTACGTAATGTAGTTAGGAAAAGAAAAATGTAAATATAACAGGTTTGTTTATATGTCCTCGCATAGATTAAACGATTGAAGGTGTATGTTTTTTTTAGTTGGGTGTATATGTGAGTCGAACTTGGTCGAGACAACAGGGAATGACCATTGGGTCTATCGTTGGTGTTGTTCATCTATTGTTTTTGTTATATCTCCACTACGCGTATCATGATACATATGAAGGTATGAAGAAGGTTCAATTCTCTTTCTTTTTATTTTTTATTTTTTGTTTTGCTTCTTGTTCTTTTTTTTTAAAAAAAGGTAAAACGCTTTTGCCAGGCGAGGTAGAAAAGAGGACTGGGTACGCGTATTAAAAATAAAAATAATCATTACTTGACGATAGTTACTTTCGAGAACAGCTAAATCCTATTTGCATGACTGGACCCAATTTTTGTCAGTTTACCAGTACTTGTCATTATTTTCTTTTCTTTTTTAGAAGCAGCGTTGCTTCTTAGTCGAACAAAGCGTGAAGCGGCTGTTCTTACACTGCAGACGTCGTTACCAACCACTTTTGTGACGAATACGTGAGAAAGAAAGTTTGTAGCTGCATTTCGGATTAGACTGTGTGTTTTGCATGAGGTAATCCTAGTTGTGATTTTGCCTTGCAGTGTGTTTCGTTCATCCAAATTAAGCTGACTCGATCTCTGAAGTATAAATCGTTACTCTCACTTTTAGTGCGCCCTGTTTTTGCACTTGTGTTTATTAACTGCCATGTGGACCAAAAATGAACCTTACAGTGAACCATAAAGTAATGTACTTAAAACAGGTGAATTTTGGTCAAGTTAGATTTTATTTATTATACTATATTTTTTCTTTTTTTGCCATTGTATGTCTTATCGGTCTAGACAATATTGTCGAGAGTTTTTATCTAACAACGAAATAAAAATTGAAAATAAAGGTTGCTGGAAATGTTTTTGCTACATTTTTCGAGTCGTGAATGTGTTTTGAGCAAACTAACCCTCTCATAAAAACTGTTTCTGTATATTCGAATCATGCTCAAAAAGTTGATCCGTGTTTTTCTTCTACGAAATCCCCTCCGTTTTATATGATATATTTTTAGTTTTGTGGTATATAACTTGTTTAATTGTATTTGTAAGTAGAATAATATTTATGAAGAAAAATATCCTTTTAGCTTCAACATTAAAGTTAGTTAAGTGCAACCAGTTGTTGTGGTTACTCATTATAATCTCGTGTATGCCCACCTTTAATGAGACTATTCTGACCCAATTTAGAACACGGCCCGTCTATGTAGTTTGTGTGTTCATCTTTTGTGGCCCATATTTTGACATGCTGCCCTGTCAATTGACAGGCCGGGACCAACTTGCGACATGGCGTTAAAATGTATTTACATACATCAAGACTTGGTATTTAAAGTAAACTAACTCCAATACAGTGAAAAAACTAAACTGCTGCAACTTTTCTGGCGTATTGTTGTATATAGCTAGCTGAACTTAAATCTAGCCATGCATTTCAAGTTTGTTGTGGATAGCAAAAACGACGCTACTTGGTAACTCTTGGTGCAATACAAAATCGTTGATTTTCATTTGTAACACAGCTGACAAGATCGTGAGGCAAATGCATTTTTTAAAGTGGAGATTTGCTTTTTGCATGATTGGAGATGTTTTTAACTGGATTGTTGTGTACATAATGACTAGCTAAATAATAATTTCTCAGATATCAAGATATAACATCCAGCTCAGAGTAATGTAATGTTATATGTATAATTACATTACATTATATAGCTTAAAATTACATTACATTATATAGCTTGAAAAATAGCTAGCTGGTAGCTATTTTTCAAGCTATTTACGTTTACGTTTTAAGATAATCTTCGATTATTGCAACTTGACCTACTACGTAATTTGAGAAGCAGGATCGCTTTGGTTGGATTTCGATTGAAATATTTTGTAATATTTATAATATTATGTTTAAATTTATTTTTTGTCTGGTCAGTCTCCAATTTCGAGCGATACACCCTTTCAATTATTTCCAAGGGGGACCACAAAGGCAGGTATAGAGTGTTTAAAGCTCCCATTTCAGCTACAGAAACCCTTTTTGAAATTTTTGCCCAACTAGACGACATCATTATGTTGAGATGAAACCCACAACCACTTGGAAATGAGTTGAACGCTCTACCAACTAAGCTACTAATCTTCATTTACCAAATTTATTTGTCAATTTATGTCTGTGTTTGTTCAATTTTTAAGAAATGACATAGATATTATTTGTGTTGATCATTAGTTTAGTTCTATTTGTAATAGGTTATATTTTGAGAATTCATGATTTATTCTCTTTCTTTAGACATTTTTTGCCCTCTTTAGTCCTTTCCTATAAACACTGCATTAGTCCACAGTTGAGCCTGGCCTGGCTTCAATATTTTTAAATTCAAAACAGTGTGTGTTAGTTGTTAGGTCTATCCCATCATACAATTTTTACCTATAGTCTGAGAGTCTGCAGACTGACCTATGTTGTGGCTGTCTCTAAAAAGTATCAAGTGTCAACAGTCTTTAAAAGTGTCCTTTGTCAATAGTTGAGCCTATCCTATCTTATGACACATTTACTAAAATTTCAAGAGTCTTGGGTACGGTTGGGTCTGTCCCATCTGATGACACGGTTTTTAAAAGCGCGAGGGTCCTTTGTCAATAGTTGGATCTGTACCAACTTAAGACCATTTACATACATTTGTCCAAGGGTTAGGCCCGCCAATAGATGGGTCACCCCAGCTGCACAATCCGTCTTTTGACGAGCAGTCTTGTCTAAAGTTAGGCCGGCGTCCGTAGTTGGATCAGAACAAGACCCTTCCGTTGAAAGGTGGTGTCTGATCAAATTATTACGGTGGCTGCCATTATTCCTATCAGACAAACTAAAAGTTTTTCGGTTTGTATAAAAGCTTTGCATGGATAAATTCTTAAAGGTTTAATGTCTGACTTTTGTTGGACCAATTGAATTTTGTCTGAAAAAAAGTGCAAATATAAATCGTGAAAATAAGAATTTTCCCTCCCAACCCCCAATAAAATGTTTCGTCGGGTAAGTGACGAATATTCTTTTGTCCAAAAGTATTACTTTTCGGCAGCTAATTGTAGGGGGGGGGGCGTTTGCAATTTTCGAAAGAAATCACCACCCATTTCCATTTATTAACACCCCTCCCGTTTAGCAGTGTTTGTCAAAATACCAACCCCCCCCCCTGTTTATTAGCAACCCCTCCCGTTTAAGGATTTTGAAAGAAAATATCACTTTCTGCGGGTATCATATTCAAACCATTTAGAAAACATTTGCCACTTGAGATAATTGTTCGAAATTAGCGTAAGAAAACAAATCTAACCAACCCCCCCCCCCCCCCCTCTTTTATGGATTTCTACAAAAATCCACCTCGTCCCATTTATTAACACCCCCCCCCTGTTTATATTCTTTTCCAAAAATATCGACCCCCCCCCTTGCTATTACACCCCCCCCCCTACAATTAGCTGCCGAAGAGTAGGAACTTTTGCGAGTAGAAGCTTCCGCGAATTTAAGGCCATTTCTCGAATTTTATCCATATTTGAAGAAATTCCTGGAAAGATCAATTCGGGAAAATAAGTCTGTCAAATTAGTTAGCAAAAATGACAATGAAACCTCTATAGCGGACAACATTCGTACCTTAAAAAGTGTCCGCCATGGAGTGGTGTTCGCTACAGAGTATTTCCCAAATTGCTTTATATTACTTTAAAAACCTCCGCCAAAATGTTAGGGCATAGTTGAATCGATCGTACTGTGTGTCAAGAGGCGAACTTTGGAAGAAGAAGGAACATAAAGACAATACACAGTAGCAGAACATTCTCTCTCCCCCCTGTCCGCTTCTGTCTCTACTTTTAGCAATATATGTAAATATATATTAGCTAGCTGATAACAAAGTATAAAAACTACGTGTAGTACAACATTCAAAATGGCGGACAATGAAGGTATGTAGTGTGCTGCTGCAACGTGGCTTTAAGAACAAAGATTTTTAGGATCAAGTCAGGGAAACAAGTTTGGCCATATTCAGCTAAATTCTTAGCTATTTCTAAAATTTCATAAGATGAAAAAATAAAGTTTAAAATCTATAGTAAAAACAAAAAAACAAATTGAAATGCTAGGTCTGCGGTTGATCAACTTTTGCCAAAAATGCTGGGCGGGCAGGATTTGGAAATCAAACAATTTCTCCTCTCCCAAAGCGCGCGGAAATTGAACTAGGATTACAGGAAAATAAAATCACATACGTAAAGTAAATAGCTTTTCCGTTTACGCCATTTTTAATACATGAAAAGTATTATTTGAACGATCGTAACAACCAGCTAAGAGAAGTTCATCTTGAAAAGAGTAGATTTATTTTACATTCGCGAAAGGTTATGTTCGTGAAAATGCTGTTCTAGTAAATTCGCGAAAGTTTTTCCAGCACAATTTGTATAAGCGTACTTGTTATCAGCATATTGCAAGCATGACTCTGGGAAATGTGCAAGCGTATATTATTTCAGACTTGTCACGTTCCTCCTGTGGAGCATTCTGGGTAAATAGTAAATGAAGACTATTCGTTGAAAACAACACGGATGGTGCTACAGGGGAGGTGGTATTGGGAGCTGAAGCACACCCTCCCCCCATACACACACACACACAAATTTACTCAGTAAAGATTTTTGAAGTAAGTTTTAAATCAATAGAAACATGCTGCATTGATTTTTAGAGGGATTATATCCAACAAATTCACTAATTTCGACAGGAAACCACCAAATAGTTATTTACATAATCAAGTCTCCACAAGCTATCGATGTCTTTCAAAGTTGGTACGAGAACGACCATATTTTCAAATTTTTCGATTGAAAACCTCATGTTTATGTAGTGTTCAAGTTTACTTTTCTTGAACACTTGTTGCGAAGTAACCTCATTCCCCAAGGCTTCTATTCGCCTTTTAAAGATATGGAAGGCCGCACCCTTTCCATTCGTAAGATAAGCTATACCGTTTTACTTACCTAAGCAAACCGCAAGAATAAAAACCTCACCCAGTGTATTCGGTGTCTTTTTTTGCACCGCACGCGGAGAGGTAAGAGGAGGAGGCAGTGTAAAATAAAAGACAGGCAATCCGGAACTCCGTGATTTTGGGGGATTCTTATTACTACAATTGACTTGAAGAAAGATAGTACTTACTAAGGTTATGATAGTGTATCTCTCCCGACCCCCAACCCCACCACCTAAAAAGTTCCGAAGATCAATCTTTAAGCGCTAAAGTAAAATCTTCAACTTGACACAGCTGGATTATGTATTCTGCAATGGTAAAATTGTAACAATAAAAAGAATGTTTAAAGGTGTTCTTTGATATAAGTTTCAATTTCCTTCTCTAAGATATCCAGTGGCATACCTCCAATTGATGCAATTAAATCGTGAAACTCCCGAAGATTAAATTTATCTTTGGTTGCTTCTTCAGCTCTTTTCCTCAACGCTTTCAATTTTAATTCACCAATTTTATAACCACACGCCTGGCCAGGCCAAGTAATGTAACGATCAACCTCAGAAGTAATATCATGTAAGTCGGCTGCCGTATTCTCCAACATATAGTTGATAGCTCTATCGCGATCCCATCCAAGCGCGTGCATTCCAGTATCAACAACTAAACGACACGCACGCAACATCTCGTGCGAAAGACGACCAAATAAATCATAAGGATCGGAATACAAACCCATTTCTTCTCCAAGATATTCAGAGTATAATCCCCAACCTTCTACATAAGCCGTATTCATAGCAAAACGTCCAGGAGGTTCGTAATACTTTCGGTCTTCCATAAACCGTCGAAATGAAACAAGCGATCCGGACTCCATTGTCAGTGCTGTTTGCAAATGGTGCCCGGGTTCCGCTTCGTGTAAACATAAAGACACTGCTTCATATTTATTTCTGGTTTCTGGTTGGTAGGTGTTGATGTAAAACGTGCCAGGACGACTGTTATCTTGAGGAGGTGCTAAGTAGTAGGCCCCAGGAAATGTTGGTGCAACTTCAGCAGGTACTGGTGTTATTGTAAATTCTGCAACTGGCAATTTGGTGAAAAAATCGGGTAATTTAGCCTTAATCATCTTAGATATATTTTGGTAATGCGAAACAATTTCTTCAGCATCGGTAAATTTAAACTTTTTCTCCGTTCTTAGGTATGATCGAAACTCTTCAAGACTACCCTTAAATCCAACATCGTTTTTAATTTGCTCCATTCGTTCTGTAATTCTTGCAACTTCTTTCTTCCCAATATCGTGAACTTCTTGAGGCGTGTAATCTGTAGTAGTGTGAAACTTTAGGCATGCTTTGTAATACTCCTTACCGTTTGGTAAGCTGGAAGCTCCAATTTCAGGTCTTGTGTTGTTCAAGTAATGTGTTGCAATAAAATTTGATAACAACCTGTAACTCGCATAAACACTTGTCTCGATTACATTTCTTGCCTCCCTAGTCAATTTTGACCAAACTGGTTCCTCTATCTGACTTGGCTTTTCCGTGAATGGTTTCCACAGTGGCGAATCAGTGACAGGTTGTTCGGCCATCTTTTTTAACTGCTCTGGAAGTGGTTCCACAGATACTCGATGCATAACATGATTTGTTCGAATCCCTTCTTTCAGTAAAAACAAGGTTTCGTCAACTTGCTGGGAAAATAGCTGCATTCTAATGATTATTTTTTCATAATCCAAAACAGTGTCTGTTTTCATCCATGAAAGCAATCTCGGAAAGTCAAGCTGGGGTCCTTCTAGTCTATTGAGAGGCCATAAGTACGGCCGATATTTCAAACCTTGAAGGTATTGATTTAAATCAGCCTTAAGTAGATCCATGTTTAGCTTCAGTTTCGGATGTTCTGCAGTTGATGATTCGGAAATTAATTCTTCTACCTGCTCTAGAAACCTTTGTGCTTCTTCCTTTCTTCGGATATACGAATTTAGGGACATCTCATCAAGTCTATCGTCGTGATCGTGGACACCGATAGATGTTGCAAATTCTGGTGAGTTTCTCAACCTCCATAACCAGAATTCTTTAAAAATATATTCAAAACGCTCTTCTGTGTTCATGTTAGACGCAGTTGGTTTATAACAGAATTGCTCTTCAGTAAGAGAGCGTAAAAATGTTACAATATTTACTGCCAAGAAAAGGCGATACGTGAAAATGAAACCTGAGACGGCCATTATGAATAACTTGTTATTCATAAACTGCGGACTTAGCACGCAATATTTTTAATTTATTTGGGCTCTAAATTAGTTAATTAAATAATTTACCTGTAGCGATATTATTTCTTTGATTTAAGTTCTTAAAATTATTAATAGCGTTAATTGTAAAATAAGGGTACATAAAAGTGTAAATATTACTATTTATAAACCAATCGCCCCAGTCAATGAGTCGTTCTTTCGTAGAAATAAATTCATAATGGTGCGTCTGATGTAAACAAAAACGTGCGTGTTCTTCCGTCTTGCCTTGGCGAAGAAATCTAGCTATATATACAAAATCGAACGTGCTATGAAACAGGTAAAATATTATCCAGGATTTTTTCCTCTTTTTTTTAATATCTGCCATGGAAGACTGTTGGGCTGGAAAAATAATTCTAACTGCTCGGACTTTAGCCCAAATAAGAGCGGTGGTGCAGTATTTCCTTTATAAAGATGATCATTGGTGGTTGCCTTCATGTTGTGGCATGTAAGATAAATATAGTTAGCTACACCTATGCAGTATTTTGATAAATATTGGCAGTTGTTGCCAGCCAGTTTCTTTATAGCTACCTAGAAAATTCGTTTAACAAATTAAATTTATTTGTTAGCTAACTAGAGCCTAACTACAAATGACTTATTTTTATGGCTTGGCAGTACAATTATTAACCCATAGAGCTCATAACAGACTTAATTTTATATGTTTAAGATTCTTGCTACCAGCATCTATCGCTGAAGAGCCATCGACAAACAACTTTTAGCTATCAATATTTTAAAACCCACTGGATAAAAGACATTTTTCTTTCTAGCTGTAAAAAAATATAAAAATATGCGATGGTTTTTCACGTCCATACAGTATCCCTTCAGCAGACCAACTGATATTCTTTTATGTGTGTCTTGGTCAGCGTTTCTTACCTTTGTTTCATATCAGATTAACACAATGACTGAATACAATTCAACAATTTTTCGACTTAATGGCTGCACAAACACTCTACAGAATAAAACAATAAGGAAACGAAAAGATGCAGGCCATTAGGCCACCATTCAAAAATATGTTGTGTTCGCGCCCTAAAGACCCTGCAAAAATGAGTCGGTCTGTCGATCGGGCGTATTTTTCCCAGGGATTTTTAAATCGGAGCAAGTAAATTCGTTCCCAGGGCCAAAAAACAGTATAGCGCCACTCGACATCGTTTGCAGACCCTTTTTCGCCGCCCTGGAAACTGTCAGTAGCCACAGAGGAGTACCCTAAAGGAATTAATTTTTACTGGAATTTATTTTCGCGAGTTTTTGTCAAATTTGTGAAAATTAGTTCTCGCGAAAATTAATTCTCTTAAGGTAGATGCCCCCTATATATACCTAACGAGGCGCCATTGGCAATTTGTTGGTGAACACGAAACAGAAAATGAATTCTTGTGAGACAAATATTTCCTTCTTTCTGTAAACAATGACTATATCTAAGTAAATCCTAAAAATATATTCATGAAAAATATGAAATCGTTCACGCTATTTAAGAGTTGGGATAACCCAAATTTCGTGACCTTATACTATTACGTTTGAATCGGAAAAAAAGATTTTCCGGGTTTTTTCCGACTTACCGACTTGGGTTTTTATTACCAAAAGTGAGTCGGTCAGAGGACGCGAACATAACATATTTTTGATGGCGGCCTTAGTCAAAACTACGTAAGGAGGTCAGAAAATTTACATTTCTTAGTGTGTGATGATGGTTCAGTAATTTTTCAGGTAAACTAACAGATGTAGTTTGTAGTTGATTATTTTTCTTTTATTTATTACATATTGTATTACTCATTTTTGTGGGAGTGGGCGCACCGCGTCACCATGAACAGCATCAGTATTGCAGATTGTTAAAGCAGTCAGGAGAATGGTACAAGCATGCTGATAGCTGCAAATGTTGTAATAAACCTTGTAGTGCAAATTCAACCAAAAAAAAACTACTTTCATTTTAAAAATTAAAAAAAAACATTTTTCTCGTAGTGAAGCACCATTGTTGTAACTTGTGTAGTGTCTGTCTCGCTAGCCGCCACTTCTTATCTGCCATACTTTTTACGTATTTTCATGAAGTCTTACACGGAGGCACTGCCTAGTTCGCCATCTAATAGTTTAGTTGAAATGGCTTCTTATCCATGTAATTTATGTTGTAAATAAACACAATCAAATTCTATGATTATCGATTTATATTTTCCCTCTCCAGATACAACAAGTTGGAAGCCTGTTATTAAGTTAGAACAACAAATAATTTATGCCAGCATTACTTTACAGGCCTATCAATAAGAAAATAACACCCGAGCAATAAATCGCTCCCCCAAGGTTACAATAATTTAAACTGGGCGAGCAATCTGAATAAATAGAATAAGTTTATAAACGCATATTTTATCACAAAGTTTTTTTTATCTATTTTATTTTATCTATTTTATATATTTCGGTTCTTTTTTACTGTAAATAATAAGAAAGAGAACATTGATTTCCATGTGAGATGAATTGATATGCTCAACTAGAAAAACCTTTTTTGGAATTGGGGGAGCAATTAATGGCTCAGCTAGTTTCTCATTTCTCAGAATTGGGCGAGTCTTTGCGTGAGCAAGAGCAATTGCTCTCCCTTTATTGATAGGCCTGCTTTACCTAGTGTTTTTTTTAATGTATTGACAATGAGCATTGTATCCTGAAAATGAGGCACATAACTGATGAAAGGCATAATCGCAGACATACTGTGAACGACTCTAGCAACAAACTTTTTTAAACGTTTGTTCGTGTATAGGATTCTTGAAGAAGCTGCATGTAATACCACATGCTTAATAAGTCACACAACACTGTTTACATTTGATGGGTTTTTTTAAATAAAACGTGCTCTTTCAAAAAAAAAATAATAATAATAAATAATGTGCAGCTTTTCTAATTTACATTGGCACTTGGTAATTGCTGCCTTAAATGCCAAAAACAGGCAGGTAGACGATATGTAACTTTCCCTTAGCAGAAAGTGCTAAGGATGTGTTTTCTCATTGGAATTTTTGTTTTTATTAAATAGTTACTCAAAAGGAAACTTTGGAAAGAGTGGAGGTCATTTAGTAGTAAAAGTATCTACTTAGAAGCTAAGCACCATGCTCATAAGCAGTGCATAAGGCAAGGTCCGAGGCATAGAGAAACAGTTTTGCAGATATGTTGAGAAGAAAGACCAGCGTAATAAAGTGTTTAAGATAGCAAGGCAAATGAAGAAGACTAATCAAGATGTTGTAGGTGATAAGTTTATATTTTTGCTAGTACGAAGGAGAAGGAAAAGTTAACTTCCTTGGAAGAGTGATTATCAGAGTTGCTTAACACTGAGTTTGGTTGGGATGAGGATGTTTGCCTGTGATGCAGTAGAACAGGTTGTCCCATTTTTGTATGCAGATAGTTTAGTTGTCATGCAGAATCAGTGGAAAATTAGTTTGAAAGTCTGAGAAGTGGAAGAAAGGCCTAGAAGAGAAAGGGTTGAGAGTGAATGCAGCAACTAAAGTCACTATTAATAGCATTGAAACCAGGAGTGTGATCCTGCAGTTTGAAACTGGCCTTGTGGAGTGGGATATTTGGAAAGAGTGGAGAGGGATAAGAAGGTGTAGAGACTTGATAGTTCCTGGGACAAAGCCTTGGCAGGACTTAATAAGGAAAGCCTTGATGTAGAAGAATTTAGAACTAACACAGTCTAGATTAGTAGATTAGAAGAAAGTCATTAATATAACCTGAATAACCTATGTTTAAAAAATGTTAATAATGGCAGAACATTAAACGTAAGCATATTTTGAGGCTGAAATAGGAGTTTTCGTAAGGATTATAAGAGGGAGGATAAAAAGACAGTAAGATTTGAAAAATAGCATAGTTTTTTATTTATTTTTTAGTATTCTAAGAATTTAGCTTCGTAACTGTAGACTTTATAGTATGCAGGTAATAAGACAGAAATTTAATACTGGTAATTAATTTCTGCAGACCTTGTGATTTTTTTAAAATTTTTAAAATTTTGATTATATACTGTATATACACAGTAAATAAAAACGTATTTTCAGCTTTCTCAACACTTTCACAAAAAAAAATGGTTGTTTAAAAAATCCACAAAATATTGGCAATTTTGAGAAGCCCTTTGAGCTGGCTCTTAAAGTTAATCAGTAAGCAAATCTCGAATTTAAGGGTGGTTAAAATTTTACGGATTTGACACAATAGCACCGTTTTGAAAATTATTTTTATTTCCCCTTATGTTTCTGTAGCAATACTAAAGCAGTACTTTGGTTAAAAGTTTGCATTCAAAAACTTTACGGGACTAAAATTATGATAAACTGTCTGATAATATCTGATACTTTACGAAAAATTAGGCTGAGAAATATTAATGCGCTTTACCCTTCAATAGTAATTTTTGGTTTGCTATATTTTTAAAAAAAATATAAGTTGAAATATCAGTGCACTATGTTGAAAAATGAAAATTTTGCAATTAGTAAGTGCAGTTAACTTGCTTCACTAGAAATTTTTTGTATGCACAATAGATAAGATATTAGAACTACAAATCACTTTACACTGACATTTCTGTTTACTTATTATTAGCCACTCATGTCGAGCAATAATGGAAAGACGAAAATATCGGATCAAAGTCCCGACAGGAATTAGGTCCAGACATAGTCGAGTAAAATCATTCTTAAACTTCAAGAATCTAACCAATGGAATCGTTACGCTGTACTGGGTTGATTTCGATGGAAATGCTAAAACATTTGCGAAGCTGAATCCGATGAACAGATGTGATATCGGATTTCTTGTCGAAACATATCGAAGTCACCCGTGGATTGCAACGAGAAATGGAAGGGTACAAGTTCTCCTCAATGGGAAAAGATACTTTTTCCCACCTTCGATGAACCAGTGGTCAAAAACTGTGAATGGCCATTTGAACAATAAATGGAATTTGTCGTCACAAGGAGATAGTACTGAAACATCTACCAACAGTGAACAGAACTACAAAGAGGTGTTGATAACAAATGCAGGTTGTTCTCGTTTTGTGTTGTTCCTTTTTTCCCTTTTTTATTGCTTTGATATGGATTGGGAAAATATGGCAGAATCTTTGTTTGCTGTAATCTGTTTGGATATGCTCATCTGGCTGGCTTTAAGTTTGTTTTTCAAATACATATATGTTTTGGGATACGAAAACAACGAGTTGTTGCGGTTTCATTGAAAAAACGATACAATCACTGTCAATGTAACACAAAATTTTCTCTTGTACAGGTTCAACTGTTGCTTACATGTTGCTATTTGGCTATATGTATTGGTAGACCGAATTCACGTATTAGCTAGCACAGTTAGGAGTGTGTGACAGCCAAAATCAAACGTTGCGTTATTAACGTTTTTTTAAGATGGAACTTAACTGTAAAACAAGATATAACTCGGAAATTGTTTTTATAATTCCTGTTTTTTTTCCATTTATTATTTATTTGATTACTTCAAGCTGGGTTGGAGTCTCGTAATGCTTGTAAAATGTTGCATATATAAAAATTCGAAGGATATTTATTGTATTTTTATTTTATTTTAGGATGTATGTCGTTAGAACAATTAAGCTTGTTGCGCTGCTGCGAAATTTATCAAACGGATGGAAAAATTGAAGAGTTGGAGATTTCAAAATATTTGAAGTCGAAGATGAACGCAACAAAAACGAAATATTTTTTAGCGTGACCGAATTTAGAGTAAGTTCGAGAGGTATGCTATACGCTACTGCGAGGGAAGGCGGGAGATATAAACTTAGAATATAGATTTTAAAAACAATATCAGAGCTTATAATGTATTGTATCTAAAAAGTCATGAATTCCATTATTGTTTTGATTATACCTTATTTGTACGAATTTTCGCGCTTATAAATTTTCACGCGACAAACAGAGTAGTTTTTTTTAAAAGAAGCCTAATTGTCTAAATTTTGTCGGTCATAGTGTCGAAATCTAGAGAGGGTAACGAAACATTAAGGCTGATGAAGATTCTTATGCAAAAGTGCATTGATATATAGTTCATTTTGTTCAATAAGTTTCTGGCAATAGTGGTGACGATAATTTGGATCGAAAAAAATTTGAGCGACAAAGTTTGAGCCGATAAGGTAGAAATTCAAAAAAAAATATTTAACTTAATTAGGATTTATTCATTTTCGCGCTTGTTCCTGTTTGCAATTACTACACTTCTTTTTATAAACAATTGATTTTTTACACGCCTCAAAAATTGTTCAGCCATTGTTTAACTGGGAAGAATTCTATATTTTCTCAAAGTATTTTAAACGAGTCAAAAAACGAGTCAGAAAATTTAAAATTTGCAAAATATTCAAAGTTTTACTGAAGGTTAAAGTTGCAAGGGTTTTATCTCTGACAACTATACTTATAACTTAAATTCACACCATGGAAATTGTTTATAAAAAAAAGAGTGTAATTGTATTCATTTTCGCGCCTCATTCAGATTTTTGTGCGAATTCAAAAATTACTACGTAAAGGTATTTTCATTAAAATTTTAGACAACGCTCCTAGCAAACCGAGTACATATCTTACTGGATTGTAACTAGATGTATAAATTTGAGATATCTTTGTAAATATATTATTTCTTGTTAAATATTATTATTCTTGTTGTAAAAATAAGTTAAATATTAAACAGGAAATCACTATTCTTTTTGCGTGGTTTTTTATTCGGTATATCTTTAAACATTTCCATCCTCTTTCCTTCGACGACGCATTTTTAAGAGATCAGTTATAACGGAAAGAATTCAACAGATGGAGAGCTGCAATTAAACGATCGCAGTGGATGTGATCGATCAAAAATTTGGACTTATTTTTTTTATTTTGGACGGTTTGGGTACAAAATGGCACAAAATTGTTTGATTATCACATCAAGTAGTTTGCCATATATTTTGTTGGGACAGCTGTATCAATTGTAAAAGAAATCGTACACGAAAAAAACTGTCCTTAACAATTCTGATTTTTCTACCTTCGGATCGGTTCTAAAAATATATTCTTGCTGGTAAACAATAATTTTACGAATTTTGTTAATAGATTGCGTTTTTTTAATAATCCCTTTATTCATTTCTATATTTATTCGTATTATTGATTTCCGCCAGCGAAGGCGGAATCTTTAAAATCGCCTGAGGAGATAGAGAGATAGAGAGATAGAGACAGCGCAGCTAGGCTGGACGCCCGAAACTTATCCAGGCTAAAGATTTTTTTCTGAGAACGAGGCTAAAATGAGTTTTAAGCCAATAAGAATCCTAACAGTGCAACAGATTGTTTTATTATCCAATGAACAATACTTTATTTTAAAGTTTATATGCTATCGAAAGTTAAAGCTCGTGCAGTGTAGCATATGTACGATGGCCCCTATGGCTCACTTCTCTTCCAATTTAAAAACATTTCTCTTCTATGACACAAACAGTTCTCTTCTGTATTCTCACACTTCTATTCTGCATTTTGACACTTCTCTTCTGCACTTAACACTTCCCTGCATGTGGCCTCAAACTTTCTCTTCACAACTAAATTTAAAAATCTGGTCCGCAATTTTACACCCATGGTCTGTATATTTTTTTCACTTTTCGCAAGAAGTATACTTGGCTAACACGTGCTCAATTTACGAACAGCTTATTGTAGCAGGTCCTGAAGCATGTGCATGAATAAAATAATATCACGAGTCAATTCAGATCGTAGCAGAGTAATTAATTTTAATTTTATTTATAAATAGACACAATAAATGGCAAAATAAATGGCTGCCCAGCGTCCTCAAAATCATGGTAGTGTCAACCAAGCAAATCACATGCTTTATAAGAATATCAGGCTAGGATTTTAGGTTAAAAACAATAGTTCTTTTGTTTAGAAGAATAGAAAAATATGAATACTGACCAGCCTGGTTAGAATTTAGTCTTATATATATAAAAAAGTGTGTATTGAAAAAGATAAAGAAATGCCTCAAACGGAATACCACAATGTATTTTTCTCTTCTAAAGTATGTGTGTAGTGGTCCACTAGAAAATTTTTTTTGGAGAGTTGCTAATTACTAAGAACACTTAATCTTTTTCATGGTCGGTATGTCATTTATTCATCCCAGGGATTTTCGCCGTCATCCATTATATTTCCAAAAATGCAAAAATGCCTGGGGACGAGGGTTGTCATTTATTCAAAAACCAGCTCAATCAATATTCCGGACCAGAATTGGGTCTGGGAATTTTTTGATTTATGGAAGAGAAGTGCTTCTCACTTTGGAAGAGAAGTGTTTCGAACGGAAGAGAAGATTTCGAAGAAAAGAAGAGAAGTGTTTTGACTGAGAAGAGAAGTGTTTTGACTGAGAAGAGAAGTGAGCCATAGGGGCCATCGTACATATGATGTTACGTCATTTCTTTCTGTACAATTTTTCAAGCACGTAGACTAAAGCTATATTCAGCAGAACTAATTAATTAATTATTCATGAATATTATTTTTTATTTATTGAGTTGTATTTTAACATTGCAGGTTAGTTACAATAATAATTGAGAATACTCAATGATTTGTTTACCCCATAATTCTCCGTTTTCAAGATCAACTTCAAATTTTAAAATCTTTTAGGCTAATGGCGGAAATCTTCAAGCCCCTGGGCTTCTTGTTTACTGTTTGCTTTCATTCTATCATTTTTTGCAGCATAAGTGTCGCCTAAAGTTCGGTAACAGTGACCAATTTTTTAGTGAAAACCATGTACAATAATTAAAATGGTGTATTTAGACCGAGCTAAAGAAATTAGCATAAAAAATAAATTTGCTGCATTAGCTACACTTCTGAGTTTTTTTAAACTTAGGCCTTTAAAGTGAGGCTGGTAAGATTTTTAAAAGAAAATTATTTTGACCAAAGATAGCAAAAAATTAGTATAAAGATCTTTAACAATTCTTTTATGGACAAGGTACACTGTGAGGAAATTTAAGACCAAAAGTACTGATCGTGATATATTTAGGCCACACATTACCCCACATCAGACACTACTGTAAGCCCTGGGTTGTGAATATATCACAAGCTGTCCTTGCGAAAATCTTCCAAAAATAGTTTGTTAGCTACATCAATATAAATAAAAACACAGAATTTGTATTACATATAGTTACTCTGTTTTTGCATACATTCTGAATTTTTGTAACAGTTTAGTCTAAAAACACCTCAAAACAAAATTAAAATCGATAACCCATCCTTTTCCTAAGTTATTCCATTTTTTTTGACGGCCATTAAAAAAATTCCATAAATGCAATTTAAGCCGTGAAAAAAATGATGTGGTTATTTCTCAGATCCTAGATTTGATTCCTGTAGATTGTAGTTGCATATTGCACTAAAAAGTATTATAAAATCTTTAATTGAATTGCCGCGCCCGAAGGCGTAGGAAATTCTTTAAAACCGTCGTTTTTTTCTTTTGGGGCATTTTTTGAGAAAAAATCGACCCTGGGATTTCACGTTCCTCTGAGAGGAGGATAGTATTGGTTTCCAACTGCTAACTAAGGGCCTATTTATATGAGAGGCGGGACGGGACGATTGCCGGGACGGGACATTTTCCGGGATCCCGCTCTCATTAATAATTATACTAAGAATCACTTTGTGTTTATATGAAAATGTTTTGTCCCGGGACAATTTCGTCCCGTCCCGGCCAAGCGGGATCCCGCTTGGGCTAAGCGGGATCCCGGCTCAGGCGGGACGTTTTTTTCCATATAAACACACACTTAGCCGGGACGGGACGAAATTGTCCCGGGACAAAATTTTTCCATATAAACACAAAATGATTTTTAGTATAATTATTAATGAGAGCGGGATCCCGGCAAATGTCCCGTCCCGGCAATCGTCCCGTCCCGCCTCTCATATAAACAGCCCCAAAGGCGGGACAAAATCATCCCGGCAAACGTCCCGTCCCGGCAATCGTCCCGTCCCGCCTCTCATATAAACAGCCCCTTACTAACTAACCCTGTCCCAAATGGTCAATTGCAACGTCACAGATTTAAACTTCGTACCCAAACTCCCTAAGTACTTGGAAGTCATCTAAATGACGTTTCAGGCCAAAATTGGTATTTGTTTTCGACAAAATTTGGTACAGTTAACAAAAAAAGTATGCTGAACATAATGTTGACATTATAATTTTGATTTTTGTCAACTAAATGTCATTTTAGGCCAAAATTGGTCCAAACATTAAAACTACTTTATTTTCAACAAAATTTGGCACAGTTAACAAATAAAGTATAATGAACATGATAGTGGCATCAAAATTTTGATTTTCTGCCACCTTAAATGTCATTTTAGGCCAAAATTGGTCCAAAAATTAAAACTACTTTATTTTCGACAAAATTTGGCACAGTTTACAAAAAAAGTATGCTGAACATGATGGTGACATTAAAATTTTGATTTTTTGCCACCTTAAATGTCATTTTAGGCCAAAATTGGTCCAAAATTTAAAACTACTTTATTTTCGAGAAAATTTGGCACATTTAACAAAAAAAGTATGCTGAACATGATGGTGACATCAAAATTTTGATTTTTTGCCACCTTAAATGTCATTTTAGGCCAAAATTGGTCCAAAAATTAAAACTACTTTATTTTCGACAAAAATTGGCACAGTTAATAAAAAACAAGAAGCCCAGGGGCTTGAAGATTTCCGCCATTAGCCTAAAAGATTTTAAAATTTGAAGTTGATCTTGAAAACGGAGAATTATGGGGTAAACAAATCATTGAGTATTCTCAATTATTATTGTAACTAACCTGCAATGCTAAAATACAACTCAATAAATAAAAAATAAAATTCATGAATAATTAATTAATTAGTTCTGCTGAATATAGCTTTAGTCTACGTGCTTGAAAAATTGTACAGAAAGAAGTGACGTAACATCAAAGATGGCGCATTATAAGACGATCTTCATTATGCTACACTGCACGAGCTTTAACTTTTGATAGCATATAAACTTTAAAATAAAGTATTGTTCATTGGATAATAAAACAATCTGATGCACTGTTAGGATTCTTATTGGCTTAAAACTCATTTTAGCCTCGTTCTCAGAAAAAAATCTTTAGCCTGGATAAGTTTCGGGCGTCCAGCCTAGCTGCGCTGTCTCCCTATCTATCTCTCTATCTCTCTATCTCCTCAGGCGATTTTAAAGATTCCGCCTTCGCTGGCGGAAATCAAGTATGCTGAACATGATGGTGACATCATTTTTTGTCAACTAAATGCCGTTTAAGACCATAAACGTTTCAACCATGAATGATATGCTGTATTTTTTGTTAGCAATTTCTTTTAAAATGTGAGTTTATTATGACACGTTTCGTTTTGTTTGCGTTTGTTGTAAGATATAATGTCACTTGTGTGCTTTATCTTCAAAGCTTCATGCACCAAACGTCTTCGAATGTTTGGCACGATAACACAACGAATTAGCAGGTTGTCATCAAATATTTTGGTAGCGAGCGGAAATTCTTAGAGCCCCCAGGGCTTCTTGTTTAATTATTAAAATGAGAAATTCTAATTCTAAATTTATCATCCACAAAAAATAAACTTCCGGATTTCTGCAGGATTCCATTAAATTCTATTACCGCGAAAATGTAAAAATTTCGTGGTTTCTGGAAGCACATAATTTTCTTCCCGCGAAAATGTCTGACAACAGTACTACCGTATCTGACATTCTGACCTCGTTTGGAGAGATAGGTAAAGGTATGTACTAGGACAGAAAAAGGAAAACGGGAAATGTAAACAACAACAATAAGTCCCGGAATCCCCGAAATCTCTAATTCCGGGAATCCCGAACCAAATCTGATTCCGACAAACCCGATAATTCCAGGACATGCGCACAAGCGCAACAAGTAATAGTGCTGACATCAACAAAAATTCCAGCGCATGCGCAGTTGAGTAAGGTAAGCCTCCTTACTCGATTGAAGTCTACCCTCCAAAATAAAATGGCCCACATCAGGAACGCTATTAGCAAACTTAGATTCGATCTCTCATTAACAAAAGCAGATATCGACGGCGCTATTGATGTATTGAGGAGCGCGACACCAGAGATCATGTCCAAGCTCGTTGAAGAGGATCCTATGGTACTGCGGTATGTTCCGGACCATTTCAAGACCCAGGAAATGTACATTAGGGCGGTTCAATCGGCGCCCATACTGCTCGGGCTTGTTCCGGAGCGCCTCATGACTCAGGAGATGTGCACCAGGACAGTTCGCGGAGCTCCCAGTCTGCTCGAGTTTGTTCCTGATTGGTTCGTGACGCAGGAAATGTGCAACATGGCTGTGGAAGCGGAACCCTGGCTGCTCAAGTTTGTTCCGGAAGCTTTCATGACGCAGGAAATGATTGATAAGTACAGGCTTCAATAAACGATGAAGGATGACTGTGCAGTTGAGTAAGGTAAGTCCCTTACTCAAACCCGACCGCGCTATTTGAGGCCCGGTTGTACCCATAATAAAAGATGAATACTCACACAGATGAAATGCGCAACAGGGTGGAGAGTGAAATGCGCAACAGCGCGTTACGGGCAATGTGTGTCAGAGCCTTTAAAAGGGCGCACCCCCGGCTTTTCGAGAAATTTGTGCCAAGCCATTTCAAGATGCAAGAAATGTGCACCTCGGCGGTTGATCCCGGGATAATCAAGTATATTCCGGACCATTTCAAGACGCGAAGAATGTGCACCAGGGCGGTTCAAGAGGATCCCTGGATGCTCGAGTTTGTCCCAGACTCTTTCAAGACTCAGGAAATGTGCACTAGGGCGGTTGATAAGGATCCTGATGTACTCGGATGTGTTCCGGACCATCTCGTGACTCAGAAAATGTACGCCAGATCGGTTCAAGAGAACCCCCGGATGCTCGGGGGTGTTCCGAGCCATTTCAAGACCCGGGAAATGTGCATCAGGGCTGTTGAAGAGGATCCCGATGTACTCGGGTATGTTCCAGAAGCTTTCATGACTCAGGAAATGCTCGATAAGTATGACTTAAATAAATGACCCTCGATCACTGTGATGACTGTGAACGCGTACTCGACGCGTATGACAGATGTCGCTGTGGACGCAGACTCCTGATAAAGACCAAGCTGCTCTGTTGGTATTGTTATCAAGAGTACATCACTTACAATGGCGGCAGTTGTCCTTGCACTGAGACCACTTAGAGAAATCCTAGTTGAGATTTCAACATCCAAATATAAAGGATGATGAAATTCGGTGAACAAACTGTTAAATCAATGGAATTTTACAACAATACAACTCTGCTAAATATAGAAGAAGTGAATATTGAAAATCTCGTGCTGAGCGATCCCATTCCAGCAAACAAAGGCAAGGATGAACGATTCGTTATTGGTTATCAAGGTCAAGACGGCAACCAGGCAACGCTACTACTTAAGATCCCTGAAAGGGTATATTCCAGAGGTGTGTCGTGCTACTCAGAAGACTCCGCACTCACGATGTCCTTCGATCTTGGTGGATACCCCGAGTGGTTAGAAAAATACGAGAAAATCCTGAACAAAGTGGCTTCCTTGGGAGGGCATCCCTTAACCAGCACTAGCGTAAAAAAAGATCGATACCTGAGCACTAAACTCAAGACGTGGGATGGTAAAGTTAGAACCAACTTCCACAAGAAGAAGGTACCGCAGGATGGCTGTACATGCAAGGCCATCATCAAACCGGCGAGTATCTACAGGCAGGGTGCCAACTACTACATGCAGACCTACTTGGAAGAGTGCAAATATAAAAACGTTGACGAGTTTACTGCTGCTTGCTTCTATAGGGACTCAGATGACTCTGATAATGAAGATGATATCGACGGCTTCACTGTCTTGTAATAGTAGCGAGGTGTTGGGTGGTTGTTCCAGCCACCTAAACAAACATGAAGGTTACAGAATTCATGAAAGAAGCGAAGGCACTGGGTTTAAAGGGGTATTCCACTCTCAACAAGGCCCCTCTTCTGGAGTTGATCCGCAAGGTCAAGTACAAGGACGTCTCAATGCAAACCGACGGTCCCTATTGTAAACCTTGCACTCTTCATGCGTGGCAGAAAAATCTTGAGCAATACTCGAGAGAGCTCGCTGAAAAGCAGAGACGTGTCGTACATGACTGTGGCCTTATCCTCGATCAGGACACAGGAGAAGTACTCGAGATTGTGTAGATGATCTAATATGTTGACCAACATATTAGACTACGAATATTCAGGTGGTTCCTCTAGGTAGAGCTTACATACTGTGCAGATTGAAGTTTTTTTAACAGTTCATCCTTGGCTTCTTCACGCCCCTTTGCGACAAGCTGCTGTCGCTCCCGATCATTAATGGCATTCACGGCTTGTTTCGTGCGTTGACGGACTTGCTCCTTCAGCAGCATGTATTTCTGCTTCTCCTGCATGATCAGGCTGAACTCATAGTCGCTGATCACCCCATTCTCCACAGCTTTGTTGATTAGATCGACAACACTGTTGAGTTTAGTCTCTGCGAGTAGCCTGATGCTCTCGTGCTTCTTTGACTTGACATCTAGCTTCTTCCCCGCATTCCGCAGACCTGCTTGCCCCAGTCCTACGGCGATCATGATACCACCCATGGCTACGGCGAGCAGTACACCAATCCCTGAGAGCATACTACCAATACCAACACCCGAGGTGATGACACTTATAGCTAGTAATCCATGGTCAGTGAATCTAACCCAGGTACCATGCATTTTGAACTTTTTAGCGAGCTTGTCCCGCTCTTTTGATTCATTGCGGAGGTACTGCTCTACCTCCTCGATTTTGCGCATTCTGTACACCTGGCTTTCATCAAGCTCGTCAGGTGCACTCGGTAAACTCGGATAAAGCTTGATTACATCATTCATTTATTCTATAAGAAGATGCATTGTTAGCCCCACGAAGGCTACATTATTATCGTGATTAAGCTCGTCCGTCAGCATGAATTCCAGTTGATCTGTGGAGCCCTTCAAAGGAAGGTAGATTGGAGTGTCAAAACTCCAGGTTATCATGTCCCCCCAAGCATTTAACTCCTTGGCGGGAAGCAAGGCGAGAATCTTAGATTTGCTTCCATCTAGCAGGCAGTCGCCTTCATCCAACTGAGGGCAAACGAGTCTCAGCCGATGGTGAGCATCAGTTTTGTAGAAGCTGTCATGATCGCCCGCTGTAAACTTTACCTTATTATCAAAGGCCCGCCCCATAATGTCCTGCAGTGGCTGACCTATTATCACAGCGTACCCCTTGTTAACTCTAAGCCTGCAGCGTCCGTTCGTGAGTACGAATAGCTTTATCCTGTCCCCTGCTTGGTTGTTGACAATAGCCGCGAGATCCTCGATTCGATATAAACCTGGCTCAATAGAGATGAGGACTTCCAATGGCCCTATATTCAGATTGCTGCCCGCCTTATAGATGTTGATCTCGCTCTTGGTGTGGATGTTTGACCACGTAGGTCGAATACTGATCGACTTTAGAGCGATCCTTGTATCCTGCCCTAGATGGTCTTCGAATATCGTAGGGTTATATATATTGGTGATGTACAGCTGTCTCATCTTTGTTCTAATAAGAAAGGATGAACATTTACTCGTACAATCCCAAGGCAAAGTACGGCTCCAACAGGGGTGAATGGCCCCTTGGTGTAACCAACTTGGAGCATCAGGACCTGTACGTCTCTAGGGACTCGCATATCCCTATCCCTTTCCCTGAGTTCACCAAATATCCCATCAAGGTGACAAGTACGTATTTGAACGATCCTGTCATCCAAGGCTGGACCAAAGGACAAGCCCTCGACTACTGGAACATCCAAGTGAATTTTGCATGTCATTGTGCGACGACAGCTGTGGGCATCTCTGCTAAACACCTAACAGGCTCCGTACCGCTTGTCAACGCCATCTTCAAATTTCATGTGTACTATCACATGCGACGCATCCTTGCCAGGATGAAAGTACCCATGTCTTTCAACGATGGGTTCTCACGCTATAAGAATCCCTACTCCACATCTGGATATGCGCAAGTATGTCGCGAATATGGTGCGAACCCCAATAGTCTCTACAAGACCAAATCAGTAAGTGCCTCGCTCACCAATGGTAGATGGTGGCCCCAAGTTGAGGGGGATTGGGCGAAATTCATCATGCCAACAAGTCAAGGCTTGACATCAGAGGGCCTGACCAAGCTAAGTGAGAGTATTCGCGTCTACGTGGTCTTGTTATTAGGGTCCCAAGCAGGGGCAAAGGCATCCTTACTCAGCTCGGGCGCAGACAACTACACGGCAAGGCAAATATTGATGCAAAAATTTGAAGCCATGGTAAAGCGCCAAGAGAACGTAGGACATGACATCACGGAGTTCCAGAAGGTGTTGCAATATGCTCGAACACCGGTGAATTTTGCCGTCATGCCCAGCGTATACATGCTGCCCTCGGACCTTGAATTTCGCATAGGCAAGATTGTGGGGGTACAATAACAACATCCTCATAGCGCCTGCCAATGTCAATGTGGGGGTATGTGTTGATGTGAATAACAAGCCTACAGAGCGAGCTATCAAGCATGCCACACCCCTCAAGCATACCCGGCATGCCATGTCGGGTTCTGGGCATCTCGAGCAGGTCGTCAAACTTCCAAGGCAAGAAATAGGGGGTGGAGGTGCCACCCCCACCCCAAATGCCGACCAAAATCAGCATGAGGATACCAAAGCTGCCTTGGTTACAACAGGAGTAGGCCTCATCCTTTGCTATATCTGGCTGAAAAAATAGGTCTAATTTGTTTGATTGGGTGGACTCTGCTTGGTAGATCCCGGTGTCCGCACTACTAGATTTCCCGATCCAAAACATTGCAGGGAGCCATCGAGACTCTCTTTGACAAGCAGGATCAACCTATGTTCAAAAGGGCTGATCTGGGGAGGTTTTTGGGGATTGAAAATGTTAGACGGTGGAGCCTCGATAATCAAGTGATAAAAATACGAGAAGAAATAGGAGGAGGGGGTGTATGTAGTACGTACACCCAGCCGAGTCAAAATAGCCATGATATCTTCGTTACCCTTGGGGGTGCTCTGGCGATTGTGCACCGCTCCAGGAAACCCAAAGCCGTTGAGCTTTTGAGATGGTTAGCCGGGAAGGGAGTGGAAAAATTACAAGATGAGCTCTGGGAGCAGCGCAAGCTAGTCGAAGAAAAGAACGTGGCCATCATTAAGAAGAGCCAGGGCTTGGCTCTTCTTAATGATGACCTCGAAGACAGGGATGGAGTCCACCCAACACACTAGGTGTCCTATGATTTTTTGGAACTATGTTTCGCGCTGCTACCCTTCCCAACATAGACCACAACAAACCCAACGGCAGCAGCGATGGCCATGTACAGATGCCTTGCTACATATTCGACAACAGTTGCTACTACCCTTAGAAGGAAGGAGACAACCGTGCCAATAATCCCTGGTAGAGCAGCACTTGCCTTACCTGCTAGATACTTCAGGAACTTTCCGAGCCTTTCAAGCTGCTTCTCCACAAACCCCTTCCCTGCAGCACTTCCTCCTGCGCCTGTTGCTGAAGTAGCTCCTCCCGTAACAGCGAGCACGATGGTGGAAATCAGTAGACCAACAGCGGAGACGATACTCGCTATAGTCAGCCCCTGTTCCTTGAACAAAATTTTAAGCTTCTCCAGTAGAGACTTGTCATCACCAGAGATCTTCAACAACGTATCCTTAATATGTCTCAGCTGACTGTAAATATCACGGTTAAGCTCCTTCACTTTCTCCTTCTGGCCATCTCTTTCTTCCTCCATCTTTTTAATATCCCTCTCAAGCTTTTCAATGGCTTCTTTCGAACCTTCATGGATCTGACCATCGGCATCTACCTGATTACCTATCTGTTTGATACTGTCTTCCGCATCCTTAATTTTTCTGTCATATGAAACTATCTTGTGTTTCAGATCTGTAATATTTCCCTGATAGGTTTGAAGTTTAATATCATATGTCTGCAACTCACGTAGTGTGAATCCGTCGTATAATGACGGATCCGTAAAGGTTCCTACATCGGAGAATGAAGTCTCCGTAAGGGTTCCTGCATCATGCACAATTTTCCTGTTAGTATTGATAGTATTCATCTGAATTATATCACCAGAGTCCTCCGTAAGAGTCCCAACATCATGATCAATCCTCCCCATGAGATTCTGGACTGTCGCTTTACCGCCTTTGTTGGGTGTGGTATAGTCGGTGAAACCCAGGGCCCGCAGACGCGTACTACCTAACAACGATTGTATCGTGTTGGGGGCTTTTAATGTACCATCCTGATTCGTAAGCACTATTTCATTTAAAATTTTACTCCCTTTCGCAACCTTTTTAACTATCAGCTGACCCCCCTCCTTCATCTCGAAGGCATCGTAATGTATCGCCTCAAGCTGTACCCCCAACTGCACCGTAAGGAGAGCGTCAACCTTCGATTCCAGCAGCTCTCTCTTCTGCTCCGAAAGTCTAGACCCTGGAGCACCTTGTTGTTCTCCCTGTGTTGAAGGCCCCGGGGTTGATGGAAGTTGTGGAAGCTGTTGATCATCAGGCCTATCATCATCCCCACCAGTCTTTTCAATATCATCCTCATGCGTAAATCCTGTATTATAATCCATTTTATTTGAAATGAAAACAGCTAGTAATAAACCATGAGTAACATGTATGGAACTAAGCTCGATCCTTACAGAGATGTAAAGACCATGCTGGGCATGAAAGGGAAGAAGCAGCGTGTTAAAGTTTCCCACATCCCTAGTACGATCAATCAAAATGAAGACTTGTACGTGGATGTACCAAATATGGGCCGGGACGACGTCATTTTCCCAGGCTCTCTCAAACTCCTTTTCAACCTGGAGCTTGAGGGTACGAACACGAAGAGAACCATTGTCAGCAACATTGGCAAGGACCTGGTGCAGAATTTGCGTATCACCTTGAACGGCAACGAGGTGCAGAATATCAGCGACTACAATACCCTAGCGGTCTATAGGGACTTGTGGCTGCCCAAGTTCGATCGCGAGAACAACCTAATTCTGGAAGGCATCAACCCCAATGACGGTACCATTAGAGCCCTCCAGGTAAAAGCAACGGACCACGTTGGGACAGATGAAGAACGAGCTATCGCGGAGGCGTATGGCAACACCTTTTGCATCCCGCTCGGTAAGATGTTCGAGTTGACGAGAGACTTACCCTTCTACCAGGGAGGACTGCATGACAGGCTACAAGTCGTCCTGCATTTTGCGTCTTACGGTGATGTCATCAAAGACGGAGGCACAGCTGCATCAGGGAGCGCGGGAGCCAAACCAGCGGACGCCCAGTATAAGATTACCAACATTGCTCTAGAGTTTGACAAGGTACACCACGAGGGGCTTAGCAGTGCTATGATGTCACGATATTCGAGGCTAGCGCTGCCTTATGAACGGGTACTCCGCAGCAAAGTGGTCACCATGAAAAAGTCTGATACCAGCTAATAACCTCCAGATCGATACACCCGCCAAGAGTCTCAAGGGAGTGCTACTACTATTCGTTGACCCCGCGCGAGTGAAGGCCTACGCTGGTGTCAACGAGACGTTCTACAACCCCAAGATCGAAAAAATCTCGATCACTGTCGAAGGTGAGCCTAATGAACTGTATAGCTACGCCATGCTACCGAAGGACCATCTTGAGCAAGTCTTTGAATTGTTTGGTAGCCAGAACTCCGAGGTCACGATCGGGCAGTTCATGACTGAGAGATACGCGCTCTTTATAGATTTTCGGAGCTCTCCAGATAATACCCTGTATGGATCGGGTAGACCATTGCAAAGACTCAGTGACGGCATCACGTTGCATATGACCAAGAAAGCTGACGGAAGTACCGGGGATTTCAAGTGCTATGTGTACTTGCTGCAAGACGCGCAGCTTAACATTTTGGATGGGCGATTCCACGGAGTGGAGTACTAATAAAAATAAATGGCAACTCTAGCAATTATGGCGGGAGGTGCACTAATCAACGCGTTGGCATTCAGCGGCTCAAATTATCTCTTTAGCAAGCTATCGGGGCATGGGGAAGCAGAACGTAAGAGGCACGACAGGGCTGTTGAGCGGCTACAAACTGCTCAAGCACAGTGGGTAAGAGATAGACAGGCAAAGATTGACTGGTACAACAAGCAGCGGGAGTTACAGCGTCAAGCAGGCGAGAGTTTGAAGGAGTTGGATGAAGGGGCGAGAGAGTACTACATTGCGACGATGGAGAAAGCTCCGAAACTATCCGACTACTATACACCTTCCAAGCAACAACAAGACGGTGAGCTGACGTTCATCGTTGGCTCCTTAGCCCTTCTAGGGGTGGTCGCTTATAAATTCGCCTAGCAGCAACGCGGAATCGCCTAGCGGCTCCACACGCGAAGCACGAGGAGTACGCAGTTCCGGCTCCACAAGAGTTATTTGTAAGGTACTCGGGCAAGGTTTTGACATGTATAATATAAAGACATGTCAAAATTATTTACCAAGGAGGAGGCTGAGAAACTCAACCAAATCTACTATACCCCAGAACATCTCTGGACTGGACGCAAGGCCATTAAATTGCTCTCCGAGGGGAGTAGTCTATCCAAAAAGTTAGTTACGCATTGGCTGGCTCGTCAGCTGCTCTGGCTTAGACATATTCGAGGACCTAAACGCATCAACTACCCTCATTTCACCATTACGAAGAAATGCATCAGTTTGACTTGCTATACATGACAAGCAGGGTACAAACACCTACAAGTACATCCTGACAGGCATCGATGTAGCTTCGAGATACAAGGTAGCTAAGCCCCTACGCACCAAAAAGGCCAGCGAAGTCGCTGACATGATCAAGGACATCTACGCGAAGCCAGGTGGCCTTCAATATCCGAAGACCTTCCAGTGTGACAATGGCTCCGAGCTCAAGTCAGATGTGACAAAACTCCTAGAAAGTAAGGGCGTCGAATTAAAGCGCTCAACCACCAAGTACCATCATACTTTCACAGCCTTCGTGGAGGCTTACAACAAGGTGCTTGCGCAGAGACTGTTCAAACCTCAAGATGCGCAAGAGCTGGTCTCTGATGAGCAAAGTACCACATGGGTCAAGCATCTGTACAGCATCGTCAAAAGTCTCAATAATACCAAGACAGTCATGATCGGCATGAAACCTTCGAAGGCCATCAAGATGGATGATGTCCCGCTCGTGAAAAGTGAGCAGCACCCTGATCGCCTAGCGGCTCCACAGGAGTATCAGCAAGAGAAACCTCTACCCGATGACGGCCTTTACTTGTACCTGCTGCAACCTGGAGAAGAGCATGGTGATGCGAAAAGACGTGCGACCGACGCATGGTGGAGCAAGAAAACGTATAGACTCGACCGTATCGTGGGTGGTACAAGGTTGTTGTACTATCTTGACAGTGGGCCCGAACGTAGTTTTGTGTCAGAGGAGCTCATGCTAATCCCCGGGGATGTTCAAGTACCTCCAGAGCATGTCAAAGAGTGGTAAATTTCTCAAGCCGGTTGCCGGTTTATCGCCGGGCGGCTCCACAAGAGTACCGGTTCGCCCGCAGCGGGGGGGGGGGGGGGGGGGGGGGAACCGGTGAGTTGACACTTGTGAGTGTAGTTAAGGTGAGCCATTGGTTCACCTTAATACTTACCCTCCCTCTGCCAAAAAAAAAGTTCGGGTATCCCTGGAGGAGGTTAAGGCTTGGTAAAGTATAATTTCAAGAGCACCTCCAGGGGTTCATCCTCCAGTGACTTACTTGGATCCCATACATACAGTAAAGGAGGCATGGTATAGAACGGGTGCCCATAGACGATACCCTTAATGACATCAGGTTCACCATCAAGGTTGATGATGTCAACCAGGCGTCTATCCTCTATATGAAACTTGAGTATATTGCCTATTGTTTCTATGTCTGCTAGATCCGAGAGCTTCAAGTCCTTATCCTTGATGATCTCATAGCAGAGCATGCCACACTTGTTCACCTCTGCCGAGGGGATATGCAGACCCAGGTCTTCAATATCAACTTCGAGCCCCTCATCTTCTTCCTCACAGGGAATTGTTGCCCACGGCTTTTCACCTGATGCGACTCTCTCTAGAAGCTCGTCATCATCTAGATATTCAAACCCCTCGTAGTACTCACCATTTCTAAATCTAAAATTTTCCAGGCAAGTAGAGCAATAACCAACGCTAGATCCTGCCTTGATGCAGCATCGCAGCACAGGCACCCGAATATATTAAAGGTTTCTAAGTTGTTGGCTCTGTACATAGTCTTCCATCTTTTTTTCTTTGATATTTCAGTACCTTTTAACATTTGCTGAAATGGTCAAGCAGCATTATCAGGAGTGTTTTTGTGGCTCCGCAAGAGCTACAAAAGCGTTACTTAGTCTTTCATTCCGCGAGTGCTAGGAGACGTTCATGCGTATATGTAAGGCCCAGCCTAAAATGTCTCACACGCTCAGGGTTTACCTCAATACACCCACGCTCTCGAAGTCAATTGTAGTGGACAATGGAATTAGGCGTCTCTGCCAGTACTACAATCTCACTCTTGGGGTAATCTACAAGCTTGTTCCTAATCTTTTGCGCTACATACCCCTGTTGGCCACAGATGGCAAGGTATGGCCAGGGATCATCGTTGTTCTTCTGGATAACGGCCATGCTATTGTCTTTTCCAGGGTCGTTGAGATGGGGTACGGCACGTTGTCGCAGCTCCTCAATTTCATCCCCGAGTTCCGCAAGCTGGTTGTCCCTGTCTTCTAGGTCATCATTGAGTAAAGCCAGAGCCATCTCTCCGTCCTCGATGGTCTGGCGCTGCTTCTTGAGCTCGTCTTGTAGTTTTTCCACTCCCTTCCCAGCTAACCATCTCATAAGCTCTACGGCTTTGGGTTTTCTTGAGCGGTGCACAATCTCCAGGGCACCTCCAAGGGTGACGAACAGATCGGTGGAATTTTTCGATCTACCAAGGTGGTAATTACTAATTACCGCTATTTCATGACGCGAAATGGTCGTGATATCTCGATACGACGCTGAAATTTTTCCAATTCCCAGAAACCTTCCGATGTCGGCTCTTTTGAAGAGGGGCTGATTTTGACCATCGAATAAGGTCTCGATGGTTCCCACGGGCACTGCGTTGAATAGAGTAATTTGCGAAGACATTTTTGACTTGTAATATTTTTTAAAGTCAAAAATCTTTTGTATGGACGAATCTATACAAAATTCGATGCAAGACATATTTATCTTATGTGCTCTGGATCTGGGGATCGTATTGCGTGGTCGCGCAACACGATCTAAAACTCTCTTGCCAGCGCAGTGTCCCTGCGACTCTATAGCAGAGTATAAGATATACAAGCAAGCAGAAACAATGACCCTACAACGATGGGCGTGGAGCTAGAGATACTATCCCTTAACTCATACAATTCCTGACAACTTTCCTCGAGACTTCCTTCCAGGTAGGAAATTCTTGCGTTCCTCTGCTCGAGCTCGTCTTCAAGAACCTCGATCTGTTGACTTTTCTCCATAAGCCTCTTTCGCAATTCGATATAAGACATATTTATTTAGAGTTTTTTTTGAGTTTTTTTCACTCGAGAGAATCTTACTGCAAAATGCTCCAACTCCTAGGGTGTTCAAGCCTCACATACAGGCAAGCGTGTTTCGATCTTTTCAACCCTGCTTTGATCACGCTCCAGTCTTCGATCATGTTCGTTTCTTCATCGATCATTTTCATGTCCGATCGGATATGAGGGTACCACATGAAGAGCTGTTTCATCTGCCTGCGGAGGTTCTTGGGGATGGCCGTATACGACTGCGTGAGTAGCCACAAACTGTGCTTCTTGTGTCTACCACTGATGGCGAGCTCGAGGAGCGAATTTCTGCGCTTATCCATGGCTTCATCCGCGATCATGTCATCGATGATGAACAACGTCTCCTCACCCGCTAGTAGCTTTGATAGTTGCTCAATCCAATAGAAGAGCTGATCACCAGGATCAATCATGAAGATATAGTCCTCTTTCCAGAGCCAAGATCTCTCCAAGTAGGTGCTGTTCCACTGTATTGTAGGGCAGAGAATGACAATGTTGTTGAAGTGTTGCCTGTATTCGCTCTCAAGCAAATCAAGGACGCGCTTAGTCTTTCCGCAGCTTGTAGGACCTGTAAAGATCGCTGTATGCGGCTCTTTCGCTATGTCCAGAGTCATTTATTCTGTCTGCCGGTAGCAGATAGAACCTTGCACGTTAGCTTCTGCTTCTGCAGTAGCAGTAGCAGGTGACGATCGCCCAGCGGCTCCACGGGAGTAAGATATCAGGACTATTTTGACCTTCAAGAGGTACCAGTATGCCATGCTGGTACCCCCTCTATTTTGGTTTAGGTACGATACTTGCTGGGATCCACCCCTTGGATACAGCCATCTCTCTTGAAGCTCTCCCCGCGGAGAAGTAAGCTACCATCTTGATAGCGTCGCTCGTGTCCATCTTGGTAGACGGACTTGTAATGCCAAGGAACTTTTTGCCAGTCATCGCATAGGCGAATGTGAACCCTAGATCCACGACAGTCTCATAGAGCATATCGATAATTTCTTTTTGCTGCGGTGTAACGTTTGAACTCATGGTTTATTATGTGCCTACCGCATCTTGAAAATGTCAATGTTGGGCTGAGACGTGGGCAGACGCTCTTCACGTTGCTTTTGCTTGGGCAGAGGCGCATGTACTCCTCGTGCTTCGCGTGTGGAGCCGCCAGGCGTATGTGGCTCAGGGGTTTCGGCATACTGCGGGGTCGGCTTTTTACGGAAAATGTATAAACCAACTCCCACACAAACTAAGAAGGCTAAGCCTCCAGCGCTATAGAGATATCCAGCGCCTGTTGATTTGTCAGAACCTGCGACAGGTTCATAACCCTCTTGGGAAGTACTTTTACCCACGTTCTTCGGCAGGTTGGCCTTGTTATTGCGGTTCCATTCGGCAAGTCTCTTACCGGCAGCAACACGACCCTCGTTCTTCTTGATAATTACTTGGTTAGATTCCTCTCTCATTTATCTTATGACCCTCAAGAGCCATAAAACATTTAAATGGTAGACCCTACGACTCTTCCTCCTTAGTCTCCTCCTGCTGCTCCTCGACCACCTTGGACACTGGTATTTGACAGTGATTAACTGTGTGCGCAACTACTAGAAGAGGTGTTAGAAACTTACCAAAAACAGAGTAGACAAGGAGGCCCAAGTCAGCCATACTATCCTTAATGATAGGGTCCGCCTCGATATCTTTGCAAAGACTCTCTTGGCTGTCAAGCTGAACCACACGTCCTACAGCTTTGCTGTACATGCTGATAGCTTGTGACAATAGGGCTTTCGCAGTCTTTTCACCCTTCTCTTGGAGTTCGCGTTGAACAAACTCGGTGTGAATCTTTTCGATGGCCTCTGGTGAGGCTTTGTCGAGTGATGCCTCTGTGCACTTTTTCGGCAGTAAGTGCTTCTGCCCACGACGTATGGCATCTTTCAAAGCTTGGCGCTTGTCGATAGGTTTGTCTTGATGCTGTGGGGTTGGTGTGTCGACACCATCAAATATCTCGGCAATATCAGACATCGTTTTTATTATACGACGGTATCGAAAGAAACAAGCAAGGATCAAGACATGGGGTAGTAGTAAGGCTAGACATAAGCATATTTCCATTTGTTTAGATGGTTGGTGAACAACCATCTAACGAGCATTCTAATTGGAGATGAATCGATGACCCTTTGATTGATTTTCATCTACCCACAAGGGTTGCACGTTTGTGTATTTAAGCCTTTCTAATTGCACTTCTTCGCTGGGGTACTCGCCATTCACGTGATATTTTAGTGGGGTTTTGTGATCGAATTGCCACTGCCCTCTGTTGCTCCAGTTCATCCCGTCTTTAAATTGGGCCTGAATATGCTTCTTGAATGTGACAATGTCGCACTTTAGGTATTCTTGAGAGAATATCTCTGTATCACGCTTTAGAGCATTGCGAATCCTATCCAGAATGCATTTATGCATATACCCCGGGAAATCGCATATGGGGCATTGTCTTGGTAGTTTTTCATGGTGGCATCTGTTGCGTTCGTATGATGCCTTCCTAAGGTCCAGACATTTTATGCATTGCATTGTCCGTTGCCCGTTGGGTTGGATCTTGAAATTGTCTAGTGGTTGGGCTCGCCCATTTCTACAGTTCGTACATTTTTTAACCTCATCCATCTTGTTGAGTTTTGTGAAGCATCGCTTCACAAAACATTGGACAACCCACCACTATTCTCACGTCAGGGGATAGTGTGCAAGCGGTAATGACCTCTCGCGAGCGTCGTGATCTGATCCGCTTGCACGATCCGCTTGTCATCAGCTCGGTTAAGTGCCAGCTTGGTCACTTCCTGCGTAAAGATTTTGTGATCCTTGTTGGCTATACATACCCAGGTTTTGTAAATATCAACGCCCTCTTCCAGACAGCGTCGATAGTCATCGAAGGTGATCGACTTCTTGGTGATACACATCTTGACGCCCTTGGCCTTGCGACCGCCGCCCTCTTTCGTGAGACTCTCGTAAGCATATGCTTTCGCTCTCAGAGTGATGAACTTTGTCATGATCTTCCCACTTAGTTCATCTTTCATCAAGCCCACGACCTTCTTGTTCTTGCCGATGGGGAGAGGCCTGTCATCGTCCTTACTATAGGCACTTGTGTCGAAGCGTTCCTCCACATCGTCGGCGATGTCATGGTAAAAGTCCTCAGTCTTGATATGATATATGAAAGAGTCCGTGTCCATATAGCATAAGCGCAGCTTGCTGTCGTACATGCGTTGCATATAGTCATAGTGGAACTCATACATAACAGTCTTTGACAGATCTAGTATAGCCTGGCCAATATATACTGGCTTGTTCATCTTAATCCCCGTTTTACCCATCTCCACGCCCATGAGATTCTCGCTGAAGTAGTTGCCGCCCCTGAAGTTCGGTTGCATGATGAGCTTGGTGTACGCAGTCTCGCTCGTGACTAGCTTGATGTTACGATGATTGCGGATATTCTCCATGGTTTTCCCAAAGACCGAGAGGTTCATGAGCTTGTAAAAGTCCTTCTCAAAGTCGTTCTTGGCGGCAGTTCTCAGCCTCGTGTTATGATCGATATACTCGCATAGCCAGGGTTTCTGGTTAAACTGGATGACTCTGTGCACCTTTTTGAGGCTGAGCCCGTGCTTTATAGCTTGATGAAGAGCCCCGATGTGTACAACATATTTCCGCTTATGTTCTAGATTTGGGATGAGTTTTTCAACCCCATGAACCACCTTGCGTTCGGGTAGGAAGGGGAGCTCGTTGTGCTTGTCGTGTAGGTTTTCGGGGTAGTCGATATCAACTTCCAAGAGGTAGCCATGTTTGTTGATATTCACGAGTCTGCTGATCTTCTTCTCCGTAAAGACCTCCACATTCGACACCCATTTGAATCCATCAGTGGGTAGGTCCTTCCGCATGGTCCAACCGTAGAGGTTGTTAGCATCGAGATACTGCAGGTAGGACGACCCCTCTTCTGGATCATACTGCTCCCCCATATACTTGTTGTTGGCCTTGGCATATCTGTGAACGGCTTGGGTTATACCACCTCGAATGCCCTCTTCGAACATCAGCAGCATCTCAAAGTCAGTGAGGAACTCTAGCTTGATTTCGGTGTACTTCAACGCTGCCTTCCAAGCGAGACCAGGTGCACTGTAAAAGTGGGCGGGGTCGAGCTTGTATTGATCAAGGCAGACTCCTCGAAAGCTTCCAAAAACGTCTGCCAACAGCAAGGCGTCTGTGCTGAGGTACACGTCGTGATAGTCTCCCATGGTGATCTTGGAGCCCTCTGGGGTGATGGAATTCCATACTTTTTTTGCGTGGGCATAATCCTCATCACTGATACCCCTCATGTTCAGCTTGCTGTAGAACGCCTCCTTGGGTGGTAGCTCCGTCCCCTTAAATCGCTGCCAATCATCCATGTACTCATAGGGATATACGCCTTTTCGAAGCATCATCCTGAAGATATCATCTTTGTCGATGAACTTGGCCATGGATGGTACGTTCGCCTTTACCTGCTCCCTATCTAACTGCTTCGTGGTATTCGAGTAGCAGGCCTTACACCAGAATTTTGCCATGTATTCGGCGTCTATTTCCTGGAATTCAAGACCAGTACCCGCACACTGTTGACATTTCATACCTGCGGCGTTGGTACCAATGCGGTTGCTTGACAATTTATCCAAGCTGGATGCCATGAATCGACAGCTGTCGATAAATCGAATCTCTACCTGTTTTTCGAAATCGTTGATGGGTACCTTGATCTTGACGTTGAAGGAGATGTATTTTTCCGTGTTTTCGGCAATACAACCAATGTCATGGGTATCATACTTCTCCCCTAGTTCTCGGATGAACAAGTGGGCATCATACCCTGAAAGATTGTGGAAGATCACGGCTACGTGGCTATTCTAAACTTAAAATTACAGGTGTTGTGCGCGGCACCTCTATATAGGCCGGTGTAATGGCAATGGTCCCTCACTTTGCAGTTCTTCTGGTCGTTGTCAAAGGGTTTCATGCAGATTTGACAATCTTTGGCGGAGTCGTGCTCTCTCTTGAGTACCTCCGTTAGCGGCAACATGTCCTGCTGGGGATAAGTGGAGTAGAGTCGCTCCACCTCATCCTCTAGGTGGTCGACGAATTTCTTCACGCAGTTCTCACCCCTGTAGACTGTCAGTGGGTCTGGCACTGGCCCGTATGCAAAGGTACTGTACGTACACCAGCCACATGGTACGTGCTCGTTCAGCTTCTTCGTCTTGGTCTCGCTCGCGTCTTGACTCGGGATTAGCAAGCTCTCAAAGTTGGCGTATATAGCGAAGGGTACCTTGAACTGCTGCTGACCATCCTTGTAGTATAGCCACTTTTCCTTCTCGCTCGGCATGGAGATCTTGACCGCCTCGTTGTTGGCGCAATAGTCATAGTGTTTATTGCGTAACTCGACTGCGGTGAAAGCGTGCAAACAGTTCATGCAAAAGTGCATTTTTGACGTATTCTTTGAGTTCTCGCTGCCCAGCAGCCGTGAGAGACTTTTGACTGCTGTATAGTGAGTCTTTTTATCATCCGTGAGGAGGAGCAGGTTCACCTGCTTGTCGCGCGAGATGCTATGATCGGAGCGACATAGTATGTTAATCGTCTTTGCAGTCACGTACAAGACGTTCACCGCGATCTCAGGGTTGTTCAACTCAAACTTGGTGATATCCTTGACGCTCGTGGGGAACTCGATGTCCTGCCAGTTATAGAGCTCCGCGTAGGGTCTTAGCTTGGTCACTCTTTCTGGATGATCACCGATATCTTCGTCTCTATTCGCTGGGTTAATGATAGCCTTTTTTGTGGCTATCCATTTGGGTACTTCGATATAAGATGAACCTCTCGTCAGTTTGAGCTTGTGGAAGTCTACATCGAGATGTAGAATGCGGCCGATGCTAAAGCCGCTCTTGGGCAGCGCTGGGTTCTCCACATGCGTTTTGACCTGGGCGAGCATCGTATCCAGCACCTCTTCCACATCGCTACCCTGGAATACTGGCGTCATGTTGCTGTTGAAGACCTTATCGATCTCGATAAACTCGTTGGTACCCTCCACTGGCTTTTTCCACTGAATCCAGAGGGAGCACTGCACTTTTGCCGATCCCATCTCCTCTACCTGGTTCTCAATCAGGGTTTTCACGTGTGATCGCACCATCCCCAAGTACGCGTCGACGTCCATGCCGTCCATGCCGGGGATGCGGAAGCTCCGGAAGGTCCTGCCGTGGGCTTGCTGATGCTCCTGGGGTGTGAAGTCTTGCTCCGGTTGCTGCTCGTCTTCAGCATGATCCTCCATTGCCTCTTGCTCAACCTCGTCATGAAGCGTTGCACCCGTGGCCCTGTTGTAGAGGTTCATCACATTGTTTTTGAACGTGTTATATACGCTATTGACACCCTTCTTTATAGGCTCGGGAACAGCGTCCACTAGCCAGTTGTACCATTCACGCATCTTGTTTTTCACGACCGATTGACTCTTTACCATCTCCTGTCGTTCGAAGATGTCCATGGCCTCTGGTGTTGGTAGAATAGTCACTGGTCTGACTGGGTTTCGTCGCCCGGTCCTCCTGGGTGGTATAGCGGGTGCAGCCGGTTGCTCCAGCAGGGCAACCAAATCAGCCTTGCATAGCTTGGAATATCTCACAACTCCACAATCCCTTGCGATATTTTTTAATTCTTTGATTGTGTAAGCGTTCATCTTTATTGTATATAGATCTCAACTAAAAGATTCTGGGACAGCGAGAAGTTTTTGATAACTGCGCATGCGCTGGAATTTTTGTTGATGTCAGCACTATTACTTGTTGCGCTTGTGCGCATGTCCTGGAATTATCGGGTTTGTCGGAATCGGATTTGGTTCGGGATTCCCGGAATTAGAGATTTCGGGGATTCCGGGACTTGTTGTTGTTGTTTACATTTCCCGTTTTCCTTTTTCTGTCCTAGTACATACCTTTACCTATCTCTCGTTTAATGGCACATAACTACGAAGCCGTTTAATAACAATGATTGTATAGCAGCTAACACATGTTTTTTTTACAAATGTCGCTAGCTATAAAAATAGCTGATCCAGTTAGAGTGCATGCAGTCTCTAAACTTTTCCAGGTCTGATGATTTCGTTGCATTGTAGCTAACTTTGTAACAATTTGATATATTTTAAAATTTGATCACCAATTACAGAATTAAGTGGGTTTACAATGATAGCTATACTAAATTTGTCTTCTGTTTTTAATGGGTATAAATAAAACTAGTGAAAGCTAATAAATAATTTTCCGTGCCTAGAAAAAAGAATAGCTGTAACACCCTTACTTTAATCAAACACTTTCTTACTCGACGAGCTTGTTTGGCAGTTTTATTGGATTATTTCGTCTCGGTTTCCTAGTATAAAAAATCCCTGGGATCAGATGACGGAGTGTGAATCTATGAGGATATAATAAATTATTTTAGGCCTAAAAGGGATAAGAATTTCGTAGCGTTTGGTTTCCTGAGTGCTGTATTTTTTGGCAGTGATGCATAAATGCATGCAATGCATAATTAATACGCGGATTCCTAATCAGGTTATACAAGGAAAATCAACCTCGTTCATGGGGCTATTTTTCTTTCTTTTTCTCAGAAAGAGAAAAAAAGCCTGGGGAAAAGGTTGAAGAACGTTACTGAATTTAACTAATCTGAAAATTTCAGAGAATTTTAAATTGAATGACTTTGGTATATATCGTAAGAAGACATTTTCGCAAATTGAAAAATCACGAATTTTCGCGAATTCGCGAAAACTTCTTATCGTGAAAATTAGGTTACGGTAGCAAATATGCACGCATTTATATCTTCGATTAGAACAGAAATCTACTTACCCCCTGTTAAGTGTTATTCAACGGAAAAACGTGTAAAAATAAATTTTCAGCAGGGGGTATATCAAATTATCGGTTTACCAACATGACATCATAAGGGTTTAATGTTTATTTTTAACAAAAAGTGTGGGAAAGAAAAAAAAGTTACTCTTCCGACACGCATAAAGATTATTGGAGTGTTACTTTTAAATCATAACTTTATTTACAAATTTATGTGAAGTCATTGCAGGAGGTTTTAATGTTTGATTTGGTCCATAAAATCAAAAGGAATTAAAAATCGTATAATTTTTCAAACAGAGGAGGTCTGAACAGTATAATTTATTCTGTTTATTTATTCTGCACAGAGATAACCGAAGATACGCAAAATATTCTTAGAACTTTGACATATGAAGTAACGAAAATATAATGGAAAGAAAATTGCATTGTCTATGACGACCAGTATTTTTTTCTGTTTATTATTTTGTTCACAGCGAGTTTAATCGAAGGTTACACGGATATAAATGAAACAATTTGAGGGATCATAAAGCGACATTTGTCAAAGCTCAAATACTGCTTGACGTCTGGTCGTGTTTTTTAAGACTTACTACGCTATATTGTAATTAGATGGTAGCTTGTCTATAATAGTGACAGCTAGTTATTTGTTTTTTGGTTGCTGCTTGAAGAACTAACACGAAGTTGATGTTTGTCTTTCATATGGAAGTTTTTTTGTTTTTATTTCCTATTTTAGCACGCAGTGAACACATTGGATCTCATAGAAGATCTTTAGTTTTCATATAAAGTCGTACCTGGTTTAAGTTTTGTGTTAGTCTTAATTTCAACGGGTAGATAGACTGACCTTCTTATAACCCTCAACTTCGTCCCCAGGGCTTTTTATTTTTTTATCAAACCTAAGAATAATTGGGGACGAGGTTGCATGTCGCTCCCATGATTTGCACACACCCTACCCACTACAAATTTAATGCATATATATTTATGAATCAATTATGCACAGTCCCTGGTTGGTCTTCCTAAAGTCAACACCAAAACTGGTCCCCAGGGTCTCTTTGGTCCCTGAGCCGTTATTACATATCAAATTAATCAAAAATGCAAAAAGGTTTTTAAAACGAGGTTAGTCAACACCACCGCCCTGTTTTACAACTAGACATAGTTATGGACCGTTTTTCTTAAAATGGTCACAGCCACCACGTACACCAAACTCAGGCGATGTTAAAACGTGTAAAACGTGGGTATATTGATGTAGTAATTTTATCTTTTATATTTTAGGTAAGGCGTAAAGAATTTTGATGTTTTCGGAGATTATGAATAATAGACTTGTTCTTCCTAAAATACCTTTATCAACACAGCAAATAAAAACAGATTCCAACGCGAGTCCTTCATTATTATACATTCACCAATGCCTGCAAATCACCTCTGACGAAATGTCGCATTCATATCGAAAGAAAACAGAAGTGAAATGGCAGAACGAAAAAAAGCAAATTAGACTTCCACCATTACCAGAAGTAAAATCGCGTGACAAACCTAGCCTGCGAAAAAAGGGTTCTACGCAAAAATTACTTCAAAAAGCTTTTTCAAAAACTATTTTAAACAGCTCAAGAGAAGGAGCAGGAAAGGGTGGCCAGTATATTAGAAGGAGAAAAAAAACGGTATTTCCTTTGTAAGAGACAAGCATATTTGTTGAAAAAGACCTGGAAATTAAAGTTGGCTATGACGTAATGTACACAAATAGTAGCTAGTGGTTATGTATTGGTATTGGAAACTAACTAGTCTTATGTATGTTGATATGCAATGACACATGGATTGGCTGCATGGAGTGGTTGAAGAAAAACAACATGGTCGAACATGATGTATTTTTCTTGGAAGCATGTAAGTTTATCCAGAAATATAAGAACCGCTAGAATGACAGTCTATAATGCTGGAAACACGAGAAAAAGTAAAATGAGAGACCACAAATAAAGACAACGTTGAGGCAAATACAAATTCACGCTACCAAAATTGGAGCTGATTTTATGATTTTCATATATTTTATGAAATATGTTACTAGAATATCGAGCGAAAGATTTTTGAGAATGAAAATATCTCCCCTAAAGCTTTAACAATGGGTTTTAAAATTAACCGCACTTCGGACAAAAGTCAATTAATCTAGCTTATATTCCTTTAACTTAAAAATAAAACATAGTCAAACCTCCTTATAACGGACATCCTCTGTAGCGGACACCTCTTTACCATGAACACATTTCTTAGAAACTCATGAAATGACGGCCAAACTCTTATAAAAACAACTCTATGTAGCAGACAGTTTATAGCGGACACCTTTCTCAAAAACCCATGAAATGACGGTCAAACTCTTATAACAACAACTCTATGTAGCAGACAGTTTATAGCGTACACCTCTCTACAACGAACACATTTCTCAGAAACTCATGAAATGAGGGTCAAACTCATTCTCGATCTCAGAGCTCTTTGAGATAAACTCGAGGTTTTAATCTCAAATAGGGGACGAGAATGGGTCAAACTCTTATAAGAACAACTCTATGTAACAAACAATTCGTAGGCACACCCCTGTAGCGGACGTCGTTTTAAGGTCCCAATTTTCATTAACCCCTAAAATGGACCTCTTTATAGCGGCCACGTCCATCAATGGATAAAACAATTCTTGCAAGTTTGTCTATCTTTGGCTTTTGTTCCTTCAAATAATTCGAACTTTTTATCCCTTTTCGCTAGATTTCGGGGCGTTTTGTCCCTTAAAGTTGGTACTTGCGAAACAAACCTTTTGTCCGATTTGGAGATAATTTTGCCGAATACTTTCCCATTTTAGGTCTTCCTGTAATTTCTAAACAACCTCCACCTTTTTCTAAGCGTTATCAACACAGGACTTCTGATACAGAAAAATTCACCTAATTTTTTCACGTCGCTACCTGCAGCGTGCGTAATTAATAAACGTTCCTTTTGATTCTCAATTCTCAAAAGATGAAACACACATCGGTGAAACATTTTTAACGATAATATCACAAGATAATTTACAAACTGTTTCATCTACAACATCATAATAACAAGGACGTGCAGCAACGAATGTGCTGTAAAAGGTTTAGTATCACGACTCTTCAAAGAAAATACTATGAGCAGATTATATAAATGATATCCATTCATGTGCATATTTATTTCACGAAAAAAATAGACAAGACATTTCAAATTTAAGGAGGTTTGAGGAGAATTTTTTTGTGGAGGAAAATGACGCATATCCCTAAAAAAATAAGGTTTGAGTTTACGAGTGGAGAAATTATTCCTGTATCCATGTAGAGTTTATGAAAATAAAAACATGTGGCAGATTGCAAAACAAAAATTAAGGAGATCTCAGAAAGTTGTTAAAAAACCTATTTTTAAAAGAGATTTGAGGGGTTTTAATTTTTTTTTAAATTGAAGAAAATTCAGGAGTTGTAAGGAGGCGTGACAACACTGTTACATGTTGGTCGTTATTATCTAAATTTTTTTATTGCGAGTGAAAATCAACAAAAACATAGTTCATATAATAAGAAAATAAAATTGTCTCAACCTTTAAACCTAGACATAAAAATAAATAAAAATTAGTCCAGCTAATCAGTATGTAGAATAAAATTCTAAGTATAATCAATACGTGATTCTTTTAGTATCACCAGAATGGGTTTTACCGGAACGTTACGCACAGGTTAGTCATAACGCACTACTTTCAATACGGGCCAAACACGGTATACGAGACTTTGAAATTTATTATGGCTTGTCAAAAAAAAGAAAACCTCTCAGATAAAACGTCAAAATAATTAAAAATCTAAGAAAAAACAGATTGGTACCAAAATTCCGTCGCATTAAGGCAGTTTTCTTTCAAGCCGTAGCTCCCAGCCTTCAATGTTTGCACGTTGGGTTTTTTTATAAGCTGCGGCGCATGTATTTTGGCAAATTTTGAAGTTAAGGTAATTCAACTGTGCTTTCAGACAAACAACGTTTTTAACAACCAATAAAAATTCAGAAAGCGCTGCCATCTTTAATGAAATGGAAATTGAGCATATTAAGCGCCGAAATTTAAACGCAAGAAGTAGATATGAACGCTTTAATGGTAAGCAGTTTTTATTTTAAGTTTTACATCCAAAATATTTAAAGACATTTCAACGTTGCCTTTTCAAAGCTAAATTTTCGTTAAAAATATACTACATAAATGTATAAAGTTTTCAGTCGCGCAACGAACACACTTCAAAAGGTGTCAGACGCACAACAAAGGTATAAAAACCAGATACAGGAGATGAATTAAAGTCACCTAACACGGCTTCGTATGCATCACGCAACAAAATTTTCTCGCGTTAAAGATTAACGTCAAATACGTCTAACGTAACCAATAGATCCGACAGTTTTCCGACATTCGCATGTGTAAACAAATATCCATCTACTTCTTCCTCTTACACGTACTAGCTTTGTAAATCAAATACACCGACAACGGCATCGTCCACGTCTTTACAGGATTTATGACACACGACAGTGCTCCATAAGCGACATAAAACATGTAAGAAGACGACAATTGATTCCAAAATAAAAATACCAGCAGTAGATGAAAGAAAATTGTTCTTGTTCGATGCTTGTTTGAAGAAAATAATTTAGTGATAGATATATCTGTAGTTTTGTTGAGAAGTTCGCCAACATAGATCATTATCAAAGCGTTGTACAAAAGAAGCTAAATGAGATATATAACGGATAGTTACAAAGTTTTGTATGTTATAAATTAATAACAAGTAACTCTTTAAATAGGCTAAGAATCGTTTGAAGATCTCTTCACTTACACGTATTTTTTTTTAAATAAAAAACACGTTTATAAGAAGCCGAGTACAAACATATCTAAAATTCTAAGAAAAATTTTGTTGCTGGCTGGAAACCACAGAAGGCATAGAAAGTCTTTTAGTAGCTTGAGATTATGCACTGACTATAATATGACATTCCTCCCTACACGATTTTAAAGAAAGCGTTAACTTTGTAAATTGTAGTTGTTCGTTACTGGTTTATTGGATACGCACAAATTTCAACTAAAAAAGATACACTTGCGGCCTAAATATGTTTGATAAATCACCACTTTTTCTGAAAAAAAAGCATCAGAAACTCTTGTACAAAAATCACGAAATAATTAAGAAATTCAGACTACTAGGTTATTTGCTTTGTTTCTTATAAAAAAAATAAGTGAATAACGACGCCTTTATGGCTTTGTAATGCGAAGGAAAAGTTAAAAATGTTGGCCAACAGCAGAAGCTTACATCTGCAAAAACAAAAAACAAACAAACATGAAATCTACATACTTGTGCTCCGACATAGAGATAAGTAAGCGAGCCAGGTATATGATGACCTCCTGAATGGAGACCAAACGAAAAGAACACACCGAGTTGATCAGGAATAAAATAACCAACGCTTATTGGACCTGTCAAAATAAATAGGTCCTTCAAAATTTTATTCGTTGCCACTCTTTTTAAAGATCGATCCTCACTTTATTTATAAAAAATATTTTTAAGTAAGCCATAAAAAACATAATCAAAGAGAAAACAAATTATCAGGCGGGTAAGAGATTGGTTTTCAAATTGCGCCTAATTCAAAGTTTTCCAGGCCAGAGTGTAATACAGAAATATAATAAGGACCACTAAATCCCAAATGGGAATTTCATCACGGTGGTCTTAAGTATTATTGAAATCCTTTTCCTTCACAACTTTGATAAATTGGCTATAAGTGCCATATTTTGTAGTCAATATAATTAGCTTTGGTAATTTGGGACAAATTTCATTTGGGAAATAGCTGTTTAACGGCTACTGAGAACGCTGGATTAACCCTGGTAGCCTACAAAATACATACCTTCTTACACGCGCTAACTAGAAACAATACTTTCTTTAGTCTACTTATCAAGCCAGTAGTAATAGCTAGAGTATCCGGAGAAGTGTGTTCTTTTGAGAGGCGAAAACATTAAGCATTTGGTTGAACATCTGCGTAAAATCTTATCCGTATCCTTGAATAAGACTTACCGACGCTTAAGTGACAGTTGTAGTAAATCAACGGCCAAAACACACGATCGCAATCCACAAAATATATAATCTGAGGTGACACCATCTTCAAAAAACTTCGACATAAATCTAAAAAAAAGAAATTCATGTTGTCAAAATTCATGTTGTCAAAATTCATGTTGTCAAAATTCATGTTGTCAAAATTCATGTTGTCAAAATTCATGTTGTCAAAATTCATGTTGTCAAAATTCGTTTTGACAAAATTCATGTTGTCAAAATTCATGTTGTCAAAATTCATGTTGTCAAAATTCATGTTGTCAAAATTCATGTTGTCAAAATTCGTTGAAAAAACAAATAGCAAGTAGCCTATGTTTGTTTCGACTTTAGCACCAAAAGTTTCTTATGCGTTTTCATCAGAAAAAAGGGGTGATTTATCAAACATTAAATATTAAGCCCGCAAGTGTTATTTTTTTTTTAGTTAAAATTTGTGCGTATCAAATAAACCAGTAAAAAAACAAAGTTAACGCTTTATTTAATGAACAACTACAATTTACGACAAGATAACCGCTTTCTTTAACGAACAATTATAATTTACGACAAAGTTAACGCTTTCTTTAACAAACGACTACAATTTAAGACAAATTTAACGCTTTCTTTAACGAACAGCTACAATTTACGACAAAGTTAACGCTTTCTTTAACAACGAACGACTACAATTTACGACAAAGTTAACGTTTTCTTTAACGAACGACTACAATTTAAGACAAAGTTAACGCTTTCTTTTACGAACAACTACAATTTACGACAAAGTTAACGCTTTCTTTAAAACTATCTAGGGGACATTTTAGCAGTGCATCATCTTAAGTTCCAAGACTGCTTCTTTTCTTTTTTTAGGGTAAATAAGCCGCACCCGCTAAAGTTTCTTAAAAATTTACATGTCTTAGTACTCTCAGCTTCTTTCGAACGGGTTTCTCATACATAACAAACAAAACGTTCCACTATACATCGACGCGAAACAACATCATACCTATGTGATACTGATGAGCGCATTTCTTTAGTAGCATAGGAAACAGGATGGTAGTGAAGATAGCAACCAGGTATACCATTTGAGACATGGTACAAAAGTCAGTCACTAGTATGATGACAGAAAGAAAGCTTAAAGGTGGACGTGTTCCGTCCAGAGAGAACGTGCAAGCAGCAGTCGAATTCTTTTCTTCATTCTAAAAAAAATATCTATAAATATTTTCTCAACAAAAGTTTAATGTTTTTCAGAAGATTTAAGAAGATACTGGTGCAATTACGAAACTGAGTACCAACAGAATTTATCTTCAAAAAAGTCGGAAAAACGGACTTATACTCGGGCTACCATTTTTGGCTGTCGCATTGCAATCTATACCGCGCTTTGTTAAAAATATTGAAAGATCTTGACAATGAGTTTAAAAAGCGCAACACAATAAGGAGAATAAGAAGAAGTAACAGTTTTTTATTAGAGCTCACTACAACGATAACTTTGATTTCATGCACTCCGTTCTGATATTTCGATGGCGACCATCTGCATGTGTGAAGGTTGTCAATGACTTCCGTTTGAGGACACAGAATAACGTCATCAACATAAACTTGCACTGCTCGTATGTGTGTATCAGAAAACAAAAGAAATCTAAAAATAAAAATCTCATTTTCACACTAAACTTAAGTTCTAAATAACAATGGAGCGTCACGTGACTTGGGGAGCTCGCTAGAAGCATTTTTTAACAACTATTGATATTGGAAAATATTCTTCAGTTACCAAATTTTTCAACAAGTACGTAATCTGGAAGGTTTTCTTTTTAGAAGCAACCGTAATATAAAGGTTTCCAGTAACGCTTCAACATTTTTACTGGTAAAACCAATGCAGGGAATCACCCTCTTCGGTGTAATGTCCAATTTTCTTACTACAATCTTGGACAAAAATTTTGAGACGAAGACAGCTTTTTCCTCATCTTTCAAATATCAGCTGCAAAGTCGCTACTTTTGCCCACACGTAGGACAGGCAGAAAGCGTTGAAAAGTTGCTAGTCACATTCTCTAGCACACCCGCACACCGCCCAAAATTTGTGAAAAATGGCCATGCTGACGTCAGCAACAATTAGCGCATTTTAAGAATTTGGACTTAACAAAATAGCCTAAGATCCTAAGTCCACTCTGAACATTGACAAGTTCAAAATGTTTGAATCTAATATAGTAATAGACTACGCAATTTACTTGTAGTGGCAAACTCTGAAATTAACTGTCTTGTCTCAACATATTATAATGATAATCTAATAAAAATCCACCTTATATGTGTGGAGTTTCTACTTTTCAAATACGAGCTCTCTCCAGGTACCATATACTTTGCATCAACAGGATTTGTGAACACAACAACAGGTTCATCCGAAGAATATGTCGCATCAGTGAAGGAGAACATGTCGTGATCAAACACACCAATACGATATCTAAAACATGTGAGAGTTTAATAATGCTTGTTAGTATAAACGTGCCTTTCTTGCCAGTTTAAGTTTTTTAAGTGAAATTACACACAACGAGCTTCTCCACAAAATTTTAAGCAAGCAGGGACTATATAGCTGCACATTTTAACTGGCACGCACTGCTTTAGTAGAAAATATATTTTTGATGGAAAACAGCTTAAAAAGAAGGATCCTATTTTATGTAGCAGTTTTCATCTGTGGTATCAAAGGATTGCAGGTTTTGTCCTGGATTTATCACCTACTTTACTGTTGACAAATTCTTTTAAAAGCACTCTTACTTTCGATTTTCCTTCCAATCACCAAGTTCCAATTCAAGCAAGCCTTCTGTATGAATGGCATGCATTTGTGGGACCACACTCAGAAGAGTATGCAAGTGGCCACATAGGTAGACGATACCAGAACTAATATAGAATGAAAAAACATTTTGTAAAAGCAATTTATATGAGAACATTTAACTCTATAAAAATCTACTTTAGGAAAACGTTATGGTAGAACACTGTCTTTCTCTTTTATGAAAAGATATTTTGTATAGATAGTATGTATTCATTGTAACAAACGTACTTTTCCCTGATGTCCTTTCGATTTTTAACCTTATAATTGCCAATTCTTTGATCTTCAAGTTGGCTGCAAACCGTGCCATTAATACATGCTTTGTTGGCAAGGCAACATATTTCTTAGCAAGAAAGTAAAGACCTTCAAATACAGATTTATTTGACTCGACAATCTTAATTAATTCCATCAGAGTATCAATATAGAAAAAATTGCAATCAGCAACTTACGATAACAATTTCCTTAGAATGTGTGGTTTTGTAGTTGTTGATAATGGATAATGTCCAAACCATACCGTCGCGTTGTAATTATTATTAGTTGTTGAGATCTCTTGAAGACGATTTATTGTTTTCTAAATGAAACAGTTACAGCTCTAGGCAATATTTCATAAATTCCTAGACAGCTTTCCTGGCTCGTCCATATAAAATCAACTTGTTCTATCGTGGTACGTAAGCTTTAAGCTTCTCAGAACCTTTTTCATTTATTTGCATGGGTCATGTAATATCATTTTCCTAATATATATATATAACACATTCAAAATCCACCACCATAAGGTATTTTATGTATGATGCTCAAAAAACACATCCAGTCTAGTGTTCATGTGAATTCAAATATCAAAAGTTCAGCTTCATTATTTTGCAGTGTCCAAAAAAGTGTTGGAACAATCTTTCCTAAGAATTTACTTATTTCTAAGTTAAATTAATGATAATTACTCCAAGTTCACTTTGCACACCCAAACATAAAAGAAGTACCTGGTCAGGAACACCAAAAAAATTGAACGGTCTGGCAGGTCCTGGATTTGGTGCAAAGTCCACACCATTGAACGAATAATTTCCAAATGTAGTAGCATAAACATGTTGATAAACATTTGAATCATCAAATTTATTTTTACTTGAAGCAAATTTGTTAAACAAGTCGTGTTTTCCATGTAATGACGGGACAGCAAAAGCATCTAAAAGAAGCACAGGTTTGGTTAGAGCATGTCAAGTGCGTTTTATACATAAGGTTTAGTTTAAAATTTTGATACTGCAGTAAGGACCGTGGAAAAAATAAAACCTTAGACTCAACAGAGAGCTATTAATTTGATGTGACAGTAACACAGGCTGCTAAATTATTAGTTTTGCAATTCCTGTTAAAGTTTGTCAGGTAAACACAATAAAAAATCTACCATGATTTCCACGAATATCAAGCCATGTGAGACCTTCATGAACACATGTCTTTAAAACGGACGAGTAAGTCTCCCATTCTTCAGTATATTGAGAAGAACCAATATTCAAGACATCCTTTGCATCAGTTATGTCTCCTAAATACCATTTAATGTGCATTAAATGAAAATCAAATTGTTTTTTACTTCACATAAACACTAAAACAATGAATGTTTTCTTTTTAAAGGCTTATTGAGATGGGGTTTTTTTTTTTGACATTCACAAATCCCTGTACTTTAAGATGAACGAGTAAGGAAAATTGATTTCGAAATAAAAGCTTTCACTTTAATTGATATTCTTCTCACATACCTGTCATCAAGACTATTTCAGGGTTTATATTCTTTAACGTTGTTTCACAAAATTTTAACAAATCTTCCACTTGTCCATAAGAGCGAAACTGTGAGATGTGAATATCCGAGATCTAAATGGCATGCATAAAAAGTGAAACAATTATTAATAATAATACAAAAGTTTGTTTTGTATTCAAGAATCGAGGACTCACAGTAAAGTATTTGTGTAATACAGTCTCATAAAAAATCCCAATTTAACCACTTAAGCTAAGTGTCCACTGAAACGCGACAGAATTAATTAATTAAAAATTCACGACGAAGAAATTTTCTGTCGTGAAAAAAGTTTCACGAACAGGTGTCCATTGAAAACATTTTAAAGATTGAATTTCTTTCGCATTTCTATCATGGACAGTGAGGATGAGATTTTGTATACGCTGGCCGTAGTGATAGTGAAGAGAAATGAGAAGAAAAAAAAAGAAAAGAAAAAGAAAAATGTGGGTACGGCAAATTTATAAAGAGAGAATCATCTATGGTGTGCAAAAACACAACCAAGTTCTTTATCAACCTCCACCCAAGCATTCTCTACACAATTTCTATCTTTATAATCATTGCACGACTTGTCGTACAGACAAGGATATTTTCGGACGAGTTCTGCTAAAGTTTCTTGTTCCTTCATATCAGGGGAAGATTTTCGACCCATATTTTTTTTAAAATCAAACGAAAATCTCACTGTATATCTTCCTGTGCACAAACATTTGCATGTTTCATAATATTAAACGCGAGCATGAATTTAAACAATAGGTTCTTTAAAAATTAATCCAACTTGCGTCATAACTTGCGCGGCTTTCCTTTGAAATTAAAATTTTTCGCGACGAACAAATTTTTTGAAATGAAAACGTTTTCATTTCCTATCGCGAAAAAATACGCGACAGAAATTATCGATTAACTGGTGGTTTCTATCGCGAATGTGTGTCCACCAAAATAAGAATTATTTTTTTCGCAATAATAATTTGCGACGAACGTATTTTGCTTCAGTGGACACTTAGCTTTAGCAGTACAATTAGCAAAAAAAAAAATAATTAAAAATTGGAATAAGAACCTATGATATAGATATTTCTTGAATAATATAGATATTATCATTTCAATCCTCTAATTATCTCCTCAACTAATAAATAGCCAAAGATGATTATGATAATTGCCTGTCAATGACAGCTGTAGCTATCGTAATGTAGCCTAGAATAAACTTGCTTGTTCATTACATGGTAATATCTATATTATTCAATGACAATGACTGAACATATAAGTGGGGATATTTTTCAAATATTTCTTTTGTGTTCAATACATCTTGTTAACAGGCATCCAGTGCAAGACATCATAAATTATGATGTCACCTTAAAGTAATATTTGAAATAATGTTTCCCATTGTCAAGCTCTACAACATAAGAATGACATCTTTTTTTGTTTTGGGACCCTTTTAACAGAATTAAATAAAACTAGTTGGTGACCTGTGAAAAATCCATTGGTTTGCTCATCCTTTTTATACCACATTGCTTAAGGCTCGCTACTTCCAGTACCAGTTTGCGTGACATAAAAACGTATATGGGTATTATAATATAAATAATAGATAAAACAAAGAATACCTGCACGAACCAGAATATATTGTTCTTTTTGTTTCCAGGAAAAGGTGATTGAGCAACTTTATGTTTAGTTTCATATTTTGTAGATTGATCAAATATTTTCAGCATTGTCAAATTGTGTGTGTATATTTCAATAAATGCTGCCAGCAGCCACGACAGTCCAAGCACACCCAAAATTGACACAACTGGAACCAACGAGTATATGATATACTTTAACTTAGCCATTCTGGAAACTTGTTGTTATATAAAAACAATAGTTAACTGTAAAACTTACATAACACAAAAATACAAACTCATGATTTTTAGACATCAAATCAGTCCTCAATAGTCGCAAAAAAGTTTCCTTGACTTTTTTAAAAAATATTTACGTCTAAAATATAGCTCAGGAATATACTATATGCGATTCTCTCTACAATGATAAACATGATTCTTCTGATCATGAAATGCTGACTCTTCAAAAGATTTAGATTAACAACAAACCAACTGTATCCAAGTGAAAACAATTTCAGACGCTTCCTTAGTTTTATGGTTTATGTAAACATAAGCCACAAAACTTCTGTTTTGCCTACTTTTCAGAATAACAGCCATTTTATAGGATTTTTTGGAGCTCTTCACTAGCATATTTTTTTTTCCTTAAATTTTCTAACATGTTTTGTAAATCATACAGTTATGACAAGGTGTGTGGAAATACTTTTACTCTTAATTTTTTTTTAACAACATTAGATGCAGCGGAGGATGCTACCCAAGAATTTTTCCAAAAAAACCTATTGTTAAGAAAATATCAATGAACCAAAAACCTCCATATTCACAACATACTTGACCCAAATTCGCCTTACAAACAGAAGCAGATGAAAGACCAGAGGTTGTAAAAGCTGAATTTTTACTTGTTTAATTTTTTACCTGTTTAATATACATTTTAACTGAACATTTTAGCTTCTTCAGCAAATAATAAGCCCCAAGCCACATCATTTTCATCTGTCTTAGAGTCCATATTTTCAAGAAACAGTAAAGACAAATTGTATATATAAAATACTAAAGTAAATAGTGCAGATTTTTGCAAAGAAAAGAAGGGGTGCCTGTCACGTAAAGCCAACACAAGAAAAACAACAATGATAGGGAAATTAAAATATTCTTTTCATGCATAGGTATTATACAGCACACCAATATGAAATGAAAAAAACAAACTTTTCCTTTATAAAGAAATAAACAAACTGCAAAAACAAATAAAAACAAAAGAATTTTCTTTTTAACTTAAATTTAAATATTTCTACTATATTCCTTTGCTTGAATAATATATGTTACCTCAGAATAAACTACGACAAACAATATTTCTGTTTAAAATTTTAATAGTACACAATGCTAAATTATCTCTAAACATGGTAGACTTATAACAGGTACACACTTGGATTTTGTAGAAATTTATTTTTAACGTAAGATTAAATCTCTCTGTCTGTAAAAAGTTTTTATTCTTCTTTGCATGGAAAAAAGGCCACTAGCATGCTATAGTAATCTGTAGGTAAGTGGTGTTATAGAATGACCAATAAATTAGAATATATGTTGCGTGTCTACGTATATGTGTAGTCAAGATTGTCACTTTAACTAAATCACTTTAAAAATGTAGTAACAAAAAATGCTTTAAAGCAATGAAAAATGCATCACTGTACATAACCCCTATTTTTAAAACTACAATTTATTAATAAAACAAACTAAGATTTATTCCTTTTTGTCTTTGCATAAATACTTCTTAAACTTCTCTGGTACCTTCTGTTCCAACCTAACAAAAACATCATTGTTGTGAGAAACAAGGCAGTTTATTGTTTGGTACGAGTTCTATATGCAGTTAGCATATTCACTATCCTCAGAAGTTATAAAACAAATTATTACAACATTGACGCAAAATCGACTTACTGCTTTGTCACATCACATAACTTTCCTTTCACAACACAGAAGCAACGATCAATTTCAGTCTGAAATATTGAAACAATATACATACATCAACAAAACAAACTCTTTTTTTGGTTCTATGTGAAGATGTGTCCTTTTTAATAAGGTGTTAAAGGTTCATTTGTGCTAACATCATAAAAGTCACACCTGTTTTTCTTCATATAACTTTGGTACAGTAAACAATGTAATGACACCTATAACAAATTAACAACATTTTTAACTAATTTCAATTTCGAATTTTCTGATACAGCTTTAAATTCTCAATATTTACAGGTCTATAATTTCATTATGTTCTAAATGAAGCAATGCAGGATTCGAAATAGTGATGCATCATTAATTCACAAAATAGCCTAACACAGGCACAGTTTTTTCCTATTAAAATAGGAGTCATTGGTAAACCAACAGTTCACATGGTGTTTTGTTCACACATTTATAAATATTTAACAGTAGACATGTTATGCAAGAACTGAGAACTGAGAACTAAGGAATATCCGCAAATTTCAAGCCCTGGATTTTTTAAAATAAAGTACCCTTTTTATTTTTTAACCATTGGTTTGTTACTTATGAAAACAAGTTGTGAATTGTGCACCCAGACCGTATTATCTGAAAAACTTACTCAATATGATCATTGTCAACAGACTGAACCAGCAACTGACATAAGAAACCAGCCACAAGGTTATACCAAACTAAAACAACATATAAGGCAATATTATTGTCTACCAGTCGTTAACTTGTTAAAACATTCATGGGTTTGCCTTTTATACTTCTGGTCCTCAAATTATCACCTGTTTCAGATATGTGCACAAAGTAGCGGTTTGACTACCATTTTGAGCAATACAGCTATTATTACAGAGATTAGGCGTTAGCCAGTGAAAGATCCACCCTAATTTGTCTGTTACACCAAAGTCAATAAAGATATAACGCATTTGTTATTTTGTACGTGGTTTAGCATGACCCAGTTCCGGCCCAACAGGCAGACAAAATACAACTATCATTATAGAGAAATAAACAACTTAAAAAAAGATAGTAAAACGATAGACAGAATAACAATCAGTTTACCTTCACTGATTCAAACAAATTTTCAATCAAAAATAAACGCTGACAACACTTAATTTCTGCATTGATAAATTTACAAATACAGGTTGATAGTTGAGATACCTAAAAGGAAAGGAACATTATGATGCAAATTTTTTTTAAATATATATTATTATAATTTATTTTAAAGTATTTTTGAAAACTTTATGTGCACCTACCACTTCCTCAGGTATCTCAATATTTTGCTCGAGAAGGTTTCTAGAAAATAAGTTTATAATTTAACATTGCGAACTTTGTGGGCAAAAATAAAATACTATGTATATACACTTACACTTGCAAAAAGTACATAAATATAAAAAAATAAGAAACAATACTTGAATGGGTGCTCTGCCGTTGTCTTTTGAACTACATTAAACACTGTCATTCCAATGTGGTACAGAAAACAAACACACAGAAATCCTAACGCAAATGTGGTGACCACGCTGATTAGCGGATAACAGTTAAGTGAGAGTAGCAGAAACAAGATGCCGCCAAATATGCATCCTGTACGTTTGATGTCTTTCCAGTATATCGTGTTCATGACTAAACAGAAAGTTAAAAAGATGGTTTACTTAACCACTACATGCTACTAAAAAACCATTAATTCATATGGTACATACCTTTTGGGCTAACATTTTTTTCAACCATCCAGACTGCAAGCGGGCTTTTTAATGAGACCGAATCTATAAAAAAACATACACATTAAATATGTGAATATACACAACATTAAATAATTTACAGTAAAACGCGTGGAGCAAACATTTATTCACATTTTATTCATAAATATTCTGAATGTGAGTTTTAGTATAATTAAGTTGGAATTTAGCTGATAAAAGTGATCATAACTTTTTTAAAAAAAACTGACACTAAATTATTTAGTTGGTAAACTGTCTTGTAAGAAATATTTATTTTGTTATACAAATTATGCTTTTTATGATTATTTTATAGTTATCATCTCTTAAGATGATAATTTTTCCTGCTATAACCACGCTAGCAGTGTGCATAAGTAAAACAATCACCTATATCTGCATTATTTTAGCTTAAGTGGTAATGGATTGACAACCAATTATGATATATTTCACCCGATGGGAAACTATAGTCTAATTTACACCAGAATTAGTCCTTTTATAAATAATTTGAAAATTTTGCTTAAACATAAACACAACTTGATGTTCAAGCGCAGTCTGTTCATAAGTGCGTTTATCTTCTTACACATGATTCGCACTCAAGTGAAGTGGTCCCTACCAGAAGAACTCTTTTGTGGAATATATTAAACAAAGATGATGAGCATAAAGAGTATAAAGTATAAAGGTAGAGTATAAAAGTAAAAAAAAAGACAACAAGTTTTCAAGAGGAATTTTTTGATAAGAAACATTTGAGAAACACTTTGTGTGGTTCATTTCCTATTTTATATCCAAAAATTCAACACGACATGTAATTTTCTTCTCTTTAACTAAAAAATTTGTAATTGCTGCCATTATAAAAGAAACTGCTAGGCAAAAATATAAAAAAAATTTGGTACATTTTCTTGCTTACAGACAAATTTTTGATGTTTGAGCGTCTAATTTTAATGTAATTGATAACCACGTTTAGCTTTTTGTGTTTAAATAACGGATAACCAAGGTCTTTTTTACCTGCTATCATCCCTGGGTAGGGAAAGACGTCTTTCCTTTTTTTGAGTTATGTTATGCTTTACTTTGCATCCTTTAAGCATTCCCACACTTTTTGTTACACAAATGCTTTGTCACATTAATAACATTAATATAACGTCAATAGTTTAATTTGAAATTAATGAAGTCATTACAATGTACATATAACTTTGAGGCCAAATAACTTGGAAACAAGGTGGTGACGTCAGTTATTTTCCACCGCGCAGGTAAGTAGGGGCCACCTGGAACCAAATTGGGTAACTTTCCCAAATTTGGGTTTCCAAATCCCTTTCGGAATGAATAGGTTGATGACCTCATCAAAAAACCTTTAAACCCCAATCTCTGTAACTGTTCGTCAAAAGTACATGATCCTATACATTTTCTTGATCAGCATTTCAAGATCTTCCTTAGTGCAAACAGTCCATAAATAGCAACTGCTTGAACCCTTTGAACACATTTTTTTCAAAATGTAAAAATTGGACTTAAGGTTCTTTTATTTTGATGCGACGATATCTTAGGCAACATGTACTTCTGGAATGTTGGCACCTAACAGTCTCCCTATTTATATCTTTTCCTTGTTACCTTCATGGTCATGATACATTTTGCTACTCACTTAGTTTAAAACTTACATTTCCTTGGACATTTTACAGCATTCAAATTTTGATAATTTTTATTTATTTTTATTTGTTTACATTTTAGCCAGTTGCTACAGAAAAATAGTGCATGGTCCAGTGATTAATCAATAAAAACGTCAGATATAAAAAAGATATTACACTGCTGGTTACCAAAACCCAGAATAAGTACTTTAAAAATTAGGATCATTAGCTCAATTGGTAAAGCACTTGCTTTGTGTTTTAAAAATCACAGCTGCAATTTTCACCTAAGGTTGATTGGACAGAAATTGATGAGATTTATGTTGCTTAAATAGGAGCTTTACACACTTTAAAACTGCTGTTTTGGTCCCTAGCAAAGTTATAACCACATTATTATATAAAAAATCTTTTATATAATAATGAACAGTTGAAAGTTTAGCCTTCTATAAAAAATTCAATTCCCTTTGTTGATCAAAAAGATTGTTTTATTTATATACTGCCTTTTGCTAAGGACACCTTACTTTAAATTAAGAATTGTCAAATTTACACAACAAAGGTTTCGAATAATACACCACATGTGTAGTCAATCTAATATCTTAATCAAGAGAGCAGATGTTTTCTAAAAAGAAACATTAATTTTTTATACTATATGTTTGCATAAACCTATCTTGAAACATGTTTTATATATTTATTTCAACCCTAACAACAAAGATCTTGATTACATTGCACATTCTGTAACTCACTAGCTAAAAACTATATGCTGATGGGAAACCAGTTTAACTCAAAATAGTGAAAAATGATGTGAACCTTTTAAATTAGTCCTGTTTTTAATGACTAACGTTACCGAATTTAAACACAATATAGTCAAAGATGACAATAATAGTGACAAAAATACTTTTGAAGTTTTAAAATATTTTTATCTGCACTACCATGAGTAGGAAAGATTTTATGAATGACGAAAAGTAAATGATTATATATGTCACAGGTAGTTTTAAAACACACAAAATCACAACCCATAAATAATATGAAACTGAACTAAGAGAACAACCCTTTTTTTTACTTCTAAGTTTCAAATCTGCTGGAAACCATAATTTAAACACCCCATGTTTGTGGATGCAATGCTACAAACAGGATTAAACAAGTTTGATAGGAGTAGGTTTAAAATGGGTGATAAAATTGTTTTGAGATGGAATATAAAAACAAAAAATAGATTGACCAATTAAACTAAAAATACCTAAACTTACCTGACAAAGAAATTTCTTACGTTTTTCTGACATTTTGGTAATATTTTAAAAATTCTAGACATCTTGAAATTGTGTGAACTCCAAATAAGTTATTGATTATCTCAGGACTATTTCTTAATCCTTAATAATTCATAACACTTATACTGTGCAAAGTATAAGTGTTTTGTTTAGGCAGCAGTATTTCGTTGTTTACCATTTCTATCTGTAATGATTGATGTTGTAGATGTTGTAGGTGAGAAGTGTATACGTAATGATGAAGGTGTTTTGGCTAGCACAGAGGAGGAGAAAAGGGTAGCTTGGAAGAATTATTATCAGAGGTTGCTTAACACTGAGTTTGATTGGGATGAGGATAATTTGTCTGATGATGATGTTGTAGAAGGGCCAGCTATGCAGATCAAGGCAGAATGGGTAGTGGAGGCTATTAGGAAATTGAAGATTGGCAAGGCTGCAGGAGTATCAGGTATTGTTGCAGAGATGGTAAAAGCATCTGGATATATTGGAGTTGAGTTTATTACAAGTCTTGCTAATCAGATTATAAAGGATGGTGCTATTCCGAGTGAATGGCAGTCGAGTGTAATAGTGAATTGTTTCAAGGGCAAGGGTGATGCATTAGAAAGAGGTAACTATAGAGGTTTGAAGTTGATTGATCAAGTAATGAAAGTTATTGAAAGAGTGATTGATAAGTTACTTAGAGAAAGAATTGATATAGATAAGATGCAATTTGGTTTTGTTCCAGGGCGTGGCACTACAGATGCAATAATTTTACTCAGACAGCTTCAGGAAAAGTATTTAGGAAAGAGAAAGAATCTCTATTTTGCCTTTGTAGATTTAGAGAAAGCTTTTGATAGAGTGCCACGTAAAGTTATTTGGTGGGCTATGAGAAAATTAGGTGTGGATGAGTGGCTAGTTACGATGGTACAGTCTATGTACAGCAATGCTAGAAGTCGTTCAAGGATTAAAGATTCACTTAGTGATGAATTTAGTGTAAATGTTGGTGTACATCAGGGTTCTGTACTTAGTCCTTTGTTGTTTGTTCTAGTTTTAGAAGCGCTGTCGATGGAGTTCAGAACAGGTTGTCCATGGGAGTTATTGTATGCAGATGATTTGGTTCTCATAGCAGAGTCGATGGAAGAATTAGTTGAAAAGTTTGAGAAGTGGAAGAAAGGACTAGAAGAGAAAGGGCTAAGGGTGAACACAGCAAAGTCTAAAGTCATGATTAGTAGCATTGCAGCCAAGTGTGACCTTGTAGTTGGAAAGTGGCCTTGTGGAGTTTTCAGGAAAGGGGTTGGTAGTAACTCAATTTTTTGTCAGACTTGCAAGCATTGGGTACATAAGAAGTGCAGTAGTATTGGTGGAAGGTTAAGAGCTGACATTCAGTTTGTATGCAAGCGTTGCAAAGGTGAGGCCTGTGTAAGAAGTGTTATGTTGTACGGTAGTGAGACATGGGCAGTGAAGCAGGAAGATCTTGACCGTTTAGAAAGGAATGATATGAGAATGGTTAGGTGGATGTGTAATGCCAGTCTGAGAGACAGAAAGAGTTCATATGAGCTAAGAAGCAGGCTAAGTATCCGTAGAATTAAAGATGTTATCCAGATAAGAAGATTGAATTGGCTGGGGCACTTGGAAAGAATGGAGGAGGATAATTGGGTAAGAAAGTGTAGAGACTTGATAGTTCCTGGGGCAAAGCCCAGAGGCAGACCGAGAAAGACTTGGCAGGAGGTTATAAGGACAGACTTGATACAGAGAAAGTTGAGTTTAGATCTAACACAGTCTAGATCAGATTGGAAGAGGGTCATTAATATACCCCGTCCAACCCATGCTAGCATGGAAAACGGACGTTAAGCCGAGAATGATGATGATGATGATGAATGATTGGCCAAACAGACAATATTGAAGATAAAATTTAAGGTAGCTTTTTAATTTAAGCAGATGTGAAAGGGCAGATAAATAAGGCACAAGTATCAAAAAATGGACGTCTGTTGGCAATGGACAGAACATGGTTTATAAACAAAACATTTATAAAAAAAGAGCATAGAATAACATTTATTTTATTGTAAGCTGTGCAAGAAAGAAAATGGATTCTAGCTTCTACAACAAATTTACCCCTTTACTACACCCAACATACTTTCTCACTTTTTATTTCAGACTACTTTATTTTCTTAATTTAATTTTTAATATATAGTTAACATATTTTTTAATTTTTTTATAATACTCATTGCTGGAAAGGCATGACAGATTGTGAACACACCTACAAAATGATGTTAGACATGTTATCAACTGCATGTGCGAAATGCTAATCTTTATCATGAGTTGAGTAATGGAACACACCTATAATTGTCATTTGAAACTAAAAAACAGAGCTTTAATGAATGTAATTTTTTACTAGAACATATCAGACTAAACATAACTTTTACTGGTTATTCCTTTTACAATCATATTACCCTTAATTTAATAAGCAACTAGCAAGAAAAATCTCTTTACTAAAATTTTGGTCACCTAAATCAAAAGGTAGTGGAGAACGGGGGCATGAAAAACAAGTCCTCAATAGTCATCTCATTTTAGGATGTACGATCACATGTGCACGCCTTTACACATGTCTGAAATCATTTTGGGAGTGCTATTTTTTTACTTGCTCACAGACCTCGATTATTCTCTAGCACACCTTTTCTTTAAAAGCTTTTTTTAATTCTGCTTTAATTGAATGGTGAGAAAAAAGCGAAAAAAAAGTTTTTTATATTTCATTTAAAATATTTTGCGCATTGTTTATTGTGCATAATCTATCTGCATGTGCCAATCACCATGATCTGTGATTTATTAGAATAAGCCAGGTGTCAGCTATTAATGTAAAATTATTGGTTTCTGACAAGCCGTTTTCAACACGTAAAAGCAGCATAAAAACTTTATTTGTAATACGCAGTCCCCTATATAACATTGTATCAGAATTTGCAGAATTATATAAAATCATGTGGCAGTATATATAGTATATTCTCATTGTTTAAGTCCATTTTTATTATCAGTCTTGTCCCACTTTGTATTATCATATTTGCACCTTGTTTGTATACATTTTTATTTACACATATTTAAGAGTATTTTCAGTCCTGTGTTGTATCGATAATGTTGATAAAGGTAAATGTTGTGTATGGTTTTTGCAATGTGACATATTATTGTAGTTTTCTTACGTTGTCTTTTTTATTAGATTCTGGGTGTGTTCTTAGTTTTATAGTTGCGATGAACATTGAGTGAATCAATCAAGTGCGTCTCAAAATAGGAATCACAATAGTAAAGCATTGTTCGCAATGACAGCATAATCAACTCAGTAGTCTAGTATCTTGTATTTAAACAAAACCAGGATTTGTTTAAGGACATTCAAATCACAAACACAGCACATTTTCAACAACAAGAAAGCTTGAAATTAGGTTGCTGCTGCTGTGATGGCCGACATGTGGCTAAACTGCATGACTAATCACATTGGCAGTCAGTACATCCAACCTTTTTTATATTAGGCTAGGAAAAACATGATGAGAAAACGGAACACCATGGGATTATCCCTAAACAAATGAAGTGTGTCAGGGTAATCAGTTAGGCTGAGCCTACAAACCAGGGGTCCTGGGATTTTTGTTCACCATATTTTTTTACTGCAATCGAGTGATACTCATGCTATAATATACCAGTTCAAACCAAGCTTGGCTGCATAAATCTGCTCTAGTTTTTGTATTTTGAATGCACAGCCAGCATTGGTTACAATAAATAATCGACATATAACTCGCAAAAATTCCACTTGTCATGTTTATCAAGCCTAATATTTTGATTGATTATTTCAAATATATATGTCGACGAAATTGGATGTCAGTTTCAGCCAACCTGACCAAAAAAAATCTAAATTGGTATATACTGTTAAATCTATGAAGATACTTTAGTTGATCTGAACTATGCAGCAAACTACCTCTGATTAGAAATGCATGTGCTGACAAGTGGAACAACTGCAATATCCCTGGTTCAGGGTATCTGATGCCTGGATTGGGGGATCTGATCCCTGGATCAGGGGATCCCTGTTTGTACCATTCTTATTTGAAATTTAACCTGAAAGGGAATGAATTACCCTGAGTTCTTGCGCATTTGTTCAGGGTTCTGTCTGTCCTTGTTGTTGAGGCTTTAAACTATTATAGATTATAGACTTTTCTTTCCCCTTTTTGTTTTTAATGAAAAGTACACATAAGTTGTATCTTATTATTATTAACGTTTCCTGAAAATTTGAAAGAAATTGATACAAAGGAAGTTAAAAAACTGGAGAAAACAAGCTTTTGTCTCTAACAAACTCTTATAACAACATGTTTTTTACCTCCTTTCTTCCGATATTGTAAAACGATGGAGAGCCGTAGGAACGCATGTACAATTGAATTATTGTAAAGGTGTATTCACCCTGACGTTGCAGAGCAAAAAATGCTCAGCTTCCGCTAAAAATGTAAACACAAAAAGCCCGCAAAAGCTATTTAAAAGACGGCTAAATCAATAAAGATCTATGGCAAATTACAGAAATAGGATATTTTTTCTCACCTGTAGGTTTTGATTGAAATCCTGGATCTTCCTCAACAACAGATGAAATATTTTCAGTTGACACATTTGTCAAAGTGGGTTTAGTATCCGTATCAAAACCATCTATAATGCCACGAAAACCGTCTTCATTCTCGTCTGAAACAATTTCTTCCACTCCTTCATGGGCCATCTTTTCAACAACCTCAGCAGCAGTTGATGCAGTGGGAACATTTTCACGTTCTTCTTCATCTTCTCCTTGAAATTCATCGTGCACTTTTGTGTTTTCATTATTCTCTGATTCAGAAATTACGTTTTCTTGTATTTCACTCATGTTGATTAAATTATAGATAAAAATACTTCTTTTTTCTTATTTTATAGTTAGCTATAACGAACCACAAGCCCACGTCGTCTCCTGGCTAAAATGAAAGTACAAGCTCGGCTCAAAGTCCAAACAAAGACAAACACAAATTACTCGCGGGCGGCGAGTGATAAATTAATTTCAACTTACCGAAAATAAGTTTTCAGCGAGCAAATATATGAATGACGGATGATATTGTATCAGAAAAATGCCCAGAAAATAGAAGGAACGAAATTTAAGCAAATCAAAGAGTTTAGTATTAGCCAATAATACACACATTCGTATACGATGACGCAATATAAAAATTAATGTGTCTCATGACTTTTAAAAAACTGACAACACAACAAAAAAAAACAGCGTGGTCAGCAGAATCTTTTTATTTATTTTTTGTATTATCAGAGCAGAAGTTTAGTTGTTCAAAATTTGAACAAAAGCCAAATCTATGCAGAAAATATTTTCAACCGTCCATTTGAATGCATCCTCGCCTCCAATATTTTTATTGTCTGATGTGTCAGTGCCACTTTCGCTAACTTGAAGGCCTGTTCACAAAAGCAAGATATGTTTTAGCATTTTTTTTGTCAGTCGGTATTCAAACTTTAGAAGAATTGAAAAAAATGAAAATTGAGGTTTTGTTTACGACTTTTCTTGCCTTATAAAAAAAATCAAAGTCTAACGCGTAATTTTATTTTTTTCCCGCTCTTTTGGTAGTAATAATTACTTTCTGAACCAATCAGGATAACAGGTTGTCATTATACACAATTAACTCTCATATCTTTTATGTATTACAATCTCGTCCCCAGAGCTTCTTTTTCACTTTCTGATAAAAAATAATAATAACAACAAAAAAAACTGTGTAATGGAAATGCCCAACCACGATCCCCCAGGACCTGTTGTCTCTTTATATTCGTCCGTGACCAGGGAGATACTCTGGGGATGAGGTTGGGAAATGTTAACGTCCTTGGATCGATCTTATATGCGGGAAATATCGAATAGCTATCTGTTTGAACAATATATCACAATGTGAAACTTATGCATGCACTGCTGGGTTTTAATTTTTTTACTGGCGTTGGTTACATTACAGCCTTTCATGAAAGGTGAAGCATTGAGTTGGAAATGTATGGTCAGAAAAGAAAGCTTTATTCAAATTTTCTCAGATTTTGTAACTACTTTTTGATTGAGGAAAAAACACATTATCACTTGTTGGAAAAGTATGTGACTTAGTTTAAATCTCAGCAGAACCTAAGTCCTAAACCTATCACTTTTTGTAAAAGTATGTGTGACTTTTATATGAATATAAAGGTTGAAGTTTAAATCTCAGCAGAACCTAAGTCCTAAACGTACCTGATATTACGCTTCCGCCACCACACAGTTAACATTTTTGCTGCATGCTACAAGAGGCAACTTTATATAAAAAAAATGTGGAGGTCAACGCATGTTGTTTAGTCGGAAATACCAGAAGTCACCAGGCTTGGATGCGAAGCTGATGGAACGCCGGTCTGGATAGAAGAAGCATTTCCAGAAGATATTCGAGTGGTTACTGTCGGATGTTGAACAACATGAAACAACTGTCACATAAAACGATACTGATAAATGGAGCAGTGAAGAAAGCGATAGTGAAAGTCTACTTGACGTAGAGATGTGTTTGTTTAAAGAAAGTGGATTGCTAATTCACAACAGAGGGTGGTAATAAATAAGACAAATTCATAGAAATATCTATTCTCGACCCCAGAGCTCTTTGAGATAAACTCGAGGTTTTAATCTCAAAGAGCTCTGGGGACGAGAATGGGAAAAATCATCTTTTTTTCAATTAACTTACCAAAATGGTTTTGGGTAACTTTCACCAGAGCTGATAAAGTGTCTCGTGGTTCAGAAAGTGTTAAAATAATATTTTACTGAAAAAATTTAGAGACTTATCAAAAGATTTTTTTAAATGAAGCACTGACATGAAACCAGGGTGGCCATAGATTTAAAACTTCATAATTTTAAGAGGTTTCAAGTTTTAGGAAGACAGAAAAAATTACTAATAACCAAGTATTTAGTCAAGCTTTGATAATATTCGGCAAAACGCAAGTTCAATAATGGCTACCTGATCTCAATAAATGCGCCTGGAATAAATTAAAATTGACAACAACAAAGAAACTATATTATTTGCGACGTTTCGGGTATTCACACACCCAAATTAAAATTGCGGAAAAAATACTAAATTCGTGAAAATAATTCTTCGTAAAAAACCTTAAAACAATTCATTCGCTAAAAAAATATTCGCTAAATATCTCGACATCTTCGCAAAATGTATATTTTTTAGACCGCACGATAACAAGTCGTATTAATTACCAACTTAAAAGTAGCTATGTGAAATAAATGAATGCCATCTTAAAAATTTTAGATTTAAGGATAAATATTTTGGGTACATTTTTTAGGTTATTTAGGAGATCTCAAGGGCGTGGCCACCCTGTCAATTTCAACAGATATTTTACGAAACTTTTGGCCAACACCAGCCACAGTATGATTGTAACCTGAAAGATTAGAAGACATAAACGATTTAACATTAGTAAACTCGATTTTAAAAAGTTGTGATTTTACGTTTTTAGGTGACACTGAGGTTTCCAAACTTCTGAAACATTCTACCTTCCTAGACCATCCACCTCCATTTTTTCACCACTCTAATATCATAACTAACTCATAAGCAACAAAAAAATCACTGGTCCCATCTGATTTGGAATGAAACGGAAAAGTTTATCAACCATGTGTCAGAAATGGGTTTCTAGCAGGAAATGTTTTGGAAGGGGAAGTTAGCTGAATATAAAATATACGAAAAAACGTAAACTATGGCAAATCGATATGAATCATTAGATAAATATATTTAAGAAAACACAAGAAACTCCAACCAGCTAAAATTCTCAAGAGAGGTTTGTTTGATCATACATTCAAAACAGCGAAACTCAAAAATTTTGAACTAGCGAAAATCTAGGTGTTTAAAGTCACCCACATTTAAACGGTTTAAAAGTTCAAAATTATAGATTAAACAAAACATGGATGAAACAAAATTATCTCATTCTTCACATATAATAAACATATATATAAGAGGAAACTGTAGGCGTAATAGGATATCTCGAGCTAAACCAAACTCACTTGAAAAAATACAGATTCGGCTAGGTTTGACTGTTTTAGATACAGGTAATATATAACAAGCATGTACGCCTCACTTTCGTTTATAAAAAGTTCAATTTTACAAAACAGGCCTAGTGACAGGTTGTATATACGGGTAGCTATCGTACTCCCTCAGATAATGATTACGGCACAGCCATACAATAATATCGAGTTTCTCACACAGATCGTAAAATTTGTTTTTGCTTGTAGCCCAGCGTAAAATCAATGTCTATTATAAGAATGTACAATGTGCTTTGCATTCTAAATTCAGTTTATTTTATGTGTAGTCTTTCAAATTAAATTAATCCTTTTAGAGGAATTTGACTGCATAGCGACAGCATTCATTCCTAACGCAAGACCTCCATCCTCTTCGTGAACCAAGTATTTCTCAATTACACCGTTCAAATATTTCCAGGTAAAATTTCTTTCCGGAATTTTCCGACCACCATCTTGGCAATTGCAAGAGACGACGTGGCAGCGGGGGAGGGAGCATTGCGCACATGCAGACAACGCTCTCCCAATTTCCCTTCACCGAAATCGAAAACAAAGTCCTCGACAAGGTTACCATCACGATCCAAGGCTTGAGCTCGAATCCCACATGGACCTCTAAAAATTCAAAAAGACAAAATGGAATTTTAAACTTTTAAGGAATTTTGTACGGAATTTCATTATAAATAGATTGTAAAATGTCCTGTTGAACGAGAATTATAATCGCTTTAGTCTGGATCGCAATAGAGGTTGGTCCCACGAAATATCATGACCTGTGGCCACCCTGTAACCAGCCAACCAGATGGAAAGGTCAAACGCTAATGCGATACTTAATATCTTAACCCATCAAATTCCACCAAAATTTAGGGTTCAGAATGAATTGTTAAATTTTTAGAACAAAATTGATTGAAGAAGAAAAAAAAACGTCAAATCTTTGAGATAAAAACAGTTTCGTGCATTTTAACCGCGCGAATATAAATAGCGCTAAGGGTTATCCGTTTAGGCGAAAGTAACATTATTATTATTATTATTATTATTGAAATTATTTACCCAGGATAGCCTCTTCAGTTCCTATTGGTACTGCTATCAATGAGGGTCCTGCGAAGGGGGTCCTAGCGTATTTAAAGCTCCGATTTGAGTGCAAGCACAACAATCGCTCAACTAGACAACCGCCTAAGATATCAATCCTATTCTCATGCTGAGCGCTAAGCAGAAAGGGATAGATTCACACTTTTAAAGTCTCTGGCATGACTCGGCCGGGGTTTGAACCCAAGACCTCCTGCACTGGAAGCGAACGCTCTACCGCAAGGCTTGCAAGGCATGCAAAAAGAATTCACCTTTGAAGATCTTTCAGCTCAAGTTCTGGTACAAGTTTTTGTAACTTCTGAACGATTCGTCGAACGTAAAAAGTGTCGTAAAGTTCGGTAACAGCAAACTTCCAATGCTTCAATAACAAACGTTGAAATCCTCTAAAAGTATAAAGTTTTAAGTCGCTACAAAAACTAATTCCTGGAAGTGCGTGTGTGTTTGTGTGAGAGAGAGTGAATAATATCATACGTTATTTGTTAGCCAGTGAAAAAATCCACGATAATTCGCAACAAAGTCGATAAAAATATATCGCATTTGCTACTTCATGTGTCCGTAACACGATTATGAAATGGCGCAAACACAGACAACGTACAGGTTTCTACAAACATTTTATTTATTGTTATACCTTATTGGGGGAAAAAAAGTCGGGGGAAAAATTAAGTCCCTTTTGACAAATAAGTCACTTTTCCCCGACTAATTTTTCAAATAAGTCACTTTTCCCCGACTAATTTTTGATATTCCTGTAGATAACCTAACAAGGGAATTTGAATCAATTTTTTTTATTTATCTATGTATGTTTTTCATACAAAAACAACTACGAGAATAAGTACAAAAATCTAGTCCAAAACAATTATGTCGTTTTTTTGCACTAATTGTAAAGTCATCATCTGTGTCACTGTCAACCTCTTCCTGATTTGATTGTTTCATGTTTGTTTAAACACAAAATGTTGTTTCTTTTTGTTTCCATTATATTTTTTATGTCCCCGATGTTTTTTTGTAATCTTCCTTGCAATTTATTAAGGTGGTAACAATGAGAAAAAAAGTTTAGGATAAAAGAAAAAAGTCGGGGTAAATTCTTAGTCGGGTATAAAAAAATCGGGTAAAAGTACTAGTCGGGGAAAAAATAAACTGAGGAAATCTTGGTCGGGGAAAAATTAAGTCACTTGCAAAAAATTTAGTCACTTTTTCCCGACTTTTTTTTCCCCGATAAAGGTACACACTTTTTTTTAATATAAAACAGTTAAAACAAACAAACAAACAGGAAGTTACATAAGAAAGATCGCGGTCTTAAGAAAACCTCATCCAAACTTCTTTCATTATTATAAAAAAAAATCAAGAAGGATGGAACATTTCGGCCCTTTTTAAAAAATTAGGGCTCTTTAGATACAAAAAAAAGCGCGAAAACTTCGAAAGACAAATATCACCACAATCATTCACAGCAAGGGGAATGAGGCAAAAAATGTGTTTGTATTAGGCTAAGGTTGAGAGTTGATTATATTTTTACACACGTCACTTTCGGTATTAATTCGAATAAAGAAATCACCTGTAGGTGAGCGAATTTATTGTATCTTTTAAATCAAAATCCAATCTGTTATAACCTTCTCTTTTAAAAGCCAGAATTGCATTTGGTCCCATCCACACACTACCATCCATTCTTGGTGTAAAGTGTAAACCAAGAAACGGAAACTGTGAGTTTGGCACCTAAGAGAAAAATTATAAAAAGCATAATGAAATGCAGTATAATCAGGTATTTTTTTATAATTTTTACTACGCCTTAAGGCCATCGTCCTATTTTCCTTCGTTCTATTTCACAGAGGCCGATTCTACGCTACCACAGGACATTATTGACGATTTTTAATTTCACGGTCAAACTCTTATAAATTTCGTTATGCTTCGATCGAATGCTCGTGACGTATATTTGAGGGAAGCATTCATTTGAGAACTTATTTGTCTCTTATAATTGTTTATTATATTTTAAATGCTAATTTAGCTAGTCTTTAACTGAAAAATTCTACGGATATAAATAGACGCCATTTTAAATAAAAATAATAAATTTCAAGTTTAAGGCAGAGTATGTATTGGAGGTTGCGTTAAAAAGGGGCCTTCTAATTGAAGTACAACGGTACAGACCTCATCTTCGTTATAAAATTGAAAAAAACGCTAGCGAAAGAATGATTAATATGAACCAAAACGGTACGTTCTAAAAGCAAATTTAATTTACTGGGTGACTGTGGCAAAGTTACATTTACACTTGAAGAATTTCTGCGGTAAAAAGTATCCAGTGATTTTTTCAGTAAGACATTTCGGTGACGACGCCCAAAGAATTGGGTGAAACTTGCCAAAATTTCAGAACGTAAGAGTATGTGATGTGATAAACTATAGACAGACTCACTGGGTAAATATTTCCTCGCACAAGATAGTTCTTCTCAGGCCGCAATGTAAAGTAATCTCCACGAATAGGAACGATTCTCGGTTCCTCGTCGCATCCAGTGAGAGCAGCTAGTTTGTCTGAATACAATCCACTGCAGGTGATGACGTAACGACATGATATGGGAGACTGCAAGAAGAAATAAAAACTAAAAATTTATGCAAAAAAAACAGTTGAAATACAAAAACAAGTCGAACCACAACCAAAAAATTTAGCTCTTGTGGGTTTATAGGGCACTAATTTTTTTATTCAAGCAACATATTTCGTTTGGTTAAACTTTACAGTTAACCACACAACAACATAAACCGATACACTTATATACAAGTGATTAGAGTTTAGAATTTAACAATTTGACACCTAAAAAGCTAAGATTCAAGTTAGAATTTTGTTTACAAATTGTCTTGTAATTTTAACCAGAATGGGGTTTTGGACATCGCAGGCGAACATTGGCTACATCCCTAAAATGTTACTTTACCTTGTCCCGACCATGAATATTGACTGGATAAGTATGTCCTAGAAAAGAAAGATATCAATTACTTAAGTAGAGAACACAAGCACATAGGAATCTCATAGCAGGGCTTGTACAAGCTGTTGTTTTTGATTGACACAGATTGGGTGTAATGTAACCTAGTGTATCAAACCTTTTTTATCTGGTTCCGCCAACGACGAATACTTAACATCAGTAACCTATAAATCACACAGAAATGAAGTGACTAAAAAATATGTGTATAGATCAGCTTACAGTTTAATAGGATGAACTTGTAAAACTCCATAATTTTTAACGTGGGCAAGATACGTTCAGCAATTAAAAAGTAAGTCTTAAGTCTAGGGGCATGGGTTCAATACTCATTCTCCAGTTTGTAGCCTTATTAGGCTGCATAAATCTAACTGGACATGAGTTGGGTGAATCTTAATAACAAAGTACACGGTGTTTTTTATAGGCAACTCCACTTTTAAATTCAGTCTCATTTGATAAATTTTGATTTCAGCCTTAAAGTTGATAACTAAACGTTATACTCATTTTTTTATAAGACTTCAGTTGCCGGTTTTGCACAATAATGCTACTATTTATTAGAAAAGACTTTTATGAAAAAAATTTTTTGGTACTTAGTGTTAAGACTTAAACACTTAGGTCAAACTGCAAGTCCATTTTTGTAAAATTCGAAGAGAGACGTTTATGCGAGAAATCTCAAATCGGCAGTCATTTTACACCTATTAACACTTTTTACCACAAAATTGAATCATGAGATGATACAAATTTTATTTCAATGCTGCTGCTATCTAAATTATAAACCAACTAAAAGAACGTTTTACTAACTTTGTAACCATTAACAATTGTGCCACCTCTACTTGTAAACACGTCACCACACTTTCGTGCAATCTCTGCAAAATCAACTATACCAGTGTTTGGTGAATGCAGCGCTGCTACGCCCTATAAAGATTTCATTTCAAATGAGCGCAATTCTTATGATTAATTCCAGAGAAAATTGTTACTTATTACAGTCTATTTGCATTCCAAAAATCTTACATTTCAGTCATAAAGATAAAAAAGAGTTTTGGGAAAACCGGTATCTTTTTTATTCTATCTTGCTTTGCTCGTAAGATATGTAAACTCTGCTTACCATATCAACGTTTATTAATAATGTCTTACAATTAGCACAAAGTGAAAAACGAATAGCCTTGTCATTTTATCATATTAGCAAATTATCAATTGCGATAATCTATTTCGGCAAACAACTGCTTAATTGTTTAACAAAACCAGCAAAACAAGTGATAGATAACTAAACCAATATATTCTCCTCCTTTTGGATATAGTGCTACCAATTTTACTCAAAATATTCTTTTATTAACAAAATCTAAACATTACGACTATATGTTTACATGCACAGCTTGCTAAGAATGACCAATTTACCTGGCAATACGGTTCAATCTGTGTTATTTCATGTTCAGTAATCAAAGATAACCCCGGCACATTGTTTTGTCTACCACAATCATACAAGTATTGCAAGTATGGAATTTCATCATTAGACGTGGCAACAATTAACTAAAAATAAATGAACTACTAAATAGATAGAACTACTAATACTATAGTGGTCTACTAACTCCCTGAGCGTTAATTGAATTGATAAAGGGTGAATATTAAAAAGTATATGGGTGGTAACTAAAAATCAAAGGTTTTATTTTTTCTCCAATAATGAAAACCTACAACAACAGATGTATTTAGGAATTAAACTTCCATAATGCGAGAAAGATAATATTGTGTAAAATATAATGTTGTTATTATACCAAAATAAAGGTTTATTAATAATTTTCTTTTATGGAAATATCCAATTAACGCTTCTTTTTAGACTTTGGACCAAAGTGGTGTTTATCAGAGAGGTGTTCAATTTAGAGCAGGGAGAGTTCCTGACAAAGATTTAAGAAACATTAAAAAGAATAAAGAAATAAAAAATGATCTAAAAAGGGCATTACCTTTCCAACTTTTTTATAAGGAATTTTGTATTCATCACAATATTTATATATTAAATCAAGACCTTCAACACATAATTTTGCTCGCAATGAGCCAGGTGTATAGTACATGCCAGCATGTATTACCCCGCTGTTGTGGCCAGTTTGATGCTTTGCTAAATAGAGTAGACGTTGAAATAAAGTTCCAAAAGCTAAAAATAGTTCTTATAAGACTTTTGTGAGAACGATTGAAGTTACTAAACTTGTTTATTGATTTATTTCTATTTTTACTCCACTTTTTTCTTGTGATTGAAATCGACATAATAATTGCAAATGCAATTTACAATTAACTTGTCAATTAATTTTCACCAATTAATCTTGCACAATGCAGAAAGAAAATTTACTTTGGTTCATATATACTAAAAACATAATTGGATTTGTTACCAACTGCTAAGAGTGTCGCATAAAACCCGCACAATTGCACTGAATAATTTTATAATTCCTAGCATTTTTGCCAATTAGAACTAATTAAGTCCACCCTAAGCTAAAAAAGGGAAAAATGCACTACATTTCAAACTGTTTTAGCACTTTTTCCAACCTTAAGGTATTATTTTATTATTTTGTTTTAAGTTTCTTATTGTCAAAGCGGTTAATTAATAAGGTAAAGTTCAAAATCTTCATAAGATTTACCTAAAACATTCTCCTTTTCCAATAGTATACACTTCAAGGCTGGTTCTCTTTCAACTAACTCTTGTGCTGTTGCTAGACCAACAATACCACCACCAACAATAGCCACATCATATTTCTCATTATGATAGCATCTAAACAAAGTTTAGGCAATACTAATGGCTTATAACCAAAAATGTTCTTTTCAATTTTAGCAAAAAAATTCTATAATATCAACTTATTACTCAGTAAAATCACAGAAATAGTTAACAACACACTGCTAGTGAGCAAAACATTCAATCAGACTTTGATTTTGCTTTGACACTCATAAAATGTCAAAACTTCACAAGGAATATTGTTCTTATAAAAGGACTTATAGCTTGTTAAAGAGATTTATAATTTTTATAAACATCAGAAGTTTATACAAATTCTATATTAGACCCAATAAAATAAAACCAATCTTTTATCTATTAAGAATGTAATTATCTGAGGTGCATTTAGGCAGATTGCCTTATATTATTAAGGTGTATCTCTAATAGGCTTTTCTCTCCAAACTTTACTATGTCAAGACCAGAACAAATCAAGATAACACCCACAAGCACTCAATTCAGGGACAACTTGTTATCAGGATCTACACCTCTGTTTGAATCCTATTCCTACTAAAAGCTAAAAAATATGCTATTTCATCTGGCAAAATATTTTACTATTCGTACACAAAAAAACTCTCTTTGGTAAAGTTTCTTATTTGCAATATTCTGAATTAATCAGCCCAAATTTTGAGTCATAATTATAACCTTATTATAAGTTATTATGCTAACCTTTTAATAGATGCAAAACTTTCACATCTTCCCAAGATCTTTATTGAAGTCAATTGAAACACCAATCTATAAGTTATACTCATCCTAAAATATTTCCATACTTTCACAAAAAGTTTTAGAACCTGTCGTTTTACTTCTTATCTTTATTAACACACATGCTTTTTATGTGTGTGTGTGTGTGTGTGTGTGGGGGGGGGGGAGGTACTTAATGTTAAAGTTATAAAACTTGGCACATTTATAGAATGTTCATTGTTTATTCTGGATCATTGTTTAACTAATATAATGCTAAAAAGGGCCTCAAACTTTGCTTATATTGAAAATACATCTATATATTATAAAGAATTCAAAAATTCTTAGTCTCTTTTTGATCTAGTATTTCCAAAAAAGCCAAAACATTTATTTAAATCTACTTGAAAACACTGCATTCATACGGCGAATTTGCATAAGTAATGAAAGTTATAATTTATGTAGATAAAAAATATGTCGAACAAATGCAAGAGAAAAACACCTTAATGTTGCCAACTTTCAAAGGATCAATGCAATTTTGTAACATTGCTTTACGAAATACATTAGGTGGATGTGTAACGCCAGTCTGAGAGACAGAAAGAGTTCAGATGAGCTAAGAAGCAGGCTAAGTCTCCGTAGAATTAAAGATGTTATCCAGATAAGAAGATTGAATTGGCTGGGGCACTTGGAAAGAATGGAGGAGGATAATTGGGTAAGAAAGTGTAGAGACTTGATAGTTCCTGGGGCAAAGCCCAGAGGCAGACCGAGAAAGACTTGGCAGGAGGTTATAGGACAGACTTGATACAGAGGAAGTTGAGTTTAGATCTAACACAGTCTAGATCAGATTGGAAGAGGGTCATTAATATACCCCGTCCAACCCATGCTAGCATGGAAAACGGACGTTAAGCCGAGAATGATGATTAGATTTTAAATGTTAATGTTTTGGGGAAAAAAATCAGAGAAGAGAATATAATACAATTACTAAGAAACACATTGTTTTCTTAGCAGCCAATAGAAGTTTACTAAAAGTGACAATCCCACTTACACATGGTACACAAGGGTTGCAAGGGATCAGTACATTTTTTGAGCAATAATACATATTGTATTCCTACGATCGTATTTTAGCAGGAAGTTTGGAAGAAAATGTCTTTTGCAATCTGCACAACATTTATACCTCACAATGTTTTACACTTATGGTTTTCACCTTTAGGCGTGTCATGTAGTGGACAACCATAGTAGATCTCTAAATTCTTCATCAGTTGAGATTTGAGCTTGCATTTTGTTGCGCACTCTCATCCCCCAGAGATTATATATATCATAAAAGATATGGCAAAAATCCCTGGGGACGGTAGTGCGTGCTCAGTAAAAATGATATTCTTAACAGAAATTAACTATTGAAGTAAAGGATACAAATAAATGTCCAGCTTGTCAACCTCATCCTCAGCACTGTTTTTCACTCTTTGATATTGGTACAGTGTGTAATAAAACAGACATTGTGCGAATATCTAAAGTGAAAAAGAGCCCTGGGAAAGTTTAGTTTAAGGAATAACTAGAACATCTCATTAGTTTTGTATCTCAGTTCAAAAAAAATTAAAAACAAAGGCAAAACGATAGTTCAACAAAATACACCGGTGTCTATCTCTACGCATTTTGTGTTGCCAGTGGAGTTAAAGTGGCGCTCAAAATTTAACTTTAGCATCCAACTGGAACCCTGTATTCCATATTTAATTATGTTGTCACAAATTTTTCCTTTGTATAGATGCTTCACTCTGTCCACATCTTTTTTACAAATTTTTTGCACTTTGTGTGAATTACAAATGTGTCATCTTCATTATAAGTTAGTTCCAGATTATTTACTAATTTTTCTGGCCATTTTAAAAACGCAATTTTTAATATTTTTTTTTTTGAAGTTGTTCCTTGCTCCATTTTCATTTATATATAAGATTAAGAATTTTTGCCGCTCAAAGTGATGTTCCATTCCTATATATTCGATTATTCTTATTGTATCGAAAGGTGTTATTTTTAACCGGCTATTAATAAATGATTTTTAACACAAACGGCAATGTGCTTGACAGGTAACATATACAGGTGATTAATAACAAGAAGGAAAAACGTTTTTATTATTCTTTTTTTAACACAAAAAAATAAATATATATATATATTTCTTTACATTAAAAATTTGTTACATATTCTTTGGGGTTTTTTCTCATTCGTTAAATTTTCTTCCAACCTTTTTCTGCGAACGAAAAATAATTATGTTGTGTGAATAGCGCTTTTACTTATTTTTCCTCTAGAATAAAAGTAAAACTTATATGTATATTGTTCACAAGATAAAACAAATTGTCTATAACATTCAGCAACATCGCAACAAGAAACATATTCTACTTTAAAAGTACGTTAGGTTCCCCTGACCGTTAAAAAATACTATCCTTATGATCACACAAGCTCTGGGTAATCAGCCATCCCATCGCAGGATTTAACTTGGTAAATCTGACCGTTGTAGGGCAACGAAACCTAGCAATGTTAGCATATGGTAATAAAATATCCTTGAAAAAATCTAATTAGCTAAGCTTCATTCTAAACTTTTTGCGCGAGTCCCATTGGACTCGCGCGACCCTGACTTACGCAAGTCTCATCGCGAGACGGACTCGCATCGGATTTCAAGCCCTGTTTTCCATATCCGGACAGAGAAATGTTTGTCTCGCCGTCCTGATAAAAAGAAGAAACAAGGTTGCAGAATTTCAAAGAGGTTGCATAACTTCAAAATTCAGCCTTATTTTTTTCTTATATGGAGTGTGTTTATGGACAACGCCATAATTTTAATATGACTAATACTTCGCAGTCATTATATACGAGAAAAAATGACCGCAAGTACACTTTTACATGATCAATTATAACCATGCGCAGTATCTGACAAAGACAATGTTTTCTTGGTTAATTTCATGACACACAATGCCCTCCTTGCTGTAATCTGACTCCTCACAGCAAATTAGGAAATCATTGGCCTACCGTGGTTCAATTAACAGTGATTTCCAAATTTCAAAAGTTTAGCATCACACAATCTGGGTCATGGGTTGTCTTACGTCAAGTGCAGGGAAATATGTTAACTTTCACTTTTGATCTATAACTCATTTTATTCAAAAAAGAAAAGAAAGCTTCGTGTTTGAACAAAAACAGTAGGTTATTTATTAATTCTACGAAAGCGCTGAACGAAAACGTTTGCTTCATAACTTGGTATATAGCTATACAACACATCCAATGAAGTATATCGTTTTGGAGAGGAAGTTTGCAATAACTGCCAAAGTTTCCACATTTTATAATAACAGCAAAAAATAATGCAATATTTTTATATAAAGGAATTATGCAAAATAATTATTAAATTCTGTAATAGTTTAAAATTATCTACGATGATGAAGGCATAAACTAGAGTCGATATCGAAGAAAAGTGTGGAAACTTAAGCAAGAAAGATATCTGCAGTATAATTAGCCATATAGCTAAGCAGCTAATTATACTGTAAGTACAGTATAATTATCCCATATATTGGCTAGCTAACTATATCCTGATGGTACAGGCTCTAATTATCAGTTCTCTCCTGACTGTAGTCTGACTGGTTTAGGCAAGCACAATTAAAAAACCTATTTTATTAGCAAAAATTAACATTTTATTTTAAATTTTTAATGCACCACTTGGTCTTGGATTAATTTTTGAATCTGCAAATGCATCTGACGGCATCTCAAACATTTTGGCAAAAATACAAGATCTTTACTATACTACGTTGCTTTGACACGTGACGATGGTATAACATTATCGAAATATTAAAAAGTATACCTTTTGGATGTAATCAAATAACAGAAAATTCACGTAGTTGGACTTTTGTTCTCTCGATCGTCAGTCTGGCTAGACTAAGCTAGCTAGCTATAGCTAATAAATACGGCCCAAATAAATAGCCAAAAACAGACACACGTGGATTTTTATTTCAACAGCATTGACACCATTTATAATTTTAAAAAGCGCGCGTTTACTGCCAAAAATATGCAATGGAGTGCGGTTATGACATCTACCCTACCCTTTACGCGTGTGTTTTCACATATATAATAAAGAAGAATGTATGTAAAATCTTACAAAGACGTATAAAAGAAAAAAAAAACAATAAAAAATTATGATTATTTTATAACATTTAAAAAATACAGAACAAAATTTTTAGCATTCTAAATATCTAATTCTTTAATACGAATAAATACTGGAGTTTTAAAAATATAATCTTTAGCTACAACGATATAATTATTTATAACAGTAAAACAGAAAAAGAAAAAAATGCGATAACTCTACCGGACATGCGCTTTAAGAAACCTAAGCCTGTGGGAATATCGAAGGGTCATTATACAATGATGTTACATTTAAGGTTCATTCCTGTTTTTGCGAATCTGGTCTGTAAAATAAACATGTCGACAAAAATTGTAGAAAGATAATATCACTAGTTTAAAGGAGAGGCGAACAGCCGTGGCACGGCTGCTGATTGAAAATTCATGATGCCTGAGATAATTTCAAAGACCAGATCCGCTGGTCTGTAAAATCCCGTAAAATCTTGACAATTGTTTAGTTTTTGTAATATTTAGTTAGCATCAAATCAGGTAAAAAATGGTTTTGCTGAAAGATTTGCTGTTTTTATGTTAAGGGGGTAATAAATTAAAGCTGCTTGTTTAAAAAAGGTGAATTTGTGGCTTAAAACTTTGCAGCACAACAACACGTTATTATACTCACATTATACCCAGAAAATAGAAGTTTATTACAAAATACCAGTTTTTACTTTTATCCTTGAATGCTGAATCATTCATTTTATGGTTCAGTATTTTTACACATTTGCCAAACTGGTGGTTATTCAGAAACAATATTAGATCATTCTCTACAGTGATGGCCACTCGATGATCACACTGTTTTTTTTGTTTTTTTTTAAAAATAATACACAAGTTAAAGATCAAAATAGCAAATATGCTATTAGTTGAATAACACGACGAAAATATTTTTATTTTTATTACTGTTAATTCATGAGTAAAGATAAAGAAAATAAAGATTTGTAAACAAAGCTGAAACCGCCATATTGCACGTTCGATTTGTTGTTGAAAGTTTCCGGTCTGTGTATTTATCAAATTTGGCGCCATCTCATCTCAACAAACTTCATCGTTCGAAGTTGGATGTATGTTGTGAAAAAGCGAACCAAATTACGAAAAGAATATTATTATTGGCTGTGAAAGATGTTTATAAAGTTCCAAGAAGTATTAACGAAGGTTATAAAATGCTGGCACTACGATTGTATGTAAAATATTCTTGGTTATCTTGAGTTAAAGGTCTTATTTTTAATGTTTATTGGTAAGTACATCTCAAACTTGCTTCTTTTTTACCCACACAGCCATAAAAACGTTGTAAAAATGTTGCTAGGAAGGAATATGGATATTTATTTATGAAACATAGTTATTTGTGTGTCGTTATAGATTTTGGGATTTATACGTTCCTTAATTTTTGCTACCTCGCCTAAAATTTATTTTGTGGCTGCCACAAAAAAGTTTTTTGTTCGCCTCTCCTTAAGGAATTGTGATATCAATATTTCAAGCTATTTTGGCAAGTTACGGCTATCATATCGTATATATCGTAAATATCGTATCGTAACTTATTCTTAGCAGCACTTAAATAAAAGCAGCGAATTTCGAAAGCCTCAGTTATCGGTTTACAAAAGGTGGTGTAGGTCTGCGACTCTGCCTCAAAATCTGGGACTAACGCAAAGCAAACTACGGAAGTATGTTAATACTGTTCAAGTAAAGAAGCTTTTTAAGTATTTCGTCATTTTAGCGAAATCTCTATAATAAATGTTCCATTAGTTTAGCCAAAAATTATTTCTAGTTAATCTCTACAGAACAGATTTCTTATTCTTGGTTTATTAACAGGTCGACATTCAAGTACATTCAAAGTTCCAATACATTCGTATTTAAATTTTGCAGGCTGTACTGTGTTTTTGTAAATTTCTTCTTAAATATTGTGAATATTATTCTTTACGCAAATGGAGCAACTTTGTTTCCACGCTGTATAAGTCAAAATAGTACCAAATCTTGCTGTGATACATTTGATATTTCGGTGTTGTCACGACAACTGTGTTTTGATTGGTCATAACCGTGTTATAACATGCGTATCAAAATTAAAAATAAATATGTTTCCGTTTGCTTATTTGCTTGATTTTGAAAGTCCTTTTCTCTTTTACTCACTTTCATGCATAGCGATTATTTCATTCATAATTCAAACATTTCATGAGTACTAAAGATTGTACATAGCTCTCATCAACGACAACCACAAGACTCTGCAGTCATTTGTACAGCATTCTTGAGAATCAGCTTATTTTCACTCGTTAGGTATAAGAAGGCCTGTTCTTTAAGCTTTGTCGGTACGCAGCATAATGCAGATGCTCGAGTTGGATCCAAACTTAACATAGAGTTTTGTATGATAGCATGGTTTGTTGTGTTAAAGTGAGGTGCTAAAGGTCTTGGACAAACACCCGAGCAATAATTTATATTATAGCCGACTGGAAGCACAATCCATTTATTCCAATTCAATGTTTTGAAGTCAAGTCTTAAGTACCGCAAACGACAGGTTTCTCTGCGCACCTTCTGATGCGTTTCATTGCGTTTTTTATAATCTTTAAGTTTTATATGATAAGCATTTCTTCTTTTTCGTTCCTTTTTCGTCTTTGAATCGTGCAAGTTTTCTGACCGCGTGTAGATAACCAACAAAGGACGTTTCTTATGCCATTCATAAGAACTAACGTCCCGGCGTCGTCGCAGATGAACTTGATGATTATCTTCTCCGTCAACCTTAACGTGTAAAACTGTATTCTCGATGGATTTGTTTAGCCAAGTGTTTACCGTCGATGTTACGTCGAAACTCGCGTAGCCAAGTCTATTATCCGGAAGTTTTCTCCTTACTATCGGAGTTCGTGGATATGTTATTTGTATTATTGACATATATACATACATGATTTTTGTTTTTTGTTTTATTGTTATGCCTTTCAGTAAAAAGAAGTAATTCGGCTCTATGAAGTTTCTCCTTTCGCTGAATATCTGAGATGTTAAAGTGAAGCCTTCGCTTGTGTGAACTTCTCCGTTCATCGTTATCTTCTTCAACTATGGTAAAAGACAGTTACAATACATAACAAGAAAATCGTGTACGCCACTAAATTGTCAAGCTCTTGCACGCCTTTGACACTGGACCATTTTTCTAGCTTATAACTTCTTGTTTTGCAGTGGTAAAGGGCGGGACTGACTAGCAAACTTAACGTAGAAAAAACAAGAGACAACGAATGTTTATAAAGAAGAGGCTAGTTATGCTTGCCCAGGGAAATCTTGATGCTAGTAAAGGGGAGTGGGTGGGTGTTTTCTCTTCCCTGACGTGGCTACGGCACTTTTTTAGCGACATTTCTAAATTTGTGTCAACATATACTTAGTTGGTGTCTCTTGATCGAAAGCATTAAACTTTCGATAAGTCGAAGGGGATGTATCGGTCGCTACTAAAAAAAATTTAACCGCACACAAAACTTTTCCTAATACAATACTAAGGCAATGTACAATGTATGTTTTGAGACAACTTATGCAACAACAATGGTAAATATGAAAATGAACAAATAAATAAATAAATACTGACTACTGTGATAGACAACTCGTGCTGTGTCTGCATTATTTTTATCGTAATCTTTGAAATTGTCATCCAGTGTACCCGAAACTCGCGTAGCCAAGTCTATTATCCGGAAGTTTCTCCTTACTATCGGATGTTCGTGGATTATGTTATTTGTATTATTGACATATATACATACATGATTTTTGTTTTTGTTTTATTGTTATGCCTTTCAGTAAAAAGAAGTAATTCGGCTCTATGAAGTTTCTCCTTTCGCTGAATATCTGAGATGTTAAAGGAAGCCTTCGCTTGTGTGAACTTCTCCGTTCATCGTTATCTTCTTCAACTATGGTAAAAGACAGTTACAATACATAACAAGAAAATCGTGTACGCCACTAAATTGTCAAGCTCTTGCACGCCTTTGACACTGGACCATTTTTCTAGCTTATAACTTCTTGTTTTGCAGTGGTAAAAGGGCGGGACTGACTAGCAAACTTAACGTAGAAAAAACAAGAGACAACGAATGTTTATAAAGAAGAGGCTAGTTATGCTTGCCCAGGGAAATCTTGATGCTAGTAAAGGGGAGTGGGTGGGTGTTTTCTCTTCCCTGACGTGGCTACGGCACTTTTTAGCGACATTTCTAAATTTGTGTCAACATATACTTAGTTGGTGTCTCTTGATCGAAAGCATTAAACTTTCGATAAGTCGAAGGGGATGTATCGGTCGCTACTAAAAAAAATTTAACCGCACACAAAACTTTTCCTAATACAATACTAAGGCAATGTACAATGTATGTTTTGAGACAACTTATGCAACAACAATGGTAAATATGAAAATGAACAAATAAATAAATAAATACTGACTACTGTGATAGACAACTCGTGCTGTGTCTGCATTATTTTTATCGTAATCTTTGAAATTGTCATCCGACCATTTGTAATATAACTTCAGTAAATGTTCGGGTACTTTCAGTTCCTTGTTCAAAGTTTTGGTAGGAGTGCCTTTCACGCCAAGAAAGCTCATAAATCGCTGCTCTACCATTTTTAACATCCTCTTGTTCCTCACAGGACTTTTAGTTGTTAATTTACCACGGCTGGTACTTGTTGTCTCCTGTGCTTTTTCCATTTGTAAACAAACATTTTGAAGTAGAAATACCACAAAATGGAAAGTTAATATGAGGATTTGATACAGTTTCATCTTCAGTTTACTTCAACCTGTAAAAAGAATAAAGATTATCAATGCATTCTCTCGTTTATATGTTTGACCTGTTGTGTAAATGGGTGTACACTTCATTTTTTCAAGAAAAACAAATTATTAGTCATTAATCAAATCAACGGATGTCTTACACAGTCATATTTATCTACTTAAACCTCTTTTCTCACACAAAAACCTAAAATTAAAAAGCAGAAAGAAAAACATGAAGAAATGATAAACATCTTGTATGACTGGTGGTTAAAATAGTTTACTTATGCTGTTTTGGACACTCGAAAATCCGAGAAACTTTGTTTTGAGAGCCATTGAAATTGCATTGTGTCTGCTTCGGGTCGTAATGTATTATCATGACTCAGAAACGATTGATTTGCAAATATTTTACGCCCTATAAGTGTCTTAAGTCTACATCGGATAAAAACGGTTATCGTAATGCTTCCAATAAAGGGGCGTTTATTAAATTTTTCGATTTTTTAAAGGGCGTCTATTCGAGGGGTTAACTAAAAAAGAAGGAAGCGTTTAAAGGAGGATTTTCACTCAAAAAGGAAGTGGAACGCATCGGAACAGACAATGGTGATTTGTTGGAATTTGATTGGTTGATAAAATGTTCCGTTATGGTCCAACCTGAAAGTTTAAATCGTTTAAACGTTTCTTGCGGACAGGAAGTGGTTGTAAAAATTATAAAAACAAAAGAATAATTAGCAGGTAGCCAACCAAATTAAAATAATTTTTATGTACCGTTCCGTTTTGTTCTTGAGTGGAAACTCAGCTTAATAAACTTTCATATTTTTTCTGTTACCAATGGAACACATTTGTCACATTTGTCACATTTGTCACATTTGTCACTTGCTCGACGATCTCTTCTTCCGTGTTTGAAATGATTATTTGTGAAGAATCAGTAAAAGTCAGCATTTGCATTGTTTTGAATAAACGCCCCCTAAAGGTGGCGTATTATTAAATTCTGTTAGAAGGGGCGTTTGTTAAATAAACAGAATCAATAGAAGGAGGCGTTTAATCGAGGGGGCGTCAAATAAAAGAGCGCATTTTTTTTTGAAGAATACAGTAAAACAATGAATGGTCTGGTGCAAATATATCCCACATGACCAAAAATACTGAGAAGTTATAATCACCCACCCTGATATAAACAATAACAGAAAGGAATAATGAAAAGGAAGGTCCGTTATTTTATGCCAGCAGCTGTGGTCACGAAACTAGAGAGAGGACAAATAAAACGTGCGATTGGTGATTTTCATAGACCAGGCGGTGTTTCTTTGTTGTGGCATTAACAAGTCTACAGACGAGCTCAAATAATTTACCAGACAGAAAGCAAACAAAATAAAAATGTTATTTTATCGTAGGTGATATGAACTACTAAATTTTTTGTGATATCAATGTGTCATGTGTATTTCTTTATGTCATTCTAACTAGCTATACTTAAAGTGTTTTCAAATTAGAAAATATCAAAGTATTTTGAATTTGAAGCATTTTTTCAGCATTAGAACAATTGACAGGCAACATTTCTCTATGTCATTCTAACTAGCTATACTTAAAGTGTTTTCAAATTAGAAAATATCAAAGTATTTTGAATTTGAAGCATTTTTTCAGCATTAGAACAATTGACAGGCAACATTTCTCTATGTCATTCTAACTAGCTATACTTAAAGTGTTTTTAAATTAGAAAATATCAAAGTATTTTGAATTTGAAGTATTTTTTCAGCATTAGAACAATTGACAGGCAACAGTTGGACACAATCTTTTAAGCTTTCTCCTAAAGTATAAGAATGAAGTCAAAATGAAGTCGCTAGACTGGGACTTTCATTGTTTTGAGAAATTACAAATCGATAACCCGTAAAATAATCCATGGGTTCACCTGTGGCATATATTCCGGTCCTCAGATTATGGCTCGTACATAGTCTGGGAATCGCTATTTCGTGCATCCTTAACACAAAGTAGTAGTTCGACTACCATTTTGAATAGAATACAGGTATTAACATAGGAGACGTCAATTGTGTAAAGGCAAAAGACTCCGGGATGATTCCCAGGAATCAAAGAAGATTTTTTGTGCCATTTCCAATGATTTTTCACTCCCTCAACTTTTGAACGATACATACAACTTTATTTTTCTTAAAAGTCTGCCAAAAGGAATTTCGAAATTTGAATAGTTGTTTTACAATTTGTCCGCCTGAGGGAAAAATTTAAAGTTTTCTAACATTTATTATCCCCTTAGCAAAATAATTCAACCCTAAAAAAAAAACAAGTCAAAAGTGAGAGATGGAAGAAAGTAAAGATAAAATATTTTGTAAGCTTTGATCCTTAGAAATTATATTTTACCGGCAGTAATGAGTGACTTGCGTACACTGTTTCAATGTAAAAATCTGCATGAAGGTAAAAACTTTAATCTGATTTTATCGCATTTAATCTTTAGCCGCTAAAAAAATACAATAATAACAGTCCATGGACGCAGAAACTTTATTGTGAGAATCAGAATTACCTCATCATTAGGCTAATTGGATTAGTTTGAAGAATATAAAAACTTCCTAAAAATATAATTTCAACAAAATTGCGACGAGTAGCATCTTGTCATCAGTGGCATGAATTTACGTGTTCCTTGAACGGGCACGTCATCTCACTGACTCACAACACAAACAAAATGTCGCAATCTTTCGCTGGGAAAGAAAGAAGTTTTCCTTTTGAGAAAATATAACGCAAGTTTTAACTCCTAGATTTCTAAAATGTTGAAAGGTCAAATAAAATAGAAGGAATCGGAGAACTACTTCATGAAAAGCGCAAATACTTTCTTTGGAGGAAAAAAAATTTAACTTGAAATAATGACTTTAAAAATGATAACGAACGGTCAAGTTTTAAATTTAATGTAAAAAATTTCAGGTCAATAAGCCCAGAAGTCGTAATTTAATCAGAAAGTTTTGCGAATTATCAATTTGTGGGTGTAAAGATATGGATCACAACGGCGGGGCTAGAGAAAGGAATAAGAGGGCCTTAGCCCTCCTCACTTCTTCCCCCACAATTTAGATAAAGTATGTTTTAACGTAAAAAAAAGCCGTTTTTAGCGATTTCAGTGTGTTTTTGGAGTAACAATCTTCCTCAGCACCCAACTATGGTTGGTACCTTTTTTTACTGTCGCATCCCTTCCATCTTAAAACCTCTCCCTCTATATATAATCTTGTGACGCGAATCCTGAAAATGTTTCGGTCGTCAGAAATTCATCTCTTGAGTTGGGCAGACATGCAGAGTCTTCTATATTGAGATAAGTTTTAGCTACAATCATTCTTAGACGTTTTGGAATTATTTAAATCTTGATTTTACAAGGCGCCTTGTTTAAAAGCCCACTCGTAACCACTTGATCCAATCGTCGCATATGATGATCAATTTATGTTTTGTTAAGACCACTTCACACGTGTTTTTTCATTCATTTCACGAAAACAAGCGTACAATCCACGTACATCATCTGTAAGACATTCTGTTTATTCAAACAGACACAGAATCAGCAACCACATGTTAATGACATTATAATTGCAAAATAAACAAAACAGTTAAACACGAAGTGATTAAACTAATTGACACATGACTGGACATAAACAACACGTACTTGTGAGAATTTCAAACTAATACACTGCTTTTTTATTGTTGTGTATCATTTGTAGCGAAGTATCAGGAATGAACTTCAAGCCTCGTACCTTACAAACCACACTTAATTCAGTATTGTTACCTAGTACCCTCCATATAAGCTCGCACTGCGTGAAGGTCGGTGGGTTTAACCTCGAGTATCAACCGCCTGTACACATAAAGAGAATATTTAAAAAAAATCCTTTCAACCTCGTCCCCTGGGTTTTTTTTTCTCTCATCGGAGGCTGCCATCTGATATGCAAAAAGAGACAACAGGTCCTTGGATCAAGGTTGAATTTTTTTTCTTCCAACAATACATGTTGTTATACCCACTTTGCGAGAAATTCACCTAAACCAATCCATGCCTTGCTGGAATAACGAAAGTTAAGTCGATTAGAACGAGGACCATAAGATTTCTGGTAAAAAAGTCATTAAATGTTTATTTTTTAATCGTGTTTTAGTCTGGCCTTTTAATTAGACCTATACACGAAAGGTTTTTATAGAAATACAAACAAAGTCACGCCGCCTGATGCTCACTGGTCTGTGTCTCAAAATTCAAGGAAATTTCAGTTTCGTCAAAACTCCAGGTCTCACGCGTTCTTTTTTCTTACTGGAGCAAGGTTTTGACAAGCTCGAACAATTTAAGAAGCACAATAAAGGCTTTACGTAAGTTTGTATTAAAGAAAATTTACTAAAAAAATCTCCTTACTTTTTTAAAAACGGGGTACGAAACCCTTTGTTATTTCCAAAAATTTCTTAGAAAAATATGGAAAAATTTAGAATGTCTAAAGATTCTTTACACTTCTTATAAGAAAAACAAAATCATTCTAGAACAGTCATAAAACAAAGTACCTGTTTAATTATATCCTCAGCTTACCTTCTTTTTCTGCTAACTCAACTTCCTTCCCCTGTGCTTTATTTCCTTCTCGATAGCTACCGTTCTTTTTGTGTTTACAAAAAGGTTAGGGTCTTGTTACATCAGTTTATCTTGGATAGAGTTTTATTAACAAAACAGTCCATGCTCCAATTTTGTTTTATTTTTCTAACAACAAAGAGAATAGGATCAGTAGGAAGATATTAAAGTTAACATAACCCTTTCAAAACAATTTCTTTCATGTTTGTTTAAAACTAGTGGTTTAGAAAACAAACTTGAATTCTTATTTTTTTCACGCAACGCACTTTCATGTCTTTATGTTCGTTTACTTAATACTAGAGTAAATAAAGTTGAGAGCTAAATTTGAACAAAATGGTGATTAAGCACGAAGGATTCGCTTCGTCGAATTTTTTTCCCTAGTTGGTGTAATTATTTTTAGACGGAAAGAAAAACATAGTAAAGGATTCCACTGAGTGCGGTGTTAAGCCGCCAAATGTAGCTCTTTTCTTTGATGTCACCATGTTAGATTCAGTCACTTGATTAAATCACCGCCATCAAGACAAAACAAATGATACTATAAGCACCAACAGCTTCATTGTTGGTACATTAAGCGCAAAAGTAAAAAGGGTTTAGATTTGTTATTCGATGTGTAGGTTTTGAAGATTGATCGACAACTTAAACCGATCTTGACTGTGTTGATGACGTCATCAATTCTTCTTAAAAGCCTTGCTAATCCTAAAAAAGCCAACCCATTTAAACAATGTTGAATGCAATTTCTTCAAACTCACGATGTCACTCATAAAAGTATTAAGTTCAGCCTAGACTAAATTGGGACATAGATCAAGTTAATTCAGCAGCAGGAAATACCGCCCCAGGCGTGTTGATTTGACAATTAAGGTGTTCTAGCTTTGAATCAAAAGTGTCATGCACATCGGTCTCTTTAGTTTAACAGATTACGAAATGAGTACGGATTTTTGGTTTTAGTGACTTACAGGAGTATTGATTAAAAGGCGGGAGAAAATGTGCACGATTGAAAAGTAATATACAGTAGATCTTTTATCTCTGAAAATACCAAAATATTTCAGTAAAGCTGATTAGTTTGTATAATATTTATCACGTGACTTTCGTTAGTTTTTCTTTTTATTTAAATCTGTGTGTACATACCAACGTGATCAAGTGCGAGATTCAGATGTTGTACAGTAATAGAAAAATCCAACTTAAAAATGAGCTGCTTATGTTCTTGGTCAATATATAGGCCATTTTAAGATCTTCATCATAAAAGTACAATCCGATTTTGGTAAACAAGGAATTAATCTTCATTTCGGATTCGTCAGTTATAAGTCCGAGTTTCTTGACTACCCAGTTGTAGAGACTGATTCTACCAATAACATTTTGAAATTTAGAATAGTACAATCACTTGCGCATTCAAAGTTTTGGCAGAAACCTCATCAAAACCGCGGACAAATCGCTAACTATATAACCTGAATAGTGGAAATTACGTATTTATTTATTGTTGAGAGCATATTTTAGAATGAAAATGGTGGTTTCGCAGTAGTCGACCGGCACGTGATCGTTGCCTAAATAGAATATACCTTTTGAGGCTGAGATTTGGCTCAAAGACTAAACCGCTAAATAACTGAGCAGATTAAAAATTTGGAAAGTCAAACAACTGAGACTTTACGTAAGATTATCTAACCAGCAACCTAAAACAGTCTTTAAACCAATGAATTTTTTACCAAATAATAACATTGAGGTGCAAAAATAGCAAGTGGAAAGCTTAAAAATTTGAATTTAACTGTTAAGCAAATTCTTAGCAACTTTGAGACCGACATCAACCTTGTGACCTTATAAGCCTGAAATAAAAAAAGACCTTTCACTATGGAATGACAAAAGCTATGACAAAATAGATTGCGTCGCACAGTTTGATTGCATTTCCAACACAGATGAAGTGTTCAATTCAAATCCAGCCTGCTTGGTTACTTCGTGACAACCTCGTTCCCAGGGCATTTTGGCTTTTTAATACGGATCAGGTGCCAGAAGACCCTGGGGACGAGGTTGAATTCTTGAGTTACTCCAAACAACCTAATACGTGATGTGTACATAACTGTTTCTCCTGTTTGTTATCATTAAGTCAAACCCCCCCAACCTCGTCCCCAGTTAGGCTTTTTATATTTGGAAAAGCCTAACAGGTCCTTGGGACGAGGTTGCCCCCCCCCTGGCACTGATTATGAAGTCAAACTTTTCCCCTGGCACTGATTATCAAGTCAAACTTTTCCCCTGCTACTGATTATCAAGTCAAACTTTTCCCCTGGCACTGATCATCAAGTCAAACTTTTCCCCTACTACTGATTATCAAAAACAGGGTTACCAATCGACCTCAAGTCTAAATTTTCATTGCATCGAGCAAGACAAAATACATATAAGGATTATTCTCACATTAATAAAATCAACAATGATCAAGGAAACGCTGTCGAAAAGCTTTAAGGTAAATAAAGAAAACAAAAACAAAAACAGACAAAATGTTTCAAAATACCACGCGTTTCAATGAACGAGACATGTCAATATGCAGGTATTTAAAGATCTGTATTGCACAATTTTAATAGCTCATTGTTCTTAGATGTACCTTGCTCTAACAGAATACAGCCGTCAAAATCCCTCTGCGTCTTTAAGTAAGATAACTTCACAGAATAACACAGCTTCACTCCCTTCCAACACATACATGATACCTTTAAATTCTCAGATTTTTATGAACCTTGGCGCTGATTATATCGTAAAACGGACGTGTTCAATAGTGCTACAAAGCCTGGTGATTGGCCATTCAAAAGCCTCTCTAGCTAAGTTTGGATACTGAATGAAAAATTACCGCTTTCTACCATTTTCCCCCCAGAATTGCGGTAAAACTTTTTATCTCAGGCCCAAAGGTCCGCCGGCTATTATACAGGGCGTAATATTTAAAATTACTTCGAAAGATAGATATGTAGAGACAGCAGAGCCTAGACGCCGCCAGGTTGTTGATATCAAGGCTAAAACATTTGACCTCAGGAAATTTCCATTTTCTTAAAAGCGAATAAGAATGTTTCGTTTTATTCTCAATCAGTACATTGACCAATCTGAACACAGATTGTAAAAAAGTCTAACTGGCCGAATAGGGTGTTATCTTCGTGAGGCCAGAACGTTGATACGACCAAATCAAACTAATGGCCAAAAGTGGAACGTTCATATGTGACAAATTGAATTCGACAAAATAGATTTTATATCATCCACTTAAAATTTAACTATAGTGTGGAAAGGTTACGAATTTTAATTTCTCTGGTGTTAACTCTGCTAAAATTGCAAACTTGTAACCATAAGGCTTTACACACCAAACAATATGATCTTCAGAGTTTTGCACTTTCCAAACAAAACAAAATGTCAAATTCAAATCCAAATGGGGGGACGTCACATTAGTATCGTCGTCCAAAAGAATTACGTCAATGTAATATCGTCGTTCAAAAGCATTACGTCACTTTAATATCGTCGTCCAAAAGAATAACATCACTTGGATATCGTCGTCCAAAAGAATTACGTCACTTTAAGATCGTCGTCCAAAAGAATTACGTCACTTTATTATCGTCTTCCAAAAAAAATACGCCGCTTCAATATCGTCGTCCAAGTAAAGCACGTCATTTTAATATCATCGTCCAAATAAATACGTCACCCTGGTAATATACGCGACAAAGAAGTCTGACAATTAACAAACAAACATTGTCACGCCAAATGTCGTTTATTTAACAACCACTCGACAGACACAACAGGTTGCTTCATCGTGTTTGAGATCGCACTTAAAATATTTCTTTTCGAAACAAACTATTAAAAGCATTTAGTCGGTACAAAGAGTAAAAATAAAGACACGTCGCGATCAATCGTTTCGTCGGTTAAGTTTAAATGATATCTTGTAAGAGGAAGCATAGCGCCACTGTCAACACCTCATCAAATTCACAGGAATATCATAACAACGCGTATTTAAGTTTTTTTGATGGAAAAAAACACACGCGAACTTTCTTTATGATCCGCGCTACTAATTTCAATTTGTTGAACGTTTTAAACATTTTCGAGGTATTTCGAGAAATTTTTTGGAATTTTTGTCCAGTTTGAAATAAAATTTAAAAATTATAAAAAGTGACATACTCTGAAAATTTTCAATTAGTTATTCCGCAAACATTGTTTGTGCGCGAAAAACTAATCTTTCATGGAGTACCAATTAGAAAAGAAGGAATTGTTTGTGAACAGCGACATCGAACGTTAAGGTTGCAAAAATCCTGAGAAATATTAAAGGAACAGATTCTGACAGTTTAAAGGCAAACCTGTTGCATGCGCATATCTGTGATCTTTTGTTGTGCTCATTTCCTTGAGTAAATTATATTCAATAACCACGAAACTGCGAAAAAGAACAAATTTTGTTAGATTAAAAACATTGCTAATGAGCGCGCAGAAATTTTCACGAATTTAGAGACTTCACATCTTTTTCGGAAATATAAATTCCAACGGATTTTTTTTTTTACTTAATTCTTAAGTTTTGTGAAAATTTCTTATCAGCTAATCCGGAACAAAACCACATAAAGCTAAATGCTATTCCCAGCTATCAATCACCATCTTTAAAAAACAAGTTCTGTTTCAAAGCTCGTGTAGAATTGATTTTATCTGTTTTCATGGAAAATTTTGAACTTTCTCTTAAATACGAAAAAGGCGTAGTCGTGAAAATAAATTCCCGCGAATTGCCTTATTTAATCGATTCGCGAAAATTCTGCTGGCATTAAAGTAGTTACATTCTTCAATGATTTCGCAACAACAGACGCACAAGTAAAAAAAGCAAAAACAACAAATTAAAAAAAATAAAAAAATCACTGAAGACATCGTGTCGCAGAGTATAAGTGTAAGAGCCTAAACACACAGAGTTTTTAAACGAGATTATTTTGTATTGTTTTTACGAGCGAGTTATCGCGTGAGAAGATTTATTAAAAAACGAATAAATAACACTTTTTAAGTGTCTTGTTTATGTCAAAATGAAGCTAAAAATGAAAGTAAAAAGTTGGCTGGCCTCATATAGAAACGAGAAAAGATTGGTGATTTTGACTCGATCACAACAAGCTATTGTCTTCTACCTTGATTTCGCATTTCTATTGGTTCAAACGCTCGCTTTAGCCTCGATTTGGAAAGACTTTTATGCGTCGTTAGGGAATTATTCTCTTGAATTCACGCATCTTTTGCTGACGTCATATCGTAACGCGTCTCTCGGTTAAGGTGGTCCTATACCTGAAATGCTAAAATCCGATTTACTGCATTGTGTGCTTTTATTTTTTGACTGAATGTATATATTACATGTATAAAGTACAATAAAAAATTAAAAAATAATTTTTTATATTCTGATCATGGTTTTTCGGTCCATCAGGACCAAAAAAGTACTATATACGCTGCGGTCAATAATTCAAGAAATAGAGAAGATACCTTCTTCAAATTTTCACTACTTATTCATGTTATGAAAGTACAGGTACTGGTTAAAATTCAAGACAAAAGGTCAAATGGATACCTATTTATGCGCATTTGAGTTTTCGGGTAAAAATATTGCCCAAATTTCAAAAAAATTAGGTCCATAACTCACAAATGAAAAATCATCACATACCCAAAATTAATCAGTACCTGTCTTTTATATGGATAAACATTCCCTAAAAATTTCAGATAAATCGGTGAAAGTGACAAAAAGTTATTGACCGCAGCGTTTGAAAAAAAGCATATATTAGAAAAATCGACTTAAAGTTTCGAAAACATATTTTTCCGGTTTCAATTCATTTCTTTAAGTCATATTTACAGTAACTATGAAACTGTTATGTCAAAAATCTTTATTTATGATGACTAGATATTAATGTCAATGAAAACTCTATTCAAATGCTACATTTTATCTTTTTGTCACCCATTTCTATGGTACTACGTCAAACATAAACATCCTCAGGGCAACGCTTCCAAATGACACCATTTATTGACTCATTGTTGTTTCGAGTCTGACCGTACAAATATTTGCTCAGTAGCTTGTTGTCACTAAGATAAAAAAACACTGGTTTAATGGCTTCACGAATTGCTACTGGTAAGCCAGGTGTTTCTTTATACGTACTTGTGCCATTCAATCAGTCAGCTTGATAGTGATACCGGCTATTACCAGAGTACGTGGACACATCATTCAATGTTTGAAGTACAAATCAGATGCACGAGAACAATGGTACAATGTTGCACTAATTGCCTTCTTCAGTTGATACACAGAAGTACCAGTGCACTGACGAACAGCTATACCAATATAATTTTGCAGCTAATTTATTACTTTTTCTGTGAGTCTTCCTTTTCCACCTAGCTAGCTAGCTAGCTAAGGGTTTTCCATCTGATAGCAGAGCTTTGTTTGTTGCTTTTAGTTTTCGCAAGCGTCCATCAACTCCTTTATGAATGTGACCAACACATTGCAACATAATAAACATGATAAAAAGCTTCCCACTTTATTTATACAGCTAGGAGATACTGTTTTAATAATTATACTAGGAACAAGACAAGGCAAGCCAAATCTCTCCACAACAACACACTCTTCAAACACGCTTTTATTCCATTTTTAGCTATACCTTGAAACAACTGCTGACAACCCAAGGCCCATAGATTAAAATGAAACCCCGGGTTTGGTGTAAAAACTAAGTTTTAGGCCAAATAACAAGAGGAAAAGACGTTGCTAAGGCCGTATCCAAGGAGAATTTTTGATTTTTGAAAACTACTACTAATTTTTGATAACGAAATAGAGCAATTTCCGGGTTTTTTCATAAAAAACGAACTATGCCACTGTTTTCTACGCATACCAAAATGTATAAAAACGATAAAATTAAAAAAATGATTTTTTTGTGATTTTCAGGTATAGGACCACCTTAACTTAACTTTCACGATTGCTGACGAACTCTTTTGCCTCGCTTACTAATTCTTGAATATCTTCATCCTCGCTTTCCTTATCTCCACCGGGGTTAAAATCGGAATCGTCGTCGTCGTTTTCATAACCCTCCGATGACGTCATGCCGTCATCGATAAAGCTGTCGTCGTAATCGTAAGTGTTCGGTTCACCGTCGTCGTCGCTGCGACTATCGATTACGCTTTTTTCTACATTAAATAAATAAATAAATAAATATCAAACAAATAACGTTCTTCAGTTTCATCTTCGATAGTGAAAAAACGACTAAGCCTGATTTCTGATAAATTCTGAAAATACGATTCTCCAGGTAGGTACATTTGTCAAACTGAAAAAAACTCACGGAGCGAACATTTTACTTTTTACGCATACAGTTAACTCGAACCTCTAAGGGGAAAATAGTCCGACTTAACAAATGTTTGCGTTAAACGAAGCTCCTGTTAAGTCGAATTTAGTCTAAAATGAGATTATAGTTCGAGTTAAAGCGATTTTTCGACGAAAAATGGGTCGAGTTAAGGTAACTGTATTGTATTTTCATGAATAGATAGAAGCCGCCTTTTAAAAATCCGAGACGTTCGATAACCACGAGTGACACGTCTCAATGAGGGGCAAACAACGAGAGAATCCCAAATTTTTTATTGAATATTAGACGCCAGGCCGATAAAAAAACGATTTTCGACAATGATTCTGTTTGACGAAAGCTTAGTCCGATACTTTTTTCCGATAAGGTAGAAGATATCAAATAGTTTACACCGATGCTTATAATTACTTCGACGAGATTTAAAAGAAAGATAAAACTAATTGATCGGTTTTCAGGGTGCCACATGAACAGGGAACAAGAAATAACCTCTCAAACAATCAAGTTTCATCGTTCTAAGAAAGAACTGATCTAGGGAGCTTTCCATCTTAAATCTCCTAGAAAGAGTTTTTCGTTTCTGCGCTGTCCTGTTTGGCATCTCTTATAGGCGTGGACCTGGGGATCAACGACAACACCAGTGACAATGACAAATAAAAACAATTACACTTAGACAACAAACACAACCACAACAACAGCCAAAAAAATTAAGAATAGGAATTGTACAAAAAAAACTACTTACTTTTTGTGGAAGCTGCAGTACGTTGACGTGCTTGTCTATTGGTTTTGTCAGGAGCGTCTAAAATTAAAAAAAATTAAATCAATTGGGGGTTATCCTGATCTGCAAATATTTACTCCGTCGTAGATGGCACCGTCCTTGTTTCGCAAGGTCTGTAACTAGCCAAATCAAGTGTTTGTTTGAACTGTTGAAAGAGAATGGAAGGTGTCTTCTTTGATCTCTTTATCTTGCACTGAGGAACTGATACAAGGTTATTTCGAAGTTGAAGGGAAGAAGTTATCGCGTGGTTTTCTTCTTGGCTAGCAAAACGACGACATTCTTCACAGATGGAAAATAATCTTAGACGATGTTTTTGATTAGCTATTAGAAAGCTATATCACGAAAACTCAATTAAGACGGTACTTTGTATAGAGAAATCGAAAACCTATTGGTGTGGACAGCTAGTGTCTTGTTAATAGCAAAAATAAAAATAGTTACCAATATTCTTTGTGTGTTTGTAGTCTTTCAAGTGTTGTGCGTTTTTTCTGTAAAATATTATAACACATTATGTTATACCATTACAATATGACACAGATTGTGCGAGGTGAAGCAACAGAACAAAAAAAATTCAACACGTACCGATAACAGGACGTCCCGTATTCACATTCTGGTTTATCGTCGTCGTCGCCAGTTGGCTGGTCAGTTGGCTGGTCATTAGCAGTGTTTGAATGTGTATATTCCACAAAATGAGCAGGATTTTTTCTAAACACAGAACAGACAGAGTAAACTTTTGCATTTTTTAAAATTCAGTCTAGTATTTCAGCTCCTTTTAGCATTTTTTCTGGTCCTACCTCTTCCTACCTACTGATAGGAACCTTCTCCTTTTAAATAAAAGCTGTATTCTGCTTGTTTGTACATCAAAATGATGCCACGGAATGCACGAAATATTTTTACAGAATAGCAAATGCAATATATGTTTATGAATTGGTTACAAATCCCCGCATAGTAAATCATTACTTCGTGCTAGAGATGCACGAAATAACCACACCACAGCAAATTCCGTATACTTTACCGATTTGGCAGCGACTCACCCTCCCCCAGAGTAAATAACTACGTTGTTCTAGATATACACACGTAATAGCAATGCTTGAAATAATAAGTACGACGGAGAATTTTTTCGCAAATCTAAAACGACTAATTAACGAACGCTGTATTGACTGAGTACATTCATCCACAAAAAGCCACTGCACTAGTAAGTGAGTAACACGGGAAGTTTTAACATTCTTGGGGATTCCATCCTAACGGCTAGCTCCCCCCCTCTCCGACTGTAACTATGTTACATTACTGCTAGAGATACGTATAGCATTGCTCTAACTTGCCTGCCTGCCACACAAGCCGATTAGCGGTCAGTAGATGGCACCAAATGGGCTGACAACACTACATTTAAAGTGCGCCGGAGTGGGGACTCGAACCTGAAACCTTCTGATTACAAGCCGAAAGCGCTACCACTATACCATCTCCTCAAACACTGAATATAATAATTGTTAGGTCGAATTCGTGTGCTGAATACACAATTATTACTGTTTTTACTCCAACACATAGTATTTTCAAAGACTGCTAACATACCTATAGCATTGTGAGCCATACGGACAAACAGGTTTGGATGAATTTTGTTCTTCTCGAGCTGGAACGTTAGAAGTAGTTTCTTGGTTCATACTCGCGTCTGTTATCGAAGATGAAACAATCTGTTCTTTCTCCTGGTAAAAATACAAAAAAACAATGCGAATGGCACAAATTGGAGCTACTAAAGTATGCCTACTTACATAAAGGTTTAAACAGAAACAAGCAACCTTCCAAAAAACTAACTTTTAAGAAAATACACTTTACAGCTTTTTATTCTCCATCTTAGCTTATTACCAACATTTTATGCAATAAAAACAGCATTATTTCTGTTGTATATAAATATAGCATCGAATATAGTTAGTCTAACAATGTTTGTGCCTGGCCATAAAAGGTTTGTTTTAATACCTTATTTACACTGGAGATTTTATCTTCGTCTAAAGTAACATCCGTAACATTCTCATTTGGAATGGAATCTAAAATTAAATAAAAGGTGCAGCATGACCACGTGGGTACATTCCTAAACAGCCTAATATCAAGTGTAACGTCACCTTTGCAAAGAAATTTTATGCATTATATGCAATGAGAAAGAAAGAATGGGTTTTTTTCTAAAAATAAATATGAGCAAAACGTGTATAACGATTTACTGAGAAATAAATAAATCGTTACTAAATTTTCATAAATTAAAACCAATTTTACAAATTATTCTTGAAATTTCGGATCCCTTCCAATGGGGGTGTGGGGGTTAGGGTTAACACTATACTGACACGTGTGTCTTATAATCAATGTGTTATTCCCTCTTGTTTTACTACCATGAGGAGTTATTGATTAGTCTGTGCAAGGACAGGGCTGAAAACTCCGATGACGGTAGCAATCAACTGACGATCTCATCATTCAGTTAGTTTTTTTCAAAAAAACAAAACACAAATTACCAATATTGGTAGATCACCAGAGTTAACTATAACAAAAAGTTTGCTGAAACAGACTGAACTAAATATTATAAGAACTTGAAAACATATTAGATTAAAGCATCAATCAATGAACCATTTGATTGTTAATTGTACAATGGAGAAAACGGGAGGGTATAACACATTGATTATTACACAAATATGGTCTTTAAATTTTTACTTCAATGGTTTCAAAAAGATTAAACGCTTTGAATAATTTTCTCTAATAGACACCCCCTCCAATAAACAATACAATGGTTAGAATACTCAACAAACGATTTTTATAAAACCCGATTCCAAATTTTTATTTTGAACGATTCATGGAATACACAGAAAACAAAGAAAAGTATTAAACGCCCCAGGCATTTATTTAAAGTGTTACAGTATCGACATTCCCCCCCCCCCGCAAAATCTTAATTGGATAATAGTCAGTTATTTTATGCTTTGTGTGATTCATTTGCTTTCATAAAAACCACACAAACTCTCACACCTCTCTCTTTTGTAGCCTTTTTGGTTTGTTTAGGTTTTTTCTTCGGTGAAGATGATTCTGTTTGGAGCATCCAAATAGGTAATGTTCTTGTCTTGCTTATGCTGCTTGTGGTAGAAGAGGGAATCGTAGTCAAAGCAGTTGTTGACTGTGGTAAACCCATGTCATCTAAAAATAATTGGACATACACATTTCATTGATTTCTAGAGTAAGATACAAGTATTTAATAACATAAGGTTGTCAATCTATTATTCAAAGCTTTCGAAAAACAAGTATATATAAACCAGTCACTTCTTTAAAAAGTTTTGAGGAGTATTTCCCGAAAATCACTTATCACTTAACCCCTTTAATTTTAACTTGAAACCCTGGGGAAGGATATATTATCATAATGTGCAATTTTTCATAACAACGGTCAGACAGACAGACAGACAGACAGACAGACAGACAGACAGACAGACAGACAGACAGACAGACAGACAGACAGACAGACAGACAAGGAGTGACAAAGGTTAATACAAAGTAATAATGTACCTTCTGTTGTAATGACATCAACACTAGTGGTAGCACTATTGAGAGAATAAGTAATTCTTTATTTTTTTATCACAACAAAATGCAGGAAACAATTATATAATGAACTAGTAAATTTCCACTTTCATAAGACAAACTTGTTGCCCCTTAGTATCAGAGGCGTTGAGTCAAACATCTATAGTAGTTGGGTTTCTCCATCAGACAAAAACGCAATTTCCACTTCCATTGAATAATTCTTATACATAAATATAAATGGATACAACAAAGTTGGGAAACTAGTAAAAAAATTTAAGGAGTTTGAGAGAAAATTATAATCTCAAGGCTCATTGTGAATTTCGAAAGAATTTTCAGAATTGGTGGTCAACTAGTAGTAAAATTCAAAAATTAACCTGTCTTCCACATTTTCATCTATACTATATGCTTGTGTTTTATCCTGTGTAACTTCTACAGTGAAGAAGAGAGAATTTGGTAGCAGAGATATGCAATCCCCATGAATAAGCTGTTTCCAGTCATCTTTTTTCAGTATATGATATTTATCATCACCAGCAGAACGGTGAAATGTTGGGTTTTTGTGTGCCTTGGTTAGAATAATAAAAAAAAAAATTAGCATAAACACAAAAACCAAACACAAAAACAAAAGGCTTTTAAATTGAGTGCTATTTGTGCGTAAGTTTTAGCTGCACTTTTCGGCATGCGCGTTGATGCGAGATGCATAGTAGTGTGCAAAACACCTATTTTTTTCGAAGCCCTGTAACTCACAAACAAAAAATATCTAAACAAAAAACATGAAGGCAGAAATGTAAAATCAAGCAGACAAGCAAACAACAAGCGATGGTAGCCAAAGTATGATAACTTACAGGTTTTAATAATAATTCACCATTTTTAACTTGTACAATGGCATGGGAACGGGAAACTCGTTTATCTGTCACCTAAATAAATATATACAGGGGAATGTTTTCTACGAATTAAAAATAAGAAAATGGTTAACAAAGGTAACTTTCTCCTTAAAGGGGAACTACACGCAAAAATTATTTTTTGATATATTGTCAAAAATGGGTAATATATTTCAAAAAATAAAAAAGTGCAACTTAATTATGTCTGTTTTTACCTCAATAAGAGCAATTTCTTTGCCAGCAATATGCCTTTTTTCAACGGGCTGCGTAAAAACAAGAGGACTGGAAATAGTAACAAAAATGACGTTGCAAAGTGCGAGTCGTAGCAAACCGCAGCAAGGGGCCTCCAAGAAAACACCTTGAAAAGAAGAGGAGACATTACGATTTGTTGTAACTTATTTTTTAATGAACATGAACCAAAATAACTAAGTATATACCAAAAATAAATCTTTCTTATTCGTCAAAAACAACGACAACCAACAATTTCCTCAAATGAACAAACAGTCTTCATAAAAAAACTTTGACGTTTTCAAACCCTTTTTTTTGATGCATTGTCCCTCTCCCGTTGATAACAAGTAGTTATAATTTTGAAAAATGTTAAAAAAATGAAATTGTATCGACGAAGGAGAACAGTAGCTCATCCTTTTTTTTAATTCTTTTGTGTGATGGACCTCACCTTGGAAAGTTTGCATATTAAATGAGAAACAATTCAGGGGTAAAAGGGACAATTTTTTTAGTCTCCGAAGTAAATACAAAAATCGTCGGGATAGCACCAGGAACAAGGGAGACTATTTCCAGAACGTGCTTTACTTTCGTTTGATGTTCGAGATGTTGATGACATCGGTTCACCCATTAGCTCACTCTAGCAAAGTAATATGGTTACCCCCTGTCAGAAATTAGATTTTTATTCGCACAAAACAAAAACAACAAAACTCTGCTTATGAGTTGTGAGAAAAGATAATCATAAGTGGCGAGCAGGACGGAAATTTAACTTTAAAATATTAAATTTATAAATTTAAAAATGGAAAAGGGGAACAAACAAGTGAAATAATATTAGTAAAATAAAAGTGAACATAAATTATACAATGGTGTGGATTTGATGGCCAGTGTGAATATATTCAAATACAAAGAATTCAAGAAATCCAGATGAACTTTGTCTTACCATCATATCCCTCTGGAAACAATCGTCAGTGAAGTGTTTTGAGCAGATGTAAAAACCAGAACCTTTTGGTAAAGACCCTTCTCTTTTAATCGCTTGCAACCAGGTATCTTATGAAAACTAAGCTCTTTGTTAAACGAGTACAACCAAAAGCTGAGCAACTTGGCATATTTAGCATAAAATAAGAAGGAATTGCTAGTAGCTATATAAGATATATTTTATCAAAACTATAAACGATTTAAAAATTTGTTGCTTTAATAAACCAGCCGCTGCATAGAATGGCGCTTTCCGCACTTTGCAACGTCACACATCACGTTCGTCCCAGTCTTTTTTTTACGGAATTGGGGGTTGGGATTTCTAGCTGTATTTTGGGGTGATAAGGTTCATATTCTTGGCACTTGGAAGTCATATGAAACAGTAAAACTAGTTGAATTCGTTTTCTTATGGTAGTAGTAACAATATATCAAAAAACTTTTTGCGTGTAGTTCCCCTTTAACCAGGTCCAAAATCAAATTAGCACACTTTAAGGAAAAATAATGATTGACAACCTATATATGCCCTTGGCAATGAGTTGGAAAACAGATTTTCAAAGCAGCAATGCTGCCCACAAAGGATAATATGTCTGAAAATACAAAACTAATAACTATGATAACCACTACTAAAAATCATGTTTGTCAGAATCATTATCCAAATAGAATATCTAAATTTTAAAACACTTATACAGCTTTTTCATTGTGTCACAAAACCATATTTTTATCCACAATACTAAGACTTAAATGCAACTACAATCCAGGCTATCAAGAGTTTACCAAGTTTTGCGTGGCACAATCCCCCCTCTCTCTGGCAAAAAAAGAGTTCATACTCACTTTTAAAAACGGACCTCTTCCAATTTCTGTTTCACCATCAGGTACGCTGATTTTCTCATTACTATCAGTATTGATCAAAAATGCCATTAGGTGAATTTCACATTTTCTTTTTTACATGTTATCAACAATCGTGTCACCATATCTATGTTAAACAAATCCTTTTATAAAGTTTGTAGGATGGCTTTTAAGCATAGGGGTCAGAATCCCCTTATTTTTAAAACAACCCTATTATTTCAAGGTCAGGCTATTATCTTCATCCTGTAACGGATATGTAACACAAACAGACTAAGATTTCAGAAAGCATTTTTTGATGTTGTTGTTAAAACAATATATGGAACCAACCAAAAAGCAATGTTAAATGGTTAAAGGTACTGTCCGGTAAAAAATTAAAACTTGATATTAGTTACATCTCGGTACAAAAGTAAAGAAAAAAGCATTTAAATACAACCAAAATTGTCTTTCATAAGTTTAAACTGAATTTGTTTACTTGACCATGCCATTCTCAATCGCCATCTTTACTGAACTTCGAACGCGGAAAAGGACTGGGTAAAAACATTAATATGCGCAATTTATGCAATGACGTATTCTTTGGGTTACCCCCGTGTAGTGATTGGCGCGTGCAGAAAGAGAAATGAAGAAAAAAAATTAATGTTATTCCCAACAGAATTTTTTTACGTTTATCAATCATGTTCACAAACAGAAGTGTAAACATAATTGGATTTCAGTTTGAGCCAGAACGACCCAATAACAAACAACAAATTCCCTCTTATAATGACGATAAAGCGGACGCACCAGAATCACCCGCTGCTTCTCGCACACATATAGATGTCAGTGAGTGGTGCTTATGTGAAAAGTGCGAGAGGATGCCTTCAGCTGTTGAGTGTTTGTGCTGTAACGAGGTGGACACTATAAAATACTTCCAGCTACATGGTACCTATATAATTTGACCTTACGTTTTCTACTGGTTGTATTATAAATGAGCGCCTGGGTACAAGGTTTTTATTGTGTTTTAGATAAGAAATGTATAACAGAGCACGAAGATTTCAACGCGGTTGTGATTTTAAAGAACACTTTGTGGACAGCGTTAGTCGCTCTTCACGATCGGGAAAGCCGTGGACTTAAAAAAAAGGACGAAGTTTCTAACAAGTAAGTCGCTAGCACTCTTGAAATTTCTGTTGCCATAGTATATATTTCCAATCTTATTTGAGGATGATATTTTTAGATCTTATCGATATGCGGCATACCGCCAATTCTGTTGGTTTGTTCATAACCACTTGGGAAAAGGCGTTCGTCGGGTGATACCGTCTTGTGTCGTGTCTAGGATACGTAGAGAATATCCAAGTCCGAATAGGGTGTATACTGGCTTCAAAGAAGGTGAAGAAATACCTGAAATTGATTTTTCTTGGACAAATGAAGTTGACGACGAGAATACTTGATTGTAAATTAAAAACAACCTCGCACTCAGTACTTTTTTATATTAAAAAATAAACAGAAAGCTGTACTGAAAACGAGGTTGCACATTTTTCAAAATATTTACAGTTGGTTAAAATATATATATATAAAAAGTGTGATTATGAATAACCTGGAACCAATTTCTTTTTGTTTGCTAATTGAGAGGGATAGAATAGGGGTACTGGGAACGAGGTTTATAATTATCTAGGAAATATAAAAGTACATAAACCACAATTTATTTAATGCGTTTGTATTTCAATGCATTTTCTATAATTTGTTCTTTCGCTGGTCGGTTTTCTGGAGCAATCTTTAATGAACATTTTCGTTTCAAACGACTTTTCTTGGTAGCTTTCCGCATGCATAGAGACCGTTTTAAGACTCTGCGTATAATGTAAGTTAAGTAGTCATAACTTTTATCTTCTTTTATAATTTTTGCTCCGTATCTTCGATTTGGTTTAGAGTACGCGATTTTGAATAGCGGTATCTTTGCACCTTCCTCGTCAATACTGTATTTCTAAATATATATTTATATGGATGAATAAATAAACTTAGGTTTTTACTCTTATCCTATAAAAACTTAACTTTACCTGTTCACGGTTGACGTTGTTGTTGTGGTCTAGAATCGCTAACTGCGTACCAGCAATCATTTTTTCCATTTTGAAAAAAGTGGATTTAGGCAAATACCGTATTTTTAACGAGTGAAATACTTCAAGCAAAGTTGTGTTGACTTGTTCAGTCATCTTCTCTAAATCTTTCACCAATACTGGTTGCGTCACTACTTTCATTAACTTGGCGTGTGCTGCCGAACCCATGTCTAACCACTCCTTCCTGCTTAAAGCTTCATTAGATAAAGGTGGATGGTCACACTTTCTATAAAACTGATTATGTGGAAAAACATGCCTGTTCACAGAGTGGTGAACGATTGAAGTGAACCGCTCGGCCAACTCTTTTCCATTGCCTCCGCATGTCGCTATCGACCAATAAAGGTGGTTGACAACCGCTGGAGCCCACCTAGCAAGTATCTTCATATCTAAATGAAAAAAGCGAGCATGTATGTGGTTGTGTTGCAAGTAACAATGAAAGAATGTAGTGAAAGATATCAACCATCCATTACTTTTGGTCTTCGAAGCCTTCATCAGCTTCTTCAAACAACCTTTCCCAATATGCCAGGGGTCAAATTGGTGTATTATTGTCTTGTATTTTTCATCAGTTCTCATTAATTTCTTTATGGATACATGCCTTCAAAGAAACAATTTGGACTATATAATTTGCGTTACATACTTTATAAACTGGGAACAATAATGCTGTACGTACCTATCGGTGGAAATGACCCCGATTGGGAGATGTTTTGCTTCTTGGATTTCGTCGATACAATCTATGAAGCCCTTCTTTTCCATCGCCTGGGAACTGGAAACTTCCTAAATATTTATACAAACCTTGCAGATGTTCCAAACATTTATAAAAACACAGTGGATATATCATTGACAAAACATAACTACAAATAAGAAGAAAATTACCTTTACATGGACAATTTTAAAGTTCAATATTTTGTTGGTGAGTGTGTCCATCGCAGAAACTGTACTGTATGTAGCGTTATGTCCTGGTGAATCACATTGCCCATCTACAGCTAGTTCCAACGACCTCCCACTCTGCAATATCTCCGCGACCTGCTCCTCTTGATTTTTAAGCCATGCCCGATTTATTTCTGGAAAAATATAGTTCCCACGGTGTTCGTAATATGTCGATTTTCCGATAAACTTCAAGTTGAGTAAATTTGCAAATCTACGAACTTTGTGAAAAGATGAACCCGACAATTCAATTGCAGCTGTTAAAAGAAGGTTGCCAACACCTTTGGTTCCTTTCCATTTTGGTTGTGATGACCAAACGTATTCGCATCCTACATGAAGAATGTGCAAACATTACAGTTCACGTGCCTTTATTCAAATAAAATGCGAGTTTTTTCTAAAATTAAACCTGGGTACAACAATGGTAAGAAGTTGTACCTTTGACACACCGAAAACAATATGACAATTGACTTCCCATATTTTGGTGCTCTTCTGTCAGTGCTTGATTAAGTGCAGCACCACACTTGTTACAAAACTTTAACAACTCCATAAGGCTCGATTTGAACACTATAAATGTGGACTGACGATAAATAGGTTCTGTCTCCTTACTACAACCTTCTTCTGAAACGCTATCAGTATCTGTATCGTCGTCTATTTCGTAATCGTTCACGAAATCTGGATCGTCTCTTTCGCACCTTAAAAAGTAAATAGCATTGTATATTTTTCATTTGACTAAATGGTAGACCGACCAGTCCCCTATTAGGTTTTAATTACCTTCTTAAAGATTTCAATAACCAAGAATCGTTTTTGTCACTTTTATCATCTGTATCCTCATCTCCATCTAAAACATCATCGCCTTCACCAACCATTTGGCATTCATCGTCTGTGTCGTACTCAATATCGACTTCGGACTCCTCATTTTGCCTTTTAAATATATTGGACAAGCCAAGCATAAATAACATATCTAAATGTCAAGTATTTGTGTAATTCAATATGTACGATGCGCCGCAACTAATTACACGGCATTACATGGTACGGTACGAACCTTCATTATTTGGTTGGAATGTGCTGTTTAATGGCAAATTTGCTTCCTCTTCCCCTCCCTCTTCCTCTTCTGACGATGAGTCCAGCTCTAAAACATAAATTAATGTGAAATTGTGTACCATATGACAACAACAGCGGATAGTTTGGTATGTTACAAAAAATGATTACCAGATTCGTCAAGAAATTCAACTTGACATGTGGCATCTGATTTTTTCATTTCACCATCGCACGATGTTGTCTGCGTTTGGGCATTGGCCATTCCAACGGATGTCTGCGTAGATATATTTCTCTGTAAATAATCTTTATATTGGGTAGATGAATTGCGCGTGGTTACTACAGCCTGGCACCCGATCGAATATGATGATGGCTCAGGTTCATCGAAAGACGACGACGAACATACCACCGGGTCAAAAATAACGGGTGCATCTAAGGAGGCTATAGCTTGCCCTACAATCTAATGACAGAAAAATGGAAATAGTATGTTTCGAACGAGACCACCATCAAATTTTTACTTACCATTACCTACAATAAGGCTACAACTTCAATGCTCACTGCTGAAATTTAAAACGTTTTTCAAACTATTACCAGATCTAATGAAAGTTGTTCATACCTCTTCATGTTCTTTTATTTTCCTTCTACGAGTTGATGTTTCCCGCTCTTTTGGCTTATCCTTATATGGAAAAATAGTTGGAATGGCAGTAGGTAAAAGTTTTCTCCTCTGAGTCCGGTTCTTATACGGAGAACAAGAATTTTGAATATCCCACGAAGGGTCGAAACAACTTTCTTCAAAATGGTCCGAACAGACCTTCACGATGGAAGGTAAAGCTGTACGATTTATATTTTTTAGCCAAATTGACCTCATTTTAGAATCAGTTGGAAGTGAAAAAAAGGTTTTTTTCTCGGTTTCAGTAACATTTGCACTTTCCTCGTTTTTCTTTTTATTCTTTTTCTTCTTACTTTTACTTGAACAGTTGACGACAACACACCAAGACATTTTAAAATTGTATGGTTATCAAAGACAGAGACAAACGCATGGCACAGATTTATACAATTCTGTAAGGCTGATATTACCCGTGTCTGGTCTCAGTTCCGGCACAAAAAATAAAGCAGCTTTAAAAAAATCTACTTTAATTTGTGTAGACAGACATTCTGTTTGTGTGGACAGGGACATAAAGTTCTATCTCTGAAAGTGAGTCGCATGCTTTGAAATTATGTATTCATAAATTGCTACATTTTTTTGAAAAGGGGGTAAAATATTAAAAAAATTAAATTTAATCTGGCAATATTGTTCAGAGTAAAACAATCATTTTCTATTTACAATGTTTTGATTCGCCGGGAACCCAACGCTTACGTCACAACAAAAATATTATTTTAGCCTCCCTTTCATGTAGAATCGCTTCAGTATAAACATGCTTTCGAAAACGTGCAATATGAAAAATTTGTAAACATAAAGGAAATGTTGTGCGAGTTGTAAAACTTTAGAAAGATAATTACTTTTATTTTCGCAACAAATAAGAAAAGTGCAATTCAATTCAGGCTACTTTTTTATTATTATATTTTTACTGGACAGTACCTTTAAAACAAATTGATAGGGAGAAAAAGTTCTCACAAATTAAATTGTGCTCTTGCTAATTCCATCTGTCTACTTTGTCTGCCTTTCATAGCCACCAAATGTGACTAAATAGGTAATTATAGAACTTTCAACAAGACCTCTAATGCATAAATAAGTCAAATTTTTAACGTTGCCAATTTTGAAAATTGCCACATGCTTAGTTTATTGAGTTTATTGAATCTTTTTGAAACAAAGAAAGGAGCAACAAAAGGCAATTTTTAACAAAATCAAACAATAGTTCTGTTTTTATTTTATTATTTAACTTCAGCAGTCTTTATTTCATGTCTCCTACATAAAACGATTTTAAAATATATATATTAAGAAACAAAATGTCATCAAATTCAATACATACATGTAAGCACATAGTTCTAAAATAAATGAAATGAATACTTTTTATTAAATAACATAAGAAAAGAGAAAAAACATTTTCTTATATTTTAAATTATTAAGATTGGAGTCAACTACAGTTTAACAATTCAACAATACAAAAAATATTAAAATACAGAATATTTTTAATCACAATTATTCATCAAAAGAAATTTAACAAGAAACTAAAAGATTAGCCAGGAGACAATATATGATATACAATAGGCAAGTAAAGGGGGATTTTCACGAAGCGAATTGAACAGGGAATTCGATGGCGAATTGTTTCTGAGCATGCACAGTTTTGTTTGTTTTGATTTTGCATCGAAATATTCGCTTCGCTGAAAAGTAGAAACAGTTCCTACTTTTTCGCGGCTAGTTTTTGACCAATCAGAACGCGGTTAACTAATGTAAACAATGAATTTGGCGCCTAATTTATTTTGTCGTGAAAATTAAAAAGCGAAATTCGCCATCGAATTCGCCGTTGAATTCGCTTCGTGAAAATCCCCCTTAACATGGAATTATACATAGTAAACATGTAAGAAACCAAAAGAAAAAATATCTTTTACACAAGTCAACCTATTTTTACAACACCTTTGAAATAGTGGCAGAAGATTACAATCTTTCCATTTCCATTTAATCATATTTTAACCACCTGGCACTAACGATAACAATATACAACAATGAAAACAATAATCATGGGTCATAACCACTTTCTGACATGCGATTACTATAGAGTTGATAAACGTTTTGCCACTGAAGAAAAATACAAATTAATAACAGCTCACTAAGTCCTCCTAAAATCTGGCTTCAACAACCTTACAAAGTGTAATTTGGCCACTAGAAATTGTTCTTCTTTTAATAAAATACATGCATATATAGTTTGGATTAAGAAAAGAACCTAAAAGGTTTTTCGACATACATAACCATAAAAGATAAAAAGATAAAAATATTAGCAAACATAGAATTAGCATGCTCATTAGGCAATCTATACACAAACAGAAATGCGGGTTGCCTTGTAAAATTGTACATCTTATTTTGGCCTTATGTGCCGAGTAAAATTGTTGGGTATTCAAACTTTTTTACTGCTTATTAAGGACGTATGAAATCCATAAAAAATCTATAAACAATGTTAGATTTTAATTCACAAAGTCCATTAGTGTATCACAGTGACATGAAATCTCAGAATATGTTAAAAACACTACCCAAAGGAAACAAGCAAAAAAACAAACAGAAAAGTTATTGGAAATTCATTTAATTTTATTCTTCTGTTGTTTATTAAATCAGCAAAGTTATAAAATATTAAGAATTCCTTATTGCATCTGGAATATTGTTTCCTTGTTTCGTATATTGCCGTATTTGAGCCAATTGGAATTAGTTGTCAAAAGGGTATATTTCCCATTATGGAGTTCCAGAGGTTTATGAGTCAAGATTTGAATCAATAATTAGATTTCTCCAATAACCACATGATGAGGAGTTAGATGGGCAGGCTTTAGTTTTCCTTGAGATACCTAAACATCTGTTTTGCACTTAATATAGAATAACTTTTGGTTTGAACATTTAAAGTTGCTATTTCGTGAATCTGTAGCACAAAGTTGCAATCGTTTTAGAACAAAATACGGCTATTATTATAGAGACTGTGCAATTGCTAAATATTCAGCACTTTTGCTAATGCATTATTTCTCTACCCAGTAGATAGGAATACACTGCTAATTTCACAAGTAAATTCATATAATTTGAAAAAAACAAAATCAAAAAAATGTCAGTAACCAAAATATTTTCTGAATTTGCTCTTATTAATCTCCGAGTCTAAGCTGTGCCTGAATGGAGGAATGATGGGCACAGGAGAAGACATTTTAACATTGGCTCGACTGCTGCTTAGGTTTATGCAACTTTCAATAAGGTTATAAATAGCTTCCTCAGAATAGAGGACTGATATAGTTTCTAATTTTTTCATTATCTCCAAACAACCCAAAAGTAGATTTTTATACTCTGTGACTCTAGATAAAGGAAGACCAACACATTTTAATAAAACTAGATGTCTCATGTTTTTACAATTTATACTGATACTTTGAAGAAGTTGCACCCATTGGTTTGTGCTGTTCCCTGTTGCAAATAATGAGCCACACTCTAGACCAAGAAGTCTTGGAAAGTACTTTAGGTTAGCTGCAATACACTCAAAATCAATGCGGTAACATGTACGTAGTGAAAGCCACTGCAAATTCGAACAGTTCTGTAAAAATGAAAACGCCTGATTAAATAAGCGATTCGCAAAGTGTAAGCTCAACACATTCAGGTGTTTCCAATTTCCTATGGAATAAGCAGCCTCTAGTACTTCACCAGTTACAGCCTTACCTCTTCCAGTATTACTTAACAATAAACTTTCCAATAAATCCATTTTTGGTATTGACACAATCAATCCTGCTGACGTTATTTCATCACAAAAACTAAGGTCAAACTCTTCAATGATACTTGACTCCCATGGAAAATTACTAAGTGCTAAATCATTCACTCCAGTACCAGATAAATTAAGAGATTTTAATTCTTTAGCACCATTTATTAAATGTCCCAATGACGAGCCATTCAAATTTTTACAATTCTTTAACACAAGGGATTCTAAATTTTTCAAGGTCTTGGCAAAGATAATCACTTCAGAATCACTGATAAATTCACAATCAACACATTCCAATATTTTTAAGGCATGCATTTTACTAAACATAGTCTGAAAATTGGTGAATGCAGGACAAAAATGGTTGTTTCCAAATCCAAAACACTCTAAATGACTCATATCTTGAGCCTCTAAGATAACGTGCATAAACTGAAAACCTGCTTTAAAATTACGAATATCTAATCGTGTAAGATTCCCAGGAACAGAAAGACAGTTGAACTTGTTTTCCAAAGTGCTTGTTAAATCACAATTCTGTAATACCAGAGTATCAAGCTGTTGACAACTATCAGTTAATTCTTGAACTATGTTTGGTGAGAAACTGCAATTAGATAAATCCAATGTCTTGAGTAAAGGAGATAAGCGGGATTGTATCAACTGTATAATAGTTTTTTCATCTACTTTATTACATCTACTGAAATCTACAAACTTCCATAATTCACTATCATAAACCACCCAAAGCCAGTGCTTGCACACCAAAGCGATATGGCACAACTCTGGGTGGGTTAAGTTGCTGAAAATCTTTAACAAAACAGTATCAGGAAGTGCTGATAACACAATGTCAGTGCATTGTTCCAAATCAAATGGACGTTCATTTGAAAAATTTGAAAATGCAGATTCTATTTCTTTAGAAATTTGATCTTGTTCAAACAACACTGCTTCTTCATTCAGAAGTAAGTCCGCATTTTCTTCCATTTTAAGTTAACTTGCATATATAGATAGTGAAATGGTATAAGTATATAACAGTTATCTAAAATACAAAGACAATGTAAAAAAGGGTAGCCAAGCCAAAAAGGTAGCATAAACAGGAATTTCATTAAACTGTTTTTGGAAGACATCTTGGTGGGACTATAACGTACATAAAAAACAAAAAAACTTTCAAAACTTTGCTACAAATTCAGTCGCAGTTACAAAGTAGCAAAACACAGTTAATTGTGTTTGATCCTAAACTTATCTAGACAACCAGCAGTGGATGTACAGTACGAACAGTATGATGACAGAATAAGCAGTCTGAATGATCACAATTAAAGAAAAAGCAGAGGGGGGAGAACAAATGAAAATAAATTCACATATTTATATTGTGAAACAACCACACTCTAAATTTGCACAACACATGAGCAAGAGCACAAGATTATTTTAGCATTGATATAAAGACTTAAATTGAAAATTAAAAATGTTAACCAACTGGGTGTCTGTGGGATCACACCTTAGCTGTTCTATGTGACCAAGATGTAAATTTTCTTGCTGCTTAGCATTTAGCATGAGATTAGGATTGATACCTTAGGTAGTTGTCTGGTTAAGTGGTCGTCGTGCTTGCACAGCTTAGCTACCTGGGATCAGGACATTTAGCATGGTGGATTGAATATCATGTGACGATACTGTCATGATCAGAAATTTTTTGAGCATCATGAACATTGTGATTGATCATGAACTTTAAAATACAATCTTAAAAACATTATTATCATGACCTTTGCGTCCATATTGTACTGAATTATTAAAAGTGAACAGAATGTTCATTATTCACATTTTTTAAACTTTAAACTTTAAGATTTAAGGAAGGTTTAGAGTGAAAAAAACTAAGTAGTAAAAATAAAAAATATGGTATATATTTACCATTTTCGAAAAACCTGAATGCTTTATTAAATTTTTAATCAACTCTTTGCACATGTATGTTAATGTGAGCATAAAAGTGAATACGCCAGTGAAGTGTCTCTGAGCATCATGTAGTTTTGTTTGTTTTCATTTTGCTTCCAAAAATTTGCTTGTAAGTTCAGAGGCAAGAAACAAGTTCAAGATGTAGATCATTCACTAAAATAATTAAAAATATCCGTAATACATAAAAATTCTGTCACATTTCAAAATTTTCATAAAAGTTTGTAACAAAAATGACATACCCCCTGTGGTATTCCGAAGAGACATAGACATCCGACATGCTCACATAGACATCCGACATGCTCCGCCGTTGTTCGGTAGAATAGCGCGTACATATGCGACCTTGTTAGTTTAGAAAAGATGGCGTCTTACAGTACACACGCGTTTTGATTTTCCCAAGATTTCCATACTTAATTAGGGATATTACACCCCCCCCACCCCTATGCATTACGTAATTATAGAACAAATATCGCCAAATAGTCTATAAAAAACCTCCCAAGCTACTATCCTAATTTGGCGTGAAATTACCTGAAAAAATAAAGCTAATTTGCTATGATAGAGGTAAAGTAAACATTCAAAAAGGTCATCATGGAAAACGTTAATCATAATCTCCTAGCTAGCTACAATACAATTACTTTATATATTAGTATATATTTTAGTCAATGTTTGTTGTGAAGTCTAAACCGCCTGCCAGGGTTACAGAAAGAAGCTAGCTATAGTAGCTAAATTGCTAAATTTTGATTTTTCTACGGGATACAGAGGTGAGTTTATTAGCTACCAATTTAGGGTCCATGAGGAGCTTCGCTAAAGTATAACAGACCAAGCAAAATAACTAGCTAGCTAGATACATACATTCAAAGATTTAAAGACTTGTGTTGTGTTCTGTTTTCGCATTTCCCCAGCTGAGTTTTAACTAAGCTTTTATTGAGGTATGAGTCCCATATCACGATGGTAACAAAAATTATGCTGGGTCTCCTCGTGAGCATTTCGCAGGCCTGCTCCACAACCTGGCAAAGTGTGAACGCGACTTTTTTGGTGCGGCGCTTATTCGAGGGCGGCGCTTATTCAAAAACTAAAGATTTCAGACAGACCATCTTTTCTCTCTTATTAAAAAAATAAATTGACAATCAATGAAACTAGCAAATGTCTACATTCTCATCTTCATCCCCTTCCTCGTCAGGATCAATGAGCTGGACTGGTGCTCATGCATCTTCAACATCAGATTCACTGGTCTGGAAGAAGGGTCTTCGAGGATCGAGAGTTGTGTTCGCATGGCTGTTGAACTTTGAAGCAATGGATGCATTCGTCAGATGAGCTATCCGTTGGTAGATTCAGGCCGCAATGCAAGAAGCAATCCTTGATTAGACTCGAGGAGGGAAGAGCTGTCCAAGCATCAAGAATCCACTTTGTGATCGTTCTTCTGGGCGGTGCTTTCAAATTTCCTTCCTCTGTCTCATTATTATATTAATATCTTTTGACAAGAAAGAATTGGTCCACTATAAAATATAACGTTTTAGTCTTATCGAACCCCCTTTATCAATTAATGCTTCGAAAAAGCGCCGCATTTACAGTCTAAGGTGCGGCGCTTATTCGAGGGCGGCGCTTACTCAAAAGAAGCCTAAAAAGTGCGGCGCTTATTAGTGGGCGGCGCTTGATCGAGGATTTACGGTATATACAAATGATCCTTTGTTGTGTTAAGGGTGGTTTCTTTTTTTGTGCAAAAAAAACGCAGGCTCATTTTTCGAACGCGCCACGCACCACATTGAAATTGATTTCCATTAGTAAATTAATAATGTGTAGTAGAGCCACAGAAAGATTAAAAAGAAAAAGAAAAAGCTTTGCAAAATTTATCATTGTTCACCCATTGCTAAATAAATAGCCAATCTTAAAGAGTAGTGCCAGCAGAAGGGAAGTATGGGAATTGGAAAGAAAAGGAGAAAAAATTCGTTTTTATAACAGTACTAAAGTTTTTAACTCAAGTTTTTAATATTTTTTTAATTGTTCAAAAGAAGTTTCCACCATATATTTTTCACTCAAATAATGCCGAAAAAGGATTGGTTAAAGAGAAGGAGTTTAATGTTATAGGGCAGTTGTAATATCATTTCACTTTGATGTTATGTATATAAACTTCGAGGGTATAATCTCAAAGAGCTCCTGGGGACGTGAATGTGTTGGCCAAAATGTTGGCGCGATTTGCGGCCGCGCTAACGGTACAACTTCGCAGTGGCGGATTTAGGGTATGTCAAGCTAGTCGGGTGGACATACTTAATTTATCGCTAAAATCCTATTGTTCAAAAATTTGCCAGATCACATCCCGAAAAATCTAAAAATTTTACCAGGGCGCTTTGTGCGCTGGTTTGATTTGGCATATAGATACAAAGCATACACATACATATATTAGTAATAGGAGCGTATATCATTTCGGTCCCCAAAGGTGTTGTCTTTTTTGGGGCCCTTCAATAATTACGTAACACCCAAGTTCGCCATTTTTTACCACCCCCTCCCACCTCTTGTAACGCAAAATCTAGTACCACCTACACCCAACCATCAACGCCCCTTGTACGTAATAGCTCGAATTTTGAATTGGGCAAACTAGTGCTCTAATATTAGAAAAAGATATAAAAGGGTCATTTATGCAAGAAATGCGATGCAAACTAAATTCGATTCCGTGTTGTCTCGCCCAAGCAAGCAAAATGCAACACACTTTGCTTTGCACCCCTCGTTAGAGAACAACCCCCGGTCTCTATTTTAGGTACGCTCTCAAGGTTTTTTTCCAGCAAAAACGGCTGCCATCTGTTCCTCAAATCTTACACATTTGTCCTCTTTGGTCCATTGCGTATATTCATGGCGGCACAAGCAGTGTCTTCTTCTTCTTCTGACATGCTTTGCTTTGCACAGAACCAGACAGATGGTTACTCATATTTGGAAAAACTAAAAAGCAGTGTTTACCCCAGCACGTTCTGAAATGCACTCACGCCAGAAACGTCAATGTGTGTGGTGCTGTGGTGGTGGTGGCAACTCTCTGCGTGCACAGCCTATTTGAGTCAACTGCTGAAAAGTTAACAAATAAGGCCGCCATCAAAAATATGTTATGTTCGCGTCCTCCGACCGACTCACTTTTGGCAATAAAAACCCGAGTCGGTAAGTCGGAAAAAACCCGGAAAAAACTTTTTGATCCAAACGATATATATTTGAAAAAAAAAATTCGTGAGAACTAATTTTCCCAAAATTGACTAAAACTCGCGAAAATTAATTCCCGTAAAAATTAATATCTTTAGGGTACTCATGGCAAGTTTACAGACAGGGCGGCGAAAAAAGGGTCTGTCGAGTGGCGCTATACTGTTTTTTGGCCCTGGGAACGAATTTTGCCCCCATCTGAAAATCCCGGGAAAAAATATGCCCGACCGACCGACCGACTCATTTTTGCGGGGTCTTCAGGACGCGAACATAACATATTTTTGATGGTGGCCTAATATCATGCAGGAATTCATCTCTAAAGGCCACTTTCTGCATGACCATAGTTGTTTTGATTTCATTTTAAGAATAATATAGGCATGTATGTGGTGCGCGCTTTTGTGTAGGTAAAAAAAGCAGGACTCACACAGGGTAAAATGGATATTAATGAAGATTAAAATTTTTCGGGTAGCTTCAGATCCAAGAGGAACTGGAATTAAATTTTAACTATATTCTTCTGATTCTTCTTAAAAAACTTCACTAATTTTGAGTAAATATTTCTTTTTTGGAAGAATTTATTTGATTACTGTGGTCTGTTTTATATTTTCTACCAGCAGAAATGCTTGCGCACATGCAAAAAAACTGCAAACTTTTTAACTTTTGTGAACATTGGCAAGTCATCTATAGCTAGATATAATTACCATGTAAATTTAAGAATATAGTTTGCTTGGCTAAAACGAAGTTACCTTGACTTATTTCCTCATAGACAGACCTTTACAATATAATCTACAATACTCTACAAAACCACAATATCGCTTTTTCTCTCACAATAAAACTGTTACAAATTATGGGTGCTCATCGACTGGTATTACAGACCATTTCGTGAGAGGTGTGTGATCACACGCACACGCCCCCACATACGCCCAAATTTGTTTAGGCGTGTGATTAATCGCACATGCAAATTTTGTTTTCTTTATGTCTGCGATAGCTTTCTGAAATTATCGAAATTACGAAAAGAGTGAAATATGAAGTCAGAGAATGATTTAAGAAGGCTTTACAACCCTTATCGTTAACTTAAATCATTTCATGTACGTAGAAAACCGCGTAGTTAAAATGCATAAAAAAAACAAAATAATGAATTATTACAGATCGTCTGTAACAACGATGTACGGAAGATTCTTTTCTCATGTTTTTATAATTTTATTATCCATTTTCATCTTACCAATCATAGTGTGCATAATAAAATGAGTCACAGTAATGGGGAGGACAAAGTTTCATGTGTCTTATTAATTGTATATTTTTAATTTTTTTTTCACATTTTTTGTGGCCGCCTGTTGTTTGAAAGTGGTGAATATAAAAAAGAAAAGAAAGAATGAATATCATTCAAACTAAATTGTTACATTTTTTACTTATTCTTAACAGCATTTATCAATTTAGTCCTGGGCACTAGCTTGTGAAATACATGTCAATAACACCCAAAAATGATACCTGCCATACTGCTCTATTACAAGAAGCAAATCATTTCAATATGCTCAATGTGATTGCAAAGATATAAATAGATTAGAATAACATTCAACACAAAAGAAAAATTGATCTCCAGAATTGTGTTTTGAGAGAGTGAGGAAATCGTTATTGAGAGAAGAAAAATTAAATTTGTGTTATTTGTGTCATTTGTTAAATGAAAACGGCAAATATTTATATGTTCCGTTCAGTAGCGTTTTTGTGATTTTATAATTCAAGCTTTATATATTTATGATCTTCTTTTGAAGAAATAAAGTTCAAAAATAACTAAGAAAAAATAAGTAAAAAATAAAAAAATCTTTGATAGTAACGGAATATTATTTTATTAAGGAATTTCATGACCCATCCTTAGCATTGAAATGTTAAATATCGTTATTAGCCACACTTCAACTTTCCCGTAATTTAATTTACATTAAATGTTGTTTGTCCCACAACTAGTTACAAAGTTTAATTAATGACTTTACTCACAATTTTTCGTACCATGAGTTCAAATTCCCGGCTGTAAACTTTGTTAGAACTTTCTCTTCGCATGTTCTCTACGCCAAAACAACGCCCCTGGGCAGTGTAAGGGGTAAAGGAATTTTGTTCTTAGTTTCCTTCTTCAAAATTTAAATTTTAAAGATCGCACGCGCACTGCATGCGCGGAATTATTGAGGTGTGTGATTCATTGCACGCCTACCTAAAATCTTACGAAATGGCCTGGTATTATTTTTTTACAAATTATCATGCACCCTCCATTAATCTTTTACCCCTCTTCCAATTAAGGGTTCTATTCATTATTCCTTGTAATTTCCACCTCCCCTGACTCAGTCCACACAATATAATGAGGTCACTAGGTCTTTGATTTTGGTTAATAGTTGTTATCCTGAGGGTCTCAAATGAAGATGAGGTGCAACCATTTTCAAGACACAAAATACAGATGTATTAATATAAAAGATGCTTTTAGTATAATTAAAAAGAAAGAAATTATTAAGAAAGAAGTTTTTTTTCGTAATTTCAGCAATTTCAGAAAGCTATCGCAGACGTTAAGAAAACAAAGATTTGCACGTGCGATCGCACACCTCTCACGAAATGATCTGTCCCAGCTGTGAACTTTGCTGGAACTTGTATTACTCTTGTTCTACATGCCAAAACACCAACCCCTGTGCGGTGTACAGGGACATAGGAATTTTGTTACTTCACATTTTCAACTTTTTTTTGTATAAGCGACTCCAACTTAATTAGTTGTTCCACGGGCCCGACCAACCCTAGTTTTCACGAAAACAAAAAATTATTGATATCAAGCAAAAAGTTTTAAAGAAAAAAAACTGAAAAACAAACAAACATTTTCTCATCCCATCTCGTGAAAATATAATGAGCATATAAGATAATCAATGATGTTATTTTTTGTTGGTTGAATGTCAATCTACAATTTTACTAAACAAGGTGAATCAATAACGTTACTTTAGGACCACCATTGGTAAGGCCACTTGCAGTTGATTCTTTATTCATGGTAATTTGTTGCGATGAAACTAAAATGCGCTAAGCGCTAATTTTGTAATCACAAAAATAGTTACGTGGTTAAACAGAAGTTTAAATTTTTATGTGATTTATAACAAAAATTAGCTACTTTCGCTAAAATAGTTGCAATACAAGAAAAACAAGACAGATCATTGTTGTAACACCCTCCTTTGTTATGAAATTGTATATGTTTAAAATTACTCTAGCTAAAGTGTAATACTGCAAGACTTTTGGTCGAAACCATTTAGGAAATATAATAAAAACAAGGTAGAATACGCTTATCGTAACACCCTCCTCCATTATGAATTTTAAATAAATAATTTTAATGCAGACAAAGACTTTAAATATTGTCATAGTCCGTAAAAGACTTTGCACTTAAATTTAGATTTTCTTATAAGACCGCGCAAAAAAACTTTAAAAGAACACTAAAATTTCATCAAATTGTTATATTTTGGGATTGCTTGTGCCCCATTTATTGTGTGTGCGCTTTTTTTTCTTATCGATAGGCCTGTTTAAGTGAGCAGGTTTTTTTAAAAATTTGTGTGAAACTGGACTTTGGGAAGTCTTTAAGTGACATCATTGTTGTGTTATGCGTATAAGTAATTTTTGGTTTTGAATTCTTTTTCTATGTTATCTTGTTACTTTATAATATACTATTTTGTTCTGCAGTACATAAACTATTTTGAAGTTAGTTATTATGGAATATAGATATATATAGGGTTTTCTTCCGCAATAGATAAGGTAACTTTGACAATTACCATTGTGAACATGATTTACGATGGCATTTTTTTGGCGCCATGCTTTATTCCTAATTCAGAGAGCCGTCTTGTTCTGCACAAAAACCCTTATTGAGGCTTGCATTTTCAGAAAAGTTCCATGTGGTTTTTATTTGAAATCAGTGATTATCATCTCATACACAACCATTTTTATCATTCCAAATTATAAATTTTGCTGCAACGTTGCTAATATGATATTGGTGTACAACTACAGAGAATGGGCCCTAAAACGTAATAAGAGATACCTAATTAAGGTTGATGGAAAATAAAGGGGTGGGGATCGGTGGGAGTGTGTATATCTTTACATAATAAGTGCAATGATAAGTTATGGACATTTTTTAACCCTCATTTTATAGGAAAATGTCAGGTTGGAGTGGCTTTACTGACAGAGAGCTGGAAAGACTAAAAAGTGAAAATGAAATGTCTGTTCAAACTGGAACTAAAACATCAAATATTGGAAAAACACAAAGAAAAAAAGTTCGTGAAAAAAAATTACAGAATGCCCCCAAACCAGCGAAAGAAAATGCTGAAGTGGTAAAAAAGGAGGACCCCAGTAATGAAATTCAAAGCAGCAAAAGTGTTGGTGAAGTGAATGTTGAAGAGTGTGATGGTAATACGAAGAAAGTGTTAGATGTCATTGAACTTTCAGATGAGAAAGTTGCTGAGCTAGAAATGTCAAGCTTGGAACAGTTGCAGATAAAACAAAAACTAATTGAAGACCAAAACAAGAAAAAGCAGGAACTTATAAAGCAAGCACTACATCAAAATTTAAACAGACACAAAATGAATCAGTGAAACTTAAGGATATTCAAAAACAATTAAATCATCTGGACCAAACACTACAGACTGATGTTGAAGTACTACGTAATAAAATTGATGAGTCATGTCTGTTGTTTTCACAAGCTCAAAAAAGATATGAAAAAGCTGAAAGTGAATATGTTGCTGCAAAGCTTGATTTTTTTGAGAAGAAAGAGCAAAAGGAGTCATTAACTGAACATCTATACTCCATTATCCAAGCAAATGAAATACGAAAAGCGAAAAAATTGGAGGAGTTAATGATAAAGTTAAGTGATCCCTCCAGTCCTGTCTTAGAAAAAATGCCGGACACAGTCAATTCAACTTCTTTAAACCATCCAGCTTCTGTTAAAGTTGAGAATTCCAGAAATAGTGTGGCTGAATCTGCATCGTCTGGAGATTTACACTAAAATTAAATTTAGTTATGTTGATTGGTAATTAATTTGGAACATTGCACTTAGTAATTTTTAAACTTGTTATATATTATAATTCTTTAAAAAAATGCACCTATATATTTATATTACATATTATATATTGTTTATATTTTGTATCATACTCATCCCGTTTGTAACTTCAATTAATAAACCAAACTGGAATTATCATAAAATTAAAAATTTAGGGTAATTGGAGTAAAAAGAAAGAAAAGACAAGAGATAAACATAATTTTCATTTTATTTTAGCTATTTATTTATTTTCAAAAGCTAAAAAATGGTATTTTGCAGGTATTATATATTTTTATAAAGTGCAAATTTTGGATGCTTGAGTTTTATGCGTTTCTATACGGAAGTAAATCACAATAAAAGCAACTAAACCGTTTTGTATTTTTTTGTTCTCTCAGCAGATTTGGTAATACAATGTTTACATGGTTTAAAATGTTTACATATTTTCATTAAAATAACGTAAAATTATATTTCATGAACACTAAATTTCACGAATTTGGTCCAAGTTTGGGAAGTAGGCACTATTTAGATTATGCTTATGTAAGATGTCAGATTAAAATTTTCCATTGCTGCTCTATTCCAGGTGTATGGGACTGTTAACTTTTAAGGGACAGTAAAAAAAAAATCATAATCAGAATGTATTTTAGTCTAACTAGGTGGCAATACTGCTTTTTGCAGACTAGAATATGTGAAAACCAGGTCCAAAGTTAAAAAACTGCTTGTTCCATTGAACGTTCTTTAAATGTTGAAAAAAGCCTAAGTTTGATACAATGTGCTTATTGTGAGCATTTCTGTGGCGAATTTTATGAGCAATAGATACAATCATTTGAAAGACGACGGAAAGTAGTTTTTCAAATTATACAATTTGCCACGGAAGAGATATTCCACACCGTATTGTGGAATATTTCCCTCAAATTGCCTACTTTAGCAAAATTGTTATTTTTTAGTATGTATATCTTTGCAATAGTAAATGGTGATACAGCAAATTATACCATTTTTTGAAAATTATTTATAATTTGAATAGTTCACAATTTTGAATAGTTTTTGCTTATATAAATCAAAATATTAAATATTTAAATTATATTTGTCATGAAGTTGTAGTTTTGTAATGTTTGTATCAATTTTTCATGTGACTGCACATTTATCTATTGTGTTTTTGCATACACCAGTAAAATTTCTCTCTTGTTTATTACCATAATCTTCAGCATACTGTGAGGTCTTTGAGTATGATTGTTATAATCGCAAAATTCCCTAAAAAGTCTATTTTCAAGTAGTAAAAAACATTAAAAGTCAAATAAATGTATGGAGCAAGAAAGAAAAAACTCCAGACAAAGCAAGTCTTAGTGCCAAAAGTACTGGAATCTAAGTTAACTAAATTAACGTCCTCTTATTATATATTTTGTATTACAGTGTTTGTATTATAATAATTTTCTTTCCTATTGTAATGCTCGAATACTTTACATTTTAAAAAATAATGTGATTGCTCAATTACTCATAGTGGGTTTGTCTGGAGAAAAATATTTTTTTCCAATTTTCCAATCAGATGGAAATTTTAATGGTTTTGTGATATCATTAAAAAGCTTAGAACTTTGTAAGATTATGATAAATTCTTGCTAAAGAAGACCTTATATATCCTAGACTCCTATTAAACAGGAACTGCAGCACTTAATTATGTAGCATGCAGCATTGTCAGAAGGTTGGGAATTAATTTAAATATTACATTTATTTGCATAATGGATAGTCTCTATATGTAGGGATTTATAAAAGCCTTGCTTGTGTGGAATCTCAAAGATTTGATATTAAAGAGTGCTGGCAACAAAGATAAGGCTTATACTGTGATTGGTATCACAAGAGCAGGGGAATTTATGATTTCTTTAGCAAAAAGTATATAAATTTATCACAAAAAATAAAATGAAATTAACCAAAACTACCAGCTGTTACTGGCTGATTCTTTATGAGTTTTTTTTAATTCTTGGAAAGAAAAAACTAATATAAAATTTTCACATTTTGTTTTTTAATTGTCCATAAAGTGCACAGCATTTCAATGCCCCAAAGTTTAAATCAAGAGAAAAAGTCAACTTTTCTTTGTTTAAATATAGGTGATCCCACTATGAAATATCTTAGCCTGGTATTCAATATATTGTTACATTAACATTTTAAACTCCCTGTTTTTTTTTAATTGACGTTTAAAATATTTCTGTCTTTTTTCTAGCATTTTTAGACCTATGTATAATTATGGCAGCAAATTCCAGTGACAATAAATTTTCCATATCCTGGCATGACAGCGCTTGGATACCAATTTTAAATGCAGACAATGTGCTGGATTATTTTTGTCAACGAAGCAATACATTCTACGATAAAACATGCAACAACGAACATGTGAAGATGCAACGGCTGGACCCTGGACAGTTACAGTAAGTAAGTTTTCTCAAAATGTCAATCAGGTTGTTGTTATGCAGATGATTTTTTTTTCAAGGTATATCTTTTTTTAGGTAATAATTTTTAAAATTAACCTGAAAATGCATTGATACAAAACTATTTGCAACAACAACCAGTCAGCATTTAAGACTTTAATAGGAAAGCAACGAGTTGCTTAAATGACATTTAGTATATACATCCTAAATCAATAAAAATAGAAGGTACAAGCCTAGGAAATTCAAATTCAGATAGCTAAAATATAATTAGAATAGATTTATTCTCTATTTTTCAGTTCAAAATATTATAGTGAATCTAGTTTTTCTAGTTTTGAAAATAAATGTTTAATGCCGCTTTCAGCCGAATAATTATGATTGCTGTTGATTCGGCCTATAAATACACTTTTCCAATATTTTTTGATTCTTTTACAATTACTTAGATACATGACTGGTGTTGAATATGAACTCATTCATGCACAAGATCCAATCTTATATGTCATCAAAAAGCAGATGAGACATTCACCAAATCAAGGTAAATTTGTTTAGTTGTGGGACATTAAAACTTTTTGATGATAAATTTGCATCTATTATTCAAGAAATGCATTATTATAACTTTTTTTTAAAAATATTACCTAAACCTAATTTTTTTTTTATAATATATTCTATCGTTTCGACAATGTTTAGTAACTTAATGATGGACAAGAAAAACATTTCTTTAGTAACTGCTCTGGCATTTTACTACGTGCTTGCCGGTGTTGTATACCAAGCCCCAGATGTCGGCTCTTTAATAAATTCACGACTAGTACGTTTTTTGTTGACATTATTTGTTCTTGATCAATGATTTTTGTGTAGTGTAAGTGTATAGTGGACACTCTTTATTTCGAATTTACATGGAACCAGAAAATGTGTTTGACATAAAAAAGTTTAAGATAATTGAGGTTACTGAAATACATGTCTGATATAAGGATAATTTGGAGATTGAGTATTTCTTAGTATATCTCAATACCGCTGTAATATTGATACACAACAATTGTGTGCAAAAATTATTGAAATTATTGCAATAACTGCTGAATTATAAACATTCACAACGTTCACAGTTCAGACTTAGAACTTAGGATCATAAGTCATCAGGTTTTTAATTAGATTCGAAACCTTACACTGGTATAAATCTTGCTGACGTCACCATGGCCTATGTTCTCGATTTCTTTCGTAGCCGAAAGGCTGCAAAATTTGACAGGCAGTGTTTTTTGGCCATTTCGAAAGATGGCCAAAAATTTTAAAAAGAATTATGAACTTAATTGTAAACCAACTACTTGAAACGCATTATAACAATTTTTTGTTTCCATTGTTTTATGTGACCCTCTCATCACGTTTTTTAGTTATCTACTGTTTGCAAACTCCAGTCTGCATTTGCAGAAGGTTGGTAATTCATTTAAATATTACATTTATTCACATAATGCATATTCTCTAGGTAAGTATTATAAAAGCCTTGTTGGTTTTATGGGCTCTCAAAGATTTGTGTTGGCAACACAAGATAACGCAGGGATTTTATGATTTATTTTGTAATTTTATTAATTTTAATAATCTTTTTTCAGCCCAGTCATACTCGAGATACAGTCCATCAAAAGGATATTGGTGGCAGTTTAAAGGTACATATTAATTCGCTAGGTACATTTATGGTTAAATCTTGTATATTAGAAACTTGTATATTAGACTATAACTGCTTTAACATTGCTCGAAATGAGCACCACCGAGGCTTCTTTGACATTTTAAAACTGTGAAATTTACCAGCAACTTTAACTTACTACTGGCCAAAACCAGGTACTAGTATATTTAATAAATAAATATTTAAATTTTCAGTTTTCAATTCACCGATTCACGAGACACTTATTACATGTCCCTATATTTTTTAGATGCACCAGCGGACGCTTCGAAAAAAGAAAAAAAGGGCAATAAAGCTCTTGAAGCCAGTTCAGTGTTTCAACGTCAACGTGTCGATCTACTTCTCGCTGGTTTTGCGCAGAAGTTCCCGCCAAAAACTGTGCAGGTAAGATGGTAGATGTTGGGGCCATTGTTAGTTCACTTTGTTTACTGCATGCATTGCGGTCATGACTAAATTCTACGTTGATTGAAACCATGAAAGAAGATCATAAGAAATGCACCCTGCAGGTTTAATTTTCAATTACCCATAACTTTTTTAGTGTCTGGCGTTTAAATAAAATTTTAAAGTTTTTCCTGAATTGTGGAAGTCATTTTAATAACGTATTTGTTTATTTCATATTTTCTGCCATTTTCCATCCCAATATGGGTGTTTTTTCAAAAATATATTGTTCTTTATGCCAGTTGTTATCTGAGTATTCAAATAAAATTGAGCCAAGAATGTTAACGGGAATACTATATAGAGAAAATTAGAGCTTGACATTTTGTAAAAAACTATCAAGTATATAAACATCCTTATAAAAAGTGTAGTTAAAAAAGTGAAAAGTGGAAACACTGGCATACAATGTTAGCAGTATATATATGTGGATTTTTCACTTTTTCTAGCAGTAGAAAAAAATGTTAAACAAAATCGCATCAATAAAAATTTGTACTTTCTACTATTTTCAAGTGTGATTTTTGCTTTAAAATTAGTTCTAGATTTTACCAGTTTTAAATGCTGTTATAAAATTTCATGTAAATCGGCTTCAGCCTCAATTGCGCAACCATTGCCAGTTTATAAACGTTTTGTCTAAATTTTATTACGAACATAAGAGAAGGTGCTAACTAATGTTGTAAATAGACGTGGGGTACCGTTAAACGTATTACTCGTCTTTTGATCAGTTCCTTTTTCTCTCAGCTGATACAAGAATATGCTTCATAAAAATATGAGGCTGAGATTTACAAAATTTAAAGAATATCTTAAGAACAATCCTCTGGCTGATTTTTCATAGACAAAAGAATAAAACGGCATATTACTATCAAGCTTTTTTTGTTTTTCAAACTGTGTATCTAACCAAATAAAACAACATCAAAATCAAATGTGTCGCTTTCTTCAATTACTATGTCAATGTCAGTGTCTAACAAGCTTCCAATCACTTCTACTCGTATACCAAACACATGAATAAAAAATGTACTAGGAATAATTTCAGCCTGAAAATTGATAAAATTTAAGAATATTTCTACCTGCTCTGATTTTCTGTCTTTTCTTTCGATTTTTTCTTTCAGCTTTAGCTTGTTACGCAGAATGAGTCAGTCTAAATTCCATCTGATTTTTTGTTGGTGGTTATTATTTAGAAGACGTTGATTGTTTTTGTTTTATTTATTGTAGCCAAAACAAGCGACTGGAGGCGGTAAGAAGTTAATCTTTACTTGTTTTACAATAATTTTCGTAGTGGCATCACACAAATCCACCCCTTAAACAACCACTCCTTAAATACTCTTTAGGGTTTTAAATATTCCCCTTTAAATACTCTTTATCCCTTAAATACTCTTTATCCCTTAAATACTACCCTTTTAAATAACCCTAACCCCTTTCAAGACCCTTCGCCCCTTAAATACCCCTCCCCCTTTAAATACCCCTCCCCCCTTTAAATACCCCTCCCCCCTTTAAATACCCCTCCCCCTTAAATATACTACCCTTTTGAATACTCTCCTCTTCTTTCACATTTTTCACATCTTTTTTAACAAATTGAGAGCGATTGCGGCCATGATATGATTAAGGTGCATATTAAGTTAAAGGAGTAATGAATGATGATTTTTTTTTTTAATTCTTATTGAAAAAACGCACATGTAATATGTTTTTTTACTTTAAACACGAAAATACATAAGCTAACGTGACATTACTTTGAAAGTTAGTCAATAGAATTTTCGTTGCGTTTTGGTAACAAACCAGTTTCAATAAAGTTTCTTAATATTTCGTAATCTTCAGCCTCTAATGTTCCTTGATTGTTCCTTTAAAACTAAACTGTAGTTACTCGTAACAGCTTACATTCATTTTTCTTTATACTTGTTCTTAAAATACGAATCATTGAAGATTTCCCTATAAATTTTTAGTCAACCTCGTCTCCAGGACTTGTTAGGCTTCTGTTCGTGTATACACAACAATAAAAAAGTTAATTGCATTCATGACATACCTTTGAGAATGTTAATAAGTGATAAATACATGGTTTTAGAACGTGCGTTTTTCTTTTTATATAAACTACTTTATTAAAACGTTAAAATTAAGAACATAATAAGGGCCAGAATTTTTCTTTTCTTTTTGCCAGTATAGGTGTAAGATAAATTCATCATAACCTATTTCTTCTAATCGTAAAAATATTCATCACCCTCCGTAAATCTGACCATATATTTCGTTATTTATTTGTGACATCTTTCATTATTTGAAAACATTTTGTTTGATGATACTTCACCCTTTTTTTTTCTTCCTTTGCACATTCCCTATTTGAACCTGGTAATGCTTTTTGGACTTTTCTTATTGAAAACAAGCCTAATAATAATAATATTTGTTGGTTGCCATAGAAGCAGACGGAATTACAAACGGAGAAAATGGCGGCGCTGGTAAAATGCAGGTAGACGAAACTTCACTGAAGAATAGCATGAAAGTCGAGTCCCCGGAGCAAGTACCAATAGCTCAAATGATTGCGGCTTCAGCAGAAAGCAACACTACAAATAAACCATTTGCACCCGTCGCGAAGAAGAAAAAGGAATAGCGTTTGCCGATGTTAAAAGCGTTGGAGGGTGTTCTGGAATGCTTTGGAGGGTGTTCTGGAATGCGTTAGAGAGTATTCTCGAATTCGTTAAAAATTCTTCGCCAATGTGTTGATAGATATTCTAGAGGAAGATGTTGGAATGTTTTCGTTTTCCAGAACAGTTGTGAAATACCTGCTCAATGGTGAAAGCAGGCTTGTGTGTTGGTTCAATCTCTTCGAATCAAACCCTTTTAAGAATCTGAATTGAGACTACAATCTCGTAGGAAAACTTATAACCTTCTTCAAGAAGAAGTCTGGTATACAAAACACCAAGAATAAAACGTGTTAATGTTAAATAGCTATTGTAAGTCTTAAAATAATTTGATATACATCTCCGCGCAGCTTTAATTAATATTTCAACAATAAAGTTTTGACACTTATTGGCTTAAAATACGTGCGTACGTGTATATGAGGGTGGAGTTAACTACGTGGTTAGATTGCAAACGTTAAACGCATTCATTCTCTCATAAAATTATTTATACTATTATATGTGATACATGTGAACTGGTAATCTTGTAATAGTAAAACCGTCTTTTTGAAATTAGCCGTAAACACGAAAATGTTGTCTTGGCAACTAGCCTTGATTTTTAGAAATTAGCCTTAAACACAAAAATGTTGTCTTGGCAACTAGCCTTGTTTTTTAGAAATTAGCCGTAAACACAAAAATGTTGTTTTGGCAACTAGCCTTGATTTTTAGAAAATATGCCACACCTTAAAATAAAAACACCTTAGATTTCTAAACCGTACTGGCGTTTATTCTGAATTGCATGCTAAGATATCGATAATTTTGTTTGGCGCCAAAGTGGTGCATTTCTGGATAGGTGCGTTGCGTGCTCAGTTTTTCTCGTGTAGTGTTCTTACGTAGCTAGTTCTACAGTTTGCACGCCAACTTCTACGAAAAATTTTTCTTCGTGGACTGTTGTTACAACGTGTTCCTCGTCTGTGTTTTCTTCCACTGCAATGTTTAATTGCAGCTCTGAATTTCCTTGAAGTAAGTCAGTTTCCATGATGCGTTCGAACACTGACTTTTTTGCATTTCTCGCGCGCTTATTTTCAACATGATCTCCTTCGTCCTCGCAGGCGTCTGCCGGATACTCAGTGTTAGTTTCATCTACATCACCATTGTAAAAAACGTCTGAGGGGGAGTTTGCATCGTTTTTTTCTGTCGGATCCTTTTCATTTTTTGCCGTCACTTTGTTGCTACGAAACGGTTTTGTTGTCACAAAGCTGAGAATTTTTTTGCGATTGTTTGAAACGACATTCCCCGCCGTGTTTAATGTCGAGTCAGCAATTATTTTTAAAACAGAACCGATTAAATTTAAGATGATCGATAAAGCAGCAAGTCCCATGAGCAAGTACAACATCACAGTTAACTAACAACAACAAAAACAAAATAACTTTATCGGTATTAAGTTAGCCATTATTTAATTTTATTCCTCAATTTTAAAGTTATAACTCAAGCATTTGCACTTTTCTTATGACCCTTTAACTCCATAAAAAAACTGAATATTAAAGTCGAGCCTTCATGTTTGTATCGCCGTCCCGATGTCTGAAAAGACACAAGATGAAAGAGATGTATTATCAACGTAAAAACGAAACCTACCTGTATAGTAATCGTCTTTGCATTCGATACTAAATTCTTCATATATTTGCGTGATGTGCCAGGCACAACATCACCCAAACCAATGGTAGAAATGCTGATGAAGCAAAAATACACGGCTGTCATAAAATCCCATTTTTCGATCGTAGTCATAATGGCAGCTGGAATGAGCCAGAAACACAGAACGAAAATGATCACGATTATGCCTAACTGTGTAAAGCGAACATATATCTTCACTTTCTCCTCTTTCACTAGTTTTCCAATAACGGCAATGATATATGAGGCGAGGAATGCGTCGCATTTTTCAATCAGTTTGAGTAACGCACCTCCTATTCTCGCGAGAACAAATCCAGTGATTGGAATACCAACAATGGCGTAGAGAATGGTAAATAACTTTCCATTCACGGTAACTGGTGCCAAGTTGCCATAACCTGTGAGTATTGGAACAATAACCTGTGAGAATTGGAACAATTTAAGCACGGTTTAGGACCATCTCACAATTTTTCTGGCTAATATATGCTTTAAAATTCCTCCTCTTTGCTACATAAGCTATGATAGCTATTTTCGACCCAACTTTAAACAGCGAGAAAAAGTTTGCCGTTCGTCTACGTTTTTTTCTAAACGGAGACCTGTGGAGTAAGTTACTTTAGTGTGTATTTAGGGAGAACTTTATAATTATTTTTTGTTTACAAAATTCCTCAAAAAAACCCGGTTGTTACCAACGCCGGTCTCAGTCCGATTTGTGTGACGGCCATGAACGGGAAAAAAAGAAACAATGGAAACAAGGTGAGAGTTCTTACCTATTGTAGTAACAATCGTACTACAAAAAAACACAGCAACTGCAATATTCCATGACGAATCTACATGCTCGTTTATATTCTCTATTTTTATACCATCGACATCAGAAGCATGTATAACTGCACTGATAATTTCCTTCGTTGCCGTACTATTAGCTGTTAAATTATGTTTACTCAACACTTCCAACAGTTTTTTGCGACTTTCAGATTTGAGTTGTGAATCGTTATCCCTTTCGATATATAGCATACATATACCACCGAGCAATAAATAAATAAAATAAAATATTATCCAGCCGAATATCCCGCAGACGTACTTAACACTACTGCGATCAGGTAAGCGCTTGCGTATTCCTTCTCTCATATCCCTCTCACTTATTTTATTTCAAGACATGTGTTTTGGTGTATTACACGTAATGTGTTTTTGCCTTCTTTAAATGAAGTGTTTTTTTTTGTCGTTAGAGAAATCGCATTTAAAATTTTAGCGGTCATAATAAAACTGAATGGGAATTCATCCTCATCATTTTTCTATAGGCATATCAATATTCATAACTATTTTATATTTACAACTATATAACTATTAGATATTATTAATCGCTGTCAGTGTGTATTAGGTAGACAAGTGCTTCTTCTCCCCCACCCTTCAACAAGAATTGGACATTTCGTCGCAAAAAGTTTAAACTTAAAGGTCATTTCTAATTTACATGTTTTATATATTTTTACTTGTACAATTAATTTTTATTATTACGAACCATTAATGATACAAATATCATGATTTTATAAATTTTATAAAATTTATAAATTAAATTCTGGTTCTGATAACTCTGGGTTTCAAGTGTCGCTTCAAAGGTTTTAATCAAAAGTTCTCTGTATTATTGCCACCCTCGAACACGCGATTGACATGCGCAGCAAAACATAAAATTACAAAATTACAAACTGCATGTCATTATATCTAAAAATGGGTAATTTTAAAAAGTTTTTTCTAGAATCTGAAGTTTTTAATGAAACTCTTGTAGATAATTAATTGGATATATATTACCAATAAATTTTTTGAAACAATCAAAATTAGTAAAGGCGTATTCAAAAATTTTTAAAACGGCTCTGCGTAGCGAAAAAGCGCACCATTTTGTGCTTTTCCTCTATTTCAAAACTTCTTCACAGGCTCAATCAAGTCACACCCCCCACTGTCTCTCCGACATATACTGGCAAAGTTTATTTATATTTCATAGTAAAGACAAACGGAAATTGGTAAAACTATCGTTCAAGTTACAACAAAAAGAGAGGAGTTGAGAGAAACGCTCCACAATTATCGTTTGTTAATTTTTAAGCTCACACATATAGTTTAGTTTACCAGGATATTCTAAGTTGTAGTCAAACAACCTCGATCCCAGTGTCTGTTGTCTCCTTGTTGTTTGTCTAAAAACGAGAGTTAATTCTGTGCATAGACGCAGCACCGATGAGGTAAAAAGCGCTGGGGACAAGGTGGTAATCAAACAAATCTAACTTTCCGTGAACTTTAAAACTTTAATGGCGGCGTATCAAGTTATAAACAACTGCAACAAATAGAATTCTTCGCATTTTTAAGCTATCACCTCTAACCCATTTTACACAGTAGTCTTTGTTTAAGGACGAAATATAGAAATATAAATTGGAAAGGGTCACACTTACTAAAACACTTTATGTTAAAACATTTAACATTAAAGCAGGGGCAAATAGGAAACTCTGTGCTGAGCTACAGGACTGTTAAAAAGTTGTTTGTTGTTTTGTTCTGTTACAAAAAGACGAAAGAAGAAAAATTATGCTGTAAACCACTCTCGTCCCCAGAGATTCTTTCTAACTTTTTGATAGCTAGCAGCCGTATATATCAGAAAGCAACAAAGAAGCCCTGAAAACGAGATTGGCTGTAAACAATGTCCCGCAGTCATAATTTCTGTCCTCTGTCTTAAAACGGACATGTTTTTATTATTTGAAATCTAGTATCACCCACGTAATTGTCAATCAAGTAAGTGGTGAACTTTGAGAACGTGCACAGACACACGTGTTTTTCATAAGAACATAGTCTATAAGAACATTGAGGTTGAGATTTAAAAATTAAGAACATATTATTCAGTCTGAATTCCTCTGTGGATAGAACAAAATTATGCGAGATTTTTATTTCCTTTTAAACCATAAATCATGTTACTTTGAGACTTTGGATAACACGACAAAGAAACATAAAGCTGAAAATTGTAGAAAAAAAACAAGAACAGCTGATTTAAGCGTTCTTATTAAAAAGTGCACCATGATGGCTTCTTTGTATAAGGATTTTGTTTTTCTTAACCAGCCTCAAACCCAGGGTTGTTTGCCTTCTATTATACGGCTAGAGGAAAGTTTTTTGAATGACGTGCATCCGAATAAAAAGAGACAAAGAGCTGTGGGAACGAGGTTGAAAACAAAAGTTTTGATAACAAATATGTATATGTGTAATCAGAAAGATGGCCACCCGCCTAGTTTTGTTGTTGTTGTTTGTGCTTCCAACAATGTAGCTCTGTTGTTGAGATTTTAGGTGATACAATCGCGTCTTACTAACAATAAACAGTTTAAACAAAGAAATTCTCATCCTACCAGTGACGTCACAAAATCACGCGGAGTTTCATACATTGAAATATTATGAAAGTAAACTTTGACTGTAAGGTATTTTTGCTTATTTTGTAAAATGGTTATAGATCCCCGACCCTGTTCTTAACGGTCATCGCATTTATGTACCAAGACGCACATTTTAAAAACACCCCGCGAAAAAGTTTTGGTGATGGTTTGTCATCTTAAATTCGTCCACAAGCCCTACTTTCATTCTTGAAATTTAAGCCTACTTTTTTAATGCGTAAAATAACTTTCTTCAAAAACACGTCTGCCTATGTTTTCTTCTGAGAGGATTAGGGTTGCGGGACAGCAAAATATTTGTAATTGGAGATAAAATAAATAAAAAAAACCTTTTCAAGGGGTATTTTTGGTGCATAGTATACAACACTCATAAAAGATTCAGAGCTTATTTTTATCTTACGCATTTTAAAATGGCGTTAATGAAATACTTGTTTATATATTTGACTGTACTACTTGCAGTATCAAAAGCTAGAAGAACTGAAGTTGACATACTTGAACAGCGTATGTATCCATTTTTTTTAAAAAATTTTTTGTATTTTTTTAGTTCGTGGTAGAGTATTCATATAGTAGTTGGACTTCAACCGCCTTTGTTTTCTACTTATTTACACAACTTTGCTACCATTTTTTACTAAAGATGGAGTAGTAATCAAAAAAGTTGATATCACTAAATGCAAAGTAGACGGAAATCCTGGTAACGACACGATCATTGAAAGATGTGGAATCATTCGTGGATCAGAAACGAGAATATCAATATATTTGCAAGCAAATGGTAAGTATGGAATCAACTTTGTTACCATGCCTTTTTTCCCCCACAATACAACTGTAGTTTTCTCACCGCCAAAATCTAGATGTTCACGTATTTTTTTCAGAAACGCCCCTCTGACCAGCTCCAAAATGATATTTTTATTGAGCAATTTTTCTTCATATTGTACCACTCAAATTTTTAAAACCTGGCATTTTTTTGTCTATTGAAGTTGTCTAGCCGTTATCTGGTATGCGAGGATATAAATACGCACCTACTAACCTACATTATAAGAGTTTAAGTACAAAAATAGAAGGTTGGTGCAACCAAGTTCAACATATCAGTAAGTGTCATAATATTCTTCTAAGTACTTTGTCTTATCCTTTACTTCAATAAACATAGACGTAAGTTATTTTACGCAATTCTTTTTATTTTCGCGCCAAGAGTGCTTAAGCAGTATCAATGTTCGTTACATCACATTGTTTATTATTTTCCTAATAAATGTTAGGCGCTAACCGCGTTTCTAGGAGTCTGTTTGTTGAAAAAATTAGAAATTTAGCACGCCCTGGAAACGAGGTTGGTTAGCCACATCAGCCATTTGTTACTTTATGTTCACAATCACAAAAATATCGAACATATTCTTGGGGCGACGTTGCTGTTCAAGTTGTGTTACATGTTTTATCACCGTATTGCAGGTGTTGTTTACATAAAATGCAGGATAAGAAAACAGGCACGACGTTACCATGGACAACACGAAAATACGATTTTACTTCTAACTAGTGTTATATGGAAAACTTTGTCCTGCGACTATTTTTGTCACGAGTAAGTGGGACCCCATTTTTCTGACGAGTAAAATGAGATCCCGGTTTAGAGAGGTTCTTCTGATGTAACTGATGTAATCTTATTAATTTGTTAATAGCTTGTTTTTACATATATAATCCAACCTCGTTCCCAGGGCATTTTCCCTCATATTTTCGCGCCGTCTCGGATATCAAAAAAGGGAAGAATTGCCCTAGTAACGAGGTTTTTAATTAACATTTGTCTCGAATATCTTTCTACCCCCTCTTGAGAGTCTATGGTACATTTTCTTTCAAAACTGTTTATTAACGAAAATACATTTTTTTTTTCTCCAGTAATTTTCAAAGTAAAAAGCAGTGCCAGATTTTCACACATTCTCGTCCCCAAATCTCTCGGAGATAAACCTTAAAAGTAACTACACTTGAGGTTTACCTTAAAGAAGTCTGGGGACGAGAACTTTTACATGTACTAAAGAAAACAGAATGTTCACACTTTTTTGAAAAACGAAGGACGCGGCTGTTCAACAGTTGCTGGGAATCAATGTGAAAATAAACTGCTGATTTATATCTATTACAAGTAGTGTATTAAAAATATTTGTTTCTCTCTTGCTTCGGATGTTTATGCAGTACGTTTCTTTCTTCTTAATATTTCATGATTTTTGACTCTTCTAGAGAAAGGTTCTAATTAATGTCCTGGGCGTTTATTACAATTTTCGAGAGGCGTTAATAAGAGACAAATTTTTCTCCATATATATTTTAAAATATGTTTTTCCGTGATATTGATCAACAGTTACAAACTTGCCATCCGCGGATTCTTTTATCCAGAAGGTTGCTGTCCGCATTCACTTCTTCAACATCAGAATCAGTAGGCAAAAACACAAAATTGTGACATTGAAGCCATTGCATCCTCCCTCCTGAATTTTACGCCCTAAATCTTTTTATTCTGCAAGCAAAACCTTTTGTCACACACAATATCTTAATCCCCGGAGTTGTTGATGAATCCAAATAAATGGTGTATTATTTACTAATGTTTTTTTCAGACTTGAAAGGAAAGAACACGGAAAAAATCACCTTCTCAGTCTGTGGATATTTCTTCTTTTGTATCCCGATGTCGGTGGAAGAAGATGATTTTTGTAAATCTGGCAGTAAATGTCCACTGAAAGACAACAAAAAAATTCTGCAAAAACTAACCATGTCTCTACCAATCAATCAACATTATCCAAAGGTAATGTTGTGTTGTTTATCTTTTTGTTTAATTCAAGTTGTTACACGCTTTTTCTTTTATAAGAATATGCTATATAAGAATATCAGCCTGGGATTTCACAACTTCGTCCCTAGGGTTTTTTCTCTCATCAGCGCTGCGCTTATTGGTGTCTGACGAAAAGTTTTCGTTTTACGATCCGATATGCGCAAAGAGACAACAGGTCCTGGGGTTGGGGATTTTAAATTCCAAAGATGGTTCAACCTCGTTCTCAGGGCCTTTTTTCCGCTTTTTTCGATATCAAAAAATGAGGCGAATAAATAATTTCTTTGCACCATCTCCGATATTAAAAGAGCGAAAAAAGGCCCTGAAAGCGGGGTGTCAGGTTGTTACAAATCGAGAGACTCTCTCAAGAAACAACACAGCTATTTGCTGCTTCAAGTTTACTGTTTTTTTCAAAAGCCATAGATTTATAAAATTCTGATAGTTTTCACAATTCAGTCATTTCACCACATTTCTGCGGGTTGAGAATAAGTTCCAAATTTTAGGCCCCCTAATAGATTTCCCTATGTTTTGACTTTCAACACCGAATTACTTGAGAATAGCACATCACCATTCTCGACCCCAGAGCTCTTTGAGATAAACTCGAAAGTAGTACTTTCGAGGTTTTAATCTCAAAGAGGTCTGGGGACGAGAATGGCACATCACATCAAAATTATTTTTTTTGCTGACTTCTCTTTTCTTCTAGATGAAGGTAACCTCAAAAGTTACGATGAAATATGGAGATGGATCGACACTGGGTGCTTTCGAAGTCAAATTGAGAATCGTCGATTAATTACATTTAGTTCTTTTTACGTTTAACCAATCTCGTTCCCAGGGCTTCTTTTTCGCTTTCTGATATGTGGCGGAGCGAAAGAAGAAGAAAAAACTTTAAACTTCAACCATTAAGAAACAGTAACACAACAAATCACGCACATCATCTTCCGCCATTTTAAATTAACTTACGGCCGTTACGTTCTCGCCTTGAAGCAACTCGTCTTATAACTCGCGAAATTGAAGAGCCAATGAAATTCAAACTTTAACCAGCCAGTCCCAGAGCTACTTCTTTCGCGCCAGCACCCATATCAGAAAGTGAAAAAGAAGCCCTGGGAACGCGATTGACGTTTAACTGTTCCAAAAAAAAACAGTTTTGTTATTCCCTTTACACGCATTAATCCGCATCCGTGGTCAACATGAAAAAACCTGTTTCAATGAGTTATATCGAACTCATATAAAAGAGACAAAGTGTTTTAACTTTTCAATTTTTTACATCTCTGTACGTTCTTTATAATGAGAAACATTTTTAAAGCAGATTTCCTGAAAATTGATAGAATCGAACCACGTTTTTATTTAAAGTACGTAAAAAAGTCCTGCGAATGTGACAAATACTGCTTTGCAATACTAAATTAATTATCATAGTTTAAGGAAAGACTAAACAGCAACCTTGATCCCAGTCTTTTTTTCTCTTTTTGATATCTCGCCGTCGTTATAAAAAGAGACATAGAGCCCGGGGTCGATATTGACTATACAGTATGCCGCAAATGTCTATTTTAATTACGGCAGAAAGGTTTCATATTACCCTTTGGTTCTTGTGACTATGCATGGTGGAAAGTTTCTGTGGTTTTATTTTTACACTTCTATCATTGCTTTAACCAACATAGCATAACACAACATTAGTCAATGAATCAAAAAATATGCAGGCGTGCGAATATATCCTCTCCAACATACCAATTTATAATGTTGTCTATAATGTTGCCCATATTGAATCGCCGCCAATGGGAATCGAAACCCGGTCTCCCGCACAAACAGGTATAAACACTAAGCTACCGCGCCACAGCAGCGTATGTGTTCAGTGAATCAATGTGTCTAAACCTGTTATTGCTCTTAACAAAGATCTTTTATGGTAGGCTGATTATAATATATAAAAGATTATTGTATACATGCGAGATGAATGTTATCTTCCATGGTCATACGAACCTAGAAATAATATATGATAAGGCTGTATTTACACACGGGACTATGCATGCCCCTTTCCTCTTTTTTCTCTTTTTTTTAAACAAAACAAACAAAGCAAAATATCCTAGTAACAAAATATAGTTTTCTAGTCCATAACGTAATCACCGTATTTTAAAGGAAGCTTCTTCGTTCTTCCCGATCTTTTCAGCGTAGGTGTTGGTGCTCCTGACGTGCGATTTTCCATCCTCGTTTGCTGATACCAGTGTTTGTGGTTTGGCATCGTGCTTACTGTTACAGTCCAAAACAGGGACAGTTTGAGTCAGCTCACGTTGATGGGGTTCTGGGATGTGTTTCGTAGGCACGGTTGTTGGTTCTTCGTCCATTGCTGATCGAGTGTGTGGTACAATCGGGCGAATGAAGCGACGATTTCTTAGTATTGTACGTCTGCTCCCGTCAATAAGCACTCGATATTGGTCATGTGGAAGCATTTCAGAGATGACTCCGGTGCGGTCCCAGCGTGATGGGCGTTGACCTGTCTGGTTTTGGATTGCGACTGTCTTATTAATGTCCAATGGCAATAATTGATATTAGGTGATGAGTGTTTCTATGCAATAAGAGAGCTTTGGCGACGGCGTTAGTGTTCAAGGAGCCACTGTTGCTGACGTTAGAAGTGAGTATGCGTTTGATGATCTTCACGGCTGCCTCGGCCCTACCATTGCTTTGTGCGTAGTATGCAGATGGTAGTCGTGGTGTTATGTCCCATTTTCTTAAGAATGTGGCATAGTCGTTTGAGTTGAAGGATGGACCTCCGTCCGAGGATATCTCTCCTGGTACACCGAATGTTTCAAAATATTTCCTCAGGGTGTTGCAGACGGCGGCAGCGTTGGATTTGGTAGCATCAGCAAACTCGGTCCATCCAGAGAAACGGTCTCATATATTATGAAGTTGTGTCCAACCATATGTAGGAAGTCGGTTACTGCCTGTTGGAAAGGTGTCTCTGGGTCTTCGGTGTGCTGCAGTGGTCCTTTTGGTTGGGAAGGGGCTATGCGGTTACAATGTTGGCAATTCAAGCGTGTTGTGTTGATGTCGGCGTTCATTTGGGGCCAGAAGAAATGTTGTTTGGCGTTTGATTTCATCATTGAAACACCTTGGTGACCAAGGTGCAGTTCATGTAAGGATGTCTCGTCTGAGGGACTTTGGAATGAGTGGTTTGTTAGTAACAAAGATAATGTTTTGAATTGTATACAGTTCTCTACGAAGCGGCCAGAAATCACGCAGGCCCTTCGGAACCAAGTTTTTATTCTCTTGGAAGCCGTTATCGATTAAATTAACAACTGTGTGATAAAGTTCATCTTTACTAGCATGCTCGACAATGGTGGATAATTTGATAGATGATACGATTGAGTCGTGTTCGAGTGTATTGATCAGTGATTCTTCAATTGAGCCGATTGAAGATCCATGGGTGGGATTCGTGATGCTGTGTTTAGGCCGACATTTTTCGACCCAGGGATTGCTATCACCTTAAATTGATAGGGCAACGTCTTCTCGCGTATCTTTAGGAGTCTAGTGTTGCGGATCTTCTCAAAATCAGGTTCATGGTCGACAGTGATCAATAAGTTTCGAGTCCGAACATCAATGCGAGGGCCTCACCTTCGATGGGGGCATAACGACTCTCTGCATCGCTAATGAATCTGGAACCAGCATATACGACTTGCCAATGGTCTGGACCACATAGTGGGTTCTTTCCAAGGCACTGGCAATGTTTCTGTGAAAGCGTGAACCTTATTCCCGTCTTGTTCCAATCGGTTGCAAGACAGGTGGTTTTGTAGATTGAAAAGGAACGTACTCCATTTTGGATCGATTCAATGATGACCACTTTAGTTTGATCGAAAATTGATTGTAATGTTCATCCCGGTAAAATGGGGTTTTCTTGCTCAGGAGTTCTCTGAACGGTGTCATAACGGGGACTTGGGAGAACGCGTAGGAAACTTGGGCGACTAAGCCAAACCAAGAACAGATATCGGAGATATTTCTTGGTGTAGGGAACTCTTGGATGGCTTTCATGATTCGTTCGGTCGGCTTGAACCCGTCTGATGTGATGTCAAAACCGGCGAACTCGACTGTATCCAATGGAAATTTAAATTTGTCAGGATTGAATACGATTCCATTTCGTGCACAAAGTTCTATGTAAGATACGATGTGCCAGAAAGAATTAGCAATGTCATTATCATATAGGAGCGAGTCGTCTATGCATCTGACAGTCCGGGGAAAATTAACAGTAATATCATCAAACCTCTTGGTGTATACGTCGTTCGAACCATGGAAGCCCTGTTTATGGCTTTGCGTGATTCAGCTGATAACGGGACGCTATGGTAGACGTTCCATGCGTCAACAACAGTCTTTTTTATTTTGGAAAAATCGGAGCTCATGATGTTGAAGGGGGTTGGAGTATGGTGTGTCTCTCGAAGAGTGGCTTTGTTTAAAGCTTGCAGGTGAACTGTCCGACGTGGCGACCCGACTTTCTTCGAAACTACAACTATTCATGAGCACCAGTGGGTCGGTACCCCTTGCGGAACGGGTTCGATTATGTCCAGGGCGACATCGGCATCAAGTTGAGTTATTACTTCCAGTGGTGCTGCACGAGTATTGGTTTAAGGATCGTCCGCGGCGTAATGTCGGGTTTGAATGTTATTTTTCGCCTGCCATTACCTGTAGCTTTTGGTGAATAATACTGTTTAATCCATTGTTCTAAGTCTTTGCGGTGTTCCCGTGTGGCTGGGAACGGTAATTTTAGGTGGCGTTTGTGGGCAAACGGTTCTAATGGAGCAAGTGATGCATTCGTTGCGGACGTTGTTGGGATAGGATCTGTTATAGCAGCTGCTATTGTAGAATTATTCGGAAATGTCTAATCGATTATGTTTAGACCTTTCAAGGCGGATTGGGAAAGACAAATACCGGAGAATTTGTCGCAAACATACAAAAGTTGCGTGGTCTTTCCCGTAGTTGTGGAAATATCGACGAATAAGCTCGGTAAGCTTGAATGTTTATGTCTATTTTTGGGGACAGTTCCGGCGGGTATTCTGTTAAATGACCGTCATTCAAGTTACCGTGTGGGATGCCATATAGTCAGATAGGGTTGGTAGTGATTGAGGATAGATGGGAGGTCGGTTTTGGATCTTCAGAAATTGTGGATACTGAGGAGCAGCGGCAGACGGATAAAAAATGGTTTGGCATCTTATATTTGTGACATACCTTCTGCCGTGCGGTACAACTCGACCTACCGCCCTGGTGTAATGGCTTACCGCGAAGGGGACATTGCTTCTTAGTGTTGGTTTTCGGTGCTTGCGATTTTATAGGTGCAGCATCAGAGCTGGTGCGGTCAAATGGCGATCGGAGTTGGGAAGATGCACGGTCGGTGGCTTCAAGGGCAAGGAGACGGCTTGTAAGGAGGTCTGTAAGTGTTTTCAATGTGGTGATTTTGGTCGGTACCTTGATGATCTGCTGTGTTGGATTTCGGATGCCGGCAATCAATTGGGAACGTATCATATCGACTGCGTATGATGTAGACGGGATACCTGTCACTTTTCCCTGCTCTCGCGCTATTCGTTGTTTGTTGTCCCGCTTTTTTCACCCAGCTTTTTTTAATACGCTCTCGCAAAGAAGAGAGACAGGTCGGACCTGCAGTCACATTCCGACTGCATCGTTTTGATTGGTTGATTTTTTACAGGGCAATTTCGCAATAACTGAAAATAAATATGTTGATCCGTGGTCGTTTGAACTAAGATAAGCGTATGCTATCGCACAATTATTTTATTATGGTAAGGCCGATTTTTTGAATCATGCTTCTAATTTATTTCATTCAACATGGCAACTCCTTCAGATGTGTCAAAAACCTTTTGCAGCCTTTCCACTTCTTTAGGCCGTAGCAAATGTCTTTGTTCTGTGTAGTTTTTATATTCCTTTAAACAAAGACGACATGAGGCCATAACTCACAAAAAGACATCTACCCTCGAAGTTTGTTTGTATCGTTGGTTTGTTTACATGTGCGTTCCATGTTCTTTTCTTTCGCGCTTGAACTTTAAAGACATTAGCGCACTCACTCGCCGTGTTTACAACCATGTTTCAGTATTATTTTAACTAATTCTTATCGCAGAAGGAGAGTGCTGGAGGCGGAAATAATCTTCTAAGGTTTCGAGCTGTGGATGCTTTTTCCATGTTAAACATGAGTAAAATAATAATGTTTCTGGTTCAGACAAGACAACCAAAGAACTGTAAACATTGTTCTATCTAAAAGCTATCGCTTAAAAGTCGTTTTAAGTGGCGATCGATCAAGGGGAAAACATTAGTTACAAGAGTCGATTGGTAGGTCGTATTTTTTTTTTATCATGTCGCACTTGCACTGGAGTAATGCCGAACATAAAGAAAACTGGAAAAATACCGAACAAAGCAAAACATCAACATAAAATTTTGCGCACGTGCTTTTTCTATTTAGTAGAAAAATGTGAGATTTGCTATTTATATAAAATTGATAACTCGTGTTTTTTTAATTTTATTTAATTTCATTTAATTAAAAACGTTTCGCGATCGATTCGCCTTCATTTTTGCGTGGGGAGGAAAACATATTGGAACGGACAAGAAGAAGATATATGGCCGATTAATAAAACTTAATGAAAGTACAGTTTTTGTTATTATCTGTTATTGTTAGTACTTGTTCTGGTTTCCATTTTCACTGATTGAATGTTTTTTACCAACGAAATGTTTTTCTTTACCAGATGGCGGAGGTTAATCATAATCCAATCTCGTTAGGTAAGTTTAGAACTGTAAAAAAATTGCTTGTTCTTGTGTTACATTAGAAAAAAAATGGTCCTATAAAACTTCTTTTTTTTAGATTCATCAAGTGATGAAGAATTTGAAAAAGCTATCGCGAATGAATTAATTAATGAAATGGAACATGATGAAGGCAAGTAACTTACTTTCTGCTAAACGCGTGGCGCGAATATTTCTACTACATTGATAAATTCGGGAATTGAGATCTGACTCTATTATCTCAGTATCATATTTTCATTTGTATATGCTTAACAGGTTCCACTGAAGATCAAAAGTCTAATGAGGATTGCTCTTCCCAACAACCATTGTCATTTACAACTAACTCACTTGCAAAAGCAGAGGAAATTATTCTTCAACACGAAATTAATTCCGACTGCAAATATTCCATCTATAAAAAAGATAAGCTATTCGACACGAGTGAGTACAACGTCTATACTTTAAGTATATTCCTGAGAACAATAAAACCTTTTACTTTATTAGGTATATTTTAGGTATAGGTATTAGGTATATTGTTTTATATTTATCTCAGAAAAAATAAACATCGTAAATCACAATTTGAAGATATAGACAACGGAAAAGGTAAACAGCTGACATTCAACGGAACCCCATTTGTAATCTTGGGCGCAAAATACATGGATTGTTGTCATGGTGTATTGAACGGAATATTTCTCACAAACAAAAGCTAAACGAAGCATTGCGAAACAAAGTCAGTAACTGTTATGCATATCTTCCTAAATCCGAAAACAATGGTGTTTAATTTAAAATGGAACCTTTTCCAACCGTTAAAGGTAAAATGTTGCGTTGCCGAAGAAAATCTACAACGGTTGAATTATTTTTTCTCCCGTAGAATGCCATACTGCAGAAATAATAACAATGAAGACAAGGACATGGTGGAATGCAACAAATGTCTGGAATGGTTCCAGAGAAAATGCGAAGACATGCCTCACTATGTTTTTGAAAGGAGTTATCGCAAAACTGGTTTTGTTCCAGTTGCAATTGACTTCAGCCTCACATTAAGTAAACTAACTGTTATTATTTGGTTATTTTTAATTTTAAAAACTAACTAAATTATGTTAAGAAAAAAACAAAATCAATTAATTTGTGATTTTTTTCTAAATCCCATGACGCGCGGGGGCCGTAATAAGCAAAGAAAGCCTGGGGATGAAGTGTGAACGTATTTTCGAGTATTTTTGGCTGATTTGGATAACTGCTTTGCAGTATACCGGCTGACCTTGAATTATTATTTTTTAGCAAAATTTGAACCTACCAATCGACTCTTGTAACTAATGTTTTCCCGATCAAGGAGGGTATATACCTGCATGTTGTGCCTGTGTTGTCCACTGATGTTTCTGAATTAAATGTGAGTTTGGTGGATCATTTTTAAATGTTCAAACCTTTTAAAAATTATTATACGGTAAATACAGTGTTCGTTCTAACAATTTATGTTCCCTCTTCAGTATTTTATTGGAATAAGGCAAGCATTTGTGCCTTTACCATATTATATAGCTATATATGCTAGTTTTAGCTACCCTCGTCACGGCGAGGAAAGTTGTAATGTTTTTTTTCAATCCGCCATTTTTAAAAGTGACTTCCAAAATAATTATGCGAATATTTAAAAACAATGCCTTGAAATTTAAGTGGCTAATATTTTTTGTCAATTAAAATATCAACTGCCAAGGTAGGTCATCCTAAACTCTCTTTTTTCCCTTCTCTCATCAAAAATATCAAAAAGGGAAAAATGATGAGTTTAGTTTACTAGACTACGTATGATGGTGAGCAGTCCGGTGTGTTATAGTTTCCTGTAGTTTTGAAGTCAGTCTCGCCAATCGCTGTGTCGGAGGTTGAAAAACTGTTTTCTATACACCTCCGGGTGTACGACTTTTACTGCAACGGATTTTATATATTTCAGTAGGTCGGCCTTCGATGCTGCGTTTAGAACTTCAGGTCCGACGAAATTAAATAAAATCTCTTGGACTTTTGAAGAGCATGTCGACCTCAATTCGTTTCGTATGGTTGCTGGATTGATAAGCTTACTCCAATTTCTGATATACGTCCGTAACTTATTGGTATCAACTCCAGAGAACCGAATCCAAGGTCTATTTAAAAGGGATTAAGGTATCGAGTTTTGCAAAAAAGTATTAACCCTCCTCCATGGCTACAAAAGCTTAGACCAAAAACTTTAGTCATCAAGGCAAATCATTTTGCCTCGAATAATAATGGCAGATTCTTTGGATTCGTTCTTAAAAATATTTTATATAGCTACAAATTAGAGGGAGCTAGTAAGGCTAGTTAGCCTAGCTAGCTATGGCTCTCTTATTTATGTGCAATTAGCATACCACTTTGTTGACATTTCTGCTCTTGATATAAACTTTTATAAAAAGGGTGAGTTTAAGTGACTTTTGGCTGGATCCCATGTTCAAAAAGATCTATAAACTGGTAGGCACTATAACCAGGTATCAAGTCGGAGGCGATTCTTTTAAATTAAATTCTTCGAGTTACTCGTCAAAATTCGTCAAAGAACTTCATCGTTGTGTTTTTTAAATTCAAAGAGCTCTCCACCACTCTTTAACAAAAACAGAGGGGTTAACAAATAAAAAAGGAGATAATAATTTTACGTCTTAATTTTTATTTCCGACTTTTTTTTCCTCAACGAAAGGTTTACAGAAGTATTTTTTGTTCCTTGATTTAGAAATTATTGGTGGGATGTTGGATATTTTCGCATTTTTTGATGAAGCCACTGTAAACATTTCGATCATTCGCGCCATGTATGTCATCTGCGTTTTCTTCGTCGTGGGGCATGCGACAACTGCAGTACAACTCAATGGCCAAACTTTTGATTTCGCATCTTAAAGATCTTAATGTTTTATTCTTCAGGAAAAGGAAGCATTTTTTCTTGATGCAAACATAACGATAAATGGTGTATATTACCAGTAAAAGAGATTTGTTGGTTGTCAGACTTTTTTTGTCGTCTTGAATGTCGTCTTCAGTGCCATCTTCGACATCGCTCTCTTCGCTGCTTGAGATAAAAGTTCAATCTAGGTTTAAAATAAAAAATAGTATATATATATACACCAATAAAACTTATTAAAATAAGGTTAAATCATAATCAGGCATTTCTTAAACTTATATATATACTCGCTTTTTCAATATCTTTTCTCTTTCTTTTTTCTCTTTTATTTTCTCTGTTTTCCGAGGTTTATTTAATTGTTAAAAAGCGGTGAATCTTTGAATTCCTACCCTGCGCTGGATGAAATAATTCCTGTTCTTGAGTAAGCTAAATTTAAATATGTTTGTGCACGCCAAAAATGTTTTGAGTTTGCGACTATATTTTCATGTTATAATAATTCTTGCTTCTTTAATATATATAAAAACAAAATATAAAAGTTTTCTTACCCATGTTAAATGTCATTTTAATTCACAGTTTTCCTTTTTATGTTAATCACCAATCAATTTTGAGAGAATGTTTTTAAAATCAGCAGAAATTAAAAAAGTACGAAATTTTCAAAATGAAACCAATTTCCTTTTTACCAAAAATACCCACTGCTGTGGGCTGGCAAACGTGTTTGTTGTTGTTTTCTTCCATTTCTGCGCAGTATCCTCTGCGTAAATTTTTCTCATAGCCGCGCGGCATTGTCTTTTGAAACGACTACTACATGTATATATTACTACATATTATAATAACAGCGGCAACAGCAGCGTATGTGTTCAGTGAAATAATGTGTATAAACCTGTTATTGCTCTTGACAAAGATCTATGATAGGCTGATTATATACCGCTGATTATATATAATATAATATGATTATAATATAATATTTTAAAAGATCATAAAGCAAATTTAACTTTATTCCAAACTTTGTGCTGGACTTTTTAGGCATTCTATTTTCATATTCATCTATATTCATTTATGCCAGGCCTTCTATTCATCATCATCATCATCATTCTCGGCTTAACGTCCGTTTTCCATGCTAGCATGGGTTGGACGGGGTATATTAATGACCCTCTTCCAATCTGATCTAGACTGTGTTAGATCTAAACTCAACTTCCTCTGTATCAAGTCTCTCCTTATAACCTCCTGCCAAGTCTTTCTCGGTCTGCCTCTGGGCTTTGCCCCAGGAACTATCAAGTCTCTACACTTTCTTACCCAATTATCCTTCTCCATTCTTTCCAAGTGCCCCAGCCAATTTAATCTTCTTATCTGGATAACATCTTTAATTCTACGGAGACTTAGCCTGCTTCTTAGCTCATCTGAACTCTTTCTGTCTCTCAGACTGGCGTTACACATCCACCTAACCATTCTCATATCATTCCTTTCTAAACGGTCAAGATCTTCCTGCTTCACTGCCCATGTCTCACTACCGTACAACATAACACTTCTTACACAGGCCTCATATACAACCTACCTTTTACCTCAATTGACAGGACTCTGCTAGTCAACAAAGGAAGTAACTCTCTGAACTTTTTCCAAGCAGAACCTATCCTGCAAGTAACACTTCTTCCAACACCCCCTACACTGCCCAACATATCACCTAAGTAACAGAAGTTCTCAACTATCTCTAACGAGCCACTGTTGTACATCATTAAAGCTGGAAATACTTCATTCTCTATAATCTCACCTTTGCAACGCTTGCATACAAACTGAATGTCAGCTCTTAACCTTCCACTAATACTACTGCACTTCTTATGTACCCAATGCTTGCAAGTCTGACAAAAAATTGAGTTACTACCAACCCCTTTCCTGCAAACTCCACAAGGCCACTTTCCAACTACAAGGTCACACTTGGCTGCAATGCTACTAATCATGACTTTAGACTTTGCTGTGTTTACCTTTAGCCCTTTCTCTTCTAGTCCTTTCTTCCACTTCTCAAACTTTTCAACTAATTCTTCCATCGACTCTGCTATGAGAACCAAATCATCTGCATACAATAACTCCCATGGACAACCTGTTCTGAACTCCATCGACAGCGCTTCTAAGACTAGAACAAACAACAAAGGACTAAGTACAGAACCCTGATGTACACCAACATTTACACTAAATTCATCACTAAGTGAATCGTTAATCCTGACACGACTTCTAGCATTGCTGTACATAGACTGTACCATCGTAACTAGCCACTCATCCACACCTAATTTTCTCATAGCCCACCAAATAACTTTACGTGGCACTCTATCAAAAGCTTTCTCTAAATCTACAAAGGCAAAATAGAGATTCTTTCTCTTTCCTAAATACTTTTAATTCAGCTCAGAAATATTATAATGAAGCAATTTTTGTGGTTATTAAAGTTGTATTTAATAATGAGTACCGGTAATCGGGGAGTTACAAATTCAGTAAGTTGGGGAGTTACGGAAGGGGAGTTGGAGAGTTAAGTCTACCATTTTAATTTTTGTAAAATTCTCCGTCGCCGAAACACTGGAAAAATATTTCAAAAACAAAAAGCGCAGCGGTTATAAACTCGACTTACCGAATCTCAGATTTTTTTCATAAATATTTAGTTGGTTTTAACTGACCGCTTTCGCAGGGGTTCGCTTTTATTTCAATGGTTGGGACTGTGGCATTATTTCTCACTAGCCACTTTCACAAGGGTCCGCATTTCGTTTCTAATGATCTTTTAAGATTCTATTTCTTTGTTTTCCACCCAACCTAGCAGCGGTTATTGCGGGCTTCTAGTTTCTACAGCCACTTAGGGGCGGTTTCTGTCCCAAACGTTTTTAATTTTATAGTTATTTTTTTTTCAAAAAAAACTGGTGCATATAAGGGGTATTGCACAAAGATAAGGAACAGATTTCTATCACCACTGTATTTTGGGTAGGAAAATGAAATACAAAACAATTTGCATTTCCCACGTTTTTCCTCTTTTGCTTCAACTTTCTGACTAGAGATGTCGTTCATTGATTTAATGAAAGAAACACAAACGCCCTCCTCAAAGGTACGTAATTTTATTAACTCAATTGAGGCATATAAAACTTTTAATTACAATACTTTTAAATCCTATAATTTCTACAGAATACTTTTATAACCATATCGGATGATGATACCAACTCTCCTGATTGTGATAATTACAGAAAAAAAATAATGTTTTTTTATCTATAATAATCTTTCGTAAATTATTGGCTCCACGCAGTTTGCTATAGGGCGCCAGAGGCCCGAGTATTTGCGAATAGCTGATACGGTAAAATATTGACCTCAAGTTTTCGCAGGACATGTAACTCGGTTTACCGTAGAAATTTGTAACTCCCCAACTCGCAACTTCCCAACTTCCCGGTTTTGTAACTCAAACATTTCCTAGACTCTTTAATAATGGCTTCAGGTTCACCTTAGACTCCAAATTTCGTGTAATGCAGTGATGGAATACTAATATACATTATGTTTTCCCTATGTAATGCTGTTAAAGCATCTCAACCTTTCAAAAATATATATCTCTTTGTTTACATCCCAAACTAAAATTTTTTAATTGTTGTATTATATTGCTTTTTATGAAATAATGTTAAAGCCCCTGGGCTTCTTGTTTATATTTATAGTTAAAGTAAATGGAAGAATCCTGCTCACCTGGTCCAGAGAGTAACGAATGGAACACAAATAATGCTGATTATGATCTCAAATCAACCTCTCAAGTGCACTTGTTTAGCAACAATGGAACAATGTCTTCAGAGCAAGTTTACTCGTCAGATTTTTACCCACAATTGTAAGTCTTCTTCTTTCTTTGTTTGTTTGTTTTTTAATATTTTTGATTTCAAATTGTGTATTGTGTTTTAAGATCTCATGCAACAGAAAGGCTTGCAGTGACAGACCCATTGTTTATGTTTACAGACAATGCAGAACAATATTATATGTCTGGTAGTGATATTGATGAATGGAGTGTAGAGAAAGAACAGACTGAACTTGGACAAAATTATTCACATAACAGAAGTTACATATCAAATGCTTCCTATGAAAGAGGATTAAATTTGCCAATTCGGATGCAACATCCTTCGCAGCACAGGTATAATGAGAATTTAATGGGATATAACCAGCTATCACCAACAATGCAAAATTCAAATTATTATTCACAGGAAAATCAGCAGGCAACGACTCGATCCAATCACAATTCAGAATTTCAAATGCCACCATCCCGACAAGCCTTGAATGCAGTAGATGACACCCAACTTTATGGTAGTAAAAACAAGTTTTTAGAAAACTCGCAGCATGATAGTTTATCATCCGAAAGTAAAAGTTTAGTTAGCCAACTTCATCACAAAGTACCTAAGCAGCCTGGCACATATACCACTCAACAAGAATTTGCACTAGATGAAAATCCAAGGAAGAGAACTTTCACCAAAATGGACAAAAATAACATGTTGGGTTTCCAGTCAATAACCTCCTCTTTATCATCTTTTGAAGAACAGACAAGTATGCCTTCATCTCAGCATGTTCAACAAGAAGAAATAAATACTCCTAATATAAATGAAACTAAAAGGAAAAGTCATCGACCAAGGGAGAAAGAGGAAAAATACAATAATACAATGACGGCTTTAGAAAAGGCTGGCATATTGGATATAACATTGCAAACGGCACAATTGATTAAAAAGAACAATACGCTACAGAAAGATATTGACATGCTTGAAGAAATTGTTCGGGTGACAAAACATCTGATGAGTGAAAATTAAATATACCCTAATTATATAATTTATATATATAGTTTAGATGCTAGTTGATATTGTGTTAATAATAGCGAATCATTTTTTTTGAGAACGTTCTAATTCACATTAAAGCGTTCTGTAGATTGCTCACATGATTAAAAATAGCGACTCTTGAGAACATTCTAGTTCACAAAAAATCTGAAGATTAATCTACTTTATTAAAAGCTCAGTTTCCAGTAAAGTCCGTTTGTTGTGCAGCAGTTACAAAGATAGAAAAACTTCTGTCTCTACAACATTTGTTTTGCAACATCTCTTGTGTCGTTTTGTTGTAAAAAATGTGTTTCCAATAAACTTGTGACGGCGACTTAACAATTTTTATGTTAATGAAACTGACCTTTAGCACTATCAGCAACGAACCCAGGTTTTTTTTAGAGGTAGTATATTACTTTCATGTCACAAATTTTTGCAAGCAGAAATTTTTCGAATCACGCAATTTGCGAAATTTATTGAATTTGCAAGAATTTATTTTCGCGATCTATTAGACTGTATTTACACTATGGATCACCAAGTACATGCGACTTATTAGACTTCATTTCTCAAAAGCAAATAGTAACATAAAACACTATATAATAAAATATCTTATTCTTAACAAAGCTTTTCGTTACAACAAGAAGCTTACTTATTAGACTGCTTACTTATTATTTGCTTACTTAATATTAGACTGTATTTACACCATGAATGACTAAGTACATTCGACTTATTAGACTGTATTTACACCATGAATCACTGTACATGCGATTTATTAGACTGTATTTACTCCATGAATTGTGACTACACGCGACTTATTAGACTCCATTTACTCTATGAATTACCGAGTACATGCTACTTATGACTGTATTTACACCATGAATCACTAAGTACATGCGATTTATTAGACCGTCTTTACACCATGAATTACTGACTTAGAAATCACCGATTACAGAACTCTGGGCTACATTAGCACAAAAAAGTGAGGATTTGTTATACAGATTTACAAACAACATCTGTATTACAATTTTTTCTTTAAGATCTAGGTTTCATTTAAACAGGATTCATAGACAAAAGGTCTGGTTTATAGTATATAAATAACCTATAGAATTATTTGACTTTTATTTTCATTATAAGTTTAAAAATATTTATCAGAGTATATGTTTCTTTTATGAATTTACAACCATTTTAGGATGAAATCCTTGTAGCTACTTAGAACAAAACTATATTATGTATATAATTATAAGTTTCAATATTTTATAAAGAAAGACTTATTTTTTAATATTTTTTTGTGCATTGCTTTATTTCTTGTATATAGCCATTTTTGTTTAATCTTTATTCAATGTATTTATTTTATACCTATCTTATCTGTATTATCTTGCGAATTATTTCGTCTTTTCAAATAGTTCTGCTGTGCCGGATATACCGTATTTCCAAATGTTCTAAGGAGAATCAAGTTTTTATATTATGGACTAGCTTTCGCACGTACAGTAAGAAGCATGCTCTAATAAGCTACCGGACTCGCTTATTAGAAATTTTAAAGAATTTAGGGGGGTACGCGTGGTAGAGGGAGCTCTTATCAGAAGAAGGACACTTATTAAAAAGTCTAAGTATTTTTATGGTGGAAATTGATAGATTTTCTTCCATATCGGAGTCCGTCATCTGGGGTCTTTTTTTAGACTCCCTTAGATAGCCTGTTTTAAACGTTTTTTTCTGATAGGTGGTGCTTATTAAAAATTTCAGTTTTAAAAGGGGCGCTTATTCGTGGGGACTCTCGAGAGGGTTTTATACAAGGAGAAAGGAAGTGTTGAGTCACTGTAATCTATCACACATTTACTAGTGAGTTTTTGGCTTGTATTTTGGTACTTAGGGTACATTCCTTTGACGAATACACCAGGGGATAACATTTCCATAAATGTCATTATTTTTTACACATATTTTATTAACTAGTTGTGAAAGAAATTTTCCTTCGCTCCTCTTCTACATCTGTATTCGTTCCAAAATACAGAGATATTCAATTTCCAGAATACGTTCTAAATATCGCGTTTCTTTAAGTAGTTTTTAGAGGACTAGGCGTTAACATGCCTTTCTCTGTCAAAAAAGCAGTTTCTCCTTTTCTACGAAAACCGTTTGCTTTCTGTGTAGCTTCATGTGACTGGAATAGAGTTTGGCTGACCTTGAACTTTTTTGTAAGTTTTGCCGAAAATCTCGAATATTATTACGAATACTCGCGACAAACCCTCTTTTCTCGTAATTCATGCATGCATTTCATTAAATTTTGTCACCATAAGGGCGGTACTGCAGTGAATGTTTAAGTGGTTCAGCATATCATAAACACGCATTGTTTCTGAATTCTTGTTTATGTCGCATGTCAAAGTCAATTGCACATTATCCCACCAAAAAATTTCTAAAAGTATTTTGCATCGATAAATCACTTTGCGTTCAGCGGCATAATTCGCCAGCCGTCGAACCGGTTTTACAAATGATTAATATAAAAGCCGTCGAATTGAGCTTTTTAACTCAAGGCGTAATGGCTCAGTTGGCTAAGGCGTCATAACGTGAACCCAGAGGTCGTGGATTCAAATCCCCCAAAGGCAGTTTTATTATAAAAAAATTGCGCAATATAAGCTCCTTGATGACGTAGGAATCACCAACCTCGTCCACCGGGTCTTGTGGCCCCTGAGCCGTTATTACGGAGTGGCTATCAACTTCATCAACAAGGCAAAATGCCCTGGGAACGAGGTTGAGAAATCACCCATTTCGGACGTAGTAAGTTAGTTTAGATAGTTAGAAGTTGGAAAGCAATACTATCCTCGCAAGCGAAACATTAAAGCGAAACATTAAATCAAGAACTTTAGCCTTTGTCACAGGTTTGAATTATCATGAGTTGCATTATGTATAGCAAGCTTATATGAATACAGAATTTGCATTTCCTTTTTTACTGTTAGATTCAGTACATCATTGTTTTTGAATTTTATAAGTTATCGAAAGTTTTTTTTGCAAACAACACATACTCTCGATTTGTGTCTCATTGCTTTTAAAACGTTGCAACCTCGTTCCCAGGGCATTTTGCCTTGTGATGAAGTTGGGCCACTCCGTAATAACGCCTCAGGGGCCACAAGACCCTGGGGACGAGGTTGAAAACGTTGCTTATATGAGAAACGTGTACACGCTCATTTCTAGCTTCAGTTTCATGCCATAAAACTGAGATTGGAAATTGATTTGCTTATATAAAAAACAGTTACTTGTAAATAACTTATTTTATTGCAGTTTCGACAAACAAAGTAAAATTCCGACAATCTTTTACTCTATACTGAAAGAATCGGTCATTAGTCGTTTTACTAGAAACGCGCAAAAAGAACTGGAACCCAGTGACGCGCCTCCTCCGTATTGTTTGTTTGAATAATGGGGTTTTGAATAGAAATTGCGTTGTGTATCTTTCAGGACTAACTGATAAATGTCAAACAATACAATATCTGAGAAAACTTAAAATTTAAATTCCCGATTTTGTTGATGTTAAAAAAAATTAAAAATATATGCAAAGAAATTTAACGCTTACACAACATTTTTATCCTCATACTTTTCGGTTATTTTGATTCTTAACGCACGAAGAAAACAACAACAAAAAAAAAAAAAAAAAGAAAAATGGCCAAACACAAATTTGGTGTTTTTTTAACGAAAAAATGTGTTCGTCACTTCTAGAACCACAATTGCGCTAAAGTTACAAACCTTTAAAACAGCAAATAATAATAATAATAACAATAATAATAGTAATGCTAAATTTTTAGTCATATTTATTTTAGACTATCCGCTAAAATCAGATTTTTTCGTCAATATTTTTTTTCGCATTTTAAATGATGAGGGCAGCACAAAGAAGGGAAGAAGGTCCTAGGAAGAAAGTTGCACCCTAAAAAGAAAGTCAAAAGTAGATTTTTTATTTTACTTTATAAATAATTGACTTCTGATTTTTTTTAATGTATTATTATGTGTAATAATAAATATAAAATTTTAATTCACGAATATATAAAATACAATATAAAAATTGAGCAAAAATTTATTAAAAAATCAACGATCACTCCTGTGAATGAGATATACGACCAAAAAATTTTTTTTATCGAAATGCGTAAGAACATAAGTTGAAGATAAAACGTTTTCCAGCAGCCCGACTCCAGAAGGAAGAAAAACATTCATTGTAAATGAAACAGAAGATCAGAAGTTCAGATGGCAAATTTAACGGCACCGACAAACATGACGATGCATGTAAACGAGACTGTTACGATTTTGTTTACACAGGACAGCAGAGGTAAACCAGATTTTTTTTTCTTAAATCAAATCTTCTTCCTCCAAAATAAGAAGTTAAAGTTTTTTCACCACTTCTAGAAATTCTAAACAGAATCATATGAGACTTTGCGAATAACCAAATGAATATTGAGAAGTTCTTAGTTTGCGTGGCTAATATTTTTTCGGGATTGTAGATTGACTGCAAACGTGATAGCTAATCATAAGGGAATCTGTGCTAACCGCATACCAGAAAAGGACAAAAAATACTGTGAATAAGGTTGTTGAAATCACCGTGGAGACAAAAGAAAAACAAAGGAAAAACAAAATGGCGGCTGCTGTGAACTTTAGTACTTTTACTTTTAGATATAACTGGAGCACTTGTGTTGTTGGCAACTTTCATGCTGCAGATATTTGTTTTTCTTGGTGTCATTGTCATGTCGATATTACTTAAAATCGATAAAACGTAAGTATTTCTTGCACAAAGTTCTCTCTCCCATCACGCCCTCTAAAAGTCTCAGCAAAAAGATTAAACCACACGTTCATGTTAGACATAAGAACCTAGATTAGTTTTTTCGCATTATCCCTTTAAAACCTTTTTACGACTAACTATAATTTAAAGATCTGATCCTGATAACAGTAATAAGAAAACAAATGCTTTAAACTAAAATGCTGACATCCAGCAATTTGACTGTTGCGGAAGATGTTATTTGGCGGACCTTGAAGTCCAATTTTTTTATCAAAGAATATATTTTTGTTTTAATTTTTTGTCCTTTCAATCAAAAAAACCGTAAAAAAATTCTTATTAAAACGATTTCTAACAGCGTTCCTATCAGCGTTTCTGGGTCTGTTTTTTATAGGTTTTTAAATATCTTGTAAAGTTAAAGAAACCAAACTAATTTCGTACCCTAGTCTGTTATAAAAGTATGTTATATCTAATATACAAAACTTAAAAACTTCATTCCGATACAAATGTACAATACAGTTAGTTCTGATGGCTGCAACGGCAAACTGTTTATTTTGCAAAATGTTCTTCCCTCATCCATCTCCCCTATTTATTGTAGCCAGTCATTCTTACTATCCTGTACATATTATTTTCCGGAATACTTCTTCTTTGGCATGAATTCTATCGACACAACCTCGTTCCCAGCGCCTGTTTCTCTTTTCTATAACCGGGACGGCGAGACGAACATGTTCGTATCGCCGTCTCGATGTCAGAAAAGATACAAGATGCCCTGGGGACGAGGTTGCTATCGACAGTATCTGAAAATGGTGTATATTTTGTTGTTTACTATATTTTGATAAGGCGAGGAACAAAATACGTGACACTACGGTTTTTGTTTGTTTTTAGTGAAAAGAGCAAAATCCACTGGTCAGAGAAAGGGTTTGAAGACGAAACAACTATATGACATGCTACATGAATGAAGAACACAGCGGTATTAGTAATTCAAATCGTCCCCAGGATCTGTTGATTCTTTTACTTACAAGTTCCAGTTTAAATTGAATCGAAGTAATGCCTCTACAAAAGACTTTTATTTATTCCAAATTTTTGTGTAGTAAATATAAATGCCATTCTGTACTTCATAGTCATGCTTTTTTAACACAGTAGTCGCCGCTTAACTCGAACCTCCAAAGGAATAGGACATTTGTTCGTGTTAATGAAAATTCGACTTATCTTAGGGATTTGAAGATAAAATATCGTTAACGTTAAAGGTTGCAGCCAGTAAAGTAGGGAATCTAAAGGCTCTACAGTTACAATTCATTAGCAACAATTTGAGGTTAGGAGGAAAATCACAATCTTTCTCGGTTTTATCTGATGAAATCTTTCTAGAGGTTCGAAATACGAGTTATACGATAGGTACACAACAATTTCAAAATGGGGTAGTCAAATATTTGATTCAACAAAATTTTTTTTCCGATAACTTATTTGTTATTTTAAAACTGCAGAGTCTCCAAAGATGATCGATAGCACAAACCTTCTTATTTTAGTTTTCATTGGAACCTATTTGTATGCGATAAATCTGTACATTAGCTCCCCAAGTGCTGTAATTGGATTGATCGAGTGGTACTTGAGAACCCCCTTTTGCTTGTCGGACATTAACTCCACCCAACCTCGTTCCCAGCGCCTGTTGTCTCTTTTCTATGTTCGTATCGTCGTCCGATGTTAGAAAAGATACAAGATGCCCTGGGGGGTGTGTGAACTCCACCAACATTTAGCACGTACCGTAGGTAAGGCGAGGAGACTACATCCTTACGGATAATACACGAAGAAGGTGTGCCTCCTCCTTCCGACATACCTTTCTGCTAAAAGTAATGTGCAGATTTACTCATTTTTTAGTTATGATCTCATATATACCCCTTTAGCACAACCTCGTCTCTAGAGCACTTCCACGCCACGATATTTTAAAAGGAACGCTCCTGTCACATTATGAGAGGCGTGGAAAAGCCTTGGGGACGAGGTTGCCCTTTAGTGCTTGATTCACCGTAATTGTTTAGAAACCAAGACAAAGACATTAGCGTGTTTTCTTTAATAAAAAATATGCAATAATATATATACAATTTTAAACCTTTTAAAAAGGTGTGTAAGGATAAGAACATTCAGATATTTAGTATCGTTTTGTACGTTTACGTAGTGCGCGCGCAAACAACAACAACAAAACAACCAATTAAAAAACCAAACGAAATTTCTCAACATACGTTTTAGAGGATGTCATTTTTTGATTGAGTGGGTAAGGAAATGACCCATGACTTTTCAGTTCAGTGCCTTAGAGCATTGTGCCTACCTTGTCTGTACTAATTTTTGCAGGTGCTAATTTTTGCGCGGTTGTGCAAAGAAGTTTGTTATTACCGCGAAATTTAGTACAAAAAATACGCGCGAGTCGTATTCCGCGAAAAATGATACGCGTGAAAACATACCTTTCCTTGGTGAAAGCTGAAAAGCGTTTTAAGCGTCAAATTCTTCTTTTCTGCATGACAAGAACAACAGTTATAAACAGGATAATATATTTTATAAAAAGAGAAATTTCATGTTTTTCCTTGTTATTTGTGTCGGAATTTAGCCTTAATATTATAAAGCCCGCATTACACGAAAAATTATGACGCGCGAAATACATTAGCATTACTATTATACTAAAATTAAAACGCGCGATTTAGATATTCATTTTTGCTACGCAAATCGTAATACCTTCTTAAATCTGTACGAATAGAGTATTTGGGAGTACTCGAAACATAATTTTCCTTTCTTCTCGTTGTTGTTGTTGTTGTTGTTTTTGTTGTTGTTGTTGTTATGAGTGGTTTTGCTCTTAATGTACGCGACATAAAAATCAAGGGCTACTTTCGTTAAAAATACCCTCAAAGTTTGTAGGTCAAAATACTTGAAAATGGAACTTTACGGAACTCGCAGAATTTATTTGATTTTTTTATTCATCTTGACTAATGTCTGTATTTTTCCGGTCTACAGATTTAATTAGGGCTAGTTTCCACTTACAAATTGGTCAGTTTATACAAAAAGCGCACCCCCTATCCATCGCTCATCGTGATGATGAGAGATAATATAATGTAATAAGATTATCATCAGAAACCTGATGGTTCCAGCAGTTAAAAATTAAATGAAGTTGTCGTAATTAGCTCTAACATGAACACCACAGGTCCACCAATATCTTCCCCAGTGCTCTTCTACGTCTATTCTGAAGTGACAACTCGTGCAGCCCTGTCAGAATATCATAGGCGTTTAAAAGCCGTTAGAGGTGCGCCAGACTGATAACTCATAATTTACAATTTTACAATCAAATACATTGTGTGAATACAAGGAATTGCTAGCGTGACTGAAGTGGAAACTCAACGTCACCAATTTTGTTTTAAAAGACTAAGATTTAAACTTTAGGCAATGGCCGCAGTTCCATTTTCATCTATTTTATCATGATAATATTTGTAAGGGGTATATCATTGTTAAAAGCTGGTAAATGCATATATTGAACTTCAGCAGGTGAAGAAAACAAAACATAACCAAATTTCCTCATAGTGTTTCCACATTCCCGTTGTATGAGAGAGATTTCTGCGAAGGAGAGATGTTTTCTCCACGAATTCAACGAATACGATACATTTCTCAATAAAACTGAGAAACTTTCTTTGGTATTGTCGCTGTCTAATTGTCCATGTGTATTCTCGACCACCCAGTCAATTGTATCTGTATTCAGTTCCAGTTGTGAAAAGTCAAATAGTTTTGTTACCACGTCAACAGGTTGGCTAACCAAGTCCTCATAGCGTAGTACTATTAATTTTTTGTGAGTGACAGGAGTAAGTTGTGTTAAAGAGGCGTGATTATTTACAAAAATTTGGCAAACTTTCTTCACCGCAGCTTTTACAGATACAGCAAAGCTACCATCGTGCTTACCAATCCATCCGATTTTCGCCAGGGACCATACGATTGCTCTGGGATCTCGAGTTAAATATATAGCCTTGAATGAACTCTCCAATAACAGTCTCGATAAGCCAGACAAACTTCCAGAAGGAATTCGGTGAACAAGTTCTTTAATAACGACATGGTTTTTCTGTTTACAAAAGTTTTCAACCACGTAAGGAACCAACAGTTTACAATGTTTACGGTATTCGGCTTCCGTAATATTTTGTGCCACCACGTGGTCACATAATGGCGGCGAAGATAAAGTTTTACTCATTAAACGAAAATGCGGATTGCTGAGTTCTGGGTATGAAATGAAGTTTAAGTATTTATCCTGATTACTGTAATCACAGTTAAATAAATCATCAAGTGTGTCAACAGCCTTACGCTGATATTCGTAGGCTGGGAACACATTTGCTTTTGCAAAAACATTTAACGCATGCAGTGGTTCGTAGGTGTAAAATACATTTTTGTGTCGATTGAAGATTTCGCCTAGAAAAGAAGATCCTGATCTAGCGTGGGAATAAATTAATATCTTACTCCTCTTGTCTTCGTTTGCTATTTTAGGAAAAGTTTGTAAAAATACATTTTCTGCAAAACTGTTTTCTTCGTCTGTTTCATTCGTTGTATATATACATAACTCTGGTCGGGCGAAACACGTCAACAACTCCGAAGTCTCCCTTTTGAAGATGTACACAAAGAAGATAGCAACGACACATATTGTGAGGAGTATAGAAGAAGAATGTGAAGCTTTATGTGATTTCTTCTCATTCGATGAATATATACAAATCATGCTATATTTCTTATTTTTTTATATTCATTATTCAGTATATCTAAAAATATAAAAAAAAGAAAGATAATGTTTAACAGCATTTACAGGTAAATTTAGGCCTAAAAACCCGTGTGAGGCTAAATTTTAAACCTTTTTGGGTCATTTCCCAACGTGTTATTTATTCCTCAGTAAAAGAGTGAGAGGAGATTCCCTTTTTGGTAGGGTCTGAAATCTCAATTTAAATGTCAATTTTATAGATACCACACACTCCCTTTAAATAGAGCCTTCCGCACTTATTAATTTCTGGACTTGGTGCGACATTTTAAACAGGGCGTTGCTTATAAAAACAATATCAAATCCTCATAAAGACTACATCGTATCGCAAAAAAACATCTAATCGATCTTGGTAGCGACAAAATATTAGGATCTCAAGGACCTGGGTAACTAACAGTAATCAAACTAAAATTATATTTTGTGTAACTGTGGCAGTTTTTTATTGGTAACGAATCATTTTTTCTTTTTTAGTCGAATATGGATAAAAATTTAATTAAGTGTTTCCTGATTTTAACTCTAACACCCTTGTTTATAGAAATGTTATATAAATATTTCAAAAATTAGTCTGTAAAAGGCACATTTTTTCTAAAATGTCTCCATGAAATTATAGCATAATTCAGTGTTCCATTTGTTACAGAAAGCGAAACTGGTCTGGTCTGTAGAATATGCATGTCATTTTGAAATTTGTTAAAAACAGATTTACGGTTATAAAATAATATAAACGCTTGGTGATTGCACTTGAGCTACTATAGGAGTGTCTATGTACGGTGAGTTGGTCCAGGTTCGCTTGGCTATCCGCGATCTCACCTACTTCAATAAACCTTTGCTATAAATAAATCGTGTTTATATGAGGATCGAGCCGGCTCACCTTCTCGAGATTTCAGTTGAATATGTCGAGTTCCTGGCAAGGCGGGATGAATGTAAACACATTTTAACGACTCAGCCTACCTAGTCAAGATCTTTTTTTTCTCCATTGTTTTATGTTTTTATTGTTCAAAGCCATCAAACCTAATCGACATAGATTTTTTTGGCACATAACACAATCTAAAAACAAGCCCGCAAGTAACTCAGCTCGATTAACTGGGCCAGCTCGTCTCATATAAACACCCCCTATGTATGAAAGAAGCTTATGTAAATAAAGTTTTGGTTGCGAAAACAGTAGCAAATTAACCAACACCCTACAAATTAAGAAAACGTAACAACACACAAAGTGTAGAAATAGACTATAGTCCTGGTCATTACGATTTTATTTCTTTTCCCCTCCTTTTCTCCATTGCACGTGATAAATAATAACACAAAGTGTAGAATTAGACTAGTTGTTGATGTTACTTGCATATATAGAAACTATAGTCCTGGTTATTACGATTCTATTTCTTTATCCCTTCTTTTCGCCATTGGCTGTGATAAACTTAGTTTACCATCGTGTAAACTTGTTTAAGGAGGGCAGGGGTGGGGGTAGATTCCACCACCAACTCCCTTTTTTATTATAACTCCTAAAATACTGCTCTAGTAGGGCTTAAACTCGAATTTTCAGTAAAATATTCGAAATTCTATTTAGGAAGTTGCCATTTCTCCTATTCTCTTAAACTCATTATTATAGATGTTCACCACAATCCATCACATCCAAGTATATTTGGTATTCAGAAAGCTTAAGTACAAACATCGCTAATATTATTACATTTTTGTTTTGCCTTTATATTATTTTAGTGAAAGTAGAAGAAAGATTTAATTTGTAGCCAAAACAATACCGTTTCCACCAAGGACGATAGAAAACGACCCTCTACTCATTGATCTTCTTTGTCGTTAAAAATAAAAATTGTCGGAGCTTTATAAGAGATTGGGTCACGTGATGTTTTTTTCCTGTTGTGAAATATTAAGTTTATAAAAAGATATAAACGTTTACACCAAGAGCAAATAGTCCTTCATGTATATGACCTATAAAATCTTTGCTGCAAATGCAGAAAAAAGAGACTTAGTCCTTTCTCTTGCTAAGTCCATTACGTTTTTTATTAAAAAGAGGTTTTCGAGAGCACAACAGTCATTATAAATCGAAAAAAATGATATACCAACAAATACACACATACAAGCTCGATAATATGCTTGGTGGATGCTAGGAGGATATAGAAGAGTGCGTAATTTAAAGATGGTAGCTTGAAACATGAAGGAGTGCAGTTATGATATGAGGAACAATTTTATATGAGTGCATTAAAAGTCATAAGTCATAAAGATTTGGAAAATTGCTTTTCAAGAGTCATAATAATCAAGGAAGGCGCCTTTCATTGACAACAAAACCGACTCCGAATATTTTATAGATATATTTAACTATAATAGGGCATTTTATCGGCTCACAACAGTAATGCCTTATTTCTCCGCACACGTTGCTCCAAATTTTTATAATCTCAAATACAGGATCGCTAGATAATGATGCAAAACGTACTAATTTTTCTTTGATGTTTTGTAACTCCATTTTTTTTATTCCAGCCTCATTTGCTAGAAAATTGTCAAGCGAAATATTCAAATTTTACAAGATTTTGCGCTTGTTATAAAAAACTTCTTTTCATTCTTTCAAAGTACTGTTTTGTATGTTGCTTGTTAAATTATTCAGATTTAGGCTTCAGTTACTTAACTTCCCAAATTGTTAGTTAAAATATATCTTCGTGGTTGCTTGATTTGCAAAAAATTATTTTACGATCTGGCGGAAACAGCTGAAACATAATTTTGTAAAATTCCTCTGACAAATATGATTTTATTTTCAGAATAATTGACTTTGCCATGGCAGTGTGATAAAATGATAAATTTTCGCGAATTGTGTCTATCCATGGATGTAGAAATACATCCATGGTCTATCAAAACATTTGTGAGAATTTTCCTTTGCGAATTAAGTGCCCTGAAATTAACGGATTTCTCAGCAACGGCTCGACAAATATAAAGCCGTCACGCCGTGGATCCATTAAACGAAATGCACCACCATGGGAGTAGGAAATGTCTTTTATGAAAAAAAATTAGTAGGAGGTGTGCTCATTTGAGGAGGTGGTTACAATTTTATAGGATACGAAAAATCGTAATTGCCCAACTTCGAAACACCCAAATTTTGAAACTCTAAGTAGCAAGTTTTGAATTAAAAACTTAAATGTTTAAATGAGCAAGTTTAAATGTCTGCTACTTGCAACAAACGGTCTTTGTTGTCAACCTTTAATACCTTAGGAGTCATAAAACACGCTTTACAATAATGACATGATATGAATAGCTTAATGTTATATGGTATAAGGAATCCAAGCAGTCCGCAAATAACTTTGGACATCTTGCGACAAATTATTATGTTAAAAAAGCAATGATACATAAAACATAGAAATATATAACGAACCGACATGTTGTAAACCTGTCCTCATACTTTACACAACATTATATGTTCTATTGGTAAAGGGCAAAGATTTTTTGCATTGCCGCTAACACTGTGTGACATTGAGAGTTCATTATATCGAAGAGTTTTGTAAGGTTTATGAAGAAGGCTGGACTGAATTGTTGCAAAAGAAGTTCTGAAAATTGAGATGCTCATTATATCGAAAGTGTGGTTTAAGCCTATTCGTTCCGGGTGCTGCATGGTTAAGTCCCATAACTCTTAGATCCTTAGATATTGGCCATTACTCAAAACTACCCCTTAAATTTCTATGAAATTCCTATATTAACTTTGGTTAGCATTATCTTCAGAGCTCGAAACTCACAACACAACTTTATTTCATTCGGAGGATCATCGGACACATGATTAACCCGATTTCCCCATTTTTCGAGATTTTTGACATTTTTTCATGCAAATTATAAAAACACCGGAAAGCATGTGAAAAAACCTTTGCTGTGAGAGGAACTTTAAACAGAATGTTAAAATTCATTCTAGAACTAAAGTATTAGAACTTTAAGCCGATAGTGGCATTTTGGATGAATTTCATGACGTTACAGAAAAAGTGCTGACATATGCATAAGCAAAGCCTATCAAAACCTATGGAGATGGGTGGAATTTTATCTCATCTCAAAATGACACATTTTTTCCTGGCAATAGTATGCAAGAAAGCAAAGATGATAACATTTTGAGTGTCCTTATCTTTTAATTTTTTTCCCAAGGAACGGAGAAAAAAATTCTTTTAACACCGAACGCGGATTAGTTTGCCTCAACGTGATAGACTCAAAGTCAATGCCAGTTAAAAACGGATGTATTGAAACGACCTGAAGGTTTGGCAAATTATGTGAAAAAACGTTTTCAGGAATACATTTTAAAAAAAGGTGTAAGAGAAACGATCTGGTAATATAGTCTAGCGCCAAAGAACTGTATAAGAGTAACTAGTACATAGTCAGTAATTAAACAACTTCTGGTGGAACATACCAGCTAAAAGGAGGTTGCTGCTGATAAAACAAAATGCAGATGGAACATTAATTTATCAGTATGTTGAAGATTTCAAGAAGACCGTGAAGAAAATGATTACGTTGACTGATTAAGCTTACAATACTATTTCGTAGCAACGCAGACTGGATGCCTTAGGGCCATTAATAACGAACGCCAAAGTAAAGCAACTTTTGGAAGGCAATGATTTCTTGTTTAAGGATGAACAGAAAAATTATTTGAAGATGAGTTTTAGAAGGGTCTTAATTCTGAATACCAGTACCAATATAGAATAGCATAGCAGGACCAATATAGAATAGCATAGAAGGACCAATAGGAACTGAAGAGGCTATCTTCGGTAAACAATTTCAAATAAATAAATTGAAGACAAAGAAAATTGTGGTGAATTCTTACATGTAAAATTTCAAGCTTCGACATGCCACAAAAAGAGACAGGCAGAAAGCGGGTGTTTTTAAAAGTGAGAGTGTTCAACTAAAAACCAGGAAATTCTATTAGTACTAAAAGGGTTGAAATTACCCTTTTTAGGAGCTATAAAATCCGCCTTGTTATATACACATGCACCGGGGTCAAACTCAGTTAACAGAAGAAGTGATATAGAAATGCTGAGAAAGGGTGCAATTCGTACGGTTAAGTCATAGTCATATCACTAGTACATCCACATCCTTAACTAAGCGAGCAAAAGGGATTATGGGAAAGCTCAGTCATCAATCTGAAGCAACAGAAACTATACACTTACTAAAACTTGAAGACGGGGGCTGCATCTTCCGAAGAATTTATTACAACAAAGGGATTTCGTCTTCAAAGATCAGTAACCAGATTAAAAATGTCGCAAAACTTCCTCACATTTCATTTTGCGCAAGGAGACCTGTACAAAATCCTCTGCATGTGCTTTGTTCTGGGTCAAGCGCTCTTAATTTTGGCAAAACTTATGTAATTAAGGGTGATTGTGTTCCTGAAAGACATGCTATTGATGTCCCAATATTTGTTAAGGTTATCAATACAACCAGGAAATGTAAGAAGCAACAGAATTGATGCAATACGGTACATTCGACTATCGTCCAACTCTTATTTTTTTCATAAGAATTTTTACTCGCCAAGCATTTTCTCTCGCACTTCTCGTCTGTGGAACTGTCTACCGTGTAGTTGTTTCCCCTTCGCTCCAAGGCTTTTTCTGCCTCTTTAACTTTTTTTCCATATAGCTTCCTTTCCTTTAGTTGTGACTCCGGCCTTGCTGGAAGCGACAATTAAAAAAAGCACTGTTAAACCTATTTCTATACGCATTTCCACCATTATTGCAAAGTTGCCATGTTAGTAATGACATCAACGTGGCAAAGTCAACCATGGTACGTTACTGTTCTAGAAGTATCAATAGCAAATCCGCTCCCTGCATAATTGCCCTCCTTGAGAACTCCCATCTAAGATAATAACTCCCTGCATAATTGCCCTTTTAGAGAACTCCCACCTAGAATAATAATACCCTGCATAATTGCCCTCCTGGATAACTCCCACCTAAGATAACACCTCCCAGCATAATTGTCCTCTTAGAGAACTCCCACCTAGGATAACACCTCCCAGCATAATTGCCCTCTCAGAGAACTCCCACCTAGGATAACACCTCCCAGCATAATTTCCCTCTTAGAGAACTCCCACCTAGGATAACAGCTCCATGTATGATTGCCCTCTTAGAGAACTCCCACCTAGGACAATCCCCCTGGATAATTACCCCGCTAAATTTCCTCTTTCTATTTGTAATTATTATCCCCCCAGTCCCAGATAACTTCCATCTGAGAAAATTTGCCCTTAAATAATCCCAGCGACTGACACCAGAAATTTCTTACGCGTTTTCATAACAAGCACCTTAAAGGAAGTAATTTTTGTTTTATGATAAAGATGCTTAATCAAGTCTTTTTGCAATTTCTTAAAACTCTTTAATAATATATTTCGGTTATTTTATCCCCAATACACCGTTTCCTTTTTATAAGAATTCTTATTATAAGAATCACGAGGCTTAAAATCTTCAAAATTTAAGAATATCTTAAAATCACCATGAGGCTCAAAGTATAGGCGCTCTTGTTGCTAATTTTGCCATGCTTTTAACCCTTCGATGATGATACGGAGGACTATGTCGGAGAAGATGACATCGACATGGTTGAAGGGTGCGTCATTAATATATAATCCGATAAGTTCTTTTTTCTAGCAAGATTGTTGTTTAAGCTGTTCAAAACGAATTTTTTCATGTTTCCTTTACAAAATTCTGCGGGTATTTAAGAATCACTTAAGCATATTTAGGCTCATTTCTGACGAATCATTAAGAATCATAAAGTTTGGATCGATTTATGTAATTCTCGTGATAATGAAACAGTGATGCGAGGAATTAAATTTCGGAGAGATTTTGCACAAGATGACTCAGCTGAAATGTTTTCGCATATTTTGCAAAAAAAGAATACTAAAAATACATTTCAAACGGAAGAAAGCGGTTTTTCATCTAACAAACTTTTCGTAGAAAACCATAAATCCACATTATCTACCCCCAACACGTTCAAAAAACATACATGCCAGGTAACCATCATCTATTCTGTGAAACAATCCTATGTCAAACAATGAAGGTCAACGCGTTGCATTGATATGATAGCGACAAATGTATCCTTAAATTTTCGTGAACTTCGTCAGCATCTCTTGGGTACCTATCATTCTAGCTAATTCTAATTAATGTGGTGACTTAAATATATTCATCTTGTGGTGGTACGAAAGCACTAGCAGCTATCATACGAATGTGTAAGGAAAACGCGCGTCTGTAACGTATTGTTGTTTTCACTGATTCGAATATAAAAGGTAAAAACAACCAGAAACTTGTTTTTCCGGTAGAACATTTCGAAATGTTTTAATTGCGGCTTATTTAAAATCCAGGAGAAATCGAACAGGATGAATAAAGTTGTTGTTTATCTATCTGACTGTATTAATTACAGTTGTGAGTATGTTGGTATCAGTAGTTTTATCTTGGATAGTAAAAGTCCGAAAGCACAAGTGAGAACTTCGTTGTCGCTTTGAACAACGATAACTGTCAGGGCAGAGTGTGAAGTTAGCCAGCATGTCGAGCGCACAGTCTGTTGCAAAAATGAACAAGCGATTTGCACCCTTAGTCCACTATCAAACAACAGAAAGTGTTCATCAATGGCAGTAAACTACTATTGTTGAGGCAATACTGGAATACAAAATCGCTAAAATTCGTAAAAAGTATACTAGCTATGTCCTATTTTTGTGATATATGATAACATACGAAGTTTGTTTCCTTTTTGTGGCAAGATTAAATACACTCTAGGCTTCCAATTGTAGAATTGCTGATAGCAAGCGCCCTTCCCTTATTACAGTAAGAAGCTTGGCGTTTAATGTGGAAATTGTTATGAGCGAAAAATTTTCAGGGATAGTGCAATTTTTCGGTCGGAATAAGTGTGGGAGGCAAATATCCGGGAGCAATTATCAAAGGGGAGGAATTGTCCTGCCACCAACTCATGTCAGGTCCATGTAAAGGCTGCCTAAGAGGTTTGGACAGTACACCTAAATTAATAATACGCGTGTTTTGTCTGTTTGTAACGCGACACCGGGCGGTAGGAAGCACGCAATCTTTAAGCTAAAAATAGCAAATGCGATATATTTTTGATATATTTTATCAACTTAATATTTTTTCACAAAGCTACTTTCAACCTCGTCCCCAGGATCTCTCTCTGAGATTTAAATTTCGTGGTCCTTTTTTTCATCCAAAATTAATCATAAAATTAAAAATCAAAAATAATCAAAATATGACAGAATTTAAAACTCGTTTTGGAGTACTGCTAAAATGGAACATGGCCCGATCATATAAAAGAAATTAACCCAGAATTCAAAAAAAATATCAATAGAAGACAGAATATTGCCATGAGGGACTGCGCATTTTCGTACTGTTACAATACCGATCGCAGAAAATGAGAAACTTCACAGCAGTCGTTCTGGAATCGTACAGATGAAAGAACTAAGTAGAATACAATGCGTAGAGAAGAAACTGCACTGAGTGCGCAGAAATCACAAAGCAACCAGCAAAAGCGCACATACACCTATAGAATTGGCCGATCAATCCATTTGAAAGGGTCCATGTCGATTTTTATGGTTTTATGGAAAGGAATACCTGATCTTTTTAGATAGTCACAACAAATAGATCGGAGTAGAAATGCTCAAAAACACCAATACAGTGTATACGATAGCTGTTCTAAGGAGATGTTTTCTCAATTTGGATTACTGCTTCAACTGTGCTAACGGACCACAATTTACATCTACCAAATTTCAGGGGTTTATGACAATGAATGGCATTAAACACATCAGATCTTCAACTTATCATCCAAGTTCAATAAGGGGGCGAAGAGATTCGTACAAACAGACAAGAGGGGATGAAGTTAACGAATGCAAAATTACGAAAATAAAATGAAATTAACGAAAAACACGTTAGGAATTGTCGAAGTAAACGAAAATGGATTTCCGGCGTTGTGTTGAATAAAATCTCGGATCGAACGTACGTAAATTTTGATGGGCAAGAAATTGTAAAATCGTAAAAACGTATTATTACGCCAAGCAAACGAGGATATATCTTGGAAATTGTACTTAGACAATCAAATTGCCAATCGCGCAATCCAAGACATTATGGAGATCAGATATCGCATACCACCACGCAACATATACCCTCAACATATAAGACAACCAGTGAAACTTTATGGAATTGACAATTAGATACAGCGGGAAGGGGTTTTATATATCCAGTGAACTGGAAGTAGAAAAAAGTGGTATAGGGTAGAACGGAAGAAGGACGTGCATAAAATAACGTGTTATTATTGTTGTTTTCTTCCCCATTACTTTATATGGTTTGGCGTAAATCAAAAAATAACGAAGCTTTTAACGCCAATCAAAACGATCCGTTCATAAATAAAATAAAATTTTATACTCCTCATTTTAAAAGGTGTGCAAAAAATTTGGGTGTTTCTTTTTATATTGCCCGAAAGGAGTGCGCGAAATTTAAATCCGCGCGAAAATTGCATTAATTAACTCACATAACTTATATACTACCCAAAAATTAATAAGAGTGGTTAAAAGGAACTGTGCAAATAAGAAAGATGCAATGTAAAAAAGGTTTCTGCCAGCATGAACAAAATTAATGAAACAAAGTTTTTCGTCAATTTTTAAGGACAGACAAAAGCTGTGGAATGATTTCTACCCTGCAGCCGGCAGGCTCCGAAGTCACTACTTTTGCGCGCACGTAGACCAGGTAGACAGCGTGTGAAATTCGCTAATAGTATTCGTTAGCGCGCTCTCACAGCGAAAAAATCAACGTCACGGCCCACGAAGGTCGGAAAATAATGGTTAACATGTTTCAAGGGTATGGATTTACCCAAATAACCTAAGATCCAAATTAACATGTCTTTTTTTTAGAGTCAAATTTGAAGAAGTTTAATGACTTTTAATTAAAATTTTCAAGCCTTTGTGACAAGATTTTTATATTTTTCCCCAACAAATTAAGAATATTTGACATGTTTAAGGTAACGCCACAAGTGAAGAATAAATTATTTCTGCAACCTTACCATTTCTATGCATTTTGAAAACATGTGGAAAAACATATAGTTTTGTAAAGGGAGAATTGAGGAAAAAGTTAAAAATCTATTTTTAGAGAAGATTTGAGGAGTTTTGAGAAGACTTTTCAAAATTGAGGAGAAGTCAACCCCACGCTTAGATTTGCGCCTTCCCCAAACGTCAGAAAATAAATATATAATAAATAATAGTGTTGTCGTCAATCCCCGAAATAGCAAGTGACAAATCAATTTAAAAATCTTTTTCAAAATGTCGATGCTTTATGGTACAAAAATATTTAAACAAGGATTTAGCCAACCTCGTCCCCAGGGCATCTTGTATCTTTTCTGACCCTTAGCCCCTCTCTTTTTAAAATCGGATCGACGTTTAGTGCGCTTCTTCGATTTTCGAGTCACTTACAGTAAAAAGTAAAAATAAAAAAAAGAGAGAGAAAATAATTTTTTAATGAGAAACATATTTCTTGGTTCCTTAGTTAAGGGTTTTTTCTGCAAATTTATCGAGTTCTATTAACAAGAAAAGAAATAATAAATACGAGTGTTGTCGTCAATCCCTGAAATCGCAAGCAACAAATCGATTTAAAAATCTATATTATAATGCCCGTATACGTCTGTCTGTCTGTCCGTCTGTCACGCAAAATGGTACTGCAAGTAGCGAGACGCACGCAATGCGAAATAAAAGAAACGGGTGAACCCGTGGATTTTCCCACGGGCCATCGACCAGTCTTTTTCAAAATATCGATGCTTTATGGTATAAAATATTTAAACAAGGATTTAGCCTCTCTCTTTCTAAAATCAGATTGACTTTTAGTGCACATTTTCGGTTTTTGAATCACCCACAGTAAAAAGTAAGTATAAAAAAGGGAGAGAGAAAATAGTTTTTTAATGAGAAACATATTTTTTGGTTTCTTAATTTTGAAAGTTTTTTTCTGCAAATTAATCGGGTTCGATCATTGACTATCTTTAACATGCTTTGCGATAAGAGTTCCGTCAATATACATGTACAGGGTTGGCACTCTCTTCTAGAGTTAAATTGAGGATAACATGATACTCAAAGAAGTAGGATGAATGCAATTGGCCACTAAAAACATATAAACAGTTTACAAGATAATGCATTCATTGATCACATGTTAAACTAGCAACTTTTTAAAAGACGTTTTGTGTAACCGAAATACACGACACCTGAGGGAAGCTCCAAATATTGCTACTTTTAGAGACTAATAGGGAATTTTGAGGATGCATAGCCAACCCGGTAAATGGCGAGTACATAGTACGCAACCCTTTAAAATGTCAATCCAAAATTATGGAGAAAAAAATGAGCGTCATTGCATTCCTTAGATAAAATTTATCGGTGCTTCATGTACACCAGGCAGCCCATGCAAGATGGAATAGCGTTTTGTCTGATAAACACATTACTATAAGACATAAACTAACGAAACAAACAGATAAAACGGAAACAAAACGAAAAAAAATATTACATCCACAATATCAAAATTGCCTTGATATAAAAAACACCACGAAAATCATGACAAAAATCTTTATAAAAAAATATTCTTACTGCGTTGAGAAAATCGTCGCACAGCTACTAAATTCAATTAGTTTCGTTTATATCAATTAGCGAACATTAATTTTCATGTATCATACGCAACGATAGCGTTCATTAACGTTTATTTTCTTCTTCTGCATGCTTAATTAAACTTCAATTTATGTTTATACCAAATTCATTAACATGCTGTGTAAACTTAATAACCTCATATTGAAAGTTCATCCATGCATGTATTGTAAATAAAAAAATAATTTCTTTCGCTGTTTGACATTTTTTTGATTATCTCAAACGAATTAGTTTTTATTAAAATTATGCGCAAAGTGATGAAAAAGCTGTTGAAGAAACTCTGCTTCAGTTGTGAACAGAGGTACTCCTTTTTTTAGAGTCAAATTTGAAGAGATTTAATGAGCTTTTGTGACAAGATTTTTATATTTTCCCCAACAAATTAAGAATATTTGACATGTTTAAGGTAACGCCACAAGTGAAGAATAAATTATTTCTGCAACCTTACCAATTTCTATGCATTTTGAAAACATGTGGAAAAACATATAGTTTTGTAAAAGGAGAATTGAGGAAAAAGTTAAAAATCTATTTTTAAAGAAGATTTGAGGAGTTTTGAGAAGACTTTTTAAAATTGAGGAGAATCGAGGAGTTTTGAGGAGGCGTGGCAACCCTTTCTTCAATATTTTACGTATACTTTCAGGTACTGGAAAGTTAGCCCTATTATGGACTGAGTTAGGTTCTGTAAAGCCCTGAAAAAGCTCCCTTCTCTAAAAGCACTTATTAACAGAGTGTTCAACGCCGGGTCAAACATTTACTAGTGGCTTAACCTGGCGTTTCGTATTGTCACAAACTTGGCAAAAAAATATTTGTCATCTCATTGGGATGCACTTAGGACAAAAACATTCCATAACATGATCCATGACGTCATAAAATGAAGAAATTCATAAAAGCCCATAAAACATACTCTTTTTATTCAAATAGGCGCATCGCTATTTTCAAAAATGCGCTTATTCAATAAAACAATGCTCGAAGTTGACGGTCTTTTAGAGATAATTTAAACAATACAATCACATTGCTGTATGTGGAAAATTTTTTCAGAAAACATAAAATCTCAAAATTTAAGTTCATATTATTCTTTTTTTTTCCGTTAATGCAAAATGGTCAATTGCTTCAAATAACCGTCCCTCATGAATGGCACAAAAGTGAATATGCGTCCCAGCCTACCCCCATTACAAAGGACTGAATAAAAGTTGTGTTTTTGTTTAATCTCCTGTTGCACAAGTCGATTTGTAGATGGTTTCGAAAGCTTTATTAGGGTGCGCTATATAATTTAAACACCTTTGAGTCGAAAAAGATGCCGAAATGGCGAAAAAATCGAAAAACAGGACTTAGATCAATTTTATTGTATTTGCTATAAACAGACTTACACCAACAAAAACAGTAAAACTATTTTCAGTAAGTTGTTAGAGTGGAATTTCATCACGATCTTCGACATTACCACGAATGCTGCTTTTGTAGTCACCTTTTTCTCACATCTCGTTTAAGCGCATCGAATGAATTATCTCATCTGTAAGATACCTGCTTCAGCAAGTTTGCTGATCTTTTCACGAATTGCGGGATTTTTCATGTGTCTAAAACAAAAGGATGAAATATAACTCGAGTAGTAACTCTATCATTTTCAGCATCCTCACACTGTTTTACTCGTAAAAATTGATTTGGCTATGAAGTAGCGAGAAAATTAGTGCAGAAATTACGCGAAAAACGTATTGCGCGAAACTTATTACACGCCAAAATAAGTTTAAATAAAGGAAACGCGTTTACACTTTGTCTAAAACTCAAAATTTTACTATTTCCTCCTTGTTATTTGTAAAAGAATTAATACGAATGAGGTAGAACAAGAGCGCAAACTTTCGCGAACATAAACTTTTACGACTTTTACGACAATTTCGAGAAAAACCAACTAAGTCAACAACAAAAACAACAACAACAACATACTCCGCCACAGCTTGTGGATTTTCTTGCATTTGTTCCAAAATCATCCTCATTGCTGGGTCCATTAAAATACTTTGAATCTCCGGATCAGACATTGCTTGTTGTCGACGCTCCTCCGGATTCAACGTGCTGTTTGTACGCATGCAATTGTAAATACCATCCCGTGCTTCCTGAATAGAGAACTGATCATTTAACCGTACAGTACTGATGCAACATGTAAAAAGTTGGGTTTTGGTGAAAGTTAACAACCCAGTTTTAGTCCAAAAGCGAGGCTCGATAACATAAACGGTCGAAATTGACGACGGGGGTTAATGCGAGTTTACATTGACTGGAGCATTATTACAAGCGTACCTTGGGGTTCAAAAGGTGATAAAAATTAAACACACGCCGAACCTACATCCAGGTCAGATTAACTCTATTCATCGTTGCAAATGTGTTGGAAAAAAGCATGGTAACGCCAAAGAACATTTTTTGCACTTGTCTATGACCTTTTTCTCCAAAAACGTTTGCTAACAGACTGTGTTTTTCTCCAAAACGTTTGCTAACAGACTGTGTTTTTCTTTTGTTTCTTTAGTTTCAGTTTTTCTTGTTCTCGTTTGGTTAATAATTACATGTAAAAACTAGCGTAGAGCTGAACGTACATTAAAACACTGAAAGATGATATAAGGGCAGCTGAGGTTCGACAAGTACTTCGTTATGACAACTTACCTGACAGTTGGGGTCGATTTCAAGGGCTTGTTCGTAAGCATGTTTAGCTTTGGCCGTTTCCTTTAACGTCACACATATCGCTCCTTTGCGCAGGTAACCCTTCACGAATTTAGGATCTAATCGTAGACATTCGTCCACATCGCGCAATGCCAAGGTAAATTCAGCTAATTTCGTGTAGCAGGCAGCACGATTACTGAACGTGCGTGCATCGGCAGGATTACGTTTTACAGATTCGTTGTAAGATTTCAGCGCACCAGGAAAATCACCTAAATAAAGGTCGAAACTGTTTTCGAAAAGAACAATTTTACGACATACGAACGTTTACTATCGCCATTTGAAATCTGAGATTAAAAAAAATAAGTTCAAATTGTCTTAACCCTATTCGGTCCGGGATTTTTCGAACATATTAGGGTTTGAAGTTTCTCAAGGCTACATAAAGTTATTTAACATATTTTCCGGTTTTTACATAGATCGCATGAAAAATGGCCAAAAATTGCCGAAAGTCCGTTATTTTCCGATTTTCGGTTAAAATCCGAAAAAATCGGGAAATCGGATTAATCACGTGTCCAAAACATGGAAAATGATTCTTTTTGATGAAACAAGGTTGTGTTGAAAGTTTCAAGTTCTAAAGATAATCCTAACAGTTATTATATTTTCCCCATTATACGGGTTTCATAGAGATTTTTAGGGGTAGTTTCGAGTAATAGCCAATATCAAAGCCGTTGAAAGGCATGGGACCTAAAAATTTGGCATGCAGGTGTCTAATAGATAAATATTGAAACTCAGTAGGTATCATAGCCATGCAGCATAGCGTTAAGGAGTTATTAAAAAAAACCGTCAGCCGTACGCAATATAAAAGCGGAAAAGGGACATCTCATAAACAAGATGCAGTATTTTAGGGAAATGATGCGCTCGGGACCTCTGTTAATCTTTCAACTTTGTTAAAAAAATAAATCTTGTCTTTGTTAAGAAAAATTTCATCAAATGAAGGAATGTTTGGATTATGAATTTTTTCGACTTTCAGCAAAAAAAAATTGGAAATAATGATATTAAGATATCAAGGAAAATTTAACTTCTCGGGAACTTTACGAGAAATTTAGGGTAAACTAATCAGAATTAGAAACAATAATTTCACTTGTTTTAGTCTCATACCTGATTTGAACAATTGATTCCCTTCTTCTCTTGCAGTCTCAGCCTTTTCTGGATCAATGTATGCTTTTATTTCCTCATCTTTCAAGATCTTTTGCGCTTGTTTCATCTTCTTCGACACGGCGTCGTTGGGAACCTCAGATAATGACTTTTGAAAATATTCAATAGCTTTGTTGTAGTCATTCTGTTTGAAATATACGTTTCCAATCCTCGCTAACGGCCTGAAGAAAAAATAAAACAACTCAGATGTAAACAAAAAAAAATACTTAAAACAACAACGACAGCAACCACCACCACAACAACAAAAGTGGTTAATTGTTGCGGCAAAAATCCAAATTAAATACTTTTTAATAACAGAAGATAATCTGGGTTAGCTTCACATGTTTTTAAGTCAGCGACACTAAGTCGATGACTTCTTATATCCGTTTTAGAGTTTTTTTGTTGTTTACAAATTGCGTATTTCTCAGATCGAGGTTGCATGTTTTATGTCCATGTGTAAAAAATGCTAAAAAAACAACCTCGTACTCTGTTTTCAGGATTTTGCCACGTAACATTATCATTTTTTAGCAAAAACTTTTTTATTAATATTTTTTACTCTAGACTTTTTTCAAATTAGCTCTTAGAGATGCCAAATATATAAAAAAATAATAATAATAAAATAAAATCCTGAGAAAGCTAATTTTCCGAGCGCATAGATAGATTATCTTACTTTGCTACCAGTGAAAAATCAGCTCGATTTTGACGCCCTACATCTACTGCTTTCTCGCAAAGCTGAATGCATTCTTCGAATCGGTCTTCTTCAAATAAAACAGCTGATTTGTTTGTGTAGAAAGTGATGTTGGTTGGCTCAAGCTCGATTGCTTTATCGTAATGCTCGTGTGCTGTAGTGAAATCTTTCTTTTTGTATGCAGCATTTCCCAATTCTTTTTCTTTCATTGCCTACGAAAAAACAATAACAGTGTCACATAAAATAAAAAGCATATGTCGTTTCATGGCATATACGCATAGCAAATTAAAGCTGCTGGAATCTAAAGGCCACTGGAATCTTAGCATGTCCAGTTTAGGGTGCATGCATTAATGCGCTCTATGTTGCACAATATTTAGGAGCCGTTTTCCACGCGTTGTGTTTCAAAAGTCAAAATCATTCTGTCACCTCAGAGCGCACGTTCAAGCACTGCAATGCATAATAACCCAAATTTTATGATTTTGACAAAAGAATTCGCTCCAACTGCCAACATTTCAGCTTCCAGTGGACAATGCGCTGCGCAGATGCAATGACGGCGCTGCGCTAAATACGTCATGCTTTGTAATAGAAGTGAACTTTCACCTTAAAGGAAACCTGACGTAAAAAAGCAACGTTAAATTATATTGGTAAGCTTGAAACCGGCTTATCAACTTGTTTAAAGATATTTTAGTTTTAAAGATATTCAAATAAAATAGAATTTAGGATTGGACTGCAGAACTGTTCTACATAAATCATGTTATTTCACATTTTCGTAACTAAACTTCGACATCCTTTCTCATGGATTTTGTTAAAAAGTAAATATTTTAAGAATGACACAAAACATGTGATTTCAGTACCTCCTTTTGTACATCTGACAACTTGCTTTCAGGTGATTGGGTAGTTTCTTTAGTTTCCGTCTTAGGTTTTTTTTCTTCCGGTTTAGGATCTAGATGTGAAAAAATACATTTGCTAACCAATCTTAATTTTATGACACTTGCAAGCAATATCCTAGGTTTGTATCTAACCTTCTTTCTTGGCGAAATCCATTGGTATACCAAGTAATACACTGAGCACTGTCATTATACGTTGATCATTAGCAAACCTAGAAGAAAACAAACACAACTTATAGTTAGAACGTTAGCACTGCATGTTGTACTACTGATAATGTTTCTTCATTGTAGTGTTTCTCCATTGTAGTGTTTCTCCATTGTAGTGTTTTTTTAAAAAAAAGAAAATTATGCTTAGAAAATGCACATAATATTTAAAAAAAAATAAGAAACACACAAGTTTTGTTTTCCAATAAAATATTTTTTATTCTTTTTGCCCCTCATCCTATAAATTAGTCTTATCGATAGACGCCCATTGATGTAAAGGTAGAACCAATCAACACAGTTCAATTTTACTATTTTTGTTTGAGAGGAAACCTGTCTTAAGCATCCTTTGCATTTAATAGAATGTTAATTTTTAGATTGAGTGGTTATTCCACAAAGGCTTTACTTTTTTGACAAGGTGTCATTGATTTGAATCAAGTTCTTAATTCAAATTAACAGGACCTCGTCAAAAAGGTATAGCCTGAAGAAATGAAAAATCCTATACCTAATAGATGGTGGCACTAATTAAGCTAGTATCAAAACAAACATGAAAGCTTTAGAGCTTTATTACTAAATTTAGATGAAAAAAAATAACAACAAATGTAATTATAATCAAATAAAAAAGGACCCACATGCTTAGCTTCGATGCATCTTTTTTGAGCTCGGAAAGCATCATACAAAACGATGGATCACTCATATATTCTCGAGTACGTTGGTCCATGGCTAATTTCATTTCAAGGTTGGGATCAGCAAATGGATTATTCATTTGACCTTAAATACAATCATTACATCAATCTATTTCAACTATTTACCCAAATTTGAAACAAAAAAAACAACAAAAAAACAAAAACAATCAATAACTTGGAAAAAAGGAGACTGACAAAGTTCTGCGATATTATTGTATTAAGTATTGATGTTCTGCCCAACACAGTGGGCATCATTAGACCAACATTTTTTTCCTTTACAATAGATTTTATAAACTTATGAAATTTAAAATTATGACACATATACTTTTGACCTTATACTAAATGGCTTGATGGTTATCTATTACAGCATCTAAGCCTGTATTTTATTGGCGATATATAGATGTATAGATATATAAAGTTGAAAAAAAGGTTGTATGTCCCTTCTACAGAATATGACAAATTTGTTGCTTCAGTTACTAATATTAATTTTAAAAGTTTCATTTTTCTAAGTTTTAAGCTAGGTTTGATTTTTAATGTACTTTTTAGGTTTTTTCATTTGGAGGTTGCTGATCTAAACACGTTCCATTTCGTCAAATAACAGCTATATCTTTGAAAGTGTGACCATGTACTGCCTTTTCAATTTCTTCATTATGTGGGTTTGGAAGTTAGTGATTATATTTTAAAGATTGAAGAAAGGAAAACCTTTTTATCTCAAGTCTAGGCTCAATAAGAACACTTCACTGGTACCATTATATTTATTTAACAATTGAATGCGTGATTAGTTTACTGTTTTATAATTCTTTCTAATTTATAGTTTATATATAATTCTGTTGTTATGGGGAAAAAAGTTTTAGTCTGCGAATGCATACTGTGTTGCCAGAAACTTCATTACTTGACATACATGGATATTATAGGTTAACATAAAAGACATGTTAACCTAATATCCATGTTCAAATCTATAACTTACTCTTACTTATTACTTAACCAAGCAAAATAAAATAAACATATAGAATTATAGCAGTGAGAAGCATTTTAAAAACTGAGCAGATCTGAGTGCAACAAGTGAATCATTTTTAAGTAATCTTTTGTGATGTCAAAAATATTAATGTACTTAAAAGAATGTTTGCCCAGGACTTTGATTTTTAGCATCCTGAGTTGGGTCTGAAGTCCTGAATCACAAAACTTTTCATAATCGAAATACTTGCATGAAAAACTTTGTCTGTTGTTTGTAAAACTGTTAGGCGAGATTTGAGGACTTTTTATGAGAATTCTCAAGCTTTTTTGAGAATATGACAGTATATTCATGAAAAAATTGAGATTAGAGGAGATTATGAGGTAATGTAACAAGCGAAGAACAGATTATTTCTGTATACTATGTACTATTTCTATGCATTTTGAAGATAAAAACGTGTGAAGAACCATATAGTTTAGTACTAGGTTAATTGAGGAGTTTTGGCAACTTTGTATATATATATGTCCTAAATTTGGATAAACCAGGGTTAAAATGTTTGTAAAACACAATGTTGTTCAAGAAACACAAAGTTACGTAACTTGCAATAGCTTACTTAGTTTTCTTTCAAGTTCATCTTTGGCTGTTTTCAGTTGAGCATTATTAGGATCCTTCTTCAAACCTTCTTGGTAAGCTTCTAAAGCTTTGGTTTTCCTGGTTCAGATAACACAAAGCAGCTCCTAATCTAGAGTAACCCTGAAAAGTATATGTATAAAATTAGTTTCAACATTTTCCTACTGTTACTGTTGCTTGGAATTGCATAGTATTATGATACCTTTCCCCAATCTGGTTTAATTTCTACAGTTTTCTTTGCATCTTGCAGGGCGTTTTCATATTCTCCCTTTTTTGCGTAGGCTGCAGATCTGTTACTGTAAAAAACATGATTCTTCCCATCCAATTCTATTGCTTGCGTATAAAATGTAATTGCCTCATCAAATTTTTCAGCTTGAAGGGCTTTGTTTCCCTTGTCTTTCAATTCGTTGGCCTATACAAAGTTAACAAAACAAAACAACCATAATTACGATTTACACCAATAGTCTGCAATTTCTGTTCAGTCAAATTGCCCAGGGCATCAAAATAAAGCTTGCAAACAGATGCTTTTTTATTCTTTTACTTTTTTGAGGCAGCCATCAATCTTCTTCTAGGGCAAGAAGGCTAAGGGCTTAAAAATAGACCCACTATATGTGCCTACCTTTTTTTCAGAAATTTGTTCAACAGTTGCTTTCATTGTATAGCTTGAAATGCTAATCAAGCGTTTGTAAAGGATTATATTGTTTTGACAAAAGGTTAAAGAGATATTGGGGTTTAAAGGTTCTTTGATGACGTCACCAACCATCTGTTTTGAAACGGGTGGGTTGCATCAGTCTAATGTATATTTATGTCATGTCATAAGGTTAATAAAGTTCACAAATTGGACATTTTTTGGCTACATTAAACAAAAATGAACACATCCACTTTGTCAGTCACAGACATACAGTTTTTGTATAATATAAGAGATCAGTATCATACCAATTTAGCATAGCGAAAAATAGTTTTAAAAAAAAATTAAAAAAATGGCAGGAGGCGGGTCCCCACCAAGCTAAATAGGGTTAAAGCTAGGTTCACACCAATGTGTTATTTACATGCTAATTTGTTATCCTTGTGTTATTTGTATGTTTAAGAATTATGTGTAAAACGAGCGTATTGCAAACATCGTAAACTGGTTGCGTGCAAATTTGATATGTGCAGAATAATTCTTTTAAGGTGTGCGAAATTTAGATTGCACGAAATTGAAAAAAAATGAATAATGTATGTTATATTAATTAATTCAAATTTTTACCCAAAAAAGCATCCATGCTTTTTGGTTGTACCACATATATATAGAGTTTACCCACCTTGATTTTCCACCATATCAAGATTTTTTGTTGTGCATCAGTCTTGCTAGCACAGATGTCATTTTATGCTTATTAACAGGTTCCGTTGCCCAAGTTTAATGTATAGTGTCATGTGTAAGTTTTAAATAACTTGATCAGACTGATAAGTTTGTCCTGACAATACTTAGTTTTTTACATAATAGTAATAGTTTTTTAGTTTAATAGTAATAGTTTTTTACATCTTAATTATTTCTTGTTATTAAAACATTCTACTGTCGCAATGATCATTTTGTTAATTCTTAATAATATTTTAAACTTGTAAGAAGCATAAAGTGGGTTAATGGAAAACTTGGGGTATCCCAATTGGGGTAATATTTGGGGCGGTAGATTTATTCTACAGACCAGATAACTATGTGTTCTCCTTTGTCACTGACTTCCAGTTTAAAATTGAAAACCATGTCATAAGCTTTGGATGGTTTCTATTAGTTATAAGCTATAATTTTCAAATGTAAATAACTTAAAAGAAAGGTCCCCGAAAGAATTTTATAGCAAATCTTCTGGTTATGTTGTGTTATCAAGAACTAAATCACAAAAAATGACTAGCCAATATTTTCAAATATAAATAACTTTGAAAGGTTCTTACATATGTCAAATTTTATCCTAAGTTGTCTTTACAATGACCAAATAACATGGAAACAAGGCTAAAGAGTTTCACTACACAACATCACGTACAGTTAAACCTTGATAGCTATGAAAAATTGGTTGTATTATACATGTGGCAACTATAGGAATTGCATTATACAACATTGCCCATCCTTTCTTTACAAAGTTATTAATTTCACACAGTGGCTCAGTTTAAAAAAAAAACAGTTAAGTGGCATCTGGTCTGTAAATTCTTATGTGAAAATTAAATATGGCCGTAAAGGTGAACCGTGTTTTTTAGCAACTAAGTACGAAATTTGATATGTTGAGCAAGCTAAGAACTGTTGTATTGCAGTTAAATTAAATCTGTACGATATTTACAAAATATACGCTTTGAATATTAAAAGTAGCTATCCCAACCACTATATACCCTAAATGCTACCCCAATTAGGTTACGCCGTGGTTTAAATTAACCCTGCATAAGCAATCAAAATAAATCACAATTAAGATTTGACTCAATGTCATTTCAAGGATAACTAAGAATGCGAAGTTTAAAATTTTGAACAATCAAATTGAAGATTACAATAGACACTTCAAATTAAGCTTTTTTTATTTATAGCCAATATTTTTGTACCATTAGAAAGAGCAGTTCCTGGGACTATAAATTTAAACTAAATGGTAGTTAGAGTTAGGTTGCTATATGCTTCAGGCCAAGGGAACTACATCCTAGATGTTTATCTTTCAGTTAAGCTCACTGATCGAATCACTGTGCAATACAAAGATTCCAGTAACTCAATGTGGTCAAGAATATATATATATATACACAAGTAAAATAAGTGTTTAACTTCATCACCAGGGTCTGAATTTACTACTGGCTATAATAAACCAGGTCAATCCCAGTTTGCAAAATGAAGATGATTCTGGAAACTATGTTGGATGTCTTTTGCTGAGCACTTCTTTCTCTGTTAAAAAACACTTTGGGCAGGAAAGGATTTTGTGTTGGATAAAGAAAATGATGAAATGAATGTCAAATAGTAGTGTCAATAAAATGTATATATATATATAAGTTTAATATCTAGCTAACACAAATAACAAAAATGTTGGAAACAAATTAACTTTTATGCTGCGGGTGCTCAGACGCATGTGAGCATCCAGTGGATGAGAAATTGTCTGCAATGTAAAACAAATTTCCTTGATGTCATATGCAGCTGGGACTTACTGACCTAGGAAGAGGCGAACATAATATTTTTTCGATATTGTGTTTACAGTACCAAATCAAAGTCGTGATCCAATACAACGTGAAGGGCAGGGGCACTGACCAAAAAGACTATAAAAGACCCTTTTTTCTGATTTCGCACATCTAGACAGTCTCTGACTGTCCTTCTCCTTTCTGTTAGAAAAGAAACCGTTTTCAGGTTTTTGGGTCAAATGATCAGTGGATTGTATTTTTACCTATTTAAAGGTAGGTTTCCATACGACTGCATTTTCCGCTCGAGCGGAAAAAGCTCAAGAGCTTTTCCAACAAGCATGCGCCATGAAGTAGAATGACCGCTGACCCGACGTAAAAAGATGCTCCCGAGCTTCTCTCCAAAAGTTGAACTCATTCAACTTTTTCAGCGCGTATTTTTTCTCTCGAGCTTTTTAACCAATGAAATTCAAGAAAATGTAAACAATTGCGCAATCCATTTTATTCAAGAAAAATATTAGAAAAACAACAATTTCTTCTGCACTTCTTTATTCACAAAATAAAAACACCTTTCAGAAAAGTGTTTGGTGTTAAGTACAGCAGAGAGACCTGTTAGCATTGAATTTGTGAACAAAAGTTATGGATTCATAAATTCTTTTCAAATCTTCCTAATAACCACAAAAATCAACTGCTTGTTGGGGGGCCATTGGAAGTTAAATTCATAAACTAACAATAAAAATAAATTTCCCCTTTTTCATGAAAAAGTTTTCTCATCTTAGTTGTTGTTTCCTGTTACGTCTTCTTTTAATTCGTTGCCATAAAAACATTGTTGTTATTATTTTAAAATTTCGTAGCCAAAGGTTTTTTCTGTTTACGGCAGCCATTTTATTCTGAACATCTTTTCTCTCAAGCGGGAAATTGATTTCCATTAAGTTCAAACTCAAGAGAAAAATGCTCCCGAGCTTTCTACGCTCGAGCGGAAAATGCAGTCGTATGGAAACCTACCTTTATACTTCGCACACACACAACGCCACACAACACAAGGAATTATATAATTCCTTACACACAAAAAATGATGTATAGCTAGTTAAACATACCTGATTGGACGACATAGTAGTAATTATAAAAAGTCACTCTTTTATATAATTTTCCTCTCTGTTTTTTTATGTTTTGATATGAAAGGGGTCTCGTGCAAAAAGTAACGAAATTTCTGGAAAGCACGGAGAAATAATGCTTAATCAACATAAAAAGTTGTTTCCAGACAAGTCCGCGATTAAACGCTTCGTCGTCTCCAACTAACTACGGATTTTGCTACAGGCCCTGGGATCGAGGTTGCATTTTGCTTTGACCGGAACACATCGAAAAAACGTAAACAAGTTGTTAATTTACTATTTTCCACTGTCACTCTCAGAGAAAATATACAAGAAAAAATTAAACTAAATAATAAATGGTGGGGAAAACTGTTTAGCTAATTCAAATCAAATTAGTGTGGCGCCGTAGCTTGGGTAGTTAGTTATAATATAACTCTCGCACTTTGTGCTGGAGATCGGGGTTCGGCGACTTCCCTTCAATATGGGCGAGTGAATGTTACCCTAGCCTTGAGTGTTAACCTCAAACATGTGGGAGGGAAATGGAAGAGATGTCACACTGTATAGACATTTTGCGCAGGAAGTTGTCTGGTAGAGCGCGAGCCCTAATTGAGTCTGCGTGTAGCTCAAAATGAGCAATAAATACAATCTAAGCCATGGCCCCGACTGGAAATAATAGACAGGGTATATCCCTCGATATTTGTGAGCCTAACCACGTAAAATATACACATCTGTCCAACCTCGTCCTTCAGGCCGTATAAATATAAAAAGCCTAACAAGTCCTGGAGTGGCGAGGTTGACATCTGTCAAATCATAGTCATAAGTCATTATGATCGTCTTATCAAGCACCCCCCCCCCCCTTGGCGTTAGGCCTTTTGCAGACCCACGGAAGAGGTAGTGGTTTCAAGACTATGGCGAAAGTTTTTTACATGACTTAATTCTAAAACCCGACCAATTTGCGTACTGAAATGATCAGAAAAGTCAGAAGCAACAAACGCTTTTTGTATTTAGTCATGCTACGAAGCTGGTGTTTTAGTTTACGCAGTAAAATTCCATCGACTTACCATTTGACCGGACAAATTAAAGTTTTGATATCTATCGAAAATTAACAAGAAGCCGAAACGACTTGCAAATCACGCCTTTCGCGGTTTTGCAAAATAATTTTTTATAGACAACTTTTGCGGTTGAGAAAAAAGAAGATATTTTCCATTGTTTAATTGTACTTTGATAACTTTAGCGTTTAATTTTTATTAAATGGTCACACCAGTCTTTGTATAATACGAGATTGTTTTTCATGTAGTTCCGACTAGTTTCAGTAGCGAGATTCTCATAGACCATTTCTCTAATTGGAACATTTTGAGAGAATAGTATTTTGCAACATTACAAAAACCGCAAAAGTTACTTCCGAAAATATCCAACCACCTTGTCTCTAGGGCATCTCGACAGTCATACGAAAAGATAAAGATGCCTAGAGTCGAGGTTGGCAAATATCTATTCAACACAGGGTTTCCAAAACCATGGGAGATCGGCAAATTATCCCAGGTAGGTAGACTTTGAAGACCAAGAAATGTGGAATAGAATCATTTAATTTCCAAAATTTCATAAGTTTCGATCATAGATAATAAACTGTATCTTTAAGCCATATTATATCAAATTACATACAATAGATCTAAATAAAATTACAAACTCTACATGCAGTTATACATTTACATATACTATTAGCTTGAAAAGTAGCAACTGAGTGTCCTTGAAATCGATTTTGAAAATTCTGGAAATTCCATGTCACAAATCTTGTAAAAGATTCGAACAATTACTTATGACAAAGTACAATGAACCAAGCAGTTCAAATAGCAATAACATTTTCAACATATGGATATTTGAGAAGTAAAAACAACGTCTTCTGTATTGTACTACTAATTTACAGCGGAATATATGTTACAAAATGTTTACATACAATTTATATAAAACGCCTAATTAAATAAATACAAAGGAACTGATCTAATATTAATATTCAATACGGGAGTATCACGTTGGATAAACAGACTGTCTTTGACTTCAAGTGCAAAACGGTTACTTCCGTGAGCAAGAATTTCGAAATCATCTAGAGACGGAACGTAGTCTTGCATTGTTTAAGATGGTCCTTTATAACCGATTGTTGCGATGACAACTTACCTGTTAATGGTGTAATTCCAAAGTGCTCGCTTTTTAGTTGTAGTAAAGCATCAATGCTTTTAACTGACTTAACATTATTTTGTCAATCAAAACAAGAATTGCGTATTAGTTTATTATTAGGAAACCATCGAGTCTTGTATCCAAAAGTCCTGCACATAACTTTGACAAAAAACGGAATGGCAGATATCTGTGATGTAATATCACGAACATTGTCGAGAAAACAACAATATCCTTGGTTTGATGGGAGGGATCTCATGTCTGAATCATTGGGTACCTAGTTTGTGGGTTGAGCCTTTTAGTCTGTGTTGCTTATGATTTTCTAAAATTTTGAAAAACATTCTCCTAGCTATAATTCAAAAGTTGTGTTCAGTTGGCAAACCGTAAAACGTTGCAACTTTCTGGTAGCTTGCTATGTGGCTCTGTGTGGTTAGGCTAGCTAACTCTGTGGCTAGATCTGTGTGGCTTGTGTGCCTAGCCACAGGGTTAGCACACGGAGCAACCAGAAAAAGGTAACTAGCATATAGCTAGCTAACTATAAAGAAAACAAAATTCTTACCTAATAAGTTTCAGGGACCAAATCAAACTACACGATGTGGTAAAGAGTACAACTAGACCTGTGGCATTTTTTACAAACTTTCTTTTTCTTCAAATTTTCATGGTAATGGATTGTTAAGAATATTTGCTCTGCGTAAATTAGAAACAAGTGACGGGAAATAACAACGTCGAAAAGAAAACAACAAGTTCGACATGCATCGAAACGCACAAAATTGAACAGTAACAATACACAAAAATTGTTAAAAAATTCTTTTATCGCTAAATCGTCGATATTTTTAAAACCGCACATCTGAATCTCCAAGTCCAGTTTTTTTTTCATCTTTCAATCACCATAACACCGCACAAACACAGCTTCAAAATATGTATCAAAGTGAATAAATAAAAGGGCGAAAAAATGGCAGTACTTTTTAAAAAAATTAGTAAATTTCTCCTAAAACGTCTTCTAGTTCGTTTCAACCCATTGTAATGGTGAAGTTACCATCGATATAGGGAACAGGTTTCTTAATAACCAACAGGTGCTTCTCAGCATCGTAAGTGAATTCCAAACTTTTCATATCATCTAAAATAAAAACAAAATAACAGTTTACTGAATCACATTGTTGTGGTACATGTTTTTTATAAGCATTATATCTATAGTTATCAGTAGGCTTAAATTTGGTCATTTTTAAACATAATGCTAAGCATTATGTGAAGCCTAAGAAAATGCTATATAAAGTTTTTATGTTTTTTTGTTTCTTCAGCAGTTTTTTATTCCCTATGTCTGAATGAACCAGTATGTCATGAGATTTAAGTTGTAATTACTGATGTTCAAAATTCAAATGCAATATTTTTTTTTTAAATAAGCATATTTTGAGCCTGACCATGTATTTTTCATACGCATCCTTAAGCCTCCTGTTGGAATTTCCATTGCTTATTAAAAAAAATATGTAGCTCTAGACGAACGACTTACGTTCATCTGTTGACTCTATCAACAAATAGCAAGAGAGAAAACTATTCATTTATGCTACTTCGGTGTGTCATAAAACAAACTACAAAAACAACTTACTATCTAACATGATGGTGCAGTAAGATGGTTTTGTCTTTAACCCAACGACTATTATTCTTTCAACCCATGACTTAGTACTAAATTTGCTATGAGTATCCCTACAATTAAAAAAAACACCGTTATTCTACCAAATAGTGATTTAAAAACAAATACAAGTAACGGCAACCGCAACAACAAAGAAGTAGTTTACATTTCAGTAACAAGCAAGCCTTAGCACAGCTTTTGAAATATTCGAAATATTTGACTAACCATTTGGTGATAGTTAGACCACTCATAGAAATCTTGGAGGAGATGTACTCTCCATTTTTATAATCCAACGAGTGCTCATCATCAATGTATAATTCACCTTCAGCTTTACCCTAGTAGGAAGCAAAAATAAAAAATTCCGAGATAAAAAACACATATTTCTATATTTAGCTGGTTGAACTGATTTCCTCATCCTGCTACATCACTGTACACACGTTGTAAAAGCAAACATGATTAAATGTAGGGAAAATACCTCCTGGTTTAAGGCAATAACTATTGTGTATGGATCATTCACCATGAGAGAAGATGCGCGACGTACACGTTCTTTAACTGGAAGGATGCTTCCTCCACGAATAAACACTGGTATCTAAGTACAGACATAAAAAATATAACATATAAATATGAACTTCACCTCCTCATTATCATGGTAGTTGACAAAATACACAGGAAGAGAAAAATGCAAAGCCAGCGCATCACTTTTTACCGCTTCCTGCTAAAAGAAGCATACATGTCAGATGTCTTTATACAGCACCACCACCAAACTTATTACTAACAATACAATTGCTTAAAAGGTGTACTACAATACCTTATGCATTGGTGTGGGTATAGCTTCAGATTTGCCTCCGTAATGTACTGCGAACGAGTCGAAGTCATACCAAGGCTAAATGATACAGGATTAGTAATATTTTTACGGGTATTTAAAAAAACAAGAATATCGACGACAACGAAAAACACGACAACATTAGCAACAAGACGACGACGACGACAAAAACAGGAAAATAATTTTCACTAAAAACCTGCGTGTCCTTTCCAGGGAAGTAAACAATAATATCATCTTTGCCAGAATCTGTGACAGGCTTCACTAGTAAAGCACTTCCTGCAAGAAAGAAAAAAAAAGGATGTAGAAGTCTTACAAGATCATGGAATTCCATGTTTTGAAGATCATACAGAAAAAGAAGCGACACTTTACTGTAACTAAATGATAGATATTTAAGGGAATGCATGAGAACGCATGTTCAAAAAATAACAAGTACCTAATAAATACTCATCATCCATAGAAAACGTCTTCGTGTCTTCGGGGAATTCCATCCAAAGAGGTCTAAATGTAAAAGTTAATAAAAACAAAAAATAATCCTTTTGTGACATATTTGAACAATGGGCTTCGAATTCTCCCTTAGTATGACTGGACTTCTAAACATATACAAACTCTAGTCGTTAGGGCGTGAAAAAAATTTACACATGAGGAATTTGCACATTACACATGTATTTCCGCATCGTTATTTAGTGCATTCTTGTTTGCCTGTTGACATGAAACAATGAAATCACTATAGGGCTCAGTATTAAAGCTGTGCACAATTATAGAAACGAATAAATTTTTTTCTTGCAGTTCAAATGTAGACGTGTAGGTGTAATGAGCCCCATATCCTCCTCACCGTCGCGAAATACAACACTTACCTCATAATAGCTAAGCCTTCTTCGTAACTTCTACGCAGCAAGGTGTAAAGGTAAGGTAAAATCGCGTAACGCTTTCTGATTGCAGTTCGAATTAGTTTAGTGTTTTCCTCACCAAACAACCACGGCTCTCGGCGACGCGTGTCAAGGTGAGCATGACCACGGAAAAACGGTTGAAAAGCAGCAGCCTAGAAAATTGAAAAAATTCGGTAAAACACGGTCGCAATAATAAAACTCCTTGCATGGAGAATAGACATAATAAAAAAATGAAAAGTTTCTCTGACCTGATACCAACGAACAAGAAGTTCAGGTTCTGGATTACCAAAGAATCCACCAACGTCAGCTGAAAAAGAAAATTTGAAATAATTAAATATGGAAAGTCACATAAATAACCGAAACATTACCACAATAAAAACTGACGTACAACTCTGGAAACAATAATTTGGAAAGATACATAAGATCAAAACACAAGTAGTTGAGAGCGCCGTTTTACGTTTCAAGCAATCTGAGCTTGCCAATGTTTAACCCTCACTTCGAATTTACGGTTAGATCCAAAATCTTAAACGACATTAATTTTTGCTGACGTCCGCACGTCCCGTTCTTTTAATTTTCGGAATTTAGCGGACTGTTGCGTAAATTGTTCGATAATGCGGACATCGCAAGAAACTGCTATTAACACGTTTTCAGCGCTGTTTTTACCTGATCTACCCATCTGCTCTAGCAAAGCATTCGCAGTGCCAGCTGTTGAGGCTGGTCAGGCAATTATGTTTATCTATCTCAAAAATGACCAAAAAGCTCATTTTCTGTAATTTTTTTTCAGAGTTGTAACAGGAACTAAACGTAAGATTTCAAATACCTCCAGAGAAAGGCAATCCTGCAACATTAAGTGACAATAACATTGGTACGGAAGCTTTCAAATGAGACCAATCTGCTTTATTGTCACCCGTCCAAATTGGGCCTGAAACGAACAAGTTCAAAAGTCACTATTACCACTACAAACGTTATGTGGTAACTTTCTACAATATGTCGCAAATTCACTTTAGTAGGAAAAAAAAATCAAAGGGTGTTCCAAACGGTCAAAATTATTCATCTTAATTTCTTAGAATTCCTTACCATATCGCTGAGATCCTGCAAAGAAAGCCCTGGACAAAACAAATGGTCTTTCTTTTCCATCTGATCTTTGCAGGTGACCCTCACACGTAGACATATGAAGAAACATCCCATAAAGATTATGCACATCACGGTGTTCCCAATTTCCATAATGCACAGCGTCCTTGTGCATTGTTATTTCAGGCCCGTTAAAGACGGATGGCTCATTCATGTCATTCCAGGTCATCAGATTCAGTGTAGAACCCTATTACACAAGATCAACGATTAATATGCAATTTATATTCGCAATAAACATAATAATTATGAGTAACACACGCTCCTAATGTTACAAAGATTTTTTGTAAGTGCCAACTTTATTTAAATTATATTCAAATTTAAACAGCTTCAAAGTTGCCGCACACCGACATTAATGATATTCACACTTCCGTCATTTGTCTGAGATCGTGATAGAATTCCTTATGGAACATTGGCTCCACGTTTACACAGTAAATCTTGTCAGCTACGTATGGGCGCTTGCATACCTGATATTGGTCCAAGGCAAATTTACTAGCCCACCAAGCACGTGCATCTGGGTTGACAAAATCAATCCAGGAAGACGATCCTGGCCAGCACCAGCCTTCATAGTCACTACCATCCTTCTTTTTAACATACAACTGCTTATCTGTTGCTTCGGAATGGATATGATAACCAGATTCACGTTTAATATGAGGATCAATGATGGTCACCATTTTGCGTCCCTTCGACGCAACGTTCTCAATCATTTTTTTCGAGTCTGGAAACTTAGCAATGTCCCAAGTCATGTATTTTTTACCATCGGTGTGTTCGATATCCAACCACAGTACATCGTAAGGTATATCATGCTTGTCGAAGTTGGCATCAACTTGTTTCACATCCTCTTCATCGTTGTAATTCCAGCGACACTGGTGGTAAGCGATGCCAAACATCTAAATGAAAACCGTCTAGTGGTTATTACATCAAAATTGCAAAAGGAAATGGGACGAATGCGCCTAAATAATACAACATAAACTACTCGTGAATATGACCATTCTGGCAGGGTTTTTTGGTTGTTTGAACAAATAACATTGCCGGAGAATCGTTAAAACATAGTTAAATATATACACACTCAAAAATAATACATGCTTATATACACCTACGGGTGGTAGCGTAGTAGTTCCAGTTAGTGTAGAATATTGATGTGATACATCATGAGGTTTGGGTCCAAGCATAATAAATAAATCAATAATGCCACTTTCAGACATCCAGTGTGTATCAACTTCTGGAATATCGCCTGTTTTTGAAAAACGATATCAACGAGCTTAGCACAGACTTAGATGATGCAATGTCAACCCAAGTTTCAGCAGCATTGTTCCAAAACACGCCTACAGTTTTGTACGCATTGTGAGCCATCATGTAGGGGATTGAACCATATAAGGCCATGGGATTATCGAGATCGTACTCAAACACATCCAAGTTGTACAGACGATAAGGATCACCACCACTAACAGAAAAGTTGTTTTTATTATTTCTAAATATGTTGACTTTGTTTAAACATTTAGTCTTAAAGAAGAAGGAAAATTAGAAAGTACAAGCACAATGATAAACTAGACCAGTTAAGTCTTAGATTTAAAGTCTAGAGATTTTGCTCCTCTAAAGAATGTACTTACAAAAGGACAGAATTCTACCTTTTTCCAAGGAGTTAATTGTCACATACAAACAAAAATTCGGCAAACAAACAAAGAGTAGGACAGGACTTCTGTAAAAGGTACAAGCGTTTCGACCACTGGGAAATTAGGAAAATAAAATAAATCTGCCGTTCGTTTCGAAGGGGGTCTTACGTGGTGTGTTTGAGAGCCAAAGAATCTGCATGCTCTGGAATGCCATATACATGTTCAAATCCAACAAATGAAACATCTAAGCCAACTGAGCTCGGTCCTGTGCAAACAATTAAATATAGGTGATGCAACATGTACTTTATGAGATGCAACATGAACTTTATGAGATGCAACATGTACTTTATGAGATGCAAAAAGATTTATCATGAACTTAAGCTTGGTTCCATTAAAAGATGTAATTTCCACAACATTTGTTGTTTAAAATCTTTTTAACAATATTATATATCAAATAAAAAAATTTGTGAACATGGATATCCTTCACTGAGTTTTTTTGTTTTTTTTGGATTCGACAAACAAACAAACAAAAATTATGTCAAATGACAAAATATAGATTAGCATGAGTATTAGAAAACATCAGAAAAGGATTGGGTACAAATTTTTTTAAAAAGTTAAAAAATGAAGCAGTGAAAACAAATATAGCTATCAGGATGTATATTTTGGAAAGTGAAGCATGTTAAGGTCATAAAGTAAAAGAAAAAAAAACAATGCTGAAATGAAGATCGTGTTTTCTCTAAACATGATGAAGCTCTTTATAGGTATTACCATGTATTTGTAATAGTGAAAAAATAACTATGCACACCATATGGTTTGGAATCATGATGCTCTTTAAAATCTTCCTCCCACAATCCTTTTTCACTCTCATTTGAAGTTGTCTCCTTCTATAAAAAAAAGTTGAGCTCAGCAAAATATTCACTACTAAGCAAGTCACAATGACAGTGTTTTTGCAAACAAGGCAAAGAGAAAGGTCATATGTTGAATCCACAACTCACTGGTTCATCCTCCTCTTTGTCATCCTCATCTTTGTCATCTTCTGATTTATTTTCTTCAGAATTCTCATTTCCATTTTCGTTCTCTGCTGGTTTAGATTCTTCGTTACCAACTCTACCAAACAAATTAATGCGGCACATTTAAAGATGTTATCCAGATAAGAAGATTGAATTGGCTGGGGCACTTGGAAAGAATTGAGGGGGATAATTGGGTAAGAAAGTGTAGAGACTTGATAGTTCCTGGGGCAAAGCCCAGAGGCAGACCGAGAAAGACTTGGCAGGAGGTTATAAGGACAGACTTGATACAGAGGAAGTTGAGTTTAGATCTAACACAGTCTAGATCAGATTGGAAGAGGGTCATTAATATACCCGTCCAGCCCATGCTAGCATGGAAAACGGACGTTAGGCCGAGAATGATGATGATGATGACATTTAACAAATTAATACATTATTTGAAACTGTGTAGCTGAAACCAATTTTAGAGGTGTGTAATACTCTTTATGGTCCAAAGCTTGGCAATCAAAGAAAGGCTTAAGAATGAATTAGTGCAATTATAAAAGTGTGTAATAACCATGTTATAATTTCTATCTAGCATTGTCAACAAATGTATAATGCCCTTACTCTAAAATCAAAGGCTTTTATGTTTAAAGCTGTGACGTTCGAAAATTATTTGCACCAACAAGGCCAGTTTTAAAAACACAATAAAAATACGATAGGCATTCACTTACTCTTTATTTCTGTAGTGTTCAAAATTCATCAATCCTTTATTGTTTACAGACACTAATAAAACTCCCTCAGAATCAAAAAAATCAATTTTTAAGGGTTTGTAAGTGATTTCTATAACATTTGATTCAAATTTTACTTTGAGGGAGTTGCCATCTTCTGACTCTTTCGTAAACCTAAAATGTAACATGTATATATGATTAGCCTTAAAGTAGACTTAAAACAATTCAATTTCACAAATAAATTCCATGTAACACCAATTAAAAATAGAATTCATTATTGTAGTTACTGTTTTTGTATATGTTTTATTTTACCACCATAAAATGATAGTCTCTCTCCATGCCTACATTAATAACAGTTTGAAACTTGGTATCCCTGCTCCTTTTAACATGGTGCATGACCAACACCTTCCACCCATTACTTTTAATGCTAGAGCTACTGATGAAATCTTATTTCTTTGGAAATTACAAAAGGGCTATGCAAGTGGATCAAGCGCATAACTAGATTCAATAGTTTTCAATAATATTATAAAAAATTAGGACTAACTCTAATTGTCAAATAGACTTTTGCGTACTGAGGACAAGTTTTACGCTGTAAAGTGGTTGCTATCAACCCATTGACTGAATGTTCAAGTACATAGTACAACACAAAGCAACCAGGTTTTATCGGTTTTGTTCCGTTTAATTTGAAAAAAAATGTATAATAGGGAAAGGGAAGAGAAACAAGCTTGTCCTGGGTAGGTTTTTACTTACTTTATTTTTTGAGGTTCTTTCACCAAAGAATCATCTACAAAATATCTTGGCCGAATGGGACTCAACTCAGTCATTCGGATTCTTGCAGAATTTTTAGCAAGAGTATCAATGGTCAGCTTGAAAGACACATTGTTATTGGTGTTGATTACATCGCAAGAGATGCTACCGATTTCTAACTTAACTGTAGGTTGCAAGATTGCATATGGTGATGAACCAGGTTGAATTGCACGATTCCGCCTAAAATACAAACATTAAATATAAAAGTAGCATTCCTGCACATATCAAATTAAAATGCATTGGAATAAAATGAAAACAAAATTTTGTGGATATGGCAATTACTTACTTGAGAAACGAGCATTGTTCATAAAATTTGAACTTAGTCTGACTATAAGAAATAAAAGCATACAACATATATATATAGGAAAGAAATCTTACCTACAAAAACTACTTTGATCGCAAGTTTTAAAGTTGCCACGATCAACAAGGTATACAGTTGGAAGTTGACAAACAAAAAATAAAAACATCCATTTTATATTTAGACACATCTTTCTATAAACAAAACAGTTAGTTTTAGTTAACATTAATCCATCACATTTTTTCATTAACATTTAAAATTTCGTAAAGTAAATTTGTGTAATATTACATCAGAAATAAAGATTGCAAGTCCCTTTAATGTACAATAATGTGTCAGAAACACTTAGGCCCAGGGCATTTACATCACAGTGTCCTGTCCTATACATTTCCAAAAATGCAGGGAAATTTCATTATTCATATGTTGCTACATGAGGTTTGTGAGGTCACAGAAGAGAAGATAATTGTCCCACAGTTTGTTGATTGAAGCAGCATAAACACAATTTTCCGGAAGCTTTGTGTGACCTTCAAATTGTCCCCACAGCGTTTGCTTTTCAAATACAGTGATCAAGCTCAGGATTGATAATCAAGAAAAAACAAATGGATTTATAAAAGTAAAAAGCATTTAGTTTATATAATATATATACACACAACAAAATTCTCTACATTCCAGCCAAGGGAATCTAAAAATTACAAAGATGGCAACTTTTAATTAAATTTTGGGTATTGTTGGGATGTAAGACAACAGTACTACAACAGCAAAAACTTGTCATTGCTAAAATAACACAGATATTTTGTTATTAACGTATAATGAAAATGGTACAAAGAATACTTGAAAATTGTCACAGTTGTTGTAAAATGACGATCACATGGCCTAACTAGGCATAGAAGTTATCATACTTCATTCTAAAACAAGATGTTACAAAATTGACACACCTATAAAAATTGTCTAAAATTTATCAAAATTGATAAAGCAAACATATAAGTTGTACTATCAAAACGAGATATTACTGTAATTAATATTTGTTGTGATAAGACGACTTAATTTGTGCCAATCCACTATTATTGTGAGCCCATTGGTTGATCTCATTGGAAGACACTAAAAAAGTCACAGCAGCATTTTTTTGCAGCCATTAGTGCAAAGTAAGAAAGCAATTATAGGCACATGTCAAACCTGGCTATCAGTTCCCATTGTTGCACTATTTATGGCACTTTTGGACCATCGCAATGAAACATTGAGAATTAAATGGACCATGTTCATAGGAAGAGTTAATTGCTTCATAAAGCTGTGACACCTTGGTCAGGAAAAGCGTTCTGTTGAGTAAAGATAATAAAAAGGCTGCTGAATGATTTATCGTAAGTATATAATTGAATTTTTTACGCAAATATATATTGAATTTTTTTAGAAATAATAGTAAATAAATAGTTATATAGTAAATAAACTTTATAAATTTTACTCATCAACAGCATACAAAAAGTTATACGAGGGTGCCGATAAGCCGCATACGCCGTAAAAAGTGCGGGCGTTTTCGGGCGAGTTCGGCGTTTTGAAAAAAATTCAGATATTTCCCCGAAAAAACCTGCATAGTCCCGAACAATGCCCGAAAAAAAAAAAATTCACCACAAATGACTCTCGAAAAATTATTTAAAAAAGTATAAAAATTAAAATGAACTAACTATGTGGTAGCGAAGTTCTTAAAAGAACTGTTTTTTATGATTTTTGATAAGATTTACTTGATAAATAACTTACAGTACCGCCTGCGTGTAACTTTACATGTACGCGATAGTTATCACCTTCGCATGAGCTTTCGGTAGTGTCAGAACTTTCGTTGTTATTGTTAACCTATTGTTAAATACATGAGCTATTTTTGCATGTTGAAAACAATAGAGTTCATGTCTTGTTCGCGAAATTTAATTAGCTCATGTGAACTGCGTGTGTCCCATTGTTGTATTTAATTGCTATAGTCGTCAAGAGATCAACGAAAGAAAATAAAATTTAACAAAGATTTATTTATCTATTGCGATAGAAACGCTTTTTTAGATCGCATTTTAAAAATTTAAGAACGAAAAGCGGCGATAGAAATGCTTTTTTAGATCGCATTTTAAAAGTTTAAGAACAAAAAGCGGCGATAGAAATGCTTTTTTAGATCGCATTTTAAAAGTTTGAGAACAAAGAACGGCGATATAAAAACATTTTTAGATCGCATTTTAAAAGTTTAAGAACGAAAAGCGGCGATAGAAACGCTTTTTTAGATTGCGTTTTAAAAATTTAAGAACGAAGAACGGCGATAGAAAAGCTTCGTTAGATCGCATTTTAAAAATTTAAGAACGAAAAGCGGCGATAGAAATGCTTTTTTAGATCGCATTTTAAAAGTTTAAGAACGAAGAACGGCGATAGAAAAACCTTTTTAGATCGCATTTTAAAAGCTTAAGAACGAAAAGCGGCGATAGAAACACTTTTTTAGATTGCGTTTTAAAAAGTTAAGAACGAAGAGCGGCGATAGAAACGCTTTTTTAGATCGCATTTTAAAAATTTAAGAACGAAGAACGGCGATAGAAACGCTTTTTTAGATCGCGTTTTAAAAATTTAAGAACGAACAACGGCGATAGAAATGCTTTTTTAGATCGCATTTTAAAAGTTTAAGAACGAAGAACGGCGATATAAAAACTTTTTTAGATCGCATTTTAAAAGTTTAAGAACGAAAAGCGGCGATAGAAACGCTTTTTTAGATTGCGTTTTAAAAATTTAAGAACGAAGAACGGCGATAGAAAAGCTTCGTTAGATCACATTTTAAAAATTTAAGAACGAAAAGCGGCGATAGAAATGCTTTTTTAGATCGCATTTTAAAAGTTTAAGAACGAAGAACGGCGATAGAAAAACCTTTTTAGATCGCATTTTAAAAGCTTAAGAACGAAAAGCGGCGATAGAAACGCTTTTTTAGATTGCGTTTTAAACAGTTAAGAACGAAGAGCGGCGATAGAAACGCTTTTTTAGATCGCATTTTAAAAATTTAAGAACGAAGAACGGCGATAGAAACGCTTTTTTAGATCGCGTTTTAAAAATTTAAGAACGAAAAACGGCGATAGAAATGCTTTTTTAGATCGCATTTTAAAAGTTTAAGAACGAAGAACGGCGATATAAAAACTTTTTTAGATTGCGTTTTAAAAATTTAAGAACGAAAAGCGGCGATAGAAACGCTTTTTTAGATTGCGTTTTAAAAATTTAAGAACGAAGAACGGCGATAGAAAAGCTTCGTTAGATCGCATTTTAAAAATTTAAGAACGAAAAGCGGCGATAGAAATGCTTTTTTAGATCGCATTTTAAAAGTTTAAGAACGAAGAACGGCGATAGAAAAACCTTTTTAGATCGCATTTTAAAAGCTTAAGAACGAAAAGCGGCGATAGAAACGCTTTTTAGATTGCGTTTTAAAAAGTTAAGAACGAAGAGCGGCGATAGAAACGCTTTTTTAGATCGAATTTTAAAAATTTAAGAACGAAGAACGGCGATAGAAACGCTTTTTTAGATCGCGTTTTAAAAATTTAAGAACGAACAACGGCGATAGAAATGCTTTTTTAGATCGCATTTTAAAAGTTTAAGAACGAAGAACGGCGATAGAAAAACTTTTTTAGATCGCATTTTAAAAATTTAAGAACGAAAAGCGGCGATAGAAATGCTTTCCTAGATCGCATTTTAAAAGTTTAAGAACGAAGAACAGCGATAGAAACGCTTTTTTAGATCACATTTTAAAAACACTTTCAAACAATAACATGCATGTTACATGTGACAACAAAAGGATTCATCAAATCTTATTGTTATGACACGCGTACGACGATAACAATAGAAAGCAATTAAGTTCGTGTGTAAACAAAAGATATGTGAACGTTCTTTATGTAGACATGAGATCGTTACATGAGGTTGTAAAACTCGCGTACATGTAAAGTTACATGCAGGCGGTACTGTATATATAAACTTTATTAACTCCTTTCTCTTCAAACGCATTCTTTCAACTGTCGTCCGCCATGTTTATGTTACAAGGTGTTGCATTTCGGGAATGTTCCGGGCGTGTTCGGGAAAGTGCGGGCGGTTTCGGCGGACAACCGTCAATTTAATTCGAAAAGTCGCACGAACTCGGCCGTATATATGCGGGCGTTTGCGGCTTATCGGCACCCTCTTAAAGTTATAAGGAGACATTCATTATCTATATATTATTAAGCATATTTGCTGTAAAAATAGGTGAGGTGCATGGTAGAATGATATTTACAAGAGACCACTACAGAAGCATAACCCACACAGGGGTTGCTATTTTGACGTGGGGAAGAAGCATGGTGTAAGTTCCAGCAATGTTCACAGGAGGGAATTTCAACTTAGATATCAAAAATTTGTATTTCAAGTGTCATTACTTAAACTTTGAAACTACTTGTGAAACAAACAATATTTAAAAATCAAAATTAAATTACGAAAGATTAAACTGCGACTAACAATGACAACGCTAATGATGGATCATGAAAATCATTATGTCTTCTCCAAAGAGTATTGATTTCCTTTTTTGTGGTGTCTCCCAAACTGTTTACCTCCAGCCAAACACAAACAGTTTTAAATTCAGAAATTTCTCTTTTACAGAAAAAAACACATAAAAACAGGTTTTTGAGTTCTCTTTTTTGAGAGTTGCTACCATAGCTACGACAGTTAGGGACAACTGCAAATTAGACTATTCCGCCTAAATAGGCTATGATAGACAAATTAGGCGAAATTTATCTCCTAACTAGGCTATCAACATTAAATTTGCTTATTACAGCCTTCTGGTCCGTGGTCGCATCGATCTTTAAGGTTAAAAATGATCTAACAAACCTCCCTCGGATGTAAAAGTATTATTTTCGTAAATGTTATGGTGCGTTTTGAAGATATTGCTTTTAGTTTGTTTTGCCGCTAATCCGCATGCGCACAACGTTTTTTTCCGGCGTGTTTTAAAAAACCGCCGAAATAGACTATTTTGATTTAAAAAAAGATGGCGCTTGCTTAGGCTATGATGTCCTAATTACGCTATCATAGACAAAATAAGCTATTTGGACAATCTCGCCCGGACCTTTTTCTAGTCAATTGGAAACGAGTTTGGTTGGTGGGCACGTTTACATGTATAACTTTTATATCCGCCATGCAAATTCTATGAAACTTGACCTAAGCAAAGATGACTAAGTCAGCAAGTAGCACGTTTACATGTATAACTTTTATATCCGCCATGCAAATTCTATGAAACTTGACCTAAGCAAAGATGACTAAGTCAGCAAGTAGCACAGGAAAAATAGTAGCGCGACCAACAAAGATTGCAAAGATATCATCGATTAAAATTTTCCATCTCCTAAATAGACTATTCTCTCCAAGTTAAGCTATTAAAAATCTCCTAATTTAGCTACTAGCTTATTTAGGAGAAATAGTCTAATTTGCAGTTGACCCTAACTGTACGACGGGAAACCATTTCCATACCTGTTCCTTATCCCTCTCCTTGACTGTTTAAGAGGGTCAAGGACAAATAGACAAAATTCCTGCCTTGGTTAATACAACGCTGGCATTCTTGTATGAAAGCATTTAAAAATAATCACACGCAGAATCTCGTTAGCTATGTATAGCTCTAGCATATATAGCTAAGAATCAAAGTTTGTTAATCTGGAGCAAGAAATTAGCTATAGTTAAGAACGGAAGCAGCAGTGGAGTGTTGTTTTTCTTTTTATGTACAAGGATCTAATACTGTGGAACAACGAAACTAAGTAAAGCCCTCTTACTCTTTTCGGATTTTCTTGAGTGTTTTTGAAGAGTGGCGATTTCCAAATGTTGTCCACGGCCAATCTGCCATAATGAATGGCGACGCAGCGAATCCCGGTTCGTGTCTAAAATCACACCGTTTGGTTTATTTATTTGTTAGTTACAAATTAGAAAGCCACGTTTTTTTTTTGGTGGCGGGTGCAGGGCCCCGTCACGCGATATCTGTTTCCACAGTGTGGTGAGACATGTTATGTATGCCAGTTTGTTTTCATATTAGAAATATAAGCTGCATTTCATTAGTACTCAAACCAAGAATACTTGAAAATCTAGGAAAATACAGTCAGATTTACGGAGATAATGAATATTTTTGGACTAAAAAATAAATAAATAAATGATGTTGTAAAAACATAATGGTTTTAAAATAATTGATTTTTATTAATTCTAGATTCTCATTATTTTTAATTTCCGTCAACGCTACGCGGGGCGGAATCTTTAAAATCGCCTGGAAGTATATAGATAGGGACAGCACAGAGCCCGGACGCTTTGTGTCCAGGCTAAAACCTCGGGAAATTTCCTCTTTCTTCTCGAAGGCCAATGAAGATGCTTCATTTTAATCTCTTCTGTGTGATTGTGTACTCTTCGTGTGGCCAGAACATTCCGTGTACCAATTGGAGAAGTTTTGTTTTATCTTTTTATTTTTACTATCTGAAACTTTCGATTCGTTTTATTTTTTGTCTTGTTGTAGGTAAAATTTATAAATCAATGTATAGATTAATATAGGGTAATATTTTTTTTATTTCAACCTTGCACGTCTTACAAACCAACTGCTTTTGGAATTCCACACCGTTTATTTTGGACCAAGTCTCCAGCGTTATCCAAAATCGCAGATTGATTTGTAAAACTGTGCTTACAACTATATAGATATTTTCTTGTTGTAAAGAGGGTACGAAGAAGTGTACGGCCATGAACTAAAACTGCTAACATTTTTTATTTATTAAGCTGTATTTTAACATTGCAGGTTAGTTACAATAATAATTACAAGCTCGTGAGCTTGTATTAAAACGCAAATGTGTCCTACAAGAATGGAAATTTTTGCCTCTCTGAGCACCGACACGGGAGTAGTCGTGTATTCGAATCTCATCTTGGTAACTATTTTTACTTTTTTTTTTCTTTTTACTATCTCGCCTGCGAGGATAGGTTTCCAACTCGTAACTAACTAAATGTCCCAAATGGTCAATTGCAACGTCACAGATTTAAACTTCGTACCTAAACTCTCTAAGTACTTGGAAGTCATCTAAATGACGTTTCAGGCCAAAATTGGTATTTGTTTTCGACAAAATTTGGCACAGTTAACAAAAAAAGTATGCTGAACATAATAGTGACATCATAATTTTGATTTTTGTCACCTAAATGTCATTTTAGGCCAAAATTGGTCCAAAAATTAAAACTACTTTATTTTAGACAAAATTTGGCAAAGTTAACAAAAAAAGTATGCCGAACATGATGGTGATATTAAAATTTTGATTTTTTTTGTCATCTAAATGTCATTTTAGGCCAAAATTGGTCCGAAATTAAAACTACTTTATTTTCGACAAAATTTGGCACAGTTAACAAAAAAAGTATGCCGAACATAATAGTGACATCATAATTTTGATTTTTGTCACCTAAATGTCATTTTAGGCCAAAATTGGTCCAAAAATTAAAACTACTTTATTTTAGACAAAATTTGGCAAAGTTAACAAAAAAAGTATGCCGAACATGATGGTGACATTAAAATTTTGATTTTTTGTCACCTAAATGTCATTTTAGGCCAAAATTGGTCCGAAATTAAAACTACTTTATTTTCGACAAAATTTGGCACAGTTAACAAAAAAGGTATGCTGAACATGATGGTGACATCAAAATTTTGATTTCTTGTCACCTAAATGCCGTTTAAGACCATAAACGTTTCAATCGCGCGACTTTTAACCATGAATGATAGGCTGTATTTTTGTTAGCAGAAATTGTAGAATTGGGTCGCATTGTGGATGTTTCATAGTTGTGCATTTTTAATAGCGAGATAGTTTATGCAGCGCTTGCATCTTGTTAATTTTTTAAAAAGATAAGATAAGTGTTCAAAAGCTTTATTTGACTGACTGGTAAAGTAAAGGTGTTTCCACCAAAGTTTTCAAAAGTGAATATAGGCAGAATTAAGGTCCAAATGCCTGGAAAGTAGTCTGCGAAAAATAAAATTTCCACAACAAACAATACGTAAGATAAAAACGAAGACGCTCCACCATATATAAATAATGACGAGAACGAAATTCTTTTCGCAACGCTAATGACACGCCAACGTAGAGAAATATGATTTCGGAAACACTCCAAAAAAACGTAAATTCTCCGATTCCCTGCTTGTTATTTGTCTCTGCGCCATAAGTGTACAGGATTCTTTTTATCGAAGTTTGCTGTTTATGACAGTAGTTCTGGTAATATATTTTTTTAACTTCAGCTATTTCTTTTTTCGAACAATTAAGATCGTATATTATTTTTTTTAATTTGCTTTTTCTCACTGAGTGACTTTCGTATACCCCGTTTTTTTTTGTTTTTTTTTTTTTTTGGGGGGGGGGGGGTACTGAATTACTGAATTTCGCAAATTTTAGGTGGGGCTTGTGGTCTTTCTTCTTCCTGCCAGTCAGTTTACCCCAGACTGACCTAACGAAAATTGAAATTTCGAGGAATTTTCCGTTCAAGAAGATCTCATAAATCAATTTTGAAAAATAACTGCGTAGTGCGTAACAAATATTATTGCCTATCTGAATAGCAAAATATGTCGTGTCTAACTTCGTAACAGAAATCACAATTTGATAGACAGCTTTTTGTAAACTTTATTCGCGAGGTTGTTTGCGTATACCATACGTCTTGTTGAGAATTAGTATACTCAATGATTTGTTTACCCCATTATTCTCCGTTTTCAAGGTCTACTTCAAATTTTAGAATCTTTCAGGTTAATGACAGAATTCTTTAAGCCGCAGGGCTTCTTGTTTTTTAATAATAATTGATGAAGGAATTCAGGTTGAGTACTTTCTTGCTTTGATATGTTCTCAACTTTTGACAAAATCTCAGCCTCAATTTTCATATAAAGCAGGTTCTTATAAATTGTGTAAAGATTTAGCCGTCCACCGCGGCTTCTCAACAAAGAACCCTGGGAACAAAGTTGATGAATAAAAGTAAAAAGAAAATATAATAGATATAACTTTGAAAAATTATTATGTGTGTGGCGTTATAAAATAAAAAAGTAATAAGCACTACACTTCACGACGTTTCGGCCGTTCGACGGCCATTTTCAAGTATGCAGACGGGTCCTAAAGACGGGTTTCCACTCAAGCGAATGTGGTCGAATCGATAAAAATAGAACATTGCATATTCTTCGTCGATCGACGTCGACCTAGCGGTCGAATTCGATCGAATTCAAAAGTAGGATTTCTTTCTACTTTTTCGTCTTTGGATCTTTGGATCTCGCAACGCCCTCTTTGCCTTTGTCGGCAAACACTCTCCAAAGTCTTTATCTTGGTGTGCAAGGCTCTTTTTACAATGTTTTCATTTTTCCAACAATGTTCTCCTGTCGATGAAACGTTTCGCAAATTGTGTCACTTCGTTCCAGTTTTCCTCACTTCTGATGTCCGTCGTATTTACCACGATCTTCCCTTTCCATCTCATCTCTTCTATTACCCCTTTGCATGTTAGTATGTGCTCCCATGTTTCCTCACTTTTTCCACATCCAAAGCATACTCTTTCAGCTCCATGTCTTGTCCTATATCCCACATTCTCATTTTTGTTTTCATTCTATCAGATACCTTGTATCCCCTTTTTCTGTATGTACCCTTGTTTTTCATATTGTTGCCCTATCTGACTTTTCAGCTTACTCATCTGTCTTTTTTTCTCATCTGATTCTTTATCATCTTTCTCTGGATCTGTTCCTTTACCATTTTCTTCCACTCCGATTTCTTATATTTCTCAACATGCTGTACATCTATTCCATATTCATTTCCATCCTGTTCTATTTCTCCATACCCGTTATCTTTCCATCCTTGTCTTTTCTGTTCTAATACTAGTTCTAATACTCTCTGGCATACTCTTTCTTGTTCATTTGAGCTCATGACGTTCTGCAGCAGCATCATTCTTTTATACACCACCCTCGCTCCCCAGTATGGTGTTGAGATTGGCATTCGCAGCATATTTTTCAGTGCACGAGCCTGTATCTTTTCCAGTTCTTCCCAGTCACTCTTTCTCCATTTTGTCCATGTTTCCAAATTATACAGGATTCCTGGTATTATTGTTTTCTCGTACATGAGATTGAAATTTATTTATGAGATGGATTTATACCCACGTGATGTAAACAAATCGACGAAGAAATGAACATTCACCCAAAAGCGGGAAAAGAAACGAAAATTTAATTGCATATTTGATGCAGTAACATCAATACACTATTTAACACGAGCAACCGTTAAAAGATGAAAATGCATCACTAATAAGTGATTATTCGCAGATAAATGTTGAGAAATTTGAGATAATATTTGTAGAATAAGTTCGCGGATTTCAGTGTCTTGGCACACTTACTCAAGAAGTTTCAAAAGACGGTCTCACAAAGCAAAGAGTTTGAAGGCAAATGGCTGAGAAATTTTAGAAGAATATTTGAAAATATTTTTCTTTATCGTATTTATATGTCATGAAAATCTTAGTACATGTTCAAATTATTATTTTATATTAAATTTCTGTTATTGTTTTGAAATAAATTTGAATTAATCGCCATCGATCGAGGCATGGTCGAATCAAGGAAACCTCCTTGGTCGAATGTCAGTGGAAACCAATTTTAATAAAAACGCCATCGATCGATGTCGATCGATTCGATCACATTCGTTTGAGTGGAAACCCGCCTTTACTGTCTTATGTGGTAGCGGATTAAATTATGTTTGCTCAGGTGAGACCATTCGCGCTCAAAATATTAAAAAAAGGATTTTCCGACAATCACATGAGCAATAGAAGTAAACAATAAAAAAGTGCGGTTATTTTTCTGTCCGCAGAAAATTCGTTTGCGAACCTAGCGTAATTTTTACCACTTTAACTATTCCGATTTCTCAGTGGTAAGAAAAATTATACTGGGTCTCCTGGCCACTGTTTGATATGTTGATGGGACAAGTTTCAAGAACAGATGTTTTAGTGTGTGCTTTATAAAGTTGACTACATAAAATATCGAATATAATTAGTTAAAAGCTTTTCATCTTCCACCGATAACATCATAGAAAAATTTTAGCTATTAGTTGTGTATCTTTGGCTTGTTGATATTGCGTTTATAGCTACGCAAATGTTTCCTTATGGTTAAAAAAGAAGATCACAGAATTATCAGATAGCTTTTTGATATATGTTTGACGCGGGTGTAGAAAATTGTGTGAAATATGTCAATCTTGACGAAATCCGGTGCTAGCTACACCATCTTTATTTAAGACTTTTTCGGCCAGTTTCTTAATCATCTAACTTGTAAACTGAGTAAACACTAGCCTGGACCTTAATTTTATGATTTCGCATGTTTTCTGGAGATTTGTTTTCGGGTCGCAGAACTGTTGTTTTTATTAGATATAGTCGTTAGCCCGCGGAAAAATCCACGGGTTCGCCCGTCCTTTTTATACCGCTTTATACTGCGTTTCGCTACTTGCGCAGCTAAGCTACCATTTTGCGTGACAGACAGACAGACAGACAGACGTATACGGGCATTATAATATAGATAGCATGGAGGTAGAAATAGAGATGTATATGTAATGTAAATGTAAATGGATTATTAACAAAAAACCGAACATATGATAACCAGGAAGTCAAATTCTCAAAAAACGGAAACATGTAAGGGATTACTACGAGAATAGCGCCTTTGCTAATTTTTTTACATTACATACATCTTTATTTCTACCTCCATGGATATAGCTATACATTGTATGTTTAATTTCAAATTAGAACATTTTGTTTCACCCACCTAAGTTTTGTAAACATTGGAAACAGGACTGTCTTGCAGCAAAATGTCTCTCACAACTAAAGAGCTTTCGTATGGCAATGTCCTATTTTTATTTGAACACTTACATGTACCTTGGAGGAAAAACAAACATAACAAATATCGTTCGTATAGCTATACCAAAAACCTGATCGAAAAAGCCTTGTGAATCAAATATATTCCAAAGAAATTTTCAGGGTCAAATCAAAAAGTCCAGGCTCGACCAAAAGCTTAGGTTTCTTATAGAAAAAGAAAAGCACCTGATAAAAGTACAGTCCAGGATGTAAACTCTTTTATCCAAGCTTGTAGTCGTTTCTTTTATCGCCTACAATAACTGCGAAATAATATTCATATTGTCCATTACATTTTCTTATAAGTAATTCCAAAACGAGACTTACTTTTTCAGGCTCAAAATATGCTTAGGTTATGCTTAATTGTAAAAAGATTTATTGGAATATGTTTATTTGAAAAAAAATATCGCATTTGAACTTAACATCAGTAATTACAACTTAAATCTCACTACATACTGGTTAATTCAGATAGAAAGAATAAAAAGAAAAATTGCTCACGAAACAAAAAACATAAAAATATCACAACATCTTCTTAGGCTTCACATAATGCTTAGCATATGCCTAAAAATGACCAAATTCAAACCTACGAATGATTATATATGTCATGTAAGAACATCGGCTACATCCTGAAGTTGTATTCTTACTATTTAAAACAAAATACGAACAAATCGAGCGAAAAAATGTTACACTCGGCATCCAACTCTGGGTTTCCCAGGCCGAGATCCTGAAACTCACAAAGTATATAGGTGATATAAATTATTATACTCATTCTGATAGATTAGTATAAAACCACCCTATAACAAGTTTAAGGTCAAACGTTTTTCTTTCAAGTTATTAGTTATTACGTTTAATATTTAATGAGCAAATGGATGACACACATGAACAAGCCACTTATTCTAGGCTACTTTTCGACAGCTAGAGCTGTCATCTACAGCCCAGTATATTTGTATTACGGCATTATTGTATCACGTGACCGGTTTGTGTCGGGTCATTGTTAGCCGCTAAATTATAACGGCTCAGCGGCCAAGAAGCCATGGACGAGGATGCGCCTCAATTCTTGTGCCCGTAAACGACAATTCAAGAATTATTAGATCCAGCCTGGCGCGATCTACTAAACAAGGAAATACCTGTAAATCTCCAGGACTTTCGGTTGGAAAGTTTTTAATAAAGTTAGAGGAAGCAAATTTGCGAAAACTCTCAAACATTGGCCTTGCATTTAACTTTTATCCAGGTTCTACACGCGATAAATATCAAAGCAAAATAAACACACAAAAATGTTTTTTTTATGGCAATCTAAAATTGATATATTAGGTTACTAAAACTATTATCTCATTAAAATCACAGGTGACGTCAGAATCATTCAAATATGCTCCAAATCAGTTCCATATGTTCGTTTTTTATCATGTTATTTTCAGTGACTTTGTTGGCGAATGTGGTGATGTGGTTGCCACGATCCTGCCAAACTCGCATGTCCCGATTCGCCGACTTCCCCGACTTGACATACATTTTAAGCTAAGGAAACACAAACGTCTGTCCTTCACCGTATTTTGGATTGGCGGCCTGAGAACTAGTATATTAATTCTCCGCTATCTTGTAATTATCCGAATGTGTGATCAAACCGAGTGGTTTTTCATGTTTTTAGTTTTAAAAAACATCGTACGGAATCTGATTTTTAAATGAATTACTTTTATTATAAATAAATGGATTAATGGTGTTAACGTGTCCTTATTATTAAATTATGATGACAGATCTTGGCTTAATACTCAGGAGGTCATTATTAAATTATTATGAAAGATCTTGGCTAAATAATCAGGAGGTCTGTATTAAAGTATGATTACGGATCTCGGCTACATACTCAGGTGCTCAGTATTAAATTATGATTACGGATCTACAATCACCCACATAATATATTGAGACTTTTCGATTTTTGACAAAAAAAAATTCACAAACTCGCACCACAAGTCTTCTCAAACTCGACGTACAGCCTCCAGGTTCACGGAACTTCAGCTTTAGCTTCGACTTAAGACTCTTAGGAAATTCTGAATTCAACTAGTGAAACCGAAAAGTTCACTAGAACGAAGCCTTACAGTGCTGCTATAGGCTAATTATAGCTTTTTACATGTTTAAACCGTCTCAGTTGGAAAAATGGACATTTGCGTCAACGGCCATTTTTGTTTTTTTGATAGAATTTCTAGTTTGTCTCAAAGATTATGTGGATGGTTGTAGGTTACATACTCAGGTGGTCAATTTTAAAATATGATTACGGATCCCGGCTACATACTCAGATGGTCGGTATTATAATATGATTATGGATCTCGGCTACATATTCCGGTGGTCATTATTAAAATATGATTACGGATCTCGGCTATATACTCAGAGAGAAGAATAAAATATAGTCGAGACGAATATTTTCTGCAAAAATTATTATCCGTCCGATTTTTTTCCGTTATTGAACAGGGGAGGTGGAGGGGGAGGTGAGGGGATGGTGGCGACTTTTAACTTACACTGATGTAGAGTTTACTTAAAGAGTGTGACAACTCTTTTTTCAATTATGCGATTAAGACTTCGTTTCTATTAAACGATTTAGCGGAACATCGCCTGCTTAAATTCCAGGTCACCCAAATATGCTTCAAAAAAAAAAAAAAACTAGAAAAAGTTTGAACAGGAATTTATTATCTGTATTACTGTTATAGCATACATACTTTGACTTATATGTTGTTACTATTTTCTACTGCACATTTTCAAATGAAGTTGTTTTTCTATGATTTTAAGTTTTCAATGTGTTTATATCCTTTTAGGTACACGATCCAAAAATACTTTATTCAGTGTCCGTGTTTTTTAGTCTTGATTTAGATCCTGGTCACTGACGTAGGCGAAAGCATCTCTATGATAATAGCCGTATTATGTCTCTCTGTGCGCAAAATGGTACCTCAAGTAGCGAGATACATGCAGTACATAAAGGACGGACGAACCAGTGGATTTATCCACGTGTCACCGACTAGTATTAGATAAGCCTGATAATGTTGACTTTCTCAACCGGAAGATTATAAATAGAACATATTTCGCGTTACCCACCTTGGAGATAAATTCGTGACACTTTCGTCAGCGAAATAGAAGTCCAATAAAGCAGCCTGTGGTGTGTTTTCACGTAAAAATAACGGTGCTAGTTGTAGAAATCTATTTGTTAAAGCCATACAAACAGCGCGGTAATCTGTTGCAACGAGTTTCAAAAATACACAGTAGACAATTGAAACAAAAACAAATAATTTACAGAGTTGAATATGTCTTCATTCACTTTATCAAGATTTTAAAACAGCTTTAACGTTTCGACATAACATATCGATATAATAAACCGCGAATTGAGGCATCACTTTCTTTGTTTTATGCAGACGTAATAAAATATTTCATATCACTTCATCCCATTGTGCGTGGTAAGTTGAAAAGAATAAGGAAAGATTTTTATGAAGAGAGGTTTTTAAATACACTCAAATCCAATGCATTCGAGAGATGATTTTTAGAGCTAGACTTCGAAGCTACAAATGTATCATTTTGTCCTAGCTTTCAACAAATAAATATATAACACCGACTCATGTTGTTGCATGTATACCATGTGCTAATTAATGTTGACAAATGCAAATTCAGATTCAACAATTCCTTATATATTTGTTGCAGATCCTTTTTTCCCCAACGGGCATCGATTCTAATTATTATTAATTGTAAGGATTTCATAAAAATTTAGGGTTTTTTGGAGTAATAACTAATATTTTAGGATCTGGAAAGAATGGGACCTAAAAAATTGGTAAACAGATGTTAAATAGAAAAAAAAACGCAGGTGTGTATCATATCAAACTATTATACAACCCGGCCGGAATAGAGTTAAATTATTCGGCTATGTTCTTTTCAGCTCTTTTCAAGTGACACAAACAAGGATGATGTAAGTATTTATAACTCACATTATACACATTTGTGTGGTTTGGAGACATGATATTTAGTATGTGTAGCTATATTTGTTTCGAATATGTGTTCGGTTAGTTGCGCATTGAAATAAAGTACATCGAGTTCACAAGTGTTGTTAGTTCGTACGTATTAAACTCTAATATTTCTTCAATTTCTGATTTCAGATATTAAATCCACATTATATTAGTTAATTATTAAACACCAGTTTGTACACGCGGCGAACCCGACATTGCGTCTTAGAAAAAGGTGTTGGCGTAAACAAAAATGTATTGTTACCATTTTATCCTTTCTTGAAGTAAATGTCAAGTTTTATTCTATTTTGAAAGACCTATCGAAAGTTATGGAAGGAGCAGAATCTGCTCCCCACTGGTCATAACATGTTCAAAATATCCCAGACTTAATTGGGTTAAGAACATTTACACAGTATTCTTAACATAGTTAATATATGGGTTTACCTATTATCAAATATCATACACTATAGTGACCATCGAGCTATATTTTTACAAAACATTATTAAATTTTTTGTTATTATGCAGTTGAAAAACAAACGTCACTTGTTATTCAGCTTAAATTGAAAAACACGTTGTTTTATCGCTATTTAATAACACGAATGAAAAAGAAACTTTAACAAGCAATGTAGCCTTACGTCAGCAACTTATTCATGAGAGCAGGCCTGAATAAAAATTAAGAACCACAATACAAACTTTTAGAAAGCGACAGACACGATATTTTAAAATAAGGGCGGGAATTATTCCTCATTTAATGATATCACTGAAAATGTATCACGGTTAAGCATCTCGCGAATGATGATAAACTTACTGCTTCATATCAATTTTTATGAGTATTTCATGAGAAAGGTTCTTCTTTTCATTCTTGTTTTAAAATAGCGATGTGACTTACATTAGCAACTAATTCATGAGAGCTGGCTTGAATAGAAATTATAAAACACAATACAAACTTTTAGAAAAGGACAGACACGATATCTTAAAGGAAGGGCGGAAATTATTCCTTATTTAATGATATCAACAGAAAATCTATCACATTTTAAGCATCTCCCAAATGATGATAAACTTACTGCTTCATATCAATTTTTATAAATATTTCACGAGGGATTTTTAAGAGAAGGATTTTACATTAACATGGTAGCGCTCACGCTACCGGGGGGTTGGGGGTCGTAGCGTGGGCCATGGAATAACCCTTTCTAACAATCGAATTTTATTTCAAGTGTTGTTCGTGTAGAAAATCACGATGGCAGATATAGCCGTTCTAACATTTGAAACATTGTCAATATCAAGCCATCTGACTGCTAACTTTATGAAATGAGTTACCACAAAAGTGTTTTTTTTTTGACATAGAAAGAGAAGAAAATAAAACTAAGTCCGAATAAATTCATTGTGATGAGAAATCTTGAATTAGTTTCAAACGATCACAAAACGATCAAGTGAGTATTCCAGACTGGAGGGGGTTAAGGATTGTTTGTAAGTGTTTAACCATGTTTGGATGGATGCTTTGGATTTCCTATTTAGCGTGAAAGGGAATTTTAAGGTTATCTTTCTTAAATCATAATTTGCGTTTATTATGCCAAAGATAAGTATCATTAGATAATAATAACTATGTTCAGTAATAAGTTGTTAAAAGTATGACAAGAAAATTAAGTATATAAAATATTGAACTTTAAAATTTAGAAATCCAAAATTTTGTCCAACCATCGTTGACAAAATTTATAATCCAACTTTAATTCCAGCAGCAGGAAAGAAAATTCAGATTACAAAAGCCAGATAATTTATAGTCTCTACCTCATTTGGAACAAAGTTTCTTAAATTCGACCGTTGAGGTTAGTAAACCTCACCCTCCTCCTCCCACGCCGGGAGGAGGAGGAGGGTGAGGCCTCTCCACCTTAAACACACACACACATACACCCTTCCATAAAAGGATGGTTAGAAGCAAAACAGTAAAAACACTCTCAAGAAATATGCCACCCTTGTCTAAGGCATTTTTTTGTCATTAGAACAATCTTGGTCAAGTGTGATAACGCCCTTCTCACACCATTGAGGCAAAAGTATCGTGATAAATTAACGTTTTGCTATTTTTACTGTTTTTAAGAAAGCCACAAAGAGGTCTCTCAAACGCAAACCGAGTTTCTAAAGTTTAAAAATTTATGATGTTTTGTCAGACCTCCACATAGTAATATCTTTGACTATTTCATTTAAAAAAGACGCAGAGGCAGATACACAAGTATTCAACTACCTCTCGCTGCTTCACTTGGAAAAAAAAATGAAGCTCGGATTGTTAGAAATTGCAGTTGCTGCATTTCAAATACTTTTGTAAGGGGTGGTTATTATACTCAGGATGATGAATTACCTGATGGAGGTGTAACAAAGTATTTGGAAAAAGAAACTAAAATAAGCTGTGTGCTAAAATGTGAAAGAGATGAGAATTGTGACAACGCCATGTTCAAGTTGCAAAATAAAGAGGTGAGAAATGGAGAGTGCTGGTTTGTGAAAAAAAATGCAACTGATACAGCTGAAGACATGCAGAAATTGAAAAAAGACAAGGCAATTGAAGGCTATAAGAAGGTGATTTTAACGTGTTTTTTCTTTCTTTTTTTCTTTTTCTATTATACTATTCTTCCTTCGCCTATTTTATCATGTGTTTACTACTTTTCCATTTTAAATACTGCAATAGAAAAAAAAATGAAGGATAGGGTCGAACCTTTTGACACATGTTCAGTATATTCAAAATATCTTCTTTACTTGCCACTTTTGTAAAAAAAGGTTTTAACATTATAAAACAGTGATAAATTCTCTACGAGTAAGAAATAAAAAAAATTCGTAGAAAAAAACTGGAACGAACGAAGTAACTCCCCTCCATCATTTTTGTTTTTATTAAAAAATATCTCATCCTGTTACTCTTATTCAGCTCTACAATTTCCTACTATATTTTTTCAAGAAAAATATTCCATCAACAAATTTACTTCCTTTCATGAATCATTTGTCGATAACTCAATAATTATTGAATTTTCGGAATCAAAAAAGCAAGACTTTGTAACCAAAATGTAACGGTTTTAAACAAAAAAGATTTAGAAAAAATGAAGGAGAGTTATCAACGCAGACGTGCAGTGTATTGGTCGAATTTTTTGTTTCGAAAAAAAAGGTTTTAAAACATTTTTTTGGTACCTGCGCGAAAGGTGTGGCGTTGGAATTTTATTTGGTGAATAATTAATGAATCAAAATATTTTCAGTATAAAATTAAAGTAAGTTTAAAAATAATAAAGTAAAAGACAATAAATAAGAATGATAGAAAAAGAAATGTTAAGAGAACAGCATGATACTGATAAATCTTTCTGAACTGTCGTTTTCAACATCTGCTTTAAATCAGTATCAAGTTCGAAATCACCTTCATCAAGTTTGTCAAAACAGTCGTCAATAACCTTTTCAGCCAACAGAATTTTTAATCTACTGGGACTAAACGCGCTCTTCATCGTTGAACAGATTTTCATTTTGTTGACTAAACCACGAAGCAACATTGTACCAGAAGTCTCCTTTCTTCCTTCTCTTTCATTCTTATCTTCGTATTTTTTTCTCTACCTTTTCTTTTTATATTAAACCTTCCCATATTAATTAAATATTTTTGCAGTAATTTCGCAGTATGAAAAATGCTGAAACTTAAAACTTAATTGCGAATGATAAATTATATTTCTAGTATTTAAAAAGTCTTTAATATCCATGCAGAGCATGGGTGTCTTAGTAAAATTTAAAATTCCTGACTCACATTCGAGACAAGATCAAAGATAATCTTACGAAAAAATACATTTTCCTTTTTTTATCCCACCAAAATATTACTTTAATTAAAGAAAAAATTTTTGAAAAATTTACCTAAAGGGTCTACCGTACCCTTAACGACAAGTTTGACTGCTGTTTAGGAACTAATCCTTCCACATCTAATCGTGATAGAAAAATTTGCAATAAGTCAAGACCATACCTTATCCAGAAGATTTACACGCAAATAAAATTGTGTTCATGTGGCTTTGACACTTTTTTAGCTGTCCAAACAGCTGCATTTTTACTCAGTATTTTATGTATACAATGACTTTTTACTATTTCCTGAAAATATGGTCTTTAACACGTATAAATATGATCTTTAATTATTATCTAATTTGCTAAGTCAGCAGAAATTTTCAGTGATGTAGATTTTCAATTTCACAAGAAAAAACTATATTCGGTAGAATTAATTAATTATTAACGACGTTCTAATTTAACCCTATTATACCTGGGGGGGGGGGGGCACAAAGTGCCCGCGGCCTCTTTGACTAGGCATAACTTTGGACACACATGTGATTAAGTGCTAAAATTTTGTGACTATTCCTAACTTTTATTAGGGCTTCTGATGAAAAAAAAAAATTTCGGAAAAATTTTGAACTTTGCTGGGGGTATTGCATTTTTTGGACGGGGGTAAATTTTTTGGAATTTTGAAAACCGTTGACATTCATGTAAGAATGTTATAAGATGTTGTATTGGGTATATAAGTATTTATTACATGTATGTTGGTTACTAAGTGGTAACCAAGGTGTTGCTAAGGTGATTATATGGTTACTAGGGACAAAAAGCAGACCAGATTTGAAGGAAATATCGATCCAGCAAATTGACGTCATTTCGGATCCCAATGACGTCATTATATTGTTTTCCTTACCTCGATTATCTTTACATGCCCTGTTCTACATATATGCCAAGTTTAATGACAGGAGCATCAATATTTCTGGTAGAACGGTTCTTTGTTTCTATATCGTTAAAATAAGAAATTTTCTGGCCAAAATGACGTCATTTTTTATCCCAATGACGTCATTAAAATTACTTTTTTCGTGTGAAACACATATTTTGGTATTCATTCCACAAATCTACCAAGAATCAAGGCCGTATCATTATTAACACGCGAGAAATTAAAACGTACTGAAAAATTGGGAAAATGACCATTTTTCACATGTGTGACGTCATTTCTAATCCCTATGACGTCATCAAATTATTTTTTTTTTACCTGGATTGAGTTTGTACTAACACATTCTCCAACTGAGCCAATTTTCATCACTTAAGCACAAGTGGTTCAGGATTTATGTCCCGCGGGCACTTTGTGCCCCCCGAGGGTTACAAGGGCCAAAAAAGCTCAGGTATAATAGGGTTAAAGAGGGATTATAGATTTTTTTTTTTTTTTTTATTATATAATATAATATACAAATTATGCTTTAGCCAAAAACAAAAACAAAAAAATAAAAAATAAAATATTCAACGGTACGTTGCGTTCTCGTTCACACGTCAATTCTACCAACTGACTGGGATATAAGGATGTTTGATGGATCGGTTGGCATGTCATTCCTTTTCAAAGTTCTCGATCCTCTTATACACAAGATTGCTGATTTCAATAGCGTGAATGATATTTTCGTTCGTAACCAGCTCATCACAACACCTTCTTCCGTACCTTGTCTACGCGCTAACTTCAACGAAAGTTCTTTAATGAATCGTTCTGTTTCACGACTACAACCACCATGACTCGAAAACACCAAAGGAGTAAATGAGCCGTGCTCTATTTCAATCACTCGTTGGTTGTATTTTCGTTTCTTCTCTTTTTCATTTTTGCAAAATACCTTCTGAAGATTCTGATTAACATGGCTTGAAGCGAACGGGTTGAAAACCCTTACATCAAAGAATGCTCTTTGACCACGTTGCCAGAAACTTCTAGCTGCAATATAATAATAATAAAGAGGGATTATAGATAGTTCTGTATATGCGCGTGCATCCTTACAGGTAGTAAAAAAAGGACTACATAAGAAAAAGTGACTATTTCCTTAAATTTATAGATTTAAGGAATAAACGATCTTAAAGGAGCTGGAATTGGTTTTTCTTAACTATTATTTTCTCTTTTTAAGACCAGGTTTTAATTATTATTTCAAAAAGTAAGTTGCTTTTTTAACTTGATTTCTTCGATCGTTGAAGTCTGTTCTTTATATTTCTTGCCTGTCTGCATGCGTGCGCATGTCCAGTGTTCTACACGCAAAATCAAAACAACTACGTCACGCTGCAACTTATCTATTGAAACTGAATAGGTGAAAGTTAATAGTATTATAGCAATGAAATCGTGTTATAATAGAAAAAATAACCTAATTATGTAACTAATTATGTAAAAAATAACTTTTCTGAATTTTAAAAGTGTTACTGTCATGTTAAAATCTTAATTTTGATATTTAGGCACAACCCACAAAACCTTTTACAAAAACGACCAAAGGAATGTGCAAAGGTAAAAATATGAGTTATGGTGAGCTCATTTCTTTTAAGTCTGTGTAAATTACTCAGCTAGGACGTATATTGATAACAATTTCATTGCCTTGACAAGGACAGTTGCACAGCAATTTTCGTAAGAATTAAGAATTAAACATCACAAAGGCAGCATTTTACATCATGCTTTCAAATTCTATATGCTCTATTGGTAAAAATAGAGGATGAATCATTAGTAGTGTGAAAATATTTCTTAGGTGAATGGATTTTATTGAAACGCAATGTCTGTTTTGGAGCACGTGCAAACGAGTTTGGAACATTTAAAATACAACACGATGCGATTATGCTGGGTATAAAGTTGGTACATGTCGGTGGACAAGGTGTAAAATGCACAGAAGACCTTCCTTTTACGAAATGGGGTTGTGATATCTATTCTCCCAACAACGTAGAGAATGTCGCAGTTGTTATTACAGATGATCGAAGTCACCTACTTTACCCATCTATGGAATATCATAAAGGTCACGGATTCTTTACTGTACCAGGATACAACGCCAACTCTCCCTACCTCATCTTCAATGCATCAAATCACACTGTTCACAAAGGACAAGAGCTGAGATTGCATTATGGTGAAGCTTGGGTGTCTAATGGATACCTTTCTAATAACAGTGGTGAATCATGTGCAGATGTTTATGCGAAATTGTGTGACGAATAATTTTTTTTGTGAATGATGCAATCCTCTTCAGTCTGAACTAAATAAAGAAATATCGTTCTTGTTTGTTGGAAATCTATTGCTTAAACGCGATGATTTTTTTTAAAACTTTAAATGAAGAAAATTGATTTTAAAGACTTTTCACGATAAACATTTTATATTAAATTTCTATGTACATACACACAAAATTGAAAGAAGTTAGTTAGAAGAAAAATCACTTTTAAAACCAAGTATTTTAGTTACAATCTTATTATTATAAAAATATCACCGATAAAAATTAGTAGCCACATCTGCCAAAGTTAAATGAGACATTCGGAATTATCCAGCCGAACTTTAACGACGCTTAGCCGAGTCTCAATATGTTATGTTAATATCGATGTCCCATTTATCAGCGCAGTAAAAGAAGCGGGAAAGTTTATTTTCGATCCCAGCAGTAGTTATTTTGTTGTTTTATATTTGTGATTTTTTTTTATTTGGTAGTACATATTTCTACTAGATATAAAATGTATAATAGTTGCACAAGGTGATAAAATATATTTCTGAGAATTCAGCAGTCTTTTTTAGTGACTTTAGACATACTTTATTTAAATTTTAAATTTATTTGTGGAGTATTTAAAACAAAGACACTTTTAACTGTTACTTTTAACTGTTACTTTTAACTGTTTCTATTTTACACTGGGAAAATTATAAGCAGTGTTAAATTTTAAAAACAGTAACATTTTAGGACTCGTTGTACTTATTTTGTTCTTATCGTTTAGCCATGTCCAGCACTATTCTTTTTATAGAAATGTTCCTCTGGATAGAGACTCTTGTTTTTAGAATCTTTTACAGCCTGGTAAGTTTTTATCACGTTCTTAATGCTAAAAAAGGAACTTCAGAAGTTTATCTAAGTGACACGCGCTTTAAATTTGTCATTATTTACTGGTCAATGTCCACAGAAAAATGAGACGGCCGCCCTGCAATGCGAAAATTATGTAAAGTACAGTCAGGGCACTCTCCACGTTGTTCACATGGCCAACACTTCTGCTAAATTTAAACTTTTACAGCCCACTTCATGCAGAGAACTAGCTATTTATATATTGTGTGAAATGGCCAAAAAAGGCTATTCAAACAAACGTTATGTTAACAGTTGCAGCTTCAAGGCTTGTCATTTTATTGCAAACTTCAGATTCGGTTGCTCTTAGTTTGGTAAAACCTGCGTGTCGTGTTCTTATGAAACAAGCGTGCATGCGTTTATCATGCTTCTATACTTATTTTCACGTTGAAACTGCCGTTTGCAACGAGACTGAAATTTTGACCCAAAGATTAGTATCATATATTGATCAGAAATAGTTGCGGGTTACTATGGGCAGACATTTTCGCAGACAGAAAGTATCATCCTAATACTTTTTTTTTTTGTCATCTTAATTAGCATAGAGTTATCAGTAAATCCGCATTCACACGTACGTAAATTTTTACGTAAGGGCTTACGAGATAGCTGGTGTTCATTCATTCCCTTACGTTACGTAAAATCTTTCATGTGACATGTTTAACAGAAAGCACGTAAACCCTTGCGCAGTGCTTACGTAGATTTTGTAACGAACAGAAATTTATGTTCTTAAATTGTACGTAAAGGCTGATCTCCATTTGTTAAAATTGTTCCCGGACAAGAAAAATTTCCAACAAGGTCATGCGCATTAAAAAAACAATTACAGCACTATCCGGAAATTTTTTATGGATTGGACGGAATTCCGAAAGTTGAAAACTTTCACCTTTTTTAGAATTTCCCCAGAAAATAATTTTTTCCAGCCAAAAAAAATTCGAGAAATTTCTGACCGCAGAAATTGTAATAACCAGACACGCTAATTAATTATTCATAGTAACCAATATACTGGTTATGAAAAGCAGCCAGTATCAGGGTCTTGTTAGCCGTCAAGTAAGCGCCTGCGGCTTTGACATGAGGTCACAAACCCTGGGGACCATAATGGGCTGGATCTGTTAAGACAGTAGTTTAAACTCTTGCCCTACATTGTCTCTTTTGCATTGTGTCAAGTTTAAAGATAATATTCCATCATATATTGCGATGAAGGTTCCATCATACGGATGTCAGCAGCGTGGATCACTCAACTAAAAAGTGCTCACAGTGACGTGACCTAATGGCAAGAGTTAAAAATTTAAAAATGGCGGCATGTAGACATACGAGGAAGCAGAACGAAGATGATAAAATCGACACATGGCCTTATTTAGTCGGCTATTACGCCAAAAAGAGATGCATCGCATTATGAATGTAGTATAACTTTGTATATGGAATAAATTGCGAGCTTCAATGTTACAAAATAACTTGGGTGGCCAACTCGCTATATACACTTGTTTGCATGTTTTAAATTATTTTAGGAAGTTACCTGTTGATACAGAAAGTCGTGCAGCCTATAAATCTAGTTTACTTATCAGTAAATAAAAGGTCTACTTGTGTCTACCATTTTTTAAAGGAAATTCCCAAGCGATTATTGCTGTGGTAACACGTATTGTCTTGTGAAGGGTTTTGTTAACATTCCACGGAAGAAACACCTGAGTCATTCTTTGCTAAGCCCCTATTTAATTTCTGAAACTGTCCCTCTGTCGCAAGGTTTCCACAAATCCACACTGAAATTGTATATCGCTTGTACTAGAGCACAACGGTTTCATGCCCGTCTAGTTTTAATCATCGTACCTGGTGTTGGATAAATTTAACCGACCAGATGGAACATCGAGAATGGAAAATATGGATTACTTATGGAAACCGATAAGAGTTCATTCTCCAATCTCGGACATAATATTTGTGGAATTGATTGTTATTTCTCGAAATGACCTAACAACATCACTTCCACAACGCTCTTCAATGTTCTTACTTGGCCGATGTGTAGAGAAAGGAAACAACGTCAAAATGGCGCAATTTCCACAATGTTGCTAATATGAACCATCTCTTTCATTGCATGAAATGGTTGGAAAAAAAAACTTGACTTTGGGGCGTGCTGACGTCAGCATTAATTAGTACTATTTAAGATTTCGGATCTCAAATAACGCAAAAATGCTAAGTACGTGTTGAACATTGGCAAGTTTGAAGCACGTGTGACTTAGGTAGAAAAGGCTTTCTTAATGTTTCGTTGTTACAATCTTCGAGATTCCGCACTTCTTTTTCACTAATTTATGTGTTGGGTTGTAACTACACAGTACTACTAAACTAAAGTAAAAATCTATAATGCATTACCACAAAAACTTAAGATAATGTCAAATATTTCAATATTGCCTTTTTGATAAGCCGAGGTGGCGGAAGATCAAAACATTTCATGAAAACGAGGTTAGCTTAGATAAAGTTTTGGACGCCGCTTACTTGCTGTGTTGACCTTAGTTATCAAGAAATGTTGTTCTTATAATTTTCAACTGGCACATTGGAAAAATTGTAGTGGATACAAGTATATAGGGGGTATTAGTAGTGGTAGTGGTAGTGTGACATCTAGTTTACTGAAACCTCATATAACGTAGGTTATATATATCTCCCTAAAAACGTTACCCAGCTTTTCATCCTGGGCAGATATTATAGTTAGGATGTCATTGCTAACGATGCACACAGGGATAATGTTCTGCCTAGCAATGTATCATTATTATTGTCACACTACCCTGCTTTTATCTTTTCGTTTACAGTAGTATATATTTATAATAAACATATTTTTGACTCAACCCAGTGTACTTAGTAATCACAAATTGTTTATTGTTTCGGTTTGTACGTTCAAAGTCATGTTAGTTTTGTAGGTTTATCATTTCTTGTACATGTTCAAGAAATGATAAGCCTACAATACTTAGCACAAATTGTTAAACCAATTGTTTTCAGAAGGTGAGGACACTACTAAACATTCCACTGTTCTTGCGAAAATGTTTTTGTCGCAGGTCACACATTTTTACAGCAAACTATAAATTTATTTAGTAGGTATATTGTACTCTCTTCTCTGAAAAAAATTTCAAAATACCTAAAATTGTTTTTATTATGTTTAAAATTCAATTGACAGAGCAAGATGAGACGTTTTTTAACTATTTTGATAATGACAGTGGTAAACGTTTAAGGTTATGTTGTATCGGTTATCCTCAGAGAAATAAAACAAAGTCATTTATTAGTTGTAAGCCATCTATATATATTTAAAACTTTCTCAAACTACATTTTCTCTCTTTAATAATAGCCGTATTTCGTCTTTCTTTTGTGCGTGAAAATAACATTGTGCTACGGAAACACGAAATATGCGATATATAAAGGACGGGAGATCCCGTTGGTTTTTTTTTAGGTACAAACAAGATGTATGGTATACGTAAACAACCATACAAGAAGCCGTGTATCATCAGATTGTGATTTTTGTTACGAAGTTGGAGACGACATATTTTGCCATTCAGATCGGCAATACTATTTGTTCCGTTGTTAGCGAGTTCAAATTCTTCTAGGTTATTATCCGCATTTCTCGGTGATCTTGATCCTCGATTGCATCTCAATGTTGATCTTATGAGCGAAAAGCTGATTTTAGTTCTTATGACATTGGTTGCGACCGAATTTGAAATGCTTCGTTTTTCTGTAATCATATCAGCTAACCGCTTGTAGCAGGCTTTGCATTCTTTTGCCATTGCACCATTCGCAGCGAACACCAGTGGTGTGAACGTATCATTCTTGATTTTCAACACCCGTTCGTTGAACTGTCGCTTTTTCTCTCTTTCGTTCATCTGGAAACATCTCTTAATTTCTGAACGCCTGTACCTCTGAGCGTGTGGGTTAAAAACCCCTGCGTCAAAGAATACTCTTTGGCAAGGCGTACAGAAACTGAGAGCACTGATGTCAAGACGTGCTTAATTCTGGATGTTTGCTGTTCTTTTTCGAAAACACACTCCGTTGACCTCATTCAGCATTGGCTCCGTCTTTACGTCATGACAGACTTCTTTTAAGAGTGGTGCGGTGATTTCACGCAGTTCGTTGTGTCGCAGGGTGACCATGCCCCCTTTTTTACAAGACAAGGCATGGTAAAGGTCGAATTTTTCACCACATACACATTCTGTCGGGAGTCGCTCGAGGTTCCAGTTGTACCTTATTCTGATTGCATCCCAAAACTGCTGTTTATTTATATCGTAGCCCCACTCTTTCAGGGGTAGTGTTGTCAGCCAGTTCGAAACGCCACTTTCAAGGTTGGTGTCGTTTGTTTTTCGGCATCCGCCATTTCTTCTCGTAGGCTGTCGAGCTTAGCTTATTGCTTTTGTCTCCGTTCTGCCTTGATCGCTGATTTCATCTTGTCACTTTCTACCTGTGTCTCTAGGATCATGGAGAACTTCACCTACTTTAATAGGCCGTAGTCCTCGTTGTTTGTCCAGTGGGACTAGTCGGGATGCCATTATTGCTTCGAGGGAGTTGTCGTTGATTTTATCAACGCACATCCTTTTGATAACGTTTACTAGCGCTCTGCTAAAATTTTGTCCAGTGTCGCCGTACATTTTCGAGGAAAGTATCTTCCTCCAACCGTCCGCATCCATACCAGATCGACCGGAACCCCCTTTTGTCATCTGGGCTGCTTTGAGAACCATTTGATCATATTTGTGTTTCCGCCCCTGGTTAGGGGGGCGAAGGCTACCACACAATACCAAAGAGAAAAAAGTCCTGGGAATAAGTTTGACTACCACGAACAAAATGAGACGAAGCTTTGGGAACGAGATTGCTCAGTTGCCATGTTAGAACTCGGCTCATATGTTTTAGGGGGATAAAATTTCGCGGGGATCAGATTTCCTGAATAAGCTCATCCATCCGTGAATTTTTCGTGTACTTCATCCTTTATTTACATAATAGAATCGCTACTTTTTCTGAGAACAACAGGTTAAACGGGTCGGAAATTTTGACGATATGTACAAAGGTTTCACAAATTTCGCGAAAGTAATTCTTCGCGAAGTTTGGGACCATCGGGTCAGTGTGGGGCAAACTAATTACAGGTAGGAAAAAGACCACAAGCCCCAACTAAAGCTTGCGAAATTCAGGAATTGAGTGGACCCCAAAGAAAGAACGAGCCACTCAGTGAAAAAAAAAAGTGAAAAAAAATACGAGTAAATCTTAATTCTTGGAAAAGAAAATAGCTGTAGTTAGAAAGAATCCTGGGCACATTCATGACGCGGAGACAAATAACAAGAAGGGAATCGGAAAATTTACGTTCTTTTAGAGTGTTTCCGAAATTCCATTTCCCTATGTTTGAGTGTCATTAGTGTGGCGAAAAGAACTCCGTTCCCATCATTATTTACAATACTAAGCCACAAGTAAAAGTGTTACCCAGCGTTGAACATCCGGTGTAGCAATTAATAAGAACCGTAAACTGTGCCACACATTCAGGTGAAGCGCAGACAACATTACATTGTTTCGGGTATAATATACATTTATTTGAAATGAAAACACAGTGTACAACCCGTTGTTACCCCGTCATAGGAAGACCAACTAACCAATCGCAACTTGGAGTTAAACAAAAATACAGGAAAAAGCCTGCTGTTTAATGAATCCGTCAATCCTTTTGTCTTATTACAAACATTTTCTCTTTAATAATACCCGTATTCCATCTGCCTGTATCTGCGCGAGAAAAAGGTCCTGTTATGGAAGCTCGAAATGCGACAGATAAAAGACAGGCGAACCCGTGGATTTATCCACGGGACATCGACTAATTATTAATAACCGTATTCTGTGTGTTCAAAAAGCTTGCGCCGCAGATTTATTTTCGGAATTTCGGTAGCGCTAAAGCTTTTTTTCGGAAGTCATACATAGAACTCGCTTTTATGGGCTTTGTTTTGACAGCTGGCGCGTACTAGACACCAATCATGAGGCTTGATTTTTGAAAATAACCAATCCAAGTTCTTCACAGTCTCAACATGCGGACGGAGAAAACATGCTACGATCGAGCTGCAGTTTCTAAGGCCATTTTTGGTTTGGAATTGATGCTCCATTTGACATTTTTCTTTTCTAAATACATTGTATTTATAGGAATATTAATTTTTATGTGTGTTTTTGCATGTTACATAAATATATTGTCACTTTTTCTAGCCATGTATAAATAAGGTAGCTAGCTTTTCTTATTTATTTTCCTATTCTTTTAAGGTTTTAATTAGTTTGGTGCACGAATTTCATTGTGTTCTGGGGCTCTGGCTACCTAGCTATCTCTTTAGCTACCTTTGGCTAAAAGATGAAAGAAGCCAAATGCAGTTTGGCTGCAACAAAACTCTCAATCAATAATTCTTATGGTAAGTGCAGTTAGGTAGCTGCACCTTTCGTAACTATAATAAAAACTTGGGCGAAAGTGTAAAGTTTATTGATTTAGGGGACAACAAACTCAATTAATCTATGATATTTAACTTTTCAACCCATAATTATTTTTGTCACGACAGACATTTTTATTTAAACTGACAATGAATCCTTTAAAGTTTACGAATATTAATTCAACAAAATAAAATTGGTCAGTGATTGTTTTTTGCTGAACGACGTAACAACAGGGTTGTTCCTGTGTTTTTATTTAAATCGAAGTTCGATAAAGTTATTTTGGAGAAGTGTGTTACGCCTATACGGATATGCAACATGTTTTACCTTTACTAAGCGCTTAGTCACAATTAGCTTAGTGTCAGAATTGACTTTTGAAGTTTTACGCGAATTTATTCCGCATAATAGAAATATGTTGCAGAAATACAAAAAATTGGGAAAAACGTACGTACGTATAACTTAGTGTCCTACTATAAAACAGAATTTCGTGTGAGATCACCTCATTAGAGCCGAAACCATTAATTCTAACCTTCCAACTCATAGACTATATACAGAAAACGCTATTACTTATTTGCTGGTTAATGCTTTGTTTGCCAGAGTTTTTACTAGGAACACAATGTTGATTTTACGCAGTTTCTTATAAGAAATGCGCAGTGTTAACTATATTGACCACTCTTAGCCATCGTACATTTCTCCTGACATTTAAGATGACTATGCCCCAATGTGAAAAATATCACTGATCAGGTCCTAAAAACGCGATACTTACAACAAACAAATCTTTTGAAAATAGATGGCTTAAATTATAGCGATCTGCGTGTAAAAAAGGTTGCAAATTAGAAAATTGCTAAAATAACTGGCAAATCAACGATATTCATACAGTATCATTCCAAAAGTCATCTTATTTCAGCAACACAATGTAAGATTTTGCATTGGTTTTATTTTGCGTACATCAGCATAAAATGTGGACAAAAAAATACCACAAATGAAGAAATCCAGTTTAAAATTAAGTTTACACTGATATTTTGAATCGGAAAGAGAATAGTTGTAAAATCAATTTCAGTGCTAAAATTGGCGATACACATGTTGCAGGTGGTTCATAACTCCCAAATTTAACTATAAAAAGTCAACAGGATTTTCCGGAATGTCTCAAGATACAACGCTCACTTTTTATTAGTCGTTTTTTACACAAGAGCATCCGAAAATTGTTAAATAGGTAAAAGTTAATTGACTAAATACCCTTCGCTTTGGGCCTAGAATAAATTGCTGTCAATTACACTCACTGACTTGCTTAATTACAATGCTAGTATTTGATACCTATGCAAAATTGATTTCCATTGTAAGGTTCATTCACTAAGAAATGTCTTACCGAGGTGCCTGAGTCGCAATTCAACACATTATCACCTTCTTTTTTTACAAAAAAAAAGAATACAAACTTGAGTAGAAGCTATAAAGCAGCTGACCAACATATTATGTGGCGAAAATATTAGGACCAGCAACGACAACAGCACAAAAAATATTTTGTATGTTTTTCGGCTTCAACTTTTACATTATAACCAGTGACACAGAAAGTGAGCAACATAGATTAAATGATTAAAGTAATAGTCACAAGCATTAATGTCCACTCAGCTACAATCTTGGACAAAATATGTATGGACTTTTTAATTTCCCCCTTCCCCCCAACTTCAAGGTTGAATTTTGAAAGTCAATCACTGTTTTGGCTCCAACACTAAGCTTGGGGGAGGGGGAAGTTAAAATTTAATACTTGTCCAGTAATTTATGTCCAAGATTGTCTAAAATTCATAAAAAAAAATTGAAAAGGTAGGCAGGACAAAATAACCATTGAAATCCAAAAAATACCTTTAAAAACTGCCTGCGCAGAAGATTTCCACATGGTGACATGGTCGGCTGCCATTTTCAAAAATTTGCGAGCTCAAAAACATTCCGTGCAGATTTCACATGACACCAAAACAAACATTCAAATTTTAGCGGCAAATTAGTATTGAAAGCAAAAGTGATTGGTGGCAGCTGTACAGGTTGTACCAACACGTTACCGTAATACTACACGTTACCGCACACGTTACCGTACACGTTACCATACACGTTACCGTTATTTTTACTAAGAAACTTTGGTGAGACGAACACGTTACCGTCACATTTTTATAAGTTTTATATAACATTATTTATCACAAAGTTGACGGTAACGTGTTGGCACTCCGTAGGCTGAAAAGCAGGGTAACATGTACGGTAACGTGTACGGTAACGTGTACGGTAACGTGTAGCGCGACGGTAACGTGTGGAAAAAATATCTTCTGTTTTCCTTACGTGCAATGTCTTAGAGAGTTCTGTTGTCTTTATAATTTTTTTAAAAGACAAATGCAACCTTTACCTACACAAAATCGACCTCAACATAAATTAGATGCGTAAACACCTCAGCATAATTAGATGTCGTAATATAGAAACACAAGAAAATTATTGAAACTTTTTGGCATTTATGGAATATTAAAACCAAGGCATGAAGCCGAAGTGGCCTAGCTAGCAACTTGTCTGATGGACAATCAAAAGCTTGCACGTAAACAAACCAACCAAAATTGACTAAGTCTTCAAAATTAGAGATCTAAAATTCATAAAAAAAAATTGAAAAGGTAGGTAGGACAAAATAACTATTGAAATCCAAAAATACCTTTAAAAACTGCCTGCACAGAAGATTTCCACATGGTGACATGGCCGGCTGCCATTTTCAAAAATTTGCGAGCTCAAAAACATTCCGTGCAGATTTCACATGACACCAAAACAAACATTCAAATTTTAGCGGCAAATTAGTATTGAAAGCAAAAGTGATTGGTGGCAGCTGTACAGGTTGTACCAACACGTTACCGTAATACTACACGTTACCGCACACGTTACCGTACACGTTACCATACACGTTACCGTTATTTTTACGAAGAAACTTTGGTGAGACGAACACGTTACCGTCACATTTTTATAAGTTTTATATAACATTATTTATCACAAAGTTGACGGTAACGTGTTGGCACTCCGTAGGCTGAAAAGCAGGGTAACATGTACGGTAACGTGTAGCGCGACGGTAACGTGTGGAAAAAAATCTTCTGTTTTCCTTACGTGCAATGTCTTAGAGAGTTCTGTTGTCTTTATAATTTTTTTAAAAGACAAATGCAACCTTTACCTACACAAAATAGACCTCAACATAAATTAGATGCGTAAACACCTCAGCATAATTAGATGTCGTAATATAGAAACACAAGAAAATTATTGAAATTTTTTGGCATTTATGGAATATTAAAACCAAGGCATGAAGCCGAAGTGGCCTAGCTAGCAACTTGTCTCATGGACAATCAAAAGCTTGCACGTAAACAAACCAACCAAAATTGACTAAGTCTTCAAAATTAGAGACAATCTTGGACAAAATATGTATGGACTTTTTAATTTCCCCCTTCCCCCCAACGAGCTTGGGGGAGGGGGAAGTTAAAATTTAATACTTGTCCACTAATTTATGTCCAAGATTGTAGACAGATGGCTAAGCCACAATATATATTTTCACTCATTTGCTAAATTGATACTTCGCTTTGACTATAACGTTCGATCCTGAAAAGTGTCACTATTCTTAACCGGCAAATCAGTACACACATCAAAAATGTTGATGTAGTATTTGTGTTATGGGATGAATATAAAAACCATTCTTACTTATTTTTAGGAAAATGTGGTAAGGATGTTTATATATCAACCGATGGTATTAATGAGCCAAATTGTGGAACAGTTTTGTTAAAGTGTAAAAGCATACAATATCCTATCACTAAACATGGAAACGGAGATACCATTTTTCTTGACGGCGGCACCACACGAAGGAAAACGTACATGTTATATAGACCGTTGTGGTTATCCAAAGAATTGCAGCTTTTTAAAATCAACAAAAAGGGTTTTTAAGCCGCACATAACATTTAGCTCTCCTTTTGTTTGACTGTTAGGTTTCAACAAGGCTTTTAAAGACATATATGTCCACCTTTACTCAATTACCTTTAATATACGCGTTACCAAGGTAGCTTGCAAAATATTTCGATTAGAATGACTGAATGTACGGTCGATCTTAAAAAAACCTTTCAAATTCATATTTCAAGATTCATTTCAATATACACAATCCAGTTCCAAAGTTTTATTCTAACTGTCAAATCTCGTGTATTTAAAAACACTAAGGTTATCTTGAACTGGTATAATGTCAGAAACAGATTCAAGATGTCAACATTCTTAATGTTCATTACAGACACTGTAGCGTTAGAAAGTGGGATAATCTCATCATCTTACTCAGCGGATACAATAAACTCCACAGTAATTATGAAAAATATTTCAGCCAGTTATAAGTTTCCAGACTTCGCGTTAATTCGGACCATAAACTGAGTAAAAAATATTCAATTAATCCACTCCGTATTCAACGGACCAACGATAAGCAATAGAATAAAACGAGCTAATACCTTACGAATTTCAAATTGTATGTTTAGCACACAGAAAACAAGACTCGAAATTCAAGTTGTCTCCAAAATTGAAATAAGAAAATTAACATTTCACGTGAACCGGCAGTATTGGTGGCAGCCTTAGGATTACTGATAGTAGGCTGTTACATAACGCCATTTTGACGTTGTTTTCTTTCTCTACACATCGGCCAAGTAAAAACTTTGAAGAGCACTGTGAAGTGATGTTGTTAGGTCATTTGGAGAAATAACGGTCACTTCCACTAATATTATGTCCGAGGTTGGAGAATGAACTCTTATTCGTTTCCATAAGTAATCCATATTTTCCATTCTCCATGTTCCATCTGGTCGGTTAAATTCTTACAACACATGAACGATGATTAAAACTCGCTAGACATGAAGCCGTTGTGCTCTAATACAAGCGATATACAATTTAAGTGAGGATTCGTGGAAACCTTGGGACAGAGGGACAGTTTCAGAAATCTAACCAGCAGTTTAGTTGGCTTTTTTACAATAAACACATGCACATTTAACGGTAATATGCGATTAAATAGGGGCTTAGCAAAGAATGACACAGCTGTTTTTTTCGGGGAATGTTCACAAATCCCTTTACAAGACAATGCGTGTTACCACAGCAACACTCGCTTGGGAATTTACTTTAAAAATCAAAATGGTAGACACAATTTACTCATTTTATTTACTTATAAGTAAACTAGATTTATAGGCTGCACGACTTTCTGTATCAACAGGTAACTTCCTAAAGTAATTTAAATCATGCAAACAAGTGTATATAGCGAGTTGGCCACCCAAGTTATTTTGTAACTTTGAAGCTCGCAATTTATTTCTTAACGTTCATTCATCATAAATATATTCCATATACAAAGTTATTTTACATTCATAATGCGATGCACCTTTTTTTGGCGTAATAGCCGACTAAATAAAGCCATGTGTCGATTTTATCATCTTCGTTCTGCTTCCTCGTATGTCTACATGCCGCAATTTTTATTTTTTTAACTCTCGATATTAGATCACGTGACTATGAGCATTTTTTAGTTCATTGATACACGCTGCTGACATCCGTGTGCTGAAACCTTCATCGCAATATATGATGGTATATTATCTTTAAACTTGACACAATGCAAAATACACAATGTAGCAAAAGAGTTTAAGCTACTTGCTTAACAGATTCAGCCCAATATCGAATTGTTACCTGATGTCAGAGCCGCTAGCGCTTACTTGACGGCCAAAAAGACCCTGGTACAGGCTGCTTTTCATAACTAGTATATTGGTTACTATGAATAATTAATTAGCGTGTCTGGCTGTTACAATTTCTGCGGCTAGTAAAAGCAACTTGATCCAGTTATCATTCTTAAGGACGATGGATTTTGGTTGTTTTTAACGCTTGACTTTAGAACGTTTTTATTTCAAACCAAGTTATTATTTGTCCACCCTAGAACGAGATTTCATAGTGATGGAATTTCTTTAAAAGGATTATTTATCAAAAGAATGTGTTAACGTGTAATTAGGTAAAGTTAGTTTTGTTGGGATATACTGATACTCAACCTCGTTCCCAGGGCATTTTGCCTTGTTGATAAAGTTGATAGCGGCGAAAAGGCCCTGGAACAGGCTGGTCACACGATCGCTTATAATTTATGATAATTATACCAAAAAAAATAATTTATGAACATTTCCTGCCCTGCAAAAATTTATTTCTGCCCCGCGCGGGAGTTTAATGTAAACAAAGAGTACAACAAATATGGCGGTCGATTTATTTTGTGGAGTGGATAAAAATACCAGCTAAGGTTTAGCATCGACTTTAGAGAGACTCGTTTGAGAAATATATTAAAAAAAGATACCATTTTTAGTTCAACATGATATAAAGCAAATTTATCTCGATAATTAAATGGATATATGTGCGGTGTTTGTATTTTCCTGCAGAACTGCTGGTAGACCTAAGAGCGTATACCGTCTAAATTACATGAACATCTAACTAATAGCTAGTAGCCATATATATCGATGTTGTTAACGTCATTACCCTACTTGGGTACAAAACTCAATGTTGTTAGTCAATGTTTGAGTCTATTTTTATAAATATTTATTAGCTTAATTATCTGTCACATTTCTAAGAAACATTTTGTTGGCTGAAAATGTTGCAGCTGACTTTCATCGTGAACTGTGTTGTTTATAATTCCCAAACCTCTTACGCAAATCGGCAGGCAAAAAAATGCAGACGGTAAGTCGTGTGCAGTCCATTCCAAACTTTATTTTTTAGGTAGAGGCATCTTTTGAAAATGAAATTTAAATATATATATATATAACTTGCATGTAGTTTAGATTTAGAACACATATACAGTACAAAGGTTTTTAACCATAATTTGACTTTCTTCACCTAAAGTCTGCATTTTTTGCCTGCCGATTTTCTGATTTTTTCGGCCATGCACAAGAATCTCTTAAAAATGTAAACATTGGAACTCATGTATATAAGTAGGTAAATATGATGAGCTTATTTGATATACTATCCCGGCCTATGGAATTTACATTAAGTGAGACACTTAAATGTAGCCTGTATTGCACTTTTTTTGGCAATGCCTTTTAAATCAAGAAAGCTCTTACAAATTCGTCATATCACAAATTTTATGCCTATTCACATATATACTTAAGGATAGATATAAAGAATGATTTTGCATTAGCTATTCTTTCCAGGTTTCAGAATTCGAGCAATTTAAATGAGGCCGATAAAGGTTTTGTAACAAAACTTCTAAATCTGGACCAAATATAAACAAACAAGTAAGGTTTTTAAACAAATTAATTCTTCTAAGGCCAATGTACCATACTGAAAAAATTTAACATTAAAAGGTCCTATTTTTATTTTAGGCCAGTGATTGATTTTGCAACACCGGTATATTTTCACATATCGTGGCCAAGTACAAATGGCATTTTTGGAATTAATACCTTGCACGTATATAATAAAACAGCTTTAACTTAACACATTATTTATATCGTTTAATGATATCAAATATTGTCCCTTTTACAAATTAAGATCTTGCAAAAATCTCTAAATATTAATCTGCAAAAAAAGGGTTTCTTGTCTTAGTGGCAGTTTATATATATAATTGCGAACAACATGGCAAAAGTTTACATTTTAAAACTGGTAGAAATAAAGTTTTTATTCTCGGGTCTTGGTTATGATCATTTTAAAGGAGAAAACAAAAAACTTTTGGAGAAAATGACTTACACATTTGTTATATTTTAAATTTGACTATAATATTAAACTGTAGTGAACCAATTACACTACAGTTGATTTGTGTAGTCATTTCATTAAAAAAAAATCAGTAGTCATTTCATTATAAACATTAAATGTTTTGCTACTAATAGGGGCAGTTTACTTTGAGTATAAACTTGAAAAATGCAAGATTCCATAAGTTTTGATGCTGAATTCAAATGTTGGTCATTTTGGTTGAAAATGATCAGAAAGTGTCAAGCATGTTAACCCGGATCCGAGAACAATCCATAAATTTAGCACTACAACCTGTCATTCTTAGTTTTGATTTTTAAAAATAGGAAAATTTGTTGTGCATACTAGAAAAATTTGCGTGCAACTAGAGTACCCAGATCTTATCCTACAATTTCTAACGTGTTTTTAACAAAATCACCCACCTGAAAAATAATAGCCATTTAATATGTCCTTTATAAATATGCGGTTGAGTAAAGTTGTCTCAGGATGTCACGTTAGCTAGCTCTAGGCCGCTACCTATATACACAGCCGAGCTAGCTAGCTAGCTAGCTAGAGCTCATGAATTTTAATGGAAACAAACTTCCAAAACATTTTCTAAATTAAAGGCTTTTCGCCAATATTGAATAATCAAGCTAAGTCAGATTAATAGACTTTACGTCAGTAATATTCTGACAATTTTGCTTTCATCAACAAAAAAGTTTCTTTGATGTTATTCTTTTTCGCCCGCCATTTCTAATTTTTAAGACGAGCGCCAAATTTGCATCTCATTATCTTTGGAATTTCAAAAATGCCCAGTATATCTGGGCATTTTTGTGTCACGTGACCAGCCTGTTCCAGGTTCATTGTTGGCCACTCCGTAATAACGGCTCAGGGGCCACAAGACCCTGGGGACAAGGTTGACTGATACTAGCTAGCTAATTAGTTGATTAGATGGCTAGCATTTATACTTCAAAGTCACGTTCTTCTTTTCATAAGCAACTCAGTTGCTAAGTTGGGCCAAAAATTAAGCAACTTGCTTAGCAACCTTCAACCTCCTCCCCAGGCTCTTGTGGCCCTTGAGCCGTTATTACGGAGTGGCCAACAATGACCCTGGAATAGGCTGCTCACGTGATACAAAAATGCCCAGATATACTGGGCATTTTTGAAATTCCAAAGATAATGAGATGCACATTTGGCGCTCGCATTAAAAGCAATATTTAGAAATGGCGGGCGAAAAAGAAACAACATCAAAGAAACCTTTTTGTTGATGAAAGCAAAATTGTCAGAATTTTACTGACTTTCCTCTATTGATCTGGCTGAGCTTGATTGTTTAATATTGGCAAAAGGCCTTTAATTTAGAAAATGTTTTGAAAGCTTGTTGGTATTAAGCTGTATCTAGCTAGCTGCGCCGTGTACTATATAACGTGACATTCTAAGACAGCTTTACTTAACCACATATTTATAAACGACATATTCAATGGCTATTATTTTCCAGGTGGGTGATTTTGTTGAGAACATGTTAGAAATTGCATAAGAAGAGCTGGGTACTCTAGTTGCACACAAATCTTTTTAATACACTTACATATTAGAAAAATTTGTCAAAATTTATGCCACAACAATTTTTCCAATTTTAAATATCAAAACTAAGAGGGGCCGGTTGTAATGCTAAATTTGTGGATTATTTTCCGGTCCGGGTTAACATGCTTGACATTTTATGATCATTTTCAACAAATTTGAATTCAGCATCAAAAATTTATGGAATCATGCATTTTTCAAGTTTATACATAAGTAAACTGTCCATATTAGTAGCAAAACATTCAATGTTTTATGATGAAATGACTACACAACAACTGCAGTGAAAATGGTTCACCACAGTTGAATATTACAGTCAAGCTCTTATAAAATCTTTGCAGATTAATATTTAGAGATTTTTCAAGATCTTATTTCGTAAAAGGGACGACATTTGGTATCATTTAACGATGTAAATAATGGGTTAAGTTAAAGCTGGTTTATTATATACGTGTAGAGTATTCATTCCAGAAATACTATTTGTACTTGGCCACGATATGCGAAAATATTCCAGTGGAGCGTAATTAATCCCTGGCCTAAAATATAATAATAGCACCTTTTGGTGTTAAATTTTCTCAGTATGGAGGGTATCAAGGAGGGTACATTGGCCTTATAAGAATTAATTTGTTACAAAACCTTACTTGTTTGTTCTTATTTGGTTCAGATTTAGAAGTTTTGTTACACAACCTTTATCGGCCTTTTTTAAATTCCTCAAATTCGGAAACCTAGAAAGTATAGCTAATAAAAAATCTTTTTTTTCTCCATCCTAAGTATATGGGTTAATAGGAATAAATTTAGTGATATGACAAATTTGTGAGAGCTTTCTTCATCAAAACGCAGTGCCCAAAAAATTACAATACAGTCTACATTTAAGTGCTTCACTTAATGTACATTCCATAGGCCTGGGTAGTATATCAAATAAGCTCATCATATTTACCTACTTATATACATGAGTTCCAATGTTTTTATGAGTTTCTTGCCGGGAAAAAATCAGAAAAATTGACAGGCAAAAATATGCAGACCTTTGGTGAAGAAAGTCAAATTATGGTTTAAAACCTTTGCACTGGGGCCACTAGCATCTTTTCACTGATATGTGTTCTCAATATAAACTACATGCAAGTTATATATATATATTTTAATTTCAAGTTCAAAAGATGCCTTTACCTAAAAATAAAGTTTGGGATGGACTGGTACATGGCTTACTGCCTGCATTATTTTGCTTGTCGATATGCGTAAGAGGTTTGGAGATTATAAACAACGCACATAACGATGAAATGGTTTTTAGCCAACAAAATGTTTTTCAGGAATATGACAGATTATTTAGCTCATTTGCCCACTACCATTTAAAGAGAACACAGCCAGCTTGTCATCAAAATGTTTATAAAAATAGACTCAAACATTGACTAACAACATTAATTTTTGTACCCAAGTAGGGTAATAAATTTTACACAATGGATATATATGACTACTAGCTATTAATTAAGATGTTCACGTAATTTGGACGGTGTGTACGCTATAGCTAGATAACTACCAGTTCTGCAGGGAAAGAACAACACCTGACATATATCAATTTAATTATTGAGATAAATTTGCTTTATATCATGCAGAACTAAAAATAGTATCTTTTCCTAACTTATTTCTAAAACGAGCTTTCCTAAAGTTGATGCAAAATTTTAGCTGGTCTTTTCATTCACTCCACAAAATAAATCGGCCGCCATATTTGTTGTATTCTTGTTTACATAAAACTCCCGCGCAGGACAGAAATAAATTTTTGCAGGGCAATAGCTGTTCATAAATTATTTTTCAGGTATAATTATCATAAATTAGAAGAGCTCATGTCATCAGCCTGTTCCAGGGTCTTTTCGCCGCTATAAACTTCATCAGCAAGGCAAAATGCCCTGGGAACCAGGTTGAGCAACCTTCAGTTCTTACATCTATGCTATGATCTCTACAACCTTTCTAATTAAACTATGAAAATGTCTTCCCAGAAACAGCATATACTGTGTTTAAACAACAATATAGTGTGCTTAATTCACTACTGATGAATAGAATGGCTCTAAAAGGTCAAGATTTGGTGGACATGACGCAACGAGCTAAGAAACTTGTGTTTCTCGCATTTTTTAGCCAGAAAAAATTATTCTTCGGAGAAATTCTAAAAAAGTTGAAAGCTTTTAACTTTCGGAATTCTGTCCAATCCACGAAAATGTTGTAAATATTTTTTGTCCGGGAACTATTTTAACAATTGGAGATCAGCCTTTACCTGCAATTTAAGAACATAAATTTCTGTTTGTTAGAAAATCTACGTAAGCACTCCGCAAGGGTTGACGTACTTTCCGTTAAACATGTCACATGTACGAAAAAATTTTACGTAACGTAATGGAATGAATTGAAAGCAGCCAATTCCGTAAGCCCTTACGTAGAAATTTTAATCAAAATCCGTCCGAAAATTACAATTGATGCCAAAATTTCGCGATTTTTTGACCTAGCGATAATTTCTGCCCATAGTACCCGCAAATATTTCTGGTCAAAATATGATACAAATCGCTGGTTGAAACTTTTAGCCTCGTTGCAAACGGCAGTTTCAACGTAAAAAAAAATAGGTGCGTGATAAACATATGCGCGCTTGTTTCATAAAAACACGGCACGCAGGTTTTATCAAACAAAGAGCAACCAAATCTGAAATTCGGCATAAAATAACAAGCCTTTGAAGCTGCAAACTTGAACATAACATTTGTTTAAATATTTATTTCACAAAATATATAAATAGCATGAAGTGGGCTGTAAAAGTTTAAATTTAGCAGAAGTGTTGGCCATGTGAACAACGTGTAGAGTGCCCTGACTGTACTTTACATAATGTGCGCATTGCAGGGCGGCTGTCTCATTTTTCTGTGGACATTGACCAGTGAATAACGACAAATTTAAAGCGCGTGTTACTTAGATAAACATCTGAAGTTGTTTTTTTAGCATTAAGAACGTGATGAGAACTTATCAGGCTGTAAAAGGTTCTTAAAACAAGAGTCTCTAGCCAGATGAACAATTCTATAAGAAGAATAGTGCTGGAAATAGCTAAACGATAAGAACAAAATAAGTACAACGACTCCTAAAATTTTACTGTTTTTAAAATTTAACACTGTTTATAATTTTCACTTAACGGTAACAGGTAAAAGTGACTTTGTTTTAAATACTCCACAAATAAATTTAAAATTTAAATAAAGTATTTCTAAAGTCACTAAAAAGAGACTGCTGAATTCTCAGGAATATATTTTATAACCTCGTGCAACTATTATACATTTTATATCTAGTAGAAATATGTACTACCAAATAAAAAAAAATCACTAAGATAAAACAACAAAATAACTACTGCTAGGACCGAAGAAAACTTTCCCGCTTCTTTTACTACGCGGTTTAATGGGACATCGAAATTAACAAGACTGTGAGACTCGGCTGAGCGTTATTACAGTTCGGCTGGATAATTCCGAATGTCTTATTAAACATTGGCAGCTGTCGTTACTAATTTCATAATAAAAAAAGATTGTAACTAAAATACTTGGATTTAAAGTGATTTTTATTTTAAGTAACTTCTTTCAATCTCGTGTGTATCTACATAGAAAATTAATATGAAATGTTTATCGTGAAAAGTCTTTAAACGACACAGTTTTCCTTCATTTAAAGTTTAAGAAAAGAAATCATCGCATTTAACCAATAGTATTCCATCAAACAAGAACGATATTTCTCTATTTAGTTCAGACTGAAGAGAATTGCATCATTCACAAAAAAAATTATTCGTCACACAATTTGGCATAAATATCTGCACATGATTTGCCACCGTTATTAAACATGTAGGAACCTAACAGAGCTTCACCATAATGCAATCTCAGCTCCTGTCCTCCGCGAACATTGTGATTTGCTGCATTAAAGATGAGGTAGGGAGAGTTGGCGTTGTATCCTGGTACAGTAAAGAATCCGAAACCTTCATAATATTCCATAGATGGGTACAGTAGATTGTTTTGATCATCTGTAATGACAGTTGCAACATTTCCCACAGCATAGGCGTGCACGTGATCACATCCCCACTTTGTTGATGGGTTGGTTTCTTCGCACCTTAAACCAGGTCCACCAACATGTACCAATTTTATGTCAGTCATTACTGCGTCATGTTGTATTTTAAATCTTCCAAACTCGTTTGCACGTGCTCCAAAGCAGACATTGCGTTTCAATAAAATCCAATCACCTAAGAAATATTTTCATACTAATAAAGATTCATCCTTTATTTTTATTTTTTTAAATGAATATAACATATTGATCCTAAAATGTTTGAGATATTGCCTTGTATTTGCCAATTATGGACAAATTCTGGACTTTTTAAACAGAGAAAAAGATTCGCAAGATTTTGTTTTTACATTTTACTTATTTGTAGTTCCTAATTAATTTTCCTTTTACATCTAGTTTAAAATTCACTTTACGCAAAAGATACAAGGGAAACATTAATTTCGGTTTCTAATTCGCGATCATTTATTCCACAGTTTGCGCAATTTGAAGGAAAGTGACATGATGTAAAATGTCCGAAGGAAAATATCCTGTCTTTGTGATGTTTATTTCTTAATTCCGTCAAGGCAATGAAATTGTAACCAATGTACCACCTAGATAAATAATTTAAACAGATTTGAAAGAAACTCAACATAACTCAGTTACCTTTTGTATCTGTGAAAGCTTTTCTTGGTAGTGTCTAAATATTAAAGTTAAGTTTTTAAGATGACTTTTTTCAAAATTCGGAAACAATTTTTCTTCCATAATTAATTACATAATTAGTTTAATTTTTCCCTTAAAACACGATTTTATTCCTATAATACGATTATCTTTCACCTATTAATTTTCAACAATTCCTCCTTTAATTACAGCGTCGTTAATAATTAATTAATTTTGCCAAATAGAGTTGCGACGTTATTGTGAAATTACACATCTAGATCACTGAAAATTTCTGCAGATTTAGCAATTTAGAGAATAAGTGAAGATCATTTTTATACGTGTTAAAGACCATATTTTCAGGAAATAGTAAAAAGTTATTGTATGCATAAAATACTGAGTAAAAATCCAGCTGTTTGGTCAGCTAAAAAAGGGTCAAAGTCACATGAACACAATTTTATTTGCGTGTAAATCTTGTGGTTAAGGTATGGTCTCCACTTATTACAAATTTTATCTATCACGATTAGATGTGGATTGATTAGCTCCTAGACAAGTAGTCAAACTTGTCGTTAAGGATACGGTAGGTCCTTTAACCCTATTCATGCAGCGCCTTTTAGGGGCTCCTCAATGCTGGGGGGGGGCTGATTCGACCCCCCCCCCCCCTATGTAATTTCTACAATTGTTGTCCGTTGGACCTGAAACTTACCACAAGTGTTGTCCAGGTATTAATAAACAATTTGATGAAAAAAAATTGATGACGTCAGCATTTTCGGTGATGACGTCATCAAATTCGGTGACATAGAGAAAAAAAGCTCTAACTTTGAATTTTGTTAATTGTTGTATAATTGCGATGAATTTAGTAACAATAATAATAGAAACACAAAATAATATAACAATATAAACTAAGAAGTGACATAGGGCTTTTAAAAACATGTAAAAACAATTTTTTAGTAAAAAAAATATTTTCAAAATTTTACTCAACATAAAAAAAGTGTTGTCATGGCAACACTTCGGCATAATTCCCCTAAAATTTTTTTTGGAAAATAAAGCTAAATAAAAGTCACAAAATTTGAAGGTATAACTATAAACACCTAAAAAGTTATTATAAAAAGTTTAGGAGGGGGGGGCTGAATCAGCCCCCCCCCCAGCACGAATAGGGTTAAGTAAATTTTTTATTTGCAGATAAAATTTCTTTTTATCTGCGAAATTAAAATGTATGTGTGTGTGTGTGTGTGTGTGTGTGTGTTTAAGGTGGGGAGGGGGAGAAGGGAAGAGGGGGTGTGGGAGGAGAAGGGTCAGGTTTACTAACCTCAACGGTGTCCAATTTAAATAATTTTGTTCCAGATGAGGTATAGACTATAAATTGTCTGGCTTTTATTATCTAAATTTTCTTTCCTGTTGCTGGAATTAAAGTTGGATTACAAATTTTGTTAAAGATGCTTGGACAAAATTTTGGTATTTCTAAAATTTAAGGTTCAATATTTTACATACTTAATTTTATTGTCATACTTATTACTGAACATTGCTATTATTATCTAATGATACTTATCTTTGGCATAATCAACGCAAATATATTTAAGGAAGATAACCTTAAAACTTCCTTTAACGCTATTTTCAAAACCCAAAGCACTCATGCAAACATGGTTAAACCACTTACAAACAACCTCAAGGCTCCTCCAGTCTGGAATACTCACTTGAACGTTTTGTGATCGTTAATCTCATTACAATACTTTATTCGGATTTAGTTTTATTTTCTTCACTTCCTCTGTCAAAAAATGTTTTTTTTGGTAACCCATTTCATAACGTTAGAAAGGGTAGAAAGGGTATAACTGCCATCGTATTTTTTTACAAGAACAACACTTGAAATGAAATTTAATCGTTAGAAAGGGTTATTCCATGGCCCATGCTACGACCACCCTCCCCCCCCCCCCCCCCCCCCCCCTTCACCCGCGCCGAACTCCCAGTAGCATGGGCCCTATCATGCTAATGTAAAATACTTCTTTTAAAAATCCTACATAAGCACTTATAAAAATAAATACAAAGCACTACGGTTATGGTCATTTGGGAGATGCTTAAACCGTGATACATTTTCTGTTGATATCATTAAATGGGGAATAATTCACGCCCTTATTTTAAGATATCGTGTCTCCCGCTTTCTACAAGTTTGTATTGCGGTTCATAATTTTTATTCAGGCCAGCTCTCATGAATAAGTTGCTGATATAAGTCACATTGCATGCTTATTTATTTATTTATTTATTTATTTATTTATTTATTTATTTATTTATTTATTTATTTATTTATTTATTTATTTATTTATTTATTTATTTATTTATTTATTTATTTATTTATTTATTTATTTATTTATTTATTTATTTATTTATTTATTTATTTATTTATTTATTTATTTATTTATTTATTTATTTATTTATTTATTTATTTATTTATTTATTTATTTATTTATTTATTTATTTATTTATTTATTTATTTATTTATTTATTTATTTATTTATTTATTTATTTATTTATTTATTTATTTATTTATTTATTTATTTATTTATTTATTTATTTATTTATTTATTTATTTATTTATTTATTTATTTATTTATTTATTTATTTATTTATTTATTTATTTATTTATTTATTTATTTATTTATATGTTACGAATACTGTGTAAACGTTCTTAACCCGGGGTATTTTGAACATAATATGACCAGTGGGAAGCGGATTCTGCTCCCTCCATAACTTTTATTAGGTCTTTTAAAATAGAATAAAACTTGACATTTACGTCAAGAAGGAACGAATAGTAACAATACATTTTTGTTTATGTCAACACTTTTTCTGAGACGCCAAATCGGGTTAACCTCGTGTCCAAACTTGTGTTTAATAATTAATTAATATAATATGGATTTAATAGAAATTTAAGTGGTAGTTTTAACCTGCTTCACAAAGGCAAATTACTATCACAATTCTGAAATCACAAATGTAAAAATATGAGAGTTTAATAAGTACGAACTAACAACACGTGTAAACTCAATATGCTTTATCTCAAGACACAACTAACTGAACACACATTCGAAACACATATCTACATACTAAATATCATATCTCAAAACCACACAAATGTGTATAATGTAAGTTTTAAATACTTATATTATCCTTGTTGTGTCACTTAAAAAAAACAACCTAACCGGATAATTTAATCATATTCAGGCGGAATTTTTAGGAGCTATATACGTCACACCCCACGGTTGATATTAGTTACATGCGCTTTTATTTCACCATATACTGTGTACATACCTAATAAAGGTGGTGGGGGAGGGTCTTAATAAACAGGGGGTTGGATAATTTAGTAAAATATAATAAGCGAGGGGTTGGAATAAGGGCGGGGGTCGTCAAAATCGGAACGAGTAACAAATAATGTTCCGTAAATTCTTAAAATATGGACTGAGTTTTATATGACATACACTGCGTTTTTTTATCTATTAAACACCTGCTTGCCAAATTTTTAGGTCCCATTTTTACCAGATCCTTAAATATTAGCTATTACTCAAAAAAACCTAAATTTCTATGAAATCCTTATAATTAATGATTATCAGAATCAATGCCAGTTGGTGAAAAAGGATCTGCAACGGATTTGTTTACCCCGAATTTGAATGTGTCAACATTAATTAGCACATGGTATACATGCAACAACATGAATCAGTGTTATATACTTATTTATTTGTTGAAAGCTAGTGACAAAATATCAACTAAGTATTTGTTTAGAACGAAATGATACAATTGTAGCTTAGAAATCTAGCTCTAAAAATCATCTCTCGAAGTGTATTTAAAAACCTCTCTACATAAAAATCTTTTATTTCTCTTTTGAACTTACCACGCACAATGGGATGGAGTGATATGCAGATTATCCAGACGAATTAATATTTTATTACGTCTGGATAAAACAAAGAAAGTGATGCCTCAATTCGCGGTTTATTATTTCGATATGTCGAAAAGTTGAAGTTGTTTTAAAATCTTGATAAAGTGTTAATGAAGACATATCCAACTCTGTAAATTGTTTTTTTTTTTTTAATTGTCGTGTATTTTTGAAACTCGGTGCAACAGATTACCGCGCTGGTTACATGGCTTTAAGAAATTGATTTTCACAACTAGCACCGTTATTTTTACATGAAAATACATCGCAGGCTGCTTCATTGGACTTCTACTTCACCGAAAAAAATATCACGAGTTTTTCTCCAAGGTGGGTATGGCGAAATATGTTCTATTTATAAACTTCTGGTTGAGAAAATCAACCTTATCAGGCTTATCTAATACAAGTCGGTGACCCGTGGATAAATCCACGGGTCCACCCGTCCTTTATATACTGCATGTGTCTCGCCACTTGTGGTACCATTTTGCACAGAGATAGACAAAATACAGCTATTAATATAGAGATGCTCCCGCCTACCTCAGTGGCCAGGTTCAAAATCAAGAGTGAAAAACGCAGACACTATATGTCGCAAACGCCACTACATGTCGCAAACGCCTCTATATGTCGCAAATAACGCCACTATATGTCGCAAACACCACTATATGTCGCAACTTGCAACACTATATGTCGCAAACGCCACTATATGTCGCAAAAAATGCCACTATATGTCGCAACACAATATGTCGCAAGAAAATACAAAATTGACACTATATGTCGCAAATCCATTTTTTTCAAAAAGCTTACTTCTCGTACGAATTTGATGTTGACACTTGGCAGGTATGTACAGGAAATTATAAGGATTAAAAGTACGTGGCCTAAAATTGGTACTGAAACTTCTTCCAAATTAATTGTCATTTGAACCCCTGCTTTAACCCTATTCGGTCCGGGGGGGCGGATTCCGCCCCCCCCTGACGGTTTTTTATAAATAACTCCTTATTGCTATGTTATATGGCTATGAAACTTATTGACTTTCAATATTTATCTATTAGACACCTGCATGCCAAATGTTTAGGTCCAGTACCTTTCAGAGGCTTTGATATTGGCCATTACTCGAAACTACCCCTAAAAATCTCTATGAAATCCTTATAATGGGTAAAATTTAATAACTCCTGTTAGGATTATCCTTAGAACTTGAAACTTGCAACACAACGTTGTTTTATTAAGAAGAATCATTTCGCATAATTTGGACACGTGATTAATCCGATTTCCCGATTTTGTCGGATTTTACCTGAAAATCTGAAAAAAACGGATTTTCGGGCAATTTTTGGCAATTTTTTATGCGATCCACGTAAAAACCGGAAAATATGTTAAATAACTTTTATTTAGCTTTCAGAAACTTCAAACAGAATGCAAAAATTCGAATCTGGAACAAAAGTAATTAACTTTTAAGCAGATAGTGTCATTTTTAACAAAGTTCAAGCTTCTGATGACGTCACAGAAAATGTGCTGACGCAAGCAAAATTTTATTGCCGCCATTTTGTTCCTTTTATGACGTACTATAGGTGTGCCAAGTTTGATTCAATTTGAACAACCCTATGAAAGGTTATTGAGTTTTAGTTGTTTTATTTGCATTTGCGTTTACCCCTTTTGTGTCTGATTTTAAATTTTTGTTATTAATTTTAGTATCAAAGGCTTTATTAACCCAGGTTTACCTTTCTTCATTTTCACTAACACCTCTATCTTCTTCTTGTTCGTCTTCAGTTTCTTCTTGTTCGTCTTCAGTTTGTTCTGTGTATCCTCCTTCTCTTTCAATCGTCATATCTACTTCATCTAAGCTAATGTAATGCTCGCCATTTCCTTCAGGGTAATAGCCTAAGGTTATAGTAGGGATATCTGTTGCGTTTTCTCGCGGTAAAATTATCCGATGGAATGCCGGACCTTCAGAGGATACAATACGAATTCTAATAAAAAAGTACTCGCTTAAAGTTTGTAAGGTTAAGTGGTCACCATACGTTTTATCAATTTGCATCTTATTGAGTTAATCTTCATAGCTGACATATCGCGCTGTGTCGAATGAATGCGAAAAGTCATCACGGGGATTAAAAGGTGATTCAGGGAATTCAATCATGTAGTTAACTGCGTATTGGCGAGCCTCATTCGCTGACACATCAGAGATACCGTGTCTACGCAACTGATTGGCAATGGCATTAAATTGGCAATTGCCATCACCTGGCGGATCGTGTACCATAATAAATGCCGAACGTTCATAAACGTTCTGTAACTTTTCTTCATTTGTTAAAACTGAAAATAGATTTTCCATGCGCTTCGCTCCTTCTACTGCTTTTAATAAGGCATTCTATGTTTGAATATTTTTTTCGATTTTTTTCTAAAGAAACCGATTTACTTGTGATGTCAGAAACGGGTACCCAGTCCTCTTCAAAACTCTTTGTTTCCGGGTTTTTAAACCTAATTTTGTACTTTGATAGTAAAATATTTCTACCATTGACTGCAAATCTCCTCTTTCGTTTTTGCTTTCCTTTCTTTGCCTGACTGAATGGATATTTTAGTAAAATGTGCTCCTTGAGATTGTAAATAGGCATTGGAGATCTCCTCAAAGCTTCATTAATCATGTTTTTAGCGCATTTACTCGAGGCATCATAAGCAACTTTTACCAAGAATTTTATACGAAATTCACGATCTTTCAGTTCCTTGTTACTGACTGTCGGCCAAATTTTGGGTCTTTTTGTCACTTCGTCCCCTTCACTACCAGCGTCACTGTTTGTGTTAGGTTCGAGCAAATAATTGAACTTACGATTAAAATATATTTCAAACGGTGTTTTTCCGCCAAGCTCTTTCTTTGTTTCGTCATTAATGATGGATTGATATACAGACAAGTGCTTTACCCAATTGCTTCCGGTTTCTTGTAGAAGATCGTATCTTATTTTGTCTCTCAGATGTCCGTGACTACGCTCGACCTTCCCTTGACTTTGTGGATGATAAGCACGGCTGTTGACGATTTTGACGCCTAGATACTTGCAAGCTTTTTTTGTATCACCTTTGAATTCTCCACCATTGTCACTCTGTAAAATGTTCGGCGGACCGTGTTCGCGACATATGTGCATGAGTAAATTTGCCACCAAACCACTTTTCTTTCGAGTCAATGGACGTAACTACAAGTATCGACTAAAAACATCTTGTACAGTTAAAATATATCTATATAATTTCTTATCGTGCTCAACGGTCTTTCCATGACGTCAGTTGCTGTCACAGGTTGCAGCAATTCTTTACTTGAGAAACGGACTCTGTGTTCTAAAAATAAAAATTCACTGTTGTTTACGATTTTCTCATCTGTTGCTTGTCTAAGTTATGGATTCGTCGCTGAAATGAGAACATTTACCTTGATATAATTACGATCCGATCTGGAAGTTTTTACATGGTCTCTCTGAGCAGCCTATGAAGCATGTCTTTATTCTGTCCGTCAGTTTTCGAACGCCAGGATCCTTCGCTGCTTTTTCAATATGGTTAATCAGATTATCTCTTTCTTTCTTAATATTTTCTTACCATCAATGTAGATAGTTTTTTCGCTGGATCCAAGAAATATGTTTTTTCCATCCTTTTTCCATCGTTGATATTTTCGCAATACAGCTTTTTCGAGGTTGGTTCTTTCTTTCACTGGGACACCATAGGTATCACGAATCAGTTTTAAAATAATATCATACTCCTCATCATCATTTCCCTTGCGCAAAAGCACAAAGTTACGCAAAGAAAAAAAATAAAAATTTTAAGATTCATTATTTACGTTGTTGATACTCCGCATGCGACTTTCTCTCTTATGTTTAATTGTAGATTTAATAAAGACGTCTGTTCAACAATTTACTTGCATTGCGCATACTTTTTACGCTTCTAATAAAACGCACTTTCGGTATATGAAACTACAATTAATTATTATTGTTGTGTTTTGTTATCCTTATAAATAAGATATTATCAGTACCACATTTAGTCTGCAATATTTTATTTCTAGAGGTAGTGTACAAATTTGGAAAGTTTCAATATCAAAACCATGCGGAAAGTATAATTCACGGTTGCTACGCAGTAGACAATAGTGTTTAAAACCAGCGGATTAAGGCCGGTTTCCATACAACTGCATTTTGCGCCCAGTCGTAAAAAGCGCCGTGACTTTTGATCTACGCATGCGCATTAACTGACCTCGCGCTTTTGCATGCGCAGGAACGATTGAAAAAAAGTTGATTAAGGCCGGTTTCCATACAACCGCATTTTGCGCCCAGTCGTAAAAATCGCCGTGACTTTTGATCTACGCATGCGCATTATCAGAATAATGCCGCTGACCTCGCGCTTTTGCATGCGCTGGGGCGATTTAAAAAAAGTTGAACAGGCTCTACTTTTTGCGAGCTACATTTTGCGCTTCAGCTTAACAGCCAATCAAAAGGTAGAAATCTACATGAATATTACGAAAGAATTTTTAATTAGATTATTTCAAGATGGCTAGCAACATCTCGTTTCTGTGTTAAATTTTTGTCAAAGCCAAATGAATGTAGAGAATCAGAATATATATCAATCAAGTGAAGTAGATGAAAAACAAAATAACATTAATGAGTCTGTGGAGGCACAAAGAAACAACGTTGTAAACAAACTTGAAAAGACTACTCGTGATCTGACAACATTAAATCCTTAAGCAAAACGTTGTATAGTCCTTTGATTCTTCTTTCTATGGAAATTCGTCTCATCCTCATGTTTTTCCACGTATTTTACAACGTTGTTTATTTCTACGCCATAAAAATAATGCTAGGACTACTCTCAAATTTTGCATCAACAAATATCGTCTGTTTACATCAGCCATGTTTTGCAAAAAACACGTGAGCAAAAATCGCTAAATGGAAATGGTTCGGTATATGTGATAAAAGTCGCGGCGCATTTTACGACTGGGCGCAAAATGCAGCTGTATGGAAACCGGCCTTCAGGCTCTACTTTTTGCGAACTACATTTTGCGCTTCAACTTAACAGCCAATCAAAACGTAGAAATCTACATGAATTACGAAAGAATTTTTAATTAGATCATTTCAAGATGGCTAGCAACAACGTAAAGATCTCGCTTCTGTGTTAAATTTTTATCAACGCCAAATAAATGTAGAGAATCAGAATATATATCAATCAAGTGAAGAAGATGAAGAACAAAATAACATCAATGAATCTGTGGAGGCACTCGTGATCTGACAACATTAAATCATTAACCAAAACGTTGTATAGGCCTTTGGTTCTTCTTTCTATGAAAAGTCGTCTCATCCACAGTTTTTTTTCACGACGTTGTTTATTTCTACGCCATAAAAATAATGGTAAGACTAATCTCAGATTTTGCAGCAATAAATATCGTCTGTTTACAGCAGCCATGTTTTGCAAAAAACACGCGAGCAAAATTCGCTAAATGGAAATGGTTCGGTATATGCGATAAAAGTCGCGGCGCATTTTACGACTGGGCGCAAAATGCAGCGGTATGGAAACCGGCCTTAACTCCTACGACTATGTTACTACTACGCGCGAGATGGCACTTTTTTGCCTTGGCCAAACTCACGCAATTATATTTTATTTCCTTTATATTGAATTTAATGTTTGTGAGCCCGGCCATTGTTGCTGTTTAGAAACTATAAATAAAAGTAATATACGCAACAGGAGTGTAAATGTCACCTGTCCTATACAAAATGTGAGCCAAGTTTCTAACAAGTGTGTTTTTCGCTAAAAAAAACATTTTCGACATATAGTGTTAACTTTGAAAAAAATTGCGACATATAGTGTTAATTTTAATAAAAATTACTATCTTAAACTTTGCGACATATAGTGGCGTTTGCGACATATAGTGTTGCAAGTTGCGACATATAGTGGCATTTGCGACATATAGTGGCATTATTTGCGACATATAGTGGCGTTTGCAACATATAGTGTCACGACACCTGTCGTGAAAAGTTCATGTTTTTAATTTGGACAGTTATGTGAACTCTTTTATAATGTATCCAAATAACTTTATTTGTTTGGCAACTGGATATTTTAGAGTTTTATTTTTGTTTTGCAAGGTATTTCTAATATGTAATGTATCTAAATGTGCTGAGTCAATTTTGTCATATTTATTTAAGCTTTTTCTTAATCATAATATATCATAATATCTTATCCTAGTATACATATTTTTGCTTCCGTGAAATTTCCGTTTCCATTTCTCTAAGAACCTGTAATTGGGTGAGTTCTTGAGAAAGGAATTTTAAAGCCAGGCTCTATAAACTTTCATAAAATCTATTTTAAGTTAACTCAACCCCCAAAAAAAAATGTGCAAATTTTGAATGTTCCCTTATCATAATTACATTTTCTGATATGATTTTCACTTACTCAGATTTTAAACTTTATAGATAATAATAATCATAACTAGAAAGCGTATATATTAAACACATATCCTGTACACTATCTATCTCCAGATATGAAAACTGGTGAAAGCACAATGGACATTGTGGCTATATCAACAGAAAAGAAATACAGGTATGATGAATAAATACAGTTTTCAGTTTACAGTGCACATCTTTTTTATAAGAAACATACGATTTTAAGAAACACTAGACTCAAATTGTCTAAGGTCTAAGAAACATTTAAGAAACATTACTGTCATTGTGTGGCTGGTTATGTGAAAAATATTTTAATTACATCTCCCTGTTCAATTGAAAGTGAACTCCACAACAATGTGAAATTTAAGATAAACTATTTTTAAGAAACATTTCAGGTTAATAAAATGAACGTATTAAAAAAAACAGTCAGGCTCAGCTCAAATTTTATGTTTCTTATAAAAAGTAGATTATATATATGTTTTCTACATTAGTGGTAACTATATCTTAGTTCTGTTCATCAGCGTTCCGTGGAGAAAAGGATATTAAGAAATAAGGCGAAAAAGCAACGCAGAAAAGAGAAACGTAAGCGCGAGTATGAAGCTCAAAAGAAAGAAAAGCTGGAAAAAGATGAAAAACTGCTATTACTAGAAAGACAAAATTTACTTTTAAAAAGAGAGGTTCAAAAAAACCAAAAAATAGCTGGTTCATGTTCCAACCGAATCATATCGATGAATTCTGTATCCGCTTCAATGTTACATCAAAATCGAAACAAAAATTTCGAAATTAACAGGTGTTTGACCTCAAGAATAACCACATTTAGACAAAGTGACGTGATTGCCTGGGAAAAGGATGTACATTTCGGTGCATTTGGATCAGTCTCGACTGGGTATATAAAAAGTATTCAACAACGGGTGGCGGTTGAGAAAATAGATGCAAAGTCATCCTCTTTGGATGTTTTAGTGGAACCAAAGATCACTTCACACTTGGCTTCACTTTCAGGTGCAAACTATTTTCCGTATGTATATGGTATCACCGATTCAAAGTGTATCTTGTTACAGTTTATTGGAGAAGACAACAAATGTTCTCCCAATCTTCATTCGGTAATAGAAAAATGTGATATATCGAAACCTGCCTGGATCCAAGTGCTCACAGAAATTTGCAAGGGATTTAATTTCATGCACACCAAAAATATTTTGCACAACGATATTCATAGCAAGAATATTGTCTTACGAAACAAACAATTCGTTAAGATTATAGATTTTGGCAAAGCTACTTTAATATCTGACCCCTTGCGATATGATATAAAGTGTGGTAGTGAAAGGCAGAAAATATTTAATACAAAAGATTGTCATCTTGCTTTTGAATTAAGAAACGTAACTGGCTCTTATCAAAGTATTGAAACATATGTTTTCAGTATTGGATATACTTTTGGAAAAGTTGCTCAAAGATTAAAGTGGGAGGGATTGGATAATATTTCTACTTCTATGATGAACAGAGTTCCGTTAAATCGTTCAACTTTAGGCAAAGTGGTATTTAATCTGGGAAAACTCAGAACTATATTTATTAGCTAAACACTGCATATACTTCGTTTTTGTATTTTGTAGGCTTAATTTTATTGTGTACATGCGCAATTTTTTAAATATTCTTCCGCACACTGAACATCCGCACACGGCTCATTTTTGTATCCTCGTTATGCGACTAAAAGTTTGTGTTTGTTCATGTATGCACTAGTCTAGCTTGACGCGTTTGCGGATGGAGCTAGCTAATAGGCGGTACGCGTTTGTGTAAATGCCTAGCACACTGAACATCCACACACGGCACATTTTTGTATCCTCGTTTTGCGACTAAAAGTTTGTGTTTGTTCATGTATGCACTAGTCTAGCTTGACGCGTTTGTGGATGGAGCTAGCTAATAGGCGGTACACGTTTGTGTACATGCCTAGCACACTGAACACCCGCACACGGCTCATTTTTGTATCCTCGTTTTGCGACTAAAAGTTTGTGTTTGTTCATGTATGCACTAGTCTAGCTTGACGCGTTTGTGGATGGAGCTAGCTAATAGGCGGTACGCGTTTGTGTACATGCCTAGCACACTAAACATCCACACACGGCACATTTTTGTATCCTCGTTTTCCGACTTAAAGTTTGTTGTATTTTAGTTAAAATTGTTAAATATAATGTGAAGTTTGGTAAATCCTTTTTCATGGAAAGATTGTTATTATCAATTTTTAATATAAAGAGTGTTTTGAAAAACAACTTGTATTCCATTTTTTATTCCGTTTTGGCAAAAGGAGACTGATCGTTGTAAACTTTATTACAAAAGTTGCTTTCGTATAGTCAGAAAGTGCTCGATTTTCGAAGTATTTTTGCAATAGAAAAACGTCATGTGTGAGTTCAGGTAACATACAATAAATCAGGTTTCTTATTCGGACAACTCTAAAATATCTTGTTCAAGTACAGACAATTTGCAAACAAGAAGGTTTTCGTCAGCTAACATTCAAACGTCCTGTTTTATTTGAGATAACATGTCAACATCTTGTTTGTTATCGGATAACACGTAAACATCTTGTTTGTTTTCAGATAACACGTAAACATCTTGTTTGTTATCGGATAACACTTACACATCGTGTTTGAAGTTGTCAAAATAGAAAAACATCAAGTTATCTCTGTTACGGATTTCAGATAACATCAAATTTAGTGCAATGTTATACATGCCAATGTTACTGCATTTTGAAAACATGCTAATAAAAAGTCCTACAAACAGTTCAGTTCAAACACCATGCATAAATCATTTTCTAAGTGAAATGAAATTTTATTTATCTTTCATTTATCCAAGAATGGAAAAGTTCGTGTAAAATATACCTTTTTAGGATGAAAATAAAATGTCTGTAACCCAAAGCATCATTGTTCATGACGTCATTGCCAGAAGAAAAATTGCTCTTGACCAGCTAGCCAGTGGGTTAGAAATATTAGATTTTAGATCTTCAATAAGAATATATAAAGAAAAGTTTCAAGATTTATTTATTCCGCATACTGCTATAGAAAGTGAGGCTGTGCTCAACTATTTACAGCCCTGCTCTTCAAAACAGCTGGAGCAATTTTTGGTGTTTGCCACAGGAGCACCCGTTATTCCTGGCTTTGGGCTTGAAAAAATAACTATTATATTTGATGATACTATGACATTGTTTTCATCAGTGTGCACTGAAACGATAACATCGTCATAAACTTTGGGGATTTCGAAATGTTCAAGGCTTCTTTGGAAGCAGTGATGGATGAGAAAACATTCAACTGTGTTTAACTAGTATTTCTTTTGTCGAGACAAACACCTAGTTTAATTGCTTATTCTGTATTTCTTCTTTTTTGTTCGTTGAACAGGAAAAAAGGCTTTTCAAACATTGGTCAATGTTATGGAATTTTGGCGTGCCAGCCTAAGGTTTAATTTTTGTTAACTTAGGCAGTTTTTTCTAGCAAATCTTTGTTTTTGAAAATATTATTACCTGGGGTGTCTTTTGTTCTATTTGTTAACTTTATATGCCCTAATATTTGTATGCCTTCTTACTCTTTCTTAACTTAGTTTGCAACCTTTTTTCTACCATATTTTGTTTGCTATACTTTTTGTACTGTTCTATTTTTTGTTTGTTTAAGAAATGTGAAAGTCTGAAACGATACGTTTTTTCTCTTGACCCTGTTGAATGTTATAAATACAAGATAAGGCCTGGAAATCAGGACGTTAATCATGCTAGTTCCTAAGGTCAACTTTGTTAAATAAAGAGGGACGAGAAATGTTGATTGTTAAGCTGCTTCTTGACTAGAAGAATAATATTGTGGCGGGAAAAAATAGATTTTGTATTGGTTAGAGATAAAATTGCACGACGAAAAATGGAGATTTAATTTAATTTCTCAAGATAATTCGTGGAAAGTAAATAATTCGTTCAATATAAATAATTCGTTGAATATAAATAATTCGTTAAAAGCAAATAACTCGTTCAATATAAATAATTCGTTGAATATAACTAATTCGTTGAATGTTAAAAAGAGCCGTTGAATTCAAAACTAATTCGTCGAATTTAAATATATGATCCGTTAAATTAGAATATATAGAGTTGAATTTGAAAATATGATTCGTTGAATGCAAAAATTTTCGTTGAATATAAAAGTATGATTTTTACAAAAAATAATCAACCATAAACCGAAAGTTTATTCATTCTCAATGCTGAAGGTCAGATTTTTTTTAGTAAACGTGAATCGTAACTCATTTTGACACATAAATATTTTATCGCCAGAACAAAGACAGATAAAGTGGAATGTTTTGTGACACTGAATCCTTCAATTTCCAGGAAACATTACGTTTTGCTATTTTTAACTGTATTTAAGAATGCCACAAAATAGAATCTCACGTACTCAAATTGAGTTTTTAAACTTTAAAAATTTATTATGTTTTCTCAGAGCTCCACACTTTGCCTATTTAATTAAAAAAAGAGAGACAGATTCACAAGTATTCAACTACCTCTCGCTGCTTCACTTGAAAAAAAAATGATGAAGCTTGGATTGTTAGAAATTGCAGTTGCTGCATTTCAAATACTTTTTGCAAGGGGTGGTTATTATACTCAGGATGATGAATTACCTGAAGGAGGTGTAACAAAGTATTTGAAAAGAGAAACTAAAGTAAGCTGCCTGCTAAAATGTGAAAGAGATGAGAATTGTGACAACATCATGTTCAAGTTGGAAAATAAAGAGGTGAGAAATGGAGAGTGTTGGTTTGTGAAAAAGAATGCAACTGATACAGCAGAAGACATAATAAAATTGAAAAAAGACAAAGCAATTGAAGGCTATAAGAAGGTAATTTTAACGCATTTTTTTCTTCCTTTTTTCCTTTTTCTTCCATAATAATCTTCCTTTGCCTATTTTATCATGTGTTTACCATTTTTTCATTTTAAATGCTGTAATAGAAAAAAATGAAAAAGAAAGGATACAGTAGACCCTTTTGACAAATGTTCAGTATATTCAAAATATCTCCTTTTGTAAAAAACGTTTAAACATTATAAAACATTGATAAATTCTCTACCAGTAAGAAAGAAGAAAATATTTGTGGAAAAAAACTGGAACGAAGAAAAAAATTCCAAACAAATATACACTTCGTTAAAGCATTTGTAACTCCCCTCCATCATTTTGGTTTTCATTCAAAAATACCTCGTTCTGTTACTCTTATTCAGCCCTATAACTTTTTTACTAAATTTTTTCAAAAAATTATATCTTCAAAAGTCATGATGCATTTTGTTCTAAAACACTGCTAAAATCTAGGAATTTACCACTTTTGATGAATCATTCGTTGATAATTCGATAATTATTGAATCGTAGAAATCAAAAAAGCAAGACTGTGTCATTCTCGACCCCAGAGCTCTTTGAGATAAACTCGTTTTAATCTCAAAGAGCTCTGTGGACGAGAATGAGAATGTGTAAACAAAGATGTAACGGTTTTCAAAAACATAGTTTCGCCAGTTTTAGACAAAGTGGAAGGAGTTATCAACGCAAACATGCAGTACATCGACTGAATTTCTTGTTTCGAGAAAAGCGGATCAAACATTTTGTGTGGTACCTGCGCAAAAAGTGTGGCGTTGTAATTTTACTTGATAAATTTGTAATGACTCAAAACATTATCAGTAGAAAATTAAGGAAGTTAAAAAAATTGATAACGTTCAATAAAAAAAATTGATAGAAAAATAAATGTTAACAGAACAGCATTATAATGATAAATCTTTCTGAACTGTCGTTTTTAAAATCTGCTTTAAATCAGTATCAAGTTCAAAATCACCTTCATCAAGTTTGTCAAAACAGTCGTCAATATTCTATTCAGGCAACATAATTTTTTATCTACTGGGACTAAATACCAACGTGTGCTCTTTATCGTTGAACAGATTTTCATTTTGTTGACTAAACCACGAAGCAGCATTGTATCTCAGAAGTTTCTTCTGTTCCTCCTCCTTTTTTTCTCTCCTTTTTTCTCTCTACCTTTTCTTTTTGTTTTTTTTGAAAACTGTTTATTTTTGTCGTATTAAATCTTCCCATAATAATTAAATATTTTTTGCAGTCATTTCGCAGTATGAAAAATGCTGAATCTTAAAACTTGATTGCGAATGAATACAATTACTTTTTACTACTTCCTGAAAATATGGTCTTTAACACGTATAAAAATGATCTTTACTTATTATCTAAATTGCTAAGTCAGCAGAAATTTTCAATGATCTAGATGTATAAACTTCACAAGAACCTCTCAATGAAACTATATTTGGCAGAATTAATTAATTATTAACAACGCTGTATAATTCAAAAACGGATTGTTGCAAATCAATAGGTGAAAGATAATAGTATTATAGCAATAAAATCGTGTTATAATAGAAAAATAAACTAATTAAGTAACTAATTATGTGAAATTTTTTTCTTCCGAATTTTGAAAGTGTTACTGTCACCTTAATCTTTAACATTTAGACACTACCCACAAAAGCTTTCACAGATACGAAAGGTAAACATCTGAGTTATGTTGAGTTTCTGTCAAATCTGTGTAAATTATTCAGCTAGGACGTATATTGATTACAATTTCATTGTCTTGACAAGGACAGTGCATAGCAACGTCAGAATTAAGAAATAACATCACAAAGGCAGCATACTTTCCTACTGACTTTTTACATCATGTCTCTGTCCTTCAAAAAACTCACACATTACCTATAGGAAAAAAAATGTTTCTGGAGGAAAAGATTGGACGAATTAAATTTGGGAGAAAGACGCTAACGGTAATTGCGCAAACTGCAAAATAAATGATCGCGAATTAGAAAACCGAAACTATTGTTTCCTTTGTATCCTTTGCGTAAAGTGAATTTTACACCAGATGTAAAGGGAAAATTGCGAAGGAACTAGAAATAAGTAAAATGTACAAAACAAAAAAAATATTGTGAATCTTCGTCTCTGTTTAAAAAGTCCAGAATTTGTCCAGAATTGGGAAATATAAGGCAATTTCTCAAATATTAATCTCGCATTTCTTTTTCAGCCATATTTTCTTTCTTATTCATTTATTCCGTTAAGACAGTGTAAAGAGCATCTACTTTTTTGCTATTCTTGAAGCAGCAAGTATCTACATTACAATACCCGCATACCTCTGTCTGTCTGTTTAAAATTGTTCCGCAAGTAGCAAGACACACCAAATGCGGTATATAAGCGACGGGTGAACCCGGAAATTTATCCAAGGGCCGCCGACTATCATTGTAGAATACAACAAAATGTTTTCTAAGAGCAGAATTTTAAATATTTAGCCGGACTCTTTAAGCGTATTACAAAGAGTTGTAAGTTAGACGAAGAACAATCTATGCATTTTTTTGTTACTTTCTCAATTTCAACTGCTAATAGCCTTGGTCTGCTTGTTTGAAACTTCAAAGATTAATACGCTTGAAATATATAAAAATGCATGATGGTATACTATAGCAGCATTTAGCTAATCTAGTTTGTAGCTTCGAGATTATTTTTTAATTTCAAAATTAAAAAATTTACAGTTAAATTAAAAAAAAAAAAAATAAGAATGGGAAAATTTAAAATATACGTAAAGAACAAGACCACAAACACAAATTAAATGGAGTAAAATAAAATGACAGTTCAGGATCAACATAAAAATAAAGGATGAATCATTATTAGTATAACAATATTTCTTAGGTGAATGGATTTTATTGAAACGCAATGTCTGCTTTGGAGCTCGTGCAAATGAGTTTGGAACATTTAAAATACCACATGACGCAGTAATGACTGACATAAAAATGGTACATGTTGGTGGACCTGGTCTAAAGTGCGCAGAAAACATACGGCCAACAAAGTGGGGATGTGAGTACGTGGGCTCTTGGATTGTGGGAAATGTTGCGACTGTCATTACCGACGATCAAAACAACCCACTTTACCCATCTATGGAATATCATAAACGTGAGGGATTCTTTACTGTACCAGGATACAACGCCAACTCTCCCTACCTCATCTTTAATGCAGCAAATCACACTGTTTACAAAGGACAAGAGCTGAGATTGCATTATGGTGAAGCTCTGTTAGGTTACTACCTTTCTAATAACAGTGGTGAATCATGTGCAGATGTTTATGCGAAATTGTTTGGTGAATAATTTTTTTAGTGAATGATGCAATCCTCTTCAGTCTGAACTAAATAGAAAAATAACGTTCTTGCTTGGTGGAGAACTATTGGTTAGATGCGATGTTTCTATGTAGATACACACAAAATTTAATAAAGTTAGTTAGAAAAAAAATCACTTTTAAATCCATGTATTTTAGTTACAATATTACGGCTGACAATGTTTAATGAGGAATTCGGAATTATCCAGACGAACTTTACCGACGCTCAGCCGAGTCTCAAAGTCTTGTTAATTTCTATGTCCCATTAAACCGCGCAGTAAAAGAAGCTGGAATGTTTTCTTTGATCCCAGCAGTAGTTATTTTGTTGTTTTATCTTAGTGATTTTTTTTTATTTGGTAGTACATATTTCTACTAGATATAAAATGTATAATAGTTGCACAAGGTTATAAAATATATTCCTGAGAATTCAGCAGTCTCTTTTTAGTGACTTTAGAAATACTTTATTTAAATTTTAAATTTATTTATAGAGTATTTAAAACAAAGACACTTTTAACTGTTTCTACTTAACACTGTGAAAATTATAAATAGTGTTAAATTTTAAAAACAGTAACATTTTAGGAGTCGTTGTACTTATTTTGTTCTTGTCGTTTAGCCATTTCCAACACTATTCTTCTTATAGAATTGTTCATCTGGTTAGAGACTCTTGTTTTAAGAACCTTTTACAGCCTGATAAGTTTTTATCACGTTCTTAATGCTAAAAAAGCAACTTCAGAAGTTTATCTAAGTAACACGCGCTTTAAATTTGTCATTATTTACTGGTCAATGTCCACAGAAAAATGAGACAGCCGCCCTGCAATGCGCACATTATGTAAAGTACAGTCAGGGCACTCTCCACGTTGTTCACATGGCCAACACTTCTGCTAAATTTAAACTTTTACAGCCCACTTCATGCCCACTTCATTTATATATTTTGTGAAATAAATATTTAAACAAATGTTGTGTTTAAAGTTGCAGCTTCAAAGGCTTGTTATTTTATGGCAAATTTCAGATTCGGTTGCTCTTAGTTTGGTAAAACCTGCGTGCTGTGTTCTTATGAAACAAGCGCGCATATGTTTATCATTCACTTATACTTTTTTACGTTGAAACTGCCGTTTGCAGCGAGACTAAAAGTTTCAACCAGCGATTTGTATCATATTTTGACCAGAAATGTTTGCGGGTACTATGGGCAGAATTTTTTTCTGGCAGAAAGTATCGCTAGGTCAAAAAATCGCGAAATTTTGGCATCAATTGTAATTTTCGGACGGATTTTGATTAAAATTTCTACGTAAGGGCTTACGGAATTGGCTGCTTTCAATTCATTCCATTACGTTACGTAAAATTTTTTCGTACATGTGACATGTTTAACGGAAAGTACGTAAACCCTTGCGGAGTGCTTCCGTAGATTTTCTAACAAACAGAAATTTATGTTCTTAAATTGCAGGTAAAGGCTGATCTCCAATTGTTAAAATAGTTCCCGGACAAAAAATATTTACAACATTTTCGTGGATTGGACAGAATTCCGAAAGTTAAAAGCTTTCAACTTTTTTAGAATTTTTCCGAAGAATATTTTTTTCTGGCTAAAAATTGCGAGAAACACAAGTTTCTTAGCTTGTTGCGTAATGTCCACCAAATATTGACCTTTTGGAGCCATTCTATTCATCAGTAGTGAATTAAGCACACTATATTGTTGTTTAAACACAGTATATGCTGTTTCTGGGAAGAGATTTTCATTGTTTAATTAGAAAGGTTGTAGAGATCATAGCATAGATGTAAGAACTGAAGGTTGCTCAACCTGGTTCCCAGGGCATTTTGCCTTGCTAATGAAGTTGATAGCGGCGAAAAGGCCCTGGAACAGGCTGGTGACATGAGCTCTTCTAATTTATGATAATTATACCCAAAAAATAATTTATGAACAGCTATTGCCCTGCAAAAATTTAGCTTGTAGTCATATATATCCATTGTGTAAAATTTATTACCCTACTTGGGTACAAAAATTAATGTTGTTAGTCAATGTTTGAGTCTATTTTTATAAACATTTTGATGACAAGCTGGCTGTGTTCTCTTTAAATTTTAGTGGGCAAATGAGCTAAATAATCTGTCAAATTTCTGAAAAACATTTGTTGGCTAAAAACCATTTCATCGTTATGTGCGTTGTTTATAATCTCCAAACCTCTTACGCATATCGACAAGCAAAATAATGCAGGCAGTAAGCCATGTACCAGTCCAGTCCATTCCAAACTTTATTTTTAGGTAAAGGCATCTTTTGAACTTGAAATTAAAATATATATATAACTTGCATGTAGTTTATATTTAGAACACATATCAGTGAAAAGATGCTAGTGGCCACAGTGCAAAAGTTTTAAACCATAATTTGACTTTCTTCACCAAAGGTCTGCATTTTTTTGCCTGTCAATTTTTCTGATTTTTTCCCGGCAAGAAACTCATAAAAACATTGGAACTCATGTATATAAGTAGGTAAATAAATTTGATATACTACCCAGGCCTATGGAATGTACATTAAGTGAGGCATTTAAATGTAGACTGTATTGTAATTTTTTTGGCACTGCGTTTTGAATGAAGAAAGCTATACTTTCTAGGTTTCAGAATTTGAGCAATTTAAATAAGGCCGATAAAGGTTGTGTAACAAAACTTCTAAATCTGAACCAAATAAGAACAGACAAGTAAAGTTTTGTAACAAATTAATTCTTATAAGGCCAATATACCCTCCTTGATACCCTCCATACTGAGGAAATTTAACACCAAAAGGTGCTATTATTATATTTTAGGCCAGGGATTAATTACGCTCCACTGGAATATTTTCGCATATCGTGGCCAAGTACAAATAGTATTTCTGGAATGAATACTCTACACGTATATAATAAACCAGCTTTAACTTAACCCATTATTTACATCGTTAAATGATACTGTTCTGCCCAATCTTAGGACACTGCCCTATCTTTGGACATAAAAATGCCCAGTCTTAAGACTGGGCAGGGCGTCACAAGATTGGTCAGGAGACCATGTTAGGCCCATCTTTAGACGCTTTTTAGATTTAAAAGAAGGGATGTGCCACACAAGCTCTGTTGTTTGCAAGACCCAACAAACATTCTCAGGCACATTAAAAAATCATATTCGGGGTATCTACACAAAAAAACGAATTTCAAGGTACTCTTGAAATGACCAGGCCAGTTTTTGGACACAGTAAAAATCGTAGCTAAGCTGTAGCTGGCACATATATTATACATTTAGCATTTATATACAGTTTGCAAATTTTAAAAATAAAATGTTTATATATGAAGAATCAGATAAATCGTATTCAACCATATTGTTAGTTAGCTAGCTAGCTATAGCTGGTAACTTCATAACTTCATTGGATGAGAAGTTTGGCTAGCTAGCTATAGCCAGTCAATATGCTTAAATAGTTTACATGGTATAATTTTTTAGCCTTTTCATTTGCCAAGAAAAAGTTTCGACTTAAAGTTCCTCTTAAGAGGTATATAGCTACAGTCTAAAATTTTCATTGTTCTCTTTGTCTTTCACAATTGTTCTAAGATTGGACATGTACGTCCATAGATTGGGCAGTCCAGTCTTAAGACTGGCCACCTATTTGTCACTGTCAGAAGATTGGCCTGGCCAGTCTTAAGACGGGATGCGTTCCAAGATTGGGCAGAACAATACCAAATGTCGTCCCTTTTAAGAAATAAGATCTTGCAAAATCTCTAAATATTAATTTGCATTATTATTTTATTTTTTATTATTATTTTGCATTGTGTCAAGTTTAAAGATAATATTCCATCATATATTGCGATGAAGGTTTCAGCACACCGATGTCAGCAGCGTGTATCTCCGAACTAGAAAATGCTCATAGTCACGTGATCTAATATCGAGAGTTAAAAAATTAAAAATGGCGGCATGTAGACATACGAGGAAGCAGAACGAAGATGATAAAATCGGCACATGGCTTTATTTAGTCGGCTATTACGCCAAAAAAAGATGCATCGCATTATGAATGTAGAATAACTTTTTTATATGGAATATATTTATGATGAATAAACGTTAAGAAATAAATTGCGAGCTTCAATGTTACAAAATAAATTGGGTGGCCAACTCGCTATATACACTTGCTTGCGTGTTTTAAATAACTTTAGGAAGTTACCTGTTGATACAGATAGTCGTGCACCCCATAAATCTAGTTTACTTATGAGGAAATAAAATGAGTAAATTGTGCCTGCCATTTTGTTTTTTAAAGTAAATTCCCAAGCGAATGTTGCTGTGGTAACACGCATTGTCTTGTAAAGGGATTTGTGAACAATCCCCGAAAGAAACAACTGAGTCATTCTTTGCTAAGGCCCTATATAATCGCATATTACCGTTAAATGTGTGTGTGTTTATTGTAAAAAAGCCTAATAAACTGCTGGTTAGATTTCTGAAACTGTCCCTCTGTCCCAAGGTTTCCACGAATCCTCACTTAAATTGTATATCGCTTGTATTAGAGCAGAACGGCTTCATGTCTATCGAGTTTTAATCATCGTTCATGTGTTGTAAGAATTTAACCGACCAGATGGAACATAGAGAATGGAAAATATGGATTACTTATGGAAACGAATAAGAGTTCATTCTCCAACCTCGGACATAATATTAGTGGAAGTGACCGTTATTTCTCCAAATGACCTAACAACATCACTTCACAGTGCTCTTCAAAGTTTTTACTTGGCCGATGTGTAGAGAAAGAAAACAACGTCAAAATGGCGTTATGTAACAGCCTACTATCAGTAATCCTAAGGCTGCCACCAATACTGTCGGTTCACGCGAAATGTTAATTTTCTTATTTCAATTTTGGAGACAACTTGAATTTCGAGTCTTGTTTTCTATGTGCTAAACATACAATTTGAAATTCGTAAGGTATTAGCTCGTTTAATTCTAATGCCAACCTCGCCCCCAGGGCATCTTGTATCTTTTCTGACCCTGGGACGGCGATACGAACATGGCCCTGGAGGAGGTCTCGTCACGTGACCCTCCAATACATAGTTTTTCTGTGTGTAATATTTAATAAGATTTGTCTCAATTAACCAAAGTTTTATATATAACCTTGCAGAGCTAACCGACCTTGGCGTTTTACGTCACAGATACGTGCGGCAAGTTTGTTTTGATTCCTCTACGCAACACACAAACTGCTCGCATATTGTCCTTGATTGTTTTCTAAATGTATAAATATACAATCATGTTATTTATCTTATCTTAGTATATATATTTTTGCTTCCGTGAAATTTCCGTTTCCATTTCTCTAAGAACCTGTAATTGGGTGAGTTCTTGAGAAAGGAATTTTAAATCCAGGCTCTATAAACTTTCATAAAATCTATTTTAAGTTAACTCAACCCCAAAAATATGATTCTGGAAATAAAATGTGCAAATCTTGAATGTTCCCTTATCATAATTACATTTTCTGATATGATTTTCACTTACTCAGATTTTAAACTATCTCCAGATATGGTAACTGGCGAAAGCACAATGAACACTGTTGCTATATCAACAGAAAAGAAATACAGGTATGATGAGTAAATACAGTTTTCAGTTTACAGTGCACATCTTTTTTATAAGAAACATACGATTTTAAGAAACATAAGACTCAAATTGTCTAAGGTCTGAGAAACATTTAAGAAACATTACTGTCATTGTGTGGCTGGTTATGTGAAAATTATTTTAATTACATCTCCCTGTTCAATTGAAAGTGAACACCACAACAATGTGAAATAAAAGATAAACTATTTTTAAGAAACATTTCAGGTTAATAAAATGAACGTATTAAAAAAAAAGTCCGGCTCAGCTCAAATTTTATGTTTCTTATTAAAAGTAGATTATATATATGTTTTCTACATTAGTGGCAACTATATTTTAGTTCTGTTCATCAGCGTTCTGTGGAGAAATGGATATTAAGAAATAAGGCGAAAAAGCAACGCAGAAAAGAGAAACGTAAGCGCGAGTATGAAGCTCAAAAGAAAGAAAAGCTGGAAAAAGATGAAAAACTGCTATTACTAGAAAGACAAAATTTACTTTTAAAAAGAGAGGTTAAAAAAACCCGAAAAGTAGCTGGTTCATGTTGCAACCGAATCATATCGATGAATTCTGTATCCGCTTCAATGTTACATCAAAATCGAAACAAAAATTTTGAAATTAACAGGTGTTTGACCTCAAGAATAACCACATGTAGACAAAGTGACGTGATTGACTGGAAGGATGTACATTTGGGTGCATTTGGATCAGTCTCGGCTGGGTACATAAAAAGTATTCAACAACGGATGGCGGTAAAGAAAATAGATGCAAAGTCATCCTCTTTGGCTGTTTTAGTGGAAGTAAAGATCACTTCACACTTGGCTTCACTTTCAGGTGGAACCTATTTTCCGTATGTATATGGTATCACCGATTCAAAGTGTATCTTGTTAGAGTTTATTGGAGAAGACAACAAATTTTCTCCCAATCTTCATTCGGTAATAGAAAAATGTGATATATCGAAACCTGCCTGGATCCAAGTGCTCACAGAAATTTGCAAGGGATTTAATTTCATGCACACCAAAAATATTTTGCACAACGATATTCATAGCAAGAATATTGTCTTACGAAACAAACAATTCGTTAAGATTACAGATTTTGGCAAAGCTACTTTAATATCTGACCCCTTGCGATATTATATAAAGCGTGGTAGTGAAAGGCAGAAAATATTTAATACAAAACATTGTCATCTTGACTTTGAATTAAGAAACGTACCTGGCTCTTATCCAAGTATTGAAACAGATGTTTTCAGTATTGGATATACTTTTGGAAAAGTTGCTCAAAGATTAAAGTGGGAGGGATTGGATAATATTTCACTTCTATGATGAACAGAGTTCCGTTAAATCGTTCAACTTTAGGCAAAGTGGTATTTAATCTGGGAAAACTCAGAACTATATTTATTAGCTAACACTCCCAGTAAACACAGCAACGTTGTAACAGCGTTATAACAACATCGCCCAGCGACGTCGCACTAACGTTGCATCCAAGTTGCAAATGGCACTGCACCAAATTTGATGTTATCTGAAATCCGAGACGGCGATAACTTGATGTTTTTCAGTTTTGACAACTTCAAACACGATGTTTACGTGTTATCCGATAACAAACAAGATGTTGGCATGTTATCTGAAATCCAACAAGACGTTTGCATGTTAGCTGACGAAAAACTTCTTGTTTGCAAATAGTCGGGATTTAAATAAAATGTTCTGGAGTTGTCCGAATAACAAACCTGATGTGTTGCAAGTTATCTCAAATCGTACATGACGTTTTTCTGTTGAAAACCTACTTTTAAAATTGCGCACTTCTACCGAATTATTTCTAAATAAGTGGCCCAACTTTTGGTGGCAGTATTTGACTTTTTCACAGCGAAAAAGGTCGCTGCAATCACCTGAGCCGTAAGTCGGCAATATTTTTTGCTCGGTAAAAATATTAGTCACCTTTAGTAAATTTCACCAACCAAAAGTCCCTTTTTAAGGAAATATTAATGGAAATTATTTTTTTCTTCAGAATCAGAACAAACACCATTTAAAATAATAAATTATAACAAACAATAAAATACGCAAAGGAATTTACAAATAATTTTTATATAACATATCAGCTCAAAATATAAACTCTAAAACGCAAATTAAACGAGAACATCCCGCATGAGGATGATCAGTATGCTAGGCATGTACACGAACGCGTACCGCCTATTAGCTAGCTCCATCCACAAACGCGCCAAGTTAGACTAGTGCACACATCATCAACCAACTAAATTTCAGTCGCAAAACAAAAACGCAACTGCGCCGCATGAGGATGATCAGTATGCTAGGCATGTACACGAACGCGTACCGCCTATTAGCTAGCTCCATCCACAAACGCGTCAAGCTAGACTAGTGCACACATCACCAACCAACTAAATTTTAGTCGCAAAACAAAAACGCGTGCCGCATGAGGATGATCAGTATGCTAGGCATGTACACGAACGCGTACCGCCTATTAGCTAGCTCCATCCACAAACGCGTCAAGCTAGACTAGTGCACACATCATCAACCAACTAAATTTTAGTCGCAAAACAAAAACGCAACTGCGCCGCATGAGGATGATCACTGTGCTAGGCATGTACACGAACGCGTACCGCCTATTAGCTAGCTCCATCCACAAACGCGTCAAGCTAGACTAGTGCACACATCATCAACTAACTAAATTTTAGTCGCAAAACAAAAACGCGTGCCGCATGAGGATGATCAGTATGCTAGGCATGTACACGAACGCGTACCGCCTATTAGCTAGCTCCATCCACAAACGCGTCAAGCTAGACTAGTGCACACATCATCAACCAACTGAATTTTATTCGGGTAATCGCGATGTAAAAATACGCCGCGGGACAATATTTCATGTATTAGACTTGTACACAAACGCGCAGCGCAAACTTTTTTTTAAAAAACATCTAATTTATAACATACATAACGTATAATGTTTACTAAGTTTTTAGCAAGTAACTTTAGTTCCCAGTTGTCCTAGACTGAATACCACTTTGCTTAAAGTAGAACGATTCGCCGGAACTATGTTCATTATGGAAGTAGAAATTTTGTCCAATCCTTCCCACTTTAATCTTTGTGCAACTTTTCCAAAAGTGTATCCAATACTAAAAACATCTGTTTCCATACTTTGATAAGAGCCAGGTACGTTCCTTAACTCGTAGGCAAGATGACAATGTTTAGTATTAAATTTTTTCTGCCTTTCACTACCACGCTTTATGTCATACCGCAAGGGGTCGGATATTAAAGTAGCTTTGCCAAAATCTATAATCTTGACGAATTGTTTGTTTCGTAAGACAATGTTCTTGCTATGTACATCGTTGTGCAAAATGTTTTTGGTGTGCATGAAACTAAATCCCTTGCAAATTTCTGTTAGCACTTGGATCCAACCTGATTTCGATAGGTCACTTTTTTCCATCACGGTATGAAGATTGGGAGAAAATTTGTTGTTTTCTCCAATAAACTCCAACAAAATACATTTCGAGTCGGTAATACCATATACATAAGGAAAATAGATTCCACCTGAAAGCGAAGCTAAATGTGAAGTGATCTTTGCTTCAACTAAAACATCTAAAGAGGTTGAATTCTCATCCATTTTCTTTACTGACCCAAATGCACCGGAATGTATATCCTTCTCCAAGTCAATCACATCACTGCGTCTGAATGTGGTTATTCTTGAGGTAAAAAACCTGTTAATTCCCACATTTTTGTTTCGATTTTGGTGTAATATTGATACCGACAGAGAATTCATTGATATCATTCGGTTGGAACCTGAAGCAGCTACTTTTCGGGTTTTTTGAACCTCTCTTTTTAAAACCGAATTTTGTCTTTCTAGCAATAACAGTTTTTCATCTTTTTCCAGTGTCTCTTTCTTTTTAGCTTCATAGAGGCGCTTACGTTGCTCTTTTCTTCGTTGCTTTTTTTCCTTGTTTCTTAATAACTTTTTCTCCACAGAACGCTGGTGAACAGAACTAAAATTATAGTAAACACTAATGTACATGCCATGTAAAAAGTTATCCTATTTTTCTCTAGAAAGGATACTTTAATTGTATATATATACTCATACCTGTATTTCTTTTTTGCTGAGGCAGCAACAGTGTCCATTGTACTTCCACCAGTTTCCATTTTTGAGATAGTATACACTTTTATGATTATTATTATCTAGAAGGTGAAAATCTGAAGAGTAATTGAAAGTATGGTAGCATTGTTGTTTTGTCAGAAAAGGCGATTGGGAAAAGCAAACTAATCAAAACTTACACAATCTTTTATCAAAAATATACTTTTCGAGCTTAGCCTAGATGCTTAACTATTTAATCCAAAAAGGTTTTGGCAGAAAAACTTTGGCATAAAACTTTTCGGACAGATTTTTAAGATTTTTAAAATGTTGGTCAAATATAAAAAAAAGAAAGAAACAGAAAAACAAAACACAGACAAACATACAAAAAACAACACAAACATTGATGATGAAGATGAAGAAGTTTTTGACTGAAACTTGAAACTAGAAAAAAAAAGTTGTACTAAATGTATAAAATATATTTTATAAAAGTTTAGAGCCTGGCCTTAAAATGTTTCTAATACAAAACGTTAGATTAATGGACAATATAAAAACTTACGTTGAAAATTCAAACTTACAGGATCTATTTTGTAAAAGAACTTTTAAAATATTCTCTTGCAAATAAGATAGTTGAAAGCATAATAAACAAAAAGAGTGCACATATATAAATGTCCAAATTAAAAACACGAATTTTTCACCACAGGAACTATAACCATTAAATCTTTACTATGGCGGTGCAGTCGAGCATGCACAAATTTTCCCAATATGCGCGAAACAGGGATGAATGAGGAAGCTCCAGCCAGTTCATAAAGGTTATTATGCCATAACTCTAATGGCTTTCCAAATTCAAATCTTATATGATCTGGAACTGAAAGAAACCAATCACAAAACGCCAACCAATGTTCATAGCTCGTATCGTGAATAGTTAAAGTATGCTTGAGAAAATACTTGATTATACCTGGTCGGGGAGATAATTCCATTTCGTCAAACGATTTGATATTACCATCATTAGATGCCCAATGGGCTACAATATATGAAGATCTATTGTTTCTGGAAAGGTCAGATCCATAAATATTACCACTGATGCTTAACTCAGTAACTTTCAAAGAAGATGGAGATATTACAGCAGAATTGAAATCAACAAGTGGATACATGTACATGTATGTTTTTCGCAGACTCTCAAGCTCATATGAAGATAATGTATATACAGTTGGAATTCGCAAATTGACAACATTAGTCACGTTGTGCCATATTTGAATGGTTGGATCAATCGTTCTATAAATAAAACAAAACACTTTAAAGTTTTTAATAACACTTCATCAAAAAAATTAAAAATTTGAAAATTTGAACAGCAAAAATTTATGTCATATGAATGTAGGTTTTTTTTGTTAGTTCTCCTTTAATAATGCCGCTCAAATATTTTTATTAGTTCTCAAAAAAGTAGTATATATAAAATCTTAACTACCCCCCTGTTTAACATACATGTTCCTACGCGGGGAGAAGGCCCAGAAAATTTTGATTGGCTGGCGAATTAGCCTGCCAATCAAAACAGAGAGATTTGTCTGGCGCCAAATTTGCTATAGAACAAAGAGAAACAGCACATAATATATTTTTGGTGAAAGAAGACAAGAAGAGCGTGCTTATCACATTTATCAACATCATGGCTTCATTCAACAGGAATAAAAGTGCTTTAGATTCTTCATCTGATAGTGAAAGTGAGAAGTGTTTAGCAAAAACTGCCCAGAAAAAACTTTTTTATCGTTCTTCACTTACTGCCATAAGTTCTGATAGCATACAAACTAGCGCACGAAGCACTGACGACGACACTACCACTACATGTGACAACTCGTTGAATTCATCGACAACATCAACGCCTCTGATGAATAGCTCCTTAACAACCGAAAAAACTATTGCCAGTACCCCAAGGAGTTCAGAAGATGAAAGATCAACTCCTAGCGGTAGGATTTTGTATTAATACTTGTGTATTATGAAAGGGAGGTGTCATTAAAGGAAATGACTTACAATTTTTCCCCTGCATAAAAATACACATTTAATTGTTGGTGGCTTTGTCGCTTCCGGATTTCGTAGCTTCATAGCCCTGTCGTACTGTCACATACTATGCTCTCTTGGTAATTTAGATATAAAGACCATTTTGGCAAGTCTTTGTCAGCAAAATAAGGAGATACTGAAAAGGCTGGATAATTTAGAGAAAACACGAGAATCGAAAGAGCGGAAAGAAATTGATGTTCCAAATGATGTCAGGGTAAGATAGAATAAGTTTTCTTCTTCAGTGGATTAGGGATATCCGTTAACTGTGAAAAAAGGTTTAAAATACTCATCCCGTAATTATGGTATCTTGATATCGAGTTCTACAAGAATAAAATTGTTTTTTCTATTTCCTAATTCTACAAGAATAATTTTTTTGCTATATTTGCTATATTTTTTCTTGGTAAAATATTTTGAAACCAACCAACCACATTTGATGTTTTTTTGTTTTTCTAAAGGCAATAATTAAGTTAGGCGGCACACAAAAAAAGGTTCGGTTAGTGTCCGCTCAAGAAGAAAAAGTTACTCAGTCGATAGAAATGTTGCAATTTTTTTAAAAAATACTCTTTTTCTTTAAAAACTACTATTTTTTTTAATTTTATGTTGGGTCAGTCGGGGACACTAACCGAACATTTTTTTGTTTGACGCCTTATGCAGAACATGGTTAAGATTTGCTAAAGTGCCTTTTTTACAGGAAAGAAATATCAGAACCTCCCTGACCTCGTACCTTTAATATTTAAAGTTGTATTTTATACAAGAGAGGTAAACTGTGCCAGTTTATTTTATTTCAGTATCACATCAAACTTGCCTATAAAGAAGGGCACAAGCAGAATATCCGTGAATGGAATGTGGAGAATGGCACAAGGTACACTGTTTGTTTGCAAGGGTTTTATAAAATACAGGAGATTTGGCTTCATCTCCCAAATTATTTCAATAAATTGTATATTTTAGCCCATTTCAAGATGCAAATAAAGACACAACTCTTTACATAAAAAATTATATAAAAACGTTGTAAAAGAGCATAATTACTTTGTTTAAATTTAGAAAGCTTGTAGAAGACTGAAAGGACTGGCGAAAGTGGATGAGAAGGTTTTTGCGGAAAAAGAAAAACACAACCTAAGAAAGGTACTAATTCCAGACAGCATGTCATCAGAGGAGGAGGTTCATGATGACGATGGGGAACGTTATTTTAAAAGACGCAAGCCAGAATGGAGGACGAAAAAATTTCAAAAACTCGTAGATATTATTGATGTCACCTATGAGAAAAGCAGTTCCAAACGATCGAAGGAACAAATGGTAAAAAGGGTTAATGGTTCCCCATCAAAAAGAGCTGCACCTGCAAACTTGCCATTTGGTTATGATATGTTTGTTTCCAAGAAATAAACTTGGAGTTGCAGGGTTTTTAATATAACTATATTTTTAAAACATTTTTTAAGGGTGGATTTTTTTAAACTAAGAGGGTATTTTTACCATTTTTAGTAACTAATATTTTTATATGTATATTTAAGGATACTTAAGGGTAGAAAAAAGTGCGGAACTGAAGATAGAAAAGAGTGGGCAGATAAAAAAGTGCAGAACTAATTAGGTGTGAATATTCTTTTATTTTGGAAAACTTATTATTATTGCAAATTGCCATTTTTGGGAGTTTGTCTGCAATTCGATTTTCCAAATTTGTGCTAATAAGTTTATTCTCACATTTTTTATGCCCTGACGTAGAACTTATCGACTTCTTAAAGTTTCATTGGCTTATCATTTTATTTTTATGCTTTAAAAAGTTAATAATTAGGCCATTTCAAACATTTTCTGCAAATAGACTGTCATTTTTAATGTATATAACTAATTTAAATGCATTTATTATTTGAGTAAAATTTATTTGACTGAAAGATAGATTTCTTGACAAATTTTGACGCCTTATTTTGTCTTCCCATTTTTTATCCTAAGAAATAAGAAACCCGATTTTAAGAATCGCCGCATTTTACCTGTCGTCGTCTTAGGCAATGTTTACTCGAATTATCTGTCGTAAAAACCGCATGTTTGCATATATTCTGAGATGAAAATATCATTTTACGCAATTAATCTGCTTTCAAAACAGCATATTTCCACGAAATCTGGGATGAAAACATTACGTTAGAAATAATCTGCCTTCAAAACGGCATATGTCCACGAAATCTGAGATCAAAACATCCTGTTACGCAATTAATCTGCTTTAAAAACGTCATATATCCACGAAATCTGACGTCAAAACATCATGTTGCACAAGTAATCTGCGTTGAAAATGTCAGGTTTCTAGAAGAAATCTGTTGTCGCGAAATATCATGTTTTTCTGAAGAAATCTTCTTCCAGACTTTGTGTACTAATCTGAATGATAACTTCAGATAACCTCGACATTTGTCCTATAAGGATTTTATCTGAAACATCAAGACAACTTGATGTTTGATCATAAAATCCTGATGAAATCTGCGACAGATAACATCTAATTTGATGCAATGTGGGAATCGCGACAACGTTGTTTTGCGACGTTGTTACAACGTTACTTTCGCACCATGTTTGCAACATCGCGAAGACGTTCAAACAACGTCGTAATACCCTCAAAGTAACTATTCACAGCATGCGGATAGCGTTGCTACAACGTCATAATACCCTCAAAGTAACCATTTACAACAACGCGAGACGCGAACATGAAAAAACCTTATATGTAATCCATAGTGTTTATAGGTACTATAAACGAATGAATGACGAAAAGCTTCGAAAAATATCAATCTTTGTAAAACTTTATAAAAATGTACACATAAATATTACATACATATATACTGTAAATTGTTATATTATTATAGTTACTACATTGAAATATGTTGTGGAATCAATGTAAGGACTTTATAACTCACAGGGTGACCACTAATAAAATGAGAACAAAAGTAAGGATATTAAGGAGAATTAAGGAGACAAATTGACATTTTTTAAGGATATTTCGCTGCGAACGAGAATAAAAAAATAAAAAAATAAGGAGAATTAAGAAGAAAACCAATTTTAGTTCTTTAATGTTACATACTATGTTCTATGAGAAGAAAATTATACATATTATACAAATATACATATAAATTATGCCCTGAAAGATAGAAAATATAGGAATTCAGGTAACAGAGAAAGATGTCTTATTTTACTGGTGATGAACAATCCATGAACACATTTCCAAAAAAGTTACGATCAGAAAAAATAAGGAGAAATCAAGGAGAATAGCTAAAATTTCAATTTTTTTAAGTATATTTAAGTACTTTTAAGGAGATTTTCCTTTTCTAAGGTTATTTAAGGAATTTAGGGAGGAGTGGTCACCCTGACTCACTAACTTATGTGTTACGAGCACTCTGATATTTTATCCTATTCTCCCAAGATGTCAAAAATAAATAAATAAGAAACGTATATAAGTAAAAAATCTTTAGACACTTTTGAAAAAGGATGCATCAAAAAAAGAGGTAAACTCGAATCGATGAGCAAGTCAAGGCTGCACACATGGGTTCAACAACTTCCGACTATTTATAAATATATTGTTGTACATTCATTCATGGACTTAAGGTTATTAACATACCCCGTCTAGTAACATACCCCGTCCAATCCATGCTAGCATGAAAAGCGAGAATGATGACAATGACGTGTCACAGTGCTTATCTACTTATGAGATTTTCGATAAAGAAGGTTGGGCCTCAATGCATCCCTGATTAAAACACTTTTTAATTTACACAAAATGTTAAAAAAACAATAAAAAAATCTACAAATATTTTTATGAATGATAAAATCAAATCAGATTGGTAGGTTCATGACATCTTCTTATGCAGTTCTTCCAATGCCGCCATACCGGTCTAGGGCATGCTTCAGTATCGCTGTCATTTCTTTCTCTATTTCGGCGGTCAAAACACCATTCCTGCTGGACATTACACTCGCTGAAACGAAAAAATTTATTAAGTGATAAGACATACACTGAAAAGGGAAAAATTTTACCCACATATTATCTGTTTAGCTAGCTTCTCAAAGCTTATCTTCCACACTTAACACATCCATTAGTATAGATGAGTTTCAGTATGTCATAATGTTTTGATTTTGCAATGAGAACAAATGAACATGCATGTGCACAGGCAAAAAATATAAACAGACCACGACGATCGAAAATATTAAGTAAAAAACAACAACTGACACTAAAATTGTAAAGTCTGCTCTTTAGAAAGATGAGATGAGTAAACAGAGAGAACCTGCATTGCAAGCGGTTTTCATAGAGAAAATATGAAGGGGCTATTCTAAAGTCTAGCTAACCTTTTTCATGAAAGTATCCTAGTACTCTCTTGTAAATGTAAACCAGGAAAAATAATATTTTCCTAAATAATGTTATAACAGTATTTTAAAGATTAAGGCGCTTTGAAGTAAGAAAAGTGAAGTGAGGCTCAGCCAGACGTGTTTATTTTAAAATATATACACAAATTATTATCCTATCACAATCTTGAAACAGAGAGCTAGCTTATCAGAAAATACAAAAAATAATATCCATACTTTCTTTCCAAAATAGTGCCGAGACCGAGAAAGATGGCGGACGTGTTTTTTATCGCGATAAACCAGAATGAAGAAATTAAAAGAATTTCCTGATCATATCTAGGTATATCATAGTAATCAATGAAGTTTATGTACATATATTTATAAAAAGTTATCGCAAAAGTATTGACAGACAATATCAAGTTTACATTCCATTAGACAAATAAATATCAAAAACAAAGGTAGAAAAAATAGACCTTGTGCTTAATTAAAAGAATGGGTGAAATAGCACTCACTTCAACTGCTAAAAACCTTGAAGGCGGATGTTGATTATTTAAAACAAAATCAAGTAGGAATTATAGATCACCAAGCATCACAAGATGAATCAATAGATAGCCACACAGAAGACATAAAAGGACTTAAGTTTACTTGTGATAATCTTCTAGCAAGAGACACAAAAGTGGAATCAAATATAACGCAGTTAGTGAAGGAGAATAAAGAGAAGGAGGGCAAGCTAAATACATTGAAGAAGGAAATCAACGATCTTGAACAATATGGGAGAAGAGTCATGGTTGATATCAGAGGTATCCCCCGAACTGAAAATGAGGACACTCGAAAACTGGTACTCGAACTAGCTAAAATTATGTAAGTTGAAACAATTGAAAGTGACATTGACTTATCACATAGAACATCAAATAAATCAGAGGCTGGTATTATTGTTAAATTTCAGTCAAGGTTTAAAAGGGATATTTTCCATGAAGGTCGAAGAAAGCTTAAGAATGTCACTATAACACACCTTGGATTCACAGGAGACAACAAAATTTTTATCAACGAAAGCCTGACAGCAATGAATGGCGATCTTTTCAAATCTACACGTGAACAATTTTTAAATAGCAAGATTGCAAAATATGTATGGACGAAGAATGGCCAGGTGTTTATAAGACATACTGACTCATCCAAGAAAATAAATATTAAATCAAAAGAGGATAGCTACCTATGCTGCTAAATTATGCTAGTTTACACATGGTTTTATATTTTTATTTATTTATTTATGAAATAATTTTTAACCATAAAAATGACGTCACAAATAGTTGAGAATGTGATTTGCAACATTTGCAATAAAATCTCTTTAAGTAATTGCATATTCTGTGACCTTTGTAACACATGGCTGCATCAATCTTGTCTTAAGATCTCCAAAACTGCCTTCAAAAAGCTCTCTCTCGAGAAAGATTCTTGGTTTTGTAGGAAGTGTATGAGTGATAACCTTCCATGTCTTAATATTACTGACACTGCTTTAAATTCTTTAACCTTTAACTCTAATTCAAATTATGCAACATGCAAATGCTGTAAAATTTGCAGTAAAAACATTATAAACCCTAATTCATCCGTAACATGCAGTATTGGTAAACATCAAATGCACATCAAATGTGCTAAACTCAACAAAATTAAACTTAAATCAATAAATATTAATAATTGGATATGTGACGAATGCAACTCACGGCGGTCATTTTCTCTCGATTTCCTCCCGTTTGCAGCTATTGCGCAATATATGAATATCTGAGATTACGGTAGCCGTTTTTATCGATTTCTTATTTTCCGTCTGGTGAAAAAAAAATCGGTTCCGGTAAAGTATGTTGTCCCGGGTTATTTTCCAGTTTTGAGAAGAAAGACGGCCATATTGTATTGCTTATTGTTTTTACTTTTCGTGATGGCTACAGAAAGAAATGAGAAATTTTGGTGTGATGTTGAACTGAAGTTAGGCACCTTTGAGCGTCAGTGGTTTGATGATATTTCAAAGAGTGAGAAGGACTATAGTATGGGTAGTTCAATGGATGACAATGTAGAGAAGTTGGTTGGAAACCACCTTGCTCTTGTGGGACCAATGCTTGACAGCTATTTGCATGAGTTGGGTGCTTGTATGATAGCAAAATTGAGCAGAGGGAGAATGACTGGATTGGCAGTACCTGTCAATTTGTTCATTCCCTGGCAAGTAATGCGATACTTAGTTTGCCTATGTAAGAACTATGGGGCAAAGACAGAATATATAGCTCCAAAGAACAAAAGGAAAAGGCTAGGGAAAATAAAAGTAAAAATAGAGGATGCTGAAACAGCTGAAAAATTTTTTAATCCATCACGTTTTGATGGAACAAATTATTTGTCAAAGCGCAAATTCAAAAAGGTGGAGGGAGTCAGCACATATGATGGCATGGCTAGGGTGGTTGTGAGTTTGCATACACCACTTTGCATGGAATATGCTCATAACCACCTGAAAGTTTTTTTTTACATTCAGCGATACACTGCTGAGGGTTTTGCAATTGACACCAATGTGCAAACGTTGATGAACAAACAGTTGCAGTAGTTAGTTATGATGTATATACTTGATTTTTATCTGTTATTTGTTACTTGATGTAGGGCGGACATCACAAATATTTGGTGTTAGAGTCACCCGACCGACCCTATTTTTTGATCAAAATTTACTGAGTCGGAAAAGCTAGAATGACAAAAAATATTATACACTTGTTGTCTCCAGCCATAAACGTGCGCCATCAAACCGCCAATATTTAATGATAACTTGGGCACCTCGTTTAAACGGAGTTTCCGCGCGCCGTTTTCAACTAGTTCTCAGGAACCTTTTCGCATTTTAAAGCGAAGCACAATGCGCGTTGATGGCTGGATGGTTGGATACAATTTTTCGAATCTTTGAGTTGCCGACTGACCGACTCTATTTTTGGTGCTCAAATGACTCTAACACCAGATATTTGTGACGTCTGCCTAGTTGATGTAGTTAATTTAAGTGCAGTAGGGACTTAACCCTTTTTCCTAGCTTCTACAATAAAAATTAAAATGATTTCAGCAATAACTGACTGTAGATTATAATAAATATAGAATGTGTTTTTTTAAGTACGGTTTACCATTTTTGTTTCTCTTGAAAAGGGTTTGTTTACCCACACAATCGGTCAAAGGTCAAATAGCAGTGCACCATGCATGACAGGATATGCTAACAATTAGGATTTTTTCAAAATTGGTGGTAGGAGTTAGTATAGTTTGACTTACAACATAACTTAAAAGGAACATGTCTCAGTTATTGGTAAAACCATTTCCATTTTATCTGTGGTTATTGTGGTTTAACACAAAACACCCACATTTGCAGTATATATATATGCTAGAAACAAATGAGGTTATCCTACTTTTTTAACAATCAAACAATCTTTCTATCAATCAATATTCACAGGACATATGACATTAGTAGAAATATTAGATATCTCAGGTTTATTTAAAAATAGTGTAAAAGTTTAAACAGAATGCTAGTATACTTTCAGATTGTCAGTTTGTTTTTATTTTTTGTTAATTAAGACGATGGGTTGTGTATACATCCTATGAGCTTAGTGGAAATAAAAAGGTTTAAAGAAATTATGGTGCAATTATTTCATTAAAAGCCAAATGTTAATTTCTCTATGTGAACAGTACATTATCTATATTATTACAAGAGTGTAGTTTAATGCAAAACAGCAGGATCACTTTACAGGTGTCTTTGCAGATGCAGGGTCATACCCTGTCACTCTCTATACATAAATCATAGCTACAAAATCTGACTTTGACGAGCTGACCCCAGTCACCTAGATTATAAAAATGGTTCTAGAAAGTGAGTTGTGCAGTAATTCCTAGTTGAGGGTAACTATTATTCTATTACCTACACTAGTTTATCCAATGATTGTACTTGATATATTTGTTTTTTAGGTTTAGCCCTGTCCAGGATTCGAACCTAGATCTCTCATTTTTCATGAGTGTCATAGCCATTAGACCAACAGGGCATCAATACGAAAACAATTTTTAATTTGTGCAGGTTAGTCCAATAACAGGAAAATGAATGAAAAACTTGTTTGCTAATTTCTACGATAATCTTGGCAAAATCACTCTAATAATACATATAGGAAAGACCAATTTTCAGTATAAATATTTTGTATCAATTAAATGTATTTATGGGGCAATGTGTTTTGGAATTTACTATACAGTGAATTAGTGACAACAAAAAGCTATTATTTGCTACCAGATTTTCTTTTTTTCTGCTGGCTATATAACAATACTTTAAAAACTAAATAAAACTCTGCAAAATGAACTGTCATTATTCACTTGAAAGAAGTCCTTCTAATCTACGAACTAATACTTCCTTATTCCCAGCAACAGAACGATTGCGAATTTTTAGATGACTTCTGAGCTCAGACATGGTTAATTGTGATGGGATGATAATATTTGGATTGACACAGCGACCTTTAGTATGACTTGATTTCACATGACAGCTTAGCATAGATTCATCAGAAAATGTCATTTCACAACTCTTACATGCAACTGGTTTTAATATTGCAACAACATCTGCAATCAAATGACCACTTTGAGCACATTGAATAATCTTTGTTGAATTGAAACAGGTTTCACAAATATCAGAATTGTTAAAGGAGGGACGTGAGCAATGACAATAAATAACATCACTATCATCCAAATTTGGCTTTCTTGGTCTATAGTGGGAGTGATAGGTTGCCTTTGTAGGAAAATGATACGGTAGGTAGAAGTTACGTACATAGCTTGACCTCATTAGTTGATGCCATTTCCCTCGTTCGTCTTGATCTAAAGATCTGTTTGATTCTGATCTTAATTCTTGTTTGATGGCAGAATGTTTGGCTTCCTTTCCTTGCATTGACAAGATTCCGTATCCAATACCATATAAATCAAATAAAATTTTGGCATGATAGGGCACTGCATATCCAAACGTCCAAACAGTGCTCTGACATTTTTCTGGGAAGAACAGTGCAAACAAGTTGAAATATGTTTTACAAGCATCTGCAACATCGTCAGCATACTTTGCATCAACATGAATTTTATTGATTAGTGCTCCAATGTCACGGAGTGACTCGCAAATCTTCGCCAAAGCAAGCTTTTTAATTCTAAACGCATTTTCAGTTTGAGAGAATTTTAGAGAATCAACAAGCCGATAGCTGTACTGTGCAAGAGATATTGCTTGGGATCCGATTAAACGAACATCAAGACGCTTCCATCGTTCTGATTCTCTAACATACTGCTCTTTAATCTGTTTTGCAAGATACTTTAAACCACATCCTGGAACAGTTCCATCACGCACAGGATTTCCAAGGACAGTAAAAAAATCTTCCACACTACCACACCTAATGGACTCATGGTAAAGTAAAGTTAACACATGTTGCCAACTGTTGATTTCAAGATGCAAGGGTTCTGGGCGCATTCTGTCAGCAAATTTCCCAATACGTGGCTCTCCGAACTGGCGTAAACCATTCTGGGCCATGAAATTTAGCTCCTGTTGATGGTAATTTTTGGCATTTGGTGACAGGGTTTTCCTGAAATTATCCAGTTTTGACAAGTCAGCCTTTCTTTGTGTTGTAGACATTGGTCTCCACATGTGGTCACTACCAAATCCAATACTCCCTCCTACCTTGTTAACATCATTTTTATGCACATTTGCATAAGGAGATGGATATGTTGCGCATGAACTTAACTCGTTTCCTGCCCAACATTGCCAGGCTTGGTCAGCAGATGGCTGGAATTCAAAAGTTACTTTTTGAGAGTTGATGGTGAAGATGTTACTCTCGATAAGTTCCATTTCATCAGCATGTTGTTTCCACAGCTCCTCACAAATTTGATCTTTTTCAGATGCAGTGATCATGTGCAAAGGATAGTGAAACTCACGGCTTCTTACACGATTGCCAAAATTCCAAAACGTTAAAGAGCCAATACTCATGGAATTTTCTTTTGTTTCAGGGGCTCCATCATCACTGAATTCAACAACAAAATGATTTGTGTTGTCTTTGAACCACAGCAGTGTGTTTTTATTGAGAAGTTGCAAATGCAAATCTGCAATCATATTTGTTAATGCAGTGATCGTTCTCACAACACCTGAATACCCTGGAATTTGATGAACTTGTCCAATGTCTAAACTTTTCGCAAACTTATCTACAGCTTCGTGTGAAATGGAGAATTGTTTCAAAGCAAATTTGGAACCATCAAAACTTCTGCTCTTAACAATTTCACCTTCATCATAACAGCGCTTTTGGATGTTGCAAAGAAAGTTGTATTTTCGGCGGGATAGATGGCATTGGAATTTTGTTGCAACTGCTTTTTTTAGGTTGGAATCTTTGGTTCCAGAAAAACTGCCCTTTAAAAGTTTGTCTAAAAATTTTCCTCTTTTATGCATCGTAAACAGCTTTTCCAAAAGTTCTGATTGACAATATCGAGATATAAAATCCCAAGCACCGAATATTGCTCCTTCCTCTCCTCCATGTATGAATTCCAAAAGATTTTTAGTCTCCTTTTGTCTGCGGTAACGCGTAGAATTGGAGCTGTCACTTATAGTTTCCAGATTTGAAGCAGTATTCTCACGACGTTTTCTGGCATAATATTTTTGTTCTAATAAAAGTCGTAATTTCTCATACTGCTGGTTTAGTAAAGTGATCTCATTTTCTAGTTCAGTTTTCTCCACAATAGTTTTATCGCATTGCTTCCTTTTTTCGATTTCCTGAAGTGTCAGCTCATTTACAGATAATTCCAATGTCTCCTTCTGGGCAATCAGCGTTCTAACCTGACTATTTTTCAAAGTTGGGGAAGACTTCCAAAACACTAACTGCACCTCTTTGTTACATTTACCTTTATGCCTGATGGCCTTTAAACACTGGCCCTTATTTCTATTACAACGAACATCACTAAAAATAAAATAAAAACAAGGCTAAGTTTAGCTACCTAGCTATATAGCTAACTATATTTTAGCTACAGCTCTTCTATATACTATATGTTCTACTCTACTGAATGCAAATAATCTTAGCTAGCTATTTACTAACTAGTTTTAGGCCGATTTAAAAAAAGTAAAATGTATAGCTACGCTTTTTATTGGCTAAAATTAAAAAAACATAATGGCCAAAACATTTTCCACTGCTAGGACTCGCACGAAAAGTTATGGTGTTCGGTAGAAATTAAAATGCACTTTATATATTGATTTGTAACTCCAGTTTTACCTTAAACCTGCATCTGAATTTTCTTGAGCAGACTCCATAAACATTGATTACAATTTCTACCTTGTTAGAATTTTAAAAAGTTACGGCAAACTTGATATATGACAACCAAATATTCAAAAATCCAAAAATTTGACATATTTTGGCGCTCCGGAATAATATTTTCAACTTCTATCAAAAAGTCACAAAGTAGAACCACGCAGAAACCTTTCCTGATAGAGATTTCTCCTGTTTCATTGTTGGCCGAGGTGATAGCTTTTAGTTACAAATCAAAATAGAGGTCAAAAACGATAATAATGCAATGTATGGCTGCTTTAACTTAGGTAAAATTTGCAAAAGTGGCCATTTAAGAGGTTAAATGAGTTACTCTAACATACTAATTTTTATTTAGCTTAATTTTATGATGCCAAAATCATACATAGTCAATACATTTCTCAAGGAATGAGAGGGTTGTGTCATCGTCCTTACGGAATAGCTAGGCGCGGGAGGCGCCATTATGAGCTGTTAAGATGACGTCACTTGGGTGAAAATTCTGCCAATCTGACCGCCGTGACTCGTTCCCTTTTAGTGAAATAGAAAATATTTTTGACATAACCCAATATAACTCATTACTTACTCGCTTTGAAAACACTGCAACATTAATCAAAAACACAATAGATGAATTAATTAATCTTCCTAAACTAGTGTTAGATCATCCAGATAACATAAGCAGAGAGGGATCGTGTTCACCAGTACTTAACTTTAAGTATTATAATAAACATAATTTTCACAAACTCACTCAAACTAAACATATAAGTACAGGTACATTATCATTCTTACATACCAATATTAGGTATCAGAAAAATATATCTAACCTCTGTGAAATAGTTGATATTTTAGAATACAAATTTGACATTATTGGGTTATTAGACGCTTGACACTCAGGTAAGAAATTTGGATCTGTTTCTATATCAGGGTATCACCCTTATGAATTTATATGTGGAAAATCCCAAAACTCCGGATGTGGTTTCTACATAAACTCAAATTTGAAATACAGATTAAGAGATGATCTTTCAACGACATGGAATGTAAGAAACGAAGAATTTGAACAACTGTTCGTTGAAATCTGCAATGAACACTCTAAAAATGTACTTGTAGGTGTCATATATAGACATCCTAATAAGACAAGTATTGAATTCCAAATACACATGCAAAAATTACTCCTAGAAATTAATAAGGAAAACAAGAAAATAGTTTTGATGGGAGATTTTAATATAGACCTACTGCAACTTGAAGATCACAATGAGGGTAACAAGTTTTTAGAGATTATGTTGTGCAATTTTCTTATGCCTCATATAGTACAACCTACGAGAATCACTACAAATAATAATCCAACGCTGATTGACAACATTTTTTATAATGATATTTCAGATGAATGTGTTAGTGGAAATCTCATTCCCCATGTAACAGACCACCTACCAATTTTTTGATCATCAGAAACAATACAAGCAGAGTAAAGAAAAACAAGAAGGTAAGAGATTATTCAAACTTTAGTATGGAGAACTTTAGAAATGACCTAAAAATCATAAATGATAAAAATATAATGGCAACCATGGATAATGTGAATGTCATGTATGAGTTCTTCCACACAAAACTATCCAACATTTTGAACAAACATGCACCCATGACAAAAGCTCAAAAAAAAGATCTGAAAAACCATGGATTGATAAAAATGTTATTGATATGATTCATGAAAAAAAACAACTGTATGGAACATTTATGAGAACTGGAGACAATCAGACCTTTTCTCAATATAAATTTTTAAGGAATAGAATTAATCATACTATCAAGAACAAAAAGTAATATTATTATAAAAATTATTTTTTTAACAACAAGAACAACCTCAAAAAGTTTTGGAAAGGCATTAATAATTTTTTAAACAGAAATAAAAAGCAAAACATTCCAACAGCTATCCAAAATAAAGGTAAAACCTATACAGATCCTAAAGATATAGCTGCAGTAATAAATTCATACGTTACTAATGTGGCACCAGAGCTTGTCAAAAAATTACCTAAAAGCTCATCAAAAAGAAACTTTAATGATTTTTTAAAAGACAGAAACCCCTTTTCATTTTTTTGTACTCCAGTCATAGTTCAAGAGGTGGAAAAATATTTAGCCTCATTGGATCATAATAACGCAAATGATGTATATGACTTTCCTATTAAACTCATAAAGCAAAACAGCGACCTTTTATCTGAACCGTTAACTATAATCATCAATAAATCCTTTTCAGATGGAGAATTTCCAAACGGTTTAAAATATGCTAAGGTTATTCCACTTTTTAAGGGAGGCACAAAGTATGAAGCGAAAAATTATAGGCCTATATCTATTCTTCCACTCTTTGATAGGATAATTGAAAAAATCATGCACAAAAAGCTTATATCTTTTCTTACTCGCTTTAAAATTTTATCACCATCTCAATATGGATTTCAGAATGGTAAGTCAACTTCGTATGCAATATTGGATGTAATTACTCAGATATCATCTTCCTTGGCAGAAAATAATCATGCTATCACCATATTCCTTGATTTTGCCAAGGCATTTGATACAGTAAATCACTCTATACTATTAAAAAAATTAGAACACTATGGAATTCGAGGAATCAACAACAAATGGTTTCACTCCTATCTATCTGACAGAAAACAGAGCAGAACCATTAAACATCACCTGTGGAGTACCTCAAGGATCTATCTTAGGTCCTATACTCTTCTTATTGTACATAAACGACATATCCAATGCATCATCCTTATTTCAGTTTACTCTTTTTGCTGATGATACCTGCCTTTTTTTGAAACATAACAATAAAAAAGAATTATTTAAGACGACTAATAATGAGTTAATTAAAGTTTGTGACTGGCTCATTGCAAATGTTTTAAGCCTAAATGTCTTGAAATCAAATTATTTATTTTTCAGCAGAGACGATAGTGGTGATATTTCAGACATTCAAATAGCAGGACAAAGTCTAAATCGGGAAAAATCTGTAAGATATTTAGGCATAATAATTGATGAGGACCTTTCTTGGAATGACCACTTAAAATCTACCTTAAGGGAACAAATTTTGGCGGGAAGAAATTTTGGCGGACGACCCAATCCGCCAATTTTAGCGTAATTTGGCGGAATTAATTTTGGCGGATGCAGAAAAAAATAAAATTTGGCGGGATTTAATTTTGGCGGATGCTTAAAAGAAATAATTTTGGCGGGAATTAATTTTGGCGGATGGCTTAAGTGACTAATTTTTTGTCATACGATGGAGTTTGTTAAAAAAATGGGAATGCAAAATATTCCATTGACCTATCTTTTCTAAACGTAATCCAAAGTTATTTTACAAATTATGTTCGTCATCAATTATAAAGTCAAATGCGTTTCGGTTGAAGTTTTTATCGTTCTTACCATCCTCCCACTCAGACTCATTATCCTCGTCGTAATCTAATTGCCCATTAACAAAATCTTCCAATACTTCCGATTCTGGCATTTCTATTTCGCTCATCTCTTCTGTTGGGGTTGGAGGTAATGGGGATAAATCTTGGAAGGGATCGACCGGAGCTAATCCAACCGAACCACTTTGGACAGCTCCTAGTATTCCTAAAGCTTTCCAGCCATTTCGAATGATTTTGATACCTTCATCAGTGGACATATGATTGTAAAAATCCATAATCCAGGAGGCATGAATTGGTTTTATAGTTGTCAGAGGAAACTTCATCTCGATTTCTTCCACCTTCTTCCCGAGAGACAATTGATTGTTAAATTGCCTAGATAGCCATTCTGCAAACTTTTTTTTCAAAAATGACTTGCAATGCCCATTAACCGTCAGAAACTGAATGAACGATATAAGAACATTCTTTACACCTAGGGGAAGTAAAAGAAAAGACAATGCTGAACAAATTGATTAACGCAAAGAAAGAAAAAAATTGAAAAGTTGTGATTTTTCTGTGTTTTGTTCTTTTCTAGCTTAGAAGGAGTGATTTTGTCACTGTGATCACAAATAGGAGATTTTGGTGATTGAAAATACTATTTAAAAACAAAAAATAGCGACATAAATTTGGCTGCAGTTTATTTAGGCGGAAATCGATTTTGGCGGATGAAGAAAAAAAAATTAAATTTGGCGGGAATTAATTTTGGCGGATTCTTAAAAAAAAGAATTTTGGCGGGAATTTATTTTGGCGGATGCTTAAAAAAAAGAATTTTGGCGGATTTTCGCTCGATCCGCCAAATCCGCCAAAATTTCTTTCCGCCAAAATTTGTTCCCTTTATTTCTTCAAAAATTTTACAAGGTATTGGTGTCTTAAAAAAATTAAAATATCTTCTTCCATTTAAATCTTTGCTTCCTATTTATCACAGCTTAATACAATCGCATCTCCAATATGGCATTGTAACCTGGGGCTCACCAGACACTAAAAATATAAAAATTATTAACCGGTTGGTTGAAAAATGTCACAATATTTTAACACTCAAAAACCATAATGCAACAGACTTAAACCTATTAACACTTAATCAAATATTTATCACTAATGCCTGTGGTCTGTTATATCACTTTCATAATAAAAACTTACCACCTAACATTTGTAAACTATTTAAATACTCAAATAAATTTCATGATCGTGACACTAGACAGTCTCGTAACATGGGTCTTAATATTCCTCACAAAAACATATATTTTTCACTGCCCTATTTTGGACCATCTTACTGGAACCGATATTGCTTAGATATTGAAAAAAGTACCCTTAAATGTACCTTCATCTACAACCTGAAAAAAAAGTTATTGAGTCAATAAAAAATTTTATTTGCACTATGTACACTACTGTAAATATTTTTTGCAACAACACTTGGTTAGACTCTTTTTTACTAACCAAGATTTAGTTTTTGTATATATTTTTACACCTAGATTTTGTTTACGATTTTTTACTTTATTTTTGTTTTTAACGGTTTATTGCGAAAGAGCACCCCTCCCCGATCTCGGTTTCCTGTGACATCCCTGATGTAAATAATATTTAAAAAAAGAAGTTTATGGTATTTATAAAGTATACACGGCTTAGAAAACCCCTGTGGTTGTTTTCATGTATACTAAGTTATAACTTTAGTATTTATTTAGAATACATTTTTACTTACTTACTTACTTACTTTCCAACGAAGTTTTCAGACTTGTGGTGTACATTGTTGATGCGCAATTTCAAACTCAGCGCGCGGATTTATGTGGTCACACTTACCACACAATATGTCAAAATATAATTTTAACATTGCCTTAGGTAAGACTGACCATAATAAAATACTGCGCATGACAGTTATTCTCCTTCACATAGACTATTTTTGTAAAGGCCATTTTGTTTACAAAGAAGTCTTCTTTTCCCTCTTTGATTTATAAAGATGGAAGTCTTACCGAGACGATTTTAAGGAGTAATTTTATTACCCAAATACACATAATATTCTGGTCGTAATGTTACGTTGCAAAAACTACCGAAAAGCAACGACGCAGCAACGTAATATTTCGGTCGTGATATTACGTTGAGAAAATTACCGAAAAGCAACGTCGCAGCAACGTAATATTTCGGTCGTGATGTTACGTTGCAAAAACTACCGAAAGCAACGTCGCAGCAACGTAATATTTCGGTCGTGATATTACGTTACAAAAACTGCAGAAAAGCAACGTCGCAGCAACGTTGTTCTTAAGTCGCAACAGCAACGTTGTATTTCCGACGTTTCTGCAACGTTGCTTCTTGGTCAGCCGACGTCGCGACTTAAAAGCAACGTAATAGCAACGTTGCTTCAACGTCGCGTGTTTGCTGGGCTGTATATACTTCGTTTTTGTATTTTGTGAGCTTAATGCAGGGGCGGATTTAGCTATGGTGTACTGGTGTAAATACATCAGCAAAAATTCTGCTCAAAAAATTAAGGTGTATCTCTGTGAACCTTTTGCTCTCTGATGTTTACGCCCATTATTAAAATGAACTAGAATAACGACCGCCAGCGTCCTTCGCGCATAAAACTGATTTTCAGGGTCCCGCCCCCCGCCGTTTGGGATTTGTGATCCTGTTTTTGTGTCAATTTAGCCGAATGCGGCTGTTTCATCCTGCGAAATTTTTGATATCCTAATCGGTACCGGCTTCACTATTTACACCAGTTCAACTGGTGTAAGCTGCGCATTCTTCTGGTCAAAAAATATCCTGGTGTATTTCTCTGGTGTATAGCCAACTGGTGTAAAAAGAAAACAAGAAGCCCTGTGGCTTAAAGATTTCCGCCATTAGCAATAATCTAAAAAAGTACTAAACTTTGAAGAGGACTAAGTAATATGGGGGAACAAAATCATTGAATACTAGTCGGTAGCCCGTGGAAAAATCCACGGTTTCGCCTGTTTCTTTTTATATCGCATGGCGTGCGTCTCGCTACTTGTGGTACCATTTTGCGTGACAGACAGACGCATACGGGTATTATAATACAGATTCTAAATTTTTAAAAATCAATTTTTGATTATTATTGTAACTGTAAATCATAGCTAACTAAACTTACATAAACTTCATTTCTCTATAGGAACAATTTTAAAAGAAAAATAATAAACCTGAAAATAGATGAACGATAAAAACAAAATAAGAACAACGACAAGGCTGAAAATTTATCTATTTTCTCATTTTCTCTGAAAAACAACTTGGAAAATATCTTTAGGTGGCAGCAAATTTTTTTTACATAATCGGTTACGAAAGGTTATTTTCAGACTACATGTTCTTATTTTTTCTTTTATAACACACTTGTCACGATTTTATAGCTATAATACATTATCTTTCACCAAAAATATTCAGCCTCAACAATTCCTCTTTAAATTAAAATTCATGAATAATTAATTAGTTCTGCTGAATATAGGTTTAGTCTACGTGCTTGCAAAATTGTACAGAAGGAAATGACGTAATTATTAAAGGGAAACGTTAATAACATCAAATATGGCGCATTATAAGACGATCTTCATTATGCTACACTGCATGAGCTTTAACTTTCGATAGCATATAAACTTTAAAATAAAGTATTGTTCATTGGATAATAAAACAACTTGTTTCACTGTTAGGATTCTTATAGGCTTAAAACTCATTTTAGCCTCGTTCTCAGAAATTTTTTTGTCAAAACGAGAATTTAGGCTTTAGCCTGGATATATTTCGGGCGTCCAGCCTAGCTGCGCTGTCTCTATCTATCTCTCTAGCTCTCTATCTCTCTAGCTCTCTATCTATCTCCTCAGGCGATTTTAAAGATTCCGCCTTCGCTGGCGGAAATCAATTATACGGCATGACGATCCAGGACATATATTCAGGTGAGTGATCTGCAAACTTTTTCTTTTACGACCGCTATGAATCAGGTCAGTGTGTTTTTTACTTGATTTATGTCTTCGAAGATTTGGGGCGAGATGAAAGTAAACACCATATTTCGACATGTATTGGAGAAGTATCAAATTTGGATGCAAGAGTTGGGAATAAAAAGTTGGACTGAATCTCACAGACACTACTGAATGCTCACTTGGTAAAATTTCCTACAGAGTCTATTTGTAGATGTTTAAGGTAAGAAATTTTATTTGTTTGCTTGTGTATTTTTTAATATAAATTTTAAATACAGAAATAGTTTAGTAACTATTTCTGTATTTAAAATGCCTAGCTACTCACATGATAAGTTCAAATACCAGCAAGTAAAATTTTCAGCAGAATTTTTATAAACAGTGTGTTTTGTTTAAATTAGAACTATCTTTTATCTTGAATAAACGCGTCTAATCACTAATATATATAGACTTAGTTATTATAGTTTATTTGTTTGTTTTATTTTTTCATTTTAACATTTTGTTTTTGCAGAAAACTTTGTAGCTAACTATCGTCTATAAATAATAGAAAACACATTTTTATTTAGATCTACTGGAAACGGCAATTGTTTATACAATTCTGTTTCAATATTAATTGTTGGAAATGAGAGCCTTTGATATCTACTTCGAACTGCCGTTTTGATTGAGCTGCGTTTAGATTCAAACTTCTATGCTTCACATAATGTTGACAAAAAGATTATGGAGAACTTTCCTCGTAATGAAAGAGGACTTTTTGCATCAATATTTCCTCATGATGTTGCTGATGAATTTACAGGAAATAAAAACTTAGATAGGAAGTCATGTGTCATCAAGGAAGCCATTTATAATCCTAAAAATACAAGATTCTGCTCTTTAATGGATATGCTTGCTCTTGCAATAATTATTGGGAAAAATATTAAAACCGTATACCCTCATGATATAGATGACATCCATGGAAGTTTTGATAATGGGTTGATTACCCCAAGAACAAGTACAGAATATACGAGCGAATGAATAACCATTATGTAGTCAAGAATGGGTGAGGTGAGAAAAACGCCATTTGGGTTATTTGAGCCAAATCACTTTGTATATACCTCCTACCACCATGAAAAAAGACAAAACGTCGGCAACAATGAATTTAAATGGCAAAGGTGTAAGAGGTAAGAAGTAATTTATTGCTTGTGTTTTTAAAAGAGAAAGTTCTATACATTACAAGTAAACATTCAGCTTCATTTCTTAGAAATAATTAATAATGCATTAGCTGCACATATTTTTATGTTGTACCCAAATATCTTCAAGATTTTACATATTCTTGCCGTAGTGCCAGTAACGACATGTTCTTGTGAGAGATCTATATCAACGCTACGACGAGTAAAGACATATTCAAGAAGCTCGATGACCCAGGTATGTTTCTACAATATAACGTTGCGTATTAAGGAGAATGTGACATTTTTAATCTTGTCGTGTATCTTAATTTATTGAGTTATTTGTTTTGATTGTGAAACACCACATTCAGGGGCGGATCTAGGATTTTTCTTGACTGGTGTAAAAAAGCCTCGAAGAGGCTTCACCGTCCGCCAGGGCGGTAATTTTACAACTGGGGGTTTGGGGGGCGTTGTGAGCCCCCCAACGCCCTTAAACGGCTAAAATAGCTTAAAATCACCTCTCAGACTCATCTTTGCTAAGTGTTCTTTTTAGTTTTTTAGCTGACAAAGATTATATTTTGGAATGTTTTTCGTACAACTTGAGTAATTTAAATGTTTTTTTTAAAAATCTTGGTGTCATGCCTTATTACTTTTAGGGAATTTATATACGGGGACATTTAAACAACAGATAATAATATACAAGATTTATTCCTTTTTTTATCAAGACTGTTACACTTTTAATCGTCGTTCAGGATATCTAACATTTTAAGTCTTTTTGGATATTTTATTGCCAGCATATCGATTATGTCATCTAAATTTATTTTCATCTCGTTGTGGATATTTAGCAACACCAAGCCATTAAATCGATCCTGAACAAAAGTTTCAAAATTATAATTGAATGCACTTAATGTGGTGTTTCACAATTAAAACAGATAACTCAATAAATTAGATAGATAGATAGATGTGCATATTTTACATGGCTAGCCTCACAAATCACAAATATCGAGGGATATACCCTGTCTATTATTTCCAGGAGGGGCCATGGCTTAGATGGAGAGTCCTAGAGTATTTAATGCTCATTTTGAGCTACGCAGACCCAATTAGGGCCCGCGCTTAGACAAATCCCGGCAACATTCAACGGCCCACACAGTGAGCCATCTCCCCAATTTCCTTCACATGGCTTGGGTTAACCCGGGGCTATGGTAACATTCACTCGCCCATGTTGAATCGCCGTCAAGAGGAATCGAACCCCGGTCTCCTGCACAGAGTACGAGAGCTATAACCACTAATCTACGGACAAGATTAAAAATGTCACATTCTCCTTAATACGCAACGTTATATTGTAGAAACATACCTGGGTCATTGAGCTTCTTGAATATGTCTTTACTCGTCGTAGCATTGATATAGATCTCTCACAAGAACTTGTCGTTACTGGCACTACGGCAAGAATATGTAAAATCTTGAAGATATTTTGGTACAACATAAAAATATGTGCAGCTAATGCATTATTAATTATTTCTAAGAAATAGAGCTGAATGTTTACTTGCAATGTATAGAACTTTCTCCTTTAAAAACACAAGCAATAAATTACTTCTTACCTCTTAAACCTTTGCCATTTAAATTCATTGTTGCTGACGTTTTGTCTTTTTTCATGGTGGTAGGAGGTATATACAAAGTGATTTGGCTCAAATAACCCAAATGGCGTTTTTCTCACCTCACCCATTCTTGACTACATAATGGTTATTCATTCGCTCGTATATTCTGTACTTGTTCTTGGGGTAATCAACCCATTATCAAAACTTCCATGGATGTCATCTATATCATGTGGGTATACGGTTTTAATATTTTTCCCAATAATTAATGCAAGAGCAAGCATATCCATTAAAGAGCAGAATCTTGTATTTTTAGGATTATAAATGGCTTCCTTGATGACACATGACTTCCTATCTAAGTTTTTATTTCCTGTAAATTCATCAGCAACATCATGAGGAAATATTGATGCAAAAATTCCTCTTTCATTACGAGGAAAGTTCTCCATAATCTTTTTGTCAACATTATGTGAAGCATAGAAGTTTGAATGTAAACGCAGTTCAATCGAAACGGCAGCTCGACGAAGTAGATATCAAAGGCTCTCATTTCCAAAAATTAATATTGAAACAGAATTGTATAAACAATTGCCGTTTCCAGCAGATCTAAATAAAAATGTTTTTTCTATTATTTATAGACGATAGTTAGCTACATAGTTTTCTGCAAAAACAAAATGTTAAAATGAAAAAATAAAACAAACAAATAAACTATATATAATAACAAGTCTAAGCTATTGATTAGACGCATTTATCGAAGATAAAAGATAAAAGTTCAAATATAAACAAAACACACTGTTTATAAAAATCTGCAGAAAATTTTACTTGCTTGTATTTGAACTTATCATGTGAGTAGCTAGGCAGCTAGTAACTATTTCTGTATTTAAAATTTATAATTAAAAAATACATAAGCAAACAAATAAAAATTTTTACCTCAAACATCTACAAATAGACTCTGTTGGAAATTTTACCAGGGGAGCATTCAGTAGTGTCTGTGAGATTCAGTCCAACTTTTTCTTCCCAACTCTTGCATCCAAATATGATACTTCTCCAACACATGGACTTAAAATGTTAGATATCCTGAACGACGATTAAAAGTGTGACAGTCTTGATAAAAAAAGGAATAAATCTTGTATATTATTATCTGTTGTTTAAATGTCCCCGTATATAAATTCCCTTAAAGTAATAAGGCATGACACCAAAATTTTAAAAAAAAACATTTAAATTACTCAAGTTGTACAAAAAACATTCCAAAATATAATCTTCGTCAGCTAAAGAACCAAAAAACCCACCTTGCACCTACTTAGCAAAGATGAGTCTGAGAGATGATTTTAAGCTATTTTAGCCGTTTAAGGGCGTTAAAGGGCGTTGACTTCCAGGGCTTCCTGGACCCGTTGGGGGGCTCCCCCAAACCCCCAATTGTATCTTCGAGGCTTTTTTACACCAGTCAAAAAAAATCATGTACATGCGCAATTTTTTAACTATTCTTCCGCACACTGATCATCCGCACACGGCTCATTTTTGTATCCTCGTTTGGTGACTAAAAGTTTGTGTTTGTTCATGTATGCACTAGTCTAGCTTGACGCGTTTGTGGATGGAGCTAGCTAATAGGCGGTACGCGTTTGAGTACATGCCTAGCACACTGAACATCCACACACGGCACATTTTTGTATCCTCGTTTTGCGATTAAAAGTTTGTGTTTGTTCATGTATGCACTAGTCTAGCTTAACGCGTTTGTGGATGGAGCTAGCTAATAAGCGGTACGCGTTTGTGTACATGCCTAGCACACTGAACATCCGCACACGGCACATTTTTGTATCCTCGTTTTGCGACTAAAAGTTTGTGTTTGTTAATGTATGAACTAGTCTAGCTTGACGCGTGTGTGGATGGAGCTAGCTAATAGGCGGTACGCGTTTTTGTACATGCCTAGCACACTGAACATCCGCACACGGCACATTTTTGTATCCTCGTTTTCCGACTTAAAGTTTGTTGTATTTTAGTTGAAATTGTTAAATATAATGTGAAGTTTGGTAAATCCTTTTTCGCGGAAAGATTGTTATTATCAATTTTTAATATAAAGAGTGTTTTGAAGAACAACTTGTATTCCATTTTTTATTCCGTTTTGGCAAAAGGCGACTGATCGTTGTAAACTTTATTACAAAAGTTGCTTTCGTATAGTCAGAAACACCGAAACGTTTGTCCGCATATTTAAAAAATACTTGGTAGAAGTGCGCGATTTTCGAAGTATTTTCGCAATAGAAAAACGTCATGTGTGAGTTCAGATAACATACAAAAAATCAGGTTTCTTATTCGGACAACTCCAAAACATCTTGTTCAAGTACAAACAATTTGCAAACAAGAAGTTTTTCGTCAGCTAACATGCAAGCGTCCTGTTTTATTTGAGATAACATGTCAACATCTTGTTTGTTATCAGATAACACGTAAACATCATGTTTGTTATCAGATAACACGTAAACATCATGTTTGTTATTGGATAACACGTAAACATCATGTTTGTTATCAGATAACACGTAAACATCATGTTTGTTATCAGATAACACGTTATCTCTGTTACGGATTTCAGATAACATCAAATTTAGTGCAATGTTATACATGCCAATGTTACTGCATTTTGAAAACATGCTAATAAAAAGTCCTACAAACAGTTCAGTTCAAACACCATGCATAAATCATTTTCTAAGTGAAATGAAATTTTATTTATCTTTTATTTATCCAAGAATGGAAAAGTTCGTGTAAAATATACTTTTTTAGGATGAAAATAAGATGTCTGTAACCCAAAGCATCATTGTTCATGACGTCATTGCCAGAAGAAAAATTGCTCTCGACCAGCTAGCCAGTGGGTTAGAAATATTAGGTTTTAGATCTTCAATAAGAATATATAAAGAAAAGTTTCAAGATTTATTTATTCCGCATACTGCTATAGAAAGTGAGGCTGTGCTCAACTATTTACAGCCCTGCTCTTCAAAACAGCTGGAGCAATTTTTGGCATTTGCCACGGGAGCACCCGTTATTCCTGGCTTTAGGCTTGAAAAAATAACTATTATATTTGATGATACTATGACGTTGTTTTCATCAGTGTGCACTGAAACGATAACATCGTCATAAACTTTGGGGATTTCGAAATGTTCAAGGCTTCTTTGGAAGCAGTGATGGATGAGGAAACATTCAACTGTGTTTAACTAGTATTTCTTTTGTCGAGACAAACACCTAGTTTAATTGCTTTTTCTGTATTTTTTCTTTTTTGTTCGTTGAACAGGAAAAAAGGCTTTTCAAACATTGGTCAATGTTATGGAATTTTGGCGTGCCAGCCTAAGGTTTAATTTTTGTTAACTTAGGCAGTTTTTTCTAGCAAATCTTTGTTTTTGAAAATATTATTACTTGAGGTGTCTTTTGTTCTATTTGTTAACTTTATATGCCCTAATATTTGTATGCCCTCTTACTCTTTCTTAACTTAGTTTGCAACCTTTTTTCTACCATATTTTGTTTGCTATACTTTTTGTACTGTTCTATTTTTTGTTTGTTTAAGAAATGTGAAAGTCTGAAACGATACGTTTTTTCTCTTGACCCTGTTGAATGTTATAAATACAAGATAAGGTCTGGGAATCAGGACGTTAATCATGCTAGTTCCTAAGGGCAACTTTGTTAAATAAAGAGGGACGAGAGGAATAATATTGTGGCGGGAAAAAAAATTGCACGACGAAAAATGGAGATTTAATTTAATTTCTCAAGATAATTCGTGGAAAGTAAATAATTCGTTCAATATAAATAATTCGTTGAATATAAATAATTCGTTAAAAGTAAATAACTCGTTGAATATAAATAATTCGTTGAATATAACTAATTCGTTGAATGTTAAAAAGAGCCGTTGAATTCAAAAATAATTCGTCGAATTTAAATATATGATCCGTTAAATTAGAATATATAGAGTTGAATTTGAAAATATGATTCATTGAATGCAAAAATATTCGTTGAATATAAAAGTATGATTTTTACAAAAAATAATCAACCATAAACCGAAAGTTTATTCATTCTCAATGCTGAAGGTCAGATTTTTTTTAGTAAACGTGAATTAACTCATTTTGACACATAAATATTTTATCGCCAGAACAAAGACAGATAAAGTGGAATGTTTTGTGACACTGAATCCTTCAATTTCCAGGAAACATTACGTTTTGCTATTTTTAACTGTATTTAAGAATGCCACAAAATAGAATCTCACGTACTCAAATTGAAGTTTTAAACTTTAAAAATTTATTATGTTTTCTCAGAGCTCCACACTTTGCCTATTTAATTAAAAAAAGAGAGGCAGATTCACAAGTATTCAACTACCTCTCGCTGCTTCACTTGAAAAAAAAAGGATGAAGCTCGGATTGTTAGAAACTGCAGTTGCTGCATTTCAAATACTTTTTGTAAGGGGTGGTTATTATACTCAGGATGATGAATTACCTGAAGGAGGTGTAACAAAGTATTTGAAAAGAGAAACTAAAGTAAGCTGCCTACTAAAATGTGAAAGAGATGAGAATTGTGACAACATCATGTTCAAGTTGGAAAATAAAGAGGTGAGAAATGGAGAGTGTTGGTTTGTGAAAAAGAATGCAACTGATACAGCAGAAGACATAATAAAATTGAAAAAAGACAAAGCAATTGAAGGCTATAAGAGAGGAAATTTTAACGCATTTTTTTTTCCTTTTTTCCTTTTTCTTCCATACTAATCTTCCTTTGCTTATTTTATCATGCGTTTCCCATTTTTTCATTTTAAATGCTGTAATAGGAAAAAAAGAAAAAGAAAGGATACAGTAGACCCTTTTGACAAATGTTCAGTATATTCAAAATATCTCCTTTTGTAAAAAACGTTTAAACATTATAAAACATTGATAAATTCTCTACCAGTAAGAAAGAAAAAAATATTTGTGGAAAAAAACTGGAACAAAGAAAAGAAATTCCAAACAAATATACACTTCGTTAAAGCATTGGTAACTCCCCTCCATCATTTTTGTTTTCATTCAAAAATACCTCGTTCTGTTACTCTTATTCAGCCCTATAACCTTTTTACTAAATTTTTTCAAAAAAATATATCTTCAAAAGTCATGATGCATTTTGTTCTAAAACACTGCTAAAATCTAGGAATTTACCACTTTTGATGAATCATTCGTTGATAACTCGATAATTATTGAATCGTAGAAATCAAAAAAGCAAGACTGTGTCATTCTCGACCCCAGAGCTCTTTGAGATAAACTCGTTTTTATCTCAAAGAGCTCTGTGGACGAGAATGAGAATGTGTAAACAAAGATGTAACGGTTTTCAAAAACATAGTTTCGCCAGTTTTAGACAAAGTGGAAGGAGTTATCAACGCAAACATGCAGTACATCGACTGAATTTTTTGTTTCGAGAAAAGCGGATCAAACATTTTGTGTGGTACCTGCACAAAAAGTGTGGCGTTGTAATTTTACTTGATAAATTTGTAATGACTCAAAACATTATCAGTAGAAAATTAAGGAAGTTAGAAAAATTTATAACGTTCAATAAAAAAAAAATGATAGAAAAATAAATGTTAACAGAACAGCATTATAATGATAAATCTTCCTGAACTGTCGTTGTTAAAATCTGCTTTAAATCGGTATCAAGTTCAAAATCACCTTCATTAAGTTTGTCAAAACAGTCGTCAATATTCTATTCAGGCAACATAATTTTTTATCTACTGGGACTAAATACCAACGTGTGCTCTTTATCGTTGAACAGATTTTCATTTTGTTGACTAAACCACGAAGCAGCATTGTATCTCAGAAGTTTCTTCTGTTCCTCCTCCTTTTTTTTATCTCCTTTTTTCTCTCTACCTTTTCTTTTTGTTTTTTTGAAAACTGTTTACTTTTGTCGTATTAAATCTTCACATAATAATTAAATATTTTTTGCAGTAATTTCGCAGGATGAAAAATGCTGAATCTTAAAACTTGATTGCGAATGAATACAATTACTTTTTACTATTTCCTGAAAATATGGTCTTTAACACGTATAAAAATGATCTTTACTTATTATCTAAATTGCTAAGTCAGCAGAAATTTTCAATGATCTAGATGTATAAACTTCACAAGAACCTCTCAATGAAACTATATTTGGCAGAATTAATTAATTATTAACAACGCTGTATAATTAAAAAACGGATTGTTGGAAATCAATAGGTGAAAGATAATAGTATTATAGCAATAAAATCGTGTTATAATAGAAAAATAAACTAATTAAGTAACTAATTATGTGAAATTTTTTTCTTCCGAATTTTGAAAGTGTTACTGTCACCTTAATCTTTAACATTTAGACACTACCCACAAAAGCTTTCACAGATACGAAAGGTAAACATCTGAGTTATGTTGAGTTTCTGTCAAATCTGTGTAAATTATTCAGCTAGGACGTATATTGATTAAAATTTCATTGTCTTGACAAGGACAGTGCATAGCAACGTCAGAATTAAGAAATAACATCACAAAGGCAGCATACTTTCCTACTGACTTTTTACATCCTGTCTCTGTCCTTCAAAAAACTCACACATTACCTATAGGAAAAAAAATGTTTCTGGAGGAAATGATTGGACGAATTAATTTGGGAGAAAGACGCTAACGGTAATTGCGCAAACTGCAAAATAAATGCTCGCGAATTAAAAACCGAAACTATTGTTTCCCTTGTATCTTTTGCGTAAAGTGAATTTTAAACTAGATGTAAAGGGAAAATTGCGAAGGAACTAGAAATAAGTAAAATGTACAAAACAAAAAAAATATTGTGAATCTTCGTCTCTGTTTAAAAAGTCCAGAATTTGTCCAGAATTGTGAAATACAAGGCAATTTCTCAAATACTAACCCCCCCTTTTTTTTAAGCCATATTTTCTTTCTTATTCATTTATTCCGTTAAGACAGTGTAAAGAGCATCTACTTTTTTGCTATTCTTGAAGCAGCAAGTATCTACATTACAATATCCGCATACCTCTGTCTCTCTGTTTAAAATTGTTCCGCAAGTAGCAAGACACACCAAATGCGGTATATAAACGACGGGCGAACCCGGAAATTTATCCAAGGGCCGCCGACTATCATTGTAGAATACAACAAAATGTTTTCTAAGAGCAGAATTTTAAATATTTAGCCGGACTGTTTAAACGTATTACAAAGAGTTGTAAGTTAGTTGTAATTTATGTATTCATTTGTTCCTTTCTCAATTTCAACTGCTAATAGCCTTGATCTGCTTGTTTGAAACTTCAAAGGTTCATACGCTTGAAATATATAAAAATGCATGATGGTATACTATAGCAGCATTTAGCTAATCTAGTTTGTAGCTTCGAGATTATTTTTTAATTTCAAAATTAAAAAATTTACAGTTAAATTTAAAATAAAAAAAAGATAAGAATGGGAGAATTTAAAATATACATAAAGAAAAAGAACACAAACACAAATTAAATAGAGTAAAATAAAATGACAGTTCAGGATGTTATAGTTATTTAACATAGTTATTTAAAAAAATGAAAATAAAGGATGAATCATTAGTAGTATGAAAATATTTCTTAGGTGATTGGATTTTATTGAAACGCAATGTCTGCTTTGGAGCACGTGCAAACGAGTTTGGAACATTTAAAATACCACATCAAGCAGTAATGACTGACATAAAATTGGTACATGTTGGTGGACCTGGTCTAACGTGCACAACAATCACACCGCCAACAAAGTGGGGATGTGAGCATACGCCCCCTTTTGTTGTTGAAAATGTTGCGGCTATCATTACAGATGATCAAAACAACCCGCTTTACCCATCTATGGAATATCATAAAGGTTACGGATTCTTTACTGTATCAGGTTACAACGCCAACTCCCCCTACCTCATCTTTAATGCAGCAAATCACACTGTTTACAAAGGACAGGACTTGAGATTGCATTATGGTGAAGCTCTGTTAGGTTCCTACCTCTCTAATAACAGTGGTGAATCATGTGCAGATATTTATGCGAAATTGTTTGGTGAATAATTTTTTTGGTGAATGATGCAATCCTCTTCAGTCTGAACTAAATAGAAAAATAACGTTCTTGCTTGGTGGAGAACTATTGGTTAGATGCGATGTTCCTATGTAGATACACACAAAATTTAAAGAAGTTAGTTAGTTTTAAAAAATCACTTTTAAATCCATGTATTTTAGTTACAATATTACGGCTGACAATGTTTAATAAGGCATTTGGAATTATCCAGACGAACTTTACCGACGCTCAGCTGAGTCTCAATGTCTTATGTTAATTTCGATGTCCCATTAAACCGCTTATTAAAAGAAGCGGGAAAGTTTTCTTCGGCCCAGCAGCAGTTATTTTGTTGTTTTATCCTTGTGATTTTTTTATTTATTTAGTAGTACATATTTCTACTTGATATAAAATGTATAATAGTTGCACGAGGTTATAAAATATATTCCTAAGAATTCAGCAGTTTTTTTAGCGACTCTAGAAATACTTTATTTAACTTTTAAATCCATTTGTGGAGTATTTAACTGTTACTTTTAACTGTTTCTATTTAACACTGTGAAAATTTTAAAAGTAGTATTTTTTGGTTCTTATCGTTTACCCATTTCCAGCACTATTTTTCTTATAGAATTGTTCCTCTGGCTTCCTCTTGTTTTTAGAACTCTTTGCAGCTTGATATGTTCTTATCATGCTCTACTGCTAAAAAGTAACTTCAGAAGTTTATCTAAAGTAACGCTTTAAATTTGTCATTATTCACTGGTCAATGTCCACAGAAAAATAAGACGGTCGCACTATAATGCGAACATTATGTAAAGTACAGTCACGACACTTTGGACGTTGTTCACATGGCCGACACTTCTGCAAATTTAAACTATTGCAGTCCACTGCCTACGGAGAACTAACCAGGTGCAATTATTTATTTTCTGAAATATCCAAAAAAGGCTATTAAAAAAACGTTATGTTCAAAGTTGCAGCTTCAGAGGCTTATTATTATACGGCAAATTTCAGATTCGGTTGGTCTTAGTTTGGTAAAACCTGCGTGCCGTGTTCTTATGAAACAAGCGTGCATGCGTTTAGCAGGCATTTATACTTATTTTTACGTTGAAACTTCCGTTTGCATCGAGACTGAAATTTTGTCCCAAGGATTAGTATCATATATTGACCAGAAATGTTTGCGGGTTACTATGGTCAGAAATTTTCGCAAGCAGAAAGTATCGCGAGGTCATAAAAATGCAAAATTTTGGCATCAATATTAATTTTCGGACGGATTTTGATTAAAAAACTTTCGCGAAAATCACAATCGCTTCATATGCAAAGCAAAATCTTTTCCGAATGGTAACATTTTCTTTTTTTTCTTTTATTATTTGGAATCAAAAATCTGCAATTGAAGAATGAGAACTCGCTAAGTGGCTTTCAGTAGCCGCAAAAATTGTAACAGTGAGACAAGCTAATTAATTATTTTTAGTAACCCATATACTGGTTATGATATGACGAGGTAGCGGAAAACCAAAACATTGCATGAAAACGGGGTCAGTTTAAATATTTATGGCCACTATAATGTTGACTAGCTAGCCAGCCTAGACATAGCCAAGAAACATCTTGTTGTTTCCTCCTTCAAAAAGTTTACATTTTTTACTCTAATATCTAATATGTTTATCTAGTTTACTGAAACCTCATATAACGTAGGTTATAAATATCTCCCTAAAAAAGTTACCCAGATTTTCATCCTGGGCAGATATTATACAGTACAGGAGCTCTCAATGGATCACACTTACACACAAGGAATAAAATTTTCTTGACCGAAATTGATATGTATGTACCTGCTTCATCATTTTAAGCTTGGTCAGCTGATCTGCCCCCTGGGGCTATAAGAAACAAATGACCAACCTAGGTACCCCGAAATGGCCTTTATATTCCCCATGGAGAACAAGATAGAAAGTTTGAGACAAAACAAATAACTTTGTTAGCAATCAAAAAAAGAAGGAACTCACTGAAATTTGCGAGCACTTCACCAAGTCAGCTAGACCCCAAATATCCCCAAATGTAAAGAAAATTTTTGAAATCTCGCGCGTAAATTATAAAAGTAACCGTTGCTCATTGTTACTTCTTCAAAGTTATTCTTTAAGCGGCAAAGGCTCATTTGTGTTGTAATTTGATCGTTTAAAATCAGTTCTTAAACATTTCTGGTGGTATATGGAGAAAATAAGTAAAATCAGCTGAATATAAGGGTTATTTTAGGGAAATTATGGTAAAATAAAAAAAACAGTTGACGGCTCTTATTAGGCGTCCCACTGGGCGTTCGCATGTGGGTTGACCCGGCGTTTCGACGCCGAGTCCTTCGGCTAGTATAATTAAAATTCCTAAAGGCCCTTTTCCACCTAAATAATATTTCTAAGCGGAACAGAACGAAATAATAAAAAAAGCTTTTGAGCATGCGTACTTATATTTCCTGCTGCGTCTCGTGGAATATTGCTCACCTCGAGTGGATAAATCTTGATATTCAACGAACGGTCCTGCAATATCTGTTTATTATTACCCGGGTAAAAGGGCGGCATCGATATTTTTGAAAATCGAGCAATGTTATTGGTTAGAACTTACGTCATAGCGGGCAATATTCCACGGTATTGCCCGCTACCATAGCAACAGTGTTTAAAGTTTAAATATGGTAGCATTAAATGTAAACAAGAAGCCCTGCGGCTTTAAGATTTCCGTCATTAGCCTGAAAGATTTTGAAATTTAAAGTAGACCTTGAAAACGGAGAATTATGGGGTAAACAAACCACGAGTATCACAATTCTCAACTATTTTTGTAACTAACCTGCAATGTTAAAATACAACTCAATAAATAAAAAATAAAAATTTTACATAGCTATATGAAGTATTCTAAAATAACAGTTAAAACTTTAACTGGATATTTTTAAAAGTGATCAGGAAAATTCTGGAAATTCCAGAATACAAATCTTGCTATGTAGAAACTTGATGATTCGAATATAATAACTTCTGAACGAGCTCAATTTGAATGATGAAGTAGTTCATTGTTTATTAATTCAGCAATAAATACATATTAGCATTTCAGTATTTAGGCCTTCAAAATTTACTCTCTTGTTGAAAATTTTTTGAAAATGCTGATGGTGCATGGTTTGATAACAGCTGATCTGAAAAAGAAAGTACGTTTTAAAAATAAGACACAAAAATACAATTTTACCATAAACTGCATTAAAACCAGGTTGTTTAAATATTGTCTCTTTTTTAACCTCTCTTTGCCTCTTTGATTTAAAAAGGGAATTTAATACAAAGATACAAATCCATGCGATGTGATGCACATGTATATTTCGTGAGATTTTTAAAAATCAAGTCATTTCTAAGAAATCTTCGAAAAATATTTTGTGATACTTTGGGTTGATATCAAGAAAGATTTTCAAGCAAATTAGGCACAAAGAGAACTGATAATTAGCCAGTAACAGAATAGTTAGCCGTTTTCAATGGCACCATAGCTTGGTGGTTATAACTCTGGCACTTTGTGCGGGAGAACGGGGTTCGATTCCCCTTGGCGGCAATTCAATATTGGTGAGTGAATGCTACCATAGCCCCGGGTTAACCCAAGCCATGTGAGAGAAATTGGGAAGATGACACACTATGTGGGCTGTTGGGCTACAGGGAGTTGTCTGGTAGAGCGGGACCCTAATTGGATATGCATAGCTCAAAACGAGCATTAAATACTCTAAGACTCCCTATCTAAGCTATGGCCTTTCCTGGAAATAATAGACAGGATTTGTTAGGCTAGATAAAATATACAGACATTCTATTTATCTATGCAGAATAATTATATATACGATGCGTACAGTATAATTAGCCGCTTATACAGCTACTTATACGATATATATCTTTTTACTTAAATTTTCACTTTTCTTCGTTATCGATCTCCCCATAGCCATCTATATTTATATAGATCAACATAAAGTTGTGCTTCAATTAAAACCAAGAAAAAGAACAAGAAACGATTTTGCAAAAAAAAATATAATTTTACTGTAGCTAGCTAGCAGTACATAGCTATGTCGTCTATATTATTAAACAACAAAACTATTCTTATTTCAAGAACACAAAGAAGCTTTTAACGGCTAATTATACTAGGCGTAGCATCTAATTATCCTGCATCGGCTAACTATATATTGTTACAGGTTAATTATCAGTTCACCGACTGCTCAGTGCAAGCAACAATAAACTTTTGTCACGTTTCAACAACTTTTCTGCAAAAAATATAAAAAAAATCCTGTGCGAATATATATATCTTTTTATCTGATAGAAGTAGTCCCACAAAGTGTCATTTGGAAGTTATTTTTAGCCCCCTTTTTTCCCATAAGAACAGGAGTTGAGTGTCCAGTCATGGAAGAACTATGCAAGGCAGGATAAAGGTTTTTTGTTGCTTGCTCTTTAAGAAAAAAAGGCACTCTAATCAAAGCACTATTTTGTGTAGCTAGCTCCATAGCTAGCTAGCAAGTAAGTAATTTCATGAGGGGGTATGTCAGCACCAATCAAAAGGAGACCAAGTCAGCACCAAAAATTGAGATAGCTAGCTAGCCAGCACACCTTTCTCACTTAGCTATATATAAAATAATTCTTACCTGATAAAATACACGAATTTAAAAAATAGTGCTTAGCTCCCCATCAATAAAGCTACTACGACCAAACCAAAGAGACCAGCAAGGGGCGACCAACAAAATGTAAGCACTTTTAGTCATGGCCGCACACGGAATGTTCTGGCCACACGAAGAGTACACTCTCTGTTCAGATTGGTCATTTAATTGACAGAGATTAAAATAAAGCATCTTCATTGGCTTTCGAAAAAATGGAATTTTCCGAGCGTTTAGCCTGGACAAAAACTTAACAGCGTCCGGGCTCTGTGCTGTCTCTCTCTATCTATATATATATATATATATATATATATATATATATAGGTTAATGTAAATATTCATCGATTAAAGAGTGCTCAATGTAAAACAGAGCGTTTATAATGTTAGGTTAAACAAGAGTAAAACTACATATTATTTGCAACTTAAAGTTTCTTGCAACGCATTCGTCAGGCAAATGGTTTACATACAGTTTTGATCTACATTTTATGAAAACTTAGTACAAAACAATAATTATCAGAATAATTACTTTTATAAAGGACTCTATTTTATCACAATAAATACTATTTAAATACTTTCAGTGTGAATTTGTTTTTATGACGGCATTTACTTATAAGTACTTATAACTTTATATATATATATATATATCTCCCATCAGGCGATTTTAAAGATTCCGCCCCGCATAGCGGCGACGGAAATCAATAAACACGGAAAAAGGCAAACAAAACGCGAAACAGAAGTGAAACTTACTTTTATTTTTTAAAGAATTCTAAGTTGTTTACACGATATTCGATTTGAAAAAAAAGTATTTTTAGTTCGAATGCACGTTCCATATGGGAATAGTGTCTTTTTATGTCAGGGGGGAGGGGGGGGGGGGAGGGGGGGGGGGGGGGGGGGGAAGAAGGCTGAATAACTTTTCGTAGGCTTGTCCAAATGGAATGTGGCTTACCACCCTTATAGTCTGTCACAAAAGGAACAAAATGGCAATAATAAATTGTTTCTTATGTCACCTCTTTACCTATCACATCGTTAAAAGCTTGAAGTTTTATAGAAATTTTAAGGGGTAGTGTAAAGTAATAGCCAATATTAAAGGTTCGCGGAGCGAATAGTGTTAAACTATCTTTAAAGGCGTAAAAAAATGTCAAATTTAAATTTTTGGAAACTATTTACAGCTTTTTGTTCTTAACCAAGATCTGGCTGTAAAAATGCGTTCAGTATCGCTGCATATATGTTTTTTACGATAAAGCGACGTGACCCTGCTTTGTTCTCTTTTCGTAAATTTTGATACACTTAAAAAGTCGATTGAGACTCAGTATAGTGTATATATAAATTTTTCATCAACTATAGGTTCTAATAAAAACAAAGACATTTAGTTTTTAATACTTCAGTGCCCATACGTATATCTTTTTGGGGGCCATATGACTACGATAGAGTAATTTCATACCAGGTGCAAAAAAGATTTTGCAAAATTCCGATGAAAGAAGTATGTATGACCGGTGAATTCCCATGGATTTCTACTACGAGAGAACGAGTTGTCTCTTTAATAATAGCCGTCGTTTGACTGTTTGTAACCGTGTTGACCGCACCGAAGTACCAGCCCCCTAGCGCAGGGACGAGAAACCCGTCGGTGTTCGTTGTTGCAGGGACGAGTTCCTGCTAAAATAAAAGACCAATCAGGAGCTGATTTTTAGATAAAAAACCAATTAGGAACTATACATCTTTTATTTCTTTGCATAGGATCTCCTGAAAGCAGTCCGAAATTTGGCAAAAGGATCGAAGCAAACCAGTGCTGGAGAAAGGAAAGTTTGCCTTATTTTTTTGTTTTTCCATACTTCTAAGATTACTAGTCGCATTTTAACAAGTTTTTAACATAGTTTTTTTATACTATTTTTCATGAGTTTTTTGCGGTTTATTTTTTTGTTTACCTAACGGACGAGCTTTAGCTAGCTACTCAGCCACGTAAAGCTTTGTATTAGATTTCTTTATTACTTATGGTTCTACAGATTAAGATTAATATATTGTCATGTTGTCTAGCATAATATAAATTTTAGACAAACCAGTTTTACGATTTTGGCTACAAACGTAGGTTATAAGGGAGCATAAAGGCCAGTTAGCTAGCGAGCTAGCCCGATTTATTTCTATTCCTTTGAATACCGAAGGTCTGTTTTCTGTATTTCCTATTAAATCGAAGATACCTATACTTATGTGCGACACGGTTTACCTTTTACTAAGAGCTCAGCCTGGTGTTAACGACAGGTTGTTTCCTGTGTTTTTATTTAAATTGAAGCAGTGATAAAGTTTTTTTGAAAGGGGTATTACGCCTATACGCATTGCCGACATAGTTACCTGGTGCCACGATTAATTTTTAAGTTGCAGTAAAGTTATTTTTTGAAAAATATATGACACCCGAAACACTATAATGTTGTGGGAGCTTTACTTGATTCACGACATACTGCTTACCTGTACGAAAGCGCTCCACCCGAATGTGTGAGACAGTTTGCAGCTCTTATTAAGTGTTCCACTAGGCGTTCGACGCTGAGTCACACAGTTACTTGTAGTTTAACCGTTGTTTCAACGCGAGATCCCCCGGCCAGTCTCTTCAACGCTTTTTTTAATTCAGGGGTATAGGTTTTAAGTGTAGTGGCAGGGGAAAGAGGGGGGGAGACCAGACTCCAATAACTTTCCTGATGATGTCTGGTACATGACACTAAGCAATATATTTTGCTGACATCAGGTTGTTTTAAATTTTTGGCTTGGTTTAGCTTCCTTAAAGAACTTGACTTCTCTTTCAAAAATTATTTAAAAGAAATATTTTTTTTCTAACTTTAGTAGCATTTTACCTATTTTTGCCTAACTTTTTGAGGCGCTAAACTAACAATAATATCGTTATTTGAAATCATATCACTATTGAATTTATTGCTTGTGTTTTTCTATATTCTATATTAGATTGATGTTCGCCTTTGTATATCAACAGCTCTTAACAAGGTAATGTTGAGGGTTTAGACTTCAAACAATAAAAATATGATAGCTAAAACAAAAATATTAAGGTTTTAAGGTAAAAAAGGGCGTAAGTGGGCGTGTCTAAAGAAAAGAAAACAACCTCCACCAGACCACGAGTGTAATGGGGTAGAAGGGCGAAGTAAACAAGCTCCGTGAAGCATCTTAGATATATAAATATAAATATAAAAGTTAACACTTCAGTACATCATATAATTCATACTTCAAATTGTTAAAAAACAATAAAACAATGTCACTTGTTTCGAAAATTTTTAATTATGTTTTTTTATATTTTTGATCGAAGATGAAAAAAACTCAGCCACTAGGGCGCGTGTTACAGATAGAGTTGACGTTCCTGATTGCTTGTCGTTACGCTCTTCGAAATTTCGCTGTATTTACCACAAAATTATGTCCGGTGTGTTGTGTTCGTTTCCTTTTTTCGACCTATGTACACTAACTTTAAAATATTTGGCGCGTTTGTTTACAAAAGCGGATATGAAAAACTGGGTATTGGGTGTACTGGGTGTTGCTGTTGCAGATGCAGGTGCATCTGCAACAGCAACACCCAGTTTTCATATAAACACAAGCTTCGGGGGACTTTTTTGGAAGAAATACAAAAATTCTTTGGAATTATGGGAATTTCCATAAATAGCAACAAAATGAAGTTGAATTCTGAAGTTGCGTCTTTACCATTCGTTAAGAGCCAATTAAGAACAAATCATTCTAAAAATTTTATTTTATTGGGGCTGGAAATGGCTAAACAATAAGAACAAAATAAGAACGATAACTGCTAAAATTTTATTATTTTTCTGTGAAGAACTTTTAGTAGTACTAACTAAAAAGTTAAAAGTAAAACGCCTGTGTTTTCACAAATGGATTTAAAAGTTAAATAAAGTATTTCTAAAGACACATAAAAAAATGCTGAATTCTTAGGAACATATTTTATAACTTCGTGCAACTATTATACATTTTATATCTAGTAGAAATATGTACTACCAAATAAAAAAAAATCACAAAGATAAAACAACAAAATAACTACTGCTCGGACCAAAGAAAACTTTCCCGCTTCTTTTACTGCGCTGTTAAACGGGACATCGATATTAACATAAGACATTGAGACTCGAGTGAGCGTCGTTAAAGTTCGGCTGGATAATTCTGGATATCTTATTAGACATTGGCAGCTGTGGCTACTAATTTTTATCGGTGATATTTTTATAATAGTAAGATTGTAGCTAAAATACTTGGTTTTAAAAGTGATTTTTCTTCTAACTAACTTCTTTCAATTTTGTGTGTAATAAAAATTTAATATAAAATGTTTATCGTGAAAAGTCTTTAAAATCAATTTAAAAAATAAGAAAAAATTTCATCGCATTTAACCAATAGTTTTCCAACAAACAAGAACGTTATTTCTCTATTTAGTTCAGACTGAAGAGAATTGCATCATTCATAAAAAAAATTATTCGTCACACAATTTCGCATATATATCTGCGCATGATTTACCACTGTTATTAGAAAGGTATCCATTAGACACCCAAGCTTCACCATAATGCAATCTCAGCTCCTGTCCTTTGTAAACAGTGTGACTTGTTGCATTGAAGATGAGGTAGGGAGAGTTTGCGTTGTATCCTGGTACAGTAAAGAATCCGTAACCTTTATGATATTTCATAGATGGGTAAAGTAGGTTATTTTGATCATCGGTAATGACAGTCGCAACATTTTCCACAACATAAAAGTTATTGTGCTTACATCCCCATTTCGTTAGTTGCGTGCCTACTACGCACGTTAAACCAGGTCCACCAACATGCACCAATTTTATGTCAGTCGTTACTGCGTCATGTTGTATTTTAAATCTTCCAAACTCGTTTGCACGTGCTCCAAAGCAGACATTGCGTTTCAATAAAATCCATTCACCTAAGAAATATTTTCATACTACTAATGATTCATATTTTTTCTTTTTTTATTTAAATGACTATAACATATTGATCCTGAAATGTCATTTTATTTTACTCCATTGAATTTGTTTTTGAATTCCTTTTCTATATGTATATTTTAACGTGCTCCATTTTTAAGAGAATAAGAGAATGCTTAGAGAATTGAAGAAATTATCTTGAAGCTATAAACTGAATTCGTCAAATGCTTCTATAATATAATACCCTCATGCACTTCTATATATTTCCCACGCACAAGCCTTTAAAGTTTCAAACAAGCAGACTAAGGCTATCAGCAGTTGAAATAGCGAGAGGAACAAAAAATTGGTTGTACTTCGTCCAACTTGCAACTCTTTGTAGTACGTATAAATAGTCCAAATAAATAGTTAAAATCCATTCTATAAAATGTTTCAGAATTTGAAAAATGTAAAGCCTTTTAAGGGGCTGTTTATATTGAGGCGAGCTGCCTTACTTAGGCGAGATCTGGCCATGTTTCCAAAAACCTTATAAAAAAATGCTTGTGTTTATATGAGAAGCAATCCAGCCCGCCTTGACGAGATCTCGGTTGTTTTTACCGAGATCACGTCAAGGCGGGATGGAATTTTCCACACCAGCCCGGATAACCGAGTTCAGTCTTTCATTTTTGTGCATGATAAAATTATTTTATTTGTAGAAAGCGTGTTTTTTTCTGTACGGAAATGCTAAAAAAATAAACTATTGGTGAAAACAATATTATTTTGTATGCATGGAGAACAATAAATATATAAAAAACGCTCCAGATGAATAAAGGTAAGGGGACACGAGGAACATTTTCATGCGCTAGGCAACATGTCTCATAGCATGCGCATAAAAGTGTTTCTCGTGCTCCCTTAGCTTAACATTATCATCACATTTTATTGTTTGTATTGATCGTTGTTTTGACAAAATAAGCATTATTTTTTAACGGATTACATTTTTTTGGAGAAATTCCTTTAATTTAAATTAACTTTAGAATGCGATTTAAAATATCTATATTATAATACCCGTATACGTCTGTCCGTCTGTCTGTCTGTCTGTCACGCAAAATGGTAGCTTAGCTGCGCAAGTAGCGAGAAGCACGCAATGCGGTATAAAAAGGACGGGCGAACCCGTGGATTTTGCCACGGGCTAACGACTAGTATAAACAAACTTTCGTGACTATTTTCAGCCTTCCTAACCGGACCAGCTCGCCTCATACGAACGTAAATGAAATATCAGCTCGCCTAACATAAATAGCCCCTAATACAGTATTAACGATTTCTTAAGACTGTAACAAAAAATATTGTTTGAGATTAAAGTATAAATCCAGTATGTAAGGTCGCAACCACCGAGGGGATAGTTATCGGTATGGACTGAATAAAATGTTCGAGACATAATTGGTAGATAAATTTGTCTCTATATTAAGAAAAATGTTAATGTCAGATATTGTTTCGAGCAGAAATTTCACATCTCATTCACAAATTAAATTCCCGCAAAATAGGTTTAAAAATAAATTCGAATGCAACTCATAAAGGTGTTTTTTACGTCCGGTTGATTATCTTACGACAAATTAACACTATTCCATAGGATATTTATGTAACTTTCAGAACATATTCACTTTTATGGTGTTTTATTTCGGTTTTTAGGAAATATAGACAGGATTCTCAGCTTGGGTAATAGGTGTTTCGTGTATCCTTATTTTAAATATTTCCAAGCGGCAATTATCGACAAAACTATATCCTAAACGATGGACTTCAGCAAATTTTAGTGCAGTCAGTTATCATTTGAGGCATGATTTTTAATTGTCATGTAGGAGAGTAAGATTAAATTAAGAAAATTAAAACTAAAGCACTAACTTGACGAGTTAGTGAAATCGAAAAAACTGAAGAACAGCAATGGTGTCGCCGATTACTAAAATCGGTGAAAATAAACTTCTTACAAGAAATGTGAATAACTTGAGGATAAGTCAAAAAAATCGACAGCGTAAAGAAACCGATGAGAGAGGCACATTGTCCATAAGGCATTTAGTTGTCAAAAAGTTTTAATTTTTGTTAGATGGGCACTTGGCTTAATAAACTCGGAGGATACTTCAACTCACATTTGAAGCCTGTCTCATCACATGTATCCACACATTTCCCACATCTGCATGGTTTTCTTTCTTCACAAACAGGGCCGACCTAAATGAAACAAATACCTCAGACATTTTTTTACATTACTTAGTTACTGATTAGATAAACCTAAGCGAGCGGAATCTTTAAAGACATATTTAAAAAATATTTTTGAAGACATGTAAGACACCTTTGAAGACATCTATAAGACGTCTTTTTACGGCGAAACTGTTAATTTTAATGCATCTTTTTGCAGCATCCATTAGATGTCTTTTTAATAAAGACGTCTTTTGAAGGATTTATTTTAGAAACTTCATAAGGCTTCAAATATAGGTCAATGCTATCTTAGATATGTAAATATGTCTTATAGAAACCTTGTTGTATAGACATCTAGAGTGCGTTTTTCGCGCACCTAATTTATTCTTGGTCCTTCACCAACAAAATATTATTAGGAGGTTACAGATTTTGCTTTTTCACACATTTGTTAGAATGTTTGTTTGGTTCCGTATGTGATCATTTTCTTGTTGGTCTACCTTATAACATGTAGGTCTTGCTTATACCATGTAAAACTAAGACTTTTTCGAATAAGCTTTCCCAACGCTGATGCAAAGTCTTAGCTGGCCTAATCATTGCCACAAATCTTCCACCATTTTTGTTTTTGTTGTTTACAAAAAAACTCCCGCGCTTGACAGATATTTTAGCAGGGCAATTAACGCGCATAAATTATTTTGTAGAGCGTAATAATGATAAAATATAAGCAGTCATATGACCAACGTGTGCCAAGACCTTTTCGCCGCTGTTAACTCATCGTAGAGGCAAAATGCTCTGGGAACGAGGTTTGTTTTTGAAATGGGAAGTTCACGCACTAAAAATTCAATTGAAGTGCTTACAGGTTTAAAACTTTAACAAGTGAATAGTTACGTGCTCTCTGTTCTTATTATCATTAAAGTTTAATCAGTTTTGAATTGACTAACGTGAAAAATTTCTCGGAAGTGTTTATACAGAATTGCTTTGCCTACTTTTAGGTTCGGCATCACACATTGTTATGGCATCACACCTGTTGCCATAGCGACTTAGTGGTCATAGTGGTCAAGAAAAATATGGAATTTTTTTTCCATCTCTCTTCAAATGTCCTCATTGATATTTCTATGGAATTTTTACATGTCGCTTGATGACCATCTGGCGCATACAAGTTGTTTCTTTGAAAAACGTTATACTTTTTTGACAAAAACTATTTTATAAGAACAATGAGGCTGATAATTGCTAAAACATAATAAAAATAGTAATAATAATAATAATAATAATAATAATAATAATAATAATAAATGATAATAATAATAATAATAATAATATACTATCTCAAGTTTAAAGTTTTAATGATTTTCACAAAAAGCACAACAAACATGGAAAAATATTTTTCAAGTCAGGATTTTTTACAAGAGTTGCAATTTTGCGAAACGTGTATAAACCTCGATTCCAGATCGAAAAAATTTATAATGTACTGTAAACTAAACGTTGAAGATATAAGAACATACTATGAACAGTTGCTGCCTGAACTAGTGGTGGCACATGCATACAATTTAATATATTGGATATATTTATATATATTTATTCGATTTATTATATTTATTTGGTACTATTTTGCACCCAATAGAGTTAAGGTTAGGGGATGTAGGTGATAACCGACAAATACTAGAAGTTTTAAAAACCATTTTCGCTTTAAAAGGAACAAGTAAATATCAGGTATATATAAAATTAAAACAACTTTTTACAGAGCTCCATGGTGCCCATGGACTATATTATTATCAAACACATTATTTCATCCACATGAACGAATGAGGCCTTAAAAAGCAGTCTAAACTACTCACGTTCGTTGCATTCTCATTGGTTTCATAGTGTGTCCATCCATTTTCCTTTTGTAAGTTACTTCCAGAGAATATGTCGTATTTACCAGAAGAAAATTGTTGAATACAACATCAAAGACAGCATAAAACTTGTTGCATTCAGACAATCGTAGTATATCTCCTTTACTAATGCATACGATACATATCAACAATGTTAAAAATAAGAGCCCCATTTTTGATGCCATTGCACTTCGTAGATTCGTACTCAATATGAAGATGATCTTTTCACAATGAAGACTATTTTCAAAAAAGAGTAATCAAAAATTAAAAGTTTTGGCTGACCACAATTAACTCTTCATATTTCTTATTACTTGTTGCGTCAGGAATTTCATTGATTCGTGTTTTTTTTGCTTAAATTAGCACGATATTAGTAAGCAGTTTCTTTACATGGATTTCTTCTATAAAGAGGATTGTTCACATGCACATACGGTTTTGTTTACATATGTTACGCAGGTAACGTATATCAACTAACGCAAATCATTTTTCAACATGGCAGCAGCGTTAATAATTATCATGTTTTCGCTTTTCACCGTCTTTAAAAATGCAAAACGTTGAAAAATACGGGATAAAAAAAACTAGCCTGGATCAGAATTACTATATCGAATAGGCAAAAAATATTTTTTTTAAATTTCATACCTGCATGTGTGGTCAAAGAAAATTTTTCGGATGATTTAAATTGAGTTCTCTTGTGAGAGTTACCATTTTGTTTTGTACCGATGGTCTGGGACCGAACAATAATGCTGACGCAACTGCACTCAGAAATGAAAAATTAGTTTAGGCGTATTGACAATATTTATTATTTCTTCAATGAATCATTCCAAGTTTTAAATGCTGTTACTTATATCATGGATATATATTTAATATGAGCAACGACAAGATAACAAGGCTATGTTGCACATCCATGCAACCAAACTGAATGACACTGAAGCAATTCAGGGGAAAGTAAGCCAAGCCAATTAAGCAAAAAATAATATTGTTTTGAAAATGTATTTTCTTGCATGGTATACAAATAGCTATACTTTTTTCTTTCTTTTAATGTTCGTTTACAGCTTAATAGTAACAATAACTTAATTCAACAAGCCAAAAACTTATTACTGCCCCATTTGATGGCGCTATTGAACTCACGTTCAGAATACTGACTTACGAGCAAAAAAAACGAGCTTTTTAACAGCACGTCGGATAAATGTTGTAATAAAATATCAAAAAATATTTTTTGGGGGTTAAATTACCCTCGAAGAGTCACTTTATGAATTATTTATAACTCAAAATATCGATTTCTTAAAAATCACGAAGCTTAAACAAAAAAGCACGATTTGAGACAAAATGAATGCTTCGGCGTAATTTAATTTTCTGACGTCTCCAGCAACAGTAAAGCGGGTAGAAACCAGTACCTAACTTGATGGTTTTTAAGAACGTTGTATGTTTTTTCTTCTCAGTTCGTTTTTATGTTCTGCTACTTCAACAGGCGTTAAAACATTGTTCTTCTTGCACATAAAAAGTAATAATTTTCGAATAATTCCCTCACCCCCTAAAAAATAGTTCGTGTATCGTATTAAAGACCAAACTCATCCTCATGCCTTTTCAGGAAAACGTAACAAGCCCTCCTATGTACGAGGTTGAAATCATAACAATCTGAAAGAACAGATCAAATAGTTGACAAAACTTAGTCAAAATGTTTCAACGAAGAACATAAACAACTTGTATATTTTCCATATTCATCTCATGATTTAGAGATAAATTATGCCCTTTCTTTTTTAAAGAAAGCATAGAAACGTGGATTTAAAGGCTTGGCAAGTCATTTTTGAATAGCAAAATCACTTAAATAGCAGAACAAGAAAAAAAACGTGAGAATATGTTGCGTGCTCCTAAAGAAGAATTGAAGGAGGTCCGCTAAGCAATAGGAGAAAACATAGCTGATTATAAAACAGAAAAGCTGTGAGTGACGATACGTAGTGCGGATGTTGAAAGGGCATGCTGTATGTCTATAAAACATTTTTCGATAAAAAAATATAGTGTCGTGCACAAACTTTGCAACTGGTAACCTGGTAACTATATAAACTGACTGACTGGTCCCTAAAAGTTGTGTTCAATTTAAAAGTAAATTGTATTTTTTCCAGCTCAACATTTCCATTGCAAAGTTGAAGTTGCAGACTTTTATTTTTAGCTTAGTGGAGATTCGTTTTAACGACGATATGTGGTATGGCTTGCCGGTTTAAGTATTAGAAAAATGACGTAACAAATATCTAAAAGTATAAAAAAAGATAAATAAACAAATAACCTGATGCCGTAAACAAACTTTTGACACGAAACTATCTACATGTGAAACTTTCTGACAAACTTTCCTGACAGCTATAATCGTAGAAAAAAATTGTAATTTGTTGAAACAAAGGCATTTTTTCTTCAATTTCAAATATGGTCAAAGGCGTCAAATTTCCAATACGCTGAGGTTTTTCTAGTAGCGTTCTCTAGCACGCGCGGCCACCGAAATTATTCTGTGGCAGGGATCACGAAGCTGTCAAAAATTATGTAAATATATGTGGCATTGGACTTCAAAATTACCTGTCCTGTTTCAATTCCTTTTTTCGATAATTTAGGTGCTATTTAGTCGTCTTTATAATAAACATTACTTTCCCGTCTTTATCCCAACTGCGAAAAAAATTCCACAACCAAAGCAAAAGAAAGTCGAGGGTGCCATTTCTTTTTAATTTTTTTGGCATAAAACAAAGACTATTTTTTTCTATGCTTTCCTTTATCAACCATATCTCGCCCACTACTAATATAAAACTTTTTTTGGCTATTTGAGCAACTCTTAGTGGTCACAGTTGCGTCAGTTAAAATGCTAAGTTATATTTTTTATTTGATTTTTTGCGTTTGGCAAATCATCAAAAATTTAAAAAAGGTGACACAAATGCCTTATATACATACTGTTTATTACCTCAAATTGACTTTAAATTCCAGTATTAGCGAATTTGAGTGCAACAGCTATGTTGAAGCATCATTATCGGTTGAAAAGAATTAGGAAAAAGAAATGGTGGTAAATCACCTGGACAAACTTTAGTTTATGTTTTCTCACTATATATTACTATTTTGTAAGAAGAATAGTGCTTAAAATGGCTGCACGGTAAGAACAAAATAGGAGCAACAAAATTTTGCTTTTTTCTGTGAAATAATATTACAGTGTTAAATAAAAAGAGTTAAACGTAACTTATTTAAAAAAATCGATATATTAAGTTAAATAAAGTATTTACAAAATCACACAAAAAAAACCCTGCTGAATTATTTGGAATATGTTATACAGCCTCATGCAACTATTGAACATTTATATCTAGTAGAAATATGTACTACTATATAAACAAAAAAAAAAGTATCACGAAAATATGGCGACACATTAACTACTTCTGGAACTAAGAACAACTTTTCCTTTTATTTTACTCCGCAGTTAAACGGTCCGTTAATAACTATTAACATGAGACATTCAGACTCCACTAAGCGTCACTAAAGAGTGACAAGATAATTCAGAATATTTCATTAAACGTTGATAGTATTACTGGTGATATTTTTATAATAACGAGATTGCAATTAAAATACTTATTTTTAAAAGTGATTTCTTTTTCAAACTATAACATTCTTAATTTTTTGTATTGCTACCTGTTTTACAAAAATTTAATATAATTTAATATAAACTGTTTGTCGCAAAAACTCTTTAAAATTAATGACATAATTTTCCTTAATTTAAAGTTGAAAAAAAATGTTAAGCAATTTCACAAACAGTGTTCCATCAAACAAGAACCTTATTTCTTTATATAGTTCAGGCTAAAGAGAATTGCATCATTCACAGAAAAAGTTATTCGTCACACAATTTCGCATAAATATCTGCACATGATTCACCACTGTTATTAGGGAGGTATTCACCTAACAGAGCTTCACCATAATGCAATCTCAGCTCCTGTCCTTTGTGCACAGTGTGACTTGTTGCATTGAAGATAAGGTAGGGAGAGTTGGCGTTGTATCCTGGTACAGTGAAAAATCCGAATTTCTCATGGAATTTCATAGATGGATAAAGTAGGTTATTTTGATCGTCTGTAACGACAACTGCGACATTTTCTACGTTGTGAGGAGAATAGATATCACAACCCCATTTCGTAAAAGGAAGATCTTCTGTGCATTTAACACCTTGTCCACCGACATGTACCAACTTTATACCGAGCATAACCGCATCGTGTTGTATTTTAAATGTTCCATACTCGTTTGCACGTGCTCCAAAACAGACATTGCGTTTCAATAAAATCCATTCACCTAAGAAATATTGTTTATGCTAATGATTTATTCAGTCATTTTATATTACACTATTTAATTTGTTCTTTTGTTCTTTTTCTTTGTGTATATTTTAACTTGCCCTATTCTAAGACAAAAAGAGTTGCTAAGAGATTTTAAAAAACAATCTTGAAAGTACAAACTGGATTCTCCAAATGCTGCTACAATATACAATCATGCACTTCTATATATTTTAAGCGTATCTACCTTTAAATTTTCAAACAAGCAGACTAAGACTATCAGCAGTTGAAATAGAGAAAAGAGACAATAAAAATGCATAGATTGTATTTCGTCTAAATTGAAACTTTTTGTAATCGTTTAAACATTCTGACCTTAGACCAAGTTCTGGCTAAATAGTTAAAATCCATTTTATAAAATATTTTAAAATTTGAATAATGTAAAACCTTTTAAAACAATAGTAACGATTTCTTTATGACCTTATTAAAAAATTGCTTAAAATGGAAGAAGAAATCCAGTATGCATAGTCTAAAAAAAATACAGTGCAAGAAAACTCTAACCATATGATATAGACCGAGCTTGCAAAGTTGATACGCTAACGGATAGTAATATTTCTCGTAATACTTCTTTCTATCAGTTAATAATTTTCGGTATAGACTGAAGAAAATGTTTGAGACATAATTGTTAGATAAATGTTTCTCCATAGTAGGAATAATTTTAATGTCAGATATTGTTTTGAGCAGAAATTTCACATCTCATTCACAAATTAAATCCCCTCAAAAGAGGTTTAAAAATCAATTTTTGCGAAATCTATAAAATTTGTGAACTTTCAAACGGCAAATCGAAAAGGGTGTTCGATAATTTTTTTACGTCTTCCCAGTTGATTATCTTACGACAAAAAAACCTGTTTCATAGAAAATTTATCTAACTTTCAGAACATTCATAACATTTATTCACTTTTATTATCTTTTATGTCGCTTTTCAGGAAATATAGACAGTATTCTCAGCTTGGGTAATAGGTGTTTCGTGTATCCTTATTTTAAATATTTCCAAGCAGCAAATATCGACAAAAATATATGCTAAACGATGGACTTCAGCAAATATTATTGCGGTCGTTTATCATTTAAGGCATGATTTTTAATTGTGCTGTAAGAGAGTAGGGTTAAATTAAGAAAATTTAAACTAAAGCACCAAATTGACGAGTTAGTGAAATCCAAAAACACTGGAGAACAGCAATGGCGTGCGACAAACACGACTATGTTGCCGATTGATAAAACCGGTGAAAATAAACTTCTTACAAGAAATGTGCATAACTTGAGTATAAGTCAAAAGAATCGACAGCGTTGAAAACCGATCGGGGGAGGCACATTGTCTATAAGGGATTTAGTCAAATGTTTGTTAAATGGACACTTGGCTTAATCAACTTGGAGTATACTTCAACTCACATTTGAAGCCTGTCTCATCACATGTGTCCACACATTTCCCACATTTGCATGGTTTTCTTTCTTCACAAACAGGGCCGACCTAAATAAAAATAAATAAAGTGGCATACCTCAGACATATCTTTACATTTGTTAGTTACTGATTAGATAAACTCAAGCCAAGCGGAATCTTTAAAGACATATTTAAAAAATATTTTTGAAGACATGTAAGACAACTTTGAAGACATCTATAAGACGTCTTCTTAACGGCAAAATTGTTCATATTAATGCATCTTGCAGCATCCATTAGGTGTCTTTTTAATGAAGACGTCTTTTGAATGATTTATTTTAGAAACTTCATAAGGCGTCAAATAATAGGTCAATGCCATCTTAAATATGTAAATATGTCTTATAGAAACCTTGGTTTATAGACATCTAGAGTGCGTTTGTTTGCGCACCTAATTTAGAAACATTTAAGACAGTTTATTCTTATTCCTTCACCAACATAATTTTTAGGAAGTACAAATTTTGCTATTTAACACATTTCTTAGAATATTTGTTTGGTTTAGTATGTGATCATTTTCTTGCTGGTCTACCTTATAACAGCTTATTACATGATATAATAGCTTATACCATGTAAAACTAAAATTTTTTCGAATAAGCTTCCCTACGCTGATGCAAAATCTTAGCTGGCCTAATCATTACCATAAATCTTCCACCATTTTTGTTTTGTTGTTTACAAAAAAACTCCCGTGCATGACAGATATAATTTCTTAGCAGCGCAATTAACGCGCATAAATTATTTTGTAAAGCGTAATAATGATAAAATATAACCAGTCATATGACCAACGTGTGCCAAGACCTTTTCGCCGCTATTAATTAACTCATTTTAATGCAAAATGCTCTGGAAGAAGGTTTGTTTTTGAAGTTGGAAGTCCACGCACTGAAAATTCAATTGAACTGCTTAAAGATATAAAACTTTAACAAGTGAATAGTTACGTGCTCTCCATTCTTATAACCATTAAAGTTTAATCAATGAGTTTTGAATTGACTAACGTGAACATTTCTCGTAAGTGTTTATACAGAATCGCTCTGCTTACTTTTAGGTTCGGTAAACATCTTTGTTATGGCATCACACCTGTTGCCATAGCGACTTATCGCTGGTCAAGAAAAATAACACGTAGCTTGATGACCATCCTGACGCATGCAAGTTGTTTTTTTAAAAAACGTTATACATTTTTGACCAAAACTATTTTATAAGAACAATGAGGCTGAGAATTGCTAACCCATAAAAATAATAAAAACTATCTTTTCATTTTTATTTTCACAAAAAGCACAACAAACATGGAAAAATATTTTTCAAGTCAGGATTTTTTACAAGAGTTGCGATTTTGTGAAACGTGTATAAACCTAGATTCCAGATCGCAAAAATTTATAATGTACTGTAAACTAAATGTTGAAGATATAAAAACAAACTATGAACAGTTGCTGCCTGAGCAATTGGTGGCGCATGCATACAATTTAATATATTGGATATATTTATACATATGTGGGTGATAAACCGACAAATACTAGAAGTTTTAAACACCATTTTAGCTTTGAAAGGAACACGTAAATATCCGAAAATCCTCGCCTCTTAAACGAAGATTGGTAAATATTGCTGCCAAACTCGTTCCCAGCGCCTGTTGTCGCTTTTTTATGTCTGTTCGGCGAAACGAAATTTTTTATTAATAAGATACAAATATGAATATATTGAAATTTCGTAAACCAGTTTGTCTATCAGGTATTTATACAATTTAAACAATTTTTTACAGAACTCTATGGTGCCCATTCACTATATTACTATGAAATACATTATTTCATCCACATGAACAAATTAGGCCTTATAAAGGAGTCTAAACTACTCACGTTAGTTGCATTCTCATTGGTTTCATAGTGTGTCCATCCATTTTCCTTTTGTAAGTTACTTCCAGTGTCAGTTCTAGTGGAATGGTGTATTCGGCATTGTGAGTGATGAAACATGTAGCTGAATGATTTGCACTTTGGATATTGCATGCATATAATCAAGCATTTATTCAGCTCGATGTTTCTAACCAGAGAATATGTCGTATTTACCAGAAGAAAATTGTTGAATACAACATCAAAGACAGCATAAAACTTGTTGCAATCAGACAATCGTAGTATATCTCCTTTACTAATGCATACGATACATATCAACAATGTTAAAAATAAGAGCCCCATTTTTGATGCCATTGCACTTCGTAGGTTCGTACTCAATATGAAGAAGATCTTTTCACAATGAAGACTTTTTCAAAACAGAGACTATTTTCGAAAAAGAGTATTCAAAAATTAAAATTTTTGGCTGACCGCAATTAACTATTCATGTTTCTTATTACTTGTTGCGTCAGGAATTTCATTGGTTCGTGTTTTTTTTCCTTAAATTAGCACGATATTAGTAAGTTACACGAATTTCTTCTATAAGTTTTTCGCATACACATACACACGCAACCTCGATCCCAGGGCTCTTTTCTCTCTTTTTGATATAAGTTTTGTACCGATGGTCTGGTACCGAACAACAATACTGACGCAATTGTACTCCAAAACAAAAACGTTTAGACGTATTGACAAAAGATATAAACGATAAATGCAATTTTGCTATCACATTTATTATTTCTTCAATGCATCATTCCTAGTTTTAAATGTTGCTACTCATACCATGGATATATAATTAATATGAGCAACACCAGCGACAAGATAACAAGGCTATGTTGCAAATCTATGCAACCAAACTGAATGGCACTGAAGCAATTCAGGGGATAGCGCTATTGACCTCACGTTCAGAATGGCGTACGTGCAAAAAATATTTGAAAGCGAGCTTTTAGACAGCATGTCGAGTACATGTTGTAATAAAATATCAAAAAATATTTTTTGGGGTAAACTTCCCCTCTAAGAATCACTTTATGAATTATTATTTACGGATCAGAATATCGATTTCTTAAAAATCACGAAGGTTGAACAAAAAAGTACGGTTTGAGGCAGAATGATTGCTTCAGCGTAATTTATTTTTAATAATTTTTTGAAAAATTCCCCCACCTCCAAAATAATAGTTCGTGTATCGTATTAAAGTCCAAACTCATCCTCATGCCTTTTCAGGAGAACGTAACAAGCCCTCCTGGGTATGAGGTTGATTAAAATCATAACAATCTGAAAGAACAGATTAAATAGTTGTAAAAACTTAGTCAAAATGTGTTAACAAGGAACATATACAACTTGTATAATTTTCATATCAATCTCATAGTTTAGAGGAAAATTATGCTCTTTCTTTTTTAAAAAATTCCCAATTGTGATTTTACCCAACATCTAACAAATCATAAACAAGAGTCAAAATTTTTGAAAAAGATGTTAACTGTACACCCTACCTTACCTAATGGTAAGCCCACCCACCCTCCCACCCCCGCGCTATACTTCATTCTATGTCTACATATTTCGAGCTTTTCAATTTCTTGCATTTGTTACACAAAGTAGTGAATCCCTCTAAATCAGTAATTGTTTCGTGTATTCCGCAGAAACGCTGGGTCATATGAGCAGGAAAAATACGGCTAAAATTATTTGAATAGTGAATTATCTTTTTTTCATTCACAGAATTTAATATTGCATGTTGCAAATGCTTTTAAAAAAACTACTAAACCGAACCTTAATTTTTAATGTTTTAAACCATTTATTTAATTCAGTTAAGAACCAGTGTTATCTCTTCTCCATAATAATAGCCGTCTCTGTCTCTGCGCAGTTTTTTGTCGTGTTACGGCCTCACGAAACAGCAAATGCTATATACAAAGGACGGGCCAACCCATGCATTTATCCACAGGCTACTCACTACTGTTTATATTCGCCTTATTCGGTCTAAGAGGCGAATCGCCCATTTTTCGGCTATTGGAAACCTGAAACAGAATGCTTGCCTGCCTGAATCCCTCAACCTCGATCCCAGATTTTTTTTCTCTTTTTGATATAAGGGACAGCGAGACTCGCTGTCACTTATATCAAAAGAGAAAAAACCTGGGATCGAGGTTGTGAATCCCTGCCTGTACATCCAGCATGATGTGACGAGACGCTAACCAACGTGCTTTTCCACTAAGATTTTTATGCTAGCAAACATAATTTCTTCTTTTTATTCTTTAATAGTATTTCCCACTCTGACTTTTAACTAAGCTGAGCTACAATCGTGGACAAAAATATTGAGACTAAGGCAGTTTTTTACTCATTATCCAAATATGGACAACACAGTCAAATAGTCAATGCTCTGCAGCCGGCAGGCTGCAAAGTCGCTACTTTTGCACACAAGTAGGCCAGGCAGAGAGCGTTGAAAAGTTGCTAGTCACATTCTTTAGCACGCCCGCACACCGAAATAAATCACGTCGGGGACCACGAGGGCCCCGAAATTCGTGATTAATGGCCTTGTTGACGTTAGTCCACTCTGAACATTGACAAGTGAACTTTGACAAGTTCAAGATGTGTGAATCTAATATAGAATGAGCCTACGCAATTACTTGTGGCGGCGAACTTCGAAATTCGTTGTCTTGTCCCAACATATTGTGACCACGATTGTAGGTTATGTTTATAACAGCTAGCTAGCTACAATCGTTGCCAAAAGTAGTTGAGACAAATGCAAAAACTGACCATTAGTGGCAGAAAAGGCAATAAATACAGAATTACGATTCTTTTTATCGCCTCCCCCCTTTACACCATGTTGGAGAGTCATATCAGCAAACTTCTGTCTTCAAAAATGCTGAGCGCAACATTGTCTGAGTGGTGCGGGGGTGAAAGTGTGGAAATAATTCGAATTGTCTCGACACTTTTGGCAACGATTGTAGCTAGATTGAGATGCTCGCCAAATACAGAAAGTTGATAGATTCAGTTTTATAGCTAGCTGACCAGCTATAAAGAAACTACCAGAAATACTTTTAACATGTTTTTGTGTCCCCTGGTTTTCTTTGTTAAGTTGAAGTTGCAAGAAAGTTACTATGACTAAAAGACTTATTTCGGAAGATATAAAATGTTGGGTGTCCTGTTGTGCAGATAGCTGGATTACAATAGGTTGTATTCTGTTCTAATTTAATGGCACCCAACTGTTTAAGCTACGGCGGGGTAGGTTTTCGCCTGTGTTTTTTTATTTCAGCTTGTTGGAAGAGTTATTTCCTAAACAAATACATTACACCAAAAGTTCTGTATCGCTGTGACAGCTTGACTGGCGGATTTACGACTTGTTGTATACCTGTACTAAGCGCTCCACAGAAATATGCAGTATGGTTTACCTGAAGTTATGCACAAATCTGTAACTTCAGAAGTTCACTCTCAGACAATGAAAAGAGATGGGAACAATCAGTTTTTTTTTTTTTTTTTTTTTTTTACGATATTTATAAAACAAAATATATAATCTTAGAATTGTCTCCGAAAAAAAATCATTAAATTAGCAACAAAAAAACCTAGCCAAAATAGTGAACTTGTTGTTTTTGATTTTTTTTTTTACGTTAGCTTGCTTTCTTGAATGCGGAATTTTTTAATCGGTTTTTACTTTTTAAATAAAAAATGAATACAATTTCACATTATTCTCAACATGGAAAACATTTCTATAATATACATAAGACTTTTTTGAGATTAATAATTTTCGCGAATCAGAAAAAAAAGAGCGAAATTTCGCGACTTTGCGAAAATTAATTCTCTTAGGTAGCCTATTACGAGGACCCAAAATCAGATTTTAAACCGCAGACTAGATAACAGCAAAAAAGTCCATGTAAAGGCTATCCTGATCACTTGGGAATTAATATATCTTCGTTGTACTTATAGAAATTGCGGCAAGGCGAAAACAAAATTTCTATCTGAATTTTAACAGCTATTCGCGAAAATTAAACCGCGAAATATTTCCTTTTAACTGTTAAACTCGCGAAAATTTATCCCCTCAAGACATTTATTTTTAGGATTGTTGCCTTTCACTCGCAGGAAATTTGTTTCTCTTGCAAAAAAAGAAATATATATTCCGCGGAAATACACTTTCGCGAATTTGGTTATACAAGTTGCCAATGTTACAATGAAATAAAAAATTATACTTCCTTGCTAGAAGACATCATAATTAAAATAGCAGTAAAAGATACCCGAAAGAAATTGTAGCCAAAATATTTAACACCGAAAAATCGATGTTCAGAAAAGAAGTCAATAATATTGCTTCTTCATTAAAAAGGTAAATTTTGGATTGCAGATTCTTAAATACATTCCTTCTGGATATCGTACGGAAAGTTAGGAGGTACAAAGCAGTTGATGCAATAAAAAGCTTAGCGTCTTAAAAGACAGGCTCGTCAGCATATTACTTCCATCTATTATCGTTAGCGCAAGTCCATATCCCCATCACTCAGTGTATTCTTTATCCTAAGTAATATAGTCGTGTACCATTGATCGAGACGAGAGATAGCATCGTATTCACGTACCTACAAAAGAACGCGTTTGCTGAATGACAAGACGAGTGGATTCTGATGTACGGTTTTAATTGGTTAAAGAAAAGTCTTATGCTGTGTTTGGATTGGTTAAAGAAGGGTTTAACTCTATTCGTGCTGCAGGGTGGGGTGGATGAAAAATGTGGTGTTGCTATGGCAACCATTTTTTCGAGTTGGGTAAAATCGTGCGATTTTTTTTTCCTAAAAAATTCTTAAAATGCTTTGATAAATTTTAATTGAATTGTAAGTAAGCAAATACGAGTCTCAAGTTTAAACTATTTTTTTTCTCCTTTTGGCAAATTTGATGACGTCATTGGCAAAAATGTCGACATCATCAACAACTTTAAAAATCCCCCTTCAGATTGCCCAACAGTAATGCAATATTTTACTTGGTTAAGATAAGGATTTAATGCAATATTTTAATTAGTTGAAATAAGGATTTAATGGAGTGCTTTAATTGGTTAAAAAAGTGTTTAATACAGTACTTTAATTGGTTAAATAAGGATTTAATGCAATATTTTAATTGGTTAAATAAGGATTTAATGCAATATTTTAATTGGTTGAAATAAGGATTTAATGGAGTGCTTTCATTGGCTAAAAATTTTTTTAATACAGTACTTTAATTGGTTAAATAAGGATTTAATGCAATATTTTAATTAGTTGAAATAAGGATTTAATGGAGTACTTTAATTGGTTAAATAAAGATTTAATGGAGTGCTTTAATTGGTTAAAAAAGTGTTTAATACAGTACTTTAATTGGTTAAATAAGGATTTAATGGAATATTTTAATTAGTTGAAATAAGGATTTAATGGAGTGCTTTAATTGGCTAAAAAAATGTTAAATACAGTACTTTAATTGGTTAAATAAGGATTTAATGCAATATTTTAATTGGTTAAATAAGGATTTAATGCAATATTTTAATTAGTTGAAATAAGGATTTAATGGAGTGCTTTCATTGGCTAAAAAAATTTTTAATACAGTACTTTAATTTGTTAAATAAGGATTTAATGCAATATTTTAATTGGTTGAATAAGGATTTAATGAAGTGCTTCAATTGGTTGAAGGGTTTTATGCAGTTCTTAAATTGAGTAAGAGCAGCGTTTTAATTGGTTTATGCAGAATAGCTACCAAGGAAGATGTGAGAAGATTATCTAGTAACATTCAAGAAGGGATAAAGTATCAAACAACAAAAAAACACTTACAGCTTCTGTGAAGTTATCAGCGCTTTCTTCTTTGTGTGCTTCCATCAATTTCTAATAATAAGAAAGAAACGAAAATTTAGAATACCCCAAGCTCGTAAGAAATCACACAAAATTAAATAGGTTTCTCAATGTTTCATTTGTGTTACAGAATAGAATTCTGAAGTCCTTTTAACGATTCACGCAATAAAATAATCAACATTTTTTTTTTCAGAACTGCACAAAGTTAAAAATATGCGTATTTCCTCAAGCACCCCTAACCCCAATCCTACTTCAGACTAGGATCCCTATCTTTTTTAAGGGAACGTCTAAATTTCAAGTGAGGCTGGTTTCTTTAAACTTCTTATTTGTGCTGTCCTGAAAATAAGAGAAAAAATGGTCCGATTTCAATTTTTTTCAGGATTGAAAATGTACAAGTATACTAGTAAAAAGAAAAGAAAAACTGTTCAATAATAATTGTTCCCGAATAACTTTAAACTCGGAATATTTGCTTTGTAATTAATGAAAGAATTAAGGTTTTATGTTTGACCTCTGGCGTTCATGTCGTCTGCGTTCATACAAACTGGGCTCTTATATAAAACGTGTAGTACATATTTTTTTATCAGCCCTGGAAAATTTAAAAACATGACCGGTTATGCTTTCATAGAACAACGCTGTATAGGGATAAGACTTTTAAATCACGCAAATATGGCTTCGTTATTATGCATAGCATATGCTTATAAAAAGCATGTAGTAAATGAGGAAAAGCAAGACCAGTGCTTAATAATATCAATAACTAGGTAACGCTTTAATTGATTAGCTCAGAGAATAGACTTCATGTTTTTATCACCCAAGTTTTCAAAGTCACGCATGTAAAAGTACATTCAAAAATCTATAAACAGTTTTCCCGGTCTTAGTCAATCCACCCTAGCCTCTAACCGAAAATGCTCACCTGGAGTAGTTTCATTTCTCTCGAATCTTCAAACGCTGGAAACATGTGGCAGTATTTCTCGATGGCACTTTCCGCGGTGGCCATGTCTACACACATCTGACATAACGACGATTTAAAGAGGTATTCTCGTGCGCTATATTTTAACAGTGAACTCTCCAAAGAAACTGCAGCTACCTAAACGAATCATTATTATTATTATTCCCAATATTTATACAGGATAAAGCCACTGCAGTGTTGGAAACACTGTTATTAATGAGGGTCCTGTGTTCTGAATGTATACATTAGGTATAGACCGGCTAGCCTACCCAATTTCCCTCACATCGCATGGGTTGACCCGTAGCTGTGGTAAAGACACTTGCTAAACATGCCCGCGATGTGGACCGAACCATGGACCTTGTGATTACGAAGCGAACGCCATAACCACAAGGCCACGCGCCATCAAGTGTTTTGACATTAATAAAGCAGAATAAAGTCCAGCAACAATGAGGACTTTCTTTCAGATATTTAAGAATATGTTGCTCATCCAAAAAAGAACTATGTAGAAGGAATACCAGATACTACTGAAGTCCTAGTTATGTTCACGAAAAAATTATATAGGTCGTTCAACTACCTCAACGAAATTAATTTTCGCAAGAACTAATTTTCACGAAGTTGGCAAGTCCTGATATTTCTTTTCCTTACTTCAAACATCTTTAAATGCAATAGTGCTCATATGCACCACGTTTAATTAAAAAGTGTAAATATGTCTGGAAGATCAGATTTTTTTTTATCTGTATCGTAAATATAACTTTCCCGCAGATATGACGTCATTTTTGATGTCAATGACGTCATTATAATTCTTTTTTATTAATATTAAATTATTTTTTGGTACACAATTCACCAAGAATCAAGGTCGTAGCATCAGTAATACGTGAGAAATTAAAGTATATTTGAAAATAAGGAAAATGCCCAATTTAGATAAATCTGACGTCATTTCTGATCCCTTTGACGTTATCAAAATAATTTTCTACTTGGAATGAGTTTGTATTAAGGCATTCTACAACTTTACCATTCCAGATTTATCCCCTCCAACCTTGCCTTTTTGGAACTAAACACAGTCATCCCACAGTGAAAATACGAAATGAAATACTCACCTCTTCATAAATACTAATAGCTTTTATATAATTTTCCTGTTGTGCTGAATACATGGCTACTTTTAGTAAACACTTGTTTGCAGAGCTAGAAAAAAATAAAGAAAAAATGGGTCAGAGAAATAGGAAAATCAAAATGATGTTATATCTTTAATAACACAGTACGAGGTTCGCCTAATTCGCTGCCTGTTGCCAGAAGCACAGGCTACCTTTTAATAGCCAAATCAAAACCTTTGAAAAGGATTGTCAAATACGAGTTGCCTTTACCCGGGGCTTTAATCCAAAAAATAAAGACTAACAACTTTCCAGTGATTTCAGGCCCCTATTCTAAACCTTGATGCATTGAGTTCGTTCGGTCCTTTTTAAAGTGAAACAGGGCGCTCGGCATTTGCGAGGGGAAAAAATTTTCATGTAATCCCAGCTTTCCCTATGACAATTTTTGTAAAATCCTATAATATTTAACACATTTTAATTTTTGTATTTTATTTCTGCCTAGTTTTATGGTCAAACAGATACAAGGACAGAAATTCTATTTGTGCTCAACGAATACAGGGCTTCAGACGTAGAGATATAAGGGAGCCTTGAACTATCCAAACAACAAAAATATTAGTCAGTGTACACATATTAAAACAAAAAGAACAACAAAATCATCATAATTGAAAAATCTTATGACAATTTCAGGTTTTGGAAAATAAAACAAACTTTACAAAAAAAGGGAGTTCACCTGCTAGATTCTTCACCTTTGTAATAATCTGCAGCTTGGGTGAAATGAATAATAGCCTAAGAAAAAAAAATATTAGGTTGTTTGTTATCAAATGCATTTTATGAAAAGTTGCTTCACTTTCGGTTAATTTCAACAAGGTATCTCTCACCTTTTCAACGTCCATAACGTTGGACTCGTATATTTCAGCTATAGTAACATGATGCTTGGCTGCTATTGAGAACCTCCCCTATAAAAAAATGTTTGAATAAATTTATTACTAGTCGGTGACCCATTAAAATATCAAAGGGTTCGCTCATCCTTTTTATAACCCATTGTGTGCCTCTCGCTCTTTGCAGTACCATTTTGCTTGACAGACAGACAGGCGTACACGGGTATTATAATATAGATATTCTATTTACTATAGCTTGTTATCAAGCAGAAAAAAGGGCACTTAATCCATAGAGTCTTAATTTGGAGTCTATGTCAGTAAAAAGAGCGGGGATTTTGGAGGTTTTTTTACAAAAAATAAAATTAAGATTTTTTATTACTTTAAGAAAAAAGTGTTTGCAGAAGAAAAAAAACTTCTGTGGGTTAGTTTTACAGCAAAATCTTTGCATTGTACAGGAAAAACAACTGTTGCAATGCTACAAAATGTTTGATATATTTCCATATATATTTATATATTTTCCATATATATATTTCTATATTTCCAACTAGTTTTTGCACATTTTGTTTTATAGCAAAAAAAATTTAGAGACCATTTTTAATTGGCACATTTGCAGGGAAAAATTTTGTGGTTCACGATTGACCTTACTTTTTGCAGGAATATATAATGGGAATTGCAGTTTTTAGAATTTTCTGAAAACTGCAAAAGTTTCTTGTGCAAACACTTTCCTTAAAGTACTGTATAGTTCAGATAAGTCATTAAGATGTAGGAGAGACAAAGTTTAATTTGTGATCTTGTTTTTAAACAAGCGGACCATTTATTTTAAATGCAGAAACTTGAAACCTGCAAGACTTACCATGTCTGTGAATATCTCGATGGCTAGTTCTAAACAGTTTATTGCCTCTAAATAAACGAAAAAGCATTGATACAAACAAATTATTCACAAATATACTCTGAAATGTAATATTAATAAGCGTATAGTATTTATGCACACATTATTATATACCTGTGCTATGTAAATAATTAACTGCTCCAAATAACAAAAAAGAATGTCTGTCTTTTATGATAAAAAGTAACCATCCATAAATTTTTCTGCAGAAATTATTTTTTGTTAATTTAAAAAATGTGCTGAACTTTGGCTACAGTAGTTACTGCTAAAAGAAATTGTTCAGTACTACAGAAGGCAGTCTAAATATAGACTGAAATAGACTGAGTATAAAAAGAAATTTAAAAAACTTAAAGACTGCTTTATTTAATAGCAAAATCACTGCTTAATAGTGCTTAAATTATTAAGCTACTTTGTCACATTTTATTATCAATTACCCCTCCCACCTCTCCCCTTGCTGCCTTTCCTGAATTTTGATGGTGGGGTGTCTGTTTTCAACATGGTAATTACACTTCTATAGTGAAGCAAATCGAAACCATCAGATTAAACTTACATTCCTTTTTACATAAGAATAAAAAATAAACATGGTTTTCTATTTGTTTCTATGAGTTTGTCAAACAAAGGCTCATTAAAAGCAAACAGATTAAAAGCAACCTACAACTTTGCATCTAAAAAGGCACACAAATGGTTTTTGAACCACCATGAAAGATTTGGGGCAAAATTGCAAAAAAAGTTAATATTTTCTCCAATTAACTATATTTGCAATATTGCAATTTTATAAAGTAGAAATCTGAACATAATATTAGTGGAAATTACAGTAATTCTTTATTAAATATTGGTGGAAATTATAGCATTACGTAGCACGCTGCTAATATTATGTCATTAACAAGGGAGTAGGTTGAGGTAAACATGCATGCAAAAAATGTGCTATTGCTGCACTTTTCACAATGTCCACATGGAAAATCAACTCCGCGTCCTGAGAAAGTCTGAAAAATTAAGGAACTAAGGCATGCTGATGTAACTAAATAACCTAAACTTCCAAGTCCAACTCACACACAGACAAGCATTACAATAAATATAGTACATAAAAGACCATTTAGCCTATATTAAGGACTAAAATTATATATGTTTTTTATGTTATATAGTTTCAGCACTTACCCTGGAAATCTGCTTTTCGGTAACAATTAGCTGCTTCAACGTATTGTGAAGCTGCGTCGTGTTTAACTTGCAAATGATTTAACTGCACCTTTGCAGCTTCACCAAATGCATTTCCTGCAGCTACAATATAACATACGCATATTAATCAAATCTTTGACATATAATGTTAGAACTTATTAAATTAAACAAAGTCAACAAAATAGGTATAAACTTGTAACCACTATTACTCCAAAAGGCGGTTATCAAATGAGAAGAAAGTTATATTCACAATACAGGAAGTAGCAATGAAACATCTGGTCTACAGGTAGCAGGTGTAATAGATTAGGGGTTTTACTCTCAGAAGAAACAAACACCCAACTTTCTTAGCCCTTTTTTGCTTGAAGCATGATTTATGTATAATTCCATTAATAAAATGAATTCACCACGATAAAAGTTAGCAAAATATATCATACCACTCCACTTTTTCGCCATTTTATATGAGTTACCAGCACGTATATAAAGATCACAAGCCTCCTCCAGCTTAGAGTGTGCTCTGAAACATAAATACGAACATGCTATATCTTTTTTTGAACTTAAGTTAAAATCACATACAACTATGTATTGCTAGATAGCTCAGTCAGACAAAATACAAATTAATTTGAAAAGAAAATAAGTCATTTTCACAATGTACACACTGAAAATGTCCAATAAGTGCCCTGACTCTTTGATTATTACTTATATAGAAGATATTGAATGCTGCATGCTTATACGTTTCTAACATTACTCTATCTCTTATAATAATACAGAGACTGTGTCTGTCTGTCTGTCTGTCTGTAACAGGCAAAGTTGATGTGTTCATATTCCTTTGATGTAGCCGAAAAACTTAAGTCTCAAATGTTAAATTTTCTGACTTACGGCGCGACGTCAATAACACTACTTTAACGTCAATATCTTATATTAAATTAATGAAGTCATTACAGTGCACATAAAAATTTAAGGCCAAATATCTTGGAAACGAGGTGGTGACGTCAGTCATTATTCACCGGGTGGGTAACTAGGGACCACCTGGGACCAAATTGGGTAAGTTTCCCAAACCTAGGTCCCCAAATCCGTTTCGGAATGGACGGGTTGATGACGGCATCAAAAACCCTTCGAACCCCAATATCTCTGCAACCGTTCTTCAAAGATACATGATCCTGTACATTTTCTTGATAAGCGTTTCAAGATCTACAGGATGAAGGCAACGGATAATTTCACCAATTTATTTTTGTATCTGTACTGCTGACATCAGCAAAAAATCTAAAACAGCCTATTTTTTCATTCTCCTTCTCCCTAAGTGGATTTCTCCACGGGCTATCGACTAGTTAATAATAAAAAAAAACAATGACCAAAAACCAAAAACTAACAAGCAACCTTTTCTCATAAAATTATGAGTTTTGCAGCATCTAGTCTATTCACTTTCCAGTGGATTTCGTTTCCAGAAGTTCCCAGTACCCACTCTGCCATTTATTCATTCACTTTTTACTAGTAGTATATAAACCATCAGAAAAACTCAATTTTTCATTTATTTAAACAAAATATGTAAAAAAAAAATATATAAATTGTTATGAACTCAATTTTTTTTGTGTACAATAGTGCCCACATATAAAAGATAAGTACTTGCATCATCAAATATTCCGCAACATTTCACTTAAAATTGCCCAATGAAAAAGCTTGTTTACATTCTTTCAAAAAAAGACAATGTTGTGTCTTTTAATTTATACAAAACATTCTGCAAAACATGTTACAAGTTTACTCTTCAAAACAAAAACAACTATTAGCTCTTTTACAGTTTGACCATGCTGACTTTCGTGCTGGCTTAGAGAGTTAAAACTTTTCTCTGCCATGCCCCATATAGGTCTTCCAACAGTATATTATATGATCAACTCAATCTTAAACATAATAAATTCATAGTTTTGGAAGTTCTGAAATAACTTCAACTGAGTTTTGTCTTTAGCATTTTACTAAACAGGTTCTTTAGTAATCAATGTCTCCATAAAATTTACAGCTAAAGAGAAATGTCTCAAGAGAAAATTTTAAAAGAGTATACTTAGTATGACTTACCCAAACATCTTACCAAAAAAGGTTTTGGATGATTCCAATCTTTTCTGTGCTTCAGCCATCATGGCATTGGCTCTCTCTTCGTCAGCCATTTTATTTTATTAATAAAATCCTTTAAGAAAAAAGAACACTAGAAATGTTATAAGGGATAGAGGGATATCTATTTGCAAAACAAATTCTATGTTAATTAAATAAGTTTTCCATTTATTGCACTGTTCATTAACTGAAGCATCCATTTGATGACCAGAAAAAGGAAACTCAATATAAGAAGACTGCAGTCTTTCACCTAACATGCTAAAACAAAACTGTTATATACTTTATTGTTATTTATTGTATATGTATAATATATATAAACCTTTTTCTGATACAGTACTTTCCAATTATGTCGGCAATTGCTAATTTGAATTCTAAAATGTTACCTGTAGCAGATGTTAATAACTGTAGTGCTGACAAATAAATCAGAATAATAGGCATTGTGATTAGAGGAGGTCTGATACAGGGCTTCAAAAATAGGTACACACTCATGAGCATTCACCTGATTTGCATCTAAACTATGTTTAACATGCACAAACAACTCCACGTAAACATTAATGCTGCCAATTCCGTGCACTAAATCTTACAAGTTCAATAGTAAATCAGAGTTCTCCTTAATGATCCTGGACCTTCCTCTGTCTTCTTATTGTTAATAAACCAGATATAAATTCTCATCGAAGTGTCTGTATTTAGCATTTTCAAAGGCAACTGCCAACATCAACATTGTTAATCATGTTTTAGCAGCAAACCAAGGGGAAGGTGTCAAACTCACCATTCTGTTACAGTCCATAACATAGAAACATGTGTTTTTAATGTTTTTACATGTGAGAGACAACAAACCAATAAGAGGAAAAAGTCCCTTTTTGGTATATGCCTTTTTTATTTCCTTTCAACACTCAAAAGGGGAAGAACAGCCATAAAATTATTCCTTGGTAAACGTATCCTGAAAATCCTGCTGAATTGATGCAATTATTTTTCTGTAATCTGCTTCCCATAAAGTCATCAAGGTAATAAAGATGCTGAATAGCAGCCAAGTAGTGATGAATTTAGTCTAGCAAGTCCGCAAAGTTGCTAAAAGTGAACGTTGATGACCTACTACAAAAATGATGCACAACATCAAAATATCTCCTCTTCCATTTAACCTCTAATAGATTCCAATCATCTTGGTGGACTAAGCAAAACCGAAAGACGTGTTTAAAGGGAATCCAAGGTATAAAATGATGTTGGACTCATATAATAGATAGAGCTTAAAAAGTTCGTTATAATAAGTCTTTTTAAATTTTTTAAAAAGCTCTTTTCGTTCTTCTTCTTCAGATATTCACATAAATAATTTTAAATTTAATTATGCTACATAAATTATGATGTCAAATTTAAGTAATAACAATTTTTGACATTTTTTTTCATCAGTAATTTTATACCTGTTAAGGGATGTGCATTCAAACTTTAGAAATGCATAGATATTATAAAGGTCAATTGAATAACATAAATTTTTTTGGCTGAAATGGCACTCGTTTGTTCATCCCAGGCCTCTTAATTTTTTGCTGATGACCCCATAACTTGGGATCTGCATGTTGGTTTGCAATCAAATTTTGTTAGTAAAAACATACAGGGCCTATACAAGCTATATACAAGTTTAACATCATTTTATACCTCAGGTTCCCTATAATGTCAAGTTTTGCTAAAACACAATTTAACCCAAGAGTGCATACCATGTCAACGGCATCATCAAAAGATGAGTATAGGTGACGGAATAGTCCTCCATCATTAAGTGAATATCCATGTTGCGACGAAATATCTAAAACTACCTAAATACTAGGTTATTTTTAGGTGTTGTGTTTAATGGGGAGCAATAAGTAGGGCGGTGATTTGCACAAATGTTTCGTCGCAGCCACCTATACAAAGTGTTTCGCAATTGTATATTCATATGTTTTATAGTTCTTGGATAACATATATACCTTTGAAAATGGCCTTCGCGACTTCGGCGCAGCGGCGAAAGGTAATGCGCAGCGCAATGTTTCGCAGTTACAGTACCGCCTGCGTGTAACTTTACATGTACGCAATAGTTATCACCTTCGCATGAGCTTTCGGTAGCGTCAGAAGTTTCGTTGTTATTGTTAACCTATTGTTAAATATATGAGCTATTTTTGCATGTTGAAAACAATAGAGTTCATGTCTTGTTCGCGAAATTTAATTAGCTTATGTGAACTGCGTGTGTCCCATTGTTGTATTTAATTGCTATAGTCGTCAAGAGATCAACGAAATAAAATAAAATTTAACAAAGATTTATTTATCTATTGTTTTTACTCACGAACGTCCATGTTAAACCATTCGTTTATAAATGTTATGTTTTCGCTGTTTAAGAATGAACAGCGGCGATAGAAACGCTTTTTTGGATTGCGGCGGCGATAGAAATGCTTTTTTAGATCGCATTTTAAAAGTTTAAGAACGAAGAACGGTGATAGAAATGCTTTTTTAGATCGCTTTTTAAAAGTTTAAGAACGAAAAGCGGCGATAGAAACGCTTTTTTAGATCGCGTTTTAAAAATTTAAGAACAAAGAACGGCGATAGAAAATCTTTGTTAGATCGTATTTTAAAAATTTAAGAACGAAAAGCGGCGATAGAAATGCTTTTTTAGATCGCATTTTAAAAGTTTAAGAACGAAGAACGGCGATAGAAATGCTTTTTTAGATCGCTTTTTAAAAGTTTAAGAACGAAAAGCGACGATAGAAACGCTTTTTTAGATCGCGTTTTAAAAATTTAAGAACGAAGAACGGCGATAGAAAATCTTCGTTAGATCGTATTTTAAAAATTTAAGAACGAAAAGCGACAATAGAAATGCTTTTTTTAGATCGCATTTTAAAAGTTTAAGAACGAAGAACGGCAATAGAAAAACTTTTTTAGATCGCATTTTAAAAGTTTAAGAACGAAAAGTGGCGATAGAAACGCTTTTTTAGATCGCGTTTTAAAAATTTAAGAACGAAGAACAGCGATAGAAAAGCTTTTTTAGATCGCGTTTTTTAAAATTTAAGAACGAAGAGCGGCGATAGAAATGCTTTTTTAGATCGCATTTTAAAAGTTTAAGAACAAAAAGCGGCGATAGAAATGCTTTTTTAGATCGCGTTTTAAAAGTTTAAGAACAAAAAGCGGCGATAGAAATGCTTTTTTAGATCGCCTTTTAAAAGTTTAAGAACAAAAAGCGGCGATAGAAATGCTTTTTTAGATCGCCTTTTAAAAGTTTAAGAACAAAAAGCGGCAATAGAAATACTTTTTTAGATCGCCTTTTAAAAGTTTAAGAACAAAAAGCGGTGATAGAAATACTTTTTTAGATCGCCTTTTAAAAAATATGCTTCAATGATAAAGAATTATTACTAAAAGTTTTAAAAAGTAGCAACATTAGTTTTTTTTAAATATTAAGTGTTCGTTCTTTTTTCTAAAATAATATATTTCAATAGCCTTCGTGATCTTTAACACTTTTAAACAATAACATGTATGTTACATGTGACAACAAAAGGATTCATCAAATCTTATTGTTATGACTCGCGCACGACGATAACAATAGAAAGCAATTAAGTTTGTGTGTAAACAAAAGATATGTGAACCTTCTTTATGTATAGACATGAGATCGTTACATGAGGTCGTAAAACTCGCTTACATGTAAAGTTACATGCAGGCGGTACTGTATGGTCCTTTGACATTTTGTAGATAATATATACCTCTGCGCAATGTTTTGCAACCTAACCCTAACCCTAACCCTTACGAAGTCGCGAAGCGCTGTAAATAAGTATCAAAAAATGCATTTAGTTTTTAGCGCAACGTTACGCTGCGCAATAGTTTCGCCACTACGCCGAAGTATCGAAACCCTGTAAATAACTATTAAAAAAATTATTTAATCTTCAGCGCAACAATGAAATAACTAATAAAAAAATTATTTAGCGCAACAATGCGCTGCGCGATGGTTTCGCCGCTGCAGGTTAACAGTTATGAAACTTTTACTATGCGGTAAAAACACAAGTTATAATGAGCAACGATGCGCAGCGGCGAAACATTTGTGCAAATCGCTGGCCCTATGGGAGCAATGCACGAAGAGGGTGATCAAAGGGTCATACTGATGACTTGTGTTATTCATCGTCCACTTTGTCTCAAAAGAGTATTTGTTATCTGCTGTTCCTGACACAACTCTTCTTGGCACCCTAGTTTGAAGTCATAGGTAAAACAAAAAAGGACACTGTAACGCAACAATGATTGGTGTGTGACTTCTTAAGGATACTGTAATGTTCCAGACACACATATATATATTCATTATTTCTCAAAACTTCTGGGTTCTTTTGAAAAATTATTTATTGAATATAAAAGCAAATTAAATTGTCTATTATAAGATAATATATATAAATATGAAATTTATTTTTTTCAGGTAGCTAGCTTATAGCTATATACGAGGGTGCCGACTCGTCGAAAACGCCGTATATATATGTTAGGGGGGCTGTGGGTGTTTTTCGGGGTTTTCTCAAGGTTTTTGTCTGTAATCGCCCGGAAAAGCCTGAGCCCGTCCGAAACCGCCCGAAGAAGAAGGCTCATTGTTCTCATTTAAATTTTGTCGCGAAGAAGGAAGGTGCTATTTTGTCGTTTTACTCTCAGTTTATTATTTGTGGGATTTTATTACAGCTATATTTATCGAATAAATGATATAAAAAACAGTTTTTTCAGAACTTCCACTGTTGAGTATATGACTATTAGTCTACCGTTATGTTTATGTTTGGTATTGGGTACCTTTACCATGCCGTTATGTGCCGATATGCAAATGCGCTATAATGGCGCGGTAGCTGTACTGTAAAGTATTTACGGACTTCGTTAATACACAGAAGACAGACATTTATATTAATATAAATATACGCGTTCTTATTTCGTTTACTAACCCTCCGTCATAACCAGAGATTTAAGTCTAACATCCACTACCACTGCTCGACATTAAAAGAATAAATTATACATCATGGTAATAAATGTTTAAAAAAATGTTGTTTCGGCTTGATTCGGGTTTCTCCGGGCGAAATTTTAAGTTTTTTTTAAAACGCCGGAAGTCGTCCGAAAGCCCCCGTGGTTTTTGCAGCGTTTCTGTTCTGCCCAGATTGCGAAAACGGCCTGTTTATAAACAGGACGGCCGGATTATGTACGCATGGTCCGATTATGTTTTTTTTGCCCTGATTATGTCGTGGTGACCGGATTATGAATAAGGCAGGCTGTGATTGGCATTTTCTCCAAACTTTTGTGAATAAACCATTGACAAATTATTATCACATGCCATTTTTCTCTGCAAGATAACACACCATTGAAAACTCTGCATAGCGAAAGAAAAAAGTCTCGACGTAATTTTTCTCTGCATGATAAAACACCATTGAAAACTAACTAGATTTTGCGGATGGGTGGGTTCATTTTTATTTTTCGCAGGAATTGAATTCTGGGGATGACCTAAATTATTCGTTTTGGGGGGATTAAGTTTGGTGAAAAGTTATTAAACTTGCGAATCCCAAAATTTAGTGTCCACGAAATTTTGTTTCATTTGAGAACAATGACAACTTTGCCACCAGGGCTATTTGCTTGTCATGAATGATATAAAAAAAGCGGCCCGCCCCGATTATGTTCGTTCTGTAAGTCTCTAATATTAGACTGTCGTACATAAGTCTGCCTGCTCCGATCATGTTTGTTTTTTAAGCAACAAATGATATTAGACTATCGTACATAAACCGGCCTGCCCTGATTATGTTCCTTTTATAAGTGTCAAATAATTTTTTAACTGTCGTACATAATAAGCAGGCCTGTCCTGATTATGTTGCCCTGATTATGTATTTTCTGCCCTGTTTTTAACCGGGGCAAGCTGCCGTACATAATCAGGGCAGCATTTATTATCCGGGCAGAACATTTCCAGCGAGTCGGCACCATCGTAGCTATATTAGCCATAAATTTCAGAAATAAGTTGCCCCAAATGATTGGTGTTTTGGCATATATATCTGTAGAGTTGCATAAACACAGAATGGCGTGAAATGCACACGTGAAAATAATCAGTAAGAATAAGATAATTTGCTATAGCTAAAAAAGGATGGTGTGGTCGGTCAAATATATTTAATTAACAGACAAAATTCACTAAAGCGTGACACAAAAATAAGTTTGGTTAGTGTCCTCCGACCGAACGTCAGTTGAGAAAAAAAAATGCACTTTTTTGATTCGGGTGTCCGAATTTCTAAGAGAATGATGAAACAAGCAAAGGAAAATCTACTACCAACATTCTTATCTTTTCTTCGACTCACCTCACAACCCACGCTGCGATGTTTTTCTGAAATCTATAATTGCCTCTAAACTGGCTCAGCGAGCCCCCTTCTTTCTTTTCGCGCAAGCCCTGGGATACACTTCACGATAATTTTTGAAAGGAGAATCTTCAATTCGTGCCCTCGTAAAAGTACCTTAACGGGCTTTTTATGCCGACCGTAAGTAATGTTAATTTTAACACCAAATTTCTCGAGTGGCAGAATTATGTCGGTGTAAAAAGGGTCGGCGTAAAAAGGGCCGATAAGGTAGTTTGAGTGGATGATCACACATATGACGGCAGCTGACTTCGACTTATGCGAGATGTTTTAGCAAAATAATGTAACCTTTTTTGAAAAAAAATACATCTTTTTTTTATGGCCAACCGACCGAGCGAACCTCTTCTGAACCCTCAAAAGGACACTAACCAAACATTTTTTTGTGTCACGCCTAAACATGACAAACATTTTTTTTCACTGGTTCTTTAAACTATATATAGTTTTCACGTCCTTTTCTGGATGTCAGTCACACACGAAACGGTCTGGTTTTTAAAAGTAAAGGACAGTATAGTGTAAAAATGGTGGGTAAATGGGCTGAGCAGCTATAGCTCTAATAGCGCTCTAGTAACAGGCTATAGCTATAGCTAAATAAATATATTTGGCTAACTATAGCTAGCTTATATATCTAGCGCCAAGAGGAGTAATCTTCAAAGCAAATCTTCTGATATTGCAAGGACCAAGTTTGTTGTAAAAAAGAAAAGAAGATTTTCAGCTCAATTTGGTTCTTCACAGCTTTGTTACCATCTTTATTGACGTCATACCTACATAATCATCAAAACTTTTAAATCCTGTCGAGCCAGTGTCCCCAAGAAAAACATGACCCCAGTCGACCCTGTTGTGCAAATTTCCGCGCCAGATAGTAGAGATCATAGTTGATAGACAAAAAACTATTAACTATGGATAGATAGATGTGCATATTTTACATTAGTCTCACAAATTTCGGAATATACCCTGTCTATTATTTCCAGCAGGGAGGCATGGCCTAAATAGAGTATAAATGATCATCTTGAGCTACGCAAACCAAATTAGGATCCGCGCTCTACCAGACAACTCCATCCAACACCCAATTTTCCACACATGGCTTGGGTTAACCCGGAGCTTTGGGCAACATTCACTTGCCCATATTGATTGAATTCCCGCCAAGGGGAATCGAACACGGCCTCCCACATAAAGTGCGAGAGTTATAACCACTACTAACGGCGCGTGAGATATAAGGTCAATGCAAGTGGTACCTCAGAAAGGTTTTATAAATAACACCCCCCTCCACCCATTCGGTACATTCTTAAGGTTTTGGACTCTCGTACATCTGCTGAGCAGTCCAAAATCTCAAAATGGAAAGTGCTATTTATTGAATCATTATTTTCCCACCACTCACTATGGTGTTATGAAGAATTACAGGCAATTTTACTATCAATGGACTTGATAGTTATGTTTTATATTTTTTTACTGGCTTGTCAGGTAGACGTGTCCTCCCTTTAGGACTCCTAATTTGTTAGGAATTCTATGAGACAAGGACATAGAAATTTGTATAGCTTAAGATAAATATTCTGCTGTCTGTTGACGCGGCAGGACATGTGTGTTTAACATAATAACATTATGTCTCAATAATGAGTTTTACTATTCTCCTTTTCGTACGCGTTCTCGCTACATGTTCTCCATAGTAGTGTGTATTTCAACTAATTGTTGCAAGTTGAATTAATAACCTCCTTCTAGTAATAACATATCACATTACCAAAGAGTGATACCTCAAAAGCATCTTCATAAAGCAAATCTGATCTAGCTAAATATATTTAGCACGTTCATTTTGATTAAAAATCAAATTGAGTGAAAGTTGACCTAGGTACCCCCCCTCCCCGAATATCGTTCCCAGAGCTTCTTTTACCGTTGTCTAGTATGCGCTAGCCACACGAATCAGAAAACCAACCTCGATCCCAGGGCCTGTAGCGTTTTCTTAAAATAGGAGGATATGATGAGCTTTTTTGTTCGCCCGTGTGTAATTTAACAAGAAGCCCTGCGGCTTAAAGATTTTCGCCATTAGCAATAATCTGAAAAAGATATAAAATCGTGACTTGTCACGATTTTATGAGGAAACAATCCAGCTTCGGGAACTTTAAATTTTTATAAATAATCTGTCGTTATAATTATCTTTCACCAAAAATATCCAGCCTCAACAATTCCTCTTTAAATTAAAATTCATGAATAATTAATTAGTCCTGCTGAATACAGCTTTAAGGGGGGGGGGGTTTTCACGAAGCGAATTGAACGGCGAATTCGATGGCGAATTCGCTTTTTAATTTTCACGACAAAATAAATTAGGCGCCAAATTCATTGTTTACATTAGTTAACCGCGTTCTGATTGGTCAAAAACTAGCAGCGAAACCCTTAGCCGCGAAAAAGTAGGAACTGTTTCTACTTTTCAGCGAAGCGAATATTTCGATGCAAAATCAAAACATGGTCTACGTGCTTGCGAAATTGTACAGAAGGAAATGACGTAATTATTAAAGGGAAACGTTAATAACATCATGGCGCATTATAAGACGATCTTCATTATGCTACACTGCACGAGCTTTAACTTTCGATAGCATATAAACTTTAAAATAAAGTATTGTTCATTGGATAATAAAACAATTTGTTGCACTGTTAGGATTCTTATTGGCTTAACACTCATTTTAGCCTCGTTCTCAGAAAAAAATCTGTCAAAACGAGGATTTAAGCTTTAGCCTGGATAAGTTTTAGGCGTCCAGGCTCTGGGCTGTCTCTATCTCTCTATCTCTCTATCTCCCCAGGCGATTTTAAAGATTCCTCCTTCGCCGGCGGAAATCAATAAAAACTCTAATTTAGCCAAAGTGTGCACACGGGCGAACAAAAAAGCTCGTGAGTTTTTGCGCTATAGCGGAAAATGCAGACAAATGGAAAAAAGCCTTATTCGACACGAGCAAAACTGTGCGTGCTTTCTCAAAATTTCAAGGCTAAATAAGTTTGAAGGACAACTTCAATACCGTATGAGCTTAACAATCATCGAAAACATTGTCGCTAGAATCTTACAATTCCGATACAGCTGTTAGACATAGTTAAGTAGACTCAACCTCGTCCCCAGGGCATCTTGTATCTTTTCGTCCCGGGGTCAGAAAAGATACAAGATGCCCTGGGGACGAGGTTGAAGTCCCACCAAGGTAATGAACAGTTTTCGTTGATTAGTTAGGTATGCGAAGAAGGTAACAAGATGCATTTGGCAGGTTTTGCTGCATTTGAGAATTTCGCTGCAAGCGGGACAAAATTCGGAATTGAACACGACAAAAAAAGAAGAAGCGATAAGTTCTTGAATCGATCTAACTAAATAATTTTTTAAATGTAAACATCATGATGTATTAGATGTTGTTGTTTGTTCCCAGGGTTTTTCTTTTTACTTTCTGATATGCGTGGTGGCGTGAAAAAAGTAGCTTCTAGCTGGGTGAGCTAAAAATGTCAGAAAGCGAAAGAGAGCAAATTTGAAAACGAAGAAGTTGTTCCCCTAAAGATTTTGTTCACACATTGGTCGAAGGGACAGGCGTCTTTTGATCACGTATATCCGCGAATCAAGGTGGCGGGAAAGCTCACCAAAAGCTTCGCTGCAGTGATGTTGCGGCCACAGTTTTTTTCTTAATAATATTAAGTTTTTTTTGTCGCTGTACATACAACATACCCCTTAGACTGTTTTTAAAGGTGCCTGCTACCCTTTTTCTTTCATCTTTTTATTTGGCTATATATATTTTCTGGCGTATAAGTTGTGTTTATTTATATATAAACAATATTTATATTAAGAAGAAAAGATACTGTATACCTAGCTAGCTAGCTACATATTCTCAAATCTTATTTTTTTTTATAAGAAACAGAAAGAAGAATCAAGATAAGAATCAAGAAAAGCGCTAAGTCTCCTGGCTACACGACTTATTTTAGCTAGCTAGCTAGCGTATACAGTTCGGGATAAGGTACAGATATGGAAACAGTTTCCGTTTTTAGAAACAGTTTCTGTATTCGGAAACTTTTTTTGTGAGAAAATTGGAAACAGTTTCCGAATACGGAAACCGATTTCAGTTTTTCCGTTTTCCGCAACCAATCCTGGGTTTCCGCATTATAGTTTTTCGACCAATAGAAAGCCCCACTTATAAAGCTTAAAATATTATATGGAACCGGGGTATACTTCAGGGGTTCTTTTACTATTGAAATTCTTATTAAATTTACCCCCGTCTCAAAGTTATTTTACCCCCAGCGAAAAGTTTTCGACGTCGCGCCAGCCATGAAAATCAGATTCAATGAAAATGGCGGACGAGAAAGACCACGCTGGAAGTTCAGTTTAGTTTTGTTTTGTTTATAGTTTCTTCTAAATTCAGGATTTTTGTTTTTCATCAGCTAGTTGACTTATGTTTTCAGAGAGTTTTTTTCTGCTGAGGGGCTGAAAAGGTAGCTATAATAAATAAATAGGGTATTAGTTTTATCTCTTTTTTTTATTTGCATATCAAGAGGGTTTCCATATACGGAAACTGTTTCCGTATCCGTACCTTATCCCGAACTGGTATACCCTCCTAAAAACGTCTCTAAGAAGCGGCGATCTGGCAACTCTGCTTGCCACATAACTTAATTTTGATGCTTGACGTCAAATACCCACCTGTTCACCGCATTTTGCAGAGATTTTTAAGGGATGGCTTTTATAGTCAAAACATATAGTTTTGTGGTGAGCAGAGTTCCTACTATTTGTATTGGTATTTGTATTGCCAGTATTTTTTAGTATTTGTACTAAACGCTGGGTTGAGCGAAAAAGAAAGCTGAAACGTTCTAGTTTCGTGATTTACATTCAATGATTTGTTTCTTCAAATATGTGAGATCCACTGCAATTATATATTCGTAATTCTATTTTGTGGTAAAAAATGGTTGCAATACTTTGTGACTTGTGACACCATGTACCTTTTTCTGTTGCTCAAAAAACAAATGCGGCATTAGGTAAACTTGGTGAAGTGAATTACCAAAAAGGATCTGTGGAGGAGAGCACACATGGTAAAAAGATTTTTCTTAAAAATATTCTCCAACCTGTCTAGTTTCATAAAAATTTTCTTTGGTATATATTTATATGATGAAAGATTGAAAAGATCACAATAAGTTAAAATATCATATATATCCCAACTGCGCAAAATTGTCTCATCTGTGATCTGCCCCAGCAATGTTTAGGCTGTCTGTTTTGGTACGTTCTAGACGTAAGGCTCAGGATATCATGTCAAAGCCAACCTAGTGTTGCCTGTTGCCTGTGAAAACAGAAAGTTTACTTTGCTATGAAAAGTAAAAACCAGGAATTAAGATGTTCATGTAATATGGACGGTATATATATACACTAGCTATAGGGTAGCTGATGCAGAATGATTTTGTGATATATATGATGATTAGCTGCTCATATGACGAAGAAAACTAGTTTCCACATTCAATTGCATTACTATTTTGTTATGAAAAATGTTATGAAACATGGAGAAAGCCCCAGGCCTTCATGCACCAAGTCTGCACTTGGCAATCCAATAGCCTCCAATATTAAATTTTTGACAAAATAAAATTCGTTTTTGAACAAAAAATTATTTGTTCAGTCAGGAAAAAACTGCTTAATTGCTAAATATACATACAATGGTGCTGATATTAAGGTGTTTAAAGAACATTTCTCCTTTTTTGCTGATTTTGCAATTTGCATTTCATAATAATGCTAAGAAAAAAAGCAGTAAATGTTACAGTCATTTGTTGTATGCTTACAACAAATGACTTGCCAAAGTTAAAAAAAAATTATGTGCACCATTTGGGTTCATGACAACGAATTATGTGCACAAAAATTGCCATCAACTTGTACAGTGCGCACAAAACCTTGTATGTGCGCATAAAATGTAAATTGATAAATTCTCAATAATTGTGCACAAGATCTACACCTGGGTTTGTAGTGGGTGTCCAAATTTTTATCCCTAAAAAGCATCAATTTCGCCAACTGTCACTGCCAGTATCTAACAAAAGCCAAATTGGTCTGCATTATATTGTGTTGCCTTGTGGTGTCACAGGTTAAACGATCTTTCATATCCTTCTGAAATTTATTAAAGAAAATAATATAAATTCACAGTGTGTCCACCCTATTAAAATTTAAAAAATATAGGCAAATTGTCAGGAAAATTTAAACTTTTTATAAAATGCAGGCCCGGTCGGGAAAATTTACCCCCGCGAGCGCTAAATCGCTCACGTAAATTAATCTGCGTGAGCGATCCACGTGCGATCACAAACGCTCGTGCAAATTAGTTTGCCTGAGTGGTCAATGAAACAAAAAGTTACGACACGCACATGCTTGGTCTGTAAAATAAAACTAAAAATAATCCAGTCGTCGCTGATCAAAAATATCAACAAAAATACTCGATCGAGAGCCCTTAAAATTAGAATTTTTTTCAGCATTGTGTCGGCAATATTTTTTTGTAGTGAAATTCTTCAGCTGGCAATATCTTTCGTCATTCACCTTTTATTAGGGCTAGACCTCTCATAAATTTGATGCACTGATCTCCTAAGACGATGACAAATGAAAATGGAGTGCAAGTCTTATTGACATACCTTCTGGATGGTGAACTTCGTTAGGTTAATAGTTCACTGTCAACTGGCTTTTTATGTTTCTAGATGAACTTATTAGGTTAGGGCATCATTAGGTTGTATATCGCAGAAGTCGCCGGTGACATGCTTCGAAAATGCTTGTCACCGGCACAGTTTAACATGAAGTGAAATTGTACAGGAGACTCAATTGTTAGAGTCTTCGCAGAACATCTCTCCTCACAAAACCGAGGGCAGGACTGACTTATTGCCTGCTGTGTCGTGTGGGAGAAAGAACTTCTGGACTTCTTTTTAATACAATATACAATTTTTTCGATTATTATTACGAATCGAATAGCACCACAGTATTTCTGTAGCCTGAATTATTTTAGTTAGTGATAAGGCTTGATTTAAAATATTTGTGTTTGCCGTCGCCTGACCGGGTCAGTAACATAGTGCGGGTTAAAATTATTAATTTTAGGTCACCGTTACAAAAATTTTTTTTCTTTCTTCAGATGCAGGAATGCCAGCCTTAAAACGAAACCCAATAAAATGAATTTCGTAAAAGGTATTAACCACAAGTGCAAAGTTGAACGCAATGATGTGTTGGCAGATTTGCTATATTTTTAAAACTTTATTCAACATGTTTTTTCTTTGGTATTACATCACAAGAACATTCGTCCGAAAGCTGTATTAAGGTACAGGGCACCTAACCTCTCCCATGTTCTGGTTATATTTAACTTGCATGGGTGCGCACTCTTCTCGCAGTATTCTCTGTGACGATGAAGGTCGGACTGACTAGTGGCATGGTTCCAAATGGTCTTCCATCTTTCGTTCGAGTCTCAGTGTAATGCACCAGCCGAGCATAAGAGTATCAGCATGAAGGAAAGGGGCCGACCTTAATGTTCTCTTTACCTCATGTTCTTCATAATAACACGATCGTTCTTCACAAGCTTTGTTTTTGGTGGCGCTTATTTAGTAGATTCTCTTAAAATGTGAGAAAAATATATCGTAGGATCTCTAGAAAATTCTGATAAATAGTTTCTTACGTGAGCGATAAATCGCTCGCGTAAAATTTTTTGTGTGGGCGTGTGCGCGTGCGATCGCACGCGTCTCCTGACCAGGCCTGAAATGTCAGGATTTTTAAACCTTTCACTAATTCCCTGTCATGTATTATGCTTTTGATGTCAGTTTTTATCTTCAACTTGTATTTGTTTCATCCTTTCTTTCTTTTTTTCTTTGTCTATTGAATTTTTTCTTCTTCCTTTTAAACACAGTCTTCTAGATCATCAGCTGTAACTATATGAAGTAATGGGGAAAAAACATAAAAATAACAGGATTTTAGCTTTCCCAACATGTAGGGAAAATGTCATGAATGTCAGAAAAATCAACAAGGTCAACTTGGAGTGGACACCCTTATTTAAAACCTTCACGATATTTTTGTTTGTTTTCACAACATAACAGGTTTCAGACTGTCCTGAAAAAACATGAAAACCTCGAAAAGGGGATAATTTTTATAAAAATATTGAATTTAGACAGCCTGAAGAATCTGATATAAAAAACCTGTTCCTTTTTGGAGTTGTTTTTCACTTCGATAAGGTTAAACATAAATACTTTTTTTTTCAAAAAAAATTCCTAAAATAACTTAACTAATATGCTATTATATATACTGCATTATACTCTATTTTGTGTTTATATATATTTTAGAAATATGTGAATTTACCATTGACAAGAAATTAACAGCTATGGGGGTATGTGCTACATTTGTAAGCCTAAGGAAAAAGTGAATTTAAGTGACTCTTTGACCATTGCACATCATAATGTGTTATATGCTATTGCGTATGATTTTTCCTCCATATTTATATATATATATAAATATAAATCTGCCCTTTTATGTTTAATGTTATCATTGCATAGTTTTTGTTCGTATTTAACGAACAACATTTAGTCATAAAATGGCTATTAGCAAAATGTGTGACTTTTGCTGAAGTCCACATGCAACAACAGTATGTTGTCATTATTGTAAGTTTTGCACAACAGCATATAATTTTTGGGTTATTATTGGCTGTAGAAATAAAATCTTGGTGTCATTGTTTTGCTGATGTAAGAAAGCAAAGGATTTCCATAGTTGCTTAAATTAATATTTAATATTATGCTTAAAACAATATTTCATTTAGAAAAAGTCTGCGAAAGGCAAAGAAAAGAAATTAAAACGAAAAGAGGTTTGATAGTTTTTTTTAAAGAACAAACAATCAATGTTTTATAGATAATTTGGTTTGAGGCGGTGAGATGTTTAGGAAATTAAAAAAAAATTATGTCTGCAATTATATATTATATAAAAATTGTTGTCATTAGTTGATTAGCATCAGCAAAAACCATGTTTACTACAGCAAAAAAAGATCAAAGTTGTGTATAGTTATTATATACATATATATTTATTATTTCAAAACTTATACAATCCAAGTTGTCATATAAATAAACAGGAAAAATAGGTGCAACTTTATGCTAGTTACGAACACATGCACAAAATAATATTGTATCGAAATTAAAAAAATTAATAAAAGTCAGCGAAGGAATTGACTAGTGAACCCAAACATCGAAGGCAACATTACGCTTTGTAAGATCAGATTTTCATTGTTATAGCAAAGTATTCCTTCAATTGTTTTTTTTAAAGGTTTATTAAATGTAGATTTTAATTGGAATTGGGTCATTGGAGTTGGAAGTTGTGCACATTCTGTTGCACATGGTCTCTTGTTTGAGGTTCACAAAGTTGAACGTCCTTCATTAAGTTCCATAAGATGACATTGCTGTTCAATTTTGCAAAGATAAAACACCCAATGTTTTTAGACTCTTTTATAAAATCCTCGAAACACGCAAAGTCTCAAAGTCATAAAAATGCTACTAAATAAAACTTAAGTATTGGCATATTCTATTAATGATATTCAATTACTGGTGCAGCAGCAAGAAGCAAACCTATATTGATAAAAAAAAGTTTGTTTAGTAGTGACGAAAAACAAATAAAAAAGTTCTTACAACCATTTGAAACAACATGATAGAATGATTGTATAGCAAACTCTTAAAACCCTATATTTGTTGCAAAAAATACTTTACATGTCTATATAGGGATCGTAACCTTACGTTTTTGTTACAGGAGATTTTAAAGTTAAATGAGGCAACATTAGCAGTAAAGAATGCAAACCAGGTACGTAATGGTCAATAATGCAATTACCTATATACATACAACTATAAACAAAATCATAAACATTAGGCCTCCTATAGTTTGTCCGTCGTCTTTTTATAGCTTTAAACATAAATGTAGGATGCTTCGGGTAAAACAGTTCTTATACTGCTTGAAGTAAACAAATCTTTCGTGACAGATGCACTTAGTATATATTTTCTAATATATTTTTTCGCCATTTTAAGATGATATATACATATAGCACAATTTTTTTTACAGTAAGAAAACCCTTTATACACTAGCTGTAACACTCTACTCTATTGTGCTTATTCTAATTTTTAAAATAGTTAAATTGCCTCTGATGTGTTCGTAAATGCCATTGTTAGTTTAAAAAACAAGTAAGATGGCTGCAATTTTATTGCTTATTCATGTGAATTTTTATGGCATGTTGATGACCAAATGCAGCGATATCATTAGTGAAATCCTAGTAATGACACTTGACGATAAACAAACTTTTAAATATAGATGGTCTTATCTGTACCAACTTTTTATTATTTCTTGTCAGGTTGGAAATCCACTGGAATTACTCCCTGCATTCACAAAATATGAAAGAAATGGGTAACTTATAGCTTTCCTTTTGCAATTATTCAACACCCATTGTAATATAAAATTGCTTTCAGTAAACACCTTTTCCATAGTATTTATTCATTCATAAACCATTTGCCTCATTTTTCAACGTAATAAAATTCTCCAAAACTGCTGCGAAAGAAATTTTGTCTGGAGGAAGAACCCTTACTGATTCAATGCTCGACATTATATTTTGCATTTAAATTGAACTTTTCTTTTACGAAGCAGGCAACAATGTGGCTAATATTTTTGCGTTGTGTGCTTATACCTATTGGATGCATTCTTTACTGACCAACAATGTTTGATTGTTTGTTATTGCAAAGTGATTTTTCACTTTCAGGCTGACGGTGAAACTGCAGTGCCAAAATATTAGTGAAATGTCACAAGATGAGGTTAACATTGCTTTCCAACTTGTTGAAAGTAACATGAAACGATTGTAAGTGTCACAACCTGTTTTATCATAGTTGTTTTTTGGGGGGCTGTTGTTGTAATATCATAAATAGCTAAATATAACGGTATGCTCAGAACTATAATTCTCAGCATCAGAGGGCTAGAGTAATCTACTATTTATACAATACACTGAAGCTTCATATAACAAACTGAGCTTGAAGAACATTTCAGGTTTAATAACAGCATCTAAAATACAAAGAAAAGTTTTTTGGAGGAATCGCCATGGACCCTGCAATATAATGTATAAGTAATATTTCAAGTAATGTCATTTGTTTTTAAGATATGAAAGAAGTAGTTGGGGTTGGAATGAAAAAGGAAAGAGAGAGGAAATGGCAGAAGAAAATGCCAGGTAGACTTATTTGTGCTCTCTGACTTATATTGCTTAAAGTTTTTCATTATGAGACTATTTCAAAAACCAGGTATGTTCAATGCCATGTGGTAATATTTGTATTAAATTTTCTAAGTAGTTCTTACATTGCATTAATTACGAGATGTTTGTATAGGCATTATTTTCTCAGGAACCAAGCCGAAATTTTCGTTGTTAACAAAGTACTTTGACTATTTATTAAATTCACATGTAAAAAGATTTTATCCTCTTAACAAAACCTCAGGTTTACATGATTAAGAACTGGGTAGGCGGGGAATTCATTTCCTCATGTGAGCAGTAGTTTTCCCAGTAAGCAAGTTAAATTTATGCCGTTTTGGCATAAATTTTAAAAATAAACACGGTATTTATTTGTGATGCTCTCTAGGAAAATCGACCACTTCTCTTTTCGTATTAAAAAATACGAAATACGGAAATTTCGTATTAAAAAACACGGATTTCGTATTTTAAAATACGCGTATTTTTAAAAATACGAAATACGAATTTTCGTATTTTTAAAAATACGCAATTCTATTTTTAAAAATACGCAATTCGTATTTCGTATTTTTAAAAAATACGAAATACGAATTTCGTATTTTTTAAAAATAGAAAATACGAAATTCTATTTTTAAAGATAGAACCTACGAAATTCTATTTTTAAAAATAGAATTTCGTATTTTTAAAACTATTAGTGTATCAAGTGAGTGGTTGAATAAACTGAATAGAAAAATTACTCAATTTTACAAGTTTGTTTTTAATAGGTTTTAAATTGGCTCAATGATTTCACAGGGACGTTTTCTCACCATTTTAGAATGATATACGGCAACTTTAAAGCTTCGCAGGGACGTTTTCTCGTTATTTTATAACGAAATACGGCAACTTTAAAGCCTCGTAGGGACGTTTTCTCGTCATTTTAGAATGAAATACGGCAACTTTATAGCTTCGCAGAGACGTTTTCTCGTCATTTTAGAACGAAATACGGTAACTGTAGAGTTTCGCAGGCACATTTTCTCGTTATTTAATAACGAAATACGGCAACTTTAGAGCTTCGCAGGGACGTTTTCTCGTCATGTTAGAAAGAAATACGGCAACTTTACAGCTTCGCAGAGATGTTTTCTCGTCATTTTAGAATGAAATACGGCAACTTTGAAGCTTCGCAGGAACGTTTTCTCGTCGTTTTAAAATGAAATACGGCAACTTTAAAGCTTTGCAGAGATGTTTTTTCGTTATTTTAGAATGAAATACGGCAACTTTGAAGCATCGCAGGGACGTTTTCTCGTCATTTAAGAATGAAATAAGGCAACTTAAGACCTTCGCAGGGACGTTTTCTCGTCATTTTAGAATGAAATACGGCAACTTAAGAGCCTCGCAGGGACGTTTTCTCGTCATTTTAGAATGAAATACGGCAACCTTAAAGCTTCGCAGGGACGTTTTCTCGTCATTTTAGAACGAAATACGGCAACTGTAGAGCTTCGCAGGCACATTTTCTCGTTATTTAATAACGAAATACGGCAACTTTAGAGCTTCGCAGGGACGTTTTCTCGTCATTTTAGAATGAAATACGGCAACTTTAGAGCTTCGCAGAGATGTTTTCTCGTTTCATTTTTCGTATTAAATTATATAATCGTTTCGTGAAAAAAAATTAAAACATTTAATTCGTTTCTTAATACGATTATGAGACGATGTAAAAGAAATAATGAAACGATTCCTATATAATGAAAATCGTTTCAATTCAAAAATGAAAAGATCTCGGAGACGATCCCTTACTTTTTTATGTTTTCGAATTTTAAATCACAGCGTATTTTTAGAAATGCGTATTTTTGGAAATACGTATTTTTTGATACGAATTTCGTATTTCGTATTTTCAAAAATACGAAATCCGTATTAAAAAATACGCGTATTTTTAAATACGAATTCCGTATGTTTTGAAAATACGAAATACGGTTTTTAAAAAAATACGCGTATTTTTAAATACGCAATTCGTATTTTTAAAAATACGAAATACGGAATTCTATTGTTTTAAAAATACGAATTAAAAATAGAAGCGGTCGATTTTCCTAGAGAGCATCACATTTACCCTAGGAAATGTTTTTTGTGCCATAAAACAGGACGTAAAAATGATATCATGCTAAACACCCCGCTAACAAAGGAAATATTTTGCATATGAATTGTCCTTTAGAATTTGGTTGATAAGATTCTAAGTGCCTGCTTCATATGTTTAATAACAAAAAATTTCGTTAGGTATTTGTTTGCTCTTGATGGTGAAGATAACGTGATTGCGGTAGCACATTTCAGATTTGATGTTGACGATGAAGTCGAAGTCTTATATTGGTATATAGTTATTATTATTATATCTTATTTAATGCAACAAATTTCTTGCCGGGAAGTCAAGCAAATGTTTCTTTCAATTTAGGTATTTAAGTATTGAGGTATTTAGGTATACTATCGCTATGCTATGCTATGAAAATTATAATAAACTATCTGGAGTGTATGCCATAAATTAATTACTAATAACCAACACAAATATAACAATAACACAATTGTAACAAACCCGTAATTGCCATGCACAATGCTATTCAAAGCTCCTCCACAGCTGCTATTAGTTTGTTATCTGTGATAGTCAATAGTACGATTAGACATTGTAATGCTACACTTATACTATAATACTTATGCTATGTCATGCTATGCTATATAGACAAAACATTAAAAGCTAAATTTACAAACAATATAATCATAACACTAACTGCAGGTGAAAAATTAAACAAGAGGCCTGACGGCTTGAAAACTTATGCTGGTTTGTAAACTAGGCCAGGAAAACCGTAACCGTAAGGAAAGTTGAATATAACAAATCAAGCTATTTGGAGACCTTCTTTTGTCAACATTTGAATTGGACTTGGGGACGAAGTTGCTCAAGCTTTTCTTCGCCCGTCACTGAATGTGAAATTAGTTCACCTAATGGGGGGGGGGGGTATATGTAGTCGGCCCCAACCACCATTGTTGGGGACGAGAAAATTTTTGAATTTGGGCCTCTGAAATAGCCTTAAATGTGCCCCAATTTCGACATTTTTTATCGGATACTAATAAAAAAAAACCTTAATTCATGCAAAGCTTATACTTAATTTCTGTTTTAGGTACCTTGATTTTTAAAAAAATGCAACCATTTAAAATCATAAAGTACATTTTATGCAGATGAAAAGTGTTAACAGAATCGTACAAATAATTTGTAGTAAACCAATACAATAATTAAAGTAAATTTGGACGCTCGGCATAAACACGTCCCTGAAAGCTATGACATATATATATAAAATTATCCCTTAACTATAGAATAAAGTTAAAATGTGCCAAAAAATGTTATATCTATCTCTCTAGCACCTACAAACTCGTTGCCTACATCATTTAAGTCAAGTTTGTCAGTAAAATCCTTATGGAATGAGGGCTCACGACAATATCATACGCACTACATACATTTAGAAGATTCTCGAAAAGAGATTACAACTCCAAAACCTCAAAAAAATTCGCCGGCCCTGAGTTAGCTTGTACACATTGCATTCTTGAATGACTTCTATCCACAACTTGTAAACAACACCTATTGCTGCGATAGTGGCGCAGCCAGCAAATAGATTACGAACCCCATGACAGGATTTCTTTGCCTGTCTAGTTAGGAAATTCCTTTTAAATAGGGTTATTGAATAAGTACAGTGTCGTTGCTAATAGGACCTGGAAATTAGTTTCTAAAAGCTCGATGGATTGGGGATTTGGAATTGAGATCAATCGTCTCGAGCTTTTAACACGGGACAGTGGCAGGCTGTTCAACCACATATCAAATTGCTGTGAAACAACCTTATGGAAAATTTCTAACTAGTATGCTGTATTAAAAGAAGTGCTGATATGTAAAAAAAACATTTTCAAGAGGGTTTTGACCATGTATTCAATGCAATTCTGGTTAATAGAGCGCCCTGTTTTTGATTGATCCAAGTGGCTAATGTTGATGTGGTGCTACATGAAATATTATTGACGAAAAGAGCGACATGCTAAAGAGCAATATTTGTGGTTAAATACACGAGACTTCGGATATGTTTAAATGTATAAATATTTCAACATAATCACATAATGAGATGTATACATATTTGAGATGTGTTATTTCTGACATTATTATTATTGTTGTCGTAACTGTCTGGGTTGTGACTGTCAATGTTGTCACTTTCTACTAACTAGATTTTACACCTTGCACGACGTTTTTTTTTTTATATTTTGTCTGAAGTTTTGTTGGGAGGATTTCATGCGATTTGACATTTGATATTTTGTGTTAGGTTTTACGAACGTTTTTGTTAAATTATGACTTACTTTCTTTTTATGCATTTTCAGATTATTTTTTTTGGTAAAAGGCAGTATTCAATATACTGAAACATTTGCTGATGTCATCAAAATTCAAATGACAGAACTTTTCAATTGTTTTTCTGCCTAAGTGGATTTTTCCACGGGCCTAATCTACTAGTAAATATATAATTAGTAGCCAAAGCGCACGAGTTGCGGGAAATCGAACGACGACGCGAAGTATTTAAAAATAAATGCCAACCTAATTAGTCATAGCTTGACTTCTTTAGTCTAAAGGTTTGTTAATTTCTTTGGCAATAAAAGCGCAAAGATGAATTAAAAAATGCGTTTTATCTGCATTACACGCATTTTTGATGAATTGCGAGAATTATTACCCCCGAAAAGCAAGTGCGTTTATAGGTAACGGATTGTTGGGGTAAGTCCACGCCCTACTATACATGAAATATGTACCATGCGAAAATTTCATCTTGTCAAGTATACTGTAATCTACTGTCAAAAACCTTTCTGTGTTCTAGTTATGAAATTCAGTTAACAGATGCAACACGTGGAAAAGGACTTGGTAAATTCATGATGCAAATTTTAGAGTTAATGGCATTAAAGTAAGTTCTATCATAAGTTTAAGGTTTGCTCAGATTCAATTTCAAATATTGTAGATACAAGAATATATATATTGTTTATTCCTAGTTAAGCTATTGCGGAAAGCCATGCAACATGTAGTTCACGGCACTGTTAATTTTAAATGATTAGGGCGGCTGGTTTTTTGTACGTGCTTTCGTGTACTATCCAGGTGGTTATGGGAAAGATTCAAATTTTGCGGAAATCCATTAGGCATGCCCATATTACCCTTTTACCCTCCCCAGTTGACAAAGAAAAATGTTTTAAAGTAAATTTGGCCTAAAATGTGTTTGACATTTTAGGTAGTAAGGTAGAAAAATATAAAAACCTGGTAAGAATGTTTCCTTGTCCGATTCATAGAGGTAAATTAGGAAATCACCCGGGACAACAATTTTTGCCCGTCTTAAGATGTCCGTTTTAAGGGGTGTTCGCTTTAAGGAGATTCCGCTGTACATGGTATTTTCACAATTTGTGATGCTGAAAATAATTTTATTACCCTGCCCTCTTTGATGCGCCCGGAAAAAAATTTATAAATGCCCAGGCGGTTAGTACGTAACGAGAGATGTCAACTTACAATTTCGCACAGGTGTATCTCGGGAATCTTATTGCTAATATTCGTTGTTATTCCTATAAGCATCAGAAAAATGTAAGGGAAAAAGCAAGGAAATCCAACATAAGATTTTAGCATACACACTACCTACATTTTGTGCGTGCGATATGTGTGCTTAATCAGATAATTACAGTATGCAACTTGATCAGAGTGCCACTTTATTTCCACGCAAAATGCTGATGTATAATTAATATGTTTTATTATTCCACGTGAACGAGAGTAGTCGGTGTGTGTATTTAAATCTGTTTTTAACCTTCTGTCTTTTTTTAGAACCAAGATGAAGAAGGTTGTGCTAACTGTTTTTAAAGGTAATATTTTTACATCGACATGCTCTCTTGAAGCATAACATTTGTATAATGATTAAAGAGTTTAAAATTGTTTTATTCGAAATAGTAAGATTAATTATATAAAAGAACATACAAAATTTACAATAAAAATACACGAAGCTTTTCGTAAATAAAACTTTTACATCGTCAGTGTTACTTACCCTGACGATGTAAAAGTTTTATTTACGAAAAGCTTCGTGTATTTTTATTGTAAATTTTGTATGTTCTTTTATATAATTAATTAAAGAGTTTCTTGTTAATAAAATCGTTTTATTTACTTTTTTTAGAGAACGAGAGGGGGATTAACTTCTTCGAGAAATTAAAGTAATATCTTTTTTCTGGTTGTACTCATAGATTTGCTATACTTTGTTTCAATAAGAGCTCTTTCGGTAGTCGACGGTAAATGACGCCCAAAGTGTCGACTTTGTTTAGTTGGTGGTAAATTACGCCTACAGTGTCGACTTTGTTTAGTCGGTGGTAAATGACGCCTAAGTGTCGACTTTGTTTAGTTGGTGGTAACTGACACCCAAAGTGTCAATTTTGTTTAGTCGGTGGTAAATTACGCCTACAGTGTTGACTTTGTTTAGTCGGTGGTAAATGACGCCTAAAGTGTCGTATTTGTTTAGTCGGTGGTAAATGACGCCCAAAGTGTCGACTTTGATCAGATATCAGAAACATACTTTTTGACCTCAGCCTCTTAATCTTCAAGGAGATTTTCTGTAATTTTATAGAGTCAGACCCCTGTTTTATGTTTTCCATTTTCTCAATGTTTTATGAGTTAGTTAGTTAAAATTGCTTATTATCTTAACCCTAAAAGAATTGTTTGAACAGTCATGTTATATATTTTTTTTAATTTATTTACAGGTACTCAATAGATGAGACATCTCCACAATATGATGATCCTCTTCATCCAGAAAATTACGATTATGAAATCTACAGTAAGCAACTACAAACGAAGTAGTCAACTCGTTTCTACGCATTGATCGTTGACATCACATGCGACCCACCAAAATAATAAAAACGACAAGATAGTTGACTCTGGAGTAAAATTCACGGACTGTACGTAGTTCGAGTGAAAAAAAAAAACATTTTGTATTTCTTTGTGAGGAGTACGTCAAGTAAATGTTATACAGATAAATTCTGTTTTTTGTTTTTGCACACAAGGCATTTCAGCTGAACGAGCCTTTTCATGTTCTGCAGTGACACCCTTGTCTACTTCTTATACCAACACTCGAAAAACACAAGGACATAGAGATAAAATATATTTGACGTCAAATAAGTTTAAAAGAAAAAGCAAATGAGTTATCTCAGTTTCCATTGGGAACGGGTTTTAAAATACCTTCTTTGGTATTTTCACATTATCAATAGCTTAGTTAACTAAGCTTTCTTCGAGGATATCAAATTCAGTTTTTCTTAAACGAAAGCTTAAACACAAACAAATGTGACAGCAAATCTCTAAAATTCAAATTCACCTCATACCAAACCCGAATTACAATCAACCAATTAGCACAAAGTCGGCGTGGTCACGTCTTACCCTCCTAAATAATTCAAGAATTTAATTATATTCAGGTGAGTGAGGCCATACGCGCTTAAAACAAAGGATTTCAACTTTCTATATTCCTCTACCTTGCCAGGTTTTTTTCATCATAACTTTTATTTGAACACGGATATGCCCTTTTTTATCTCACAAATAAGTAAATATCTCTCTTTCATGGCGCGAATACCGTGAAACTTCCACTCACTTTTAAAACAACTACGAACTAAAGAAAGTCGACCGATCGAATAAGTGAATTCTTACGACTGACAACAACAGTAAATTGACGCCAATTTACTCCCCGATGTATTCGACGTCTGATTCTCCTGCAGCATCAACCAATCATATTCCCTCTATTTAAGACGTCAGTAGTCCCAGTCCTATTTTAAATTGAGTTGCCATGGAAATTACAAACTTGGATTAGATATTGTTGCAGCTACTTTGACTCTAGCGCCTCTTTCCTTCTTGCCTAAGATGTTAGGATAGGTCCGATGGCACAACGTTAAAACTTTAAAACACTCAGTTTTTAAGCCGTGTCGGTGTCTTGTTTTTTTTTGACACAAGAGACTGCATTCGCCTTGTGTGGGTCCTCGAAACAGATAAAACAGAGATTTTTGACAGTTTTCCAGCCGCCATAACAAACGGCTATTCAAGCAGGCACGACACACTGTTAAAAAATAAGAATTTTTGGTCCTAATCCGAAAACAAGTGATAAAGTGCACCAAAGCTAAAATAACCGTCCAGGACTAGAACGAAAAGGACTAGAACGAGAACAAAAAAATACTTTTGCAAACAATGGATTTAAAAATTGTAGAAATGCTTTTTACAAAAGAGAACACTTGTGTTTGTACTTCCAGAGTGCTAAGCGGTCATTTCACGTTTTTATGAAGAACAGACTGGCTTGGGTTATAGTTGTGCTGTCTAGCGCATAAAATCTTTAAAAAAATGAAAAAGTAAATTGAAAAATTAATTGAGCACTCGTTAAAACTATTTAGTAGGCCATATAGATTTTTTTGGATATTGCTTTTATCGTCTCTCCAATCAGTGACAAAATAAAGTGGCGAACAGCTCCCATTATCAATGTTTTGGGACTGTTCTGCATGGAAATTGTTGTATTGCGTCATGTTTATTTATGCACATGGAAGATATATATTCTGTATGCGCACTTGTCTGTTGGCTAGTTTAGTTCTACCTCCTATGTTCTACACTTCTGCTTGTATGTAGTTTTACAGATTCGTATATGCGCGCGCATCTATACAGGCAAGAAAAGAAGGACCACATAGACCAAATTGGCTATTTACGTTTATTTATTGATTTTCAGAAGTCTGGCGTCAGTCTTTTTTTTTAAATTTATACCTTCAGTCGCGGCAGGTTTTTTATATTTTTTCCCATGCATATGCATGTACATGTATATGTCTATTGTTCTCGATACAAAATCAAAACATCACCTCACGCCGCAACTCATAAAGCAAGTTCTTAAAATCAGAAAATTTGAGAAAATAATATAATTTTTCTTGCACAATCACAGAAGTCTCCAGGAAAACTGAACAAACCTTGTCAAAAACGAACGCTTAAAAGATTGATAATCGGGGAAGGGTTCTCAATATCTGTTAGTTACTTTAAATTACTGTTCAATTTTTTAACAACAATAAGGTTTTTAAAACTTTGATATGGAACGAGGGATTAAAAAAAGAATCTACGTCAATTATCAGCAATACCGTAAATGCCCGAATAAACACCCACCCTCGAATAAGCGCCTAGCCTTTTTTGTAATTTTTTTTATTAGCGCCCATCAAATAAGCGCCCACGGGCGGTTACTTGAAAACATTATTATGCTAAAGGGGGCGCTTATTCGAATATTTTAAAAATTAGAAAAAACTACTTTTAGTCAAAAACAGTTCCCTTCATAAAATCATCTACAGCATAAAAATTTCTTGTCAAAATGTTTATATCTATCTTTTAGTTTAAGCAGTTATTTCATTGGCGACAAAAATTTAATCATAAACGGTAAGACATGTTATTTATTACTGCTACAGATATATTTTATGTATTCATATTATACGACTGTTATAGTTCCCTTAAAAAAACGTTTTTACATAACATAAAAAATAAAAATTTTAAGCGCCCCTCACGATTTACCGCTCGAATAAGCGCCCAAACTAAAAGTAAAATTTTTAACTAAGCGCCCGGGGCGCTTTATCGAGCATTTACGACGGTACGTGCAACAGAAAAAGCACTAAAACGTAATATAAACACAACCATTTTTTCCGATATCTTCTTATCAAAAAATTATTCTTATTTCCATCAGTTCATCTGCGTGTAAGAGAAATCATGAACTATGCGCGAATCAACTTCATCGTTGAGTGTAAACTGGTTACACTCTGTGTCAATATCTTTTATCTCTCCACCCGAGACGTTTTTAATTACTGTTACAAGGGAATTATTGGTAGCACATTCTAATCGACTTATTCGTGGAGGAGATTGAAAGTCTTGAAATAAACTCAGATCAGGCAACACGACAGAATCTTCGTTCCCTTCAAGACAGCTTTCACTTTCTTCGTAAGTCTGCGAATTGTTGGGGAGCGACAAACCCTGCGTAGGAGCTTCGACGCTGTTATTCACAATGACATGTGTTTTCGAAGGTTTCTTACTCGACACAACGGGCGTTGACAATATACTTTGAAAAAGTTCGTTGAAATTCAACGAAGACAAATTCCTCCACTGTTCTGAAGTGAACATGTTTGGGTCGAAGCCGTCAAAAGCGACGACCTCCTCTTCAGTAGCTTCAAAAGAATCCGAACGCTGCGCTTGTGCAGGGGACAGCCCTTTATTGAAGTAGTTGTGATCGCTGTCGTTGTCGTTACAGACGAGAATGTCAGTATACGCAGCACCTTCGTTAATGTTCGCAACATAGTCGTTGTCGTCAAACTCGTGCAACGAACTTAAAATTTCTTCGTTCGTTTGTTGGCAACTCTCGGGAAAACTAGTTTCAATGACTTGGCTAAATTCTGAGATAGAATCAAAACTGACGTCTTCTCTCGCTTCTTCAGCGTGAACAGGCATTTTAAGGTCGCTTAGTTTAAACTTAGTAAATACAGGAGATATATCGGCGGCAGAACCATCGTCTGTTGACAACTTTGGTGGGTTTGGTAATTTAAAGGAGACCATATCACAATTCTCATTGCTATGCGGCTTTTTGTTGACTAAAGGGTACGTAGCAGGGTTTGCTCCCTCCATCCTACAGCTGCCGGTGTGCCATCTGCGAACGTGAGTGTTCAAATTACCTGAAAAAAACATATGAAATAAAATTATAGGATATCTCTATATTTATAATAGCCGTGGTCTGTGTGTTCAAAATAATAGCCGCATCGCTACTTTGTGTTGAGGGTGCACGAAATAACCAAGCTTTTAATTAGTACTTTGCTTTATACTATTGTATAAATCGAAATTAAATAATGAGAAAATAAAAATAAAATAAAAAATAAAACAATTCCTCCGAACATGAACGACGGACGACACTGAGAAACCAAATATGTTCGACAAACGAACCCGAAACGGGCGAAGGACTACTATATTACTATACCCGATTTTCCGCCTATGAGATAAAGATGGTAGCTGCGAATAGCGACGGGCGAATTCCCGGGGGTTTTCAACGGGCTAATCATTAGTATAAATCTTAAAATGGACAGCCGGAGTCACATTATCACTGCGGTTTGCAAAACAAGATATTTGCTGTTCTAAATTTTCTTCTAGGTGTGTATCCAACCAAGGCTAACCTCGAGAATGACAAATCATATTATGAGAAACCATAGACCTACCTTTCTGTGAAAAACATCTTTGACAGTGTGAGCAGGTGAAAGGTTTATCCCCTGTATGTATCCTCTCGTGTTTTCGTAAATCCACAGGTGATACGAATCCTCGATAGCAAGTTTCACACGAGTAGCGAAGTGCTCGGATCACTTTTTTAGTATAAGTACGTTTAATACCTTCGTGAATAGACCTTGAAAAAAAAGATGAGTATGGGTAAATGCAACAACACGCACCAGGAGTTGCGAAAATTCTATGTAAGTTTACTAAATAAATAGCAATGAAAAAAAAATGCTGAGATTTGATTGAGCTTATCAAAATCGATAGAATGATCAAATTTGCTACTGTGCGTGTTTTCAATTAGGTTATCGCGATCAGTAAAAGTTAAACCTTTTACACGGGAAATAAATTCTTGAAATATCGAATTCAAGGACACCACTGAGTTATAAACGAATCTTGTTGATAGGAACACGTTCACCATTTTTTTTTTGAAAATGAGCCAGAAAGGTTGCACTGACAATTTCATTTGCGCGAAAAATTTCATTGTCCGAAAATTAGTACGGAAATTTCGCACGAAGTCTGCGTATAAAAGAAACACATCTACAGTCTACTCTCGATAAGTGGAACCACGGATAAGTGGAACCATCGATAAGTGGAACCATTTTTTTGGTCCCTTGAGCAATATTTATTCATATAAGTGGAACTTTTCCAAAAGAAAAATCATTTTACAGTACGTTCGAATCATTTTAAACAAAACACTCTATGAAACATAAATATCTATAAAGCATTTTCTTTTGTTCCTCCCTGAGATTTCAGATAAGTGGAACCATTTTTTTCGGTCCCGTGGAGGTTCCATTTATCGAGAGTAGACTGTATATCTAACTCTCGAAAAAATATCGGTTCTATGGCCTTAAAATTTATCCTTACAACATTAAAAATTTTAACCGAGATTACATTCTGTAAGAAGTCCAATTACCTTATTCCATAAAATTAACGAGTCAAGAAATTAACGCGAATTAAATTAACGGTCATGAAATTAACGCGGTTCAATGATATTATTTTCAAAAAGGCATTTAATTACCGCGGTTGAGCAAGGTTGTTTTCAAAAATGCGTTTAATTAACGCGAATTTGAGATTATGGGATATCACACGAAGCAAAAGTTACGGCAACAGTCGAATCCACGGTAGTAAAGCGGTCTACCTATTACAAGGCGGTTTGGAAATCGAAATAAAAGTTTTCGTTGTTTGGAAAGACAATGTTCAAAAATTTTAAATTTTGGAAGAAGTGCTTTTAGTTAATTTTCCACTTGGATCAAAGTATGGAGATGATACAAAAGCTATTTTAAAAAAGATTGCTGAAAAAGAGAACACTGTTGGATTAAATTAACGCGAATTTTGAAAAACCGCGTTAATTTCATGGAATAAGGTAATATCATTAAACCGCGTTAATTTCATGACCGTTATTTTAATTCGCGTTAATTTCTTGACTCGTCAATTTCATGGAATAAGGTAGTCAATAAATGCGCTCCAGTTGCTAACAAAAAAAACGCAGTAATAATGCACTCACTCTATATGTTTCCCTAAATTTCCTTCCTGGCCAAATGCTTTTCCGCAGTGTGGACACTGACATGGTCTCTCACCAGTGTGTGTTCTTACATGCACTTCTAACGCTTTCTTTCCACTGAACTTTAAATCACAATGCGGACATTCATCAGCTCGTTTCACAACATTCACAAACTTTGAGAGATCTTTAACACCAGCCTTTTCTAGTTCTTTTCTAAATACTGGGCATCGAATCGTTCTATCAAGATAAACTAGAGAGTTTTAAGGTTGTTGGTAAAATCGGGGTAAAAAAGTGATTTTTTTGCGTCAAAACTTAAAAAACACCACATACCTAAGATGTTTTCTAGCAGCAAAATATTGACCAAATGTTTTTCCACATTTCAAACATGTATTCCCAGACTTCCAATGCAGTCTAAAAACACAAAAAATATGACTAATATAAGATCAAAGAAATTCGTAGCGACACAAAATAAATTTATACTGAGAAGTAAACAAAGGCAATGTAATGCAAGGGAAGTTTATGCTACAGAGAAAATTCTGCATGAAATCATTTTCAGAAAGCAGTCCTGGAGAGAATGCTTGTGAGGTATAAATTTTGCAACTTGGCCCAAAATTGCAAAATTGCAAAAATCACTAAAAACTAATAAATATGACGGCAAACTTTGAAAGATTTTCTAGCTTTCTATAGACCTAACTTGAAAGCCTCGATTTATATTCACGTTTCTCTTCTGCGATTTGCTTTCAGATATGAGTTTTTTTTGTGTGTATGTAATAATCCAAAGTACACTATAATTTTGATTTAGAGTTAAAGGAGACAGTCTGTTGATCTGTAGAGACAATCCAATTTTCAATAGAAATACTGCGTCTATGCCGTTATTTCTATTTTAAGATAATTGACTTCCCCCTTAGGATCGTACGATATTATTGTATTTATAAACATATTGTAATTATTATATGACTTATTTATTTGAAAATGGCCGTCGAACGTAATTACTTTTTTTATATAACGTCACACACTCCATAATTCTTTGAAGTACACTATGCAGCAATAACAAGACTACTCACTCAAAGATATGATGTACTAACGCATCAACACCAACAAATAAATTGTCACAATCACTACAGGAAATATCACTTGATTGGTCATGCTGGCTAGAAAAAAAAAACAGGATAAGACTTTTTACATTAAATACACATATTATACGCCTCTAGCTGCAAACTATTTTATTCTGTGCAATCTACCAGATCAACAATTTCGCGGGATTTTCATTTTTAAATTACTTTATTAGATGTGCCAATATTTAAGTATTAAAATGGGGAGAATACATTTGTGAAACTGAGGCAATACAACTGCATTTTCCGCACTGTAAGTTTATTTTCTTGCTGATGTATTACATAAAAAAATACAAGCATTTTTCTTACTTAAGGTGTATATTCAAAGATCCTTCGTCTGCAAATACTTCTTGGCATTTTCCACAAATAAACGGTAGTTTGCAAGCGTTGTGAACATCTGCCATATGTCGAGATAAAACACCTGAAAAAAAAGTGTATTGCAGAAATAGAATTAATAATCTTGAGCATTTTAACTTAACTTAAAATATAATCTGAAAATGTCAATACATTGTGAAAAATAGAAAAAGTTGGAAAGAAATATTTTATCTCACTTTATTTAAAGGTATTTTCATCGAATAAATTAAGGAAATTTGAGGACATTTTCATACTTTTCCAAAAAAAAATATGAGAATATTTGAGGAGATTCTAATAAGGGTGATGCCACTAGTTCAGAACAAATTATTGCTGTGAAAATGTACAATTTTTATGGATTTTGAAAAAAAAAACATACAACAGATTGTAAAATTAAGATTGAGATATATAAGAGAAAGTTCTTAAAAAATTCATTTTTAGAAGAGATTTGAAGAGTTTTAAGGAAACTTTTTAAAATTGAGGAGAATTGAGGAGTTTCTATTTGAAAAGTTATTATTTCCTGAGAACTTATAAACCTTTTTTACCCGAGAGAATAAATACAAAGAAAATATTAATACATACTAAAATTTTCAAATTCCTCGCAACATAATTCACATCTGCAAGTCCCTTTTGTTGTTACTGTTAGTTCAATTCCATCTTTGCAATTTTGTGATGTTGCCTTTTGGTTAAGTTGCATAAGTTGATCCTTATGGCTAGATTTCATATGATGCAGAAGATGAGCTGAAGTTTATTAAAAAATTATGAAATAAAAGAATTGATTATCAAAAACGATTTTGCAAAAATGACACTTGTTTGCTCTTCCTAGGCCTCTTAATTATTTGCTGACGACCCCACAACTTGGGATCTGCATGTCAGTTTGAAATCAAATTTTGTGAGTAAACATATAGGGCCTATACAATATTTTAAAATTAAATTGCAGATCTTGAGATATTGGGTCATTGAAAAACATTTAACAGGCCTGGGACGAGCAAATGAGTGTCAGTTTTTTTAACTTTATTGCTAATTATTCTATCGACTTCTTTACACAGATTAGAGTAATGTGTAACCTTTATGAGATGATGTTGGAGGAAATATCACAGATAAATTTTTAAAAAGTCTTTGACGATGTCTGGCATACTTTGTTTTCATTTTTAAATCTTCCAGAAAACATAAAATTTAAATAGATTTTCATTTAGGAATATTTTTATTCAATTTCCGCGCTCTGCGAGGAAATTGTTTGGTTTCCACATTCTATCGTCCGGCACTTTTTGCAAGTCTCGATAAACCACAGACGTACGATCGTACTGTTCTATTTTTTATTTTTCGTGAAATTATTTTGTTTTCTAACTAGATTTATAACTTTGTGTCTTATTGTATTAATTCTCCAAAATCTTTTTCAGAAAATTTTAATCTATGTAGCCCAATTTGCTTTAAATCCTCGGTCCTGGAAATTTTGGTTCCTGTACAAGCCACGTTGGCAATATTGTCGGCCATTTTGACTGTTGTTGACCGTATGCAGTTGTTGCTTGCTCGCTCTCTAAGCCAAAGTACTTTACTTTACACTAGGCTAGACACAGTTTTGTGCTTTAATATACTATACTGGAAATAGTTTTTATTCGTTTAGCTATACTTAGCATCAACTGCTTGACACTTCAAAGGTGAGGGAATTTCGTTGTTTTGTAAAAAAGGGTAGCGAAAACCTGCACGTTGTTTGGAGCTAAGCTTGCCTGAAAATAAAAGTTTGTTAAGCATACCAAAGTTTTGGTTTCAAAATTTGATGTGTTTAGATATGCAGACAAGCTATACCTAGCATCCTGCATGTCATGACAGTCTGGAATAACCAATAAGATGTCATGTCAACTTAACAATTTTTTCAGTGGCACCCAAACTCGTCCGGCAGAATTTCTAAACGCCTACGATATGTTAATAAAATGCGTAGAAAAGCCCTTGGGACGAGATTGAGTGGCACTAAGGCCGAAGAAAGTCGTACCTTAGTTTACTGTCAGGCAGCCCGCATCTATATTTACCACCGCCATGAACAATTTCATTATTTCAAAAAATTTCATTATTATTGGCTTTACTTTCCCTTCAAAAGAAGAAAAGTATGAGGTAAATTACCAAAAGAATATCTCAAAAAGCCTTCTGACATGCTTCGCACATACCGACGACAACCAACATTTTTCGTTTTTTTGCTCTACTTTGATAAAATACTGACCAATCGTACACTCGTTCTTGCTGCACATGTCTTTTAGGCATTAGTTCCAGGGCTGTGGGCCTTTTATTTATTTATTTTGGCCGAGCGAGACAATGTACTGTAAACAGAAAAATGGTGGCTTTGTGGCATGTGCAATGAAGGGATTGTCATCATCATCATCATTCTCGGCTTAACGTCCGTTTTCCATGCTAGCATGGGTTGGACGGGGTATATTAATGACCCTCTTCCAATCTGATCTAGACTGTGTTAGATCTAAACTCAACTTCCTCTGTATCAAGTCTGTCCTTATAACCTCCTTTAAAATAATGAATAATGAAAATTTCCTGCATGGTACTCCCTGAAATGCAGACGATGATAAACTGAGGTACCAATTTCTTCAGCCTAAGTTGTTCGTTGGTCCTAGGAACGAATTTACTTACTCTGATCTGAAAATCTGCAGAAAATTTAAGCCCTTTCTCAGATTTAACAGTGACAGAGCATATACATTCCCAAATCAAAACAAAGTTGCAAATGTGTATAAAGTTCAATACATGTGCACACATCCTGACCTATGGTTGCCCACACGTAGGAATATTCAACAAATTGAATATTTATGTTCAATTGTGAACAATTGTGATATGTTCAACAAATCCGACGTGGTTTATTGTAAATGTTTAATGACTCTTATGTGTGCAACGACTCATATATGTTTAACCGTCCATATTTATATTTAACGACTCCTCACAAAACATAATCAGGCAAAAATATTATAGGCACTACTTTCTGAAAGCTCAAAGAAGGCGAAATAGACATGTGTATTGCATTTCAAGTAAGAAAAAAGCAGATATTTTTGAAAAATATTTCGTTGCTTGTATATTATTCATTGAACATATATGACTGGTTGAACATATAAATGACTGGTTGAACATATAATATCACAATCGTTGAACAAATGACTCGAATATAATGACTCGTTGAATATTGCTATATATGAGAAACCATACCTGACAGGCATAAAACTGTTTTGGCTTACTATATCCTATTACAGACTAATTCTCCTAAAAGATGTTGTCTTTTTTATTGGCATTTGTCTGAGGGGGGAGTCAACATCTTGGCCAATAAAAAATAAAAATTCAGATGTAGTTTTGTATATGGGATGACTCACAAATCAAAATGTGTATGCTGAACGCCAATCCGACATGTTTTGAAAATTCATGTTTTACGGTATAAAATATTTAAACTTCGAAGTATTTCACTTCCTTTTCGATTTGTGAGTCACCCCTAATTGTTTGGCTATTCTCTCTTCATCATATTTTAATTTTTATGTATTTTGGTTTTAGTACAGAATTGGATACAATAATTGTTCATTTCGGCATTCAAGCAGTTTATTGAGGTATTTTTTTATCCTATAAAATTTTGCCAGAAATTAAAGTGGTTATGTTTTTATCGCCTCATTTTTAGTATTTTAACTTTCTGTAAACTGTAACAGTGTCAATTGTATTTTCCAGTGTATGATGTTGTCATCAATTTAATCGATTTTCTATTTCTTTTAGGTGATAGGTGGTGTCTGAGAAACGCTCAGAAGTACTGAAAAACTAATACTCAAAGCTCAAAACTTGAATACTGAAAACTCAAAACTTGAATACTGAAAACTTGAATACTGAAAACTTGAAACTTGAATACTGAAAACTAAAAAGCTCAAATACTCAAATACCCGTACTTGTTGTTTTGAACCTGAAATATATAATTGAATTGATTAAAATATTATTTGCGCAGCGTTTTCATTCATACCCTTCGTATAAATAATTGACGTTCCATTCTGCATAGTTTGTTCTTTTGTGATTCCAAGCATGGTTTGCGCAAGTTGTAATCTCGGTTGGGTTGTATACACGTGCGAGAATATTTGCCAGTTCGATTACTCTGTGTTTCGATTGCAAAAGTCTGCCTCAAAATGCCTAATATTTCATTCAGCAACTTTTTTCCGGAATAAAGACCGACGAACTTCCGGAATGTGTTGAAATCTTTAAAACATTTTTGTCAGTTACACGTTTGAATACAAACATCGGTATCCTTGATGCTACTGATATCAGTTTTCTGCGCGTAGAAGATAATTTTGACAGCGGAGATGGGGTTTTGATGCTTGTAAATGGGTTCACATTTGCAATCTTGTGGTCTAAACGTGACTATTTTCTGTTTGACTCGCATGTGCACAACGAAAGCGGGAACATGTCAAATTTTGGTAATTCAGCTTTGCTAAAATTTTAAAAGGCTGAACATTTGACAAGTTACATTCTAGACACATACGCTGGTACGCACGCAAGGAGATATGAAATGGAATTTATCAGGGTAAATGTGAGCGATGAAGATGTTGCTCATAGGACCAGAGACCGAGATTGCTAGCTGTTGTTTCAATGTTCATTCCAAAATGCATCTTATAAAATTTTTGTTGACATTTTTTTACTTTCCTGCTCGCTTGAAAGCAACATAAGCAGGCACGCGGAACCTGCGTACCCACTTCAGTATCTCCAACAGACGGACCTAGGAAAAACGGAAACCTCACAAGAGCTTATGAGTGGTGGAAATTGATAAAGCTGGCTTCTTGTTTAAATTCAATCCTTATCCATTTAATAAACATTTGTTTCGTATCTGGTAAAAGCTATTTTAAAATCAATGTGTTGATATTGAAAAATATATATTTTTGAACTTTTTAATAATGTATAGTAATACTTTAGGGGGGTGTACAGTTAAAAAGTGACTACAATAGAGTCTGAAATAAGCGTATAAATAGTATAGATCCATACTTCATTGATTATTAAGGGTTGCTCCTCTGTGTTAATCTATACAACCTTGTGGAAATAAGATTTATTTGTCACAACAATATAGAATTTTGTACCAAAAATCTTGTTTGTTTGGAAAGACTGGATTAAAGTTTTATAACAATACCATGTTTATGATATATAACACTTACAGTTGCATATATCACATTTTTTATACGAGGGTCTGATAGTAAAATGGTCAATAAATATTACCTTTCGAGATTGTTAAAACATCACAAATAACTTTTTATATAAACTGACCTGGAGTTTTAAACATTACCAGGCAAAAATGACATTTCTGATGTTTGGAAGCCACATGTTGTATCATTTTTATGCAAGTTGAAAAATGTTGCTGGCATAGGGAACATCCAATTTTCCAAAGATTTTGTCGTTTCTCTTCGTGTTTATGCAATGCTTCTATATGTCTCCGTAAGTGAATCTGTTGCCTAAATGACCCTTCACAGTATTTACAAGCGAATGGTCTTGCATCTGTGTGAGTTCGTGAATGCACCTAAATACATGATTTAACTTGGACATCCCTTCATGCAAATAAAAACATTTAAAAAGTACACAGCCTTTCTTTCTATTTTATATTTCTATTTACAGTGTGAAGTCTCTTCACCCCTCTTATTACCTTTTAGATCCATTTTATATTCGCCATGGTCCAATTTTATATTTGCTGTGGCATGACAAATTAAACGGAATGATAAGAAAGGTGTGCACAATGAACAAAATGACAAACTGAAAGCTGTCAAACATTGTTTTTTTTACCAAAGTATATCTGAACAAAAATTTATATAATAACTTACTGAAAATTAAACAAAAACTTTACGTAAATATTTTCGTACTGTGTAAGCCACATTTCGGTACACACTGTGTACAAATTTTATTAAATCTTGTTGTTAGATTTGAGGGAGATGTTATTTCTAGTTTATATATTGTTTCTAATAAAAAATTGTGGCTTACAGGCCATAAGAGACATCCTTGCTCACAAAAAATTTAACGAAAATATCAGCCACTTCTCAGGACTCATAATCAAATTTTTCTGGAACATTTAACACTTTTTGCAAAGTTTGACCCCTTAACCAAAAGATAGCATTTCTAAAATGCATTTTAATTCATATTAAACTGATGTGGCTGACAGTTTTAGAATGTGTCTAAAATGCTTCTGTAAGCCACAATTTTGGTCCACACTACAAAATAAAGTTACTGACATTGTTTATGATATTGATTCCAAATAATTTCTAAAATTTTGAAATGTAAGCCACAAAATTGGAGATTTTATAGAAAAAAGTTCAATTTTTTTTGTTGTTTTTTTGTGAATTTTAAAAATATCACACTATTTTTGACTGCAATCTACCAAGCATATATACTCCCCTCCCCTTTTTTTATCCCCCATTAACGTCCAAAATTTTTGGCCCCCTGCAGTAAAAACAAATTTAAAATGATGCAACCCCTTGTTAGTGCTGGGGAGGAGGGAAGCACAACAACTACCACTTACCTAAAAAAAGGCTAGCTAAACCCTGACAAGTTAAATACTCTGCTTCGATTGGTTAACACTTCAATAACTGTAACAATAAAGCTCAGTTTACATGGACAACAAAATGTATGTTCACATAAAGATAATTTTTTTTAAGATGTTAAAACTAAACGTTAACGTCTAAAAGAATTTATCTCCTCAACATTTTCCCCCCATTTTGTAACATTTTGAGCTACAAACAACACTAAATATCCTTGACGATAAATAACATTAATTTTTGATTTGATCCTCAACACATGTTTTAACAGAAGGTTTTTATGTGTTAAAACTAAAATTATAGCCTGTTAACATGAAAGAAAAACTAATTTTAAGTGACTAAAAATTTTCAATATAAGCCCTTAAAACATTTTGCTCCTCCATATGAACCCAGCTTTGAAGCTACAACTGTTATTAGATGTACTGGCTATTCCAAAAAAAACAGAAAAAACAATCACAAAGAATTGTGAAGGTGACAGAATGGTTGATTGAGCTTATATTTAAAGGTTATTAAATGAAAAATATTTTGACACTTTATGTATAGCATATATTATACAAATGTTTTAAAATTATACAGAAAAAAACCATGCAACCATGTGCACTAAAAGTTGTTTTTCTCATAATTCATTTGTTTATTTTATCCATTAACATAAAACATATATTTTACTTTCAAAATTAAAAAATAATTTTATATGGAATAATGTCAACAATTATTTGCCTGTTCTGCAATCATTGGCGTGCAATGTTTCAAAACATTATTTTAAGCGAGAAAAACAAAATAAGTAAAAGATAAAAAATCTTTGAAATAATAATGGAATATTACTTTAAGTAATGATTCTTATGATTCATCATTAGCGTTGTCTTTATTAGCCACGCTTCAACTTTCCGTAATTTAATTTACATACACATTATTGTTCGTTCCACAAGTAGTTACAAAGTTTAATTAATGACTACACTTATACAACTTTTTCATATATGGCTGGGGAAGCCATGAAAATGGCTGGAACTTGTTCTCCACACTGGAACAGCAACCTGTGCTGTGTAAAGGGGCAAAAGAATTTTGTTACTTCAATTTTTCGATTTTTTTCCTCATAATTTTTTAATTTAGAATCGCTTGCGCAAACAAAATTATGAATGCTTGTGGCCACACCATAGGCCTGGGTTTTTTCATTTAGCAAACGAAATGAAAAAAACATCCTAGTGTTACACACAGACTTTTACATGATTGAAAATTGTGTTAAAACTGAAAATTGCTACACACCTTTAAAGAACCAGATGAAGAGAAAGATTTATTGCATTCCTTGCATATATGAGGACCATCACTTGTTTTAGAGTTTTTATCCATAGTCTAAAAAATAAAAATGGCTTTACAGTACTAAAAGTTATAAAATATTACATTCTAAATAATAATTTTAAGTAAACCAGGGTTTGAACTACAAATATAAAGTCAGTTTAAGTATATGCTGAATGTAGAAGAGAAAAAACCTTTGCAGATGTAGGTCACTTGCCATTGATCCCTTAATGGTTATTTCCTGCAACAACCATTAGAGTATAGAGGCAAATAAATAATGTTTTGGGTTGAATGGTTAAGTTAAGGTGTGCTGAAATATAGGTAAGCAATATGGCTACAACATGATCACAAAAGAGTGGTTATGGAAACCCATAGAGTTAAAATACTGTAATTATATACCTCAGTTAAAGGGAACCCGAGACAAGATGTTCTGGGTAATCAATGTAACTTAGCCTAAAACTATTTTCAAGCCCCTGTGTCTAGGTAAAATAATTTGGCTTCACAAAGTAAATCTCCTCAAATCACTTGAAAGATCACAAGAATTTATCAAAAGCAACCAACTTGTTAGAAATAATAGTAGTTGTCATGCTTGACTTGGAACCGTTCTCTATGTTTGTTTAAGTAATCAATTAAGGGACGCACCCCTTCTAACCAAAAAAAGAAAAGGATGCATGGCAGTATCTGTGCAACAACAAAAACTTTAAAAGATTTGTCCACACGTTACAGCTGCAGCTGATAAACAATAAGCCTTTCACAATTTGTGTAAGGCTTATGGATTTGTGCACAATCTCACAAAAAATATTATCGTTGGTCGTGACAGATGGAATAATCTTGAGTTACAGATGTTATTTTCGATGTTTACTGTTAAGTATATCTGAAACTGGATTCAGCCATAAAGATTCTTTAAGATTAACATTCTTTAAAAATGTTGTTAGGAAGGAATATATATATAGATATAAAATATAGATACTTAGATGCGAAACATAGCTCGTCTTTACTGGGAGATATATATTCCAGTCTTGAAATGGCCGGCGTTCCTCCACAAACGTCACGTGATCGAAAAACATTAAAATTAGCCAATCAAAAATCGCGGAAAATCTTCTTGAGGTAAAAAATAGCCTTAAAGGGGAAGTTTGGTCAAAAATTATATTTTCATAATCAATAGTCATAAAAGAAAAAAAACGGATACCATAATTCTTTTCAAGTGAAACCCTCTTTTTTCTGAAATAATCTGTTTTAAACACGCGTAAAAACACCTCCGTATATTGACCCCTTTACATTTTTGCGAAGGCTGGGTCGAGTTTGAACTATGACGTTTTATAGTTCAAAAAGCGAAGTTCGGTGTTGGGATTAGGTGTAATCACATGAAGAAGTATTTTGTCTATATATTTTTATTATTTTAATATGCCAAACTGTGCTGCCATCGACTGTACAAATCGAAGTAGCGATAATAAAAAGACAGAAAAAGATAAGGGGAGCGAGAAAAATAAGAAGGTAGAGTGAAAAGCTGACGACAAAGGACGAAGATAAATAATGAAAGAAAAAATCGGGTAGTCTGTTATCAGATTCTCAGTGCGAAAAAAAAGAAAGAGCATCGAATGGCCATATAATATAAAAAGAAGTGGTACCTTGCCGAAAGACTCTGGATTTTAAATTTGTTTTCGACATTTTGAACCAGAATGCTTCGAAAGTTTTGTTAGCTATGTTTGTTTGTTAGCTATGTTTCACCAAACAGCCAAACATTTGTCTTTCTCGTATTTAGAAAAATTCAACACAATTTCATTTATTATAGTCATTTCCAAAATAAAACCATCTCAAAAAAATTATTATATTTACTTCCCATGTTCGCATTTTCTTTCCCCAGCGCTGAATGTTTTTTTTCACATCTAAAATTCTTTAAGAACATGTGCTTTCATAAGACGGGAGTAATAAATAAAATTTGGTCTTGTTTTCTACCGAGGGCATTGCATCGCTCCTTAAATTATTGAGGGAAGACAGTGCAGTGGTTAGTACTGGTTTACGAAGACAAACCATCCCAAAAGTTTCGGCTTCAGTTAGACATTGTTTTTCTTAAAAGAAAAACCTTTAAATTAACCCCCGTCACAAGTTTTGACTTTTGAGCACACTTTTTCATTTGATTTGTAAAGGTGAATAGAATAAAACAACCACCGTTGTGATATTTTGTGATGTTGTTTTGGCAGTAGCAAATAATACCGAATAAAATATGTGCGAAGGAGAGTTGAATGATTTGGAGATAAAACTCATGTTAGGCAAAATAATTTGAGAGAAGTTTTGAGTCAGTTGTTGTGCTGCTCGTTGGCATATTTTTTTATCAACGCGAAGACTAATATTTAAAGGGAATATGTAGAGTTTTGTTATGGTTTTAAACACGAAAAAGAAAATTATGCTTGGCTAATTTTTTGTTTATTTTACCTTCGAAATGATTGTCAGGAATTTCATTTGTATCCCTGCAACACAAGCCTTTCACTGTACGACTCCATCACTCTACAGTGACCACGGCATTGGCACCAGGTGTTGTTGCCGATCCTAGAAACTTCTCCTTCTTCCTCATCACTCTCGGAACTACACATTCGTAATTTATTCAGTTCTTCCAAAGAAAGTTCTGGTTCGAAATTTAAGGGACTAAGAGTAGATAAATCAGGTATGTCATCATTTTAGAGCTTGAATCGCTGCGAATTGAATTGATTGCTTACAAATTAACACTGTATTTTCAAAGAAGTAATTTGTTACAGATTTGAGAAGAAATATAGCTAGAAAAAGTAGATTCTTTTAGCAAACTGTGTAGCCTGTGTTGTGACTCTTTCATGCGATGCAATGTTTTGAACTATGAAACGTCATACTTGAGTTAGAACCCAGCTTTTTTTTTTCTGATGTGCTTTTTCAAAAACGGAGAATTTTTAGAAGTTTGTGTCAACATTAGAGACATTTCCGAAACTCTGAGTTTAATGAAGTAAAGTTTTTCTGTTTTTATAAGTATAAACACGTGGAATTATAAAATAAAATAAAAAAAATCTTTAGACCGTACTTCCCCTTTAACATGGTATTTATTAACTAAACGAAACCAGTATACAGATCAGCGATAAAAGCAAAAGTTATGTCAAGATGTTTGCTCTCAGGTGTATTTAGGTTTATTCTGCTTGTAATGTTACACTTCAGTTAGCTCTTTTTAACTTAATAATGTAAATCTGAGTTTGGGGAGCTAAGAGAAACCGTCCTTTTCGAATTTTTCAAGAAGAAAAATGTAACAAAATTTTTATCTTCTGCTCTGTGTTCGAATCGTGATTCATTCATTGGTTTCAGAGGTTCAAAGCACACACAGCGAGTGAGTTGTCGTTTTTTTTATTAGTTTGATTCTTTTTTTATGTATGTTATGAGAAGCATAAACATGCTGAACCTATATAACCTGAAGAAAAGTTAGAATAGAGATTTTATTTTGTAAGGGAATAAAAAAGCGCGAGAATAAAAAAGCGCGTAATAAATTAGAACAAATTCTTTTTCAAACAATATTAAAAACCTAAAATACGAAGACAAAAGTTTTATCTGAAATTTACCACGGTTTTAGGAAATCAATCATCTCAACGTTTTACGTTATACACTTTTATAAGAAACCAGTCTATAAATACGTAGCTAAATACGTATGCAAAAATACGTGAAAACAAAGCAAATGCCGTTTATATATATCAAAGGCTCAAATTATGAAAATTTTAAAACTCTTGGCTTATTTGACCCCAAAAATCTTTATTTACTAGGCTTTTTTAAGGTTTGGACTATGATTTTAATATATAAACGACATTTGCTATGTTTGTAGGTTGTAATGTACAAGAGATTTTCCCAGCTGGCAAGTTTCTTAAAATATTATTTTAATTTGACCTTTCTGAGCCTAAGGTTTTTTATAGACTGGTTTCTTATAAAAAACACTACTTGTAAAACAAGTGCGAGAATAAAAAAGTTTGGAACGTGAGAATTGACCTAAATAATTTTGTCTATTTATTTTATCAATCTGTGGTGTCCCTTATTTTCTGACTTGCCTTTCGGCATTTTGAGTTAATGATCTCATTTAAATTGGTTTTTATATTGTTATATTATTGTTTTCAAACTCCTCCTTATGTTCCTTCCTGGCCTTCTGCAACACAAAATCTTTTGATAGCATCGTGCACTTGATATCCTTCAGCAACGGATTTTTAGATAGGAAGGTTCCTACTTTTATTGGAAAACCATTGTATATTTTATTGTTCCAAAACTTTGAGCAAATCGTTGCGGCATTGTCAAGGACGTTTAACCATTTTTCGGAATCATTTGGATTAGGTGTTTCTCCATCCACCTTAACGGGAAGCGTTACTCCTACCAGCTGTTGGGTGAGGAAAGACCAACATCTTTCTATAGGATTAAAACGGGAGTGCCCTGGAGCGTAACATTGAACGATCAAACAATCCAAACGTAAATTTAACCACAAATAACCCACGACATCAGGTTAACTACTGCTTTTGTTGACCAGTCTGGGCCTCCATCTGCAATGGCAATGACGTTACAAACATTTTTAATTTTTTTTCTTGTTGCAAAATGAAGAAGATAGTTTACATGCATGACGTTGGTGGCTTCTACTAAACGTGAAGGATAGAGATTTATGGAAAGCGGACCTTTACGAGACCATTTGATTTTGCTTCTGCCAACTGTCCTTAGTTATTTCTGATTTTAGGACCAGAAAACTGCTTCCTTCAGACAAAGACCGTTTCTATTTACTTTTAAAGACTGGCGGGTTGGAGATAATGAGCGTGATCTTGTTATTCTCACCTTTAATTGTTGGTAGCCTGCTGGGGTTAATTTACTATTCGGATAGGGGAAGTCGGGGTCATTGTAAATGGGGGCCTCATTTTCGATTTGCGCCCATCTACTCTTAGCTGGAATGCCAACATCCACCTTGTTTTTGTTGTCAACTGACAAGGAGATTGTGTTTTCATTGCATAATTCCGCTAACTCATTAACCAAGTTAACTTGGGACCTAGTAAAATGAAAATCTTCATGGATCTTTTTTCCCCCGTGTTGCGCTTGGGCGGAACACGTGCATCAACCAACGATTTGTGACGCTTGCTTGAAGTGGTTTTTTTTCTCCTTGGACTCATGAGGTAATGCACTGCGCTCTTACTCACATTTAAACCAAGTGTACTTTTAACGTGAGAGACTATATCTTTTAAGCTCACACCATTTGTGTACATGACACTGTCTCTGCGCCTCAAATGGGCCTCGGCCGAGTTCTGACTTATGTAGGATGTGATACATGGAACCAAGCCTGGATGTTTCTCGTGTAGCGCTGGTCTGCCTCGTTTTTTTGAAGCTGAAATAAGAAAAAGACCATTCTATAAATTCAAATAATGACGCGAGTGATTACTAAGCAAATTTATTATGTTTATTTAGTAAAATCTGACTTGAGGCTGGCTATTCTTACTTTTGAGACTTTCAGTCTGTTTTATTCTTATATTTTGTTCTTAATAGTAAGAACACGACTTCAGAATTTAGCCTCTATTTGTTCTTATTTAATTTTTTTGTCTGAAATCATTTACGTAATGCAACCGCACATCACGCATTTTTTTTGCATAACATTATTTGCTTCTGACAAGCCGTTTCTGTCACATAAAATTGTTAATATTTTTTTTTTGCAATGTGCAGCCCACCATAATCAATTGTAAATTATACATTAGGTTAATATACGAGTGCAAGTTGACAAAAGTAATAAAGCAAAAAATAGTTTTTTTTTGTAATTTTCGGAAGCAATATCGCAACAAACTTCAATTGCTATTATTTACTTCTTATGCTCACACCGGCATGTGCGAAGAGAAAAGTTAAAATAGAATAGAGCAATGAGAATAGAGAATAGAGCTTTTCGAATATTTGTGTGTTGTTGGGAAAAAACAAATCTTTTAAATATTTTGTATCATCCAGCTTTAAATTTACGAATAAAGAAAATAATTATAGTAGTTTTATAATTATATAGTAGTTATTTTCTCACGACTACGGAATAATCACAAGATAAATTGGGCAATACATTTTTTGGTTTTCCAGATCGTTGATGAAAATTTTACGACGAGATAAAAATAAATATTTACCGCATTGTAAAATTTCTTTGATGTATAAGCTTCATTTTCATCATCGGACAAAGAATCGTCCGTAAACAACCAATCTAGGTCGCTAACCACTAGCTTTTTACATAAATGTTCGAGTTTAAGAAACCCTATTTGTCTCCGTAATTTAACTGCAGCGTCTTAATTCATCTTAATTTGTCTCAATTCGTCTCAAAATATTTTGTTTCACTTTTTTTATTCAGAGACGAATTGACAAAATATCATCTCCTGATTTTTATTAGACAATTTTTAAATCGTCTTAATTTCAATTAAGAACAAAACGAGACAAATTTTTTTTAACTTTTTCATCTTATAGCGTCTCGTTAATGGGACGAAATTTGTGGACGATCCCTTAATAAACACAATAAACTGCTAAATCAGCAATTCAGGATGTCTAGTGAATTTCGGAAATCAAAGTCAGGGTCATTCAGGGTTATTTTGCCAATATTTTGTAATTTCTCAGGGTTTTTCCTTCCTTTTTCAGGGTCCTACAAAGATACCGTAAAATAAAATACAGTACTGGAAAAAGGTTGTTTAACATATCGAGCGCGCAACGTGAGCGGACTCCCTCGATATGCGATGTAACGTGTTTATAATAATAAAGAAACAATTAAAATAAATTGTCACGATCTATCAAGAATCTACGTGACAAAATCTGTCTCAATGTGTCGCGATGGTAGGTGATAATGAGAATAAAGAGAAAGTTTTTTTATTTCAAACACATCCCTGCTTTATCTTTTTTTTTATTTTAAATAAGTGTATATATATTATAAGAAAATTTTTAACTTTCATATTTATTAAAGTAATTCTAGCGCATGACTTTTTCAACATATTTTTTTTCTATCGCTGCTTTTCGTTCTTAAACTTTTAAAATGCGATCTAAAAAAGCTTTTCTATCGCCGCATTTCGTTCTTAAACTTTTAAAATGCGATCTAAAAAAACTTTTCTATGGCTGTTCATCGTTCTTAAATTTTTAAAATGCGATCTAACAAAGCTTTTCTATCGCCGTTCTTCGTTCTTAAATTTTTAAAACGCATACTAAAAAAGCATTTCTATCGCCGCATTTGTTCTTAAACTTTTAAAATGCGATCTGAAAAAACTTTTCTATCGCCGTTCTTCGTTCTTAAATTTTTAAAATGCGATCTAACGAAGCTTTTCTATCACCATTCTTCGTTCTTAAATTTTTAAAACGCGATCTAAAAAAGCATTTCTATCGCCGCATTTCGTTCTTAAATTTTTAAAAAGCGATCTAACGAAGCTTTTCTATCTACGGCAAAGTGTTTAATCCACGATGTGCCCACTGGATATGAGCTTTATGGTCAAATGACAGAGTTGTAACAAACAAGAAGCTATATAATAAATATTTACGTAGGATGTTTGACCATATGCAGCCTCTGGGTACATTTTTTAACAAAGATCGTTATAAGATACGCATGTAAAATAAAAACATTTGCTGCGTAAACAAGATCATCGAAATTGTGTAAGATCAACCAGACATGTGAAAAAATATAGTTCAACTAATAATATTAATTGAATACACGCAATCTCGGTGCAATGTTTTCCAAAGAAAGATTAACGCTAGCTGTATACCCTAGATTGTTATGCATAAGTTAAAAAAATATAACACAAAGAAAGTATAATTATATTAAACATCCACGATCATTGTTAAAAACACTCTTATTTTTAAAATAGTTCTATTATAAGAAAGTGTTAATGGCCTCGATAGCTTCGAGAATGATATCGAGACAGATGCATCGCGAAGCCCTCTCGATACAATTTGAAAGTAAAAAAAACGCCTATCGCGGATCGAGAATACCGTCGCGAAACGCAAAGCGCGATGTTAAACAACATTTTTCCAGTACTGTAAGGTGGGTGGGTGCTCAATTCCAGGTTTCAAGAACAGAGCTACATCATGATGTTATAATATTTCCACTGAATATAATCTATATTATAATACCTGTATGCGTCTGTCTGTCACGCAAAATGGTAACCGCAGTAGCGAGACACACAAATTGCGGTGAATAAAGGACGGGTGAACACGTGGATTTTTCCACGGGTCACCGACTAGTATTATATGAATATTATGAATGTAATATTTCCACTGAGTATAAATATAACTCATAGAACAAAGTTTCTACATGAGGTTATATTACTTTCCTTGAACTTTGTCACATAAAACATTATTGCAAACTGAAAGAGAAATATTTTTTTCAGGGTTTTAAGGCTTTTTTGGCTAATTTTTATGATATTCAGGGTTTTTAGGGCCACCTATATAAATTCAGGGCCTCTCAGGGTTATATATTGCTGAAAGCATTTTTTAAAAAGAAACAGTAAAATAACTTGTGTTTTATCATTGTTCTGTTGTTCTGGAGTGTTATGGATTATATACTTGTTCTAGAGTTCCACTGTTTTAGCGTTTCACATTTAGATATGGACCTCATGAACAAAGAACAATAGAATTAGCCAATCAAAAAGCGCAGTCAGTATTCGTATTCTGACTGCAGAGAAATCGTTTGAGAACCAGCTTAATTTTCCTCACCTTGGGTCTTCAACCTAAGATGGCACAAGTTAGAAGGGTATATAGTTTAGAAGAATCCCCCAGATATGACACCATATAGTATTAAACGGGCGCAGGTATTCCCAGGGAGAAACTTGAATCCCCCAAACGTGTCTCTCCCTCCCTGCTCAGCCTTCTCTCTGGAGTGGGGATAACCTTTTTTAAGGAGGTTTAGAAACCAATTCAAGAGAAAGAATAACCTGGGTAAAAGGGCAACAGAACAATAGGTAGCTAAAAAACTTTGTTATATGAAAAAAAAAGGTTTAAATTAATTAATCTGTTGGATGTTCAGGAAACCTAGCGGCAAAGCCAAAACATTTGCATCTGACCTAAACGGAAGCCATTTTGTAAATACAAATGGCTGCCAAACCATGACACATTTTAGTTATATTTTCTATTATATAAGTTTCAATTAGAAAGTACATTACTACAATATGTTGTATTACAATAGTTTTTAAATGCTTTTATAACTGAAAATAATTTGCATATAATGTAAAAAGCAATTAATTTCTAATTATAAAAAGAGTTAGATAGTGGTCAGTATTTTATTATTATAGTCAGATTGCCGAATCATTACGCATCTGTAATCATTACGCATCTCATTTGAGTGTATTTTTCGCCGAAATGAACATAGAAACAGCAACAAAAAGAAGGCATTTATAAACTTAAGACATACCTTAAACTCTTTTAATAACTTAAATAGTTCATATTTCAAAAAACTTAAAAAAAAACAAGTTATATAATGTGGTAGTCAACGCAGCCAATATCAACTTTATCGCGACATCTTGAAACTTTGTTCTACCATCTTTGCGCATGGGTAGAAATCTCATGCGGTCGCCGCTAATTGACCCTGGGTCCACAAACCTCTTGCCAATCATTATTTTAGGTATATTTTCCGTCTAGTATTCGTAAAAAAGTGTGCGTAATGAATTGTGAGCAATATGATCACTAGCGCTTTATTTGTTACGCATTTCTTGTACTGTATGATCAGCATGCAAAACTAGAAATATTTCATCAGAGAGAAACTTATGACTTATGAATTTAGATTAAACTCCTACTTAGCTCAACCAAGCAGCACTGTATTCGTTACGCATTCTTTACACACGCTCGCTCTCAACACTAGAAATAATTATCAAAAGAGAAACCTATGACCTATGACTTCAGATTAAAATCCCACTTAGTTTATTTTAAATAGCCAATCAAAACAGCACTGGCGCGTACTTATAGAAACTATTGAAGTATTTTTTTCTTTTCCTTTTCTTCTTCTATGAACAAACAACGTGCAACTAAACATGGGTAAAAAAAGAGTTGGTAGTCGAAAGGTGCCGAAAAAACTTACGAATGCATGGACAGAAAAGGACGTTCAGGATGCTTTGCACGAATTAGATTCAGTTCCTGGATCATCAGTTCGTGGTATTGCAAAGCGCTACAAAATAAACGAGGCGACGATACGCTTCCGTTTAAGAAAACGGCGCGAAGGTGTTGAGCTTGGGAAATCTGGTAGAAAATGCGTCTTTGATGTTGAAACGGAAAAAGCACTAGCAAAATGCATCTCAGTTGTCTGCAACCTTGGGTTTAGTCCCACAATGCTGGAAATTCAAGTAAATATATACAATCCTACAAGTTGAACTAAACTGCTGTGTATATGGAGCCGTGCAATTAAATAATTTTTCATTTTTTTTCCAGGACTTAGTCGGCCATTACATCTCTGCTAATAATATAAACGCAGTTCAGTTTAAAGGTGGGAAGCCGGGATTTACCTGGTTACGAAGTTTTATGCGAAGGAACAGGCTGTCGCATAAAAAAGCAGAGATGATAAGCACTGCCAGAAAAGCCAACACATCTAATCCGTTTATCATATATGACTTCTACGATCAACTTGAGAAGGTAACCGAACACCTTTATTTTTATAACAGGACCATATTGATTTTTCAATCCTTTATAAAAAGATAACCGCACAAGATATATGTCATCATAAGAATTCCCTCCTTTTATTTTATAGACATTTGAGCAATATCCAACTTTGAACGCATCACGCATTTGGAATTGTGATGAGAGTGGCTTTCCCACAGATCCCTCTAAAGGAAGAGTTGTCTCCGTAAAGGTATATCGTCATTCGTCAGCATAAGATGTTATATATTATAAGTTTTTACACTACATAACACTTTCGCGTTTTTCAGGGTCAACGCGCACTGAAACTTCGTTTCGGGGCGGGACGTGAGAACATCACAGCCCTTGGTGTTTGTAGTGCTGCCGGGGTTGTTTTGGATCCCTTGATAATATTTAAAGGCAAGAATATGCAATCTAGTTGGTTTGGAGATATGGCGCTGCCTAACACATATTACGGAAAGTCCGAGAATGGTATATAACTTTACCGCATATATTTTATCTAAACAGAGAAATTTACATAACATATTTACATATTTCTGCTTACCTTACATTAGGGTGGATGGACTCTGAAGTATTTGCAGAGTGGTTCAACCATTTTGCGGATACAGTGACTGCCAGACCACTTCTACTGCTGTTAGATGGACATCTTACCCATATCTCCATCCAGGTTATATCGCGCGGACTGGCTGAAAATATTATTATACTTAAGTTCCCGCCACACGTAACGGATGTTATGCAGCCATTGGATGTTGCTTGCTTTGGACCACTTAAGCGTCTTTGGGAGAAACTTCTCCAAGAACGTGTCAATACGTTCGGTCCAAAACATCAAATGACCAAATCTGATTTTGTTAATCAGTTGTGCAAAATATGGAACGATGGAATGCACAAAGAAAATGTAATCAGTGGCTTCGAATCAACAGGTAAACTTAAATAATAATGTTGATTATGCTCTAAGTAATTTTTACACTTAATAACTTGAAATAAATTTGATTTGCAGGAATATGGCCAATTGATAGGTCAAAATATCCTAAACATCGGTTGGATCAAAGACTTGTGGCAAAGTATGAGGAGTGGAAGAAAACTGGGAACGAGCTTGATTGGGATAAGCTTGCGGAAGAGTGAGTATAAATACCAACGTTATAAATTTTTTCTTTAAGCATATTTTCAATAATTATATACTTTAATTTTAAAAATTTACATAAAGGAACGTTGATCAAGCAATTGGTGGAACAAACGAAGCTCTTGACGCTGTCCCGACTCCCGCTACACCAACAACTGATGTGGAAGCTGATATTGTTATATCTTCCGCCACACCAAACTTAAATCAGGTTAACTTCCCTCCTGCGCAGTCGTTTTCCACTCCTGTGTCTAGTGCACCAGTAGCTAACAGTACGAAGAAAAGTACCCTGTCGTCGAGTGCCGAAAATTCCGATTCAAGCTTTTTGACAAAATACCTCGGAGATTATCCGTACGAGGCTCCGTCTGGTTTTCACTGGATACCGAATGGGTGGAAGTTAGAACCCATTGGAAACGTTTCAACTTCGAGGACGAAGAGTGGTGGCAGCCCCAAAAAACAAAAGTTTCGAGGAGCTGTATCTAGACAAAATAAAGGGGCCTGTTAACAGGCCTAAGGTAAAAAGGATGAAACTTGATCTACGCGGGAAGGTCATTACTCAAGTAGACCTACTTGAAGAGCTCCAGAGTAAGAAAAAGGAAAAAGAAGAGAGAGAGAAGCGAAAAATTGAAAGAGCCAACCTAAGGGCCAACAAAAATGCAAACATGACAAAGAAGCCTATCAAACCACCCATCAAAAAAAAAGAAGAAACAAGCAGCGAGGAAGAAAGCAGTGAGGATGAGGACGAGGAAGAGGTTGAAGATGAGTCTTCAGAGTCGGAAGAAGATGTAATGTTTGAAAATATGGCTTTATCTTCGGAGGGATGTTGGGATGCACTCAAACCACCAGTGCCAGAAAATGATCTATTGGGGAAGTGGTTTGCTTGTATCTTTACATCAAAGAACAGGCCAAATCTTTTCATTGGAAGGTTGTTTAAAGAGATTTCTATCCAATGATAGCAATGGATACCCGTGTGCTGTTGAAATCGAGTGTTTGCAACAGAAATTTGGGGTCACAGATTGCATCTTTCGGGAATACGATATTCCTGGAAGCGACGTTTCGGTGTTTCCGATTCAGGATGTAATCTGTGGCCCATTAGCTGCTACTTTTCTTGGCGCTAAAAAATGGAACTTTCCACAATACGCCGAAATTCGGAAAATATTCGAACAGGCAAAGAAAGAAGATCGAGAAGCATGTCATAGGGCCTACCTATGTAACAAGTTTTATTTAGAAAAATAAACTAAAAGTTAATAATTCTATTCTACATATCCCCCAAACTTCATTACAACACAAGCCCATTTGTCTTCACGAGTATTGATTTGTTCAACAATTTGTCATGGCCAAAGACCACGTTTTAGACATGCGTGTCTTGAACTTACCGGATAACTTCCGGATCCACCGGTATGGACTTTAGTAGGCTAACATCGGTGGTCGTTTTAGAACTCCTTTTACGCCCGTATTCCTTCACAATGGACGAAAGAGGATGTTGCTGTAGACGCGTAATAATTAAAGCTGAAGTGCGTAAAGAGAGTTTATTTTTGTTACGCAAGGCACTCTTTTTATTACGCAGGTGCGGAATAAATGTAAAAAAATGCGTAATGATTGACATTTCTACACTATTATTATTACGCAGTCGAAATATTGAAAAAAAACTCGCCAGACTTATTTCAGAAGATTGTTTATTATTGAAAAACGTGGAATTAATAATGGCGCCGCATTTGCGATAGTAAACAAACGGAAATGGCAAGCAGAAGCCGCGAAAAAGCCAATTTTGTGATAAGTGCGTAACGATTACCTTATCTGACTATATTTGTTTTTATTTTTACTGAATCAGCAAAACAAAGTTTTAATAAGCATTCACCGTAGCTGGAGATCGGACGCGATTCAGGAAGCTTGTACTAGCTAAACTCTGCTATGGGATGTACAGTGTAGTTAACTTTTTACATCAGAAATAATGTGATTAGCCGTTGTAAGTAGCTCGCTTTATGTGCTTATTAAACCGTTAAAATCGATGCATTTTTATAAGTGTAGCATAGCTATGCTTGCACCACGACACGAAGAAGAAAGCGAAAGTAATGCGCACCACTGTATTATATTATCTTAAGCAAGCAAGCAAGAGATAGTTATCATTTGAAAATTTATCTTCATTCCAATCAAGATTTTGCGACTTTGCCTAAAATGTTGCTTTTTGCATCTGTACTAATATTTTTATATATTTTACATATAGCTAGCTAGCTAGACCAAGGAAGGGAAATTCACAGTTTTTTGTTCTAGACATATTCAAAAACACATGCAGATTTTTTTTATTTATCATTCATTTATTTATGTTGCGAACCAAAATTTGTGCAACCAGTACGGGGGGTTAGTAGCCTGCTGATCAAATTAGCGCGGAACACAAAAGTTTCAGTAACTCCATATGGCTAAGGGGCCTTCAAAAAATTTTTTCGGCCCCGTTAGCGGGATATTGCCGCTAAGATTCGGACCCCCTCCCCCCCTCTTTTAGCAGATTTCTGTCCGTAAAATACACACATTCGGATAAATTTTGGAAGGCTCAGGGGCGTGTTTTGTAGATAAAAGTTATCGGAATTGATGAAAAGAGGAATTATGCTCACGAACGACGAAGAATGTTCATGCCACGAACAAATTTTTAAATTTCTCAATCCTTAGCGGATTTCTTTTTCAAGCTTAAGACCCCCTTCCCCCTTGGCGGCGATATCCCGCTAACGGGGCCCGAAAATTTTTTTCGAAGGCCCCTAAATGTATACAAATACAAAAAGACAATAAGCCCTCAACATCAACAGCAGGACCTATATTCATTAACCCAGTTCAAGTGCATTTTGCAAAGTCAGACTATTTTGCAAACTATGTCCTTTGTCACACACTTTGTTAAAAGAAAACACCCCATTGCTACAGGAAAAAGGTTTTTGTTAAATAAAGAAATGATGAAAATGATTGACAAACGGCTTATCATAGATAAAATAAAGATTTTGCACGAATTATGAAAAACTTTGAAAATAATGAACTTTTTCATGAGAGATCTCAGACATATATGGTGGTGCCATCTTAGTGGTTATAACTCTCACACTTTATGTAGGAAATCAGGTTTCGATTTACCTTGGTGGCAATTCAATATGGACCATAGCCCTGGGTTAACCCAAGCCATGTGAGGGAAATTTGGAACATAACACACTGTTGGAGCGTGGATCCTAATTGGGTCCGCCTAGCTGAAAAAGAGCATTAAATACTCTAGGACTGCCCATCCCCATGGCCCCTCCTGGAAATAATAGACAAGGTAAATCCCTCCATATTTTTGAGGCTAGCCATGTAAAATACAGTACTGTGAAAAGGTTTGTTAACATCGTGTTCGTGTAACGAGCGTGGACATGAACCACGATAAAATCGTGGTCTTTATGTATAACAAACATTCAAACATTCTATCGTGGCCACCACGCTAATATTATTATCTCCACGAAGGATCGTGTGTCCCGCGATTATTTTCGCGAGCTCCACGATTTTTATAGCCAGTATAATTTAATTTTTTTTCTTTTCAAAAAAGTCTTTGTTAAAGTTAGGGATCGTCTCCGAGATCGTTTCAAAAAAAATCGTTTCATTTTTTAATTAGCATAGCATGTGATACGAATTTGAAACGATTTTAAAGTAATGTTTAATTATTTGAAATCGTTTCAGATCGTATGGAAATCGTTTCACTATTTTGTAAATCGTTTCATTAAAAAATAAAATCGTTTCATAATCGTTTCATAATCGTTTCAAGATTGTTTTATTATATTTACTTGAAATCGTTTCAGATATACCATAATTCGTTTCAAAATCGTATCATTATGATCGTTTCAGTATATTTATTTTAGATCGTTTCAAAATCGTTTCAAGGTGTTTCTTTTACATTCTTTTAACATAAAAGAATAAAAGAAATTATTAATCTAATAAAGGTCTCTCAATAAAACCTACGCGCTGTCACATAGGTAAATTTCTACATCGTAAAAAGTCTCGTATATAAAAAACATTATTTATAAAGATTTGCTTTCGGAAATTTTTAAAACGCGATCTAAAAAAGCATTTCTATCGCCGCTTTTCGTTCTTAAACTTTTAAAATGCGATCTAAAAAAGCATTTCTATCGCCGCTTTTCGTTTATAAACTTTTAAAATGCGATCTAAAAAAACATTTCTATCGCCGCTTTTCGTTTATAAACTTTTAAAATGCGATCTAAAAAAGCATTTCTATCGCCGCTTTTCGTTCTTAAACTTTTAAAATGCGATCTAAAAAAGCATTTCTATCGCCGTTCTTCATTCTTAAATTTTTAAAATGCGATCTAAAAAAGCATTTCTATCACCGCTTTTCGTTTATAAACTTTTAAAATGCGATCTAAAAAAGCATTTCTATCGCCGTTCTTCGTTCTTAAACTTTTAAAATGCGATCTAAAAAAGCATTTCTATCGCCGTTCTTCGTTCTTAAACTTTTAAAATGCGATCTAAAAAAGCATTTCTATCGCCGCATTTCGTTCTTAAACTTTTAAAATGTGATCTAAAAAAGCTTTTCTATCGGCGCTTTTCGTTCTTAAATTTTTAAAATGCGATCTAAAAAAGCATTTCTATCGCCGTTCTTCATTCTTAAATTTTTAAAATGCGATCTAAAAAAGCATTTCTATCACCGCTTTTCGTTTATAAACTTTTAAAATGCGATCTAAAAAAGCATTTCTATCGCCGTTCTTCGTTCTTAAACTTTTAAAATGCGATCTAAAAAAGCATTTCTATCGCCGTTCTTCGTTCTTAAATTTTTAAAAAGCGATCTAAAAAAGCATTTCTATCGCCGCCTTTCGTTCTTAAATTTTTAAAATGCGATCTAAAAAAGCATTTCTATCGCCGCTTTTCGTTCTTAAACTTTTAAAATGCGATCTAACGAAGCTTTTCTATCGCCGTTCTTCGTTCTTAAATTTTTTTCATCGCAATATTTTCCATTTTAAAGGAAATTGTTAGTTTTAAGAAAAACTGTTTATTTTTAGTTTTGAAAAACTGTTTTACGATATTTACGATAAAAAATGTTGTTGATGATGTCGATGTTGTATTGAATAAAAGAAAGAGAAACAATAACTTTACATTTATATATAAGGTTAATTGGTTTTTAATTAGTTCAACATCGTTTCAAAATTTGTTTCAATAACTTCAAAGACTTTTACATGGTATCACAAATAATATTTTGACAATCGTATCAAATCGTTTCAGAATTTTTTCTAATCGTTTCAAAATAGTTTCAAAATCGTTTCACAATCGTTTCATTTTTACGTAGTTTATACAAAATTTAATTCGTTTCATGATACGATTATGAAACGATGTAAAAAAAATATTGAAACGATTTCCATACGATGAAAATCGTTTCAATTCGTATCAAAACTGAAACGATCTTGGAGACGATCCCTTAATTTGTTTGTTTCAGGTTTTATCAAGTTAAAAAATTTGTCTGCGGCGATAGAAATGTTTTTTAAGATCGCATTTTAAAAGTTTATAAACGAAAAGCGGCGATAGAAATGTTTTTTTAGATCGCATTTTAAAAGTTTAAGAAAGAAGAACGGCGATAGAAATGTTTTTTAGATTGCATTTTAAAAGTTTAAAAACGAAAAGCGGTGATAGAAATGTTTTTTTAGATCGCATTTTAAAAGTTTATAAATGAAAAGCGGCGATAGAAATGTTTTTTTACATCGCATTTTGATTCACGAAGGATTAAAATCTATTAAATAGCTAGCTTTATGACAACGAAATAAAACAACAAGTGTTAATTATTTTTTTGCCGTCGGTTTTTTGATTTAATTGATAAACTAATACGGTCTTTGTTGTTTTACAATAGAAGTTATCTATCGTGGACACCACGGTGTAATGTTTAATTTTTGTTCGTGTAGTCCACGAAACATGATCGTGAGGTCCACGATTGTTAAAAAAATACGCATCATGGGCTATCGTGGTTCGTGCGTAACATGAAATAAACACGAACCACGATGTTAACAAACATTTTCACAGTACTGTATGCACATCTATCTATGTATCTATGCCAGCGGTGGACGATAAACTGTGATATATTTTCTATTGGCCTTAAATACCTTTTTGGTTTCTAGCCATGTGAATTATGTGAAGCTTATATGTTAAAGATTTGTAATAGCCTTTGTGCTTGATACTCAGAAATAGCTAGCTAGCTGCCACTGTGCATAAATTCGTAGGGGTGACGTCACATTTGGGGACAGGGAGTAGTGAGAAATATTTTCTCCCCCACCCTACATAAGTCGGGCCCCATAGTTAATTGCCCAATGACTTCTGTGCGATCATCAACAATTAGGTCCTTTCTCCATTAATGGCAAATTGGCCAGAGGGCGTGGGTAAAACAGATTCCCATTAAAATAAATAAATGAAGATAAAAATTAACCTCCAATATTTTTATTTTAGATAGGAGAAAAAAAACAGAATTATGAAAATTCGCATAAAAATAACTACAAATATAATACCAGAATAAGATTTACAGCATTTTTTGACCCACCATAATAATAACAGTCTTTGTGCATCAAAAATATAATAATAGTTACGCATAACTTCAACCCCTGCCCATGTATAGGAATATAATACTTGATTGCTATATTTAGTGTAGTACATTATGGTACAAAGTTAAAAATGTAGCATGCCAGTAACCTTAACTGCCAATTTGCTGTTAATGAAGAAAAACCTAATTGTCTACTTCCTCCAATTGTCGTATTTCCAGTCTGCAATAAACATACTCCGTGGAGGTATTATTTCCCTCAGGTAGGTCAAGCCTTAAGTTCGTTAACATTTCAGTGAAATCCGTTTAAATTTGAGATTTATAAAATATTTGTGTAATTGATTCCTTAAAACTCCTCCATCCCCTCAATTTTGAAAATCTCCTCAAAAGTCTTCAAATAATTATTTAAAAGTAGACTTTTGCAAAACCATGTACTATATTTCTAAATGCATAGCAATGCTAATGGGTGCAGAAATACTTTCTTCTTCCCTTGTGGCATAACCTTTAAAGTATCCTTAAATATTCTAAATTTTTCAGAAAAAAATATAAGAATCTCCTGAAATCTTCTCTTTTTATATAAAATACTGTCTTCCTCTTTAAAAAGCTTGAAAATTCTTGCTAAAAGTCCTCAAGTCTCCTCAAATTTGACTTATAAAAAGAGTGGCAACTCTGGACTAATGTCACAAATAAAAAAAATGTATCATCACATACCGCGAGTCCCCTTAAGCTTATAAAACATAACAAAACATAAAACTTAGAAAAAAATTTTTTAAAGAAACTGGAAAATTTCACTCAACTCAAAAATTGGTTGCCATGGTGACAGTTAAATTAAATTCAATCCAAAAGTAACTAAATGTCAGGGTGTATAACCATAAGCAGATAAAAAGTTATGGGCAAAAGTTAAACAGGGAGGGTTGAATCAGCTGCCCCCAGCACAAAAATTGCTGGTTTAAAATAACACTGCTAGGTTTTCTTTTTTATAATAAGAAGCATACTTAAGCTCTAATAAGCATGATGTATAATGTTAAAACACTAAGCTTTCAATAACATTACACTGTGTTCAGCTTGACTTTTATAATCCTTTATTTTTACTCTAAATTTGTGTTTTGTGTGCAATTTTTGTAGCAACCTCGACTCATTCTTTTTTTAATCTGAACAGTAAGCTGTTTAATTTCTAAAAAAATTGTCTTTCTCCTAATTTAAACCATTTATCTTGTGTAATGGTTTTTTTTTGAGAATTTGCTAAAGTCATCGAATTTAATTGTAAATGTGCTTTTTAATTAAACAAAATCAAACTTTGTTTACATAATTTGTTGTTAATCTTTCATATTTATACAATCGTTTGGTTTTCCCCCAAGTTTAAAGTTCACGTCATTTAATTTCCTCTTTGAACTTTCAACTTCCTCAAAGGTCAATAAGACAGATATTATGGTTTTAATTAAATGAGCTTCTCTATTCAAAATTCCCTTTATATTTTATTATCTTCTGTTTAATGCATGTCTTTATAATAACATGTATAGTTTATTGTAAAGACCATCTGGTGGTGAATTAGTTTTTTCTTAGTATATTTTTAGGTGCTGTTCGCTTTATTTACTTTATATATGATATATAATATATTTTAGTGAATATATAAAAATATTAACCAGCCCAACATCTTCATCAGTAGTATGGGTACATTGAAAAGTGGATGGTTAGAAAAACAAGGTAATTGTTACACCATGTGTTTTTGAAATTGTGTGCCTTTTTGTTTAGAGGGAAAGGGCATGTATATTTATATATTATACCACTGTCACGATATGCATTTAAATTGGTCGAGTGTCATCAATATTGCTAATTCTAAACACGTTTTTTTTGAGCGGCTGGTTGGAAAAGTTACAGGAAGGCTTTTTTAAGTGCTTTCAGAAAAGAAAAAAGAAAAATATTTAGATATTTTTTTTTATAAGTTTGCTTAGAGCCTTAAGTTGTTTAGAGCCTTTTTAATTTTTTGAGAGTAAAAGTTGTTTATTATTTTTTTTCGTGTTATTCTTTTCCTATAACTTTTTATTAAGTTGTAATATATACTAATCCTACGATTTTTTTGATGTCATAATTTTATTGCCCTAGCAGTTGCACAATAATTTCAGATCAAATACAAACATTTTTTCGCACAATCGTTTTAGTTGTTCTATATTCTTTAATTCCCTTGTTATTGCAACAAAGATTATACTGAAATATTCAAATCAAGGATTGTTTCATTTTTGGCTAATTTAAGGCTCACAGGTTTATTTTTTGTGGTGGTTCATAAAAAATTCAAACAGTACATAAAAAAATGTGTCAAGAAAAACGTTTTTTAAACACTCTCTTTACTTACTGTTCCTTCTTTCTTTCAGGAGGTGGGATTTTTTGGAAAGACTGGAAACGAAGACATTGTGTTTTATATCGAGATGGGGAGCTGTCTATATACGAGAAAACAACAAACGCTACTGCTGAACTGAGAATAAACATGCGTCTAGATTGTAAAAGAATTGATGTTGGATTTGATTGCGGTGGAACGATAAATTTGCCAAAAGGACGAGGTGATGTTGAAGCACTATTTGCTATAGTTGGAAAGCACAAAACGCACATCTTTCTTGCGCCATCAGAAAGTGAATGCAGGTTTGTTTCTAGTCTTTTCTTTATGCTTTGTTATGAAACAACGCATATGCATTTGACGCATTTGATAATCTTTTGCAGTTGATAATCTTTTGCAGTTGATAATCTTTTGCATTTGGTAATCTTCGATGTATAATAAACATGGATGAAGAAACATGAATAAAAAAAATTAAAAAAATAGATTTAAGCTGAAGAAACTATAGAAGTATCTAAAAACTGAAGAAGTAGAACCACAATCAAGCAGGATCAATTGATGTGAAATGTTATAACGGTGAAAGGAGATTTATCCTGTTGAACTCAAAAAAGACAAAGATTTGTGTATCATGATAATAAACAGATATTGGATGTGGTGGAATCGAATATCGAAAAGTATTCGGTCAAGCTTGCGATATTCATCAAAGCAAGACTGTATAATTTCGATATCCGATTTCACCGAATCCAATCCAATATCATCCTCCCGAAAAATAAAAGGAAAAAATATTACTGTTTGTGAAGCAAGTCTTGCCAAATTAACAACAAAGCTTAACATTTAACATAACAATTTTTTTCCAGTTGCTCTCCTCTGTTGAGATTATTTATAATTACATGAATTGTTTTTTCTTGAAGCCAATAAAAAATTTGAAGGAGTGTCTCTAAAAATATCCGACAGAACAATTTGCTTACAGGTGGATGATAATTTAACATGTATTACCATGTGGTATGAATTATGTTGTTATGTTTTTAGACAGTGGGTTGGTATTCTGGAAAACACAAGAACATCTGCTGTAAGTAGTTTTCTTTTGTGTGTTGGAGATTTTTGCGTGTCAAGGCTGTTTTATTTGTCAAGATTTTTTGGTTCATTTACAACTTTTGAACTGGTTTTACTTTACATTGTAGGCTCCTCCATCGAAAAAAGTTCCCATGGCACCAGCACAAGAAAATATCCCGCCTCCAGCGTATGCACCAATGGAATATAGTCAACCCTTAGGAGCTGGTAGGAATTTTTCCAATACTAATTTTTGGAATACTATTTAGTAAATAAAGTTTTTTTTTGAACTGTTACTCGGTCCCTTAAATTTTTTCTTTACTACTTTGTAGCATCTAAAACAATGTCCTCCTTTTTCGAAGTTTTTAAGATAACTCATTTTAGTCAAGGAAGGGAAATGAAAATCTTTTCCAAAGTCAAGCGTCTCTCATTATACTCAGTTCTAAAACTTAATTCCGTGGGGGGGGGGGGGGGGGGGGGATGTAAAATAAGAAGGAGGTGGAAGTGGCCCTCTATAGCACAGCTGTCCTACTCAACCTTATGTTTTGATTTGACGTGGAATCTTTCACTTTGATTCCCCGCAGATTCAAATTGCCCTACCCGGTAAAAGTTATTTCTTTAAGCGATCCGTTTTACATTACACTACCGACGTTTTATGTGCCAGTAGCAACATTAGTGTTAACAATGTTTATCTGTCTTCCATGTTGTTGATTACCTTTTCTGTAATTGTTCACTTGTTTCATTCAACAGGTAGTACTGCCCCTCCGCCTCCCGGCGTTGTTCCACATGGTCAACCAGCCTACCAGCCTGCTCCACCAGCACCTGGATATTACCCACAACAAGGTTATGGACAACCATCATATGGGCAACCGATGTATGGGCAGCCCATGTATGGACAACCCATGTACGGTCAACCCGTGTATGTATCTCAAGCACCACAACAGCAACCTCAAGGTAACAACAATACGAGAAATATGATGCTTGCGGGTGGAGGTGGTCTGTTAGGGGGTTACCTATTGGGTAGTATGATGTCTGAGAGCATGCACCATCACCATTCAGATTACGGTGGTGGTGGTGGTGGTGGCGGATTTGATGGTGGCGGTTTTGACGGAGGTGGATTTGATTTTTAAGTAAAGGAAAACGATTCGTGGCCTCAATAAGTTTAATGACGGAATTGACGAATCACATCTCATTAAAATGTTTATAAACTTTTGGTAAATATATAGCTTGTTCTCGACATGTAAGAAATTATGTAAAGATTTTTATTAAACATTAAATATTTTGCATAACATTTAAATATATAAACCTTTTTTTGTACCTATAAACATCTGTAATATAACTTATTATATATGTAAAAAGTCACGCCAAGAAGGTGTATGCGTATTTAATATTTTTCTCTCCTAAATTTATCTCTTAAACTTCTAATGTGCAAATTATTGTTGTGTATAAATGTTAAAGTTTTAAAGTTTAAAATTCAGTGTGATTTTTGTTTAATAAAAAATAATGCAGATGTCCAAGATCTTAATAATGTACGCTAGTGATACTCTTCTCAAGTGAACTTGTGTTGTGGTTTCACCAACCTCGAACACGCAAGGGACGCAAGGGTTTTAAGAATTTGCCAAAATTGGGAATGTTTGGAATTTGCGCTGTGGCGAATGTCGAGAATTAGCGCTATGGCGAATGTCGACAATTAGCTCTATGGCGAATATTGGGAATTAGCTCTATGGCGAATGTTAGGAATTTGGGCTGTGGCGTATGTTGTGAATTAGCGCTATGGCGTATGTTGTGAATTAGCGCTATGACGTATGTTGGGAATTTGCGCTATGGCGTATGCTGGGAATTTGCCCTACGGCGACTAAAACAATTACAAGGTAATACTTTAATTTTCCGCTTCCCGTAGGATATGATAAATAATTTTTTTCCGGCCTGTACTTCCGCGGATGTGCCATATTCAAAGGCCTTAAACTTCCGCGATGCGATTTTCCTAGACAATTTACTAGATAAAGCTTTCACGAATCGATTGAAACTGAAACATTAGCTTTCGCGTATTAAAGAAAAAATATCTTTTCGCCTTCGATGCTTTTGAAATTTACGAAAATTTTCGCCCATGAAGGTGACTGTACTTGAAGTAATGACAATATAAAGACCTTGCGACACAAGGCCATCTAAGACGGAGATGTTATGTTTTTTTCATGCGCATGTGCAGATCAGGGTAAACACCCTAAATAAAGTTGCAATTTTCCCTTCGACTTAAAACGAACCGTTTCTTAGCCAGATAAGCAAAAGCGTCATACTGATGAAGCACGCAGAAGAATACCAGTTTTACTAAATTTTGGCTTTTTTTATTTCTGTAAACCTGTTTATGTTGTTACGTAAAACGGACAGTATGCAGAACGAATAGCAAGATAAAATAAAGTAATACAGTTATCTGTCGGTAACTCGAACCTCGGATAACTCGAACATTCGTTAAGTCGAATTAACTATTTTCCTCGGTTCCTTCGAGGTTCAGGTTACTGGGAGTTAACTGTAATAATAATAATAATAATAATAGTATAGAAGAATCCAACCATTAAAAAAACGTGATAAAACGTTCGTCTTAATATGTAAAAATATAAAAATAAAATATTTCGGTAAATACAAAAATATTTATAGGAGAAAAATAATAAAAAGAGACCTTCAATTCACCACCCTTCCAAATCAAATTGGCTTGGTTGCCATAGCTCCGATCTTTGCATGTTTTGTCGACATATCGAGGTTGCGAAGAACTTGTTTGTTTTTTTATAAAAATCTGGATGTGTGATTGTTTTAAGTCGTGCTTGGTGTAACACGCAACACGATTTTCGCCGATAAACAGACTAAGAGGTGGCGATATAGCAAAGTTACGGTAGAAATGAAAGAAACCGCCCAAATAAAGGGCTCAAAGGCGCCTAACTACGCCTTTTATTATGACTTTTCCTGTAAAATCGATTTTCCTCGTTCTTATTTTGTTCTTTTTTATAGGTCGTTAATTCAAGGAAGTAAAGTATTGAACACATGAGAAAGTCATCACAAAGCAATCCCATCATCCAATGCATACGAGGACAGCTACTAAATAATGCACATTTTTGTACAGTTTTGTAAATATTGATTGAAGACAGTCTACAATACGTTTTGTCAGACATGAAATCGCTGCAACAAGAAAAGTTTTTCAACACACGAAGAAGACCCTCTCTCTACTATTCTATCACATTCGGAATCAGCCGCACGAATGGTTTTGCAAGATGAAAATTGTCTTCGCGCGCATTTTTGTTGTTGTTGTATATTGTTCTTTTGTATAAGCGAGTTTTCTTACCAGTTTTCATAATAATTTTCTATAGTCTTATAGCTGGTCGTGTTTGATGTTTGTCTCGATGGATAGAGAAATATGATGAGTTTATCATCATCATGACAAGGTGGTAATAATTCCTGAACGTCCCTTTTTTTTAAATTTATATGCAATTTCCTTAACATCTTTAACAGGGTGGCCATGCTTTCTGTAAATCCTAAGTTGTTGTTTTTTGGCAAAGTCCATTTAAAGTCCTCATAAATCCTATAAATAAAATATTTTAAAACTTGTTGTTTTTTCAGATTTTTTAACAGAATTGTTAAAAAAACTTTTTTCTTCGATGTATAAAATTTTTCGACGAATTTTCTTTCCCTGACTTTTAACAGCTGTTTCTGCTTATTATAACCCTTCAAAATCCTCTATTCATTCTCCAAAATTTTCAGAATTTTCAACAATCGTCCAAATTAATTAGCAAAACTTTTAATATTGTCAAGTCCTTTAATTTGGAAGAGAAATATACGTGGCCATCCTGTTCAATCATTTCGGAAATTTATTTTTTCCACTTTTCCGGTGGTACTGTGTTTGGCTATTGCTTCATTTTGTGATAGAGATTTGTAAAAAAATTATTACCATTGGTTTAATGTAGACGCCCTAAGTCGTAGTCACTGGTATATAGTTAAATGAAATTTAAAAAAAAAAAAAATATTTTTATTTAAGAAATTATAAATAAAAGCGTTTGAAATATATATTTGTTAATTTTGGTAAACCTGATTTTTGTAAGAGAGTGTACCCAGGGCGTATTATGTACATACAAATAAAAAAATGCTCCGGAATGTGTTCTCTCTTCTCGAGTATGAATTAATGCGCCCTGGGTACAAATTTTGTAAAAAATTTTGTTAGTCTTTTGTAATTATTCAGAAAGTAGATAAATAAATTTATAAATATAAAAATTCATTAGTAAATAAAATTTTTTGTTTACTGTATCTTATATTTAATTGTCTTGAGAAACTTTATAAAACACCCCTCCCCTTTATGACTTAAAAATATATATTTTTTACCATTAATAACGCAAAGAAAAGGTCTTTGTATTTAACCCCTTTTTTCAGGTTTGTTTTCCAACATTCGTGCAGTAAGCCATGGATATTTATTAAAATGGAGAAAAGATCCACCGTCATGTAACCTTTTTACTTTGTTTTGTAACTCAACTTTGTGAGTTTACAGAGTTGTTATTTACAGAAAAAACTTTTTGGGTTCAGCTTTAATGTGCCTTAGGAGTTTTTTCAGAAACGTTTCTAAGAGCATGACACTGTCTATACCCCCCTAAAAGTCCTTTTTAAAGAAGTCTCTTTTCAATTTACTTTTTCAATTTTCTCATTTTGTGAGTTACAGGTGAAAGTACATTCTTAGCCCTGTGTTCTTAAATTTTGCAAAAATCACAACCAGATGGGGTAACCCACAGACTAGGAAAAGTGACACCTTGACAAAAATGCGGATATATACGGAGACAGAGTCTGAAACAGGAAAATACACGTTATACCTTAAGGGAAATAAATTTCGCGAGTTTTAGTCAAATTCGCAAAAATTACTTCCTGCGAAAGTTACTGGGAACTCGCTATTTGCGAAAATTAATTCCCGCATGTCAAAAATCGTAAGTTACTTCTCAACTTCAGCAGTCTTGCATAAAAGCCCTGAAAAAAAGTATAAATCGAGAAACAAAATGTCATCAAATTCTTCTTTTGCGAAATTCGCAAAAACAGAAACAAGATTTTGCAAAGAAAACTTAGGACAGATAATTTAATATCACCCATTGTTGGGCGCATCCGCTATAAAGAGGGCGGCAATGCAAAGATGCAAAATGCAAATTAGGACCTTAAAAAACTTCCGCTATGGCGAGGTGTCCGCCATAAACTTTCTGTTACAGTTCCTAGTACAAGTGTTCGTTGTAAAGAGGTGTCCGCTATAACAGATGTCCGACATCAGTAGCGGTGAGTGAAGAGAAGTTACTAAAAAGGACGATTGACTTGTTTGCGTATTGGGATCTGTCTTTGAAATTGTAAAAATCTGAAAAGGCAACAAATTTTTAGTTTATTTTCTCTCTTTTTTATTTAATCGCGAAAATATTTTTCACGCAAAAAATGAAAAAAAAGAATCGCTCGAGAAATTCCCGAATTGTCGCAAAATTTCCAAAACGCTTATGCAAAAGTTTATGCACTAAATTTCGCGTTTTTTTTCTTCGCAAAACTTCCTTCCCTCGTGATGGTTAATTTGTAATCGACAAATTAGACCAAACGACGTTGCAGTTAAAACATATCAGAAGTTTTGGAACTAGTGATTTAATAAACGCAACCTCGTCCCCAGGTTATCTCGTATTTTTCTGATATCGTATCACTGTCCCGATGTCTGAGGATACAAGATGCCCCCAAGAGACAAGGTTACGCTCTCTGAATAAAAGTCCTTCAAAAAAGTCCACGTCATAGCCTAACAATTTTTTTAACAGCGCGTTCTTACTTTAAACTTAGGTATTTCCTTTTCTTAACTCAAGCTTCTCATTCATGCACGTGGAAATCAACTTGATGTGAGGTGTGCAAACCAAGTGATAGATAAAACAATTTAAACTTTATTCATTGTACACTCAATGCTTTCCATATTTCAATAACATAATGAAGACTATAAGAACTGTTCATGAGAGCATTACTGGAGAGAATATTGACCGAAGTCAAAAGTATTGTCCGAGCTTAATCTGGTAGTATCTCTTTATATTTTATATTTTAATTTTTATGTAGTAATCCTTCTCGTCCCCAGACCACTTTGATATAAAACCTCGGTTTATCTCAAAGAGCTATGTGGTTGAGAATGTGTGGTAATAACAAACAGGCTTCCTGTAATCGAAATCCGTCTCCTGTTGCTTTAAAATATCAGGTGAAGTAGCAGGTGAAGTAGAGGACAACGTAGTTGAAGAACAAGATAATGATTTTGAGATATCTTGATTTATTCTTATTTAAACCAAAACTGTCATAACCAAAAAATTATATATGTACAAAAATATAAAATTACTAATATTTTCACGAAGTTCTAACACTAATACAATAAAATCACAACACCAGAATTTTATATGTCAAACGAATATTTTATTGAGTAGATATGCGACTTAATGATTTCCAAGTCTTTCATATGAAGTTCAAGTTTTTCTCGTCTGCATATATGTAATAGTTGGAACAAAACAAAAAATAGAAGAACGGATGACATTAGACTTCACGTTTTTGAAAATATACCTAAAACAGATTTTTTAAAATAATAACAGTAGAAAAATTAGTTGTTTATACTACAAATTGTTGTTCTCTTTTTTTTATATATATTGTAGATAAATTCTTGAGTAGGTTTTCACAAGATTCCAGCTTGAAAGTTTACCACTACAATTCTAAAATTTTTTAAGTTCATTTTCATTTAGGCATGTCACCACACGAACCAGTTACAATAACCTTTTGCTTCTGCAGTTCGAACCCAGATTAAACCAGCTGGGCATGTTCGAACGTAACCATGTCCATTTGGATAACACGTGACGTATTTGTAAGGATTCATTGGATGCTTATAAAAACCAAATGATTTGCCATCGCAATAAGCTATGAATATTAAAATTTAAAATATTAAGAACGGTTAAAACTCAGTTAGCAACTAGATAGTGAGAGCATGCGCAAAAGGTGCCTCTAATTTCAAATATTTTCATTACCTTGAATATTAAGTGGATCTGGTATTGAAGATTGTGTTGGTGTTGGTTTTGGTGGTGTAGCAGGGCAAGTTGCTGAAAAGAAACAAAAAAATTTATGACAGTGTACATCTCGTATTTGCAAGAAAGCGAACAATTAAGTTTCTTAAATTTCAGAGTGAATTCTTAAAAAAAGAAGGAATGAAGAAGAATTAATGCAAAGTCAAGTCCTACCTGGATTTTTCTCATACAAGCACATGTCACATTTTTGACTGTAAATTAATGTTCTCGGGTTACAACATTGACAAGTCGGGTTACCATCAGTACACGAGACGAAGCAGTCAGGATGTTGAGGCCATTCGTAGTTACCATCTATCTTTTTCTTACCACCGATCATACACACACCAGAATCTTTTGTTGGACCTAAATGAAATACGTAATGAATACATTGACGAAGACATCGATTTTTGTTGGTAAAATTGTAATTGGTTCAACCAGAGTAAATACGAATGGGTAAATTAGTAAATGCTAAGCGACTGTCGACATTTTCTTTCGACAAAAATCAATAAAAACATGTTGAATACTTACATGTTGGAACAGGAATGGTAGCAGCAGTTGGGCCAGTCCAGAGGGGACTCTTAGTAACTAAAGTATAACAGAGAAAAACACATTGAAATTGACTATCGTTTTCATTCAAAAAATCTTCATACACCATGCCAGACATAGTATTCATTGTCATGCTAATAAGGAGAATTTAAAAATCAGTTCATACCTTTTTCACAATGTGGACCACTCCATCCAATTGGACACCAACAGAAATATCCCATATGAGCTGGGAATGGTTTACAGGTTCCACCGTGTTGACAAACAACGCCTGCGCATGCGTCACCGGTGTTCTAGATTGACCACAAGAAAAGGATATATTAATTGAAAAGTCATACGGTTATAGCACGATCCACATCAAATAAAACTTAACTTACTGTGCAAGTTGGTCCAAAGAAACCTGGCTTGCATTTGCACACACGGCCATTGGGAGCAGATGCGTCAAACATACACGTTCCGCCGTTCTCACATGGATTGGCCGTGCAGCCAAAGTTCTATAAAACAACGTTTGCATGTGTTAGACAGTAGGGATCCAGTGTGATGGTGTGCCATAACGTGACACAAAAAAGACTTACTTGCACATTACTACAATCTGGACCAGAGAATCCAGGTCTGCAGGTACAAGTGTATCCAGTTCCTGTGCCAACCGCATTGCAAGTTCCGCCATGTTTACAAGGATTACTAGCGCATGCAGAGCCCTGAAGAAAGCATAGATAGATATGTATATTAAGAAGGTTGTAAAACATGTGTCGAGTCACTAAGTTAAGAAAATGTTTAAAGTTACATACCAAGCAAGTAGGTCCAGTGAAACCAGGAGCGCATGTACAAGAGAATCCTCCGGATGAACCATCAGGTGCACAAGTGCCACCGTTAGCACATGGGTTTGTAGGAGTGCAAGCATGCCCCTGAACAAAAGATTGGTTTCATTTAAATATTTGACTACGGTAATGTTAAGTTAGGTTTGTAATTATTACTTGAAGACACGGGTTGACTGCTTTGCATGCATGATCCGAAATTGAAAGGTCCCATGAGATCTTAATGTGGCATAAATTTTCTCAAGGTGTTTCAGTCGTAACGAATTGACACAAAATGTATCTTAATTCGTTTCGTTACGATTTGTGTGTGTTATTTTTTTGGCATAAAGATTTTGTTTCTTTGATAACCAAATATATCCCCGCAAATCTGCTTTCGGTCTTGCAAAATTTTTATTGAAATTTACATCAATTTTAGCGAAAGCTGTTTATAGATGTTTTTATATCGTCTGATATAATTACGTCACAAAAATAATTTCCTGGTGTTTGATGTATATATTGTGTACACATAAATTATCATATAGCAGAGGTATATAGTGGCATCGCTAAAAAAGACACCTTCTCAGCACTTTAGAACCTCAAGTACTAAATTCCAATACAGCTGACAGATCAAGTTTGTTTTTGTGTAACTTATACATGATTGTATTAATAACAGCATTTGTACAAGAATACTTACAGCACATGTAGTTCCAGTGTATCCATTCATACATATACAAGAAAATCCACTGGATGAACCGTCAGGTTTGCAGGTACCACCGTTAAGACAAGGATTGACTGTTTTACAAGCATGGTTCTGTGAAAGATAAAGCAGAAAAATAGTTTCAGTCTATGGCAAGTGCATATTTTGAAAACGACAGCTTTTTTAGCAAAGCGAAACAAAAAACTTACAGCACAAGTTGTTCCAGTGTATCCATCCATACATGTACAAGTAAATCCCCCAGATGAACCACTGGGTGTGCAAGTACCACCGTTTAAGCATGGGTTGACTGCTTTACAAGCGTGGTCCTGTGAAAGACGAGGAAGAAAGATATTTTTAAAGTCCATGACAAGTAGCATTTTTACAAAAAGACAGCTTTTTTGGATCAAAACCTGCATACGTGAAAAATACTTACAGCGCAAGTTGTTCCGGTGTATCCAGTCATACATATGCAAGTAAATCCTCCGGATGAACCGTCAGGTGTGCAGGTACCGCCGTTTAGACATGGATTGACTGCTTTACAGGCATGGTTCTAAGAAAAGAACATACATATTTCAACATTAGGTTAGGTGCGTCTGTGAAATTCTTAAGGGAAAATAACCTAGGTTTTGTGTTCTTAGTCATGTCCTTTTTGTGTAACAATACTAATACTTACAGCGCAAGTTGTTCCAGTGTATCCATCCATGCAAATACAGGAAAACCCGCTGGATGAACCGTCAGGTTTGCAGGTACCACCGTTAAGACAAGGATTGGCTGCTTTGCAAGCATGGTTCTGTGAAAAACAAAGTGAAAAAATATTTTCAGTCTATGACTAATCATATTATTAAAAAAATAGCTTTCTCAGCAAAGCATATCCTCAAGAATTTTCCGTGCGGGATAGTCATGACTTTGTCAAATAATTTCTTCATGTGTACAAAAACTTACAGCACAAGTTGTTCCGGTGTATCCATCCATACATGTACAAGTAAATCCTCCGGATATACCGCTGGGTGTGCAAGTACCACCATTTAGGCATGGGTTGACAGCTTTGCATGCGTGATTCTGTGGATAAAAAGTGGAAAAAATTCTTAAGAGTTTATGTCAAAAGCACTTTGTGAATTTGCAAATCAAATTCTTGCAAAAAAAAACTTACAGCGCAAGTTGTTCCGGTGTATCCAGGCATACACGTGCAAGAAAATCCACCTGATGAACCATCGGGTGTGCAAGTACCGCCGTTTAGACATGGGTTGACTGCTTTACATGCATGATTCTGAGGAAGAGAAGAAAAATTTTTGAAACATTGTAGTTAATAGAATTGTAAAAAGTCCATGGAGAAAAGAAAAACGCTAAGGTTTAAATGTTTCAGTACGTGTCTTTTTGTATGTATATTAAGAGCTGATACTTACAGCACAAGTGGTTCCGGTGTATCCATCCATACACATACAGGAAAATCCGCTGGATGAACCGTCTGGTTTGCAGGTACCACCGTTAAGACATGGGTTGGCCGCTTTACAAGCATGGTTCTGTGGAAGACAAAGCAGAAAAATATTTTCATTCTATGGCAAGTGCATATTTTGAAAAAAAGACAGCTTTCTTAGAAAAGCAAAACCTCAAGACTTTTCCGGATAGTTATGACTTTGTCAAATAAGTCCTTAATGTGTACAAAAACTTACAGCACAAGTTGTTCCGGTGTACCCATCCATACATGTGCAAGTAAATCCCCCAGATGAACCGCTTGGTGTGCAAGTACCACCGTTTAGACATGGGTTGACAGCTTTGCAAGCGTGATTCTGTGGGGAAAAGGTGGGAAAATGTTTTTAGAATTTACGGCGACAGCATTTTGAGAATTTGTAAATCAAATTCTTATATAAAAAAAACTTACAGCACAAGTTGTTCCAGTGTATCCAGGCATACACGTGCAAGAAAATCCACCGGATGAACCATCGGGTGTGCAAGTACCGCCGTTAAGACATGGGTTGACTGCTTTACAAGCATGATTCTGAGAAAGAAAGGAAAAAGAAAATTTGAAATACTGTAGTTAATAGAATTGTTAAAAGTCTTTGGAGAAAAAAAAAAGTTAAGGTTTAAATGTTTCAGTAACGCGTCTTTCTTTAGGCATATTAAGAGCCGATACTTACAGCACAAGTGGTTCCGGTGTATCCATCCATACACATACAGGAAAATCCGCTGGATGAACCGTCTGGTTTGCAAGTACCACCGTTAAGACATGGATTGGCCGCTTTACAAGCATGGTTCTGTGGAAGACAAAGTGGAGAAATATTTTCAGTCAAGTGCATATTTTAAGGAAAGACAGCTTTCTTAGAAACGCAAAACCTCAAGACTTTTCTATGCGGGAAATTCATGACTTTGTCAAATAAGTCCTTCATGTGTACAAAAACTTACAGCACAAGTTGTTCCGGTGTATCCATCCATACATGTGCAAGTAAATCCCCCAGATGAACCGCTTGGTGTGCAAGTACCGCCGTTTAAGCATGGGTTGACTGCTTTACAAGCGTGATTCTGTGGGGAAAAGGTGGAAAAATGTTTTTAGAATTTACGGCGAAAGCATTTTGAGAATTTGTAAATCAAATTCTTATATAAAAAATACTTACAGCACAAGTTGTTCCAGTGTATCCAGGCATACACGTGCAAGAAAATCCTCCGGATGAACCATCGGGTGTGCAAGTACCTCCGTTTAGACATGGGTTGACTGCTTTACAAGCATGATTCTGAGAAAGAAAGGAAAAAGAAAATTTGAAATACTGTAGTTAATAGAATTGTTAAAAGTCTTTGGAGAAAAAAAAAGTTAAGGTTTAAATGTTTCAGTAACGCGTCTTTCTTTAGGCATATTAAGAGCCGATACTTACAGCACAAGTGGTTCCGGTGTATCCATCCATACACATACAGGAAAATCCGCTGGATGAACCGTCTGGTTTGCAGGTACCACCGTTAAGACATGGATTGGCTGCTTTACAAGCATGGTTCTGTGGAAGACAAAGTGGAGAAATATTTTCAGTCAAGTGCATATTTTAAAGAAAGACAGCTTTCTTAGAAACGCAAAACCTCAAGACTTTTCTATGCGGGAAATTCATGACTTTGTCAAATAAGTCCTTCATGTGTACAAAAACTTACAGCACAAGTTGTTCCGGTGTATCCATCCATACATGTGCAAGTAAATCCCCCAGATGAACCGCTTGGTGTGCAAGTACCACCGTTTAGACATGGGTTGACAGCTTTGCAAGCGTGGTTCTGTAGAAGAAAGAGAAAGAGAAATTGAACAACTCTGGAGCAAGTTACTTTCTTTGACACACCGAAACCCAAGATTTTTTAGATGTCGACAAGCAATGGCTTTTTCAATAAACCCTTCATGAAAAAAATACTTACAGCGCAAGTTGTGCCAGTGTATCCAGGCATGCACGTGCAAGAGAATCCTCCGGAAGAACCATCGGGTGTACAAGTACCACCGTTTAGACATGGGTTGACTGCTTTACAAGCATGATTCTATAAAAGTAAAATTTAAACCGAATAATCATAAATGCAAAGGATCTTAATAATTGTGTTACGCGTCATAATAGTTCAAAGAAAATGGTTACCTGACAGGTTGTTCCAGTGTAGCCATCCATGCATGTACATGAAAATCCTCCAGATGAACCATCAGGTGTGCAAGTACCGCCATTAAGACATGGGTTAACTGCTTTACATGCGTGGTTCTAAAGCAGATGTAGGTATATAATTAGTGCATATGTGGTGGAAAAATTAGGGACAAGAAACTTTAAAAAATATTTTTTGCCTTTAAAAGTTTGTTTAACTTACTTGACAAGTTGTTCCAGTGTATCCATCCATACACATACAAGAGAAACCTCCAGCTGATCCGTCTGGTTTGCAGGTACCTCCATTAAGACAGGGATTTACAGCTTTGCAAGCATGGTTCTAAACAGATCACGATACATTAAAAGAAAACTGATTACATTGCCATATCTTAAGTAAAAACTAATGCCGAATTATTTACAAACCCTGCAAGTTGTTCCAGTGTATCCAGGCATACACATGCACGAAAATCCTCCAGATGAACCATCGGGTTTACAAGTACCGCCATTGAGACATGGGTTGACTGCTTTACAAGCATGGTTCTGTAAAGATAAATTATACGTTAGGAAAAATGAGCCAGACGTATCTAAACTAATGTAATGTAAATAATTAGACATAATTTATGAGAACTTACAGCACAAATTGTTCCAGTATATCCAGGCATACACATGCAAGAAAATCCTCCAGCAGAGCCATCAGGTTTACAAGTACCTCCGTTTAAGCATGGATTGACTGCTTTACAAGCGTGATTCTAAGAGTAAATAATTCATTTAATTTCGTCAATAGTCCAATGCCAAATCTTACCGTTGTATTAAATCTTGTATTTCTTATTTTATCAGTGGAAATAAGTCTTACTCTGCAAGTTGTTCCAGTGTATCCAGGCATACACATGCAAGAGAAGCCTCCAGCAGAGCCATCAGGTTTACAAGTTCCACCATTCAAACATGGATTAACAGCTTTGCAACCATGATTCTATATAATAGGATAAATAGAATTACTATGTATGGTTGCTACTTTTTAACTGCTAAAATCCAATTTGTATTACATATTCAAGTTTAGATGTTCTTTACACGTGGTTTTTTCAAAACATAAATATGTAGTAAATTATATATACTTACACCACACACAGTTCCAGTATATCCAGGCATACACATACAGGAGAAACCGCCGTGGGAGCCATCGGGTTTACAGGTACCGCCATTAAGACATGGGTTTACTGCTTTGCAAGCGTGATTCTATATTTTAAATTTGATTTTTAAAGTTAAATTATTTTGTTTAAGTTAAGTTAAACGATGCGTAAAATAAAAAACAAAATATACTTACACCACACACAGTTCCAGTATATCCAGGCATACACATACAGGAGAAACCGCCGTGGGAGCCATCGGGTTTACAGGTACCGCCATTAAGACATGGGTTTACTGCTTTGCAAGCGTGATTCTATATTGTAAATTTGATTTTTAAAGTTAAATTATTTTGTTTAAGTTAAGTTAAACGATGCGTAAAATAAAAAACAAAATATACTTACACCACAAACTGTGCCAGTGTATCCAGGCATACACATACAAGAGAATCCTCCATTTGTGCCATCAGGTTTACAGCTACCTCCATTTAGACATGGGTTGACAGCTTTGCAAGCGTGATTCTTTAAGAAAATTAAAGATAGGGGTAAAAATAATGTTAAGTAATCTTATAATAACATGGGTTCATCCAATTTGGTGCTATACTATCGTGAAAAAATACAACATTTCTAAATATACTTACACCACACACTGTTCCAGTATATCCAGGCATACACATGCAAGAGAATCCTCCAGAAGATCCGTCTGGTTTGCAGGTACCTCCGTTTAAACATGGATTTACAGCTTTGCAAGCATGATTCTAAGAGTAAGTACAGTTATTCAGTTATTTTCATCAACAACTCAATATGAACTTTCGCTTGTATGAAATGTAAAAATCTTTCATTTCATATAACTCAAACTTACTCTGCAAGTTGTTCCAGTGTATCCTGGCATGCACGTGCAAGAGAATCCTCCAGATGAACCATCAGGTGTACAAGTACCACCGTTTAGACATGGGTTAACTGCTTTGCAAGCGTGATCCTTTGAAAAAAATTATGAGGTTGTTAAGCCAATTAAAAGCAATAAAAATTAGGCCTTAAAACATATTGCAAATTGAGCCTTACTCTGCAAGTTGTTCCAGTATATCCAGGCATACACATACAGGTGAATCCTCCAGATGAACCATCGGGTTTACAGGTACCACCATTAAGACATGGGTTGACAGCTTTACAAGCGTGATTCTGTGATAAGAAAAAAAAATAATTAGTACCAAGGATATTAAATTACATTTTATTATTATTGACCTATTCTGTTATGTTACAATAAATGAAAGACTAAATGCACAAACAGACTTACACCACACACTGTTCCAGTATATCCAGGCATACACATGCATGAGAATCCTCCATTTGAACCGTCAGGTTTACAGGTACCTCCATTGAGACATGGGTTGACAGCTTTGCAAGCATGATTCTATGAGAGAAAGTAGCAAAAATGATAACGTTTTGCAATAAAAAAGAATGTTGAATGATAAATTGTTTAGTAAATCAAATGCAGTCTTACTCTGCAAGTTGTTCCAGTGTATCCAGGCATACACATGCAAGAAAATCCTCCAGATGAACCATCAGGTTTACAAGTTCCACCGTTCAAGCATGGATTGACTGCTTTGCAAGCATGATTCTATATAAAAAGACATGAAATTACTTCGTATACTTGCCATGTCTTAACTGTAGAAATTCAACCTTATTCAATATCCAAATCTTTTTTATACGTGTTAACATTTTAACAATACATCGTATGTAAAAAACTATATATACTTACACCACACACAGTTCCAGTGTATCCAGGCATGCACATACAAGAGAAACCGCCGTGGGATCCATCGGGTTTACAGGTACCTCCGTTAAGACATGGGTTGACAGCTTTACAAGCGTGATTCTAAATTGACGAAGTTCAGTTTAATGAGTTTACATATAGGTACTAGGAAAACAAATTAAAAGAATATTCTTGAAGAGAAGTCTTACTCTGCAAGTTGTTCCAGTATATGCAGGCATACACATACAAGAGAATCCTCCAGATGAACCATCTGGTTTACAGGTACCTCCATTGAGACATGGGTTGACAGCCTTGCAAGCATGGTTCTATATTTTAAAAATAATTTTTTATGTAAAATAATGTTGCTAGGCTAAGCGATATAAAAAATAAGAAATAAATTATACTTACACCACAAATGGTTCCAGTGTATCCAGGCATACACATGCAAGAAAATCCTCCGTGAGAACCATCAGGTTTACAAGTACCGCCGTTCAGGCATGGATTGACTGCTTTACAGGCGTGGTTCTGAGGAAGAAAAAATTATTCATGTTTGAAGATAATCTTACTGTTCATTATGTATATTTTTGCTAATTAATCGACGTGAAATCTTACTGCGCAAGTTGTTCCTGTGTATCCAGGCATACACGTGCAAGAAAATCCTCCAGATGAACCGTCAGGTGTGCAAGTACCTCCGTTTAGACATGGGTTGACTGCTTTACAAGCATGATTCTAAAATAATTCATTGTTGCACAGATTAGACATAATGGAGGTATAAACAAACACGATGTTGTGTGTTTTAAAGTCGTTAGGTACAATGGAAACCGCGGCAAGGAATGAAACTTACGCCACATAATGTTCCAGTGTATCCTGGCATGCACATACATGAGAAGCCACCTTGAGTACCATCAGGTTTACAGGTACCGCCATTCAAACAAGGATTGGTAGCTTTACAAGCATGATTCTAAAACATCATTTAAGTTGTATGTTAATTCTGATTATCAAATTTGTAATTTTTTATCAGATAAGAGCTACGAAGCAGTAAACATACTGAGCAGATAGTGCCAGTGTATCCAGGCATGCATGTACAAGAAAATCCGCCGGCAGATCCGTCTGGTGTACAGGTACCACCATTGAGGCAGGGGTTGACAGCTTTACAAGCATGATCCTGAAAACATATTATAATTTCAAAATACAACGCATTCCCCAAATATAAAGTCTTCGTTTGGTTAGGAAAAACAACTTACTCTGCAAGTTGTTCCAGTGTATCCAGGCATGCACATACAAGAGAATCCTCCGTGAGATCCGTCGGGTTTACATGTGCCTCCATTCAGGCAAGGGTTGACAGCTTTGCAAGCGTGATTCTATGTGATAATAATAAAAATTATTAGGGAGAATAAAACATGAAACAAAAGTTTCGGTATATAGCGGTTCATTTAAAGTTACAAAAAAGCATTTCTCTTACCGCACACAGTGTTCCAGAGTAACCAGGCATACATTGGCAGGAGAAACCGCCAGGTGAGCCATCAGGAGTACATGTCCCCCCGTTAAGGCATGGGTTAACAGCTTTGCAAGCGTGGTCCTAAGGTAAATATTGAGAAAAATTAAAACCTAATTTTTCAAATTTTATTAGCTCCAATGACGTATTGTGCATATACTCACTCTACATGTTGTTCCAGTATATCCAGGCATACACATACAAGAGAAACCGCCGTGGGAACCATCGGGTTTACAGGTACCTCCATTAAGACATGGGTTGACTGCTTTACATGCGTGATCCTATAACAAATAAAGATATAATTAAATGTAAGATTCAATAAATTATGAGAGAGGTACTTCTTCGCAGGTGATGGGTTAGTAAGTCTTTTAAAACTGCACTTACTCCGCATTGTGTTCCAGTGTAACCGGGCATACACATGCAGGAGAAGCCGCCTGGTGATCCATCAGGTTTGCAGGTACCTCCATTAAGACATGGGTTGACAGCTTTGCATGCGTGATCCTTTAAAGAAAGAAAAAATGGTTGAGCACAAAATGAAAGCATGAGATAAAGAAATGTATATAATAATGTTATTTTAAGATTGTACGTACTCTGCAAGTTGTTCCAGTGTATCCAGGCATACACATACAGGAGAATCCTCCGTGAGATCCGTCGGGTTTACAAGTTCCACCGTTTAGACATGGGTTGACAGCTTTGCAAGCGTGATTCTAAAAGAGTGTTAAACAGTTACTAGCTGGTTTTGATTTTCACAAATAAATATTAAAAAAATATTCATCGAAAGGCTAACGTAGTACAAAAGTATTATATTTACATACTCCGCATTTAGTTCCAGTGTAACCAGGCATACACATACAAGAGAATCCTCCAGCTGAGCCATCAGGTTTACAGGTACCGCCATTGAGACATGGGTTGACAGCTTTACAAGCGTGATCCTAAAAAAATGTGATATATAATAACGTAGCTGCTGCAGAGGAAATTGTTCATTATGCGCACACAAGCATAGAATATATTTTAAGTGGAAATTTACTTACTCTACAAGTTGTGCCAGTGTATCCAGGCATGCACGTGCAAGAGAAACCTCCGTGAGAACCATCAGGTTCACAGGTACCACCATTGAGGCATGGGTTGACTGCTTTGCAAGCATGATTCTGAAATTGTAAAATTTCAATTTGTAAATGTCAGTTTTACATGCTTGGTTGTGTTTTAGTTACAATACAAAAGTGTTACCACACATAGGTAACGTGTTGTTGTATAATCAAGTAAGAAAACGTACTCTGCAAGTTGTTCCGGAATATCCTGGCATACAAGCGCAAACGAAGCCATTATGTGCACCTGAAGGTGAGCAAGTTCCACCATTTAAACAAGGGTTCGTTCCTTTACAAGCGTGATTCTAGAGTAAAAATTTTAATTTTCAAATACCAATACTATCAATTTTGCATTTGCAAGACTTTTATGAATACACTTTATAGTGTGTTTTGAAACAAGATAACTTACACCACAATTTGAGCCTGAGTATCCGGGTTTACAATTACAGTTGTAACCATGGGCTGAACCATCTGGGGTACAAATCGCACCATTATGACATGGATTCTTATCTTTACAAGCGTGGCTCTAAAATATTAAATAATTTAGTTTTTATATACATTTCCATGCATTCAGGATATAAGTACAGTTAAGCAATGTCCTTACAGCACAGATAGTTCCTTTGTATCCAGGTTCGCATGTACACGAAAATCCGCCAGATGAGCCATCGGGTGTACATTTACCACCATTTAAGCATGGGTTAACATCTTTGCATGCATGTTCCTAAAATCGAACCAAAAGTAATTTAGTGTCGTATAAAAGAACAGATAAATATAAACATATTTATGAAAATATAAACATATTTATGAACAGTTTCACTCACTCTGCAAGTTGTTCCAGTGTATCCAGGCATACACATACAGGTGAACCCTCCATGAGCACCAGAAGGTTTGCAAGTTCCACCGTTCAAGCATGGATTGACTGCTTTGCAAGCATGGTTCTATGAATTAGAGGATCAACAATTTACAAATAATTCAAGTAGCCGTAATAATAAATGTTAATTTCGTTGTTAAACACATGCATCAGTGTTTAGCTACTTACCCCACAAACTGTTCCAGAATATCCAGTCATGCAAGTACAAGAAAATCCGCCAGCAGAACCGTCTGGTGTACACGTTCCTCCATTCAAACATGGGTTAACAGCTTTGCATGCGTGATCCTAAGGTGAAATTTGTTTAATATAGAAACACGCATCGATGTAAGGTAATCTTCATTTAAAAAGATTATAAAATGATTTTCTGCGTACCCTGCATGTTGTTCCAGTGTAACCAGGCATACACATACAAGAGAATCCTCCAGCTGAGCCATCAGGTTTACAGGTACCTCCGTTAAGACATGGGTTAACAGCTTTGCAAGCGTGATCCTATAGAGAAAAAGGTTCTTAAGTACAGTATGGCAATTAGTATAAAAATAAGTTTCTTTCAGTGTTTGTACTGAAATGAAATTTTCTATTCAGAACATTTTAGCTAACTAAGAGGCTGTGACTTACACCACAGGCAGTTCCAGTGTATCCAGTCATACAAGTGCAAGAGAAACCTCCAGGTGTTCCGTCAGGATGACACGTTCCTCCATTTAGACAGGGATTGACAGCTTTGCAAGCGTGGTCCTAGTGTAAAGAGGGTTTTATTATTATTTACTTGTAGGCTTTCATTCTAGATGTCTAATGGATGTGATAAAATAATAGCTTACAGCACAAGTTGTTCCATGATATCCAGTCATGCATGTACATGAGAATCCTCCTGATGAACCGTCTGGTGTGCAAGTACCACCATTAAGACAAGGGTTGACTGCTTTGCAAGCGTGGTTCTAAAGTAATTCATAAAAATCACAGGTTATCAAAGCATAAGCATAAACCACAATGCCTGAAATTAGATTTTGATATTTTTTTAAACAGTTATTATCAAAACTTTAGAACTTACTCTGCAAGTAGTTCCAAAATATCCAGCCATACATTTACATTGGAAACCACCGGCTGATCCATCTGGATAGCACGAACCACCGTTCAAACAAGGGTTGTTGGCTTTACAAGCATGTTCCTAGAGCATACAACAAGTAATATTAATTTAGGATGTTACTGATTATATATAAATCACAACTTCTTAGATGATTTTCTACTAAATCTGATAATTAAACTTACGGCACATGTTGTTCCATGGTATCCGCTCATACATTTACAACTGAATCCACCTTGTGATCCATCGGGGTAACAGGAACCTCCATTTAGACAAGGGTTTACTGCTTTACATGCGTGGTTCTAAAAAGGAAATATAATATCACGTTCATATAAATAAAGTAATTTTAACCAAAGTTATTTTTATTTATAAGTTTTTTTACATTTATAGGTGAATGTAAATATTTCTAACTTACTCCGCAAAGTGTACCATAATATCCAGCCATACATTTACAATGAAATCCACCGTGTGATCCATCAGGGTAACAGGAACCGCCATTCCGACATGGGTTTTTAGCTTTGCAAGCATTGTTCTAAACCAAAGGCAAAGAAAGTATGATTAACATCTAGCCCGTGGAAAAACCTTGAACGGCAAACCCACAGTAATTCACGCGTCGAAACAAAGGTGATAAAAATTTATCGAATTTGCTATTTCGTGTGTTTGTAGCACGATTTCTTTCTTTTGCACAAAAAAAGCGGGTATTACTAACATAGAGACAAACTTAGCAATACTTACGTTACATATTGTACCATAGTATCCAGCTTTGCATTTACAATGGAAACCTCCAGCAGAACCATCTGGGTAGCATTTCCCACCGTTTTCACACGGATTTGTACCTTTGCATGCATGATCCTAAAAGAAAAGAAGTAAATACATCTTGAATGTGCTATGGTAAAGGGAGAATCTGCTTCTTTTGTGCTAACATAGTAAAAAAGAAATTTGCGCTTTTACAATAACACACGTACTCTGCATTGTAATCCAGAGTATCCAGCCATACATGTGCATTTGAAACCTCCATTAGATCCGTCAGGATGGCATTTACCACCATTGAGGCAAGGATTTTCTCCTTTACATGCGTGGTCCTAAAATAAATGATCAATCAGTTGTTTAGTCTATTCCATAGATGTCTCAAGGAGAACTTGACGAAAGCCACGAAGAGTTACTTACAGAACATGTTGTTCCAAAGTATCCAGTCATGCATTTACATGTGAAACCTCCTGCAGTTCCGTCTGGTGTGCAGGTACCTCCATTTAAACACGGATTGACTGCTTTGCAAGCGTGATTCTATAAATGCCATGAATTTGATTAATAATAAGTATTATAGTATAAATAAGTATTAAAGTATAAATAGAAGACAACAAATATACAAAAAGATTCACTTACCGCACAGTTAGTTCCATGGTAGCCAGGCATACATTCACATGTAAAGCCACCGGCCATTGCACCAGGTTTACATCTTCCTCCATTCAAACACGGATTGGTAGCCTTACAAGCGTTATCAGCACAAGTTGTTCCATAATATCCAGGCATACATTCACAACGAAACTTATTGTTTTGGTCTGTCTTACAAGTTCCTCCGTTAAGACAAGGGTTCACGCTTTTGCATCCATTTTGCTGTAAAATAACGAAAAAGACATATAAAGTTGAGTAAAAGTCACAATAGGTTTCGTTAATAAACATTTTACACAAGTAATACTTACAGCACAGGTTGTTCCATGATAACCAGGCATACATTCACATCTGAATTTCCCAAAAGGAAGGCCTTGACATCTACCGCCATTTAAACATGGGTTTTGTGGTTTGCAAGCATTATCCTATAAAAAATAATTTCTTCAAAAGTTAGCTCAGCAAGCTTTGGTTGTTTCTTTACACTCTAATTTTATAAGCAATGTAAGAACAAACAACGTACTGCGCATGTCTCGCCAAAATAACCAGCCATACAGTAGCACTTAAATCCACCGGGAGATCCATCAGGAGAGCATCTTCCACCGTTAAGACATGGGTTTGTTCCTTTGCATGCGTGATCCTGCAGGGTAAAAACATTTAAGTTAGTGAAAAGAGTAATGGTTATCTCGGAGACATTTAGTCTAGGTAGTCTAGGTACATAACTTTTGAGTTACGTTTTATCTACATCACTGGGTTTCAAACATGGAACTTACTCTGCATGTTGTACCAGTGTATCCAGCAGGACATGTACATGTGAAACCGCCACTCGCACCGCTTGGTGTACACATACCACCGTTTAAGCATGGGTTGACAGCTTTGCATGGATTAGTCTAAAAACAGTATGAGTTTTTAAAAGGATTTCTGAGAAGACTTTTCATCGGCAATATTGACGGCTAAAATATTTAGCAGTTCTACCTGGCATAACGTTCCAGTATATCCAGGCATACAAGTACATGTGAAATCGTGGGCACTGGTTGCTGTGCATTGTCCTCCATTTTTACAAGGATTGACGCCTGCTTTACATGGGTTTTGCTAGATGAAAAATATATTTCATATAAATACGCTTTACGAGCATAAAACAATCAAAACATTAAAAAAAACCCGTCCTTATGAGAAACCATAAAGTATGTTTGTTTACCGTTGGTCCACCGGTGTGTTCAGTGCACGTCATTCCTTTGTATCCCGCAGCGCATTGGCAGGCAAATCCATAATGGCCACCCCCAACAATACACTTGCCGCCATTTTTACATGGATTACCATTGCTACAAGCGTTGTCCTAAAAATAGTATTAGGCATGATTTGAATATATATCGGATATGTGCATTGAAGTAACCATCCGTAAAAAGAAAGATAATGACATACTGCACAAGTGGCTCCGCTGTATCCAGGTGGACAGGAGCATTTGAAGTCATAGGCATTGCTTGATGTGCAAGTGCCACCATTTTTACATGGGCTGCTGTCACAAGCGTTGTTTCCCTACAAAGAAGGAATATTATATAGAAAACTATATTGGCACAAAAGGATTGTTTTTGTTTTTTTCTACCTAAAGTATAAATACTTACAGTCATGTCGCTATTCTGACAAAACATTCCCTCGAATCCCTTGTGGCAATTACAAATGAAGCCATATTGAGCGTCACCTGGTACACACACGCCATTTTTACACGGGTTTAGAGGTTCACATGCACTATCCTAAAAAAAATGGTGAATTCTCCATTAAGTTTCCATCTCCCCAACAAAATACAAAAAGAAGTTCACATGTTTCATTTACGTACGTCACAGTATGCTCCTAGGAATCCGGGAGGACATGTACAAGTACCATCATTCATGCATGTTCCACCATTTTGACAAGGAAGTGAAGGGGAGCAATCCGGCTGCTCTGCCTAAATAGAGTAAAACAAAAATAAAACGTTAAACGAAGGAAAGAATTTTAGTTTTTATATATAAAGCGGTGGTATTAAAACACCCAGACTTACCCTATCTGTTAGTATCGAACTAACACATAATCCAAAGACAAGAAATTTAATTGTCGTCATTTTTGTTGCTAACATCTAAAAAAAAAAAAAAATAACAAACGTCTAAAAATAATATGTTAACAAGAGCACTGGTTGAAAAAAGGAAGTTACAAGAGAGAGGTGATAGTTATCCCTTCTAGGTAGCAACTAACGAAAATAGGGTTCGTGGCATTTAATGTAGATGAAATTTAAGGAAATTGGGTAAGAGGAAGCACTGATATTCTTTATGGAGTTTGTAAATGATGTGATTCACATGACTTAAATTCTTTTAATCGACTCTATTTTATGTTATATTGCGAAATGACACTGTGAGGTTAGTAATTAACCGTTCATTAAGTCATCAACTATTGACACACATGAAACAGATGAGTGAATTACAACCAGGTGATAGCTACTGAATTATATATTTGCACCAAGTTAAAGACACGCCTAAAAATACTGGATATAAAAGCAACACATAATTTTTTAATACATATAAAAAAAATGCAATTTTGTTTGAGCACGTTTTATAGCATAATCTATTATTTGATGCATTGTCTATTTTAGGAGCAACGCGCTGATATTTAAATGTCACTGACCGCAAATATGAACTCGTTTAACTTTTCGAGAGCTTGTATCTTTAATCTATTTTTAATGATTGATGTTATGTAACACCTCCATGTGGCATAATTAATGCCTAATTATTTTTTAAGCGATCAATTACAGATATAGTAATTAATAATCAACGATGCTAAACAACAATTTAATTATCATATATAAATAAATAAAAAATTCCCTGTCATCCTTTTAATTTCCCTGTTTTTGATACCTTTTTTTTAACTTTCAGAACACTAATGTTCCAAAATGGCTGTGGAATAAAAGCTTTTTTAGTTTCAGTAATGCTGCGCCAATTTTATCACAGAATGAAATTAATTCATGGTAATATTATACTAGTAACAGCATCAAGGTTTATTTTTGTTTTAACATTCCCTTATTACAAACGATTTTTTCCATATCACATAAAACAGTGACAGATATTGTCCAACGTTTGTTACAGTAAAAAAAACATTGCTAAATCATCATGAATGAACAACTGTGGTTACAGCTAAACGTGGAAGAAATTGGAAAGTAATTTTTGGAGGCGTAATTAAAAACCTAAATGATGCATGGTTGAAAGAGAAGATTGTTCTGACGCAAAGGCTATTACACTTGGAAACCAAATTTTACAGCCTGTTGTTTTTTGGTTTCCTTGTTGTTGTTTTTTTGTATTGTTGTTATTTTTTCTTACAATATCGTAAACTGTACTCTAAACGCGCCATAGTATAAAAACAGGAACAAAGAAATTGTCGTAGGAAGTGCTCTATTTACATTCTGAAAATGATTTTCACTGAAACAGCAAACAAACAACTAATTTCTTAAAGCTGAAATGGCAAGAATAAAGTGTAATAGAACAGAAACAAAATGGCGAAGTAAAATTTCTTTGTAAGAAATACTATAGCGTTCCTTTTTTAAAATATCATGCAATTATCCATTTAGAACATTGCAAAGAGGTAATACATTTAATTGATGCGAATAGAGATTGCTACTCAATTCAGGAAAGATGGAAAATTATTGTTGAATTTATCTGATAAAGCTTTTGAATTAATTAGTGCTTTCCTTAATTAAGTTAAAAATATTCAACTTCCTTAAAAGATAACACAGGAAAAGATATGTAAGCGTGCATCATTCTACTATGAAAGCGTACCCTATTTTCATATTGGAGCGCTGAGAAAAGAGATTTTATCAAGAAAAATAGGTCACAATTAAGAAAATAAAAAAGGCTGCAAAACCATGTTGTTTTTTTGCTTGAAAGAAGATGTAAGAAGACACCTTATAAAGTGACAAAAAAAGATAGTATTCAACTAACAAAATAACAAAAATAATAGATTCTAAAAAAAAAGTAAAAAAAATAAAAACCTTACCTTTATATCAAATAAAGAGAGGTAGCTATTCCAAAGTTTAACTACTGTTCATCACAGTAGTGAAATAAAACTGAACTGGAATGAAATACAGCGCTGAATTTAAAGACCACATAATCACCCAAAAGAATTCAATGTCATTAATCCCTCATGAAAAGAGGGTCATTAGAAACCTAATTAATATTACATAAGACTAGTTAATGAGCTTTTCTTGTCTACTCTCCTAATTGGCTTCTTCACTTTTTTTAGGCACGACATTTGAATAAAAACAATAGGTAACAATTATAGATATAAATTTGATTGGTGCTGGTTAATTAACTTCAGTGTTTACAAAAAAAGTCAGATATGTAAGTGTTTAATTTCCTGAATTGCTTTTATCCAATTGGTTTATTACATTGCGTGGTGCGATTATCATTAGCGCTACCCTACAGACAATTTCTGCTGAGTGGAAAATATGCTCCTTTAGATGATTACATAAAATGCATCGTAGTCTTACGTCGTGAAACTTACTAATGTGTGCATGCTGCTTACGTAAACGGAACAAAAGCAAAAATTTTATCATATACAGCATATGTCAGTTTTTGTCAACACTTGAAGCCCTTAATTTTATTATGTGTGGCTATAAAGCAGAAAAAACTATTACAGAAGGATCATTAACCTATGGTTCTACCACAACCATGTGTTGGAAGAATCGTCAAAGGGAACTACTGTTGAAAACAATTTAACATTGCCTTGATACTGCAAATACATGCTCGATAAATGGCATTTCATCAGATCGTAACGTAATTATTCGCCACACTGACCAAATTAAGAATAAATTTGCATTCTTGAATCAGTACGCAAATATTCAATTGCAAAACATAACTACACACCACAAAACGACCAAAACGACGTAGTTTCAAAACATTATGGCCGCTATCGTCATAGAATCACATTCCATCTTTTAAAAGGCCAACAACGAGCTTTGCTTGACCAGTCATATCAGTTCTAGCTACACACCTTGAAGGGAAAAACAGTGGAACAAAAGGCCTACACCTGAATTCACAAATGAATTTAAAAAAAACAGATTAGCAAGTTCATATAGCCTAACTTGTCTCCTATAGCATTTTGAAAAATTGTTAATGTGAATTTGATTAGTCATTGGGGACGAAAACAAAACAATCTAAAGAGGAATAACTGTAATTGTAATAAATTGAGGCAAATTCCTTTTATCAAAAATAATTTGACAGTGTGAGTAATGGGCTTTTTGTTATTGCAGTTAATTGTTAAGAAAAAATAAAAAGAAGGTAATTAATTATCTGTTATGTAACGCTTTATTCCAAAAACTTGCTCGAACATAAAACGTGCCTAAGAAATTAAATCGACCCTGTTTTACCGAAAATTTAGCAAAATTTTTGTCGGGTCTGAAATGAAATTCATTGTTGGTTCTTTAGCAATTAGGTGTACATAATAATACATTCTTTCAAATCAAAATGCAGCGTCTTTGATCGCTTATGGGAAATTCCTATCACATATGCTACGAAATAAGAAAAAAATTCTACAGCTACAGAAAAGTTTTAAATTTTGAAATCAGGAGAATAAATGCCGTGACTACTTTTATTCCTGAGAATTTTTTCCTTCAAGTGTGAAACAAGATTTGCTACGTATAAAATTGCTTTAGATTATATCTTACGAAAATTGTCACTAAAAAAGAAAAAGTATAAAAATACACATTTTAATATATTATCATTATGTGTAATAGGATAATGACTTATATAACAAGTGAGAAAAAATACCAATTTAAGAATTATTAAAAGAATTGGAGAAACATCCTTTATTGAATAATTCAAATTAGGTGTCATGTTTAAACTTAATAAACATTCAACTAACAAGAATTGATAACCATATTGGAAAGTTGCTAGGGTTACCATTTATTAAACAGCAACTACTGCATATCCACTATGCAACATTGAATTTGATATCTTTGTCAACTAATTTCAATTTCATTACGGGTTAACTTAGGCATCGCTTACTCTTCTCTAGCTGATGGGGTACTAGCAGTCGCACACCAAACTTGGTAAACAAAAATTGATTATGTCCAATGAAATGTGAACAATTCATGATTGTGCAAGCTATTATAATCGCTTTTTACAAAAAAAGCTTTTGCCAAAAGGGCGATGTTTTTGGTCACTATTATGAAGTTATTTTGGTAATTATCCCACTCAGAAACATTAACACAAAATGTTGCAGCCAAAATAAATAATTACTAACTATAGTAAAAAACAAAGGACAAAGCCTTAGTAATTTTAGCATCTATTATATTCAGACAAAGACAATTTAATTTCCATGTTTTTACAGTACTGGTGTGACGAACTCAAAACAATTGTATTTCAATCGTAAGACACCAAGTGAGATATTCTAAACGTTGATTCAACACTGTTAGTTTTTAGCCTCTCAATGGAATGTTAGATTACCGCATGGGTGAATTATAACAGCAGTTTATTGCAATATCATAGGTCAACACATTGTTGGCATTGAGATATACGACTGCGAAGAATTTTAGTAAATAAGTCACAGAAATATTGGCTAGTAAACAACACATGTAGCGGTTCCGACAACAGTAGCTAATTTGTAATATATGCAAGTAACAATAAATCAGCTCCTATATGTAGAAGTTTCTGAAATATTAAAGGAAGTTTTTCTTTAATTTCATCTAAGCACCATAGAAACGTTGCTTTAACATCTACTTAAACGATTTCTGCTATAAAAAGATGTGACAAGAAGGAAGAACCTTTGAATTAGCTTTAAGATTACCTTCCATGTATCATCTAAAAGTAAATCAATTATGAAATTATGTCCCTGAGCATTTCTTTTTAATAGCTGGTACGTCCTCCCGTCCAACCGTTTCTTGTTTTCATTAGCTACAGACAATGATACGTAATGTATTGCTCCATCTTGCTTGCAGGCCACACAGAAACAAACGCGATAGGTTAATGGCACCAAATATAACAAACAAAAAGTTCTTTTTCACAAGAGACACGATTTTTTGGCTCATCCTCTATTTTTCATAACTTTAAAGATTTCTAAAACTTTATGGCTTTTCAGCAACTTCAGTCAATTTACGTTTACAATGTTGTTAATATTTCGCAAGTCAGCAGTTGAAAGTACCTATAATTCCAGTTGTATTTTTCTTAAATTCGTGTTTCTTAGGAAAGAAACAACGTGGTGGCTACTTTTTGTTGATATGGCTATTCTTGGTTGACATGGCCAATTTCGGATAACATCTCATTTGGTTGAACAATAAAATGGCTTCTATTTTGTGTTTCTTCGCTTATTCGTTTGTTTCATTATACAAGCTCCCTCTTACCTTTGCTTGTTTATTTTGCACGAGTTTAAAACAGAACAGCGTTTCATTTAATCATGTATGTTGACTCTAAAGGGAAGGAAATCTCTGTCCTTTTAGCGACAAGCAGAGGAGATGTTGTTTTATCAACATTTGATCTTATTGAAGGATTGATTTTTCAGACTTTTTTTTCTTTCAATAACATACCAAACTTTTCATTGATGATTTGAAAAATTTAAAGTTATAAAGAATGCCTGGAAAAATCTTAAAGAGTATTTTATAGGCAAAATTAAATCCCCTTTTAATCTTTTTCCTTAAAGTTCATTTTCGCTATTATAGTTGTCTATCATAAAATACTGCTGATCTGTTGGACAAAAAGGTATCCAGACCTCGATTATTTAAGCGATGCATGGAATATACACAGCTGCCGAAAATCTAAGATACTATAAAACAAATAAATAAATAAATAAGGACGAGGGCATTTTTATAAGTTGAATTCTAATGACAGTTAGGTTCTGAAGTGTTTTAAAGGGTTCCACGCTCTATCCAATAAAAACAACTTTTTGAAAATTATCGGCCTTACAATTAGCCATGATATAACAATAGGCTATTCGTTTTAAAAAGACATAAATTTTTGGCTCATATTTGGAAAATAAGGAAAGAATCAACAAAATAATGCTTATGATGCTAACCCTGCGTTTTTCTCTAAAATCGTTTAGAATAGACACTGAAACCTTTGTGTAATTGAAGAGGAAAGACTCAATTTCCTGCATTGTGACACAAAAACGTGTCCTGCAAGAATAGGAAATGTAAAATCGAGCTTGATAGACATAAAAAAAACTTTTGTTTGATAATGAAAAAATTCACTTAACAATATTTTTTTGTTAAAAAAATATTTTTTGCGAAAGTTGCTACGTCGTAAATAAAAACCGGAAAATGCTGGCTAGTGACGATACAATTCTGATGAAAACACAACAATAGATCTGTACAAGAATCCACGTGCAGGGTTATAGAACATCTATTATAGTGATTTTGTTGTTATGCAACAAAATGGCAACATTTTGTGTCAATTTGTCAATATCAAAGAAATATAAACTACGAGGAACTTGCCTTTTTGTTATCAAAAACAAAGTTACACGAATTAAACACTGATGCATTCAAATTGAAAATGATACCACAAAAATGTATTACTCATTTTGTGAAAAAAATTCAACAACGTGTGAAAAGACATTTTTAATAAACATTGTCACATTTTGGACATGTTTCGCAACTTTGGACAATGTGAAACAAATTTCTTGTTTCGTTAAATCTAGTTTAAACAAAATGTTCTGTTTGTAACAAGATAAATAAAGATACTCGTTATCTAGTAATTCATAATAAAAATTATTCCCGGAAAAGGTTTTCAAACATAACTTTTACGTGCACCAAAAATTACTGACAAATTAGCTTTGTTTGTTTTACCGAAAATCAAGGAAACGTAAGCGAGATAACATCAGCTAGTTTCTTTAACACTTCCTCAATGCTTTCTAGATTTTTTGATCAAATTTTAAAAAGTTCTATACACGAGACTTCATTTGGAAAATTTGTACAAAACATTGAAAATCAACAATCGCTAATTTAATCTAAACACGTACTGAACAGCTCGTTGTCCAGAGCCTCTTCCTTTGAATTTTCTTCCACCATGAACACAAGGATATTTTAATTCATAGTACTGAAACTCGGGTTTTATTATTTTCGACAATCTTTGGGATTTGGGGAGCAACGAATATTCGGTACTACAGAGTAAGTGTGTGTACCTGAAAATAATGATATAATAAGTTAGTTTGTTTTATGGAAAACTAAAAGCAATTTACTGAGATAAGATCAGAATTTCTTTTTAACTTCCTACATATAAGCAGTATCTAAATGAGTTAGATTCTAATTTTTTAATTATGTATACACAAGCAAGTTTGAGATTCTAATTGCAAACTTTTAGACACTCTGCTTGTTTGGCAATTTCGATAATAATAACAAAAAAGATTTCCTGACATTTTTCTCGTTTATTCTATATTGTTGATCACAGAATTTAAGCTGATCGCTTCATTATAATGTTTCAACCTCTAATTAGCATAGAAATTAACTGAACAAGTGGGATGAAAATATGCTAAGTAATGATACGATCTATGCAGTTTTCTTTAAAGGTTAAGTTTCAACCGCTACCTCCATTTAAAAAAAAGTTTAACGTCAATGTAACTTCCTTACGCGGCGTGTTACGGAACAAGGTTAATTAGAAATATGCATGCCAGGCGAAATGTTCATTTGACACCAAGAAATATGCAACAACTTGAAAAAAAAAAGTTTAGAGAAACGTGCTACCTGGTTGGTTCGATGTCGTAGCATTAAAGGTCTCTTTGTATACCAATAAGAGTTGACCGTGGAAATTTCACGCCAAGACGGATTGAATATTAAGGATCAATGATGTGCCATATAAACTTTCCCTTTTCTTTAGAAAAATTGCTAATCGTTCGTTCCAGTTATATTCACCATTCAAAAAAAGTACAAAAGAGCTATTGATAAATTTTAATACATCTACAAATATTTTTATCTGGTTATATTACTGTCATTAAATGCTGTTTGGATTGAAGAATAACCCATTGAGCATAAACCTTGACGTTATTCATAAACTGTTATCAAGAAAGCCTTAGAGTTTTTAATCGGGAAGAACCATATTTCTGTACCAAATACATTTGATCGTTCAATATCTTATAAATTTTGAATACACAGAGGGGAACAAACAGTACAACTTTTAGTTTTGACCATACGTTTCCTGTGGAAAAAGTTGTGATCAACATTTACAATTATGATCCTAGAATGATGCCAAATATAATTTTGCAAAAACATGCTTGGGAGGCATAAAACGTTTAAACACTCACCCATGAAAGAGAAACAGAAGTAGACCATATTTACTTTACTTTAGGAATAAAACTTATTTACTAAGCTGATTAGACTCTTCTATATTTTATTGTGTATTTCAATATTTTCTTTGTTTCTAAGAGGATAGAAATATCTCCTCTAGGTAACAGACTCTGTTGTGGTGAGAAGTTAATTATTTGGGTTTTCAATTATCACTTGTTCCTCTTCAGAGCCAGGCACCACTTTCAACTAATTAGCAGGAAATGCCAAGTCAGTGTGGTTGATAGCTTGGGAGTGTGTAATTACATTTATGCAAGATCATGTCTATTAATAGAATCGTTAGTGGGGAGGAAATAGGTTTGCTTTGTGTGCGCAAGCGGTAGCCACAAGCGGTAGCCACAAGACTGGTCGACATAGTGTTCCAAAAAATAAAAACAGTTTAATTGCCCTATTATCATCAGTGCGAATGAACAATAAAAAATTAGCAATTAAAGGCTTTTTTCCCAATTGAGCATTTAGAATGAAATCGACTTGGTCATGCTGTATTATATAACGCACCATCATAACTATTAATCATTTTCTCGTTCCAGGTCCATTTTTCAGACCACCTCATCCCAAAATCTAAAAAGTAAAAAATGGTTTTTTATTTTATTATTTGTTCGTTCATTTATGTCGTCTATATAAATTCATTTCGTGTTTTGTTCTGTGGTAGTAGCTAACGAAGCGACTAAATTTTTCTCGATATAAAGTCATTATTTTAACATTTTTAGCCGAAATTAAAATACATATTGGCCAATTGAAATTTGCGTAATGCGAAAAGATATCAAATTGTGTGCATTCCAGCAATTTCATGTAGCTATTTTAGGAATACAAAAGATGCTATCTGTAGATTATTTATAGTAAATGAATTAACCATTCTACCTCCATGATTAAACCTACCAAATAACGTGATATTTGCTTAGAGCAAAATTAAAACGCTGAAAGAACATCTTTCTTGACGCTTAGCAACGGAAAAAAAGGTTAAATATAGAAACAAATAATAAACAAAAAGATAACAGAACTATTACAGGTAATGAAAATGATTGTGCCGGCTTGTTTTGTGGTTCTATATGTCATGTAATATGATATGTTATGTTATGAGACGACGTAACCCACGTTTTTAATAACCATGACCACTCTAAAAACCAAAGAGAAAAGAACATGAATATTTTTAAATAAAACAAACCAAAAATTAGAAATTTTTGTTATAAAAATTATAACTTTCTTTGGATCTGTTTTCAATTAGGCAGCTCCATTCCATCAAAATTAAAATTTTGGGTATAAGTCTTTATGGTTTCATTTTTACAATATCTAAGAACTCTATTTTAAGATTCTAAATAGTTTTTCTCAATTTATTTATCAGCATTTTTATTGCAGCCTAAATAAACCAAACCACGATATGTAAAGGACGTTTTAATGATTTGAAAGAACAAGTTTTTCTTGTATATCTTTGGTGGTTGAACTTTGTTTAACTTTTCTTCCATTTTTTATTACTTTTTAGTCAGTTTAGGGGGTCTCCAGGACCGAAGAAATATGTCTTTTTTTTTTCTGAGTGATGCGTATACACAATGTCTTTAGGCTCTTTCCACAAAGTCAGGCTTGTGTTGATTTCAATATACCCTAACGTACCAGAGCAGAATTCTGAAGCCATAATCCAATTTGGAAAGAAACTCTCGTAGCGGACAACTCGCTTTAGTGGACACCTTTTGGAGGTCCTGGTGGTGTCTGATATAGAGAGGGATAACCAACCTCGTTCCCAGGCCATTATGCCTTGTTGATGAAGTTGATAGCGGCGAAAAGACCACTCCGTTATAACGGCTCAGGTGCCACAAGACCCTGGGGACGAGGTTGAGGTTTTACTGAATTCTGTTCTTAGACATTAATCTATTTAAGACGAAAGTATTTCTATGAAATTCGAGCCACTTGAAACCTCAAAATACGGAATGTGATAGGGATAAAACTTTTTAAACAATAGTGTTATTAGTATGTTGTTGTAATTCCATCATTGCCACGTGATGGTAAAAATAGATTTTTTTTAAATCGACAGGCATCAAGCACCAAAAATTCTTTTAGTTCTAACGAACAAAAGACAATCACAATAACGTGATATTAATTATGCCTAAAAGGGTAACATTAATTAAAAGTGGAAATGTTTTTGTTTTTTAACAAAAGGTGCTAAATTTCACATTCCATTTTAATAGCTGTTTTTCTTTATGCCGCAATGGTAACTCACCACTAACGTTGCAAATCAATGTCCGAAATGTGAATTATGCTTTTGATGTTTTAGTGTGGAATAAAACCTTTATTCTTTAACCTTTATAAAACAGGAGATTAAAAAGTCGGGTTTTCCGTGTAACAACCCACGCGTCGTTGTTTGTCATACCTATTGCCATGCTATAATCCTTTTGCAAGCAGTTTCCCAATGTAAAATCCAGTTTGGCGAGCCCTTAAGCCGCACTGGGACCAAGTTTCGAAAATGTAGACACGACCAGTTGGAATGGCGTTTCTTCACTTGCGACTTAGAATTTTTGGGTTATTTAGATTTAAAATCTAACTCCAGTGAACGCCATTTTCTCCATATTTGAATCTCCAACCCAGTAGTGTTGATTGTACGGACTATGCAGGAAATTACGACTATGAAGATATAACGCCATTCACTCGGTCTACATATCTGTTAAAGCAAAGCTTTCGTACCCTACCGGTTGTCGGGTATTAGTTAAGGGATGCTGTATGATAATTTCAAAAAATGGCCAAATAACTGTCCTTTTTCCTAATATTAATTCCAGAGATGTAGCTGACAAAATATTTCGTGTTATAAAAAACAGGAAATGTAAACCTATTTTCAGGGACAAGAGATGGGAAAATTTAATTACTGAATAAGCAAAACACATGCTAGATGCGAGAAACTTAAATTGAATTTTTAATTCGAGTTTCCTCAACAAAAGTGAACTGTCCAACTGAATTCTACGTTTCCTTGACTGTGTGATACTGAATAAATAAATATCACAGTCACCTCAGATATTTTAGTCTTGTATCAGAGTGGAAATCTTTGTTTGAAAGATTTGCGAAAATTGAATAAGAAAATTCACAATAAAGTTTTGTACATAAGGGCAAACAAAACTTTTGCCATTGAACAGTAAATGTCAAGGGATGAATACAAACAGGAAATGTAAAAATGAACATCACAATTATAAGATCAATATGACATTAAGAACAAAAATAAATTAATGATATCAATTTATTAAAATGACCAATCAAGATAATTGCATTAATTGAAAATATCTTTAATATGGACGACTTTGAAAACAAATTTTGTAGCTGCTGTCAGCACTTCAGCCTTGCAAAGTTGCACGTTTCTTTAGGAGATGATTTTTGTTAAAACAGTGATGTTAGTACAAAACATCCTCTGAGTTTATTGTTTTCTTTCAACTTTTTCCGTACCTTATACAGTTAATTCCCCGTAACTCAAACCTCCAAGTGACCGAAGAACATTTATCTAATCTTTGATTCCCCTTCTCGAGTAAAAGGTTCGAGTTATCTGTAGAAATTTAATTAGCCTCGGTGGGGGGGGGACGAATAATGGGCCGAGTTAACGAATGTTCGAGTTATCCGAGGTTTGAGTTAACCGGAGATTTTATAAGAAAGTAGTAACGAAAGTTAAAGGCACCTAAGAAAATGGTTTGAGATAATAAAAGTTTGCGTTATCGGGTGTTCAAGTTACCAGGAGTTGACTGTAGTACAAGGCATTGATTAAATTTCGCGCGTTTTAAATTCGAAAATGCTATACATGTTAGCTCTTACCAATTTACTGGATTCTCGGAATTTTGTGACTTTGAAACTACGTTAAACAAATGTAAAACTAAGAGGGACATTTTCACACACTTAAAAACAGACATTCTTGTAAAAATACTTAGATACAAAGACTTGCTGAATTTTATATAGAATTGTTTCTTCACTTTATCGCTGCTAAAGAAGGTTGTGATAAATGCAAGAGAACAATAAATCTTCGGCTCTATATTAATAATACCCATCTGTTAGTTCAAAATGACTGCCGAATCGCCGCCTAATGAGAAAAATGTCTTTACGGAAGAATTTTTTGCGGATAAGTGTTTACAAAATACTTCATTTTGCTTCTTTTTTGCAAAAATTTCTGTAATCGTGGACGAAATATGATGAGAAACCGTAAAAGATATTTGTCTCCCCTCCCCCCTTGCCAGCGTTGAAATTATGCAGTGCATATTCTTTCAAACAACGCAACATCTTTTCAGCCAACTCGAGATGACATTGAAGTGGGGAATGGAAGAATTATTCCGCGATTGTTGAATAAATTTTTTCGCATGTTGAAGATTCAGTAATTAAGCGACTAGAAATAAAATTAGTATTTTGCTCGAATTAGGAGGATAGAAAATTTTAGGCTTTCACAAACAAATAAATGGACAATATTTACATTCACTTTTCCTATTTTTTAAGTAATTGACGAGTCAGTATCTATAATCTGAGCAAAAACATTCTTACACAAAACCGTCTAGTATAAAACGCGCTAAATTATGTGTTACACTTTTATCCATGCAGGCTGTTGGGCTTAAGAAAAACTTGACTAACACTTATAAGAGCAGTTTAAATTTGAAAACAATAATCTTACATTAGTTTCTTTGAGTGGGTTGCAAATAGTTTGAATTCACTTTAGCATTCCAAAATAATTAGGTCAAAACCATAATTGCAAATTACATTGGAACAAGAGACATTTATCATTATGAAATAGGAAATTAAGTCTCAAACTTTATTTTTGTCCTATCACCTTAAATTGTTTATTTCCTCACAAGTTATCAATCCAACGTGTGACTAAGGTAGTCTCTGCACAACAGGTGGTCAACTAAAAAAAATTATATGTAAAGTTGAATTCCTTGGATAGAAAACAGAAAAATACGATTTCTTGATAATATAGGAATAACGAAGCGTATGCGAGATTAAGTTAAGTGCGAGTATAAACGAACCCGCACATTAACTTCCCAAGTGCTGCAAATATAATGGTTGAGCGAAAATGGCACTCACGACCTTTTATATGCTGAGCTACCGACTGCGCTACCGGTGCCTTGTCGAATGCTTGTCCTTATAGAATAAGACAAGCTAAAAGTTGCGGGGTTTTTTTGTTTTGTTTTTTAATTTTATTTCAAAGTTTTGGTGATAAAGAGTAATTAAAAAGCAAGTTGTAATTCCTAGTAAACACTTGCAAATTCAGCATGCGGCTGATCAAAGAAAAACGTCTACAGTAATGAAGAAAGCAAATCAAGAGGATGACATAAAATTTATTTTTACCTGTTTTAACCATGACTCAACAGCACGTGACAAAAAGGGTGAATAGTTCGATCGACAGTATACTCCACAGCTAATTACGCAAACAAATTAATTTCCTATGTCTTCTCATTAAGGTGATCTTAATTTGTAAAGTTGAACAAGGATAACGTGCTTGCTGCTCCAACAAGAAACATTTCCTTAAACAGGATCCCACAAAAATCCAGCATGTGCAAAGAAGACTGCGTTTTATGTTTTGATGGAGAACATGGATTTCTATTTTTTTTAGCTAGCTTGTTACTATTTATAACTATTTCAACAGACGAAGAGAAGAGTGGTAGTCGGGACAGTGTTATTGATGAAAAAGTTTATCACAGCTAAAGTATAAAAAAAGCTAGTATTTCGTCCCGCCAAAAAAATGAAACAACTAAATATATTAACTAAAAAAGTTTATTACAGCTTAAGTATAAAAAAAGCTAGTATTTCGTCCCGCCTAAAAATGAAACAACTAAATATTCCGTAACATGCATCACTCTTTGCGTCCAAAAGTTTGTTATTTTTATTAAAGAAATAAATGAATTTATTAAAGACTTATAATCGGGTATGTTAAGATACAGTCGATGTACACTTTGCTTTGTCACGTGACCAAGGAAATAAGAGGGCGGAATAGGCGGGAAAATTTAGAGTTAATAAATCAAGTTATTTTCGATTGAATGCAATGAATTAGAAAATAATAAATTATAGTTACAAGTTACAAGTTACGGCCAATAGATAGCTTACGGTATTTCGGCCTCGCTCTAACTCGTCCGACAGACAGTTAATATATTATCATAGCAGACTAGCTCGGTAACAAATGGTTTAAGTAAGGTGAACCAAGCCGCATATTCAGCTGGATAGTCGCGCTTGGTTTCCATTCAGAGTTAATGTGAGTTAATTTCAATGAGTTTATTTTTTAAGCCACGCTGACTAAATCAAGTGAAAACGTGTAGGAAAAAGTTAACCCAGGCCATTACACGAAATTAACTCGCATTAACCCATGGTTTAACGTCATCTTGGTGTCAAAAAAAATTCATTTCAAGAACACATTGACCCATATGAGTTTGAGAAAATCAAAGGAGATCCGGTTGACTGGGCTAACTGAGATCTTATCTACTCTATTAAATCTTAAGGCGGGGACAAACCAGTCCAACATTTCATCCAACATGCAATTTTTGTGATGTTTGATGAAGGCATTAAGCCTTATCACCATATAACCTTACAAAAATAGTAATATGAATGTGCAAGAACAATTATTAGCCTTGGTGATAAGGCTCAATGCCTTCTACTTGTCAGTCAGCTAGCTAGAGTTTTTAGTTAAGTTTGGTACAAATGTACTTTATTCTTTTTTTTGTTATCTTTTAGCGCATATGTAAGCTTTCATTATAGGCAAAATATATCTATCTATCCATAGAGATTTTAATAATATCTCCTTGATCTATCTAGCCAGTTAGCTAGCTACTAGCTGGTACCTACTAATATTGTCATGATGCACGTTTGTATCAAACATCAGCAGCTTATGCACCATTTGACCCATTCATGTATGTCACTTCATTTGACTTTTTACTTTTTCATGCAAAATAACAGTCGAAAACAATGAACAAGGCGCCAAAATTTGCTTTTTTTATGAAAAAGTTGAAATGGCTTTACGTTTTATTTATGTATTTACTTTGTTTTTTAAAGATTTGTACATGACTTAAAGGGAGCGTTTAATAGATACGTAAAGCTGGGGAAATGGGTGGTTCTTCCCGCTAGTAAAACTGTTTTCTCCTTTTGGATTGACGACGTTTCTTATTTTAAAAAATTCAGTACTGCTTTCAATAGAACTGTCTTTTAAGTAATTCTTGCTTGTCCATGTAACATGATTTTGGATTAACGAAGACTTGATTTTAAATCTCTGGCCAGCGCTCGTTACTGTAAATATTCTTATAGGCTTTTAAATACTTGATTTTCTCATCTTCTTCTCATTTTTTAAACATATAACTCGAAATTTTTGGTCCCATGCGAGTTTGTGTGCAATCAATTAGCCATAATGAAGATTTTATTTCTAAGAAGAGTTTGTGTCTCTCTTTTAACGCCAACCCTGAGTGGCGCAAATTTTTGCTAGGGAACGGCGTAAAAATGGCCGGCGTAAAAAGGGCCGGTGTAACAAGGCCGAAAAATATGGATCTTTTCCAAAACGCTTTTTGCAATAATATTTATACCCTTAAATTTGTTATTGAGCAACCTATTACAGTTTTTTTTTCACAAGGACAAGCATTTTTAAGGTCTCTAACCTATTTTTTCAAAAAATATTAAAGTAAAATATTTTTACAAGCAACAGTCCTTCGAGTGTCTAACAAAATATTAACAAACAACAATTCTTTTAACCAGTGCCATTACAAATAACTTTGGTATTCTGAACAGGATTTTCGCAAAGATTGGCTAACGTTGTAGCCTCAGAAATTGCCCTCACAAATGCGTGTGCTTTTAAAACCAGCGAGAATGAAAGCTTTAGAACTCTTGAGATCCTGATACATGGTAATAATCCATCTTGCACGAAAAGACTTTATTTTACTAAGTCAGACATCTACTTTACCGTTATGTGGCAAAACGCTTCGGTTTAACTGCAGCAGAACTACCTTCGCATACCAATCTTGATACCTTCCTGCGAGGTAGCATTTGGCACTTTTTTTAACCAAATTATCATAGTTGAAATAGATTCATATTGTTGTTGGGTACGTGTATAACCACGATGTTTTTCTCTTGCAGTAAATCATTCACAGCGCTTGTTGTCTGACATCTAAATATATCGATAAAGCGGTGTCTGCTAAATTCAAATCTTTTCGTTTTTTTCGAGATAAGGGGAAATTATTTTCTTGAGATACGCGATAACAATAACTTCGTTTGACCAATAATTTGAGCAGTGGGTAATGTGGAATGATTCAGGAAATTTCACCTTCGTAAGGCACCTTTCAGCAACACCCGTATATATAAGTGGAATCGGCAAAGACTCACCCGAAACACTGATGCAAGAGGTACCAGTGACCTGACGTTTATCTTCAATATTTGCAATCAGTACTGAGTGAGTTCCTCGTTTAGTAAAGGTTGTCTTGTTTGTTCCTGTACAGTCAAGTGTCTTTTGATCAAAGTTTAAAGCATATCCTCGTCAATGCGCTGTTCAATCAGCAATTTTTCTTTTCTAGGAGAACGTTAGTTCTTTCGTAAAGGCCGGGGTTCATTTCCTTCTATGCTGTTGTTGTTGTTGCACGCCTCTTTACTAAAGATTTTAGGATTTTCTGAGCCCACCTTGTTTTAAGTGTCACTGTTCCACCATTTTTTGCAATTTTTCTAAAGCAACGTGCGCTTAACACTTAAGCCATTACCAATTGCAATTATAGTTTTTCAAATAATAGCTCCACCACTCGAGCGAAGGTTATAGAGTATTTATTTCTGTAAAAATTTTATCGGACACCATTTTTTTGCTTCAGGGTTACCTTCGAATTTGTCAAAGCCTTGTTTACACTTTAAAATTCGAATTAGGGAGATAATCGTATCGTGCTGAAGGGACTGAAAAACTGTTCGAATTATAGAAAGTTTCAAATTAGAGAAATTCGAATTGTAGAAAGGTTTTTATAAGAGTTTCTTAAGGAAAATTGACGGTGACTGAGCACTCGTTCGAATTAGAGAAATATTCGATTTATAGAGATTCGAATTAGGTCAAATAAGGATGAGAGAACAATAAATAGAAAAAATTAAATTCCAGCAATAATTCATAATATTATAATATTATATTTATAAAACATTCTGTTTGTAACAACCTGTAATCTATATTATACGTCTGTTTGTCTATCACGCAAAATGGTACCGCAAGTAGCGAGACGCACGCAATGAGGTATTAAAAGGACTGGCGAACCAGTGGATATTTCCACGGGCCACCGACTAGTTATATAAATTAAGTGCACATTCAAGTTAAATTAATTTCTGGGCGTAATCATCCAGTCCGCACCTAATTCAGTACACAAGATTTTATCGCCATCTAGACAAGATTATTTTAATTAGACTGCTGACAGCATTAAATACTTGAAAAAATGTTCCCAATATGATTAAGAATTTTCGCGTTTGTGAAGAAATAGTAAATTACTTCAAAACCATTTAAACTCTGTGAAAGACGTTTCTTAGATGAAAAAAAAGAACTTCTTGAAGATGATGACCATTTTTTATGTCTAGGCCTGATAACGATAAACATTTTTATGGGTAAAGAATAAATCGAGATACAATGCAATATCAGACAACATTCTTACAAGTACTTCAGGGGCTGTTTTAACCTCGTCCTGAGGACTTGTTAGGCTTTTAATATTTGGACAGCTATATAAAGCCCAACAAGCCTATCAAGTCCTCGTGGCGCGCGTTTTTGAGAATAGTATGAAAGTTCAAAAATAGGTTCGAACACTTCATTTATATTCAATGCTTCAAAATTTTTTAAGGTGGTTTACCAAGAAAAAATATAAATTTCAAGAATTCTCAAGATCGAAGCACACACGCTTCATAATTTCTTCTGTCGATGCAGGCATTAGTATTACCTAGTGCTTAAATGAAACCGATTTTCAAATCGCAGTTTTGTCTTTCAGTTATTTTTTCCAGTTTCGCCCTGTTTTAGCCTTTCTTTCGTCCAAGAAATACCGCATCAGTTGTCTGGAAGACGAGTCAGCCTTACGAAAATGCGTTTCACTCAGTCACTACACGTGACCCTTGAGAAACATACGCGGCCAAAAAGGCGCTTGAAATAGCGCATGTTATTCAATTATTTGGTTTAGCGTCGAGCAGCAAAATGTCATATTTTGCCTATATTTTACCTAGCAACGGGTAACCATGGCAACCAATCAATTAAATTTTGGACTTAATTTTGTCGTACTGTCGCGTACTATGATATCCTCATCAAGTAACTTTACAAAAGACAATCCTCTGCGATATAGTTTTTTTGTTGATAAACCACCTTAAAGGGGCGTCTTTAGAGGGACGTTCAAAAAAGGGGTTTAAGGAATTTAAGAAATAAACTTAATTAATATTCTTAAATTAATAAATTTATAATAAATTTATTTTTAATATTCATAATATGTAATTACCCTCAAAATCGTCGTCAGATCCTTTGTGTTTAGAACGGGTTTTTATAAAGATCATTACGGGCAAAATTCAACATTTGTATTGTTTCGAATAAGCGCCTCTGCAAGAGGGCGTTAATTGAAAGGGCGTTTAATAGAGGGTGCGACCTAATAGAAGGAAGCGCTTGTTCGAAGTATTACTTGAATTTGAAATATTAAAACGAAGTATTATTTCAAAAATTTCTTTTCAACAAAGTTTTAAAAAAAACTTAATTCCCAACAAATTAAAACTTATAATTATTAATACCAACGTTAATAAACAATGATAAGAAAGTACGTTAGGGAGTTAGGCCTTAGGTTGCTCAGGGTAGAGGAAATATTTAGCTGGTTGCTTAGCATCATTTCTTAGTTTGTCAGTAGTAAACTCGACACACAAAAGTTTTTGAAGCACACTATAGTGCTGTTTAAACAACTGTGTTATTTTCAAGAGCACTTTTGTCACAGCCTCAACTGAAACGGTTGATCTTTAGAAAATTAATTTTCGCGAGATATAAAAAAACTTGATCCCATAATTAACAAACTCGCTATTCGCGAAGTTCGCAAAATACTGATTTTTTTCTCTTTTTTTTTCTTCTGATTTACTTACCTGATGTACTTTCTTAGTCTTTATTTTATGTTTAATACATAAAAAAGCCTCTGAAAGTCGTATAAAATGATAAAAGTGTCGTAAAATCATTTTTCGCGAAATTAGCAAAATTTAAGTCTCGCAAAAAACCGAGACATGCTTATTTTGCGAAAATTAGTTCTCGTGAAAATTAATTCCCTTAAGATAAATAAAGGAAACTTTTTGCAGGGTTGTGGATTAGAAAAAATATGGACAGGGTTGTTCACATGATGCACAATCTATATACTTGTCCAAAAAAAATAAATTGTTTTTTGACTTAATTAAAATACAAGTGTATGATTTATCATCACTTTTATAGAGTTTCAAACAAAATTAACTGATCCAAGTTGGATCTTGTATATAATACAAAGTTCAATTAAAATTAATAAACAACATATATTAAAGAGGGGACACACTAAAACAATTTACTAAATGTATAATAAAACAGAGAATACATTTGAAAAAAAAAAAATTTCAACATTACACTCTGATCAATACTAAAAGTTCTCACTGTAAACAAACCAAACAATTCTATTGAAACACCAAGCCAATTGATAGATACTGTAAAAGCCAGCAAATATGGTTGCATATATTGCATAAATTTTGCCAATTTATATACTGTTATATATAAATATCTATGCAAAAAATTGTGGTCTCCAAAATTTATTTTAGCAGGTTAAATATGTTAAAAATTTACTTTTTGAATGTGCAAAACATGCTTTAATTTTTATTATCACAGGTTTCATAGCCAAATTTTTTTAGAAAATGCAGAACACAGTCAATGTATAGCAACTAAAGAAAAGTATACACAGTTGCACTCGGATAAGTGGAGCTTTCACTAAGTTGAACACTTTTTCCTGGTCCTTGGATTTCTTTTATCAAACCGTCTTAATTTCTTCGGATAATTTTCTTGGCCCCTTGAGTCAAATTACACCATAGTAACTGGAACTTTTGCACAATTCTCAAAACAAATGACACATTAGAATTGTGAAATTTCATTCTAAGCGACTATATCAAAGTAACTCTCATAAATTGAACTTGCTATGTATTATTTTACCCTTCCTGGAACCTTCTGCACCTGTATTTTTTTCTCAGAACTGCAGGGTTTTTTTAAAATTATTTTTCTTTTGAAAAAACTTTGGATAAGTTGAGCATTGGCTAAGTGAAGCCATTCTTTTTAATTCCTTGAATGTTCCACTTATCGAGCTTCGACTGTATATGCATAATATTTATTTTATGGTAGACTTATGGTAAAAATTTTTAACAATGTGATACATTATTTACCTACTTGTTTTGTTAACAAGTTGATATTTGCGATTGCCGACGTGAATTAAAAAGACTGTATGGTAACACGGCTTTTCATGTTGACAATTTAAAAACAAAGGCTGTCTAAAGTAGACAGCCTTTGTCAAGTATATTTAAATCTGTTTCTGAATATGGTTGATATAGGATATTTAAGGTCACTATATATACACACTAGTTGTTAGTCTATGGGAAAATCCTCAGAAATCCATGGACTCATGCATGAGGACTCATGCATGAGGATTCATGGACTCATTCATGCACGAGGATGCATGAAATGATATAAATAATGAAATTATTCTTACAGGGTCCAAAATAAATCAGTACAACCATTTTAAACAGACAGACAAAATACAAATGGGGTCCAAGTTTCTTATTTCCTAAAAAACATAATGCCCGGACACGAAACTCTTCAAAGGCCAAAAACAACTTGTTTAAACACATTATATAGTATTCTTGTACTAGTCTTAATCCCAAATGTTGTAATTTAGGCTTTAACTCCTAGCATCCCAAATTCTCAAGAATATTGACCTGTCAATATATAAATTACACATGATGTGATTACACACAAGACGTCACAACCTAAATATACACCCAACCTTTCTAATTCACGTTGGCACTCAGCAATTACTGAAGCCAATAATGACATGTTCACAAATAATCCTGATTCACGTTAGTAACTTTTCGCAAATATGACTTTTCTATTGTATGTAACTTAAACCTACAAAAGCCTTGCTTTCATTTTCTCTCCTAAAAAATTGCCAACGTGAAACACAAGTTCGCCAATGTGAAGCAGACAAATGGTATTTCACGTTGGCAATTTTTTGCCAATGTTAAATAAATCGAATTAGAAAGGCTGACACCACATATAACAAACAATTTAAGTTTTGTCAACTGGCTGGCTTTATTACAAAATAATCTCAATTAAAATTTTAAGTAAGGTTTCTAGCACTTCCCATAAAAAACTTGAAAAAAAGCTTCCAGATCCATCTTCATTCAGGTACTCAACATCTATAGTTCCTTTAAAAGTGTCACTTGCTGTCGTGTAGTTAAGGACGGCAACTAACTTGTATTTTGAGATACGTGAATGTACGTGTCCATAAACACCAATTCCAGTTGGTCTTTTAAAAGTACTTGGAATAGTCACAATATCCTTTCCACAAGTTGCTGAAGATATATCATAATTTATATAATCTGGATGAATTGTACTTTCTGATATATATAAATCAGCGTCTCCTTCTATCGAAGATAAAATGAGAGTAACATCTCCAGCCTCCTCAAGTTTGTAATAACTGTAATTTCCAGCACCTACTTCAGCTGTGAAAGAAGCTAAAACGTTTTGTGCTTCGCATTGACAGATGTGGAATAAAATTAGAATAAATGTATAGCGAAAACTTATCATATTATTACGAAAGAAATAACTCTAATTCCGAAAAACTCTTTCTTCTTTCATCCCAAAATACAGTGGCATCAAAGTCGTGCAGTAGGGAACAAGTCGCCCACAAAAATGACCGAGAATGAAAGTTGCGTTCTGAAAACTTTGTCTCGGATGGACTCGATTTTTTTATTATTATTCTTTTTTGTGCTACCGTCTCCAACCTCATCCCCAAGGCTCTTTTTCACCTTTGATATTGGAATGGCGTTCAAGAAAGAACGCCATCCCAATATCAAAAGTGAAAAAGAACTCTGGGGAAAAGGTTGCTACCGCCTCCAAAGATCGTTCCGAAACTAATTTCGTATCGAATGGGTGTCTGTTCACACCGGGGGGAGATGAGGCGATCCCTTTTCGGTCCAGTTAGTTCAGATCCTAGTTTCAAAAAACATGTCAACCTTGAAACAGTGAACTCCGACACTGCAGTGGCATCGTTTGGCGCGAAACACAACGCCGACATTAAAAGGTAAACAAATAATGCTAAGGTTTTACTTAGTATATTAGCTAACAACTTTTTAAAGTCGGTTCTTCTGGATCGCGCGCTTTTCTAACATAAAATTAGGAACAAAACTCCATATTTTTTATTCTTTCTGCAGATTATATTCACATTTACTTTACGATTTTTTGGCAAGATGTGTCAAACATACGCTCAGAACATCTATTTCCCACCTTTCACCTCTCAACATTCACGATCACTTTGTCCTCATAGCTTATTAAAACTTAACCAGTCCTTGTGGTAAGGCAGCATAACGAGAAAATTGTTTTAATACTTTATAGGTGGCAAGATTTTGTGCAACTTAACTTTAGAGATTACGAACCGCTAATTCGGCTTAAAATAAATGATTCGGAATTAAACGGTTTGCTACTTACATTGCTCTTATAATGACAAATTCATTTAAAAAAGACGGAAGAAGTACAGTATGCTCGAGTGAAGTGACACCCTGTATGAGTGGTACTTTTGCTAACTGGAACTGGAATTTCTCGGTGCCTCTTACTAAATTAAACCAATAGAACTTCTCTCAATTGGACCTTAAGTGGAATAAAGTGGGACTTTCAATTAGCGGAACCGGTTAATGCTCTACTGGGACTTTAATCCAATGCCTTCCGAGACAGAGGACAAAAAACACTTTTTTGAACGCACTGTAGAGTCTATTCATTTAGATAATCAAGGTTTTACATTTCATTGAATGTCGCTAAAATTGTTATTGAAAATATTTGTATACTTTTTGTTACTACTCCCCCTACTCACAAGTTGTATCCTAATTTATCGAAAAACTTGAAAAGTGAGACATCTTCACCTACTGTTTTGTCGAAGTCCCATTTACAAGAAGATTCGGTATGTTGGGACACTACACAGGATACTCAATATTTGACATTCCACAAAAATATTACCCACAGATTGTTTTCTGATTTGATTGGAATAAGAAATACAGGTGTGGGCGTCTAGAATCCCACCCGTGCGACCCTGTTACGTGATGGAGTCACGTACGAAAAGTGTTCCTGAGGCGCAACGAAAACAAACAAACTTTCTTGTAGCTGTTGTGTTTAATATTTAGTTGTTATTTCTATATACTGTGTCGTATTCTGGTTACCCCTATATGACATGTATGAAACAGGCTGTCATACTCGACATATTCAGCACAATATGCTGTTATTGGCAAAGCTGTTTGTTTACCCATAATTTTAATTTGCTATGCCAAATTTACTCCGTAGTCACATTACCAGAGTAAAAAGCGTAAGAAACACAAAACCATTCGATAATTTTGCGGCTTGTTAGCTAGCTAACTACTATCTCTTTTAATCAAATTATAAAATGAGGAACGAAGGTAGATTAAAATCACAAGTAATCTCTTTAATAATAGCCGTATTTTGTCTGTCTGTCGGCGAGAAAATCGGCGTGCAACGGGAACACGAATTAGCGTGTTATTTAAAGACGGGCGACGCCGTGGATATTTCCACGGGTTAACGACTAGTACAGTATATTAGCTATGATAATTCGACAGGCCTTTTTAGTACTTTAGTACTTGGTCCCTTGTAGGTAGCTAAAAACCTCTAAAACTATTTAAGGGCATGCTCCCTGTCGATCTATATTTGTAGCCAAAAATTAAAAATAGTGTGCTTAAGGTTTAACATGGCTAAAAAAAATTAACATGTAAAAATATATAAAATCGTTTATTCCTCAAATTAAAAGTTGTGTAGATAAAACATAGGATCTATAAACGCTATTAAAAAGGAATTACGGTACTTAATTACGATTAAAACGGTACTTTGAAGAAATAATAAATATGACAACAGAAGTTTATTCTAGAGTATGCTTCACGCTAGCTTCGAATGTTTGCACCTGAACATATTTACGTCATTATTGTTCCTTGGTCCCAGACTAAAAAACTTGTTCCGTAATAAAAAAGTTGACGAAGAAAACACAAAAGTCACGAAAAAACTTACTTATATTCTTTAATTACTTTATGGACAAGTTAGATAAAATTAAGCCACAAGTACCTTGCAATGTGAATCAGTCAGAGCATTACAGACTGAGGCTTATGTGAAGAGATACTATGTAAGTCAAGTTAGCGACATTGCCCTTCTCCAGTCGCTTTCAGAAGTCCTAAAATCCAAAAGACAATACTTTAAATGCGTTTCTTTCGGTTCACTGTATATAATCACGCTCACAAGGATATCTCAAGATCCAAGCGGCTATGTTTTACATTTTTTCGTACCGTATTGGAACTACTACGGCCGATGTTTTCAGTGGTGACGTTTTTTTGTTTGGACTATGAGTTCTTCCGCCAAAAAAATACTATTTTTGTCCTATCTTCGTACTTTAGTTATACATCAGTTACCAAGAGGTTGATGCTATCTAGAAAAAATTGGAGTCCCTTAATACACAGACCCGCAGTAGTGAGCTTGGAGTCGAACCCGTTTTTTTTTAGCAGGACAAAGATTTCGAGAATTATATTCTGTCTGGCAACGAGTAACCATGGCAATGACTAAAAAATAATTACAACTTAATTTTACACGTATAATATCGCATAATGATAAAACGTTTTATTTTATAAAAGAACAATGGTTTCTGCTGAGGGTCAGGGCGGCAGAAAGAGGGCCGCATTGAGAAGAGTTGAGTTTTTTAACGTTTCTCTTTAATTAAAGAAATTAAAAACATCCTATTACTTTAATCCAATTCATGGCGAATTATGATAACATAGCCATGACCAAACACACTATTAAATTTTAAAATCTTTAGCCTGCCTTGCCTTCTCCTGACGTTGAGAATTTTTTTAATCATTAACTTCACACGGTCGACCAAAAGGTCCTGAAAGTACAATTCAGAATTTTGCGGAACATATTTTAGTGTTTGACACTGATTGTACGAGCATTTTTTTGATGTGTTTTTTGTTGTTGTTGTAGCTATAGTCGAAACAACATAGCACTAACTTTTCTTTTCGAAGTTTGAGGAATTTATTTCTCGCCGTCGACTTATTGTTGTTTTCGCAATCATGCGAGAAAGGGAAAACGCTAAATTAACATTGAGGAAAGAAGATCTTCAAAGATACAAATACAGATAAACAGAATTTATATTTTTTGTGTCAGTGCACCGTTACATTTATCGTTATGTCAGTATGTTAGTGGCCACACCCAATTGACATCACAGATGCTGAAAAATAAAAAAGTCGCGCGTCCTGAAATATTAGAGAAGCATCTCTCAATCTTTCAAACCTCTCAAATGTATACTTTCTAATAAAAGCAACAGTTAACGCATAAACTCGCAAAGTTTTCGTAACAACACAAAAATAGCTTTCCTTTTTTTAACATATGCATCAGCTGGGTTTTTTTCCTGAGTTTCCACCAAGCTTGTGTAGCTAATTTAAGAAAGACAGAAGGCTGGAGTATAAGGCATCTCCTTGCGTTTGCGTAATATTGGACAGCAATCCTCTCAATACGTGTTGCTTTAGTAAAACTTGTTAAATAGATTTTACTTGACTTCTGTGCAAATGAAATGTTTTTAAACCTACAACTGGAGTGCATCCACCAGCGTTTATTACCAGTTAAAAGATGTTCATTCTTTTTGCCATTCATCATAATATCGTCTTAATTTTAGGAAGACCAGCAATCTGTTGGTTCATATAAAGTACGAAGGTAATCTAAGCACATAAAAACATTCTCACAATTCGCATTCATACTAATGCAATCGTTTTATTTCCAGTTTTGTTTTCAACCACAAATGAAGGATATTTATCAGATAAAACACTGTTGAAGTTTCTTGCTTCTTTTTCACTCGAATGGCAGCAGAATATTTCTTTAATTTTTGAAAAAGTAAAAATAATAACCAGTATTATAACAACAGCGAGAGCGATCGGTATCCAAGCATAGCCAAGCATGTTTGCGAACGCGTAAAAATGGCTAATCACAACGAACTACAATAATCAACTTCTTCAAGATAATATCGCGTTTGTTATTGTAACAAATAACATGCACTACACTAACATGCATGCACTACATTTAGTCAAATGTTTTTGGCAAGTCCATAAACTGCATATATTTAAAAAAAAACAGTTAAAGTCCTACTTGTTGTCCTTCTTAATCAAGTGAATTTTATTAAACAGCAGAAGTGCATATACTTTTTAACGAATATAGCCTGATTAACTTTTGTCTCCTCATAACTAATTTACAAATCCCTTTGTGGATATGTAATAATTACATAATTTGAACAAATATAACGTCCCATTCAATTAGTATTTTCATCATCATGGCAACAAAGCAATTTTAATTCTATTTGTGTGACTGCAAACTCACACCACATCTCTCAATTTAAATGCACGTAGCGGGATCGTATGAATCAATGCTTATAGCTGTCAGTAACACTAGCTAAGATATTGAATATTTCCAAAGATATTTCCAAGACTTTTTTGCTAATTTGACTGATTTTCTGTTTAATGACAGTAAACTGTTATTAATCGCCATAATATTATTTACATGAGTTAATTAGGTAGCGACTTTCGAAACTCGAATTTTTACTTTCATATTGGGTTGTTATTTATATATGTAAAAAACACTAAATTGAACATTGTACTTGTCGTTTCTGTTCGTGTTGTCTTTTTGTGTGAGGGCAGTGGCTGATTCCTTAACTGGGTCAGAATGGAGAAGTAAGACGCCTCCTTCCCGCCACTAGTCTGGGTGGCCGCCTTAGGCAAGTGATAGCACACCCTATGCCTCCCCCGTCAGGGTACGACATTTAGTCTGCACCGCGTGGTCTAACTGTCAAGATATTATTACACCGCAACAGAATTTTTTTCACAGCTGTCTCTGCTTTGCACTGCCGCTGATGAAGCAAAAGCTTTCTGCCAAGGGACGTCTCTCTTGCCCCAAGTGCCGCCGTCTTACATGGGGCTGCCTTACAAACATGAACAACGAAATTAATTTGAATCAGATAAATGCTACTGCATTCGAGGTAACCGATGCGCCACAACTGGCAGTAGTGGTGGAATATGTGCGAAACCCGTCAAAAAAGATTAGAAAAGATAAGAAAACACAAAAACTTAATCTTGGTGCTTGGAACGTCCGAACATCAAATGATAGCAGCGATTCAGATAAACCAGAGAGAATGACAGCGATTATCTCAAGAGAGTTAGCGAACGCGCGAATTGACATTTGTGCACTTAGCGAAATGAGATGGGAAGGAGTCGGAAATGTTGTCGAAGGAGATCACACGCTGTACTGGAGTGGAGGTTTGCGAAAAGAAGCTGGTGTGGGTTTTGCAGTGTCGAACAAACTCCACAATGTTGCCACAATAACTCCGACTAATGGTATTGCGCATTAAACTTAAGTCAGGCAATTTTCTTAAACTCGTAAGCATATACGGTCCGACTATGCAGTGTTCAATTGAGGAGAAAGAACATTTTTACCAACAGCTTACCAATATCATGAACACAAATCGAGACGACTATACCATCATTCTTGGTGACCTTAACGCGAGAGTTGGCCACGATTGGAGGTTGTGGCCAGGTGTTCTTGGTAAACATGGCATTGGTAAAATGAATTCCAACGGTTTAATGCTATTGAATTTCTGCACGGAAAACAATTTTGCAGTAATGGGAACAATGTTTCAGCTTCGCGATAGACATAAAACAACTTGGCAGCACATGCGTTCTAAGTATTGGCATCAACTTGACCATGTCCTCGCAAATAATCTTGCGCAAGGTTGCATTTATGTAACAAAAGTTAATTTTCAGGCAGATTGCTTCACAGACCATAAATTGCTTGTAACGAAATGCACTTTTCAGTTAAAACGAAAAAAGAAAGAACAAAAGCCACCTTCGCGATCAACCATTAAAATGACCGATGCAAAGATTGCACAGTTATGCGCTTTTCTTGATGGAAAAATCCCAGACTGTCCACACGAATGGGAACGTCGGAAGCAGGTACTACAAGATGCGGTAGCGATAACTTTTGATAAAAAAAAAAAAGGTGAACTCTGACTGGTTTGACGAAAATGATCAGGAGATACAGGAGTTGCTAAAGAATAAAAATTTAAATAAACGTGAAATTCAAAGTCGAATACGAACACTGAAAAACGAATGGGTTATACAAAAAGCAAGTCAGGCGGAAGGTATCATCAAGAGAAAAATCACCGTGAATTCTATTCTACAATGCGTGAAATTTACGGACCCAGATCAAAAAGCTCGCACCCAATTCGAACAAAAGAAGGCGAGTTAGTTACAACAGCAGAAGGTATCCAAAACAGATAGGTAGAGCAGTTTTCAAAACTCCTAAATATTCCAACAGACGTTGATGAAAGTGTGCTCGATGAAATTGACGATTTACCGGTAAATGAAACTCTTGATCTGCCAATAACTGAAGGTGAGATTGACACTGCGCTTAAAAATACAAAGCTTGGTAAGAGTCCAGGTCCTGATTGTGTTTTTCCAAAGACAATGGTGTATGGAGGTCAAAATCTCCGGAGATTCCTTCTGGCGCTGTTTACAATTTTCTGGACCACGTTACAAATTCCTGCAGATCTCATAAATTTTGTTCAAGAAAGGTGATCGTTCTGACTGCGGCAATTATCGTGGGATCTCGCTTTAGAGTGTTGTCGGGAAAGTCATTGCTGATGTTATTCTACAGCGAATCAATACTCTTGCGACTAATGTTTATCCCGATTCACAATATGGCTACCGAACTGGTCGTGGTACGATTGATGGTATATTTACTGTTCGTCAAGTAATGGAAAAATCAACAGAACGACAACGTAGCCTGTATATCGCATGTATCGATTTTACAAAGGCGTTTGACACGGTTAACCGTCCTCTCCTGTTTAAAGTATTGGCGAAAATTGGATGTCCATCTAAACTTCTCGAATTTTTAATTCTTTTGTGTTCAGGCGTTAAATCGCGTCTTATAATTGAAGGCGAACTATCAAAACTTTTTAGCTATAACTGCGGCGTTAAGCAAGGGTGCAAGTTAGCTCCAACGCTTTATGGAATTTATGCAGCTATTGCACTGTGGATTGCCTTTAAAGATATCAAACACGAACATTCCGTTTTGATTCATTTTCGTACTGATGGGAGTCTTTTTGATTAAAAAAGACTAAAAACGAACACTAAAGTTTTCTTTGCATATATCAGAGAAGCCCAATACGCTGATGATATAGCTATCCTAAGCGATACGGCTTACGGGTTGCAGACTTTACTCTCAGCATACAATGAAACTTCAAACCGTTTTGGGCTGCGAATTAATGCGACAAAAAAGGAAGTCATGTGCTTGGGTCCAGAAATAGACTTTTTTATTGACAATGCAAAATTAGCAAATGTTGACCACTTTAAATATCTCGGGAACTTTGTCAGCGAGGACTTTTCTTTGAAAGACAAGATAACTGCGCGTATGCAATCTGTTTCGTGTGCCTACGGTCGACATAAGTAACGTGTTTTCTAAAATCGAAATTTAACAACTGTGACAAAAATCACCGTCTACAAGTAATGTCTGCTACCCATACTTCTCTACGGAAGTGAGACATGGACATTGTAATTCCCACGAAATCAGCATTATGAAAATCAAATGGGATGACTTCATTAGTAATGAAGAGGTTTTGAACAAAACGCGTTGCGAAGACATTGAGATTCTTTTATCTAAAAGTCGACTAAGGTGGCTCGGCCACATCTGTCGAATGGATGACTCACGGACGGTGAAAAGGGTGTTCTACGGTGAGCTGGCTCAAGGTAGCCGAAAAGCTGGTCGACCGAAATTACGTTTCAAAGACAGTTGCGAACGAACGAACTCATAAACTTGCTGGCTTTCTGGAAGACTGGGAATAAACGACTGCAGATCGTCCGAAATGGCGTAAATTAATCGCAGGGACATGCACAGCACTTGACGCCATTCGCATTGCTGAGTACATCAGATGCAGGGAAAGAAGAAGACGCTTAGAACTGTTAAATTTTATTTTGTTATTGTTTGTATATTACTCGTTCGCGAGTTGAGGTAAATAATCTATATTATAATACCCGTTTACCTGAATGTGTGGCACAGTTGACGGTTCTTATTAATCACTCATTCTGGTGTTCAACGCCGGGTAACACAGTTACTTGTGGCTTAACTCTGCGTTTCAACAGAGTGTATCCTGTGTCATGATTAATTTGTTAACGTTTACTGCAACTTATTCTGCAAAATAAAATAATATTGACTAATTTTTTGACTGACTGGGTAACAACGGGTTGTAAACTGTGCTAAAAGGGTATTAAGCATAAACACGTGCAACACGGTTAACTGTACTAAGCGCTTAGTCCAGTGTTAACGACGGGCTGTTTCCTGTGTTGTGGTAAAGTTTATTTTGGAAAAAGGTATTGTACCTACATGAATGCGCGACATTGTCTACCTGTACTAAGCGCGCTGCCCGGAGTAACATTCATTTTTGAACTTTGACCGACATATGTATACCTGTACTAGAGTGCTCCACCTGAATGTGTGGCACAGTTTACGGTTCTTATTAATTGCGCCACAGGGTTTTTAAATGCTGGGTAACACATTTACTTGTGGCTTACCCCGGCGTGCGACGCCGGGTCCCTGGCTAGTAAAATATAATATTTATGAAGTAGCAGTACGGAGGGAAACTCTAATTGTGACTTCGTTTATGTTTGTTTTGCCTTTAGTTTTCTATCAGTCCTGAGTGTTGTTATGTTCACCCTTGACAGACGATCATGAGTTTCTGGGGGATAAAATTCCTTAGACTTTCTATAGTTGCTTTGTTGTATCCTTTCTATTCGTTAGGCTCTGTATTGTGAGTGTAAGCAAAAACAATATGATTTGTTAGATTTTTTGCCGAAGTCAAGACAATTGCTGAAGCTCACCAACGTCATGAAGACGTTGTTGGCACTCTCCGTCCTTAACACTGAACTTAGCTCTCCTGTATGCCAAAGTAACAACGATACGATTTGTAGAAGCTGTATGTTTTTGTTTAAGAGATAACAGAAATTGACACATGTCTTTTAGGGCGCATCGGTTTCTTCATAAAGGTGGCTGGTGTCTTGCAGGAGGCAGGTGAAGCATCAGTTTTCAGTTTCAAGGTGAATAAAACAGCCGTTACGGCTGTGAGTCAGCCGAATATTTGATGGAAGTATATATTAAGAGTAGATTGTAACTTGGAATAATATCTTTTTCGTGGAAACTTTATCTCACAAAATCTGCACGTGCAATAGAAAAACTTTCCAATCTTTTTATTCTTTCGTGCATTAATTTCGTGCATTAGAATAGCGTAATTCTATCGTCGTGGTGTATCATTCGTCATTCGCGAAATGTTTTGAATTACAAGAATTCTTTTGGTTCGTGAAAGTTTATCGAATTCATAAGAAACGCACTCGCAAAAACAAATTTTATCCTGAATTGACACGTATTATAAGCTTCACGAAATTAATTTGCGCCATTTTATTACTTAGGACGCGAAAACTTCTGGCCACGAAAATTTGTTCCATTAGGGTAATTCTAATGAAATTACTTGTGAACCGTAAGAATTGATGGCTAAAGGCATCTAATCCGCAAGGCGAAAAGAAAAACACTTTATTTGAAAATAATGTTTTTTCAAGAATATACTAAAATCAGAAATATTTTTTACATGCTTGCAATGATATGACACAATACCTTGAACTGGAGAAATTTATTAGGAGTAGAGCTATTTTAACAGTTTTTGCGATAAACAAAACGAAATTAATTTGGTTTAATGTAAGATAGAAGTTAATTTCAAAGTTTAGGGTGGGGAAAACCACAAAGAGTTATAAAAGTATAAGATCCTAGTACTTCTGAAAGGATAATATTAATAACAAAAATAACAATAACAGTTTATCTGGAACATAAAAGTAACTAAATAAAATAACAGTACAGTTTAGAGAGCTTCCACGCAAATAGCAGTAAATCTTGAATTAACAACTAACTTAGTGTTCTTGTCTGATAATATATGTATCGCAAGTTCATCTTGATCTATATCCAAAGGTAATCTATTTTCAACAATATACTCTTCGACTTGTTTATCATACATAGTAACAGGTCTGGGTGTATCCTTGAATTGTAATTTGATGGTGTAGGATTTCTTCATATTTTTAACCAATGACATAGAGTGACACATATCACAGTTGAATAACTTTCCCGAAATTACGTTTACTCTTTGGTGACACTTGTTGCATTCATAATGGCAGGAAAATGGAGCTCTAAAAGATTTATATTGGTGTTAATTGCATTCAGCTGAATTGTATTTGGCAGGTCATCAACAGAGAGATATTTCTGGGTATTGAGTGATTTGTATATGTTGTCACCCTCAACAAGAATCTTATCTAAATCAAATTTTGTCCAATATTCAATATTGCGTACTTTTGACCAAAATATTGAAAACAAAGAGTTGCATGCACATTGACGACCCGCTGTGTCTCCAAATTGTGCACTGCCTTGATTGAAAGATCCCAAGAAAGATTTAACAACTTGATATGTAGGCATACTGTTATATATACCCAGAAGTTTTTCAAAGGCACTACTGCTACTGGAAAAATGTATAGCAATACCAAGCAAGTTTGAAACGTATTCAAAACTGCACGTCACAATCGTCAGTTTATAAATGTATATTGGAAACTGTGCGCTACGTGTAAGTTTTTAAACGTTTATACTGGAAACTGCACGTTACAGGCAAGTTTTTAAAACGTGCTGGAAACTGTACTTTTACAATAAGTTTTTAATGTACTGGAAACTGCACGTTACAGGCAAGTTTTTAAAACGTACTGGAAATTGTACGTTTACAATAAGTTTTTAAAACGTATATAATTGAAACTGTAGCTAGCTAGCTAGTTAGCTACGTCCCAAAAGTTTTAAATCCTTTGGAAGTCGATGTAACTATATATTGGAATTGTGTTCTGGAAACTGTACGTTTACAATAAGTTTTTAACGTACTGGAAACTGTACGTTACAGGTAAGTTTTTAAAACATATATAATTGAAACCGTAGCTAGCTAGCTAGCTACGTCACAAAAGTTTTAAATCCTTTGGAAGTCGATGTAGCTATTATATTGGAATTGTGTTCTGGAAACTGTACGTTTACAATAAGTTTTTAAAACGTATATAATTGAAACCGTAGCTAGCTATAGCTAGCTACGTCACAAAAGTTTTAAATCCTTTGGAAGTCGATGTAGCTATATATTGGAATTGTGTTTGGAAGTTTTATGTGTAAAATTGGAAACTGTCTAGCTAGCTAGAGTATACAGCATATATATCTTTCTTAAAAACACAATAAAGTTAAATACAACTAAAATGCTCACAATAGTAAAACACAAATAAATTCTTACAAAATAAATTTTGAGAGCAGCAACACTTCTCAAAAATTTAACACGAACTGCCTTGAAACATGTGAAGTTTAGTTGCGTAACATTGGTACGCGTTGTATAAGGGAGATGTAAGTTTTTACAACTGCCGGCAGCGTTAGATTACTGTGTCTGTACGTGCAAAAGATAGCGGAGATAACCTTTAAAACGGATACACAGGCTAGTGTATTAGACTAGCAAAGTTAGGTCGACGACTAAAAAAAAAAAAAAAAACAGAAAACGACCATTCTAATACTCAGCGGACTAAAGTCCCGGCTGACTAATAACATCATCCCCTGCATCGCTGCCTCTATCGAAAAATTTCTGGTTATTGAAGTGGTTTAAATCAAGTCTGTAGAGGAGCCAAAACTCTACCTTAAAACAGTTTAGACCCAACAGGTCGAGTTCATTATTTTCAGAAATCTATATTATAATACTAGTATACGTCTGTCTGTCACGCAAAATGGTACCGCAAGTAGCGAGACGCAGGTAATGAGGTTATAAAAAGATTAGCAATTAGCAATAAATTAACATCATTGGAAACGAAAACAAAAGAAAGTAGATATAAAGGAAGATAAAGAAAGATTACAAAGCGATATTTTAAATCCTTAATGTGTGATAATGGAAAGCCAATCAAAGGATGAATTCAGAATAAAGAATTTTATGAAGATGATGTGCATGTTTGCTTGACATGCTCCTTAGTGAGCGATCGATTAGCAATAATTAAGTACGCAAACATGGGATTGCTAAATGCATGTTTATTCAATGCAGAATGATTTTATGTTGCTTGTGGTTAGTGAAGGCTATTGATTAACAACTAAATGTAAACAGAAAATATCCAACCTCTTATTCTTTATCTATTTTATTTCTTAATGCACTAGAAAAAGGAAAAGCGAAATTCCCAAGTCGACAAAGAATTAAGAGTTGGTGGAAATGTTTTGTCGGCGTTAAGAGTCGGTAAAAATGGTTTGTCGGTGTAAAATGTCGTTAAAATAGTTCGTCAGTGTTAAAAAGGTAGTAAAAATGGATGGTCGGAGTAAAAATGTCAGTAAAAATGATTAGTCGGTGAAATATATTAGCTACCGAACTACTAACATTTGGCTACTTCTTACCGACTTTTTTTACCGATTTATTTATCGTGACGAATAATTTTCTTTAGTTGTGTTTTACTTTTCTATACCAGACGGTAAAAAACACTGTAATTTTAGAGTCAGTATTCTACCAGATTTTATCAAATTTTATTGCGGGTTCAGGTGTCCGTTTCTGTTCTTATCTTTTTAGCCATTCTCAATTTCATTATTCTTATTTTATAAACTTGTTCTTTTTATATAAAGAGTGCATAGTTTGTTAAAATACTGCTAGTCGGTTCACATCTCTGCAAGAAAAATTCTGTCTTTTCTTCGTTATTTCCCTTTTTTTTCTTAAATATAAAGGGTTTGGTTAAGAAATACAACCTAAACCTTAAACTTTTATTTTAAAAAATAATAATCTTTTATGAAATATACAGACCACCCAATCTAATACACACAAAAAAATATGTATTTTGCAAGCGGAATGAAACCATCATGCAACCTCGTTCCTTGCCTTTTTAACATCGAGGACGGCGGCGAAGAAATGTCAAGTAAGCGCTAGCGGCTTTGGCATCAGGCAACAAACCCCGGGAACGAGGATGCCCATTATGCAGGTTATTAATAAGTAAAAGTTTTTTAATCGTACAGCTGCCAACAGGATAATTGTGAAACTGCATTTTTTATTAAATAACCATGGCAGTTACTAGGCAACGAGAATTCCTAATACCCCAACGCTATAAGAATAAACCTTATGGAGGAGTCCATAAGGTTTATTCTTATGATTCTGCAGAAACAGGTGAGTGTTGTAGCTAATCATAGCTGTTCTCTGTTCTAAAATTATTTAATATACTGTGAATTAACTTTAAGATTCTGTCAGTATCAAAGGACCGTAATCAATTCAGTCAGAGTGAAGTAATGGCTGCTCATACCATATACATGAAACTCTCGTTATTTATGATGGATGGAGTGAAGGGAACTTATATAGCCTACCTTGGTGTTTTTCTTACTTCTATCGGACTATCAACAAGTCAAACGGGTTTAATAACGGGGATTCGGTTGATTCCCGGCTTTCTCTGTGCTCCAGCGTGGGGTGCACTTGTTGATCATACCGGTCGAAGAAGACTAATAATGTGTATTCTCATGATTGGTTCGTTATTAACGCTGTTTCCGCTACCGTGGATTGCAAGTTTTAGTGAGACGAAGCTTAACAAACAGTCAAACTGCTCTAGTCGGAATAACACCGAATCTCCGCCATTTGAAGACATGGAATGCAACGAAAATTCAAATGATTTATTTTGGATTATGCTTATTGTTTTATCTGTATCAACTTGTTTTGATCAACCGGCTCATGCTTTAATAGATTCCGTAGTAGTAAGCGTTGTGCAAGGAATGAAGAAAAGTGTTAACTACGGGCAACAAAAAGCTTTTGGTTCGATAGGATTTGCTTTAGGCAACGTTTTAGCTGGTATCGCTGCAGACAATTACACTAATGCATCGCTATCATCATACAGCGCGATTTTTTTGTATTCTTATCATTTCTTCTTGGAGCTTTTCCATTTTTCTTTAAAGTAATTGATCAAGTAGAAGGACAAATTAAGAATAACAGAGAAAATGAAAGCAAAGAGAATGAAATTGAAGCCATTCAAACAGCGAGTCGATTTCATGCATTGCAGCTAGTGGCGAAAACATGTACAAAGATGGATAACTTTATTTTTCTTTTTACTGTGTTTTTGCAAGGGATAATGTCCGCGAATATGTTCATTTTCCTTTTTGTCTTCATGGAAAAGGAGTTAGATGCTACCAAAACGAATATGGGTTTATCAATGGGTGTAGCTGCTACAAGTGAAATTGCTGTATTTGCATCCTCGCCAGTACTGTTTCGACTATTTCGGGGAAAAATTCCTTGCCTAATTATTGGAGTCTCCTCTTATTTTGTGCAATTTATTTTGATCTCATTTGTCAATAACCCATGGTTGATTTTACCAATTCGGCTGAACCATGCGATTGGGTTTGGATTATTTTGGGTGGCTTCGATCGAACAAACAAATATTATAAGCCCCAAGGAAATAACTTTCATGATGTTTGGTCTACTTAATGGTTTGTTTTACTCCCTTGGTGGTTGCGTTGGGACAATAGGTGGAGGAGCTCTCTACGATCGCTTCGGCGCTAGAGTATTTTTCAGAGGATTGGCGGCGTGCAGTTTTGCATGGACTGTGTTTCTTTTGCTTTATTTTTATGTTGGGATGCGATTTGTCAACAAATGTTTTCGGAGCCCTGAAGAAGATGAGGAACAGCATGAGAAAAAAGAGCAAAATACTTCAGAGGTGGTTGTAAATGATAATGCTTTATAATCTTTTCACAGTCAAATTGCCTTTTAATAATTTGTTACAGCCTGTGCGTGCATGTATTTGTGTGTGATTTCTTTTGATATATTTGTCTGATAAATGCCTTCTTTGTTAGTATATCTCGCTGAATACGTCGTGATTTGATCGGAGAATTATATTAAGATCGTAAAAATTATCTGTAGATCGTAGAATTATCTTAAGATCGTAGAATTATCTTAAGATCGTAGAATTATCTTAAGATCGTAGAATTATCTTAGGACCGAAAGATTATCTTAAGATCGTAGAATTATCTTAAGATCGTAGAATAGTAGTATGTAAAGGGCGATATAAGCCGGTTTTGACCTCCTTTCACACCTCTACCCCGCTAAAAGCCCCGCCTCTTCCACCTTCATCCCCGCTTTTTACCAACTTCCCCACCTCCCGATCGACAAAACCACGCTTCCACCCCCTCCACCCCACACCTCGATCCCTGTTATTCTTGCGCACGCGCACACGCCATTAGTAATAATGCTGACCTCAACAAAAATCAGCGCATGCGCAGTTGAGTAGGGGAAAGTCCCTTACTCAAAGCCGACCGCGCTATTTGAAGTTGAAACCGGCCTATAATAAAAGATGAGTTGGTTCAGGAACGCTATCAGCAAACTATACAGCACTGTATCAGCACCGGTAGCAGCAACTCGCGACGCTCTTGCTGATCAACTACGGAGCGTGCGGGATACCGTTACTTTCTATTGTAACAAGGTGAAGGAGCAAATCTCGGGAGCGACAACGCTCCACGATGAGGTCCAGCAGATCACCATCGAAGATGAATATCAGGGAATCGCAGACCTCAAACACATGTTCGCCAAGGAATCGAAGCAAGCCACGAACCAGGAGGGAATCGAGGACATCCAGAACATATTTGATGAGAATGACACACAATTTTTGGAAGAGGGAAGGCGCGTCAAGGCGTGGCAGTTCAACAAGAACCTTAACCAACCGCTGACAGAGGCCATCATGCAAAAAATCACGCCTCACGTAGACATGCGCGTCAAGGTAGTCTACAGTTTCAGCTGTGATATTTACCGAGGTGGTGGAGACGTATCGGCATACCACAAGAGCAAGAGCTCCAAGTCACTCTCAAGCCTGGCGGAAATCGAGGCCTTATTCATGGAAGAATGCGAGATGAAGCGTCTGGATCTGGAAGATGCAGAGTTCTGGACCAAAGCCTACTTGCCACCCGACAGAACCATCGAGACCCGCGGAGCGTACGAAGGGAAGATAGTCTTTAAGCATATGCGGGTCAAGATCCTCTCTACGAAGGAGCCCTTACTCGGATGTGAACCACTTCCGGACTGGTTGAGGGGTAAAAGGTGCATCTACAGCTTTGACAAAGACGATGAAAGAACCGACAGCCTGTGCTTCTGGAGATGCCTCGTGGTGCACTATCGGGAAGAGCGAAAGAAGCGCGAAAAGTTCCTAACAAGGCCAGCCCTCAAACTAGCACGCGAGTACTACGAGGACCCCAAGCTAAAGCGGGAAGATATACGTGCAACGAAGCTCGTTGACCTTGAAGGGATCGCCAAGCACTTCAAGATTAACATCAGAGTCTTTGAACCGAAGAAGAACTCTGACAAAGCGCCATGGCGGTTAGTTTACGGGCAAATCAGTAGAAGAAGGGGTTAGACACGATCGATCTCGGCATGCTGGATGGCCACTGCTTTTACATCAAGAAGCTGGATGTTTTGACTCAGAGCTGGGAATGCGAGGCTTGTACCCAAATGTTTACAAAATCCTGCCACCTCATGCGACATAAAAAGAACGAGTGCGAAGGTGTCAAAACAACGATCATTTGCAAGGGTGAAAAAGTCAAGCGCATGCCTAGTAAATCAGAAAAGGTCTTCTACGAGCAATACGCATCCAGCTATGCGGCATGCCGATGGATTGAGGCACTGTCGGAGCAGGCTGAAATGCACATACATCACGCGCTCTGCGGGCATGGAGGGGAGCGCGTGATTCGCGATGGTAATAAGGAGGTATATAGAGTAGATGGTTATGAACCGCAGACCAAGACAGTCTATGAATATCATGGCTGCAAGTGGCATGGATGTCCCTGTCAACCCAACAGAACCAACGCGGACAAAAATCAGTACTTTCAAACCAAATTCAAGGAGGATCACATCCAAAAACTTGGGTACAACCTAGTCACCACTTGGGAGTGCGATAACCCCCTAAATGTTAAGAGACTCTTCAAGAAAGAATTTCGGCCATATCCCCACTTCATCGTCTTTGACTTTGAAGCTTTCCTGACACCTTTAAATTACCAGCAAACAGCCGATCTAACATACCTTTCGGAGCATATCCCCGTAAGTGTGGCCATCCACGATAGTCTCCAGAAACATCCCACGTTCATCATGCACGAACACCCCAAAACTCTAGTGCGGAAATTCGTTGAGCAGATCGAGCAGAGGCAGGCCCGCATCGTAGAAGAGGTTGAAAGGCTGCACCCCAAGCCCGATGATTTTGACATGCTCCCGAACCAAACCCAAAAAGCCTGGAACGAGTGGGTGAACCAAGTGACAGTGATCGGTTTCAATAGCGGAAAGTACGACATCAACCTAATCAAGCGGTATTTTGTCGAACGAATTGCGGATGATGACGAGGATAAGATCAAAGTAGCAAAGAAGGACAACGACTACATGTTCCTCACGACATCAAAGTTTAAATTCATAGATATTAAAAACTTTCTCACGCCTGGAATGAGTTATGCGGGATGTTGCAAGTCATTGGATTGCAATCTTGAAAAGCTCTTGTTCCCGTACGAGTGGCTGTCAAGCTATGAAAAGTTGAACCATGCCGGCCCCGTCGAACATGAAGTCTTCTATAGCACCCTCAGCGGTAAAAACACCCTCTCACCCGAAGGTTACCAGGCGTTCCGAGATGAATTCTACAGGAGGGGCTGCGTCACAATGATGGACTGGCTAGCCGAGTACAACTTGGCAGACGTAGTACCCTTTGTCGAAGCAGTCGATAAGACTCGCAACACATACTACGAGGATGAAATTGACATTTTGAAAGACGCCGTGAGTATACCAGGCGTATCGATGCGCTATGTCTTGAACAAGTCCCTGCGCCTGGACCCCGAGTTAGAGCTCTACGCACCAGGGGATCCCTGTAAGCACAAGTGTGAAGAAGACTGCTTCAAAGCCCGATGCAAGGCTTGCATCGAAGTCCGAAAAACCTGCGACGAGTGCACCAAGAATGAGGCCTACGAGCTCTTACAGACCGGCATGGTCGGCGGCTCCGCGATCGTCTTTTGTAGGTACCACGAGAGGGATGTGACAGCTATAAGATCTCACATCTACAACGAGCCACGTAAGTGCAAGACCATTTTAGGGTATGACGCGAACATGCTCTACCCAAGTACCCTGCTTCAAGACTTCCCCTGCGGGAAGGAGAAGCTGATCAAGATTGCTGAACCGACAGCAGGATTGGAAGCTCTCGAGCAAGGCGTTCTAGACGGCTCACTCTTTGTCTTTGCGCAGGTAGATATCGAAGTGCCTGCCGAGCTGCGCGACAAGTTCAGCGAAATGTCTCCGCTGTTTGTTGTTAAAGAGATACCCGATAACCAAATCCCTCAGCACATGCAAGAGTACCTTACCAAGACGGGGCGGAAACGTGTTCCAGGAACCAAGAAGCTCTTGGGCCTGATGAAAGCTGAGAGGATCCTGTTGTACACTCCCGTACTAAAATGGTACCTAGAGCATGGGCTAAAAGTCACCGCTTTTTATCAGTTCCTCAAGTACTCAAGGGGTAAGCCATTCGAGTGGTTCCCGGAAGAGATTGCGGATGCGCGACGGCAGGCAGATAAAGACCCTGACAAGCGCATCGCAGGCGATACAGCCAAGTTGAAAGGGAACTCGTTCTATGGAAAGATGATCAAGGACTTGGCAAGGTATGCCAACACTAGCTTTACTAGGGATGAGAAGGTGGTAGATTCGGCAATGAGAAGCCCGTACCTTGAAGACCTAGAAGAGATAGGGGATGCGTACGAGCTTAGAAGGGGTAAACAGGGGGTCAGCATCGATCGAGCCTATCAGCACGGCATCGCCGTCTACCAATTGGCAAAGTTGCGCATGCTCGAGTTCTACTATGATTTTCTCGACAAGTACGTAGACCGCCGAGACTTTGAGTATGTGTATACAGATACCGACAGTGCTTATTTTGCCATCTCCGGGGGCGAGTTGCGAGACGTGGTCCCTCTGGAAATGCTTGACGAGTACGACACAGACGTGAAAAACTGGCTAGTCACCGATAAGCACTCAAGTCGAACGGGAGGTCTGTTTAAACCCGAATTCATCGGGTCCAGGATGATTGCACTGACAGCAAAGTGTTACTTTATCGAGGGTAAGGAGGGCACAAAGTTCTCGTGTAAAGGTATGTCAAAAAGGCAGAATGAAGTAACTTGGTTGAGGTACCTGGGAGTTTTAAAGGGTGAGCTAGTTACAGCTAAAAATGTAGGGTTCAGGGTGCGCAACCAGGGGATGGTCACGTATGAGCAAAACAAGCTAGGGCTCTCTGCATTTTACGATAAGCGAGTTGTACATGACGATGGTATACACACATCTCCGCTTATGTTGTAAACCCCGTCCAGATCTTTGTAAAGTGGCACTTTACAAAAAAGTAACAAAGATGGAGAATGTTAAAAAATGCTCGAAATGTAAACAAACCATACCACTGGACAACTTTAATATCCAAACCAGAGGCCCTGGCAAAGGCCAACAAACAAAAATGTGCATTAAATGCCTGGATATTCTGAAAGCCTCGCGAGAGCATACAAAGTGCCACCATGAAAAACGACCAAGCCAGTGCAAAGAATGCAATTTCCCGGGTTATATGTATAGCCTTATTCTGAGCAGGGTTCACAATGCTCTAAGACAAGATACGGAGATCGCATCCACAGAGTACCTGGGCTGCAACATTTGCACATTCATCGGACATATCCAGGCCCAGTTCAGAGATGGGATGTGTTGGGAAAACAGAGGGCAGTGGCAATTTGATCATAAAATCCCGATTAAATATAGGGAGAACGGTGAATATCCCAGTGAGGAAGTGCAACTAGCGCGGCTGCATTATACTAACATGCAACCCTTGTGGGTAGACGAAAATCAATCGAAAGGCCATCGATTGATCCAATAATAAACTATAGTTTTGTGTGCTTGATCCGGTACACAAGACAAATGCTATATCTATATATTGCCGTGCTACTACCCTATATCTTGGTCATCTACATCTTCTTCCGGTATCGACATGTAATAAAGATGGTTCAAGATCTCGCTGATATATTTGATGTTGTCGACACCCCCGCCCCACAAGAGTGTCACGACAAACCCATTGACAAACGACAGGCTCTGAAAGAGGCCATACGTAAAGGCAAGGGGCACTTGCTCCCCAAGAAATACACCGAAGCATCACTTGATAAAGCTTCACTCGAGGTGATCGAAAAGATGTACACCGAGTTTCTTCAACGTGAACTCCAAGAGAAGGGCGAGAGGACGGCAAAAGCCCTATCTTCACAAGCCATCAGCATGTTTACCAAAGTTGTAGCACGTGTGGTGCAGCTGGACAGTGAAGAGGCTCTTTGTAAAGATATCGAGGAGGACCCTATCATCAAGGACTCCATGGCTGACTTGGGCCTCCTAGTATACTCTGCTTTTGGTAAATTCCTAACGCCCCTTCTGGTATCTGCACATATTGTTAATCACTGTCAAATACCAATGTCCAAGGTGGGTGAGGGGCAAGAGGTTGAACAACAAGGTAAAGATGGGGAACAGTCTATCAAAGATACGATTGGATAATTATGAAGTGTTTGAAATGGGGAATATCATAGCGGATTCATTAGGCAAGAGCAGAATAAAATCGCGATACACGGATTGGTGCGGTATATATGGCGATTCCTACTCGCGCGCTTTGGAAATCCTGACACCTGCAGCCGATCGATTTCCACCACAGGCGTGTAATTTAGTGAGGACCCTACATAAGAATGCGATAAGAACGTCTGGCAGATGCGGTTTGAAACCCTCCTAGGGGGAAGTGCTTTATGTGTACCACTGGTACACACAATATAAGAAATGAGCGACGATCAGAAACAAGAATCTAACCAAGTTATAACCAAGAAGAACGAGGGCCGTGTTGCTGCCGGCAAGAGACTTGTGGAATGGAATCGCAAGGACAAGCTGGAGAAGAAGAAGAACTTGGGCAAAAGTACTTCCCAAGAGGGCCAGGAACTTACCGCAGGTCCCCCCAAGTCCACAGGCAGTGTATACATCTATGGCGCTGGAGGTGCAGCCATTCTACTATTTTGCTTGGGAACCGGTTTCTATATTTTCCGTAAACAGCCGGCTCGCCAGCCTGAGGAAACCCCAGAGCTATTACCTCTAACCAAGCAAAAACAAAAGCAAGAGCGACAGCCTGATATCGACATTTTCAAGATGTCTTAGACCCTATAATATAAATGTCTACAAACGTGACACCTCAGCAGAAAGAGATTATCGATATGCTCTATGAAACAGTCGTGGACCTTGGGTTCACGTTTGCCTACGCGATGGCGGGCAAAAAGTTCCTTGGCATTACGCGCCCCTCCACCAAGATGGACTCGAGCGATACCCTCAAAATGGTGGCCTATTTTACAGCAGGTAGAGGTTCAAGAGAGATGGCCGTCTCCAAAGGGTGGCTTCCCGCATCTATCGTGCCTAAACCAAAATAGAGGAGGCACCGGTACTACCGGTACCCTATGGAAGGTCAAAATAGCCATGAGGCCTTCGATATATCTCCAACTAAATGTGCAAGGTTCTATCTGCTACCGGCAGACAGAATAAATGGTTCTTGACATTGTGAAAGAGCCACATACGGCGATCTTTACAGGGCCCACCTCGTGCGGTAAGACACAGCGAGTCCTTGATTTGCTTGAGAGCGAGTATAAGCACCATTTCAACAACATTATCATTCTATGTCCTACAATACAGTGGAATAGGACCTACCTCGAGAGAGCTTCACTATGGAAAGATGACTACGTGTTCCTTATAGAACCCAAAGATTCATTGTTCTATTGGATCGAGCAATTATCAAAGCTTCTAGCGGGTGAAGAGAGCTTGTTCATCGTTGATGACATGATCGCTGACGAGAGCCTGGATAAAAAGCGTCAACCCTTACTAGAGCTAGCTATCAGTGGGAGGCACAGGAGGCACAGCTTGTGGCTACTCACGCAGAGTTATACAGCCTTGCCAAAGAACCTGCGTCGTCAAAAGAAACAACTCTTCCTCTGGTACCTCCACGAACGTGGTGATATGAAGCTAATTGATGAAGAAACGAACATGATCAACGACTGGGAGACTATCAAAACAGGGTTGAAAAGATCGAAACACGCTTGCTTATACGTAAGGTTGGAGCATCCTAGGATTTGGAGCATTTTGCAGTGATTCTCAACTAAATAAATATGTCTCATTCAGATGTGGTAGTAAAAAATCTTATCGAACAGATCAGGGAAATGAAGGATGAAATAAGGTGGGAGGACGAGAAAAATTCATACCTGGAACACTCCCTTGAAGCGAGCGAGGAGGAATTGTACGGCCTGCGAGGGTACGCAAGAAAAGTCACTGCATTTGCCACCGCGGGATCCTTCATTCTTATTGCGTTTTCAATATATAAGATGTTATAGAATATCGACCGGTAAATGTGAACGAGGGCGGCATGGCTCCAAGGGGTGGACAGATCTGTCCACCCCTTGGAGGTGTGGCAGGCAGGTTTTTGGGGATTGCAAATGTTAAAAATAGGCCAATACCTTCAACTTTCCTATATACCAGATCTGAAATATCGGGGGGGGGGGAAAAATCCGCCTATTTTTGTACCCTCCCTCCGGCCACAAAAACATTTACCACTCTTTTACATGCTCCGGAGGCACTTCTACATCCTCTGGTACTAGCATGAGCTCCTCCGACACAAAACTTCGATCAGGCCCATCTGACAGATAGTATAACAACCTCGACCCTGTCACGATACGGTCCAGTCTATACGTTTTCTTGCTCCACCAAGCGTCGGTCGCGCGTCTTTTCGCATCACCATGCTCTTCTCCAGGTTGCAGCAAGTACAAGTATAAGCCGTCATCCGGTAGGGTTTTCTCTTCCGGATGCTGCTCACTTTTCGTAAGCGGGACTTCATCCAGTTTGATGGCTTTCGAAGGCTTCATGTCGATCATAGCCGTTTTGCTATTGTTCATGCTTTTGACGATGCTGTACAAGTGTTTAACCCATGTGGTACTAGTCTCGTCAGAGGCAAGCTCTTGCGCATCTTGAGGCTTGAACAATCTCTGCGCGAGCACCTTGTTGTAGGCCTCCATGAAGGCCGTAAAAGTATGGTGGTACTTGGTAGTTGCGCGCTTGAGTTCGACGCCCTTGCCCTCTAGCATTTTTGTCACATCTGACTTGAACTCACTACCGTTGTCGCATTGGAATGTCTTGGGATATCATAAAGGTCCAGCTTTGTAAATGTCCTTGATCATGTCGGCAACCTCGCTGGCTTTCTTGGTTCTCAAGGGTCTAGCCACTTTGTAGCGTGAGGCCACATCGATGCCTGTGAGTATGTATTTATAGGTGCTACCATAGAGTTTGTCATGCGGCATGTAGAGCAAGTCAAACTGATGCATCTCATTGGGCTTCGTAATGGTGAAATGAGGGTAGTCGATGCGCTTGGGGCCTTTGATATGTCGGAGCCAGAGCAGTTGACGAGTTATCCAATGAGTCACCCTCTTCTTGGAGAGACCACTCTGCTCGGAGAGTAATTTAATGGCTTTTCGTCCAGTCCAGAGATGCTCCGGGGTATAGTAGATACTGCTTAGCTTTTCAGCTTCCTCCTTGGTAAATAATTTTGACATGTCTTTATATTATACATGTCAAAACCTTGCCTGGGTACCTTATATATACCTATAAGCCACGAAACCCAAAAGAGCCAGTGATCCCACGATGAACGTCAGCTCACCGTCCTGTTGTTGTTTGGAGGGTACATAATAGTCTGAGAGCTTGGGAGCTTTCTCGATCGTTGCTATATAGTACTCTCGCATGCCTTCATCAAGTTCTTTCAAACTTTCACCCGCTTGACGCTGCAGCTCACGCTGCTTGTTGTACCAATCCAATTTGGCCTGTCTGTCCCGGACCCATTGTGCTTGAGCTGCTTGAAGCTGTTCGATCGCTTTGTCATGCCTCTTACGTTCTGCTTCACCATGCCCTGAGAGTTTGGAGAATAGGAAATTACTTCCGGAGAATGCCAACGCATTAATCGCGGCACCTGTAACAAGAACACCGATTGTGGCCATGCTTTATCTAATACTCCACTCCATGGAATCGCCCATCCAAAATATTCAGCTGCGCGTCCTGCATCAAGTACACATAGCACTTGAAATCCCCGGTACTTCCGTCAGCTTTCTTGGTCATGTGGAGGGTTATACCATCACTCAACCTCTGCAATGGTCTACCCGATCCATGCAGGGTATTATCTGGAGAGCTACGAAAATCGATGAAGAGCGCGTATCTCTCAGTCATGAACTGCCCGATCGTCACCTCACTGTCATGGCTACCAAACAATTCAAAGACTTGTTCAAGATGATCCTTGGGTAGCATGGCGTAGCTATACAGTTCATTAGGCTCACCCTCGACCGTAATCGAGATTCTTTCGATCTTGGGGTTATAGAACGTCTCGTTTACACCCGCGTAGGCTTTGACTTTTCCAGGGTCTACGAATAGTAGTAGTAATCCCTTGAGGCTCTTTGCAGGTGTATCGATCTGGAGGTTATATGAGGTATCAGACTTTTTAATAGTGACCACTTTGCTACGGAGTACCCTTTCATATGGCAGCGCGAGTCTCGAATATCGTGACATCATAGCACTGCTAAGCCCCTCGTGGTGCACTTTGTCAAACTCTAGGGCAATGTTGGTAATCTTGTACTGAGCATCCGCTGGTTTAGCTGCCGTAGACCCTGATGCCGCTGTACCTGCATCTTTGATGACATCACCATACCCTGCAAAATGCAGGACGAATTGTAGTCTGTCATGGAGTCCTCCCTGGTAAAAAGGCAGGTCTCTCGTCAGCTCAAACATCTTGCCTAGCGGTATACAGAAAGTATTACCATACGCTGCCACGATCGCCTTCTCTTCATCTGTCCCAACGTGGTCCGTTGCTTTCACTTGGAAAGCCCGGATGGTACCGTCATTGGGGTTGATGCCCTCCAGAATGAGGTTGTTTTCTCTCTCAAACTTGGGGAGCCAGAGATCTCTGTAGGTAGCGAGCACATTATAGTCGCTAATGTTTTGCACCTCATTACCGTTCAACCTGATACGTAGGTTTTGCACCAGGGCCTTGCCAATATTGCTCACGATGGTTCTCTTCGTATTCGTACCCTCAAGCTCCAGGTTAAAAAGGAGCCTGAGAGAGCCTGGGAAAATGATATCGTCCCACCCCATGTTTGGTACATCCACGTACAAGTCCTCGTTCTGGTTGATGGTACTGGGGACGTGACTTACTTTAACACGCTGCTTCTTCCCTTTCATGCTGTGCATCGTCTTGACCTCTGCATCGGGATTTAGTTTAGTTCCGTACATGTTACTCATGGTTTATTGTACGGTCTTGCGGGTTGAATAAATGCCAATTAATCCAGCACACGAAGGAGACGATTTCACAGCGGAGGAGGACCTTGACCTTGGGGAAGAGCAGGGATCTTTCAGTGGACTCGGAGATATTCCGGGGTCCATCACGCCCGCAACACCTTCACGGGGTGGCCTCACTGACATCACGACTCTCACAGCGGGGCAAGAGCTTCTAAGATCTAGAGTCGATAGCCTTTACGAGCATCTTGAGGAGCTAGGGCAGCCGATCGCAAGATTTTACAACGAGTTTAAGACCGAAGGGAACCAGCTTCTTTACGATGGTGTAGGGCTCACGAAAATGAATGGTGAGCTCAGGAGTGTTGGTGTGATCCTTGATAAGTTGGGGACGAATCGTTTGCGAGCTATGGGGTTTACCTACTATAACACACCACACAAAGGTAGTAGGGCAGCGGCCCAGAAACTTATGGGCGATATAGATCGCGTTGTGGAAAGGCCCGACGACATCGATATGCTGCCGCTGCTCGGGAATGTTCTAGACGAGACGGAGAGCCTTATCGAAGATAATTCGTTTGACAAGGATGGAACCTTCACGGAGCGTGAAAGAAGAGGGCTCAACCTCGAGCTTCAAACGCTCCGGGGCAACCTTAGGTACCTCAAAAGCAAGATGATATCTTACGATGGCGAGATCGATAAAGCGGAAGCCAAGGTGAAGAGGCTCGAGAGCAAGAAGGCCGCGCCCGGAGTATCTGAAGGGCAGCTAACCATCTGGAATGAAGACATCGCGAAGGCCAATGAAGAGCTAGAACAGCTAAAGGATAAGAAGGAAGAAGCACGAAAAGCGCACGGTTTACTTTCCTCAGGCATCCAGAGCCAACTGAAAGGGATCAAGGAGACTCTTATGAAAATCGCCGGAGAAGACACGTCACTGCGGGAAAAGCTCGGGATCTTGTTCAAGGAACAAGGCTTAACTATCGCGAGCATCGTCTCGGCTATCGGTCTACTGATTTCCACCATCGTGCTCGCTGTTACGGGTACCGGTGGTGCCGGTGCCTCAGGAGGAAGTGCCGCAGGTGGGAAAGGTTTTGTCCGGAAACAGCTTGAAAGACTCGGCAAATTCTTGAAGTATCTAGCAGGTAAGGCAGGTGCAGCACTACCAGGGATTATTGGCAGCGTTGTCTCGTTCTTCTTTAGAGTAGCAGCGAAGGTTGTCGAATACGTAGCCAAGCATCTATATATGGCCATCGCGGCTGCTGTCGCTTTCGTTGTGGCATACGTTAGGAAGGGTAGCAGCGCGGATCGCAGTTCCAAAGAATCATAGGGCGGCTATCATCTAGTGTGTTGATCAACACATTAGACCTCCTGTGGAGCCGTCAGGCGATTATTTTTTCAGCCATATGTACGCAATGATGAGGTCTACCCCCGTCGTGATCAAGGCAGCTTTGGTATCTTCATGCTGATTTTTCCCGCCTCCTTGGATACCTGAAGAACTGTATGTACTAAATACAGTTCCCTGTATAAGCTTTGGACGTTTGATAGCTTGCTCCATATGTTTGGGGGGTGCTTTGCCTCCGGGCTTCGCGATAGCTTGCTCCGTAGGCTTGTGCTCCTGCGGAGCCGCGAGATGATTAATCTGAGGGTTAACTCCAATGGTGAAGTACTCCTTGCTGATGAGGATTTTGTTCGTGAAATTCTGAATATTCCCAATATGAAGACCCATGTCACTTGGAATCATGTAGACACCATGTGCAACGCTGAAATCAACCTTGGAACGCGCGTACTTGAGCACATTTTGGAATCGCTTTATTTCCTCACCCCTGTTACTAGGCCGGAGGATCAGCGCTTCAAGGGTCGTCAAGTACAAGCGTTGGGCATCGATCGAACTACCCTGGTCGCCAATGATGCTTGACCTAGCGTTGGCTTGGCTCTCCAGGATGAGATACGCGTATAATCGCGTGGATTGGGATAGTCTCTCTATACCAACACGTGTTAGACCCTGGGAGGTCTCGATAATCCATCGACTCCAAGAGTCTTCATCGAGATAGCTAGGACCCGAGCCGGGGTAGTCCTCTCGATGGGCTTGCCAACTACTGAAGAGGTTTTCATTCCTCCACTCGCTCTCGCTGTCGCTTACCCCAAATTCACGTGCAAGATGCTGGAATTTTTGCTCATTGAAAGGATTGTTGAGACGTTGAAATCTATCCGATCCCGGTAAAGACACTTCGAGCTCCGCCAGGATTTTGCGGATCTGAAAATAGACGTGGAAGAGATAAACTGCACGAACCAAAGGTTGCGCAGCAGTGAGATGCTGCATGGAAATACCGCAAGCGGAAGTTGCGCAGTAAGTGGCAAAGTTGAGTTGATTAGACCAGATACTGAAAGGGTGACTCTGCCACACTCCAACGGCTGTACCCTGGAGTTTGTAGTCGACAAAGATGTTCGGGAACTTTGCCGTAAATGCGGACCCTTGAGCGTCAATGACAATGCTCTGAACCGAGAGTTGCTCACCCTTGAGTCTTTCCAAATATCGCCCATGATTAGGTGCATACTTTGCCTTGGGATTATAGCTGTAGATATTCATGTTTCTTTAAAGAAACATGAGACAACTGTATGTTACGGATATAGAGAAGCCTACGATATTCAAGCCTCATCTGGGGGAGGGCACGAGGATCGCTCTGAAATCCATTAGTATTCGACCTACGTGGTCGAACATCTTCACAAGGAGCGAGATCAGCATCTATAAGACGGGCGGCAGTCTGAGGGTGAGACCGTTGGAAGTCCTCATCCCCATTGAGCCGGGTTTATATCGAATCGAGGATCTCGTGGCTATTATCAACAACCAAGCAGGGGGCAGGATAAAGCTATTCGTACTCACGAACGGACGCTGTAGGCTTAGAGTTAACAAGGGGTACGTTGTGATAATAGGTCAACCACTGCAGGACCTTATGGGGCGGGCCTTTGATAATAAGGTAGAGTTTACAGCGGGCGATCATGACAGCTTCTACAAAACTGATGTCTACCAGCGACTCCGACTCGTTTGCCCCCAGTTGGATGAAGGCGACTGCCTGCTAGATGGGGACAAATCTAAGATTCTCGCCTTGCTACCCACTAAGGAGATTGACGCTTGGGGGGACATGATAACCTGGAGTTTTGACAACCCCGTGTACCTTCCTTTGAAAGGTTCCACAGATCGTTTGGAGTTCATGCTGACAGACGAGCATCATCATGAAAAAAATGTAGCCTTCATGGGGCTAACGATGCACTTGCTCATAGAATAAATATGAGTGAAATCGCAAAGCTTTATCCGAGTTTACCGAGTGCACCTGATGAGCTTGATGAAAGCCAGGTGTACAGACTGCGCAAAATCGAGGAGGTAGATCAGTACCTCCGCAATGAATCAAAAGAGCGGGATAAACTCGCTAAAAAGTTCAAAATGTATGGTACGTGGGTGAGATTCACTGACCATGGATTACTAGCCATAAGTGTCATCACTGCGGGTGTTGGCATTGGTAGCATGTTATCCGGAATAGGGGTGCCACTGGCTGTCGCCATGGGTGGTATCACGATCACCGTAGGACTAGGGCAAGCAGGTCTGCGGAATGCGGGGAAGAGGCTAGATGTCAAGTCGAAGAAACACGAGAGCATCAGGCTATTGGCAGAGACCAAATTGAATAGTGTTGTCGATCTAATCAGCAAGGCTGTGGAGAATGGGGTGATCAGCGACTATGAGTTCAGCTTGATTATGCAGGAGAAGCAAAAATATATGCTGCTGAAGGAACAAGTCCGTCAAAGAACGAAACAAGCCGTGAATGCCATCAATGATCGTGAGAGACAGCAGCTTGTCGCGAAGGGGCGTGAAGAGGCGAAGGAGGAGCTTATGAAAAAACTTCAATCTGTGCAACATGTAAGCGGTATTTAGATGAGCCACCTGAATATTCGTAGTCTAATATGTTGTTCAACATACTAGAAGATTACTTCCCCACTATCTGGATCGACTGTATAGAATCTATCATACCATACACGTTTCTTCCTCTCGGATAGCTCTCGCGCATACTGCTCTAGGTTCTTCTCCCAGGCTATGGTAACGCATGGTTCGCAGTAGGGGCCGTCGGCTTGTGTTGAAGCGTCCTTATACTTAACCTTTCGGATCGCTTCAATAAGGGCGGCCTTGTTCATGGCTGAAATATTACGGATCTTTAGCGCTTTGGCTTCCCTTCTTAATTCGGTAACGAACATGTTTTTATATAGTTGGAGAACAACTATATAACGCATTTTTGGACCTATTCCAAATAGGATTCCTTGTTGTCACTCTCGTCATCTGAGTCGCAAAGGTAGCGGGTAGTACGTAATGTTACGGTTTGGTACTTGCACTCATCCAGATAGATTTGCATATGATGGTTTGAACCTTGTTTATAGATGCAGGATAGTTTCAGAATGGCTTGGCACTCGCAGCTTTCCCCTAACGGGACTTCTCCGGAATGAAAGTCCGTCTTGACTTTGCCATCCCATTCCTTCACCTTTGCCGTGATGTACTTGCCTCTTTTCACGGTCGGGGTAGCAAAGGTTTGTAATTTCAAAGCTTGTACTGTGGTCATGATACTATTAAATTTCTCCAGCCATTCGGGGTGATTATAGATATCGAATGACATGGTGAGTGCCGATGTCTCGTTATAGCGCGAGGCACCTTTTGAATAGAGCTTCTTGGGTGTTATGATTGTTAAATGTCGAATCTTACCACCATTTTTATAACCAAGTACGGTGCGTTCATCTTTGCCTCTGTTGGCCGGAACGGGATCGCTTAGCACGATATTATCATTATTAATGTCTTTGATATTTAATGGAGCCGCCGTGGCATAAAAGTCTCGCGTATTAACATTCTCGGTACCAAATTTAAACATTCTTTATTATGTTAATATTGGGGTTCAACTAGAGTTTGGTACATGGACAGTAGCCGCCATTGTACGTAATGCATAAGTAATAGCAGGACCAGCACAACATTTTGCCCTGTATAAGGAGCCTCCGTTGGCATTGCAGGCATCGGTCGTACTCATCCAGGGTCACATCGTTCCATTTATCTTACAACCCGTGGTTGTAAGATAGTCAGTGATCTCCAGATCTCATCGATTCATGTACATTTTCAGCCGTCGATACATGACAAGGTCAGTAGACCTGACGATATCGAGAAGCTCACATTGCATCATTGACAATCTATATCGCCTTTTGGCACAATATAGGATGCAGGCGGACACGATGTTGTAAATTATTTGCACCACGCAGGATGTAATTCCAAATATCATTGCCAACCAAATGAATACGAAGGAGTATTGGTATAGCACATGAGATGACACCTCGCATACGGCCACAACGAGGTTATTGCTGACAACTCTCCTTGCAGCATGCTTCGAATACAAGGAACACATGCCGAATCGGGGGAAAACATCGTCCGGTACCAGGGGGTACATTGCCGCACCGTGAAGATTCCTCTTTTCATACTCGTCATACGAAAGCCAAGCGTCTCCGTATTTCCAAATTTGTCCCCAGGAGATTAGAAAGTACCACCATGATTATAATATCCACAGCCAGATAGAGCACCGGTGGCATCTTATGAAGCACGTACTTGTATCCGGGATATCCATCATGAAAGTACTCCTCATGTAGAACCTTGGGGTCCCTGGCAGTTGCGAGGTTCTTCTTGAACCTGATCACCCCCGCAAAAGTAAACCTACTTATATAGTATGGGATAGAAATAACAAGCACAAAAGCTATCATGAGGAATGGAGTCCATATGTAGGTTGTGTATCTGCGCTTCCTTAAGTTCTCGCAGGTACCCATAAACATTCTTCGTGTACATGACCTCCCCTCCATATTAGCGTAGGCCTTCTTCACACTTAAGTCATCAGGAATACCATATATATGCGTAGATAGAGCCACATGCTTCCCACCAAGTAATCTGGATACCTGCGGGAATAGATAAAGCCCGCTCATCCAACATACAGATTGTAGGTACCCGGGGTCCACATCCAATCCTTTCGCATCGCAGCTTAGGCTCCCGTTGTACCAGTACAACCCCGATGCGATCGCAGCCAAGCCAAAAATTCTGGAAACAAAAAGCCGGTGGAAACGGGAACAATAATCATCGCTTCTTGTCTTATTGACGTTAACCCTGAATAATTCTGGAATGTCTCTGGTAATCAGGTTCATTTTTTAAACACTTTCAACTTCAACAAGGTGGTCGGTTTTGAGTAAGGGACTTCCCCTACTCAACTGCGCATGCTCGAATTTTTGTTGATGTCAGCATTATCACTATCGGCGTGTGCGCATGCGCAAGAATAACGGGAATCGAGGTGGGGGGTGGAGGGGGTGGAAGCGTGGTTTTGTCGATCGGGAGGTGGGCAAGTTGGTAAAAAGCGGGGATGAAGGTGGAAGAGGCGGGGCTTTTAGGGGTTTTTGGTGGTGGGGTGGTTGGCGAGCAGGTTGGTTTTGGTGAGGGAGGGGGGAGGTAGGGTAGGCCGAGTTTTGGGGGTAGAGGTGTGAAAGGAGGTCAAAACCGGCTTATATCGCCCTTTACATACTACTAGAATTATCTAAAATCGTAGAATTATCCGTAGATCGTAGAATTATCTGCAGATCGAAAGATCATCTTAAGATCGTAGAATTATCTTAAGATCGTAGTGTAAACTAAATATGAAGTATAACATGTCCTTGAAATGCTTCCGCAAGTTTTTACTAAAATTTTCACACGGGATCAAATAAAGGTGTCCGCTTTAGAGAGATTGCACTGTGAGGGTTTCGTTAAAAATCTGTCCGTGGCATATCAAACTTTCCGTCTAATATAGGTGTCATTTTAAGAGTATGTCTGCTTTAGAATAGCCAGGAGACACAGCAAATTGGAATAGTTAGGTGGGAAAAATTACGCTGTCTTACAATTTTTTGCGTTAAAATTCTGAACGCGCTTTTTCATTGGTTTTGATTTTTGATTTTTTTTTTTTTTTTTGATTTTCTCTTTATTTAACGTCGATAGATACAATAGTATTTAAATAACTAATTTAAATCGACAACAAAACGTAAAACAAGGCAAACAGCGATAAAAAATAAGATTTCAAATGGTTAAATATCAAACTTTCATCGTGATGACCTAATACAATATATTGATACTTTTTCAAATTTATTGCTAAGTAATTTTCATAAAACCAATTATTAACTATGACCAAATTAGTAAGCAGTGTTTGTTTTACATCTTCTAATGAATTTTCACAAGCATATAAGGTGTTATCATCTGCAAAGTTACAAAGGGAAGATTGAATAATGAACCAGAATAAATCGTTTATAGAATAATTGAAGAAAGGAGGTCCTAAGATTGATCCTTGTGGAACTCCAACTTGAAGAGGAAGCCATTCGCTAAAAGAAGAATTTATTCTGGTTCTCTGAAAACGATTTTTCAAGTATGAGTGAATAAATAATAAAGAAGATTCAGAAAAACCATAGGCATGCAGCTTTGCAATAAGCAAATCATGGTTGATAGTATCAAAAGCTTTTGAGAGGTCCATTAGCACTGCTCCAACTACACCCTTATTATCAAGTGTGCTTTTCCATTGTTCAATCATTCGAATGAGAGCATATTGTGTATTATAACCCTTTCTGAAGCCTGATAGATGAGGGCTGAGTTTGTCATGCATAAAAGTGTGCATTTGATTAAGAATAATTCTTTCAAAAACCTTTGATAAACAGGGAAGCAAGCTAACAGGTCTATAGTTCTCCTTATCATTACAGTCATCCTTCTTAAAAACAGGTATAACCTCTGCAAGTTTTAAATCATCAGGAAAAATATTAGACTGTAAACAAAAATTTATAATATTAGTGAGGATAGGAACAAAGATATGAATAAACTTTTTCAACATAAAAACTGGAAAATCACCACTAACAGAAGATTTCTTTGCATCCATGTCTTTGATGACTTTGAGAACATCAGGCTGTTCAACCAGCGAAAAATAGAACTTTTCATCATAACCCACATTTTCACGAATTTTCAAAATACTGATGTGATTAGTATACGAGTGGATTGCATCATGAATGGTTGCTGTATGTGTATCATCGTTTGGTTTGATTGGTAAATTTTTCGTGATGTTGGTGTAATATTCATTGAAGATTTTGCATAATTTTTGTTCGTCAGTGACTATCTTTTCTTTCTCGATTAAGATAATTTTGTTGGTGTTATAACTAACGTTTGAAAACAATGGCTTGACAGACTTCCAGAACTTTTTATTATCAGTAATGCTTGTCATACGTAAACCCTTGAAATACGAACGTTTGGTTTTTCGTAATAAGGAAACACAGTAGTTTCTCTGTCTAGTAAAGTTGGACCAATTTTCTTTTGATCGTGATTTGTTATATATGCGACGAAGTTTGGATCTGTGCATAATAGCTTTGCGAAGCTCCTTGGTTAATTCTATTGTTCTTTGCTGACCCGGTCAATATCGGGAAACCTTAGCTAGAGTAGAGCTAGAATATAAACACACTTTTCCAAAATTCACAGTCAAACTATCATAAAAAAAATCATTCAAAATTTTGCTTGTGACGTCACAACTTTTCATCACGCTCCATTACACAAAATACCGTTAATCATCAGCAAAAATCCACTGATCATTAACGCATGCGCAATAAAAAATGAAATCTTCGGACTTTGTTAAAATGTGTATATAAGAAAGGGATGAGTTGGTTTAAGAATGCCATCAGCAAACTATATAGCACCGTGTCGGCACCAGTGGCAGCAACCCGCGACACTCTTGCCGATCGACTACAGAGTGTGCGGAATACCGTTGCATTCTATTACAACAGGGCAAAGGAACAAATTTCGGGAGGTACAGCGCTTCACGATGAGATTGAACAGGAGGCAAGGGAGGACTACGCGGAGGATATCCGAGGGGACGATATACAGATGCTGGAGGACGGAAATAGGATCAAGACATGGAGGTTAAACAAACATCTAAACCAACCTCTAGGGGACGCGATCATGCCAAAAATTGAAACCCACATAGAAATGCGCGCTAAGGTTGTGTACAGCTTCAGTTGTAATATTTACAAGGGTGGGGGCGATGTGTCTGATTATCACAAAACTAAGAGCTCCGGGTCACTATCAAGCATCGCCGAAATCGAAGCGTTCGTAGAAGAATGCGAGATGAAGCGCCTCGATCTGGAGGATCACGAGTTCTGGACCAGGGTTTATTTACCACCTACCAGGACAACCGTAACCTCGGGAGCGTATGAAGGCAAAATTCTCTTCGATCATGTACAGATTAAGGTGATAAGCACACGTGAACCCCTCTTGGGATGCGGCCCTCTCCCGGTTTGGTTGCGACAAAAAAGGTGCATCTATGCCATGGATGGTGAGGATGCCAGAAAGGACAACCTATGCTTCTGGAGATGTCTTGCGGTAAAGGAGAGGGCAGATGTAGTACGGGGGACGGAACGTCTAACAAAAACAGCCTTCGCCCTAGCCCGGGATTACTACGAGGACCCTAAGCTTAAGCGCAAGGACGTGCGCCCCACAAGGCTGGTGGATTTGGAGGGCGTTGCCAAGCAATTCAAGGTCAACATCAGGGTCTTTGAACCCAAGACAAACTCTAAGAAAGCACCATGGCGACTCGTCTATGGTCAAAAGCAACACAAAAAAGGTTTAGATGGCATCAATCTTGGTATGCTGGACGGGCACTGTTTTTACATCAAGGATTTAGATGTGCTGACCCAACACTGGGAATGCGAGGTATGTAAACAGAAGTTTAATTACGCCTCTTCTCTTACGCGGCATAAAAGGAACGAATGCGAGGGTGTCAAGACAACGATTATCTGCAAGGGCGGGAAGGTGAAACGTATGCCGAGCAAGGCGCAGAAAGAATACATGTCAAAACAAACTGGAAGACATATTCACCATGCCCTATGTGGTCATGGTGGTGAACGCGTTATCCGTGAGGACAAAGAGGAGTGGAAGGTAGATGGCTATGAGCCTGTCACAAAGACCGTTTACGAGTACCACGGTTGTAAGTGGCACGGATGTCCCTGCCTGTCCAAGAGAACCGACGCGGACAAGGCTCATTACACTGCAACCCAGTCTAAGGAAAGGATGATACGGGAACAGGGGTACAACCTCGTCACAACCTGGGAATGTGAAAAACCACCCAAAATCAGGAGGTATTTTAAGAAGGAGTTTAGGCCCTATCCCCACTATATCGTCTTCGATTGTGAAGCCCTCCTGCATCGTTTAAATTATCAACAAACCTCTGATTTGACATATATTTCTCGACACATTCCCGTAAGCGTGGTTATTGCTGATAGCCGGAAAAAACACCCGACATTTTGGGTTTTCGTTAAAAGTTTATTGGGGAGCAATTAGAAAAATTTGGGGTATTTCTTGAATACCTAGCGTCGAAGGTAGATGCCGCGCTACCTGGTATCCCTGGTATGATAATTTCTTCATTTTTTTCAAAAACAACAAAGGTTGTAGAATATGCGGTCAAACACCTGTACATGGGTATTGCCGACAGCTTGATTGGGGACCCGACGTTCATCGAGCACGAAAATCCCAAGGTCTTGGTCAAACAGTTTGTGGGGGAGCTGGAAAAGAGCATACCCTGATCGTGAAGGAGGTCGAGAGAATGTACCCGAAGCCTGACGACTTTGACAAGCTCTCCAAAAAGAACCAGGAGCTGTGGAACGAGTGGGTAAACCAAGTATCTGTAATAGGGTTTAATTCTGGCAAGTACGACATCAACCTGATCAAGCGGTATTTTGTCGAAGAAATTGCGCAAGGCGATAAGATCAAGGTGGCGAAAAAAGATAACAATTACATGTTCCTCACCACCTCAAGATTTAAATTTCTCGACATCAAAAATTTCCTTGCTCCCGGACTGAGCTATGCCGGTTGTGTAAATCGTTGGAATGTAAGCTGCAAAAGCTCGTGTTTCCATATGAATGGTTGACTTACCACGGCAAGTTGAGCCATGCTGGACCCGTCGCGCACGAGGCTTTTTATAGCCGGCTAAGTGGGAAAAACACACTATCCCGCAAAGAGTATGAGACATTCTGCGCTGAGTTTTACAGGCGAGGCTGCGTCACCATGATGGACTGGTTACGTGAGTACAACCTAGCCGATGTGGAACCGTTCATTGAAGCCGTGGACAAGACGAGGTTGCAGTATTACAATGACGAGATAGATATTTTGAAGGACGCGGTAAGTATTCCGGGCGTGTCGATGCGCTACGTATTGAACAAATCCCTACGGCTGAACCTAAAGTTAGAGCTATATGCTCCGGGAGACCCATGCAGGCATAGGTGTAAGGACTCTTGTTATAGCAAGACGTGTAAGGCCTGCAAGGAGGGACGGAAAGCATGTGAAAAATGTACGAGGAATGAGGCCTACGAGCTCTTACGGACGGGGATGGTTGGCGGTCCCGCGATCGTATTCTGTCGAACGAGACGTGACGGGTATCAGATCTCACGTGTACGGCGAACCCCACAGGTGTAGAACCATTCTAGGGAACGACGCAAATATGCTCTACCCTAGTACCTTGATGCAAGACTTTCCTTGTGGGAAGGAACAGTTGATCAAGGTGGCTACACCGACATCAGTACATAACTTAGAGCTACTGGCGCGAGGTGTGGTGGATGGGTCGTTGTTTGGGTTTGCGCAGGTTGATATCGAGGTACCTGAGTATCTGCGCGAAAAGTTTAGTGAAATGGCTCCCCTGTTTGTCGTCAAGGAGATACCCGACAATCAAATCCCCGAGCACATGCACGAATATTTGAAAACTACGGGCCGCAGGCGTGTACCTGGAACACGTAAGCTTCTAGGGTTGCTAAAGGCTGAAAAGATCTTACTGTATACCCCTGTGCTAAAATGGTACCTTGGCCATGGGCTGAAAGTGACTGCCTTTTACCAATTTCTCAAGTATGCTAGAGGTGGGCCCTTTGAATGGTTTCCGAAAGAGATTGCTGATGCACGACGGGAGGCTGATAAAAACCCCGACAAGCGTATTGCGGGGGATACGGCAAAGTTGAAAGGCAACTCGTTCTACGGCAAGATGATTGAAGATTTGGCGAGGCACGCAAATAACACGTTTACGACGGATGAAAAGGAGGTTGATGCAGCCCTGCGAAGCCCGTACCTCGAGAACCTTGAAGAGATTGGGGATGCGTATGAGGTAAGAAGGGGCAAACACAAGTGTACTATCGATAGAGCCTACCAGTGTGGTATTGCAGTGTACCAACTAGCTAAGCTTCGCATGCTCGAATTTTACTACGATTTTCTGGACAAGTACGTGGATCGTCGAGACTTTGAGTACATTTACATGGACACCGACAGTGCCTATTTTGCCATCTCTGGGGAAGCGTTAAGAGATTTCGTTCGTCCCAAACTGGTTGACGAGTATGATGAGGATGTAAAAAACTGGCTCGTCACCAATAAATACTCGAGTCGAACAGGAGGGCTATTTAAAGCGGAATTTATTGGTTTTAGGATGATTGCCCTGACAGCCAAGTGTTATTTTGTGGAGGGTAAAGAAGGTACTAAATTTTCGTGCAAGGGTATGTCAAAGAGACAAAATGCTTTGACCTGGGGTAGATGCCTGAGTGCCCTAAAGGGTGGTTTAGACATGGCCAAAAACGTAGGTTTTCGGGTACATGAGCAGGGTATGATCACGTACGAACAGAACAAGCTCGGCCTCTCTGCGTTTTATGACAAAAGAGTTGTACATAGCGATGGGGTACATACCTCTCCGCTTGTGGTTTAAGGGAAAAAAATGGAGGTGTGTTTACTAATCGCTATACTTCTACCCTATGCCATGATTGCTTATATACTTTTTCGATATCGACTACTAATAAATAAGATGTCAGATCTTACACAAGTCTTTGACACAGCCCCCACAGAAGCCTATGAACATGTAGAGAAACCCCCCGATAAGCGCCAGGCCTTGAAAGAGGCCCTGAGGACGGGCAAGGGGCACCTTTTGCCTAAGAAGTGCACAGAAGGGTTTGTCGACAAAGCACCAGAGGAGGCCTTTGATAAAGTACATACCGACTACGTACAGCGGGAATTACAGGAGAAGGGTGAAAAGACCGCTAGGGCACTGTCTACCCATGTTATCAGCCTCTATGCCAGCATGATTGGAAATATTGTGGATATCGACAGTGTTGAGGAGCTCCGAAAAGATATCGAAGAGGATCCTATCATCCGAGACTCCATGACAGACTTGGGGATTCTTGTGTATTGTACCATTGGGAGGTGTCTGGCACCCATCTTGGTAGCGGGACATACTGCGAGGCATATGGGTAAGAAAAAAAAGAAACAGGTGGAGGAGGAGGAAGAGGAGACTAAGGAAGAGCCTCGGACGGCGGTGCTATAAGATAAATGACTGAGGAAGAGAAACAAGAAGAGCGAATAATTACAAAACCAGTAAAGCATCCGGGGCGTGTGGCCCAGGGTCACAAGTTGGCAGCACTGATGAAGAAAAGAAAGCAAGAAATGAAACAACAAGAGGGTACTGTAGAGCCTGCAGTCAAAGCCTCTTCTGGGACTAGTTCCGTACAGTCGATGATCCCAATGCCGTACATGTATGGTGTAGGTACGCTTGCCGTGCTTGCGATAGGGGTTGGGGTTTGGTATAGATTTGGCAGGGGTGAAAATGTATCCCACGGGCCAGCGACTAATCCAGAGCCTCGGTAGGGGAAACAGGGCAAAGCCCAACCTCATATCTCTATGTTCAAAATGTTATAATATAAATGAGTACAGCAACATCAAGCAACATTAGCCCAAAAGAAACCATGGTTATTGACTCCTTATGGGAATCGGTCAGACTGGTATCGTATACAATCTTAATAACTATGGGTGCGAAAAAGGCCCTAGGGGTTTCTAGACCTGGGGCAAAGATGGACCTGGAGGACGGCCTGAAACTCGCCGGCTATATGACGGCAGCGATCCTATTCGACGAATACGCAATAAAACAGGGATGGTATAAAAAATCTCTGATACCCCCGAAATAGACCACCTAGTAAAATTTCTGTTTGTCGTAGAGACAAATAGAAATACCCTATAAGTATATAGAAACCGGTAAGTATCCGACGCTTGCTGATGTTGTCAGGGTATTGCACAAGGCGAGCTCCGGAATAGTAAATGGAAGCCAAGATATGTTACAAATGTAAAAAATTGTTTCCCCCGGACATGTTCAAGATTAGGGGACATACTCGAACTAAGAGTTGTATAAGTTGCCTGGCTAAGGCGAGAGAGAGGCGGCGTACCAAATGCAAGGACCCTGTTATCGAACAAAAGGTAGACATTCTTGCCACTGATGTTGAAATTAGGGAAATTCAGCAGGATGAAAATTACCTACATCTTTACACCCTGTTGACATACAACATCATACCACAGTACATCGAACTCGTTGAGGCACCACCCGGGAGTTATGAAAAGGAACCACTCATTAAACAATATCGCAAGGTACTACGATGCCTACAGGGAAAATTAAGATATACTCCACTACCCATGGAATACCAGGCTCGAAATACCAAGCTATGCCCTGCCTGCCGGGGGTCTTTGGTGAACAATCACAGCGGTGTGTTGATATGTTTAGGCTGTGCCGGAGTATATTCAAAAATCCATAATCAAAAGTGGTTATATTATTAGTAAATGGATGTCGTGAGAGATCCACATACGGCCATTTTTACAGGACCAACAAGTTGCGGAAAAACACAACGTGTCCTTAATTTACTAGAAAATGAATATAAAAAACACTATCACAACATAGTGATACTATGCCCCACCCTACGATGGAACAGCACCTACCTTGAAAGAGCCTCACTCTGGAAGGATGATTACGTGTTCCTGATAGACCCCAAGGATCAGCTGTTTGAATGGATAGCGAAATTGTCGTCGTTATTAGCAGGCGAGGATAGTCTTTTCATAGTTGACGACATGATATCCGACGAAAGCCTCGATAAGCGTCGACAGCCCCTGCTTGAATTAGCCATCAGTGGTAGGCATCGCGGGCACAGTTTGTGGCTATTGACGCAGAGTTATACTGCTTCGCCCAAAAATTTGAGGAGGCAAAAGAAGCAGTTGTTTGCCTGGTACCCTCATGAGAAGAGTGACATGAAGATGATAGACGAGGAGACGAACATGATTTCGGACTGGAATGATATCAAGGCTGAACTGAAAAAATCCAAACAAACTTGCTTGTACGTGAGATTGGAACACCCTCGAGCTTGGAAAATCCTCGAGTGACCATGGTGAAAACCTCCGGCTGAGCATTGGTATATTAGAAATGTCTTCACAACTCGCCTTATTCAACGCAATACCCGCAGGATCCATCGAGACCTTATTTGACAAACAAAATCAGCCCCTGTTCAAACGTGCCGGTCTCGAGAGATTCCTGTGTATTCCAAATGCTAGGCAGTATGGTCTTGATCGCCATATGACAATATCAAGGGGAGAAATAGAGGGTATGCTGGGGCTTGTTGGCGACTACACGCACCCAGGTATGCTAGGAGGAGGGAAAAACCGGCATGACATATTCGTAACATTTGACGGGGCGTTGGAAATTACCATCAGGTCAAGAAAGCCTAGGGCAGTAGCCTTGACAAAATGGCTAACCCGGAAGGGGGTGGAAAAATTACAGGATGAGCTTAAAGAGAATCGTAAAGCCCTTGAGGATAGAGATATGGCTATGTCGGTACTGGCGGATGACTTAGAGGATAGGGATAATCAGCTCATGGTGCTGGGGGATGAAATTGATTCCATAGCCCAAGAAAATACAAGGCTTCAGGAACGGTATGTACCACGTGCCCAAGATCCAAAGAAAGACAACGTCATCATTATCCACCGTAAGCACAGCGCACAGGATGATGACGAATACCATCATCTTCCCTATTATTGCACGCGTGTCCAGAGGCGTAATATTAGCAAGAAGAAGTTGTGGTTCAATGACAACTACCCGGGCGCGGAGGAGATTGTCGTTATTGACAACCCTAACGGCATGCATGCATTTAATCGGTTTGAAGAGGATGGACATGTGGAGCGCTGCGGGTGCCACTTCAGGCTTATCGACCTTACTCGGGATGACCTGTACGATTTGGGTGTTCCGGCACTATGGGACTAGGCAGGCGCTAATTTTAACTACTTACAGGGTAGTTAAAATTTACACTTTGGAAAATATACATTTTTGACCCTTTTGGGTGTATCTTAAAAGCCAGTGAAATATCAAAAAGATGGAAGCATTTATAAAAAAAAATCAATTTACAATCAACTACGATGTCCAGGTACCTGTACTACACTGTTGTATCAAGGTAGGGTCAGTGGCTGGATATTGCCCTACCTGCCTGGAAAATTTTAGGTATCGGGGTGGGGTATACTACGAAGGTTTTGAATACCCTACTGATGACGACCTTTTACACAGGCCAGCGTCAGGCGAAAAAGCATGGGGTACATTTGTAAGAAGCGAGATTGACGAGGATTTAGAGGATGATATTGAACGTCTAGGACTGCATATTGTTCAAAATGATAGGAACAACTATGGGGCACTATGCTACCAGGTCATCAAGGATAGGGACTTGAAGCTATCAGATTTGGTCGATATATCAACAATAGGCAATATACTCAAATTTCCGATACACGATAGACGTCTAGTTGATATTGATTTGGAAAACGAACCTAGTGTTATCAAAGGTATCGTCTATGGGTATCCGTCCTACACCCAACATCCTTTGGACTATGTAAGAAATCCGAATGAAGATGACGAGGATGACGAAATAGGTCTGGATGACCTAGATGAACTCGTGGAAACAGTTTACCATTCCTTGATAACATCCGGAGGTATCTGAACGTCCTCTGGAACCAGCATCAGTTCTTCCGCAACAAAGCTTCTTTCAAGGCCGTCCTTCAAATAGTATAAAATACGGCTGCCCGCTACGATACGATCCAGCCTATACATTTGCCTACTCCAGAAAGCATCTGTTGCACGTCTTTTAGAGTCGGCATGCTCCTCTCCTGGTTGTAGCAGATACAAGTACAAACCATCCTCGGGTAGGGGTCTCTCCTCGGGATATTGCTGACCTTTTGCAAGTGGGACATCTTCGAGCTTAATCGCCCTCGAGGGCTTCGAGTTAATCATTGCAGTATTGCTGTTGTTTAGACTTTTGACGATAGTGTACAGATGCTTGACCCAAATGGTACTAGGCTCGCCAGAGACCAGCTCTTGTGCATCCTGAGGTTTAAAGAGCCTTTCCGCGAGTACCTTGTTGTAGGATTCGACAAAGGCCGTGAACGTATGGTAGTATTTGGTGGTGGCCCGTTTAATCTCAACACCTTTACCTTCTAACAGCTTCGTTACTGCTGACTTGAATTCAGAACCATTGTCACACTGAAAAATCTTGGGGTATCGCAAAGGCCCTGCCCAATAGATCTCTTTGATCATATCGGAGACCTCGCTGGCTTTTTTGGTACGCAATGGTCTCGCTACCTTATATCTCGAGGCTACATCAATGCCTGTCAGAATATACTTGTACATATTGCCATATACCCTATCATGGGGCATATAGAGTAGATCAAACTGATGCATCTCGTTCGGGACCGTAATGGTGAAGTGTGGGTAATCAATACGCCTCGGACCTTTGATGTGTCGTAGCCATAAGAGTTGACGAGAAATCCAGTGGGTGGCCTTCTTTTTTGACACACCGCTCTCTTTCGCAAGCAGTCTGATAGCTTTGCGTCCGGTCCACAAATGTTCTGGGGTATAGTATATTTGGCTTAGTTTTTCAGCCTCCTCCTCGGTAATACTATGTGATGCTTTTGCTGACATGTTTATTATATGTCAGAAAACGTTCTTACAAATACCTGTAGGCTATAAAGCCCGGCAGAGATAACGAGCCAACGATAAAAGTGAGTTCCCCATCCTGTTGCTCCTTTGAAGGCGTGTAAAAATCTTTCAATTGTGGGGCCTTCTTGTTTGATGCTATATAATACCGGTACATGTCGTCGTCCAACTCGCGAAGACTCTTCCCCGCTTTTATTTGCAGTTCCCTTTGCTTGCCGAACCAGTCGAGCTTGGCTTGCCTGTCTCTGATCCATTGAGCCTGAGCCTCATTCAATTTTTCGACGGCCTCGTCATGTCCTTTCCGTTCTGCTTCCCCATGCCCCGAAAGTTTACTAAATAGATAGTTCGTGCCACTGAATACCAGGGCGTTGATTAACGCGCCCCCTGCCATGATTGCCAATGTAGCCATTTTATTCTGAGACGAAACGGTTGCCCTTTGCCATGTTTTCACTCGCCCACATGGGTTGAGTGTTGGCGTAGTGCAATCTACCAGCAACCTCGGCAAACGACGGGGCATCTCCATTTTCTCGATACTTGAGTGGTACTTTGTGATCGATATGCCACCCCTTACCATAATTGTCCCAGGTCATACCCTCAACAAACTGGGTCTCGATATCACCCCGCAGCGTCGCGATATCGCAACCCAGATACTTCTGAGAACTAAGCTCTTTATTTCCCCGTAAAGCTTTGTGTGTTCGACATCGTACAACAGAAGCGAGATGTCCAGGAGGGTCGCAAATTGGACACATGGATCTAATCCTTTCATGTTTACAAACCTGGCTGCCTTTGCAGTCCTTACAATAGGCCCTCTGTCTATCATGGGGGCAAATCTGACTGCCCTTGCACTCTTTGCATTGGTATATCAACCTTTGATGGTGACAATACTGACTACCCTTACATTCTTTGCACTGACCCCTCTGTCTATCACGGGGGCAAATCTGACTACCCTTACATTCTTTGCACTGACCCCTCTGTCTATCATGGGGGCAAATCTGACTACCCTTGCATTCCTTGCAATGGCCCCTCCGCCTTTGATGGGGGCATCTGTTACGTTCCCGTGACGCCTTCTTTTTATCGAGGCATTTGATGCATGTCTTTGTAGTTTGACCATTTCCCTTGATCCTAAAATTGTCCAAAGATAAAAAGTGTTAACATTTTGAGCATCTATTGGTTCCCTCCATATTGATTTGTATTTGTCCCAGGGGCAAATACAAATACAAATTGTGGTCCACTCCACAGAATGAGACCGTATTTATTCCGACTGTTTGCCCTTCTTCTTGCATTCCTTGCAGCGATACCTTAATTTCCCGTGGGGGCATATTTGACTTCCTCCACACTCCTTACAGGTGGATCTCTGCCTTTGATGGGGGCAGATTTGACTTCCCTTGCATTCCTTGCACTGACCCCTCTGTCTATCATGGGGGCATATTTCACTTCCGCCACATTCTTTGCACTTGGATATCCGCCTTTGATGGTGGCAAATTTCACTTCCTCCACACTCCTTTCACTTGGATCTCTGCCTACCATGGGGGCATTTTGTACGATCCATTGACGCCTTCTTTTTATCCAGGCATCTGGTAAAAGACTCTTTTTACAATTTGGGCAGCTCCTGGTTTCCTTGCAGTGATGCCTCAATTTCTCATGCTTACAAATTTGACTTCCCTTACATTCCTTGCAGCGATACCTTAATTTCCCATGCTTACAAATTTGACTTCCCTTACATTCCTTGCAGCGATACCTTAATTTCCCATGGGGGCATATTTGACTTCCTCCACACTCTTTACAGGTGGATCTCCGCCCACCATGCTGGCAGATACCACGTCCTCCACACTCCTTACAGGTGGATCTCTGCCTACCATGGCGGCACCTTGTGCGCTCCTTTGACGCCCTCTTAATATCGAGGCATTTGATGCACATTTTTGTTAGTTGGCCATTTCCTTTGATCCTAAAATTGTCCAAATAAAGATAGTGTTTACATCTCGAACACTTACATTTCCCTTCCATATTGATTTGTATTTGCCCTGTGAGGACAAATACAAATTATGGTCACTAAAACACCAAAGAATGAAACCTACCACCCAGAATGTTTAACTGAGCATCTTGAAACAAGTACACATAGCATCTGAAATCCCCGGCTCCGTCGGCTTTTTTGGTCATATGGAGAGTAATGCCGTCACTAAGCCTCTGTAGGGGTCTCCCGCTACCATGTAGGGTATGGTCGGGAGATGCTCTGAAATCGATAAACAACGCATACCGTTCATTGAAAAATTGGCCAATTGTCACATTTGAGTCGTGACTACCAAAGAGGTTGGGAATCTGCTCCAGGTGATCCTTTGGAAGCATGGCATGACTATACAGTTCATTAGGCTCACCTTCCACCGTGATGCTTATTTTTTCTATCTTGGGGTTGTAGGACACCTCATTTATACCGGAATAGGTTTAACTTTCCCAGGGTCCACAAACAGTAGTAAGACGCCCTTTAGGCTCTTGGCAGTTGTATCGATCTGGAGGTTATAGCTAGTATCCGATTTTTTCATGGTCACCACCTTACTTCGAAGTATCCGTTCATAGGGTAGCGCGAGGCTACTATACCGCGACATCATGGCACTCGCGAGACCCTCATGGTTTACCTTGTCAAACTCCAGGGCAATATTGGTGATCCTATAGGTAGCATCCGCTGCCTTGGCTGTCGTACTTCCCACGGCTGCCGTGCCCCCATCCTTAATGACGTCACCGTATGACGCGAAATGTAGAACAAACTGTAATTTGTCATGGAGCCCTGCCTGGTAAAAAGGGAGATCATTTGTAAGCTCAAACATCTTGCCCAATGGGATGCAAAAAGTGTTGCCATACGCCGCGGCGATGGCTTTTTCCTCATCAGTCCCGACGTACTCAGTACCCTTGACCTGCAGGGCTCTGATGGTACCATCATTGGGGTTGATTCCCTCTAGGATGAGATTGTTCTCCCTATCAAACTTAGGGAGCCACAAGTCTCTGTAGGCTGCGAGCTTGTTGTAGTCGCTGATATTCTGCACCTCGTTGCCATTCAAGGTGATGCGTAGATTTCGCACCAGGCTTTTGCGATGTTCGAGACGATGGTACGCTTCGTGTTGGTCCCTGTAAGCACCAGGTCAAATAGTAGCCTGATGCTACCCGGAAATATGACATCATTCTGTCCTAGGTTCGGAATATCCACGTACAAGTCCTCATTCTGGTTGATTGTGGAAGGTATATGGCTTACCTTGACGCGCTGCCGTTTCCCTTTGATAGCAAGGAGCTGCTTCGTTTCTGCGTAGGGGTCTAGGATAGTTCCAAATCCACTCATGTTTTATTATAGGGAAATTTTAAATAAAAGATGCCAACTAATCCAGTATTTGTACCTGATATTGATCTTCCGGATGATGAGGATGAGGGCCATCCAAATAAGCCCGATGATACTACGTCAAAACTCCCCGGAACGCCAAAACTATCAACACCAGGGCCTTCAACAGAACAACAAGGTGCTCCAGGGGATCTCCTTTCGGATCAGAGGAAAAAATTGCTAGAGGATAGGGTGAACGACCTCTACGATCGCCTTACGGAAAAGTTGAGACTACGGCCTGATGCGAGATATTACGATGCCTTCAGGGTGGATAAGGGGAATCAACTGATTGTTAAGGAGATAGTGAAAGGGAAAAAAACCTTCAAGGAAATAGTCATTACTAATCAAGATGGTAATTTAAAAACCGTTGGCCAGATACAAACGTTGCTAGGTAGTAATCGTCTGCAGGCCCTGGGTTTTGCCGACTATGTTACACCCAATAAGGGTGGTAAATTCAGGGCCCAGAACCTCTTGAAAGGTATAGCAAAATAGAGAAGGAGGCTGAGAACGCTGAAAATATTGAGATGGAATCGTTGGAGGAGATCGATAAATTTGTAGATGCCACGGAGAGCCTTATACAAGACACTTCGTTTGCTGGGCCTGATGAAGGTGGCATCACCGAACGTGAAAGAAGGGGGCTTGACCTCGAAACTTCAGACATTAAGAGGTAACTTGAAAAGCTTGAGAAGCAAGATGATTTCGCTTGATAGCGAGATTATCAGGGCAGAGGGTAATTTGAAAGAACTTGAGGAGAAGAAGGCCGGGGCAGATGAAGGACAACAAGCTAACCTTGAGAGGGATATAGAAAAGGTGAAGAAAGAGATTAGGGATCTGAATGATAAAAAAAAGGCCCTAAGGGAAGCACATGGCATGCTATCCACCGACATATACCCCCAGCTGAGACATATAAAGGAGACATTATTGAAAATTGCCGGGGATGACACGTCCTTGCTCGAGAAGCTTAAAATCTTGTTCAAGGAACAGGGGATCACTATAGCCAGCATCGTCTCTGCTATTGGTCTACTGATAAGCACCATTGTACGGGAGGAAGTGCCGCGGCAAGTGCTGCAGGAGGAAGTGCCGCAGCGGGTGCGGGAAAAGGCTTCGTAAAAAAGCAGCTTGAAAGGCTTGGAAAGTCCCTGAAATACCTAGCAGGTAAGGCAGGTGCTGCCTTACCTGGTATTATGGGTACGGTTGTCTCCTTCATTCTGAGGGTAGCGGCAACAGTCGTGGAATACGTGGCAAAACATCTGTACATGGCCATCGCGGCCGCTGCCGGGTTTGCCGTGACCTGATTTGGTCTTGTACAGGCCATTGGGATCCGCGCCATATTCTCTGCATATTTGTGCATACCCAGAGGTTGAGTAGGGATTTTTGTACTGACTAAAACCATCGTTAAAAGACATGGGTACCTTCATCCTTGCTAGGATGCGACGCATGTGGTAATATATATGAAATTTGAAGATGGAGTTGACAAGGGGAACGGAGCCCGTTAGATGTTTGGCGGAGAATGCCAGGGCTGTGCTCGCGCAATGAGTTGCAAAGTTAACCTGAATATTCCAGTAGTCCAAGGCTTGTCCTCTTGTCCAGCCCTTAATGACAGGGTCGTTCAGGTAGGTTGTTGTAACCTTGATAGGGTATTACTGAATTCAGGGAATGACATAGAAATGTGTGATTCCGTAGACATGTACAGGTCCTGATGCTCTAGGCTTGTTACGACAAGTGGCCACTCACCCCTGTTTGACTTGTACTTTGCGTTGGTGTTGTACGAATACATGTTCATTCCTTTCTTGTAAGAAGAAAGGGATGAAACAACTGTATATTACTGATATTGCGAAACCCACGACATTTGAGGACTACCTAGGGCAAGATACTAGGATTGCCTTAAAGTCCATCAGTATTCGACCCGTATGGCTGAACCTTTACAGCAATAATGAGCTCGTCATACGTAAGATGGGGCCTGATCAGAGAGAAATTAGGATCGAAATTATGAACGGCCTATACAGGATCGAAGATCTGGCATCTATCGTGAACAGTCAGGCACAGGACAGGATAAAACTGTTTGTCCTGAAAAATGGACTCTGTAGGCTCCGTGTCAGTGATGGGTACACGGTGGTTATTCATCGACAGCTGCAGGAGCTCCTGGGTCTATCCTACGACCCCGGTAAAAAGTACTATCAGAAGGGGGACTATGATTCCTTCTACAAGACTGACATCTACATTCGGCTACGACTCGTTTGCCCTCAGCTGGATGAATGTGATGCCCTGCTGGATGGCAAAAAATCTAAAATTCTCGCTTTGTTACCCACCAAGGAATTAAACGCTTGGGGGGATATGTTGACATGGAGTTTCGATACCCCGGTTTACATGTCATTGAAGGGCTCTACGGATCGCCTCGAGTTTATGTTGACGGACGAGTTTCATCATGACAAAAATGTTTCGTTCACCGGGATAACCATGCAGCTATTGATAGAATAAATAAATGGCTAATATAACGAAGCTGTACCCTAGTTTGCCGAGTGCACCTGCAGAAGGTGCGGATATGCAGGATGAAAGCCAGCATTTTAGACTTGCTGAGATAAGAGGGATTGAGGCATTTTTAGGGGGTGAAATTAAGGAGCGGGACAAACTTGCAAAAAAGTTTAAGATGCATGGGACCTGGGTACGCTACTGTGACCATGGTCTGTTGGGTATAGGCGTGATCACGTCCGGGATCGGTGTCGGTACCCTGTTATCCGGGATAGGTCTACCATTAGCAGTGGCAATGACTGGCCTGACCGTGGCCGTAGGGGTAGGACAGGCGGGTCTGAGGACTGCTGGAAAAAGGCTTAGTGTGAAGGCCAGGAAACATGAGAATATAAGACTATTGGCGGAATCAAAGTTGAACTCCATCATTGACCTGATTTCAAAAGCCATCGAGAATGGAGTCATCAGCAACTACGAATTTAGTCTGATCACGCAAGAGAAGCAGAAATATATGTTGTTAAAGGAACAGATGCGACAGCGTTTTAACCATATTGTCAAAGCCATCAATGAACAGGAGCGCGCCCAGCTAGTTGCCAAGGGTCGAGAGGAGGGCAGGCAAGATGTCTTAAAAAAACTGCAATCTGTACAGTATGCAAGCATTACCTAGATTCCCCACCTGAGTATAAGCCTTAATTTTTATATATTTTATAGGTACTGTATGGCCTATAAAATATTGGGTTTTTTCTAATCCTCATTCAACAGCCATTCTTTTTTGAAGTCCTTGTACCGACATTCCACGACATGTACCTGTGGGTAGTGGTTTTTACCCTGCACGTACACCGATGAAACGGCCATGATGGCACTGGCTTGGCTCATCATAGGGTATCGGCATACCATGGAATTTGGTCGTTTTCGCGTCCTTGTAATATTTGAGCTTGGCATTCACGTAACGGTCCTTTTTGACCGGCTCCGTCGTCAATTTCTCAGAAATCAACTCTTCGATTTTGCTCCATATTAAACGATATTTCGCAAGCCAGTCGGGGTACTCCTCAAAATCAAGACTCATCGCCGGTACGGCATTGGCATTGTACCGGGTCACTCCATTTGGTGACCAGATTTTAGGTGTTTTTACCCTGAGTGCTACCACGAGGTCTATTGTATGTTACCCTATGATGTACCGCTGATCCTTACCTCCGTTGGCTGGTACTGGATCTGACACTGTCAGGCAGTCCACGTTGATATCATTGATGTCTGTAAAATTGGCGGCAAATGAGTAGAAAATTTTAGGGCTGACGAGCTCTTTCTCAAATTGTAGCATCTTGTTTTATTGTAATTTAAACGACTTCAGAGAATTGCATGTCATCGTACATACACATCCACCTCCATTATACGTGATGTATTCCTGGTAGCAGTACCAGCACAGCATTTTAGCTTTCACCACAAACCTTCGTCCGCAGGTACACCTGTCATACTCATCCAGAATACGTTCACAGTCCTTACATTGTTCCTCCATTTATATTATCTAGGTCATTAAGGTGATCCCATAGATCCTGAATCCTCCGGCTATTATACTTATCCTTCTCTGATTCTTGTACTAATGTTAGGACCATAAGTGGTAGGGAGATACCAATGCCAGCCATAAAGGTCATGAATACTGCATTTTCAAATATATCGAATTTTGATTGCCGACAGTTAATGCACATTTATTAGTATTAGTATTTTTATAACACAGTTCACCTCTTTATTGCGCATGCGTTAATGATCAGTGGATTTTTGCTGATGATTAACGGTATTTTGTGTAATGGAGCGTGATGAAAAGTTGTGACGTCACAAGCAAAATTTTGAATGATTTTTTTTATGAGAGTTTGACTGTGAATTTTGGAAAAGTGTGTTTATATTCTAGCTCTACTTTAGCTACCTTTTGTTTTGGGCCAGAATGGCTTCAATTACCCAAAGAAATATAATTAATAGTATTATTTAAGAGAGTAAAATCTGACCACTCCGACTTTATGCTCAATGGTTGATTGCGATTCGAAGTTTGCTATGAGATGGATTTGAATATTAGGGATTTGCTCTGACATTTGTTTGCGTCTAAGCTTTCGTGTGAGAGAAACTGAATTTGATATGCTCGAAGAAAGCTTAGCTAACCAGAAGGAGAAAACACCTGAAACCACCTTAACCCAATTCAGCTTAGTTCAGACCCTCCACCGGGGATAATAACACAACTGGATAATTATCATTAAAAAGCTTCTTGTGGAACTTTTTATA